>CM038793.1:271265865-272556640 GCA_021764765.1 Vicia sativa
TCTATTGATAACATCCATTGATAATATTTAATGATGTTGTCGTTTCTAATATCTACACTCGTATTATCAAACGTATTAAACTTTCAACTGTTATGATTAAACTGCTGGAAGGTGTATATGGAGTAATTTCATGCACTTTCTGTTGTTCATTTGCAATGATAAGCAAACAAGTGAGCTTAGAAGAATGACCATTGACGACTACATAGGGAATGTCGAGATCACATATTCTGTGTAGTTAAATGATTCTAAGTAGTAGCTTTGGTGCTATCAAAATAAGTTATAGATATGAAATTACTTCTTGTATATGCTAAAGGCATCAATGGTGCCATGTATTATTTTGGGATCTAATTATTGTTTTAGGTTTCTATTTGATTTTTTTACCGACTTAAAGTTTATATATTATGAGATATCTTTACTTTGAAATTCTTAGCCAATGTCTTTTCATATTATTACGTATAGATCAAATATTTATCAAAGTGATATGCTAGTGTTTGTAAAAGATGCATATTAGTAAATGTTTATATATAAAATTATATAAATTAATTTTATAATAAATAATAAAACCGCATTATTTATTTATTATTCAAAGCTATTTTTAATAAATTATCTTATTTAAAATTATTAAAATAAATTGTAAAATTTGTATCAAATATCACAAATTAATTTTAATCTATAATTAAATCACTCAATTATATTTTTGGATTTATAGTTTTATTATTATTGATTATTTAGATATTTAATTAAGGAAAATAAAACAAATTTTATCCTTAATTATATATTTTTTTTTTTATTATTTATATAAAATATTCTTTTATAGATAATTTATTAAATTGTTTTTAATTAATATTATATATTAACATAAACAAAATTCTACACAATTATGTGTATTCATAAACACAATTTTATTTATACTCATTTATTATATTAACCTTGATTAAGATTAATTAAATATTTTTAATATTGATCATTTTAATTAAGCTTTTGATTTTTATTTATTGTTCTTCTATCTTTTTAATAATTATGAAGTGGGGTTTGGGCTAATTTGTATAAATTGTTCACTAATTATCATAAAACAAATTCACATTTTAATTATGAATATTTTTATGAATAAAGAAAAGAATAGATTAAAATACATATTTAATGAAATATTTCTTAACTATATTTAAAAATAACTATAGCATTGTATAACTGATTTTTGATCATTACAAAATCTATTTAATATAAAATTAGAATGATTTCTTTGGCAGTTTGATCAGTATCATTCTCTCATGACTTCTCTGCTTTTATTTAATGCCAATTAATTTTATTAATATAATTATTATTTTAATTTTAAATTTTTATGTCTCTCATGAATATCAAACACACAACGTTCTATACATGGATGCCTATTTTATTTTAATTTTTCTCCCACTGAATATCAAGATGTAGATACAACGTGCAATCAATATTTAGCCCTATGCCACCGTTCCCTTCCTTTCTCTTTAAATTGTCATACTTTCCAACTTCCACTTCAATTCCAATTAATTTTCTTTTTCAAAACCTATTCATCTATTCTGTTTTGAAACCTAATTCATCTATTCTCCATTTTTCAAACCCTCTTTATTTCTCCATCCTCAAACCAAGATCAAACATTCTTGGAAGAAGAATAAGATTAATATTTAACTAGATCTGATGGTATTTGGGAGAATGTAGTCAAAATAATTTTAAAGGATTAATAACAAATCTCGTTCGTAGACCATTTTAATCGGCCATTTTGAGGTTTATTACCTCTGATAACATCTATTAGTAATATTAATGTTGTCGTTCTAATTATTCACACACTCTGTAATATCAAACATGTAAAGCCTTGCAAGCTGTTGTGATTAAACTGCTTCAGTGGGTGTATATATGAGTAATTTCAGCAACCTGTTGTTGTTCATTTACAGTGATAAGCAAACAAGTGAAGCAGAAGAATGACATTGGACGACTATAAGGGATGTCGGATCACATATTCTTGTGTAGTTAAATGATTCTAAGTAGTAGCTTTGTCTTTGGTATCAAAATAGGTATGAATGTGTGAAATTACTTCTTGTATACTAAAGGCATCGGGTGCCATGTATTATTTTGGGATCTAATTATTGTTTGGGTTCTATTTGATTTTACCGACTTAAAGTTTATATATTATGAATATCTTTACTTTAAATTCTTAGCCAATGTCTTCTTCATATTATTAATATGATCAAATATTTATCAAAGTGAAGCAATATTCATGTTATATATAAAGTAAATGTTTATATATAAAATTATATAAATTAATTTTATAATAAATAATAAACGCATTATTTATTTATTGATCCTTAAGCTATTTTAATAAATTATCTTATTTAAATTATTAAAATAAATTATAAAATTTATCAAATATCACAAATTAATTTAATCTATAATTAAATCCTCAATTATATTTTGGAATTGTAGTTTTAAATTATTGAGTGATTATTTAGATATTTTATTAGGAAAATAAAACAAATTTTTATCATAATTATATATTTTTTATTTTTATTATTTATATAAAATATTCTTTTATAGATAATTTATTAAATTGTTTTAATTAATATTATATATTAACATAAACAAATTATACCTACAATTATGTGTGTATTCGATAAACACAATTTTTATTTATACTCATTTATTATATTAACCTTGATTAAGATTAATTAAATATTTTTAATACCTTAATGATCATTTTAATTGAAAGCTTTTGATTTTTATTTATTGTTCTTCTATTTTTAATAATTATGAAAAGGTAGAGTTTGGGCTAATTTGTATAAATTGTTCACTAATTATCATAAAACAAATTCACATTTTAATGACATTTATGTGATATTTTTTATGAATAAAGAAAAAGAATAGATTAAAATACATATTTAATGAAATAACTATAGAACTATATTTAAAAAATAACTATGGCATTGTATAACTTGATTTTTTGTTGATCATTACATACAAAAAAATCTATTTAATACATAAAATTAGAATGAGTTCTTTGGCAAGTTTGACAAGTGTCATTCTCTCATGACTTCTTCTACTTTTATTTTGGCTATAAATGAAAATTTTCTATTAATATAATTCTATTATTTTAATTTTAATTTTTTATGTCTCTCATGAATATCAAGACACAGATACAACGTTCTGTACATGGATAGCCTTATTTTAATTTTAATTTTTTATGTCTCCCATGAATATCAAGATGTAGATACAACGTGCAATCAATATTTCGACTGCCCTATGCCACCGTTCCCTTCCTTTCCTCTTCCCAAATTATCATGCTTTCCTTCTACTGCTTCACATTCCAATTAATTTTTTCTTTTTTCCAAAACCTAATTCATCTATTCTCCATTTTTCCGAAACCTAATTCATCTATTCTCCATTTTTCAAACCCTATTTTATTTCTCCATCCATCCAAACCAAGATCCAAACATTCATGGAAGAAGAATAAGATTAATATTTAACTAGATGCGGTGGTAGCTGGGAGAATGTAGTCGAAATAATTTTAAAGGATTAATAACTCAATCTCGTTCGTAGACATTTTTAATCTGGCCATTTTGAGGGTTTATTTACCTCTATTGATAACATCCATTGATAATATTTAATGATGTTGTCGTTCTAATTATCTACACTCTCGCGTAATATCAAACATGTATTAAGCCTTCAACTGTTGTGATTAAACTGCTTCAGTGGGTGTATATATGGAGTAATTTCATGCAACACCTGTTGTTGTTCATTTGCAACTGATAAGCAAACAAGTGAGCTTAGAAGAATGACCATTGGACGACTACATAAGGGAATGTCGGATCACATATTGCTGTGTAGTTAAATGATTCTAAGTAGTAGCTTTGGTGCTGTATCAAAAATAGGTATGAATGTGTGAAATTATTTCTTGTATATGCTAAAGGCATCAATGGTGCCATGTATTATTTTGGGATCTAATTATTGTTTGGGTTCTATTTGATTTTTACCGACTTAAAGTTTATATATTATGAGATATCTTTACTTTGAAATTCTTAGCCAATGTCTTTTCATATTATTACGTATGAATCAAATATTTATCCAAAGTGAAGCAATATTCATGTTTGTAAAAAGATGCATATTAAAGTAAATGTTTATATATAAAATTATATAAATTAATTTTATAATAAATAATAAAACCGCATTATTTTATTTATTGATACGCCTTAAGCTATTTTAACAAATTATCTTATTTAAATTATTAAAATAAATTGTAAAATTTGTATCAAATATCACAAATTAATTTTAATCTATAATTAAATCACTCAATTATATTTTTGGAATTGTAGTTTTAAATTATTGAGTGACTATTTAGATATTTAATTAGGAAAATAAAACAAATTTTTATCCTTAATTATATATTTTTTATTTTTATTATTTATATAAAATATTCTTTTATGGATAATTTATTAAATTGTTTTAATTAATATTATATATTAACATAAACAAATTATACCTACACAATTATGTGTGTATTCGATAAACACAATTTTTATTTATACTCATTTATTATATTAACCTTGATTAAGATTAATTAAATATTTTTAATACCTTAATGATCATTTTAATTGAAAGCTTTTGATTTTTATTTATTGTTCTTCTATTTTTAATAATTATGAAAAGGTAGAGTTTGGGCTAATTTGTATAAATTGTTCACTAATTATCATAAAACAAATTCACATTTTAATGACATTTATGTGATATTTTTTATGAATAAAGAAAAAGAATAGATTAAAATACATATTTAATGAAATAACTATAGAACTATATTTAAAAAATAACCATAGCATTGTATAACTTGATTTTTTGTTGATCATTACATACAAAAAAATCTATTTAATACATAAAATTAGAATGAGTTCTTTGGCAAGTTTGACAAGTGTCATTCTCTCATGACTTCTTCTACTTTTATTTTGGCTATAAATGAAAATTTTCTATTAATATAATTCTATTATTTTAATTTTAATTTTTTATGTCTCTCATGAATATCAAGACACAGATACAACGTTCTGTACATGGATAGCCTTATTTTAATTTTAATTTTTTATGTCTCCCATGAATATCAAGATGTAGATACAACGTGCAATCAATATTTCGACTGCCCTATGCCACCGTTCCCTTCCTTTCCTCTTCCCAAATTATCATGCTTTCCTTCTACTGCTTCACATTCCAATTAATTTTTTCTTTTTTCCAAAACCTAATTCATCTATTCTCCATTTTTCCGAAACCTAATTCATCTATTCTCCATTTTTCAAACCCTATTTTATTTCTCCATCCATCCAAACCAAGATCCAAACATTCATGGAAGAAGAATAAGATTAATATTTAACTAGATGCGGTGGTAGCTGGGAGAATGTAGTTGAAATAATTTTAAAGGATTAATAACTCAATCTCGTTCGTAGACATTTTTAATCTGGCCATTTTGAGGGTTTATTTACCTCTATTGATAACATCCATTGATAATATTTAATGATGTTGTCGTTCTAATTATACTCTAAAGCGTAATATCAAACATGTATTAAGCCTTCAATTGTTGATTAAAGCCCATTAGGTGTATATATGGAGTAATTTCAATAACATTGTGTTCAAGTAGCAACCAACTGAAGAAACCATTGACCGGATCACATATTGCTGTGTAGTTAAATGATTCTAAGTAGTAGCTTTGGTGCTGTATCAAAAATAGGTATGAATGTGTGAAATTATTTCTTATATGCTAAAGGCATCAATGGTGCCATGTATTATTTTGGGATCTAATTATTGTTTGGGTTCTATTTGATTTTTACCGACTTAAAGTTTATATATTATGAGATATCTTTACTTTGAAATTCTTAGCCAATGTCTTTTCATATTATTACGTATGAATCAAATATTTATCCAAAGTGAAGCAATATTCATGTTTGTAAAAAGATGCATATTAAAGTAAATGTTTATATATAAAATTATATAAATTAATTTTATAATAAATAATAAAACCGCATTATTTTATTTATTGATACGCCTTAAGCTATTTTAACAAATTATGTTATTTAAATTATTAAAATAAATTGTAAAATTTGTATCAAATATCACAAATTAATTTTAATCTATAATTAAATCACTCAATTATATTTTTGGAATTGTAGTTTTAAATTATTGAGTGATTATTTAGATATTTAATTAGGAAAATAAAACAAATTTTTATCCTTAATTATATATTTTTTATTTTTATTATTTATATAAAATATTCTTTTATGGATAATTTATTAAATTGTTTTAATTAATATTATATATTAACATAAACAAATTATACCTACACAATTATGTGTGTATTCGATAAACACAATTTTTATTTATACTCATTTATTATATTAACCTTGATTAAGATTAATTAAATATTTTTAATACCTTAATGATCATTTTAATTGAAAGCTTTTGATTTTTATTTATTGTTCTTCTATTTTTAATAATTATGAAAAGGTAGAGTTTGGGCTAATTTGTATAAATTGTTCACTAATTATCATAAAACAAATTCACATTTTAATGACATTTATGTGATATTTTTTATGAATAAAGAAAAAGAATAGATTAAAATACATATTTAATGAAATAACTATAGAACTATATTTAAAAAATAACTATGGCATTGTATAACTTGATTTTTTGTTGATCATTACATACAAAAAAAAAATCTATTTAATACATAAAATTAGAATGAGTTCTTTGGCAAGTTTGACAAGTGTCATTCTCTCATGACTTCTTCTACTTTTATTTTGGCTATAAATGAAAATTTTCTATTAATATAATTCTATTATTTTAATTTTAATTTTTTATGTCTCTCATGAATATCAAGACACAGATACAACGTTCTGTACATGGATAGCCTTATTTTAATTTTAATTTTTTATGTCTCCCATGAATATCAAGATGTAGATACAACGTGCAATCAATATTTCGACTGCCCTATGCCACCGTTCCCTCCTCTTCCCAAATTATCATGCTTTCCTTCTACTTTCCATTAATTTTTCTTTTTCCAAAACCTAATTCATCTATTCTCCATTTTTCCGAAACCTAATTCATCTATTCTCCATTTTTCAAACCCTATTTTATTTCTCCATCCATCCAAACCAAGATCCAAACATTCATGGAAAAAGAATAAGATTAATATTTAACTAGATGTGGTGGTGGAGAATGTAGTCGAAATAATTTTAAAGGATTAATAACTCAATCTAGTTCGTAGACATTTTAATCGCCATTTTGAGGGTTTATTTACCTCTATTGATAACATCCATTGATAATATTTAATGATGTTGTCGTTCTAATTATCTACACTCCGTAATATCAAACATGTATTAAGCCTTCAAATTGTGATTAAACTGCTTGATGGTGTATATATGGAGTAATTTCATGCAACACTTTGTTGTTCATTTGCAACCGATAAGCAAACAAGTGAGCTTAGAAGAATGACCATTGGACGACTACATAAGGGAATGTCGGATCACATATTCTGTAGTTAAATGATTCTAAGTAGTAGCTTTGGTCTTGTATCAAAATAGGTATGAATGTGAAATTATTTCTATATGCTAAAGGCATCAATGGTGCCATGTATTATTTTGGGATCTAATTATTGTTTGGGTTCTATTTGATTTTACCGACTTAAAGTTTATATATTATGAGATATCTTTACTTTGAAATTCTTAGCCAATGTCTTTTCATATTATTACGTATGAATCAAATATTTATCCAAAGTGAAGCAATATTCATGTTTGTAAAAAGATGCATATTAAAGTAAATGTTTATATATAAAATTATATAAATTAATTTTATAATAAATAATAAAACCGCATTATTTTATTTATTGATACGCCTTAAGCTATTTTAACAAATTATGTTATTTAAATTATTAAAATAAATTGTAAAATTTGTATCAAATATCACAAATTAATTTTAATCTATAATTAAATCACTCAATTATATTTTTGGAATTGTAGTTTTAAATTATTGAGTGATTATTTAGATATTTAATTAGGAAAATAAAACAAATTTTTATCCTTAATTATATATTTTTTATTTTTATTATTTATATAAAATATTCTTTTATAGATAATTTATTAAATTGTTTTAATTAATATTATATATTAACATAAACAAATTATACCTACACAATTATGTGTGTATTCGATAAACACAATTTTTATTTATACTCATTTATTATATTAACCTTGATTAAGATTAATTAAATATTTTTAATACCTTAATGATCATTTTAATTGAAAGCTTTTGATTTTTATTTATTGTTCTTCTATTTTTAATAATTATGAAAAGGTAGAGTTTGGGCTAATTTGTATAAATTGTTCACTAATTATCATAAAACAAATTCACATTTTAATGACATTTATGTGATATTTTTTATGAATAAAGAAAAAGAATAGATTAAAATACATATTTAATGAAATAACTATAGAACTATATTTAAAAAATAACTATAGCATTGTATAACTTGATTTTTTGTTGATCATTACATACAAAAAAATCTATTTAATACATAAAATTAGAATGAGTTCTTTGGCAAGTTTGACAAGTGTCATTCTCTCATGACTTCTTCTACTTTTATTTTGGCTATAAATGAAAATTTTCTATTAATATAATTCTATTATTTTAATTTTAATTTTTTATGTCTCTCATGAATATCAAGACACAGATACAACGTTCTGTACATGGATAGCCTTATTTTAATTTTAATTTTTTATGTCTCCATGAATATCAAGATGTAGATACAACGTGCAATCAATATTTCGACTGCCCTATGCCACCGTTCCCTTCCTTTCCTCTTCCCAAATTATCATGCTTTCCTTCTACTGCTTCACATTCCAATTAATTTTTTCCTTTTTCCAAAACCTAATTCATCTATTCTCCATTTTTCGAAACCTAATTCATCTATTCTCCATTTTTCAAACCCTATTTTATTTCTCCATCCATCAAACCAAGATCAAACATTCATGGAAGAAGAATAAGATTAATATTTAACTAGATGCGGTGGTAGCGGGAGAATGTAGTCGAAATAATTTTAAAGGATTAATAACTCAATCTAGTTCGTAGACATTTTAATCGGCCATTTTGAGGGTTTATTTACCTCTATTGATAACATCCATTGATAATATTTAATGATGTTGTCGTTCTAATTATCTACACTCTCGTAATATCAAACATGTATTAAGCCTTCAACTGTTGTGATTAAACGCTTGGGTGTATATATGAGTAATTTCATGCAACTGTTGTTGTTCATTTTACCCGATAAGCAAACAAGTGAGCTTAGAAGAATGACCATTGACGACTACATAAGGAATGTCGGATCACATATTGTGTAGTTAAATGATTCTAAGTAGTAGCTTTGGTCTGTATCAAAAATAGGTATGAATGTGTGAAATTATTCTATATACTAAAGGCATCAATGGTGCCATGTATTATTTTGGGATCTAATTATTGTTTGGGTTCTATTTGATTTTTACCGACTTAAAGTTTATATATTATGAGATATCTTTACTTTGAAATTCTTAGCCAATGTCTTTTCATATTATTACGTATGAATCAAATATTTATCCAAAGTGAAGCAATATTCATGTTTGTAAAAAGATGCATATTAAAGTAAATGTTTATATATAAAATTATATAAATTAATTTTATAATAAATAATAAAACCGCATTATTTTATTTATTGATACGCCTTAAGCTATTTTAACAAATTATCTTATTTAAATTATTAAAATAAATTGTAAAATTTGTATCAAATATCACAAATTAATTTTAATCTATAATTAAATCACTCAATTATATTTTTGGAATTGTAGTTTTAAATTATTGAGTGACTATTTAGATATTTAATTAGGAAAATAAAACAAATTTTTATCCTTAATTATATATTTTTTATTTTTATTATTTATATAAAATATTCTTTTATGGATAATTTATTAAATTGTTTTAATTAATATTATATATTAACATAAACAAATTATACCTCACACAATTATGTGTGTATTCGATAAACACAATTTTTATTTATACTTTATTATATTAACCTTGATTAAGATTAATTAAATATTTTAATACCTTAATGATCATTTTAATTGAAAGCTTTTGATTTTTATTTATTGTTCTTCTATTTTAATAATTATGAAAAGGTAGAGTTTGGGCTAATTTGTATAAATTGTTCACTAATTATCATAAAAAAATTCACATTTGACATTTATGTATATTTTTAATGAAATAACTATGAACTATATTTAAAAATAACTATAGCATTGTATAACTTGATTTTTTGTTGATCATTACATACAAAAAAATCTATTTAATACATAAAATTAGAATGAGTTCTTTGGCAAGTTTGACAAGTGTCATTCTCTCATGACTTCTTCTACTTTTATTTTGGCTATAAATGAAAATTTTCTATTAATATAATTCTATTATTTTAATTTTAATTTTTTATGTCTCTCATGAATATCAAGACACAGATACAACGTTCTGTACATGGATAGCCTTATTTTAATTTTAATTTTTTATGTCTCCCATGAATATCAAGATGTAGATACAACGTGCAATCAATATTTCGACTACCCTATGCCACCGTTCCCTTCCTTTCCTCTTCCCAAATTATCATGCTTTCCTTCTACTGCTTCACATTCCAATTAATTTTTTCTTTTTTCCAAAACCTAATTCATCTATTCTCCATTTTTCCGAAACCTAATTTATCTATTCTCCATTTTTCAAACCCTATTTTATTTCTCCATCCATCCAAACCAAGATCCAAACATTCATGGAAGAAGAATAAGATTAATATTTAACTAGATGCGGTGGTAGCTGGGAGAATGTAGTCGAAATAATTTTAAAGGATTAATAACTCAATCTCGTTCGTAGACATTTTAATCGGCCATTTTGAGGGTTTATTTACCTCTATTGATAACATCCATTGATAATATTTAATGATGTTGTCGTTCTAATTATCTACACTCTCGCGTAATATCAAACATGTATTAAGCCTTCAACTGTTGTGATTAAACTGCTTCAGTGGGTGTATATATGGAGTAATTTCATGCAACACCTGTTGTTGTTCATTTGCAACTGATAAGCAAACAAGTGAGCTTAGAAGAATGACCATTGGACGACTACATAAGGGAATGTCGGATCACATATTGCTGTGTAGTTAAATGATTCTAAGTAGTAGCTTTGGTCTTTGTATCAAAATAGGTATGAATGTGTGAAATTATTTCTTGTATATGCTAAAGGCATCAATGGTGCCATGTATTATTTTGGGATCTAATTATTGTTTGGGTTCTATTTGATTTTTACCGACTTAAAGTTTATATATTATGAGATATCTTTACTTTGAAATTCTTAGCCAATGTCTTTTCATATTATTACGTATGAATCAAATATTTATCCAAAGTGAAGCAATATTCATGTTTGTAAAAAGATGCATATTAAAGTAAATGTTTATATATAAAATTATATAAATTAATTTTATAATAAATAATAAAACCATTATTTTATTTATTGATACTTAAGCTATTTTAACAAATTATCTTATTTAAATTATTAAAATAAATTGTAAAATTTGTATCAAATATCACAAATTAATTTTAATCTATAATTAAATCACTCAATTATATTTTTGGAATTGTAGTTTTAAATTATTGAGTGACTATTTAGATATTTAATTAGGAAAATAAAAAATTTTTATCCTTAATTATATATTTTTTATTTTTATTATTTATATAAAATATTCTTTTATGGATAATTTATTAAATTGTTTTAATTAATATTATATATTAACATAAACAAATTATACCTCACACAATTATGTGTGTATTCGATAAACACAATTTTTATTTATACTCATTTATTATATTAACCTTGATTAAGATTAATTAAATATTTTTAATACCTTAATGATCATTTTAATTGAAAGCTTTTGATTTTTATTTATTGTTCTTCTATTTTTAATAATTATGAAAAGGTAGAGTTTGGGCTAATTTGTATAAATTGTTCACTAATTATCATAAAACAAATTCACATTTTAATGACATTTATGTGATATTTTTTATGAATAAAGAAAAAGAACAGATTAAAATACATATTTAAGGAAATAACTATAAAACTATATTTAAAAAATAACTATAGCGTTGTATAACTTGATTTTTTGTTGATCATTACATACAAAAAAATCTATTTAATACATAAAATTAGAATGAGTTCTTTGGCAAGTTTGACAAGTGTCATTCTCTCATGACTTCTTCTACTTTTATTTTGGCTATAAATGAAAATTTTCTATTATTTTAATTTTAATTTTTTATGTCTCTCATGAATATCAAGACACAGATACAACGTTCTGTACATGGATAGCCTTATCTTAATTTTAATTTTTTATGTCTCCCATGAATATCAAGATGTAGATACAACGTGCAATCAATATTTCGACTGCTCTATGCCACCGTTCACTTCCTTTCCTCTACCCAAATTATCATGCTTTCCTTCTACTGCTTCACATTCCAATTAATTTTTTCTTTTTTCCAAAACCTAATTCATCTATTCTCCATTTTTCCGAAACCTAATTCATCTATTCTCCATTTTTCAAACCCTATTTTATTTCTCCATCCATCCAAACCAAGATCCAAACATTCATGGAAGAAGAATAAGATTAATATTTAACTAGATGCGGTGGTAGCTGGGAGAATGTAGTCGAAATAATTTTAAAGGATTAATAACTCAATCTCGTTCGTAGACATTTTTAATCTGGCCATTTTGAGGGTTTATTTACCTCTATTGATAACATCCATTGATAATATTTAATGATGTTGTCGTTCTAATTATCTACACTCTCGCGTAATATCAAACATGTATTAAGCCTTCAACTTTTGTGATTAAACTGCTGGGTGTATATATGGAGTAATTTCATGCAACACCTGTTGTTGTTCATTTGCAATGATAAGCAAACAAGTGAGCTTAGAAGAATGACCATTGACGACTACATAAGGAATGTCGGATCACATATTGCTGTGTAGTTAAATGATTCTAAGTAGTAGCTTTGGTGCTGTATCAAAAATAGGTATGAATGTGTGAAATTATTTCTTGTATATGCTAAAGGCATCAATGGTGCCATGTATTATTTTGGGATCTAATTATTGTTTGGGTTCTATTTGAATTTTACCGACTTAAAGTTTATATATTATGAGATATATTTACTTTGAAATTCTTAGCCAATGTCTTTTCATATTATTAAGTATGAATCAAATATTTATCCAAAGTGAAGCAATATTCATGTTTGTAAAAAGATGCATATTAAAGTAAATGTTTATATATAAAATTATATACATTAATTTTATAATAAATAATAAAACCGCATTATTTTATTTATTGATATTAAAGCTATTTTAACAAATTATCTTATTTAAATTATTAAAATAAATTGTAAAATTTGTATCAAATATCACAAATTAATTTTAATCTATAATTAAATCACTCAATTATATTTTTGGAATTGTAGTTTTAAATTATTGAGTGACTATTTAGATATTTAATTAGGAAAATAAAACAAATTTTTATCCTTAATTATATATTTTTTATTTTTATTATTTATATAAAATATTCTTTTATGGATAATTTATTAAATTGTTTTAATTAATATTATATATTAACATAAACAAATTATACCTCACACAATTATGTGTGTATTCGATAAACACAATTTTTATTTATACTCATTTATTATATTAACCTTGATTAAGATTAATTAAATATTTTTAATACCTTAATGATCATTTTAATTGAAAGCTTTTGATTTTTATTTATTGTTCTTCTATTTTTAATAATTATGAAAAGGTAGAGTTTGGGCTAATTTGTATAAATTGTTCACTAATTATCATAAAACAAATTCACATTTTAATGACATTTATGTGATATTTTTTATGAATAAAGAAAAAGAACAGATTAAAATACATATTTAATGAAATAACTATAGAACTATATTTAAAAAATAACTATAGCATTGTATAACTTGATTTTTTGTTGATCATTACATACAAAAAAATCTATTTAATACATAAAATTAGAATGAGTTCTTTGGCAAGTTTGACAAGTGTCATTCTCTCATGACTTCTTCTACTTTTATTTTGGCTATAAATGAAAATTTTCTATTAATATAATTCTATTATTTTAATTTTAATTTTTTATGTCTCTCATGAATATCAAGACACAGATACAACGTTCTGTACTTGGATAGCCTTATTTTAATTTTAATTTTTTATGTCTCCCATGAATATCAAGATGTAGATACAACGTTCTGTACATGGATATCTATTCAATTTCCACTTCACTTTCTTTCATCTACCCCAATTATCATGTTTTCCTTCTACTGCGTCACATTCGCAATCAATTTTTCGACTGCCTATGCAACCGTTCACTTCCTTTCCTCTTCCCCAATTATCATGTCAATTTTGGGACAGTTATGTGCGAAGAGATTTATGACAGAGTTAAAGGTATGGTTTTGAAATGCAAATTGTTCTTCTTTTATACAAATAACTTTTGTTCTTCTTTTATACAAATAAGGGTTTCAATTTGTTTATTTATTTTTCATATTTCAGAACTTCCCAGCTCCACTATTCGGATTTTTAATATACTTTGTGAGGCCCCTCTGGGAGTTCCCGAAGTAGCTTGGAAGAAGATAAAAAGAAAAAGCCGGATTAGGAAAATGTATGTAATGTTTCTTATCATACTATTAATTAAGATATGCTCAAGTGTCTGCTTGGTTGACTTTTTCTGTTCAAATCTCACCAGATGAAGAGTTAAAGATGTTAGAGGAAGCTATAGAAGAGGCATATGGACTCGAAGGCAGAAGGATTTATTTATATTATGTTTATGGAGGAATAATAATTTGTTGGTCTCTTGTGTTGTCTTGTTACCCTGCAAGTGTCTTTGGTTTAATTGTTTAGTATAAACGTTTAAGTGTCTAAGTTTATTAAAAATATCTATGTCACACTTGAGTCAACAATTCTTGACAATTTCAGACTGTTCTAGCTTTGCTTTCCTGATATTTGTTTGGCATAATGTTAATGACTTGTGTTTTTAGGTGGAGCCTGTTAGAATTCTTCAACTAATTTACTTGTGTTTTATGCATAGAGAGACAGTTTTTACTTTTATATTGACTTGAAAATTGGAGTTCAATAGTTTATCTATAAGTCGATAAGTTTTTGGAAGTGAAGTATAACTTTGAGTTTCATGTGAAAATTTTCCTAAACTTTCTCAATGATGAAATCAAAACTCCAATAGAAAATATAGCAATCGAATCGAGAGCCTATGAGCTACAAAATGAAAGATATGGAGGTGGATGACCTTAAGCATATATATGCTTGCAGTAATTAGATTGTGCTCTTCTTATTGAACAAAGCTGGTACTTATTGTTAAATAAAATCAGAACCTTTATGCTCATTTGCAAATATTTAATGCGTTGCTGACTAGTTTATTTTTAATCATTTGTAAGTTAAGTTAACTACTAGTGTGTATATCCGTGCAATGCAAGGAACGTGATAAAATTGAAGCAAAATATATTTGTACGAATGAATATAAATTTTATTAGTAGCTAAAATAAAGATTTAAAAATTTTAAAATTTAAGTAATATTTAAGTAATATGTAAAAAATTTAGGAATAAATTTAGCATAATATGTAAAATATAAATTTGATAAATTTAGCATATCTGTATTTGAAATGTTGAATAATTAGTAGCAAAGTTATTATATAAAATAATAAAATAATAAAAGAAAATCAAGAAAGTAAATACACTTAGTATAATTACTTTAATGTGCATTAAATAGAATTTATTATCCTAACATTAAGAATTAAATAAGTGATTTTAAATGATAAATGCAATTTTCAAATATATAGTTAAAATCATTAATTATGATACATTTTTCTTTAAAATGCTAAATGATCAACAGTTTTAGTCAAATTAAATTTAATGTTATTTGTAAAATTTTAAAAGTAATTGGCACAGTATTTCACCTAAAATAGCATAATTACAAATAGCATAGTATTTAAAAAAGCGAAATGTGTTGAACTTTCCTTAAAAATCATCTAGTTTTATTATATTCTATGATTCTATGATGATTAAAGTAAATAAATAATTGTAATAATTGCTATAATAATGGTTCTATAATATAAGTGGTATGAAATAATTCCAATAGTTTTAATATTTTAATTAAAATTAAATATATTAAAGGTGAATCTAATTTTTTTTATAAATTGTGTCAAAACTGTCATGTTTGTTTCACTGTCAAATAAAAGAAGTAAATTTTCTAAAATATTGTATAAATTTTTTTTTAAGTAATAACTAAAATCCACTATAATTCATAACAATAGTAAAAAAAAATATTACAGGTTATAATAACTTGACTGAATTAAATATTAAAATATTGTATTTAATAGTAAAAACAATTTATATATTAATTTTGTTGGTTATAATAACTTGCAGGTTATAATAAAACAAACGCGTGTGTATTCCAAGTATATTATAATAAAAATATTGCAGGTTATAATAATTTTATCTAACAATTGTGTGAAACAAAATTTGGCTGGTTAGAATAAAACATAATGTTGTTGTTCATAAATTTAGCAGACAATCATATTGACATCATGAATAGCATATAAAGTTAAGTATCCAAAATGCATAATTTAAGATACAAAACATAACTTAACATAATGGTCTCATGCTTACAAATTGTCGAAAACCTCATTATAAACAACATTTGTAGTGTCCGTGTACGGTTTTCCTTCGCCATCTAAAATAAGAATCTTCAATCCTTTTCTAGACTTTACCCTCGAAATAGCCACATAGAATTGACCATGAGTGAATATTGGGCGTTGTAAATACAAACCGACCTGAGAAAGAGACTGACCTTGACTTTTATTTATTGTCATTGCAAAACATAACATAATTGTCTCCTTTGAAACCTAAATGGAAAGCTTGGATCGGAAGGAATCAAATTCATCCTTGGAATGTAAATCTTATCACCAAGAAATTTCGTAGCTAATCTGCAGCTAAATTCGTAGCTAATCTCTAGCAAATCCATTGGAGGAATTCATTTATGCAAAAGTGCAGTCTGTTGATGTTAACACTTACTTTCATTCAGAACACAAGCTAAACAGTTCTCTAAATACTACTAATTATACTTGTTGATGAACTGTGTATTAATTGAATTACAATTACGCTATTATCTTACGAAAAATTAACAAGACCATTACACCCAATTTCTTGGTGTACAATTCACTAATTTACACAATAATTCCATAATTCATTAGGCCAATTTAGATTTAAATTTGGTGTTCTAAGTTCATTAATTCAAAAGACATAACTTATACTTATTTATTCCTAATTAATTACTTATTTGAATAATTGCCCTAGATCGGATCGGTAGACTTACAATCAATAATCCATATTCATCTAATATTGATTTGTGCGCTCGTCAACATACAAAAAGCATTTAGAACATTCACAATTAAATAATAATGATAATAACATATAATCATTCAATTAATCTCAAATAGTCATATGATTCAACAGAGCACAAAAAGGTTCTCTTCTAGAGACCTAATCTAAATTAACTTAACTACCCATAGAGAATTAACCAACCACCATGATTTGATAATAATTCTTCATCAAAATCTATAGAAAATAAGATCTCAAATGACTTCAATACTCTCAAATTGGTGCTCCCAAAGCTTTTGGACGTTACTTTCTATCTAAAATTAAGAACACATATATCTCATCTCTTTCTCCATTAAATAGCAAAAAATGTGTGACAGAAAAAGCTATCTTTGCAACATGATAAAGGCCATCATGACACAATTTACTAGTAGCTAGATCTCTTTTTAGCTTTCTTTTGTAAAATTAATGTCTCAATCGAGTTATGAAACTCCATATATGATCAAACTTCGAGCGAAGTCATGATGTAAATCACGTGTCTCTAAATTTCCTATAAAACCAAAACCATCTCTCTAAATTTCCAACATAGTCAAAACCGTTACAAATTGAATAATTGAAAAGACTATTAATTTTTTTATCTCATTATTAAATATATATACTACAATAAATATTAATTTTAAAAATAAATTATAACATTTTCATAACCTACACGTCACAACAAAATCTATAACCTAGTAACATGAATAAGATAATTTTCTCCCAATTTAATATTAACTAAGATTTATATGACTATTCAAAGGAGAGTTTTATATTAGAAATTTTTTTTTATGATGCACATTTGCCGGCAAACGTGTTTGAAGGGAAACACAGAAATGAAATTTGAATTTCATCAATTCAACTTTTATAATACCATAATCATAATTTTGTTGGAAGTCCACCTAAATCTATGATGAACTTCTATCAATTTTGATGAACAAGATTGTTATCACCCACACAATATCGATGAAAAGAAAAGGAAATTTTTAAAAAGAAAAGGATTAGGGTTTTTGTAGAATTTCTCTCTACCTACAAACCGTGGAATATCTCTTATTCACTTGCAACTGCAAATACTATGAATGAATGAATTATTAAATAAGTGTTACTCCCTCTATTTATAGTTTTAGGTTATCTTGTTCCATAAGCCAAAAAAATGCTCAAAACTACAAAACCCCAAAATATCTCTTTTGGATCTAAATCGAATATGTGTGTAGCAACCTGTCTACAACACTTCTGTTAAAACATATTTTGATTCTAATCATAACTTAGAGTTTTGATGATAACAAGTGAAATTAATTTTGTATAATAAATATGATAGTCTAATGTGTATTGTTCTCATTTCAGATGATGTTCTGACTCAAGCATTCTAGAATAAAGAAATATCAAATTATGTTGAGTAAACAAGAGTTAGAAGTTCTAGAAGATAAAAAGAACTTATGAACACGCTTGCTGAAAGCAACTGCTGAAAGAAGCATATGATTTTCTGACTCAAGCATTCTAGAATAAAGAAATATCAAATTATGCTGAGTAAAAGTTAGAAGTTCTAGAAGATAAAAAGAACTTCTGAACACGCAAGCTGAAAGCAACATCTGAAAGAAGCAGATGATGTTCTGACTCAAGCATTCTAGAATAAAGAAATATCAAATTATTCTGAGTAAACAAGTAATAGAAGTTCTAATGATGATTCGAACTTCTGAACACGCACGCTGAAAGCAGCTTCTGAAGAAAGCATGCTAACGTAACCTCTGATATAAGCACCAAGGAAACCTCTGTTAAAAGATACTTTGAACAAGGCTTGCAGAAGGTCATGATTTATCAATACGTCATCTTCTAAGACAAAGTCTGCTACAGTACTGCTACTAATTAATGTTAACACAGCTTAAGTACCTAAGTGGAACAACTTTCGAGGCTCATTGAGAAAATAAAGCACATGCAGACAAGCAACATTTATTATGTTTCTCATCTTCCAAGACACGCAACAGAATGCAACAAAATTATTCATGAGAAGATATATAAAGAGCTATTCAGAAACAACTGCTAGAAAGAAAACTTACGCTCCCAAAATCAAATACTATCTTGTTAAGTTTATTTTCTATACTGAGCTTATACATTATTGTGTAAAAATCAAGTTTGTGATAAAGCTTTTTAGAAGAAACATTATACACCTTGTTAGAAGTTCATTTGTATAAAATATTGGAACAGATGAGTGACTAATCTTCATTGGGGAAGAGAAATCTGGTTCGGATGGAAAGCTCCACTGGGGATACATTCAGATATCCAACTCCACTGGGGAAACAAATATTCTTGTCCCAACATGGTTGATCCGAGAACAAAACTCTCGAAGATGCTCAGAATAACTTCACATGGAAGAGTGCGACTTACACTGGGGAATAGAATCAATTGACCGGGGCGCAAACTCATACACTAGGAACTTTGATGTGACAAGGCACTGTTCACTAGAGAATATGATAACAATTCATCTACCAAGCATACTCACTGGGGATATCAACCCTCAGTCAATGGTTTAAACACTGTCTTCGCTGGGAGTAAAGTAATGAACAAACAAAAAATATTAAGTAATGATGCATTTTGAACAAGTTTTCCATACAATTAAGTAATGAACAAACAAAAAATATTACAAATGAGAATGCAAAATAAAACTAGAAAATTTCCATCGTTGAGGAGTAGTCTCGAAAAGGCTTATTAGAGACGATGCATTTTGAAGTTTCGACATTCACTAAATCAAAGGAGCACCCAATCGACCATCCGATGTAAGCGATAATCTTCATCAAGCGGATCTTGTACTTTATCTCTCAAGTTTACAACCTTCTAGATGGATCGTACAATCTTCGTGATCAATACCCCACAGGAATACACCATTTCTCAACAAACTCTCTTTCACAAAGGATATAGGAGCTGTCAACAAATTTACATCTTTAACCAGGTTCAAACTTCCATCCTCAACAATAGCATTGACAGTAGCATCAGCATGAGTTGGTAGTGGTTGTTGAGTAGCATCAAATGTTGGTCTGGTCCGGTTAAAAGCCTCAGAATCAAGTAGGTCCTGCACCATGTGCTTGAAAGCCATGCAATTCTCAATAGTATGCCCCTGCCCGTTAGAATGGAAGGCACACCAAGTGTTGCCATTGAAATTTTTTGGAAACTTATTTGGATCAACTTTCCAAGTCATGATTCAATCAACTTGGTTTCATAAGATAAGAAAATAATTGATATAAGACATTAGGAGAGGATCAAATTTACTTAGCACCCTTGATCGTCATTGGTTATCCTACTTGGAAGCATAAATTTGTGTTTGGTAGCGGAGAAATAGTCACATCAACAATTGGGTTAATATTGATTTGCACACTCAAACCCGGTAGTAAACAGAATTATCCCTTCATCAAGTAAATCCTGGACTTTATGTTTCAATACCATGCAGTTCTCAGTATCGTGAAAGGTGCCCCTGAATGGAAATCACACCTAGCATTTTCATCATAATCATGCAGAAGCTTTCCATGCATTGTGAAAATTCAAAGCCCAGCCAACTGAAACTTAAGCAATTGAGGAATGGCGAGGCATATAGCATCAGAATGGGATCAAGTTGCGTCTCAGGTTGTGACAATCCTGGTTGATGAGATTTACCCTTTGGATCTTTCTGAGCAACAGAAACTGGTTGTGGATGGTAATACCCTGAAACACAAGGTGGAAGACGAGATGTATGCCCTGATTCAAGAGTTGAAGAAGCCTCCAAAGTATAGGGAGGAATAAAAACTCTTGTATTGGAAGCGGGTGCATGGTTGTCTTCCTTTTTCAACAGGGTATTTAAAATTTCCATGACCAAACTCAACTGAGTCTTCAACTAATGATTCTCCTCTTTCATGAGTTCTTGTCCACTGACCAAATCTTGCATGTCTAGCATCAAAAACCCCATTTGTTCTTTCATTTGATCCAATTCCCCACGAAGTTGTTCCATCACTTAATTCTGATTACAGAATGGGAAGAAGTCAAGATTTGCAGTTCTGCAAAGAAAATACCAGGTTTGAGTAACGAAAATCCCAAAGTTTCAAGTACCTGTTATGGATGCATGAAATGAATGGATATGCATGTTCGATATATACACATGTATTTTTCTGACATTTCTTTTGAATAAATAAACATGCTACGATGCAAGTGCATTAACCATGGGTTTAAAATTTCAACATAACAACAGGTAGCATCTATACAATCCGCTGAATAACGGCTGCATAATCTCTGAACAATCTGAATATCACAGGATCAAAGGTTCGACACAAATTCAGAATACCATGAAGAAACCAAGTCTGAATATCATAGGATCAAAGGTCCGACGTTATTTCAGAATATCATAGAAAATACTAGAAAACTAGGTGTCAAGAACCAAGTATCATAAGACTCACGGTCATCAATAACAAAATGTCACCGAAGGACCAATATAATCACCATCAGAACAAATAGTCACCATCAGAACATAGTCACCATCTGTACCTATTCAAAATTTGTTCCCTCCCAACCCACGGGTGAAACTAAGGCTTGGGTAAGGTCAAGGTAACTCCAGGATCTAGTTCTCCTAGAGAAACTACCATTGTAACACCTACGTCAAGATGATAGCCCCATGATTGAACCTCCTCTGAAGCATGGACGACATGCCAGACTACAAGATCTACATCCAGTATCTGACATGTTCCACTCTATTCCTAGGTGTCCTATATGTCTCTCGGCCGAGGTACGGGGCCTTTTACCTCTTGTAACTCCCACCCACCAAAGAAATAGAGCACAACACAACAATCCAACCAGTATGTGAAAGCAGTAAATATGCCACATAAAATGCAATGCAAGCATACAAAGGATGGTGCAATAAAGCGAGTAAATAAATGAATAAATAAACACCCAATAGACATGAAAATAAAAGCTAGGATCGACTCACAGTCGGACCAGCAAAAGTCTAAACAATCCCATGAAGTCGCCAAGCTGAAACAATCGGCTAAACATCATCCGATAACTATATCAATGAAGTCGCCATCGAATGTTTTTTATCTCACAAAAGGAGAAGGGTGAACGCATCGCGAAAACCTAAAAGGAATAAGACACAGTCTTGCAACCGAGAGATAGGGTTAGGGAATCTATCACGCGAAGGGAAGGTATTAGCACCCAACACGTCCGTAGTACTTTACGGTATCCACTTCTATTTTCTATCCAATGGGTGTGCTTATATCTACTTACTGCTTAATCAATCTATATGTATGCTAAAAGAGAATGCATATGAAAGAAAAGGAAAATAAATAAAACACGGGGAAAAGAAGGAAGTATTTACAAAGTTTTCTCAATCGACCCCCGTGACAAGATGCCTACGTATTTCCTCGTGCAATGGGAAAGTCAGAGCGCCATAGTTCGGCTCATATGTTTTGGTGGATTTTGTGTTTTTTACTTATGAAAATAGTTTTTAACACAAAAGAAAACCATAGGAAAAAAAAGGATTGTATTGGTGGGTTGCTTTTACCTTTGAAAAGGAGTTTGAACCATTATTAAGTGTTTTATTTTCAAAGAAAATAAAACAAGTTTTAGTTTTATTACATGCAAGGATGCAAAAGAAACTAGAAAAAAAGGGAAACTAACTAGCTCTACCCTAATGTTATCATGCATAGATGACCCCATGGTTGAGGATAAAAGTCTAAGCTCAAAGACTATCCAATGAAAGCAAACCTAGGGAAACTATCCTAGCATCCACCTTGGTTGAATGACCAAGGGATGAAGAGGGATTAAGCAAATAAGTGCTTTGGTATAAGCACACAAACAATGCAATGCGCAAACAAATGTCAAACAAGCATAGGCATAACCTACAGAGAAAATGATGCGAGTTCTGCAATAAATGCGAACCCCTGGAATGAGTGGAGAGTCAGAATAGGGAACTCTTGCCCCTCGAGAGACCAGTTGGGTCAGATTTCTCGAGAGGGCTAGGACTAGAGATTCTTAGAGGTGTTAGTCACTTGCAGTTGTCTTGTGCATTGTTGTTAGTCACAACAGTTAGTTGTGCAATTGTAATCAGATTGATTATAGTGAATTAAGTCCTCGTTGAGAGAGGCGAAATCACCTTGGCGGGTGGACTGGAGTAGTTTGAGTTTCAAACGAACCAGGATAAAAATCATTGTGTGTTTAGATTGTTGTTGATTAAAATAAAAATTTAAAAGGGAAAAATTATTCAACCCCTCCCCCCTTCTAAGTGTTTTTGAAGCCTTCAATTGGAATCAGAGCTCTTAGTTATGGGTGCAAACAGTTAACCGTGTCAAAAAAGATCCAGAAGGAAAACACAAATGGCAATTGATCATAACAACAACAACACAAAACCACCATTCTTTAACGGAGAAGACTTTGAATATTGGAAAGATAGATTAGAAAGTTTCATTCTAGGCTATGATCATGATCTATGGAATATGGCCTTAGATGGTTATAAACATCCAGTAGATAAAAAAGGAAACAAGATAGATAGAAAGACAAAGGAGAAACAACAGAAAATAGATTTCAAGAATCATCACAAAGCAAGAAATATCCTGCTAAATTCCATTTCAAAAATGGAATAAGAAAAGATCACCAACAAAGATACATCACATGACATTTTTTAGTCTCTCAAGATGTCACATGAAGGAAATGCTCAAGTCAAGGAAACTAAAGCTCTGGCTCTCATTCAGAAGTACGAAGCCTTCAGGATAGAACTAAATGAGTCCATTGAAGCAATGTTCTCAAGATTCCAAATTCTAACAGCTGGCCTGAGGGGTCTAAACAAAGCATATACAAACGTAAACCATGTAAATAAGATCATCAGAAGTTTACCCAAAAGATGGGCACCAATGGTCACAACATTCAAAGTTTCAAAGGATTTGAATAGTATATCCCTAGAAGAACTTATTAGCATGCTGAGAATTCATGAGATAGAGCTTGATGAATATGAGCCCTAGAAGAAAGGTAAGTCTGTTGCTCTGAAAATTACTAAAAAATTTGAAACTAATGCTTTTCAGGATGAAGAAGGAAGCTCTGAAGATTCAAAGTCAAAAGAAGATGAGCTATCTCTGTTTTCCATACGGATAAACCAAATGTGGAAGCACAAGCAAAAGAAGAAGTTCAGAAACTACAGAAGATCAGAAGATAGAGGAGAATCTTCTGGGAACAAGAAGTTCAACAAAAGAGACATCATTTTCTATGAATGTAAAGAACCAGGACACTTCAGAAGTGATTATCCTAAGCTGCAAAGAGAAAAGCCAAAGAAAAAGTTTGGAAGAAAGAAAGGTATGATGGCCACCTGGGATGATTCAGAATCTTCTGAAGGAAGCATGCTAACGCAACCTCTGATAGAAGCACCAAGGAAACCTCTATTAGAAGATACTTTGAACAAGGCTTGCAGAAGATCATGATTTATCAATGCGTCATCTTCTAAGACAAAGTTTGGTACAGTACCATTACTAGCTAAAGTTAACACGGCTTAAGTACTCAAGTAGATCAACTTTTGAGGCTCATTGAGAAAACAAAGCACATGCAGACAAGCAACATTTATTACGTTTCTCATCTACCAAGACACGCAACGGAATGCAACGAAATTATTCATGGGAAGCTATATAAAGAGCAAAAGTTCAAAAGAAGAATAATAATTGATTCATAGACAACTATTCAGAAACAACTACTAGAAAGAAAACATACGCTCCCAAAATCAAATACTATCTTGTTAAGTTTATTTTCTATACTGAGCTTAAACATTCTTGTGTAAAAATCACGTTTGTGATAAAGCTTTTTAGAAGCAACATTATACACCTTGTTAGAAGTTCATTTGTAATTGTTCATTGAGAGACCAGTTGGGTCAGATTTCTCGAAAGGGCTAGGACTAGAGTGTCTTAGAGGTGTTAGTCACTTCCAGTTGGCTTGTGCATTGTTGTTAGTCACAACAGTTGGTTGTACAATTGTAATTAGATTGATTATAGTGAATTAAGTCCTCATTGAGAGAGGCGAAATCACCTTGACGGGTGGTGGAGTACTTTGAGTTTCAAACAAACCAGGATAAAAATTATTGTGTGTTTAGATTGTTGTTGATTAAAAGAAAAATTTCAAAGGGAAAAACTTATTCAACCCCCCTTCTAATTGTTTTCTAAGCCTTCAAATTCTACACAAAAGAATTACAATTTAACACACCACTTAATTCATTGTGTCTAAATTATCTATATTCATCATAGCTCTTAGTCTTCTAAATACTTCGACCTGCACACCCATCGTCATGACATCTACATTCCCTTTGGGTTCGAGAAACAACACAACATTAACAACTCATGCACTCTTGCAGTCAACGAAACATTGAACCAACATTCCATATCTAAAACATCTTAGAGAATCAAAATTTTCTCCCCCAATTGTTCCAATTACACTCTTGCAGACAAGTGGTTAGGAAAAAAGAAAGTAAAGATAGTGTTTCACACACATATCACGTACTAAGGAACAAACAATATTAGACAATCTGGTCGAATGGACCAACCTGGTTCTGATACCACTAACACAACACCCTATAAACCCACATAATAATATTGAATATTTTAATCGAAAAACCCAACCACATGGGTGTAACCTTAAAAAATCTTAAGGTATTTGATGTGCGATAAACCTAATGTGTCTAACGGTATCTTTAACTGCAAGCGCACAGCCTATCGCGGTAGTAATAAAAGATTGTCGAACCCACAAGGACTTTGTAATCACTCTAGTGCGGGAAAGTAAAGCTAGTTTAGCTAAGGCGGAAATTGTCACGTTTGGTTTTAGGAAGGTTGAGGAAGGTAAACTAATAGGTTTTAAAGTAATTATGAAATGAAATGGTCGGTATGCAATAGAGTCGACTTAAAGGATCTAATCTGGCTTAGGCATATTAGGATGGTCAACTTGGTTTGTCCGTAGAATTAATCAGTTTAAAAACCCTCAACTCACACTTTCATGGTTTTATCTCGAATTATACGTCTAAAGCCCTATACCTGCTTTCGCTAGCCTATAAGTGTTTAGAAGTAATTTTTGGAAAATTAATTAATTCTAATTTGGTTTAAAAGCGCTTTCAGTATTTAAATCAAATGCCTAACTTTAGCTATCCGGTTAAAAACCTCACACTTTCGTGGTCTCGATCTAACCTATTTACTCTTCTTACTTTCGTGTGAAGGTTTTATTTTAAGCATAAAAGTTATAACCGAGTTAAGTTGATTAAAGTTTTAACCTAAGTTTGATCGGATGCCTAATGTCTCTTACTATCATCACGACACTAAAGGTTTAGCTAGCCATGGAAATTAAAATAATCGTACGAGAAGTAAAAGCAAACAAATTTAAATTGGACATTATAAATAATAAATTAAATTGCATTAATTAATTAAAGGCATGTAATACAATTGCAAAATAGAAACACGAAAATAAAGCCAATACTTCAATCCTTCTTCCACAAATGAAAACTTGGACTTGGTATCGGTTGAAATGTAAAATTCGAGGCTTGAATAATAAATCTAAACTATAATAATAATTTCCGATGTTGGAAATTATTATTTGGGCAATGAAAATGAAAGAGCGGAAATCTTGATTGGAAAAATAACAAGCTGAAGGAATAATGGTTTGATTTCGGAGAGCTTCCGCAAGTAAATTCTCAAAACTACGTACCTCTAACACTTTGAAATGTTGAGGTATTTATAGAAGAATAGTATGGCGTTGGTTGGAATTCACACGTAGCTTGCCTTGAAAATCTCACGGGATATAGGGACGTGGGTTGTTGCTTTTGAGCGTGGCTTTGTGGTTGAGAGAATCCGGAGAGAAATAAGGAGTTTCAAAACAACTTTTGTTCGCTTCTCCACGTTCGCTCTTCTAATTTAAGCATTACAGCGTTACGGTCGTGGCCTTTGTGTTACGAGCAACTTGGTGTTTCTTCCGTGTTACGGCGTCATGGATGTGTTACGGTCGTAACACTCTTCAAAATAGCTTCGGTCGTGGCCTAGGCGTTCGACCGCAATAAAATTTGTAATCGTTGTGATTTAATCTTTTCTTACATTCTTTTGGTGTCTTCTTGCATTGTTTCATATTTTCTTGTTTTTGAGCTTAGTTGTGAATACTGCAACAAGTAATGACAATCTCGAAATATTCGGGAGTTAATCGGGTCAAAATAATACAAAGCAGGTTAATTTCATGTAAAATAAGCGATATGATTTCGTGTTATCAAATTCCCCATACTTAAACCTTTGCTTGTCCTCAAGCAAAATAATCAATTAAAAATATCGGACAAGTTTTATAAGCACATAACTAGTATACCTTTAGTTTTCAAATTGTTACAAGAGATCCTAAGTTAGTTCGCCAAGAAAATCGAATGAAACAACAACGATACGCTAATGACACAAGCAACAAGCTAGTCGGCGACTATCCGTTTTAAACAAAAGCGTCTAATTATACCGTTATAATTCAACTCAAGGTTTCTCGTTCCTATTTCACCGGTTTCGTTCTTGCGCAATCACATTAAGCCCATTATCTTTACACGCACGTGAGTAGAATAGCGGTTAGTGGTTACGATCAAAACACAGCGGTTTACGGCACAATTATGTGGCAACCTCTTTTATCCGATTGTAAGATGCGGGGATCGGACCGTGATGCCTGGAGTTCGATGCCGGATGCTTGAACCACCTAAACAATGGATTCTTATGTTACTTAGTAAAAGCTTTCGCATCCATTGGATTAAGCGATCGGGTGAGGATCGCCCAATTTAATTGGTGCCTTGGCTATTTCCTTAAATCATGTAACATTTTTGAATAAATTCGAGATCATCCACTTATATTCATCGGCTTTCCACGTGGTTTGTGCTAAGGCGGTGCCGGCTAATATAAACTACTAGGGGCTAAATTAAGACTTAAAACGAAAGTATCGGTATAACGAAATAGAGGCGATTCGCGTAAGTAGGAGTCGAAGGTGTCATAATCGTATAGTTCTCGTTGGATCGCTCTCGGCCTAACTAAGATTTTGGTTAAAGTAGGTAACTAACGATTATGCGAATATAAAAGGCGAAATTTTTTTGCATGGCTAAATAAAACGGGGAGAAAATGAAATAACGAAATATAACTGAAATAGAAATGAAATTACTCGTTCTGAAATTAAAAATGCAGAGTACTCCTCCCACACTATATCAAACATTGTCTCAATGTTATGATATAATGGCGAGGTTAAATGAAAGATACAACGGAAAACAAGGAAAACAACAAGAAAAGGAAAAACTACTGGCGACCACGGCGGCTTCGGGTTCTTGACCTTCTGGAAGGAGTAGCTTCAGAGTCAGTGCTCTATGGTCCAAGAGATGTAACATCCATCCTCAAAGCGTTCAACTCGCTTAGCACTTCATCAAGCCTTTCATTCATCGAGCGCTGACCACTTAAGATTTGAGCATTTTGCGCAAGTAAGGCGTCGAAGCGCTCCTGATGCACCCTCTCGGCTCTGGCAGATACAAGATTTTGATGATGAATGGCTCGGACGATCTCGTCAAGAGAAGGAGGTGGAGGAGAGGATGACTCGGGAATGTCGAGCAGGAGCAGCTCGATCCAGTTCTTCCCATCTCATCAGTGAGGCCGACATGAGGTTCTTCTTGAGCGCGCGGGGTCTTGAGGTCTTCAAGGTTGAACAGCCAGTTGGCTCGGTTACGAGTCGTCGATCCACAAAGGCAAAACAATATTAGTGTAAACTCGGTTTTGAATCCTTGGATGGAACTTTCCATCGTCCGTTCGTGGATGAGGTGGGCTGATTTGCAATGGTCTAAAGTGGCGAGGCGGTGGTCGGGATGGCGGATGACCAAGGGTGTCACCATGGTTTAGTGCTAAAGCCAGAGAAGTGACAAGCCCTCCAAAATAGAAAGGCTTGCCGCCTCTGGTGCAGATGGAGTGGATATGGGCCAGGAGGAAAGGTGCGGCATTAATTTTCTGACCCGAGAATGCACAATGCATGAAGAACAGCTCTTTGGAGTTTAACTTGTGGTTACTATCTCTTGTGAAGATTGTGTTACCTAGGATGCGGTGGAAATATCGTATGGCTGGGTTATGGATTTGAGTGGCGTTGAGATGATCATAGGAGTGTGCTCGGTTGTTGGTGAGGTGCCAAGGTTGAGACTCTTCTCCAAAGTTGTCGGGTACGGAGGTGGGAACCTTCCTCGGTAAATCAGCGGTTGTCCGAGCGCGTTACGAGTGAACTCGTACTCGGTACGAATATGCGAAACCAACACGAGAAAGTTGGTTTGTTGAACGGTGGAGTGATGTAGCGAAGGCGAGGAACTCGAGTGAGTGTCTCGTCGTGGGTTGGGGTTGGCTACAAGGTTCCACAGTTGACACTCTGAAGAAGGCGCTGAACACCCTCAAGTAAACCAAGTTCTTTGAGGCAGTCAGTGTCAACATATCTAGTGGGGTGTAGACCACGATGTTGGAATTTCAAAAACTTAATGCGTTGAGTTTCACCTTGCTCACCATTACGTAGGATAACGCTAGGAATAGGTTGGGGATTGTTTTCCATTTGCATGAAACGGTGTTTAAGTGAGAATGGGTGTTGTTTGTGAATGAGAGAATAAGAAAGTGATACGGGTAATGGGTATATAATGGAAGGAGATAGTGGGAAGTTTGAAAGTTGAGAGGGATTGATGGTGGGTTGAACGGGGTTAATGGGTGGTTAATGGAGGGAGTGGGATGGTTGGGGAGTTATGGAAGAAGAAGAAGAAAGGTTGAGGGAAGAAGAAAGGGGCGTTCTAACGGGGTTCTTGATGTAGCCAGCGTTACGTCGTGCAGGTGGCAGCGTATGAAAAAGGCGTGTGACGGTCGTGGGGGGTGGATTACGATCGTGGCAGCTACAAATTCTGTAAATTTTTACAGAACAGAACACCAGAACACAGAGTAACAAATATATATTCTACAGGACATCTCAACCATTCCAGCATAAACGCAACATTAATTCATTCAACATTCAACATATAATCCAATAAATATATAATTCGGAGAGTAGAAAACCATAAAACATTGTGCGACAAAATGATTGGAAATTCAAAGTTGAAAACAATTGCATTACTCCAAATTAAGTAGCTTGTTCTTTTTGACAGAAGGTAAATTGACTTGTAAATTGAAATGCGGTAATTTAACAAAGAATTTGAAACTACCTAGAAACAAAACAGAATGGAAAAATTCTAAAAACTAAAAACTGAAAAACTGATAAACTAAAATATGCTTCATCCAATCTTTTCTTTTAATATCTCTAAAGCTTGGGTGATGTTATAGAATTGCTCCTTTGATGTCGATCAAACCAATAAGATCCATAGTCTTCAATTCATTCTTTATTCCATCAATGTCAGTTTATAAGCATCCAAAGTGGTCGAATGGTGTTTAATTGTGTAGTGTTTTCTCCTTGGTTTATGTCGAGTACTTGTGCTTGATCATATTTGTAAAGTCATGGTAACGAGGAGGAGTTTCGAGGATCTTTCGTTTCGGACATGAAATTATCGACAACAAAATATGATTGTGGTGTTTACGGTGTCTCGGGTGGTCGGTGGATTCAATTCATACAACCAATTATCACGGTTATGGACACTAACTCGGGCATGGTTCGGAAGGGTAAAAGAGTAACAACCGTTTCTTATCGGGTAATCATAAGGTGCGAGGGCTAAATTTCCTATTATCATGTTGTTGAAGCAGTCAATATTCATAGGCCTAATCGATCCAAATGGTGCCGCAGTTATTAAGTTGGTAGCAAGTCCAAGAGCATTTGCAATCATTGTAACCAATCCTCCCACGGCGGAACATTAGGGTCCTCACTAATGCGGGTAAAGGTCTTCATCGAGTGGGACAGCATTAACAGGCGACTGTGTTTAAACAATAAATCGAGAGATAGTTCATCCTTGGATCGACATTTTGATTTTGTTCTTTTCCAAGCAGTGTGGGCAAGAATCCTATGGAAATAACGGATGGGTGGGTTATGTATTTCATTGTTATCCATGCTTTACGGGTCGGGGTGATAGTTTCGGTTAAAGTACCCGAAATAATCCACTCAAAATCAATAAATCGGCCTCGGGGTAGTAAAAGCTAAGGGTCCTTTGAAACCTAATAAAGCGACTAAGTCCCTATGGTTATAGGTGAACTCAATACCAAAAAGTCAAGGCGATGATTCCTTTTCGGGCTCCGACACGTGTTCGGGGATGTAAACTAAGGAACTCAAGAACTCAAGGTGAGCTCTCGGTAAGTGATAAACCTATTTTCGGTGTGCTCTCTCATCCTAGCGGTTAAACATGTAGTAAACAACATCGGTTATGCCTAAAGTGTCCATAGTGGGTTCATCATAATACGAGGTTAAGCGGTGGCTCTTTGAGACAAAGCCTCAAATCTTCTCCTTTGGTTTCTACCTCTAAAGGTGGTTTCCATAACATTACTGGGGGTCCATAGCAAAAGTAAATCGGGAAGCAGTAGAGGAGAAAGTAAAGAAAAAGACTTTCGAAATCTGTGGCAAGTAAAATTGTTTTGAAATCGGCAGTTTTATAAAAGTTTAAAAAGATGAAAAGTACTTATATAGCAACCAAAACAAAATAGCAAACAAAAACAAATAAAATAGGTTGCCTCCCATGAGCCTTTTTTTAACGTCATAAGCTGTGAAATGCCTAGTGAAAGATTAGTCGGGAGAAATAGGTGGTAATTCTACGAGTTTAAGCTTATTCGTATAGTCTCTATTATCTATCGATTATACTATTTAGCGCTGCCGTTTACAATAAGCGGGCACTATTTCTATCCTTAATTTCTACCGCTCGGTAGAAATACTTTTGTAATTTCGAAAGGACGGACCATCTAGATTTAAGTTTTCGAGGAAGAGTCTAAGTCTAGAATTGAATAAAATCGACATCTCCACACTAAATTCTTTCGAGATAAGCGTTGATCGTGCCACTTTTTAGTCGTTCTTTGTAGATTTTAAGCGTTTTCGTAGCGTCTAGTCTTAATTCTTCCAATTCATGTAAATCGAGGATTCATTTCTACTTGCTGATGTAGTTAATATTGAGTGTCTTTATCGCCCAATAAGCTTTATGCTCTAATTCTCTTGGGAGGTGACGATTTTTCGTAGACAAGTTTGAAAGGTGTAGTTAGATAGGAGTCTTGTAAGTGTCTTATAAGCCCATAAAGCTTCGTTAAGCTTTGATGACCAATCTTTTCGAGATATAGCGGCAGTTTTCTAATATTTGTTTAATCTCTCTTCGAAACTTGACTTGTCCGCTAGTTTGCGGATGATAAGGTGTTGCTACGGTGTTTCACTCCATATTTAGATAGTAATTTATCAAATATCTTCGAAATAAAATGAGATCCACCGTCACTAATAACAAGTCGAGGAACACCAAAACGCGGGAAAATTATATTCTTGAAAAGCTTTATTACCACTCGTGTGTCATTTGTAGGAGAAGCTATTGCCTCGATCCATTTTGAAACATAATCGGCTCAGTATAAACTTGTTTCAAAAGAAGATGGGAAAGGTCCCATGAAATCTATTCCCCAAACATCAAAGACTTCAACTTCAAGTATTCCTTTCTGAGGCATTTCATCGCGTCTTGAGATATTACCGGTGCGTTGGCATCGATCACAGTTTTTAACGGCGATGTGGACATCCTTCCACAGGTTAGGCCAGAAAAGGCCGGCTTGGAGAATTTTGGCACACGTTTTAAAGGTGCTAGCATGTCCGCCATAAGGAGATGAATGACAATGAAATAGCGTCTTCTATTTCTTAAATCGGGTATACAGCGGGAAAATTCCATCGGTCCTCGTTTAAATAAAGTGGTTCGTCCCAATAATAACTCTTGAGATCATGGAAGAATTTCTTTTTCTGTTGGTAAGTTAAGTCAGGTGGAAGCGCACCGGCAGCTAAATAATTAACGATGTCAGCATACCAAGGCAATCCTATGGTCATGTCAATGGCTTCCATGACTTCCTTAGCACGGTTTATGTAAATCAATTGAGCTAGGTCGCTTATCATATGTGCTATCGGATGTTCATACGAAAATCGTCGTTAATTGGCACTTGTTCGGGTTTTATACCTTCCAAGCGGGATAAATGATCCGCTCGACGTTTTCGGTTCCTTTCATGTCTTTAATTTCCAAGTCAAATTCTTGTAAGCAAGATCCATCGGAGGAGTCTCGGTTTTGCATCTTTCTTGGCAAGTAAATATCGATAGCGGTGGTCCGTGTAGATGATGATTTTGCTCCTACAAGGTAAACGAAATTTGTCAAGCGCGAAGACCACGGCTAAGAGTTCTTTTTCAGTTGTGGCGTAATTCATCTGAGCTGAGTCTAGCGTTCTGCTGGCGTAGTAAATTGCGTGAAGTTTCTTATCTTTCCTTTGTCCAAGAACTGCGCCTACAGCGTAATCACTTGCATCGCACATGATTTCGAAAGGTAACCTCCAATCGGGCGGTTGCATGATTGGTGCAGAAATAAGTGCGACTTTAAGGGTTTCAAAAGCTTTAAGACAATCGTCATCGAATATGAACTCAGCATCCTTCATTAATAGACCGGTAAGTGGTTTTGTAATTTTCGAGAAATCTTTAATAAAGCGTCGGTAAAAACCGGCGTGTCCTAGAAAACTTCGTATCTCTCGAACGGTCTTAGGTGGTTGGAGTTCTTTAATCACTTCTATCTTAGCTTTATCAACTTCAATTCCTTTATTGGAAATAACATGTCCAATCGATTCCTTCTCGACCATGAAATGGCATTTTTCCCAGTTAAGCACAAGGTTCACTTTCACACATCGTTCTAAAACACTCTCTAAATTAGATAGACATCCTTCGAAACTTTGTCCACACACAGAGAAGTCGTCCATAAACACTTCCATGATGTTGTCAATGAAATCTGCGAAGATGGCCATCATACATCGTTGGAAAGTTGGGGGCATTACATAATCCAAATGGCATTAAATGCATGCGGTTCCATAGGGACACGTGAATGTAGTCTTCTCTTGATCATCAGGGTGAATAGGAATTTGGAAAAATCCGGAATAACCGTCTAAATAGCAGAAGTAGGAGTGTTTGGCTAATTGTTCTAACATTTGATCAATAAAGGGTAAAGGAAAATGGTCTTTACGGGTAGCTTTGTTCAGTTTTCTGTAATCAATGCACACTCTGTGTCCACTAACTACTCTTTGTGTTATCGATTCGCCTTGTGCGTTTTTCACGACAGTGACACCTCCTTTCTTAGGTACGACATGCACTGGGCTAACCCATTTACTGTCGGAGATCGGGTATATAATTCCGGCTTCCATTAGCTTTTGATTTCATCTCGACTCTGATCTTGAGGATCGGGTTGATTCTTCTTTGAGGTTCTCGAGAGGTTTTGCAATCCTCTTCTAATAGAATCGATGCATACAAATTGAAGGACAAATTCCTTTTAAGTCGATATGTTGTAACCTAACGCGATAGGATATTTCCTTAGAACGTCTAAAAGTTTTTCGGTTTCAAGCATTCCTAAGCTGAATTCACTATTACAGTCGAGTTTGTTCGATATCAAGGAATTCGTATCGTAAATTTTAGGTAAAACTTTCAATTCTAGTTTTGGTTTCTTGGGACATGGCATATGATTAGGTGTAAGTGCTAGACTTTCGCTTACATCATCTTTATATGGTTCTCTCCAATTATCATCTTGAATATCGGAGGGTTTCAATTTTCATTATTTGAATATGTGGTTTGTTTAGCTTCCATCTCTCTCACGCTCATCTATAATATCGAGTAAATAACATGTGTCATTCATGGAGGGTGCTTGTAGAAATTGAGTGAGGATGAATTCCACTTTTTCTCTCGACTTGAATGTTAATCGCCCTTCTTTACATCAATTATAGCTCAGTTGTGGCTAGGAATGGTCTTCCCTAATATGATAGGGAGTAACGAATCTTGATAATGTCCATAATTATGAAATCGGTCGGGATATAGAATTGACCTATGCTAAGCTGGAACATTTTCCAATATTCCTCAGGATATGGATCGGTCACTAATTGAGCAGACATTTTGTAGGTGTAAGTTCTCCCATTTCGACTTTTGCAAATAGATAAGGGCATGACAACGATACTTGCTCCTAAGTCGCATAGAGCTTTGTCTATGAATTTTCCAATATTACGGTATAGAGAAACTACAGGTCTTTTAGCTTATGAGGCATGTTATTGAATGATAGCACTACATTCGTGATGAGAATGCTATTCCGTTATCTTCTAACTTTTTCTTATTAGATAGGATTTCCTTAAGAAATTTAGCATCGATGGCATCGAGTAATGGCTTACGTGATGGTATTGTGATATTTAGTTGTTTGAGAAGTTCCACGAATCTCTTAAATTGGCTCATCGATTTAGAATTTGTTAATCTCGGGGATCGGAACTTGTGGTTTATAGGCGGTGGAGGCACATAAGGTTTCTCTTTTCTCTGACCTCTTGAGTTTCGTTTTCCTTTTCTTTGGGTTACTCTCATTTTCACTCGGCTTATCTTGCTTGATACATATTTGGGTTTTCTAGTCTTGGATCAATAGGTCCGTCAAGTTCTTTTCCACTCCTAAGTATCACGGCATTAGCGTGTCCTTTCGGGTTAGGTTGTGGTTGACGGAAATATTCCGAGGAGCGTGATGAGTGCTATTTGTTGAGCTACTGTGAAATCGAGTTTCAAGCATCTTGTTATGGGTAGCTAAAGCATCGACCTTGCTAGCTAATTGCTTAATTTGCTCGTTGGTATGTAAGTTCGATTTAAAACATCCTTATTAGTGCAGGATTGAGAAGCAATGAAGTGTTCTATCATAATTAGGTTTGATTTCCTAGGAGCGTTGGAAGTATTAGGTCCGTTATTAGGATGATTCGGGATAGCTTTTGGATAACCGGTGGTGTAGCGGGGAGCTTGTCCGAGGGAGCATACAACGCATTATTGCTTTTGCGAGAAATTTGGATGATTCTTCCAACTTTGAGTTATCGTATTCTTGTAGGGATTTCCTTGCGTAGTTAGCTTGTTTGGTACTCGGTCAAAGGGGACATTACGGAGCAAGATGTGATTGAATACCACATAGATCGCAAGTTGGAATCACTGCTACGGTAGCTTGGGTGTGGAAAGGTTCTCTAATTTTGGGTAGAGCTTCCACTTTAGCATTAACTTGATCCGGTTGTTCACTTGACCTTGATACCTTTCGGTTGAGATTTCTCTACATTAACTCTCGCTTCCCCATTGGTAGTGGTTACGAGCCATACTTTCAATAAGTTGGTTCGCTTCGGCATATGGTTTATCCATCGATGCGCCACCGTCTATGGTTAATCTTGTATTGTACGGAGACCATTATAGAATGTGTGAATAATTAACCATTCTTCTAAACCATGATGAGGCGAGTCTTAGCATATCCTTGTATCGTTCCCATGCTTGAATAAAGATTCATTGTCTTCTGTTTGAAACCATTGATGTTAGCTACGAGCATAGCGGTTTTGCTTGGAGGAAAATATCTAGCTAAAAGACTTTCTTCAACTCATTGAGTGGTGATTGAGTTGGCGAGGAAGAGATTGAAGCCAAGCACGAGCTCTGTCTCTTAAAGAAAAAGGAAATAGGCGCAATCGTATCGCCTCGGGGTTTACTCCATTCGCTTTCACGATGTCTGCGTCTTGCAAACACGGATAGATGTAGATTAGGGTCGTCGGTGGGAGCTCAGGCGGTTCTGCTGAGCAGCGGAAAGAAGCGAAGGTTTCATTTCGAAATCGTTTGAGCAATAGCGAGGCTGCAATCTTGTTATGAGGCTCCGCTTGAGAAGGAACTGCGTAATCCTTAAGAGGGCGAGGAGGAGGAGGTGGATCAGCCATTCTTCGTAACTCGTCGAGATCTGGAAGAACAGACGGAGGAAGATTGTTGAGTGCACGGTACTCTTGAATCGTCTTCTTAATCGAAGATAACGCTCGATATAAGTAAATGGGTATATGCAAAGTACCGCCTTGAGGCGCGTATTTGGCATACAAAAGGAAAATAAATAGTTGCCTTAGCCTGAGCGATTGCTACTTTAAGAGTGCACTAGTGACTAGATCAAAGTCCCGCAGCGCCAAAAACTTGATGTGTGATAAACCTAATGTGTCTAACGGTATCTTTAACTAGCCTGACCTATCGCGGTAGTAATAAAGATTGTCGAACCCACAAGGACTTTGTAATCACTCTAGTGCGGAAAGTAAAGCTAGTTTAGCTAAGGCGGAAATTATCACGTTTGGTTTTAGGAAGGTTGAGGAAGGTAAACTAATAGGTTTTAAAGTAATTATGAAATGAAATGGTCGGTATGCAATAGAGTCGACTTAAAGGATCTAATCGGCTTAGGCATATTAGGATGGTCAACTTGGTTTGTCCAGTAGAATTAATCGGTTTAAAACCCTCAACTCACACTTTCATGGTCTTATCTCGGATTATCGTCTAAAGCCCTATACACCTTTCGCTAGCCTATAAGTGTTTAGAAGTAATTTTTGGAAACTTAATTAATTCTAATTTGGTTTAAAGCGCTTTCAACTGTATTTAAATCAAATGCCTAACTTTACCTATCCGGTTAAAAACCTCACACTTTCGTGGTCTCGATCTAACCTATTTACTCTTCTTACTTTCGTAACAAAGGTTTTATTTTTAAGCATAAGAAGTTATAACCAGAGTTAAGTTGATTAAAGTTTTAACCTAAGTTTGATCAGATGCCTAATGTCTCTTACTATCCCATACCGACACTAAAGGTTTAGCTAGCCATGGAAATTAAAATAATCGTACAGGAAGTAAAAGCAAACAAATTTAAATTGGACATTACAAATAATAAATTAAATTGCATTAATTAATTAAAGGTATGTAATACAATTTCAAAATAGAAACCTGAAAATAAAGCCAATACTTCAATCCTTCTTCCACAAATCGGAAACTTGGACTTGGTATCAGTTGAAATGTAAAAATTAAGAGCTTGAATAATAAATCCTAAACTATAATAATAATTTCTGATGTTGGAAATTATTATTTGAGCAATGAAAATGAAAGAGCGGAAATCTTGATTGCGAGAAAAATAACAAGCGAAGGAATAATGGTTTGATTTCGTGAGAGCTTCCGCACAAGTAAATTCTCAAAACTACGTACCTCTAACCTTTGAAATGTTGAGGTATTTATAGAAGAATAGTATGGCGGTTGGAATTCACACACGTAGCTTGCCTTGAAAATCTCAGGATATAGGGGCGTGGGTTGTTGCTTTTGAGCGTGGCTTTGTGGTTGAGAGAATCCGGGAGAAATAAGGAGTTTCAAAACTCCATTCGACTTCTCCACGTTCGCTCTTCTAATTTAAGCATTATCACGCATTACGGTCGTGGCCTTTGTGTTACGAGCAACTTGGTGTTTCTTCCGTGTTACGGTGCGTCATGGATGTGTTACGGTCGTAACACTCTTCAAAATGCTTCGGTGGTGGCACAGGCGTTCTGACCGTCCACAACTAAAATTTGTAATCTTTGACAGTTTAATCTTTTTCTTCTGTTCTTTTGGTGTCTTCTTGCATTGTTTCATATTTTCTTCTGTTTTGAGCTAAGTTGTGAATACCTGCAACAAGTAATGACAATCTCGAAATATTCGGGAGTTAATCGGGTCAAAATAATACAAAACGGGTTAATTTCATGTAAAATAAACGATATGATTTCGTGTTATCAGTATTCAAGCACGTGTGGTAAATGAAGATGTTCCCATAATCTAAGGGTAATCTTTTGAAATAAGGGCTTTTAGGAAATTAAAGCCAAGGTGTTTTGAATTCGGCTTTGTCGAGCTAAAGACAAAAGTTAAAGCCAAAACATCAAAATTGGGCTTTGTTGACCAAAAGGAGGAAAGCTGGTAACATGATAAAATACTAGAAAATTGGTCTAGTCAACCAATGGATGAAGAATAAGGAGAATAGTTGAATTTGGTCTTGTCCACCAAAGGGAATTCAAGACTTAGAAGATTTCCGATGATTTATTCTTGCTAGGAGGTAGCATCGAAGAAATCCAGAAGCGGGAGGATTTGAAATTTTAATTTACCAGCAGTTACCAACAGTTTATATGCTGATGAAGCGCCAAATAGGTGGTAAGATCTAGTGGAGCAATTGCCTTAAGTTTCGAATGTGTCCATAGATTATGTATCTAGGCAGTTACATTGTAATTACTATAAATAAGATGATTCAATGTAATTTTTTTGTGTGTGCACTTGTACTAAAACCACTTGCCAAAACTCTGTAATTCCGAGCGTAAGGAAGCAAAGAGTGAAGAAGTGCTTCATGTACATGAATCACCATTTATGTTTCAATGCAAATCTTTTACTTTTCAATTGTCTTTTTCGAATACTTTACTTGCTTTCTATTTACTATTGAGCAGTCCCTTTATGTTATTTTATACTTCATGTAAACGATTCAACACTTTCCATCGGTCACGAGTTACGGTCGGTCAATTTATTGATTCTTATTTCGTTTGAACACCTACATCGATCCACGAGACACCATTCGATTGGTCGAATCATAGTATGGAAGCGTTTATACTTGTTCCCTTATTCATAGAAAACCGTTTTAGTAGTAAGGATTTCGACAGAGCAAATCTATCTTGAACTCTTAGCACATTTCTTAAGATTAAGCGAGTCGATCTTGCGAGTAACCCTTAGTTTTAGGGCTTTGGGAGGACCAGCATTTGTTTACCATTTTCCATAGTAAAAATTGGCACACAGTGGGGCGAGTGCAAAGTGTCTTTTGTTAAATGTTACAAGTGTATGAAACTTAGGAGATGGAATTTAACCAAAAGTATAATAAACACCCAACAGAGCGTTGTGTCTGATGAAGCCCGACTTTGTAGGATTTTTATCCAAATGTGCGGATAGCAGAGTCGCCACCGACTTTTATTTTATCCAATTAAGGGAAGGTAAAAGTAATAGAAAAAGACCTTCGTTAGATTACGAGTTCGGGAGAATGGTTATGAAAAGGGAAGGTATTAGCACCCCTTTCCATCCCAGTTTATTCTACGGGCTCTTAGTTGCTCTAGATCACTTTTTTAAAATTGCTTTCTGTGTGTTTGACAAAAATGTTTTGAAAAAGAGACATTTCGCTTTGACTTTGTAATGACTCATGTAAGAGTGTATACAGAGTGTTCGGAAATGTTTTTGTTTATGAAAAGAATTTGAACTTTGAAAAAAGTGTGTGGTGTGAAAAGCATTTGATAGAGCGAGCAACTAAAAGACTTATTTACCCACTCAGAATTTGTCGTCTTGTTATACTTCTACATTCCTTTAGAATAGCGCTAGCCATACCATTAGTTAGTAGGTAGCTCCATTCGTTGGATGTAAGCGAGACATTCGAAGGGACATCGGATGGTCATAGAAGGCAACTTGTAGGAAGTATCCTAGCACATTCGAAGGGACTATCATCATTTTCGTGGCGACAATCGGGTCAAGATCATGTGCTCGGAGGCGACATCGTGGGTCTTATGATCTTTGTATCGAAGGGACTATGATGATTTGTTTGGAAGGCAGCGGTGCTAGAATACCTCTACGTTCGAGGACATGACCATTTGAAATCGAAATCGAGAAATTACCTAAGGGTGCGTGTGTGAGGGAAGTGTGTCAAATTCAGATATTTTATCTTGAAGATTAGTGTGAGCTATGTCCAATTATTATCTTGCCATACACGCCTAGTTACTAACAGTTTATAGGGTGCGGAAAGTAAAATGCGGAATGTAAAGTGCGGAAAGGTAAATGTCCTACGCTATTACAAGGCTTTGGGGCAGATACATAATTTAAAATGCGAAAAATAAAAACCTAGATTAAACTATTACAACCCATGAGCAATTACATTATTGGAAAAATAAAACGATAAAAGAAAAAACGTCTGAATCGGATCAACCTGTGAAAAGATGAGAAATCGGAAAATGCAATATGAATCGAACAAGAGAAAAAGCGTTAGAAAAATGCAAATTTTAATATGAGAAAATTAATATATGCTGGAAATAAGATAAATAAGTTAAAATAATTTTTTGGGATTTTTTAGAAAGGATTTAATAATTAAAATGCAATTAAAAGTGAATTAAATGCTAAAATAAAAATAAAATAAATATGCATGCAAAAATTATATTTTTTAATTTATTAAATTAAATAAACATTTTTATGAAAATAATGTAAAAAGAAAAAATGTTTTTGGTAATTTTTAATGCAGAATAATAAAAAAAATATGAAAAGAATTAAAATTGAATGAAAATATTGAAATAATTAGAAAATAGGAAAGTAGAGTTTTGTAAAAGTGAAAAAAGGGATTGTCTGAACCAGGAATCGAACTGGGGACATCCCTTTCAAACCTTGAAAACCACATGCTTAACCGAGCCAGCAGCAGCTGCTTTTTTGAAGCGGATCGATTTGAAAATAACACGCGTCCTCCTTCATCATTTCGCGCCAATTCATCATCTTCTTCGTTTTGAATATTTGAAGCTAGCGTCGGTCTTTCTTGACGCTGATACAGCTAAATAAGCCGCATACATAATATAAATTAATTCTAAAGGCATGGTTCGATTCCTTGAAGCATTCCGAACACACTGGTATGGGTCTTATGGTCCAATTTTTCCATTTAAACAAAACCCCAATTCGAGCTCAGAAACCCTAGATATGGTATATCTCGATTCAGGCCATGGAAACACGATTGGCTTGCCCAGATCGCTTGCAAACTTGATTATAATCACAAACAAACAATCAAAACAAGTTAATAATGCATGAATGTTAGAAATCGAATTTGGAAAAAGTTTGACAAACCGAAATCGATTTGCTCGATTCTTGATGTTTTGAATGATATAAGATGCGGATCGACTCTAAAGACCTCAAGGAATGCAATGGAATCCTCAAAATCGGCTGTGGATGGCTGGAACTAGAATTGCAAGTTGCTTCAAGAACACGAAATTTTGATTTTAGGTTAGGGTTTCTGGAGCAATTTTTTCCTCTTTTCTTGATAGGTATGCATCATATATTTATACTGGATGGATTTGGAATGGTTTTTGGAAAGAATTGATCAACATTCAATGGAAATCAAATTTTGATATTCTCATGAAATCAAATTTTCAAATTTTGTCAATTTCAATCCAATCTTGCCAAATTTGATCTAATTTCAAATTCTTTGGCATTTATGGGTTGATTGGATCACAAAGCAATAAAATCAATCTTCAATTAATTTTGATTTTATAATTTATTTTAAGATTTAATTTGCATTTAAATAAATAAATTACAAATTAAATAGAAAAATAAATAAAAATTCGTGGCATTGGGCTTGGATATTCCTAATTGCATGAGGAACAAGTTAGGATGAAGAAAAATAGGCCCATTTGCAAAAGATTTGATTTTTTGAAGTACCTCTCTTTGTGCATTCTTCCAAAATTGCCCAACTTGTGAATGGTGTAACTTGCTCAATTTTCCACATCTTTGAGTGTTCTTGGACTTTTTGGAAAGCTCTAAGAGTCCTCTAAACAATGTCTTTGGTCTCATCTCAATTGGAGTTACCATGCTCAATATATCTTCAAAACAAAAAGTTGACTTTTTGTTGACTTTGAAAATGACCTGTAATGTTTTGAGCTATACCTCTCAAATGAAGCATTTTTTGGACATTCTTGTGAGACATGAAGTTGTAGAGAATTGAATTTCCTTCAAAATGAGCTTTGGTGGGAAAATTTCGAGAAAGTATGAAAAGTTATGATCGATCAAAGTTCATTGACTTTTCATCTAGAAACCCTAATTTAGAAAGTTTGTCTTTTGAACAAATCTTGAGTTTTCTTAATGAATCATGATCAACCCTTGATCAAATGATGAATGTAACTTCAAAATGAGGATGCTGACCAAAAATTATGAAGTTTGGTGTATGTTGACCACGATTGACTTTTGTCCAATACAATTGATTTTCGACCATCGAGCAATTATGCAAACTTGACTTGTGAAGCTTGAAACTTGACATGGAGAATCTTTGAAGCATATGAGGAGGCATGAAGGCCAATGGAGATGTTGAAATCCATCTTGACTTGAGAGATACCAAACCCTAGTTTGGGTTGATTGTCTAGGAGAGAGTTTGTCGATCGACTCTTGAGGAATCCTTGAGCCTAGATGTATGAAATCTTTTGAGTAGATGGAGGGCAAATTTTGGGGTATGACATTGCCCTGTTCAATCTTCTTGTCTTGGAGGGTTAGATTGACACGCTTGTCTTCGTGACTGGAGGTGAAGATGATTGAACACTCAATACACAAATTTGCACTCGCTATTGGTGACGATGCGGGAATGGGCTTCGGATGCCATTTGGAAGTTGGAGACTTATTTGAGGGAGAGTCGTGCGCTAGACTCGAGGTTGTGAATAGGAGAGCGGAGATGGGCTTAAGATGCCATCTAGAAAGGTCGATCTTTGGGGAGTGAGTCGTATGTTAGACTCAGATGTTTTGGAGCGGAGAGGAGATGGGCTTAAGATGCCATCCGAAGGGAGTCGTACATTAGACTTCGTGTTCACTTTGAATGAAGTTATTAGTCTGTATTGATTTTTAACCATATATGCATTCGAAAGTGAAGAAATGTTGACAAGTTAGTCGGAGATGGGCTTAAGATGCCATCGGGCAAGCTGAATACGTTAGACTACATAGTTCTTGATAATCGAATAAATCTTCGTCTTGACTACTACGAGGAGTAGTTGGCAAAATGTGGATAGCTTCCTGTTGTGCATGGTGTTGATCCATTGCATTATCGGAGGATAACGGAGGTGGTCTTCGGATAGTTTTCCGTCGGTTCGGGCTTAATCTGGACCCGATCGTCGGAGGTCTTCAGATAGTTTCCGTCGGCTCGGGGCTTAATCTGGACCTGTTGCGGTCTTTGGATAGTTTTCCGTCGGCTCGGGGCTTAATCTGGACTGTTTGCCGAGTGGTACTGTTTTGGAAAACAAGAGAAACTTTGATAGAATATTTGTTAGTCTTATGCAAAGTATGACGCATGACAGTGTATATGAATGACATATGCATGAATTATGACTTTATGAGAAATGTATGAATGATAGATGTTGTGATATTTCAAAACATATCCATCTTGAAGAAGATGCGGATGTTACGCTTGAAGATTCGACTTAGCAGGGGAATTGTGTAGGTGAGAACCCGCTTTTGAAGGAGAAGAAAGATATCTGGATTTCTCCGATGCACTATCTGACCAAGTCTTGGGCCTATATATTGTTGAGGAAGGAAGAGATTTGAGAAGCTCGTTGTCGGAGATCTCATAGACCCTGCTGAGGAGAGTCTGGGAGGCGATCTGTTGGGGACCTTGTATGTAGATCCTGCGGGAAATTTGGGGCGCTCTGGGATTCGATGTAGATCTCACCGGAGAGCATTGATAGTTGCTGGGAGACCGGGCTTAGAAGAGTCAGGAGTCCGTTGTAACCTCTGTTGGGAATAAAGGTGTATGTTTCCTCCGTGCACTATCGACCAAGTCTTGGGTCGGATACTTTGGGAGAAGGGAAGGATTGAGAAAGATCCACTTTGGGGATGAAGTGTTCTTGCTTGAGGCGATGTAACGTTGCTCGGTTGAGTGGAATCACGCTTGTGGATTAACATATACTCATTGGGGAAGGTGCGTTGTGAGTGACACCTTTATGCTCTGCGGGGAACTATTTGGTGACTTTCATCGTCATCCCAATTCCTGGAACCTGTAGTAAGTACTTTTGTATGTTCACTTTTCGTATGTTTGTGATTAGATTCTTATTGTCAAATGCATATAATCATTCAAAACAAATGTTGGACTTATTGCAAACGACAAACAATGGAAATTGTAAAGAGAAAGAATTTTGCGTTTATTTGAAAGGTGGCGTATGGCCAAGTAGTTTGTACACAAGAAAGGTAAAAGCTATCACGGAAACAATCTCGTTAAGTTCCAACTATGCTAGTACTCATATATTTCAACTATCTCATCTCCTTGTCGTGAGAAAGTGAGTGATGATCTTCATTTGAACCTTGAATGCTAATAGTAGTGCGGCGGTGATCTGGAAGAGACATAGTAACGCTTAAATCCTAACTTTTGCCTAGACCGCCCTTTCGGGTTTTCGGTCTCAGGGATACCCTTTTGCCCAAGCCGCCTTTTCGGGTTTTCGACTTGCCGGTGTACATGTTTTGTATATATCCTTAATTTTGCGAACCTTTTGGTTCGCGAGATGCCTTATTTTTGCCTAGGTTCTTGACCTAGCGGGTCTCTTTATCGTAGTATTTTTGACTATGTCTGCGTTCACGAGGTGTGGGAAGTCTTCACCATCCATGGTGCTAAGTATCATAGCTCCGCGAAAAATACTTCTTGACTACAAACGGTCCCTCGTGGGTGGGAGTCCATTTGCCCACAGGATCACCTTGTGGAAGAATGATGCGCTTGACTACTAGATCACCGACTTGGTAGACTCGGTGCTTGACCTTCTTGTTAAATGCTCGATCATTCGTTTCGATAAATCATCCATGGCGGATGGATGCGAGTCGTTTCTCATCAATCAAGTTAATCGGTCAAGGCGATGCGGACCCAATCGTCTTCGCCTAACTCGCCTCTGGGGACTACGGTTGAGGGTATCGAACCTCGATGGGTAAGGCGGCTTCCATACCGTATCTGAGAGAAGGGTTGCCCATGTGGATGTTCGTCTTTGTAGTGCGATAACCATGAAGAGCAAATGGTAACATCTCATGCCAATCTTTGTAAGTCACCATCATCTTACTATAATCTTCTTAATGTTCTTGTTGGCGGCTTCCATGCGCCATTCATCTTAGGCCGATAAGGAGAAGAGTTGTGATGCTTGATCTTGAGCTGCGTGCGAGTTCGGTGATCATCTTATTGTTGAGATTGGAACCATTATACGTGATAATCCTTTCGGAATGCCATATCGGCGGATAAAATTATGTTTGATAATCGAGCCACAACATTCTTGGTAGATGCATCGAGGTACTTACCCACTTGGTAAAGTAATCGATTGTCACAAGGATGAAAGCGATGTCCATTGGAAGCCGTGGGCTTAATTTCTCCAATCATGTCAATGCCCCACATTGCAAAGGCCAAGGAGAAGTTAAAACATTGAGTCTTGGAGGTACATGTACTTTCGGCATAAATCGCACTTGTGACAAGATCGAGCATAAGCGGTGACAATCGACTTCCATGGTGGACCAATAGTAACTTTTCTCAAAATCTTCTTAGCCATGGTATGCCCTTTGGAATGGGTACCAAATGCGCCTTCATGTAACTCTTCCATGATACGCATTCTTTGTTTCTGGTCTACGAGTAAGCACAAGTCGTGGTTGCGCTTGTATAAGATCCGTTCTTTGAAAGAATTTGGAAGCGAATCTTCTCATGAACTTCTTATCATTAATAGATGCCCTGGGATATTCCGAGTCTCAAGATACCTCTTCACGTCATAGTACCAAGGTTTCTCTTGCGTCAAGCTCACAACAATACGCTGGTTAGTGAATTTCTCAATGATGATCCGGGAGCCTCGTTGTCCCATCTAACCTTGAACATAGGCGACATAGTAGCCAATGCGCCAACTAATTCTCTTCTCGTGGAATGTGATCAAAAGTAATCTCTTGTAGGGGATCAAACTCGAGAACATGCTCTCGATACGGAATGAGATTCGGATGCTTCGTATCCCACTTTAATCGTGATCACTAAAGTGAGTCTCCATACACTTGTAAGAACTTGATTCTTAAGTCAATAGCACTTTAAGACCCATGATGCACGCCGTGCTCGGCCATGTTGTTAGTGCAAGCGAAACACAATCTGGCGGTGAAAGGAGTATGTCGCTGTAGGGATGTAATGATGGCGCCAATGCCATTGCCAAGTGCGTTTGAGGCTCCATCAAAGACCATAGTCCATCGGGATCCTTGTTCGGGTCCTTCGCGGGCTGGTTCTTCACCATCTGTAACTAGTAGAACATCTTCATGCGAAATTGAGCGTATGGATAGTCATCTACGACGATGAGCCAAATGATCGGCTACTACACTTCCTTTGATCGCTTTAAAGAAGTGTCTTTGGATGTCGTATTCGGTCAAGATCATTAGCCATCTTGCTATTCTTAGGAGGCTGGTTTCTCAAAGATGTATTTTATCGGATCCATCTTGAAAATCAACAAGGTAGTGTGAGTCAACATATCTGTCTTAGTCGTGACAGCCAAGCCAAAGCGTTGCAAGTTTTCTCGGTTGTGAGTATCTTGTTTCACGATCGGTAAACTTTTGCTAAGGTAGTATATTGCATGCTCTTTTCGACCGGACTCGTCATGTTGCCCCAACACACACCCATTGAATTCTCTAACATCAAGTACATGATAAGAGGTCTTCCTTGGTGGTGGCATCGGGATAGGAGGATTACAGGTACTCCTTGATTTTGTCAAAAGCGATCGGCAATCGTGCGTTCCATTCTACTACTTGATCTTTCTTAAGTAACTTGAAGATTGGCTCACAAGTAGCAGTTAGGTGTGCAATGAATCTGGCGATGTAGTTTAGTCGGCCCAATAAACCTCTGACTTCCTTCTCGGTCTTGGTGGCATCTCTTGAATAGCTCTAACCTTGGCGGGGTCAACTTCAATATCTTTTCGACAACAAACCCTAGGAGTTTTCGGATCGACTCAAAGGTGCACTTGTTAGGATTAAGTCTCGACTGTACTTCTTCAATCATCAAATAGTTTACGCAAATGATCAAGATGTTCTTCTTGATCGTGATCGAGTTATCATGTCGTCGGCGTAGACCTCTATCTCGTGATGAATCATGTCATGAAATAATGTCACCATAACACGGTAAGTGGCGCTGCGTTCTTGACCGACGGCATAACCTTGTAGCGAAAGTGCCCCACTGTGTAACAAAAGTAGTCTTCTCCATGTCTTGGGAGCCATTTTGATCGATTATAACAGAAACCATCCATGAAGGAAAACCTTATCTTTGGCGGTGTTATCAACGAACATCAATATGAGGAAGTGGAAATCGTCTTTCGGACTCGCTTTGTTGGATCTACGTAATCCACACACATTCTACTTTACCATCCTTCTTAGGCACGGGTACCACATTAGCAACCCAGGGATAGGAGGTAGCGGCTAAGAAACACACGATGCGCTTCATAACCTCGGCTTTGATCTTCTCGACATCTCGGGAGCATCTGACAGACCTTACATTTAGGAGAAACCCTCTTTTATCGCAATCGGTGCACCACAATATCAATGTCAAACCGGACATGTCTTCGTATGACCAAGCAAAAACCTCAACATAGTCTCGTATCGAACCAACCTTTCTTTAACACTGTTCTCAAGACCGCTCTATCTTGATTTCTTTTACTCTTCGTCGGTACCCAAATTCACAACCTCAATATGCTCTTCGTGTGGTGTATAACTCGCTCTTCTTGTAGCGGTCAGGCAAGTTCTCCGGCACTTCACAATCTTCCTCACTTTCGTCTTGACTTGGTAGATCGGATTATCGAGTCATATTTAGCACTAGCATAGCATTATTATTAGATTCGGAGTGATTACGATGTATCACGTGGGTGTGTGTAAACACATAGCTTTTGAAGGGGTGATAAAGTAAAGAAAGAAAACAAACAATTGAATGCAAAAGTCCAGAATTTATTGAATGAAAATATGAACGGATAATAACCTCATGAAGCGAGCCATGATGCCGGGCAAGGCACTAGGCTTTTAAAGTTTATTGTTCAAAACATAAAGAAATCGAAAAGCAAAACAAAACAAAAGCAATTACTCGGCTAAAGGAGATTGGTATGCGTCTTGATCTTCCAATTCTTGAGCCCATGATCGGAGTTGGGAAGATCCACTTTGATGTCGAAGTCGTTGTCGTCGTCTTCTATAGCATGGATTCCACTCGGCGATGCGGAAGGAAGTTGGCCGCACGTTCGCGGCGTATCATCTTCGACCCTTGATGGTGAAGCCTAAACCGGTCTTGTCAAATTTGAAAGGAAGATCGGGCGACCCCAAGCATTACTTCTTCAACTGGCGGCTTGAGCATCTTTCGGTGAGGCCATCCTAGGCGGGACTTTAGCATCTTTAGGAGTATTGGAGAGTCAAGGCATGACTGGAATTGTTTCAAAAGCTTGGGGAGTCTCGAAGAATTCTCCTTCCATCTCGAGGTATCGGAATGCGTAGATGGTGACCATATATTCTTCTTCACCACTGTAACAACCTTCCCTTTCACGGATATTTCATTCGATGCAAGGTAGAGTAATACCTGCCCATGTATCCAAGGCGTCCAAGTAGGCAAGAGGCGGGGACGGATGTCCATGACAAAGAAAGTGGAGTCAAAAGTGCGGGAACCGACTTTAAGAAGAGTGAGCTCTCCAGCAGCTGTCGCTTAGAACCATCAAAAGCTCTCACAATAATGTCACTTTGGGTCTCGAACCAACCCTTCGACATCAAGTCGATCAAAAGCGACCTTGGTAAGATATTCGAGAGAACGGTATCCACCAAAACATGAGACAATGTAGTGCCCTTGCATTCAAGAGATGTGCAAGGCTTTGTTATGTTTCTTTCGGAAGGAGTCAAAACATCGGAGAAGCCTAGGCCGTTGTTGGCAGCCAGGCTAGCAATACAAACTTCGAATCGGTGGTAGTGTCTTGCGGTACATGAGCATTCTTGAAACTTCACCAAGGCATTAGCATGAGCCTCGGAGCATAAGAGCGAGCAAGCATGGAGATCTTGGGCGAGTCTGTCCCAATGTTCCACAACATTGTAGTCACTCTTCTTGATAATCTTGAATTTCCTCCATTTCTTGTTTGGAGGTGTCTTTAGTAACTTCCTTTGGTATACGGTTGAGCGGGATGAGTCAGGTTCTTTCCCTCTGGTGGGGATATTGATTGAGTATGGAATGCGTTGAGTCATGATGTCTTTTGGAGGAGAGATCTCTGGAGAGAATACCCTTCCGGTTCTGGTCACCTTACTGGATCCGGTGATGTTGTCAATGTCAAGAATGGTAGCTTCAATGGTCAGATCTTCAATGATAGTAAACATCAGCTCCATAGTTCCAAGGGATAGCCTTGTCAGAGGAATATGGCACTGGTCTTGGAGAAGTGATAATGAGAGGTGCCACTCTAGGCACAGGATCGAGAGAAATCCTTATCGTGTTAACATCAGCATAGTCTTCTGGGAAATCGTCACCCCATCCGGTCGCTTTAACATCTTCAATAGGAATCTTGTAACTATCAGGAACAATGTACTTCACCATGTAATCATATTTTCCACTTGGCTGCCCCAAGGTATCCCACAGATAGTACAGTTTGTTCGCATTGTCAATCTTCAACTTAGACATATCTTCACACGGCTTACGCGGTGGTTTCGAAATAGTATCTCACGGTTGTCCATCATACGAACCGTCTTCTCAACCAAGCACAACCATCGGTGCGAGACGGGCACCGACAATCCTCGGGCATCACGGATTGACACCGCTTGCAACAAATTCTTCTTAACGATCATCGGAGGAATGGTCAAGTCATCTATGTTGAAAACATAAGTATCGTCACCAACATTGGAACTCTTGTCATGGTTAGGCATAGGCGCATTGATCACATTCGGTCTCAGCGGAGGATCAAACTCAATCGCTTAGATTCAATCATATCTTGAATTTTGTTATTTAGAGCCCAACAATTGTCGATTATCGTGCCAGGTGTTGGAATGATAAGCACACTTAGCATTAGGATTGTACTTGGAGAGGAAGTGTTGACATTACGAGGAGGATCCCTCAAGGTAATCGACTGCTTTCAACATGTGTTGCAAGGCTTGCGACAATGGCATGTTGATCTTCGTGGCTTGTCTTCGTGGCGCGTTACGGCTGCGTTGTCTCTTGAGGTTGTCTTGATGTAGGATTGGAATCACAGCCCCATAGATTGGCCGGTCGGACTTGGCTCGGCTTTTCGACCATACAGCATTAGCTTCTTTCTTAGCACCAAAAGATCTCTTGCGACATTTGAAGATGACTCTACATGAATCTTCCCTCTTGATACCGGCTTGATGGCTCTTTGTCAATATCATTTCGGTGAATCGGATGAAGAATTTCCAATCGGATGATTGAAGAACGGACTGTCGGTGTTCCATAAACATATCAACCAACTCCCTATTGGACAAGGGTGGTTGAACTCGGCTGCTAGATCTCTCCATTTAAGCATACTCCTTGAACTTCTCGTCACGACCCATAGACATGCTTTGTAGTTGCATGCGGTGGGTGTCAATTCACATTGTACTCATCATGTAGAAAAGCATCGGTAAGTCACTCCAAGTCGATCACGGTCATTCTCTGGTGATAGTACCATTCCAACGGGTTCGGACAAACTCTCTTGAAAATAGTGCATCCTGACTTTACATCATCGATGTGGGGATTGATTTTACGAACATAGGACTTCAAATGCACTTAGGAAAGACATTCCATCATACTTGGCAAAAGTTGGAACTTTGAATTTGGGAGGAATCACAACACGAGAACAAGACTCGGATCATCAAAGTTCAGCCGGACATCTTGGGTTTCCCACGGCATTGAGCGATCTTCAAGTTGCTTGTACTTGTCATCTTCCTCGAGTGTGGCCATAATCGAATGATCCTCTCCTCCTTTCTTTGGTTCACGCCTCACCTTCATCACCCTTGGTACTCCTCGGTATGGACACTTCCTTGAGAGCTCAATCTGTGACCACTTTAGGACCCCCTTGAAGCGTCTACCCATGTTGAGGAGACCAACAACCTTCTTCTTCTTGTTGATGAGCTTCTTGGATCTTCTTGGCCTTGGACCAAGTTGGTGAACATCTCCCAGGCATTCGAGCAGGAGATCTTTGTGATCATTCAAGAGCCATTTACGCTAAAATAAATAGCGAGCAAATGAAAACCAATCTCAATGTACGTGATGCAATGTTATGCTATGATATGCAATGTTTATACGAATGCAATGGAATGTTTTCAAGGACCTAAGAGATTTAAATTTGTTAAACAAGCAATGAACAAACATTTATTAGTACTCTTTTTATTATTCTTTTTTTTTTCTTTTTAAGTACAAGAGATAGTTCAAAACAATAAAAGAAAACATAAATATCCTAAAGCTCTAAGTCTCCCATGGGCGCTTCCTCTTGGTGCCGATGTAAGCATTGATGTTTCGCTCCTCATGAAGTAGCTTTGTCAACTCTAGAACCTTCTTCTCGCTTGCATAGCATTGAGCTTCAAAGGTATCCCTTTCTTCTTTAAGCTGAATCCAGGATCTCTTCAAGTCTTCAAAATCAGTAGGCATGTCAGGATGGAGAGCGACATAGGATCGTCACCTATAGCGGGTTCCATAATTCGGTAAAACAGTGAATGGCATCATGAGGTTTTGAGCTCGAGCTCGCACCCATTTGAGGTAAGGTTCCCAAGGAATGGAGTTGGTGCCCCAAAGTCTTGGTATCGATTTCTTTACCATGCCCCAAGCATGTAACCTTCGTCGGTAATCGGAGATCGTGGTTGTAGTCGAACACAACATCTTGGAGAAGCATATCATGTGGACCATTTCTTGAGCAAAACCAAATAGAGCTAAGGAAGGGTTGTAAGTAATGCCTCCCCTTATACCAAGGAGTGGTACATTAGGGAATTCTCCACAACGCTCAATGAACGTGAAGTCCTTTTGAGAGAAAAGACTCCAACGGATATCTGAATGAGAGAGTGACATCAATCTTTGAGACCACCTCAACCTTTGTTCGTTCTTCAAATGATGGAGGAAGGTGCGAAATAAACCACCGAAAAGTAATTTACACAACACATGAGAGTTCCTTGTCGCTTAGTAGTACGAGTGTGGAGAGAATGTAGGATGTCTCCAAGTAAAGTAGGCACTGGATTGCGGGTAAGGAACAACTTGATGGCATTGATATCGATGAACTGATCCGAGTTAGGAAATAGAACCAAACCATAAATTAGCAAGGCCACAATGTTTTCAAATGCATGGAAACTCATAACTTTGAGGAATTCTCGGGCTTTCTTAATTAAGAACTTGGAAAGTAAACCCTTAACTCCACTTCTAGTTTCCCAATTGGCTTGATATCCGGCGCTTAAGGTGTAAAGCGATCGATGTCTTGAACTTAGGAACCTTTTCTAAACGGTGAATGGCATTTGGTCAAGAATAGGTATCCCAAGTAGCTTAGAAATTCTTCAAGGTAGGAACCAATAATACTGGAAAGGTAAAGCAATGGTGTTTTGGATCAAAGAAGCGGAATAGGACATGCATCATATCTTCTTCAAAACGGAGATAACCAAATCAAGTAGATAACCATGTCTTTTGATGAACCGAGCATGGTCGGGAATTTCGAAACCAATTCTTTGAGTTGAGAAGGATACCCATGAAGTTGATTTGGATAGTCTTTCTAGAAGCCATAATCCCTACAAAAGCAGCAAAGATAAATCCTAGGTCCTTGAAATAGTTAGAAATGATATGCGATGCGGATGATGTCATGATGTCATGTTTAGCACACACAAAAATTCACACAATGAGCCTAGGGTTAAGGCTTGCATGAGGTATAGGTGATTACCCTACCAAAAGTTTGAGTTGGTTCATCTGTCCTATAATAGTAACGGGTTCTAGGAATCTCATATCATAGATCTTTCTCGTGGCGCTTATTTCAATCTGACGGCCAATTGGTCGATCGAAAATGTCCCAAAAGTCTAATCTCAATGAGCGTAGCATCGAGTATCAACCAACCTCGGTCTACACCAAAGCCGGCCATCTCACTACCTTCTAATGGCCAAGATGGGTCAATTAAGGTTCTAAAAGTTTAGTTAGCGCTTGATGACACCACGCAGAAGCCAAATACTATCTTCAACTTGGGAATGAAGAGTATCGGGACAACCAAAGTGTCACGCTAACGTAGCCATCATGTTGACCGTTTAGTTATACGTCTAGCGGTCGCAATGATCTAATGCTACTTACCTAAAACGAAACTCGGATCCGGGTGTAGGATCCCCCAACAATATAGTACCCAAGCAACCCTTAAAGATAAAGCATACAATTCAAACAAAAAGCGATAAAAGTTATCTAGAAATCCCTAAGGCAATTCTCTCTTTAGGGTCTATCCCAGTAGTCGCGATTACTGTCTGGTGAAGCCCGACTTTGTAGGATTTTGTATCCAAATGTGCGGATAGCAAGAGTCGCCACCGACTTTTATTTTATCCAATTAAGGGAAGGTAAAAGTAACGAAAAAAGACCTTCGTTAGATTCGAGTTCGGAGAATGGTTATGAAAAGGGAAGGTATTAGCACCCTTCCATTTATTCTCTGGGCTCTTAGTTGCTCTAGATCACTTTTTAAAATTGCTTTCTGTGTGTTTGACAAAAATGTTTTGAAAAAGAGACATTTCGCTTTGACTTTGTAATGACTCATGTAAGAGTGTATACAGAGTGTTCGGAAATGTTTTTGTTTATGAAAAGAATTTGAACTTTGAAAAAAGTGTGTGGTGTGAAAAGCATTTGATAGAGCGAGCAACTAAAAGACTTATTTACCCACTCAGAATTGGTCGTCTTGTTATACTTCTACATTCCTTTAGAATAGCGCTAGCCATACCATTAGTTAGTAGGTAACTCCATTCGTTGGATGTAAGCGGGACATTCGAAGGGACATCGGATGGTCATAGAAGGCAACTTGTAGGAAGTATCCTAGCACATTCGAAGGGACTATCATCATTTTTTCGTAGGCGACAATCGAGGGTCAAGATCATGTGTTCGGAGGCGACATCGTGGGTCTTATGATCTTTGTATCGAAGGGACTATGATGATTTGTTTGGAAGGCAACGGTGCTAGAATACCTCTACGTTCGAGGGACATGACCATTTTGAATCGAAAGGCATCGAGAGAGAATTACCCTAAGGGGTGCGTGTGTGAAAGAATTGTGTTGAATTCAGAATATGTTATCTTGAAGATTAGTGTGAGCTATGTCCAATTATTATCTTGCCATACACGCCTAGTTACTAACAGTTTATAGGGTGCGGAAAGTAAAATGCGGAATGTAAAGTGCGGAAAGGTAAATGTCCTACGCTATTACAAGGCTTTGGGGCAGATACATAATTTAAAATGCGAAAAATAAAAACCTAGATTAAACTATTACAACCCATGAGCAATTACATTATTGGAAAAATAAAACGATAAAAGAAAAAACGTCTGAATCGGATCAACCTGTGAAAAGATGAGAAATCGGAAAATGCAATATGAATCGAACAAGAGAAAAAGCGTTAGAAAAATGCAAATTTTAATATGAGAAAATTAATATATGCTGGAAATAAGATAAATAAGTTAAAATAATTTTTTGGGATTTTTTAGAAAGGATTTAATAATTAAAATGCAATTAAAAGTGAATTAAATGCTAAAATAAAAATAAAATAAATATGCATGCAAAAATTATATTTTTAATTTATTAAATTAAATAAACATTTTTGAAAATAATGTAAAAAGAAAAATGTTTTTGGTAATTTTAATGCGAATAATAAAAAAATATGAAAAATTAAAATTGAATGAAAATATTGAAATAATTAGAAAATAGGAAAGTAGAGTTTTGTAAAAGTGAAAAAGTTATCGAACCAGAATCGAATGGGACATCCCTTTCAAACCTTGAAAACCATGCTTGACCAAGCGAGCCAACGCTGTGTTTGAAACGGATCGATTTGAAAATAACACGCGTCGCTCCACCCTTCATTTCGCCAATTCATCATCTTCTTCGTTTTGAATATTTGAAGCTAGCGTCGGTCTTTCTTCGACGCTGACCCAGCTAAATAAACGCAGCATACATAATATAAATTAATTCTAAAGGCATGGTTCGATTCCTTGAAGCATTCGAACACAGTATGGGTCTTATGGTCCAATTTTCCATTTAAACAAAACCCCAATTCGAGCTCAAAAACCTAGATATGGTATATCTCGATTCGGGCCATGGAAACACGATTGGCTTGCCGGATAAACTTGCAAACTTGATTCTAATCACAAACAAACAATCAAAACAAGTTAATAATGCATGAATGTTAGAAATCGAATTTGGAAAAAGTTTGACAAACAAAATCGATTTGCTCGATTCTTGATGTTTTGAATGATATAAGAGTGCGGATCGACTCTAAAGACCTCAAGGAATGCAATGGAATCCTCAAAATCGGTTGTGGATGGCTGGAACTAGAATTGCAAGTTGCTTCAAGAACACGAAATTTTGATTTTAGGTTAGGGTTTCTGGAGCAATTTTTTCCTCTTTTCTTGATAGGTATGCATCATATATTTATACTGGATGGATTTGGAATGGTTTTTGGAAAGAATTGATCAACATTCAATGGAAATCAAATTTTGATATTCTCATGAAATCAAATTTTCAAATTTTGTCCAATTTCAATCCAATCTTGCCAAATTTGATCTAATTTCGAAATTGATGGCATTTATGGGTTGATTGGATCACAAGAAAGCAATAAAAATCAATCTTCCAATTAATTTTGATTTTATAATTTATTTTAAGATTTAATTTGCATTTAAATAAATAAATTACAAATTAAATAGAAAAATAAATCAAAAATTCGTGGCATTGGGCTTGGATATTTCTAATTGCATGAGGAACAAGTTAGGATGAAGAAAAAATAGGCCCATTTGCAAAAGATTTGATTTTTTGAAGTACCTCTCTTTGTGCATTCTTCCAAAATTGCCCAACTTGTGAATGGTGTAGCTTGCTCAATTTTCCACATCTTTGAGTGTTCTTGGACTTTTTGGAAAGCTCTAAGAGTCCTCTAAACAATGTCTTTGGTCTCATCTCAATTGGAGTTACCATGCTCAATATATCTTCAAAACAAAAGTTGACTTTTGTTGACTTTGAAAATGACACATAATGTTTTGAGCTATACCTCTCAAATGAAGCATTTTTGGACATTCTTGTGAGACATGAAGTTGTAGAGAATTGAATTTCCTTCAAAATGAGCTTTGGTGGGAAAATTTCTGAGAAAGTATGAGAAAGTTATGATCAGTCAAAGTTCAGTTGACTTTTCATCTAGAAACCCTAATTTAGAAAGTTTGTCTTTTGAACAAATCTTGAGTTTTCTTAATGAATCATGATCAACCCTTGATCAAATGATGAATGTAACTTCAAAATGAGGATGCTGACCAAAAATTATGAAGTTTGACTGTATGTTGACCACAGTTGACTTTTGTCAATACAACCGATTTTCAACCATCGAGCAATTATGCGAGAAACTTGACTTGTGAAGCTTGAAACTTGACATGGAGAATCTTTGAAGCATATGAGGAGGCATGAAGGCCAATGGAGATGTTGGAAATCCATCTTGACTTGAGAGATACCAAACCCTAGTTTGGGTTGATTGTCTAGGAGAGAGTTTGTCTGATCAACTCTTGAGGAATCCTTGAGCCTAGATGCATGAAATCTTTTGAGTAGATGGAGGGCAAATTTTGGGGTATGACAGACGTACACCAATAATGACTAATCCTACACCAAACGTAGACGAAATTCCGTCACAAACGTTAAGTACTACAAATCCAGTAATTTCTCAACTTGCGCCTGTGCCTCCTTTGAATAATTCAATTGCTCCAGCCTCGATTGCAGTCTCGGCACCCATTTCTCAGGCTCCACCGGTGAGCCCATGGCCTATGATGACTATGACTGAAATTCCTCATGTGCCTCGTTTTGGCACTGCAAATCCTGTTTATGAAATGTTGTATTCCATGATGCCAGGATATTAGTCGACATCAAACGTAACAGTAGTGTCAGATAATCAAAATCGGAACTCTCCTTTACAAGGATCTACGCCAGGAGGAAATAAAGGCAACCAAAAAAGAGGAATGCCTTCTCAACCAATAGTACCGCATCTTACTAACACTTCAGTAGCGGTATTAAGGCAAAAAATGGATGATAGTAATCATGAATTAGTTAATATGTTGACTAATCAAATGGGTAATGTATTTAACCCTATATTACAAGAGTCGGTTGGGATTAATAGGCAGTCCGCTGAAATAAATCGATAGGTGATTGCCCAATTAATACGTTTGCGTAATTTTTTGGGTGCTCCCCCAACGCTTATTCGATAGACGCCATCTGTTGTGCGATTAACTGCTCCTGGTCAATTGTACTTGGGGGAAATAGAGGATGAAACTGTCCATCAAGGACAAGTGATAGTGCCTCAAAGGAATCTTGTATTCGAACTACCTAGGGTATTAGTTAATCGACAACAAGAGGCTGATCAAATTGTTGATCAAATTCGACAAGAGGATCTAGCCGTCAAAAATAATCTAACCACTATTGGCGAAAGAATTATGGCTAGGAATGGTATGAATAACACGCTTCAGAGGCCAATATATTCTTCCCCTTTGTTTGAATATATCTTACAAACTGAAGAACCCTAGAGGATGGAAAATTCCTAAGTATACAAAATTTGGGGGAGAAATTGGGGAATCGATAGTATAACATATTGCTAGGTACTTGATTGAGTTTAGGGATATGGCGAACAATGAAAACTTAAGGGTAAATTTTCCCCCCTCATCCCTTACTAAGGAAGTCTTCACATGGTTTACCACTTTGCCTCCAAACTCGATTGACTCATGGACTAAGTTGGAAAACATTTTCCATGAACAATTTTATGAGTGACATTCGAAAATTAGTTTGGTCGAATTATCAAACATTAAAAGAAGGTTTGCTGAAACTATTGATGATTACCTAAATAGGTTTAGGTCATTGAAAGCAAGATACTTTACTCACGTTCCAGAACATGACCTTGTTCAAATGGCTGTTGGAGGTTTGGATTATTCCATTAGGAAGAAAATTGACCCAACCTTTGTAAAAAGTATATCATGACTAGGTGATAGAGTTTGACATCTAGAGCGTCTGAGATTAGAAAAAGTCAGACATACTAAGGCTAAGGCTAATAAAGAAAAAGTAGCCTTCATAGAGTATGATGATACATATCCCATTTATGAGGCCGACTATATCTCACCAACTGAGGCAGAAGTCGATGTGGCTGAAATGAAGCCAGGGCATGATATGAGTGTAAATCACTATTTCCTGCTAAAGGAAAAAACACTATCGAAAAAAATTCAAAATTTCTAGCAAAAACTTATACTTTTGATGTTACTAAATATGAAGAAATTTTTGATTTGTTAGTTAAAGATGGTCAAATTTTAGTACCTCCAGGTTCTAAGTTGCCACCATTAGAACAACGACAGAAAAGAGGTTTTTGTAAATTTCATAACTATCTTGGTCACACAACCTCTCAATGTTTTCTTTTCAAGGATCTCATTCAGAAATCGTTGCAGGAAGGTAGAAAATTTACTACCAAAAATGAAGATTGATCTTGACCCTCTTAGGAAAGAGGCCTTGTTTTTCGACCACATCGACATTACCATGGTGGAAATTACTGAGTTTCGACTATGATATGGTCGAGGAGGGTACTGGAGAAAGTCTTGATGTCAACTTAGTTGATGTGTACCCAATGCCTGAGGAGGACCTGTTAGACTTTCTCTACCGCTATAAGAATAAGGGTTCACAAGCTTGTTTATTCACTAGGTGTGGTGCTTTCCCGACAAAATAACACGAGAATTTCCGAAGATGCATTTGGAAAAGGGTAAATGAAAGTTGTATAATAAGAGGTTTCCTACACTAAGGGACCCAAGAAAAGTGTGGGAAATTCTCGGCTAGGCCCAAGTTATATTCCATCAGCAAGTGCTCCTAGAGGTACTTGGATCAAAACTCAAGGGATAATGGGCACACCAATTGGTGGTGCTATTGATAGAGACCCAAATAAAGGAAAGTCGATTTTTAGCTACCGACAACCGTTTAAGTCTGAAAAGAGAAGTCACATCTCTAAAAATTGCATAGGCAAAAATCCCATGACTCGGACCCAATGGAGACGCTTCCAGCATTGAAAACAAGCTGAGAGGCTAGTGGCTGCTGGGCAGGTCGCTACAAACAAAGAAAGACACCAGAAGCAATACAGAGTGAAGGTCGATTCCGCTGCAAAAGAAAGAATCAACGAGTTCGTGAATCGACCAATGGTTAAGTGTTCTAAAGAGGCCACTGATGACTTTCAGTCCTATTTTGAAGAGAGTTTGGACATTCTAGTTAACATGGTATCAATTCTTCCAGTAGAATATGATTGTCCGACTGAAGTGGAAGATTCAGCAGATGCTGAAGAAATGCCTTTACACAAGCCAATATGCTACTTTATGATGAATAATGGTTCTGTTGAGAACCAAGATGCATTCTTTGAGAAGCCAGACATGGAAATGAAGATCCATTTGAATCCCCTTTTAATAAGGTCTAAGGTCAAAGGGGTAGCTATCAACAAGGTGTTGGTAGACTGTGGCAATAGCACCACACCATCTACTCAAGAAAATCACTAAATATGTCACCGATGTTAGATCTCATAACGTGGTCTTGTCATACTATGAAGGAAGAAATAGGAACACCATGGGTATGATCCAAGTCGATATCACTGTCAGCTCAGTTACTAGGCCGACTATATTTATGGTGATAAATGGCAAGCCAAGTTACAACCTCTTGATACGGAGGGAACGGCTGCACGACGTAGGAGGTGTGCCATCTTCTATGCACCAGCGTTTGGTCATATGGAGGGAAGATGGCATAATATAGAATATTGAAGCCGACTAGGGGTATTTTATGGCTGATGTGAATAATGTCAGCAAGAAGCAATTTGAATGGAAATTAGCTAACATTTCCCCATGTCAACCTGCTGAAGATGTGTATGCTAACCTGGATGAGGCATTGTTTCGTTAAAGCTGCATGAAACCCATGGTTTTATGTGGGATGTGGAACCTCTTGAGGATCCATATTGTGAAAACTGGCCGACAGACTGGGGAGACATCAGTGATAATGATGTTTGAACTAACCGCTATGAAAAGGATTTCAACGTATATTTTCGAAAATAAAGTAAATTTGGCGCTAAAGACTGAAGGAAATATGGTTGTCGAAGCCAATAAAATTCAAATCCTAGATAAAGGAATTACTTTGGATATTGAGCCAAAGCCACCAGATAAAAAATAAATGGTCGAAGAAAATGTCGATAAGTAGTGTCTAGACCGCATATATGATGATGAGCCCTTAGGATTTGAGAAGGATCCAATGGCGCCATAAATGATGCAGCCACAAGACCCTTTGGAATAAGTAGATCTTGGCGAAAATGGAGACAAAAGGCCAACATATATCAGCGCTAATATCAGCAAAAGGATGAAAAAGGTGTCGAGAGACCCGTGTATTATCTTAGTCGAATGCTTAATGATCCTAAAACTAGGTATAGTGATATAGAAAAACTATACCTATGCTTGTATTTTTCTTGTATTAAATTAAAGCAATATATAAATCATGTTTATATGTATGTATCTTCTCATTTTGATATTATTAAATACATGTTGTCCAAACCAATTTTACATAGTCGGATTGGTAAATACGCTTTAACATTAACAGAGTACTCTCTGACATATGTGCCCTTAAAAGCAATGAAAGGGCAAGTAGTGGAAGACTTCCTTGTAGACCATTCAATGGTTGGTATGTCCCAGTGTCATACCCCAAAATTTGCCCTCCATCTACTCAAGAGATTTCATACATCCATACTCAAGGATTCCTCAAGAGTTGATCAGACAAACTCTCTCCTAGACAATCAACCCAAATTAGGGTTGGTGTCTGTTGCACCCCAAAATTTGCCCTCCTATCTCGATTTTATCTGGCTTAGGCTTCGCGTTCATCTGCATATATGTCCATTAGATCATTGACATTAAACAGGCATTCATCCATTGCATATGCATCGTTTCATCGTATTTAAATTGACCAAAAGTTAGTTTAAATCGATATTTGCATCGTTTTATAGTTATAAAATACCCGATATTTCACTTCATTCATTTTTATCTTCTTATCTGTTTATTGCATCGTTTTAAGTTGATTATATGTCGATGATATCAATATTTCGATTTTACAAACAAACTGCTAAAAACAATTCGACAATGTGCGGAAAATTAGCGGGAAAATATTTCAAACTTTTGCCTCTAACTCACTGCTTTATGAATCTACGTGTCACGTAGATCATGAAAACGTGATCTCTCTAATTTTTCGATACATTTCGAAATTTTGTTTTTAACCGTAAGTGTTTTAAAATCAGGTATTTTTTATTATCGCTTTATTTCAATTTTAAATATTTCGATAATTTTTCTTTAATGTTTGATGCCTGTAATTTATTTTAATATGTTTATTTTAATTTTTCGGATAATTTATTGTCCAAATTTATAACATTTTTGACAATTTTAGATGCCCAATTTTTATCTCTAAAAATCAAACAAAAAATATTTTCGGGCTTGTAAATTTTTACTAGACCCAATTTTTAGGCCCATTTTATAAAGGGACATTTTAGACATTATCAAAAAATTGAAAACCCTAATTTATTGGGTATATATATGTGTTATATTACTATTGAAAAGGAGGCCAAATTGAAAAATGACAAAAAAACGGAACAGCGGCTGGCTATCAGAAAATGAAAAACAAAAATTATATTAAAAAAAATACATCTCCTTCATTCTCTGGCCGCTAACCATCTCCTTCCCTTCAACACCATACATCCCCTACCCTTCATCACTGTTCCGGAACTCACTTCCTGTTCGCTCTCTCGAAACCCCCTTATACCACCTACCAGCTTTCCCGTCACTCTCTCCTATACTCACCATCTGTCATCGCCTCCCCTGTTCCCTCTCACAGTCCCTGTCGCCTCCTCACGCCGATTCCACCCTTCATCGTCACTGTCATAACCTCCATCCTCTTCATCTCATACTCCACCGTTAACCCTCTTCAACCTTGATACATCTCGCCGTACCACCCTACTCCCACGCCGTAAACCCCATCACCACTACTTCCCTTCAATCAACAATCGTCGCCGTATCCCTCTCCATCCGTTTCTCACAGCCTCATCGTTCCCCCCACCTTACGCCGTTACCATCGCCGCTGCTCAACCCTCGACCCTCCGTTCTGTTACCCTCCGCCGCAGCTGTCTCCGTTTCCATCTCAAAACGCAGCTCTTTCAAACTCATCGCCGACGCTAATCTTCCCGCTGAGCCTTTTCCGATTTACACTACTGCTTGTTATCTTATATGATGTCTGTCAATTTTCTTTTGGTCAGATAAGGCAGCTCCTTCCGAAGGACTATCGAAGCAACCCAAGAGAAGTTTGTTCGAGGAATTAACAAGCGAGGTGGTAGAGGTTTGAGCTGGGAAGCTAAAGATCTTTGAAACCGAGATACACTTGACTTTGTAATCCCTTGCAGCAGAGCTTCATGCTTTGTCATGGATGACAATCAGCCCTGCATACCTAGAACGAGGAATAGCAACTCTCAGATTTCCCTGTGCTGCTCCATTCGACAACCCGCATCTGTTTCGGTAAGATTTTATTCTGTTTTCGTATCTGTTGCTAAGTTGTGATACTGTGATTCTAGCTTACTTCAAAATATGTTGTGGATTATGGTCAAACTTTGAAATGTTGTTAATTTTGTGTTGAAGTTGTAACTGTGTTATGTTGTTTGTGAATTAAATTCGACTAGTGTTTATGCTAATGCCGATTTCGCTCTTATTATAAGAACATGTTGAGTTTACCGTGCCTACTAACATTATGTTCGTGTGACAAAAGGGTTTATAATATGTGTTTTTTTGAATTCGATTGAAGTTGTGAGGATTTGTTCCATGTTTAAGCGAAGTGTAGACATCACTTTAATTCTTAATGTTGCTTTGTTTCGATGAATGTGTGATAACAATGCTTGTGCGGTCTAATTAGCAACCTTCTTGTTGTGTCACTTGGTTTAATTCGTTTGGAAAGAGTTTGTTATTAACACCATGACAGTGGGCTATTCCGTTTTGATTTCAATTTAAATTTTGATGCGTTAATTTTGATTCAAGTTTGATCAATGTTTTGGTTTATTGGCGCTAAAATGCAAGGTTTCTTAATGTCAGATCGTGGCCGAATTTGCTTGCGATACCATGCTATTGTGCGAATTTTTGATGCTTAAAGTCGTGATAATAAACGTTGATTGAACTGTTATGTTTATGTCATGATTCCTTTTGTGTTCTTTGGATCAATTTGGAAGCTATTTAGATCATGTGCTGTTTGCAATTCAATTTGTTTCTCTTTTTTTTTTTTTGAATGAGAAGATTCTATTATAATGTCAAGTTGTGTTTCCGTTTGTGTTGAACTTTTTGAGATGATTTTATGAGGCATGTTTAGATTCACGTAGTTGCTGCCCGAATTTGGTTTTAAAGGTTAAGAGCTTATTGTGAATTCTATTATTCTTATCTTGAACTTGGATTGTGCAAAAGTCGAGTTAGTGATTTGTGAATTGAGAATCATGATATTGTTTGATTGTGTTTGATGTTGAGTATGATTAAATCGAATTCTTTTTTAAGTATCATTAAGTTTGTGTAGCGGCTGCCCGGGTTGGTAAGTGTTTGATAATGCAAGTTGCCTTTGAATTCATGTGGTTTTTTATCGATATTTAGAGTGTTTTTTGAGATAGCATAGTTGCTGTCCGGAATCATGTTTAAGAGCATAGAGTTTGCTTTGAATTCGAGTTTTCATGTTTCAATTTGAATTTTTGATCCTTGTTTTCTATGATCGGAAAAGCATGTTTACCGTTGTGTATACTTGAGTTTAAATGTGATTGGAACAATGTATGTAGTGCTGAATTTTAACATGTACATTGAATACTAGCCTATTTTCTTGCTTCTTATTTGTAAATTCATCCATCCATGTACATAGTCCATTTTATCTCATTTCGATTTTATCCCACTACGCTACTAACATGTTTGTTACTTGTGAAGGCATTCAAGAGTAATTCAAACATCATTCCATCATGGAATATATATATATATATTTCTCCATTTACATTTTTTATTATAACTATTCTACTACTTCAATATAATATTTAGTTATGTATTTTTAGTTTTGTAAATACAATTATATAGTATTTTTATTTTATATTTAATAGTGTAAATACAATTATACTACTTTTATTCATATATTTTATTTGGTTTATTTTATAAATTCAATTACATTGTAATTATTATTTTTGTGTTACGATTTCGAATTGGAATTTAATTCAACCTTCGAATGAATTCGAACGCAAATATATCTATTCTTCGCATAGTTTTTGTTTGTATCTTGAATGATGTAGGAACCTTCATTTGGTATTCATCCGATGCATCAAGTCTTATCCGATCTTGAAGACTACTTGGAGCTTAATTCTTGCACCACATAGAAGTTATTTAAATTGATTCGATTTGGTTGTATATATCCTTGTTCATGAACATGTACCCTTATTCCTTGTGTGTTCTAATTATCGTTTAATCACGCGTTTATCATATTAGAACACATAGCCTCCTCTTGGGCTCTTCATCAAAGAAGCAGGTAAACATACACAATGCACACCTGCACACATTTATAGTTTGGTCCTGGGCTTTTCTACAGCGACAACTATTCGATCGATTGTTCCAATCGGTCGGTTAGAATACTAGTGTCACGCTAGTCCCACTTTTAGGAGCATACATAAAGCCACCTTGTATGGGCTCGCTTGTTTTCCTAAAACACTTTCAAATCAAAATAATTAATTGAACTTGTTCTTTTAAAAATTAATTTTTTTTTACAAAACAAAAAACAAAAACATAGTGATATGGTATTTAATTAAATTGTTAGAGGTTCGCGACGATTTAATTAAAATGTAAAGTATTTGGGCCATTAGAGGGTAACCCAATGACTTAAATGCTTTATTCCATAACACTTAATAAAAGTGAACTTTGTTTCACCTCACTTGTTTTCATAACAAAGATTTTGGATGAGAGATGATCGGTTGACCTCAATCACCAATCTTGAGTATCGAATCGTTAGAGGATATCCCAACGTTTTGATACTTGTCATCCACAACCAAACCCCTAAAACACTTTCAAGTTAAATTAATTAATTGAATTTGTTTTCAAAAATCAATTTTTCTACAAAACAAAAAAAAAGTGCTATGGTATTTAATTAAATTGTTAGAGGTTCGCCCACGATTTAATTAAAATGTAAATATTTGGGCCATTAGAGGGTAACCCAATGACTTGAATACTTTATTCCATACACTTAAATATTTAAAACACTTTCATATTAAATTAATTAATTGAATTTGTTTTCAAAATCAATTTTTCTACAAAAAAAACAAAAAAAATATAGTGTTATGGTATTTAATTAAATTGTTAGAGGTTCGCCCGACGATTTAATTAAAATGTAAAGTATTTGGGCCATTAGAGGGTAACCCAATGACTTAAATATTTTATTCCATAACACTTAATAAAAGTGAACTTTGTTTCACCTCACTCCTTTCATAATAAAGATTTTTGGATGAGAGAAGATCGGTTGACCTCAATCACCAATCTCGAGTATCGAATCGTTAGAGGATATCCCGACGTTTTGGTACTTGTCATCTACAATTAAAATCAATCCAACCCATTCAAATTCCTTTGCCGCTCATATGCGGTCATCAAAAACATTTTCAACTAAAATCAATACAACCAATTCAAACATTTTCAACCAGAACTACGGAGTTTTGACTTTTCCATTGCACGAGGGAATACGTAGGCACGCGGTTTCGAAACCGTGTCAAACTCAAAATAATAATAAACAAATCTATTTTTCTTCTTTCTTATTTCTTGATCATTAATTAGAAGATAGCATTTTTACTTTAAACACACAAACATGCACGAACTAAATGGGTCCCATCGAGTACGATGGACGTAAGGGGTGCTAATACCTTCCCCTTGCGTAACCGACTCCCGAATCCATCCTTTTTGGTCTTGTAGACCGCCTTATCCGATTTTTGTGGGTTTTATCTATATTTCCCCGTTCTTTCTAGAACAAATAAAATTAGGTGGCGATTTCATTGTTTTTGAAAATTCATTTAAATGATTTTTGAAAATCGAGTTGCTTCAGTTGGCGACTTCACTGGGGATAATTTTTAAAACTTTTTTTGACTAAGCGAGTCAACCCTAGTTTAGTTCTTCGCATGTTTGTGTGTTTATCGCTTTCTTCTTTATACTTATTTATTGTTTATTGCTTATTATTCTCTTTACACTTTATGTATATTAATCTGTTGATATATTATTGTGATGGGAATTCATGGGCATTGATACATAGATAAGCCCACTACCCAGGCTTCTAGGTCACCTTTTAGGAATAGAGGGGTTGCGTAGCCTAGGTCCACCTGACTCCATTGTCTTGTTGGCCCGAAGCGAAGACTCCGGCTTAGAGTTGGTTGTTTTAAGGAGGTTGTTGGCCCGCGATAGCGCATGACATCAATCTTTGGACAAATGACCTATAACTCTAAGTTTGTTCATGTTATCCAAGCCTAGACCGACCGCTCAAATTATGGATTTCGAGCATCCCGTTAAGAGCCGTTTCTTGGGGTATACTTTTACAAATATTATCGCCACGTAGGCCTCTCGCGCGATGATAATATTTGTTAAAAGGGGATCTGAGACTCCAAGAAACATTTAGCAAAAAACATTAGAACCACCTTGTTCGGGATTATTGGGTAGAAAACCTAGAGCTGTCCTATTGTAGGAGCCCACCTAAATAGGTTGTTCTAATTACCAATACCATTCCTGTTTCACGTCTCTGTGAACCTATTATTATCATTATGTTGCATTCCATTTGCATCAATAAAAAAGAGTTTATTTCTCTCATCATTCATGCATCATCATGCATTTCATTCATTTTAACCTGGCTTCTTATTCAGAATCTCAAGACTGCAAGACTGATTTCCTGACATCATCGTCATCATGGATCAACTTCAGGCGAGTGTGGCTGCGATGAATACTCATATAGATGCCCAGATGGATCAATTCATGGAGGTTATCCAGAACCTCGCCATTGGACAAGAAGAGTTGAAGCAAGTTGTTCAAAGGTCTGAAGTTGTTGCTATTGATCATGTTAATCCACCAGGTGTTGGTCTTAACCACATGGAGGTCCTTTCAGATCAAAATGTTAGAAACACCGTGCAAATGCATGTCAATGGAACTCCTCATTGTGAGGACATCTTCGAGTCTTCGTTTGACACCTTCAGATTTTTGATTGAAGAAACTGAGTCTGAGAAAAAGCTTCACCTCCTCGAGAAAAGGATGAAAGCTATTGAGGGTCGTGATTCCCTTGGTTTAGACGCTCTTAGTCTGTGCTTGGTGCCTGGTATCAAAATTCCTGCAAAGTTCAAAGTCCCCACTTTTGAGAAGTATAAGGGTACCTCTTGTCCGATTACTCACATCAAAGCCTATTGCAATAAGATGGCTCCCTATGCGGAAAATGACAAGCTCCTCATGCACGTTTTTCAAGATAGCCTCAGTGGAGCATCTCTCGATTGGTACACTCAGCTCGAACGAACTCACATCCAAAATTGGAAAGATTTGGCTGAAGCTTTTGTCAATCAGTACGACTATAATAGGGACATGGCTCCCACCAGAATTCAACTCCAAGGTTTAACTCAAAAGACTGAAGAATCTTTCAAAGAGTATGCGCAGAGATGGAGAGAATTAGCTGCTAGAGTTCAACCTCCTCTTTTGGAACGAGAACTCATTGAGATGTTCTCCAATACCTTGCAAGGTCCCTATCGATTCTTTGGATGTACTTCTACGTTTTCACACCTAGTTGTTGTAGGCGAGCGATTGAGCGTGGTCTCAAGATGGGTAACATTCATGATGTTTCTATTGCTTCTGAATTCCCAGAACAAATTGATGAAGATGCAAGTACAATTTCCGAGGACGAGGAAGAAGCTCCTGCTTACCCTCTATTTCAGATTCCTAATCAGGTGATGAAAGCTACTTCTAATCAGTGTGCTCCACAATCATGTTGCATCATGTCATCAAACACCGTTCGGTATGCTCCCCAACAGCTGAACGCTCCTCAACAACAAACTTATCGACAAAATTGTCAACAACGAGGTGGGAAGAATCTGATAAGGCCAAGAAAAGTGCATAATCCAATCCCCATGCCTTATAGTGAGTTGCTCTCTCGCTTACTCCAACATTCTTTGGTGGAGTTAAAGGAGCTCAGGACACCTCCTTTTCCGTATCCTTTGGGATATGATCCTGATGCCTACTGTGAGTTCCATTATGGGGCACCTGGCCATACAATTGAAGGATGTAATCTTTTCAAAGGCACAGTTCAGAAACTCATTGTTTCCAAAGCAATCACGTTCACTGCAAAGGGCCTACGCATTAATTGAACTCTCTTTTGACTCAGAGAACGTCACGATTACAAAGCGCATCTTCTGAAGCAAGAAATCCATACGGAGACCAGTCTCCTCAACATGGAGATTTCTAGTTTTATCTTGCATGCTCATTTGTAATCTTTCTTATTTTGTTCAGTACTTTCTTGTATGCAAAACTTGCTCATTTCTGAATACTAATCATAATGCATTGAATATGTTTGTCTTGAATTGATCCATTCGTATTCACTCTTATTTGTTTTACTATGCTTTTGATATTCAACTCTTATTAATAAAGCAACACCTCTGGAGGGAGGATGACGAACAATTTACTAAGAATCTCAAACGTTATGCTTTTGAGTAAAAACCCTGCTAACGATGTACAGGCCTTGTTTCAAATTCCCAAACACCGGAGATATAAGGGAGTGAAACCCTCGTTAACCCCTTTTGAGCCTCGAAGTAGGAGTTTCTTTTCTGTTCAGAAAAAACCCTCATTTTTTAAACCTGGGGCAGGGTAGTGTTCAATTAACCCAATCGAGCGTTCAAAACTCATCAAGAGTGCGCATCCAAGGATACAACAATGGTTATCCCCCAAAAGGTTGAGGAAGGTCAAGCCGCAATGGTTAATCTTCGTCTATCAACAATGTGCATCGAAAGAGGTTAATACCGTAATGGTTATCTCTCGCACAAAAAATCAATAGATGATGATACCACAATTGTCATCTCTCATCCACTAAGGATTCAAGCAGTCACAATCATCTCCAATCAAACAAAGATGGAAGATCACACGACTTGTTCAAAAGAAAAGTGGTAAAAAAAAATGATGACAAAAAGCCCGCTAAGTCGAAACTTCATAATAAGTCGCTTAGGCAAAAATGGCAAAAGAAAAAAATATAAAAAGAAAAGGATTACAAAACAAAATAAATCCTCAACAAAAGAACAAAGGCATGTGATCAGACACCAAAAGCAAAAGGTGAGTGACTGTCGTGTCCAAGAAACCTCAGTGGTTCCTCAACCGCATCATAAACTTCTCTCAAGAGATGAATGCTCGTATCAAGTTATCTGAACCTAGGATCGGAGAACATCACGGAGAATGGGAGGGCACCAAATATTTTGAGCCTAAAAATCTTTTTTCTAAAAACCCGTCAACCAGACCACGTTACAACCCTTAAAAGTCCTAATTGAAGCATGGGTTAACTCGAAAGCAAATCTGTTACAAGAATACGGTAACCTGACTCCTAGGAGGCTTGCTGAACATTTGAGTTGGTATCACTCAATCTTTTACAAAAAAATTCGATGTTTCGACATCTTTTCAATAAAAGTTTTTAACTTCAAGACAAACATGAACTTTGCTTTAGAATTATCATTCATAGAATAAAACATTCTTTGCATATAGATAAGTGCTTAAACATCAAGTGAGCTTGCATAATAAGAATCAGACGGATAATTTGATTGTCCTGAAGGACATATTGCTTCATGTATTTGATTGAGCACAAAGCAGCTCGAGTTGAGAAGTGAGGTTGTGAAGTAGCCCACTTTCAAGATGTGAGTTAACCACCCTGAGTAGGTGATATCTTCAAAGTTCAGTCAATCTGGGGCAATTATGTCGAGATTCGAAGAATCTCTCAAAGTGCTGAGTAATCAGGGGCAATCATCCGAGCATGTTTGACACCTTCTTCACCTTCGGTTGCCCAGGGGCAGTATTTCCATGTTTATAATACCGGGGCAGGTTATCTTGATGGCACATATCTCAGGAAGCTTTCTCGAGGCTAATTTCTTCAAAGTCCTCACAGAATGGGGCAAAGCATTATGTAAGGGCATTCCTCCACCTCATAATTAATCAGGTCAAGTCCAGGCGCAAGCTAAACAACTGTTGAGTTTGAAGGGCGTGTTGGGAAGTCAGGATCGTTATCCGCAGCTCATCAGAGATCTAAGTTTGTGTTGGATTTTTCTCCATCAGAAGTTAACGATCAATATCTCCAACTCAAGTCAGGATTGTCATCCTCATTGGAGATCAAGGTTTAATTCCTGGTTATTGGTTTCCTTCAACAAAAGTCAGAAGACAGGATTCTATCCTTTGAGTTCCAACAGATGTCTTTGATTCGACACATTGCATATAGTAATCAATATTGCAGTGTTTCGCATTTTTGCAGATTTTGTTATCCAAAGATTTTAGAATGAAAGGGAATGATACGCCTGTGCACTGGTCACCGACAAAGTTTCTTTCTCTACAACAAGAGTTATCTATAACATATGTGTGCCATCAAATGTTACCACTCTTTCGTCGTCGCGGAAGATCGCAAAGAGCGACTTACACCAGCAAGATGATTTTCAAAGGCTCACTTGTGCCAGAAGATATTGTCGACTCCTCTTATGCAAGAGCTCGAAATCCTGAGTTACCGAAGTTAGGAACTCAACGCAACATGATTGCCATCCCAGATGAATGTTAATCTCCAAGAGTTACTTCCCCATTGATGTTGATCATTGAAAGGATACTTCTATTCTACAATCCCCTGTCAGGGACCAGACTATCATCTCTTCGATGAAGACCAGATGATTTATATTCAATTCATGGATGGTTGATATTTCCTCGGCAGCTCACAATTGCCTATAGTCCCAGGCGAAATATTAAAACATGCATCATTGCATTGCATAAAACGCGTAGCATTTCCATTGGTATGGAGCATTACGCTAAATAATAATCTCAAATATGCATCATTGCATTGCATAGCGTCCAAAAAAAATGCGTAGCATTTCCATTGATATGGAGCATTACGCTAAAAAATAATAATCTCAAACATGCATCTAAGCATAAGCCAGATTAAAGTCTTTATCGAGTACCTTTTGCGTCTCCGAAGATCATTCAATAAAAATAAAATCCCCAAGTGGTATTCCCAGTCAGAGTTGCCTCAAGACACATCTTCTTGTGGGTGCTATATGCACTTTTGACCCTGTGTCGGTCTCCTATATCATTCAATTTCAATTCATTTACCAAGTGTCTTGCTTTTTACAAGTTTTTATTTTTGTATTCTTGCCCGTGTTTGCCTTTGTCGTTAGAGCGTGAGTAAGAGTCGGTGTCTAACCTTTCTTGCTTCTCGGTTATTTGAGTATCCATACTTGGTGTGTGGTAATTCATATAATTGCCACTCTCGAAGAATTACACCCCGCCTTCGGCCTGAGGGATATTGTATTTCTTGCATATTTGCAAACTTTCAAAGTCCAACGTAGCTCAGCAATCCTTGCTAGAGTCTCTTTTGGTTGGCCTCTTTCCCGTAATTGCCTCTTGATCGGATTTTACCATTCCATATATCTTCTCCCCAGTGAGTCTGCTCCAGTCGGTCTCCTTCTTGTGTGTGTCTAATATCTTTACCTGACATATACTCCCGTTTGTTTTCATTTCTGATCTGCGAAGCAACTTATTTAAGAATGCTCGTTCCAAAGATCTGTCTGTTCTCATTTTGATCTACGAAGCAACTTATTTAAGTATGCTCGTTCCAAAGATCTATGAGTTCGTCTTTTTTGATCTGCGAAACCGCTTATTCAAGCGTATTCGTGCTAAAGATCTATGTTTGGAGTTCATCGTTTCTCCTTCCTTCTAAGCCCAATTTGACTAAAACATTTCTCCCCGGTAACCTTACCGATGCCAGTAACCTTACTGTATGTCTCAGTTCCCCGATCACCTGATCGATGTCTTCCGGTAACCTTACCGTTGTAGCAATTTTGCTAATTTTGTTTCACCCGATCACCTGATCGATGTTCCCGGTAACCTTACCGTTGTAGCAACTTTGCTAATTTTGTTGTTCACCCGATCACCTGATCGATGTCTTCCGGTAACCTTACCGTTGTAGCAACTTTGCTAATTTTGTTTCACCCGATCACCTGATTGTGATTCCCCGGTAACCCTACCGATGTTATGGATCTTACTACCTCTTTGGTTTCCCGGTGACCCCACCGACGATAATGACCTCACTATGGCTTTCTTTTCCAATCACCTGATTGTGAACCCCGGTAACCTTACCGATGTCAGCCACTTTGATATCATTTCAACCGAAAGTTAGTAAATTTGCCATAATTTCTTTCCAAATACTTATTTTCCAGTGACCTCACCAATGATAATGACTTCACTATGGCTTTCTTTTCCAATCACCTGATTGTGATACTCCGGTAACCTTACCGATGTCGGCCATTTTGATATCATTTTCATTCTAATCACCTGACTGACTCGTAAACCAGTAACCATACTGAAGTCGAGCCTTTTTACCAGCATTATTTTTCAAAAAAAACTCGGTCGTCACCCAGTAACCTTGCTGTCAAGTCGTCTAGTTGTAAATATTCATCAATTGCTCCCCTCTCCGAGGAAATCTTTTGGGAATATCTTATTATTATCCGCCAAAGCTTGTTAGTTGAGGCTTCCAAAAAAAAGCATAAATAGTTCTACTTGTTCTTCGGAGCGCAAATTCTAGGGTACTTTTAGTATTTAATCTTCTTCTACCTTGAAAGTTCAAAAGGCTATCGCCAATTTCACTTTCAGGTTTAAGACGATTAAATAGAAACATTGCACCCAAAATTTGCCCTCCTATCTCGATTTTATCTGGCTTAGGCTTCGCGTTCATCTGCATATATGTCCATTAGATCATTGACATTAAACAGTCATTCATCCATTGCATATGCATCGTTTCATCGTATTTAAATTGACCAAAAGTTAGTTTAAATCGATATTTGCATCGTTTTATAGTTATAAAATACCCGATATTTCACTTCATTCATTTTTATCTTCTTATCTATTTATTGCATCGTTTTAAGTTGATTATATGTCGATGATATCAATATTTCGATTTTACAAACAAACGCTAAAACAATTCGACAATGTGCGGAAAATTAGCGGGAAAATATTTCAAACTTTTGCCTCTAACTCACTGCTTTATGAATCTACGTGTCACGTAGATCATGAAAATGTGATCTCTCTAATTTTTCGATACATTTCGAAATTTTGTTTTTAACCGTAAGTGTTTTAAAATCGGTATTTTATTATCGCTTTATTTCAATTTTAAATATTTCGATAATTTTTCTTTAATGTTTGATGCCTGTAATTTATTTTAATATGTTTATTTTAATTTTTCGGATAATTTATTGTCCAAATTTATAACATTTTTGACAATTTTAGATGCCCAATTTTTATCTCTAAAAATCAAACAAAAAATATTTTCGGGCTTGTAAATTTTTACTAGACCCAATTTTTAGGCCCATTTTATAAAGGGACATTTTAGACATTATCAAAAAATTGAAAACCCTAATTTATTGGGTATATATATGTGTTATATTACTATTGAAAAGGAGGCCAAATTGAAAAATGACAAAAAAACGGAACAGCGGCTGGCTATCAGAAAATGAAAAACAAAAATTATATTAAAAAAAATACATCTCCTTCATTCTCTGGCCGCTAACCATCTCCTTCCCTTCAACACCATACATCCCCTACCCTTCATCACTGTTCCGGAACTCACTTCCTGTTCGCTCTCTCGAAACCCCCTTATACCACCTACCAGCTTTCCCGTCACTCTCTCCTATACTCACCATCTGTCATCGCCTCCCCTGTTCCCTCTCACAGTCCCTGTCGCCTCCTCACGCCGATTCCACCCTTCATCGTCACTGTCATAACCTCCATCCTCTTCATCTCATACTCCACCGTTAACCCTCTTCAACCTTGATACATCTCGCCGTACCACCCTACTCCCACGCCGTAAACCCCATCACCACTACTTCCCTTCAATCAACAATCGTCGCCGTATCCCTCTCCATCCGTTTCTCACAGCCTCATCGTTCCCCCCACCTTACGCCGTTACCATCGCCGCTGCTCAACCCTCGACCCTCCGTTCTGTTACCCTCCGCCGCAGCTGTCTCCGTTTCCATCTCAAAACGCAGCTCTTTCAAACTCATCGCCGACGCTAATCTTCCCGCTGAGCCTTTTCCGATTTACACTACTGCTTGTTATCTTATATGATGTCTGTCAATTTTCTTTTGGTCAGATAAGGCAGCTCCTTCCGAAGGACTATCGAAGCAACCCAAGAGAAGTTTGTTCGAGGAATTAACAAGCGAGGTGGTAGAGGTTTGAGCTGGGAAGCTAAAGATCTTTGAAACCGAGATACACTTGACTTTGTAATCCCTTGCAGCAGAGCTTCATGCTTTGTCATGGATGACAATCAGCCCTGCATACCTAGAACGAGGAATAGCAACTCTCAGATTTCCCTGTGCTGCTCCATTCGACAACCCGCATCTGTTTCGGTAAGATTTTATTCTGTTTTCGTATCTGTTGCTAAGTTGTGATACTGTGATTCTAGCTTACTTCAAAATATGTTGTGGATTATGGTCAAACTTTGAAATGTTGTTAATTTTGTGTTGAAGTTGTAACTGTGTTATGTTGTTTGTGAATTAAATTCGACTAGTGTTTATGCTAATGCCGATTTCGCTCTTATTATAAGAACATGTTGAGTTTACCGTGCCTACTAACATTATGTTCGTGTGACAAAAGGGTTTATAATATGTGTTTTTTTGAATTCGATTGAAGTTGTGAGGATTTGTTCCATGTTTAAGCGAAGTGTAGACATCACTTTAATTCTTAATGTTGCTTTGTTTCGATGAATGTGTGATAACAATGCTTGTGCGGTCTAATTAGCAACCTTCTTGTTGTGTCACTTGGTTTAATTCGTTTGGAAAGAGTTTGTTATTAACACCATGACAGTGGGCTATTCCGTTTTGATTTCAATTTAAATTTTGATGCGTTAATTTTGATTCAAGTTTGATCAATGTTTTGGTTTATTGGCGCTAAAATGCAAGGTTTCTTAATGTCAGATCGTGGCCGAATTTGCTTGTGATACCATGCTATTGTGCGAATTTTTGATGCTTAAAGTCGTGATAACAAACGTTGATTGAACTGTTATGTTTATGTCATGATTCCTTTTTGTGTTGCTGGATCAATTTGGAAGCTATTTAGATCATGTGCTGTTTGCAATTCAATTTGTTTCTCTTTTTTTTTTGAATGAGAAGATTCTATTATAATGTCAAGTTGTGTTTCCGTTTGTGTTGAACTTTTTGAGATGATTTTATGAGGCATGTTTAGATTCACGTAGTTGCTGCCCGAATTTGGTTTTAAAGGTTAAGAGCTTATTGTGAATTCTATTATTCTTATCTTGAACTTGGATTGTGCAAAAGTCGAGTTAGTGATTTGTGAATTGAGAATCATGATATTGTTTGATTGTGTTTGATGTTGAGTATGATTAAATCGAATTCTTTTTTAAGTATCATTAAGTTTGTGTAGCGGCTGCCCGGGTTGGTAAGTGTTTGATAATGCAAGTTGCCTTTGAATTCATGTGGTTTTTTATCGATATTTAGAGTGTTTTTTGAGATAGCATAGTTGCTGCCCGGAATCATGTTTAAGAGCATAGAGTTTGCTTTGAATTCGAGTTTTCATGTTTCAATTTGAATTTTGATCCTTGTTTTCTATGATCGGAAAAACATGTTTACCGTTGTGTATACTTGAGTTTAAATGTGATTGGAACAATGTATGTAGTGCTGAATTTTAACATGTACATTGAATACTAGCCTATTTTCTTGCTTCTTATTTGTAAATTCATCCATCCATGTACATAGTCCATTTTATCTCATTTCGATTTTATCCCACTACGCTACTAACATGTTTGTTACTTGTGAAGGCATTCAAGAGTAATTCAAACATCATTCCATCATGGAATATATATATATATTTCTCCATTTACATTTTTTATTATAACTATTCTACTACTTCAATATAATATTTAGTTATGTATTTTTAGTTTTGTAAATACAATTATATAGTATTTTTATTTTATATTTAATAGTGTAAATACAATTATACTACTTTTATTCATATATTTTATTTGGTTTATTTTATAAATTCAATTACATTGTAATTATTATTTTTGTGTTACGATTTCGAATTGGAATTTAATTCAACCTTCGAATGAATTGACATAAATATATCTATTCTTCATAGTTTTTGTTTGTATCTTGAATGATGTAGGAACCTTCATTTGGTATTCATCCGATGCATCAAGTCTTATCCGATCTTGAAGACTACTTGGAGCTTAATTCTTGCACCACATAGAAGTTATTTAAATTGATTCGATTTGGTTGTATATATCCTTGTTCATGAACATGTACCCTTATTCCTTGTGTGTTCTAATTATCGTTTAATCACGCGTTTATCATATTAGAACACATAGCCTCCTCTTGGGCTCTTCATCAAAGAAGCAGGTAAACATACACAATGCACACCTGCACACATTTATAGTTTGGTCCTGGGCTTTTCTACAGCAACAACTATTCGATCGATTGTTCCAATCGGTCGTTTAGAATACTAGTGTCACGCTAGTCCCACTTTTAGGAGCATACATAAAGCCACCTTGTATGGGCTCGCTTGTTTTCCTAAAACACTTTCAAATCAAAATAATTAATTGAACTTGTTCTTTTAAAAATTAATTTTTTTTTACAAAACAAAAAACAAAAACATAGTGATATGGTATTTAATTAAATTGTTAGAGGTTCGCCCGACGATTTAATTAAAATGTAAAGTATTTGGGCCATTAGAGGGTAACCCAATGACTTAAATGCTTTATTCCATAACACTTAATAAAAGTGAACTTTGTTTCACCTCACTTGTTTTCATAACAAAGATTTTGGATGAGAGATGATCGGTTGACCTCAATCACCAATCTCGAGTATCGAATCGTTAGAGGATATCCCAACGTTTTGATACTTGTCATCCACAACTAAACCCCTAAAAAACTTTCAAGTTAAATTAATTAATTGAATTTGTTTTCAAAAATCAATTTTTCTACAAAACAAAAAAAAAGTGCTATGGTATTTAATTAAATTGTTAGAGGTTCGCCCAACGATTTAATTAAAATGTAAAGTATTTGGGCCATTAGAGGGTAACCCAATGACTTGAATACTTTATTCCATACACTTAAATATTTAAAACACTTTCATATTAAATTAATTAATTGAATTTGTTTTCAAAATCAATTTTTCTACAAAAAAAACAAAAAAAATATAGTGTTATGGTATTTAATTAAATTGTTAGAGGTTCGCCCGACGATTTAATTAAAATGTAAAGTATTTGGGCCATTAGAGGGTAACCCAATGACTTAAATATTTTATTCCATAACACTTAATAAAAGTGAACTTTGTTTCACCTCACTCCTTTCATAATAAAGATTTTTGGATGAGAGAAGATCGGTTGACCTCAATCACCAATCTCGAGTATCGAATCGTTAGAGGATATCCCGACGTTTTGGTACTTGTCATCTACAATTAAAATCAATCCAACCCATTCAAATTCCTTTGCCTCATATGCGGTCATCAAAAACATTTTCAACTAAAATCAATACAACCAATTCAAACATTTTCAACCGTAACTACGGTTTTGACTTTCCCATTGCGAGGAATACGTAGCACGCGGTTTCAAACCGTGTCAAACTCAAAATAATAATAAACAAATCCATTTTTCTTCTTTCTTATTTCTTGATCATTAATTAGAAGATAGCATTTTTACTTTAAACACACAAACATGCACGAACTAAATGGGTCCCATCGAGTACGATGGACGTAAGGTGCTAATACCTTCCCATGTAACCGACTCCGAATCCATCCTTTTTGGTCTTGTAGACCGCCTTATCCGATTTTTGTGGGTTTTATCTATATTTCCCCGTTCTTTCTAGAACAAATAAAATTAGGTGGCGATTTCATTGTTTTTTTTGAAAATTCATTTAAATGATTTTTTGAAAATCGAGTTGCTTCAGTGTCTCTCAAGTCAAGATGAACTTCCAACATCTCCAATGGCCTTCATGCCTCCTCATATGCTTCAAAGATTCTCCATGTCAAGTTTCAAGCTTCACAAGTCAAGTTTCCTCATACAATTGCTCAGATGGTTGAAAATCAATTGTATTGGACAAAAAGTCAACTGTGGTCAACATACAGTCAAAACTTCTGATTTTTGGTCAACATCCTCATTTTGAAGTTAAATTCATCATTTGATCAAGGGTTGATCATGATTCATCAAGAAAACTCAAGATTTGCCCAAAAGTCAAACTTTCTAAATTAGGGTTTCTAGATGAAAAGTCAATGAACTTTGGTGATCATAACTTTCTCATACTTTCTCAAATTTTTCCACCACCTCTTGTTTTGAAGGAAATTCAATTCTCTACAACTTCATGTCTCACAAGAATGTCCAAAAATGCTTCATTTGAGAGGTATAGCTCAAAACATTACTGTGTCATTTTCAAAGTCAACAAAAGTCAACTTTTGATTTGAAGATATATTGAGCATGGTAACTCCAATTGAGATGAGACCAAAGACATTGTTTAGAGGACTCTTAGAGCTTTCCAAAAAGTCCAAGAACTCTAAAAAATGTGGAAAAATGAGCAAGATACACTATTCAGAAGTTGGGCAATTTTGAAATTGCAAAAAGGACATTTTGGTCAAAATGCAAAATTTTCCAAATGGGCCTATAATCTTTTGATCCAAACTTGTTCATGATGTTATTTTTGACCCATAAATGCTTGGCATTGGTGATTTTCTATTTTCATGGTTTATATTTGAATTTTACAACATTTAATTCAAAAATAAATTATGTAAAATATGAAAATTAAGTTTCTTTTTCAAATAAGTTGGATTTATATCTTTCTTAATGTCCAAGAAAGCCCACACCATTTACCAAATTCGTGCAAGCCATGGCATTGATGAGAAAATCATATTTTCTTCAAAATTTGATTTGTTTTTATGGGAAAATATTTGCACAATCAATAAGCAATCTTTTTTCACTCCTTTTGCCATCCAATTTTCCTCTATAAATACCTAGCATTGCAGCCAGCACAAGGGACAGAACCCTAACCTAAAAAACAAACCCAAACTCTTGCCAAATTTTTCAAGAAACTTGGAAAATCGAATTTCAAAAGCAGTCACTTTCAGTCCAAACCAACCATCCCATTGTCTTCAGGAGGTAAGTTTGAGTAAGTACACACTCTTGCCATGGGTTAAAACAAGCTGAATCGATGCATACATGATCATACATATCTCAAACTTTTTGATTTTTGCATTTTATTATTCTGCGTGTTTCCATTGAATCTAATGCTTTTATTGTGTTCATGAGACTCCATGTGATTGATCTGGGCCATCGTTTCGAAGCTTACACGTGAAAACAAGGAATTGCCATGTTTAGGGTTTTTCGAGCTGTCTTCATCGAACCGGCTTGTACAAGCCGTTTCAGCCAGAAATAATACCACCATCGCGTTCGCAGCCCTCGATTTAGGGGGGTAGGGTACTCTTTTTCCTTTTTATCTCGTGTATTTTTCAGGTTTGGAGATTTGGTTGGTCGGAGAAGACGACCGGAGCTAGGGCTCCGGCGTCGTTGACCGATTCGGACTCCGGCGAGGCAAGCGTGGCACAATGGAGCCTTCTGATTCGTCCATCCAGTCAATCGGGGCCCACGCGTGCTGACTCTGATTTTCAACATATCCAGGACGCGTCATCGCTTATGTATCATTGTTTCTCACTTTCAAAACACCAAAGACACGTTGTCCCAGTGGTTAAGGCTTGGCTTTTGGAAAGATACCCCTCCTGGTCATGGGTTCGATCCTCACTGGCACCGGTTTTCATTCTTTTTCCAAAACTCTCATATTTTTCTATTTTTCCATATTTCTTATTTATTTAATATTTTTGCATTGTTTTAATTATTTTCATAATTTTATTTTTGCATTAAAAAATCATCAAAAACATTTTTTCTTTTTGCATTATTTTCATAAAACCTTTTATTTAATTTAATAAATTAAAAAATATAATTTTGCATGCATATTTATTTTTATTCATATTTTTGCATTTAAATCATTATAAATTGCATTTTAATTATTAAACCTTTTCCAAAAAATCCCAAAAAATTATTTTAATTTATTTATCATATTTCCAGCATATATTAATTTTCTCATATTAAAAATTGCATTTTTTCTAACATTTTCTCTTATTTCGATTTCATCATATTTCCCGATTTTCTTATTCTTTCACAGGTTACACCGATTCGGACGTTTTTCTTTTATCGTTTTATTTTTTCCAATAATGTAATTGCTCATGGGTTGTAATAGTTTAATCTAGGTTTTTACTTTCCGCATTTTAAATTATGTATCTGCCCCAAAGCCATGTAATAGCGTAGGATTTACCTTTCCGCACTTTACATTCCGCATTTTTACTTTCCGCACCCTTATCAATTGCTAGTAACTAGGCGTGTATGGCAAGATAATAATTGGACATAGCTCACACTAATCTTCAAGATAACATATTCTGAATTCAACACACTTCTTTCACACACGCACCCCTTAGGGTAATTCTCTCTCGATGCCTTTCGATTCAAAATGGTAATGTCCCTCGAACGTAGAGGTATTCTAGCACCGTCGCCTTCCAAACAAATCATCATAGTCCCTTCGATACAAAGATCATAAGACCCACGGTGTCGCCTCCGAATACATGATCTTGACCCTCGATTGCCGCCTACGAAAAATGATGATAGTCCCTTCGAATGTGCTAGGATACTTCCTACAAGTTGCCTTCTATGACCATCTGATGTCCCTTCGAATGTCCCGCTTACATCCAACGAATGGAGCTACCTACTAACTAATGGTACGGCTAGCGCTATTCTAAAGGAATGTAGAAGTACAATAAAACGACCAATTCTGAGTGGGTAAATAAGTCTCTTAGTTGCTTGCTCTATCAAATGCTTTTCACACCACACACTCTTTTTCAAAGTTCAAATTCTTTTCAAATACTTTTCAAAAACATTTTCGAACACTTTGTATACACTCCTACATGAGTCATTACAAAGTCAAAGCGAAATGCCTTTTCAAAACATTTTTTGTCAAACACACAAGAAAGCAAATTTTTAAAAGTGATCTAGAGCAACTAAGAGCCCGTAGATAACTACGGATGGAAAGGGGTGCTAATACCTTCCCTTTTCATAACCATTCTCCCGAACTCAGAATCTAACGAAGGTCTTTTTCTATTACTTTTACCTTCCCTTAATTGGATAAAAATAAAAGTCGGTGGCGACTCTTGCTATCCGCACATTTGGATACAAAAATCCTACAAAGTCAGTTCACCGTATCACAGAACTGGCGACTCTGCTGGGGAATACACCCTAAAAGAGAGAATTGCCTTAGGGACTTCTAGATAACTTTTATTGCTTTTTGTTTGACTTGTATGCTTTATCTTTAAGGGTCGCTTGGGTATTATATTTTTGGGGGATCCTACACCCGGATCCGGGTTTCCTTTTAGGTAAGTGGCATTAGATCATCGCGACCGCTAGACGTATAACTACGCGGTCAACATGATGGCTACGTTAGCGTGACACTTTGGTTGCCCCGATACTCTTCATTCCCAAGTTGAAGAAAGTATTTGGCTTCGCGGTGTCATCAAGCGCTAACTAAACTTTTAGAACCTTAATTGACCCATCTTGGCCATTAGAAGGTAGTGAGATGGCCGACTTTGGTGTAGACCGAGGTTGGTTGATACCGATGCTACGCTCATTGAGATTAGACTTTTGGGACATTTTCGATCGACCACTTGGCCGTCAGATTGAAATAAGCGCCTACGAGAAAGATCGTGATATGAGATTCCTAGAACCCTTTATTATAGGACAGATGAACCAACTCAAACTTTTGGTGGGTAATCACCTATACCTCATGCAAGCCTTAAACATATGCTCATTGTGTGAATTGTTTGTGTGTGCTAAACATGACATCATGACATCATCCATTGCATATCATTTCTAACTATTTCAAGGACCTAGGGATTTATCTTTGCTCTGCTTTTGTAGGGATTATGGCTTCTAGAAAGACTATCCGAATCAACTTCATGGGTATCCCTTCTCAACTCAAAGAATTGGTTTCGAAATTCCGACCATGCTCGGTTCATCAAAAGACATGGTTATCTACTTGATTTGGTTATCTCCGGTTTTGAAGAAGATATGATGCACGTCCTATTCCAGTTCTTTGATCCGAAACACCATTGCTTTACATTTCCAGATTATCAGTTGGTTCCTACCTTAGAAGAGTTCTCTAAGCTACTTGGGATACCTATTCTTGACCAAATGCCATTCACCGGTTTGGAAAAGGTTCCTAAGTTCGAAGACATCGCATCCGCCTTACATCTTAAGCGTTCAGATATTGAAGCCAATTGGGAAACTAGGAGTGGAGTTAAGGGTTTACTTTCCAAGTTCTTAATCAAGAAAGCCCGAGAATTCCTCAAAGTTATGAGTTTCCATGCATTTGAGAGCATTGTTGCCTTGCTAATTTACGGTTTGGTTCTATTTCCTAACTCGGATCAATTCATAGATGTCAACGCCATCAAGTTGTTTCTTACCCGCAATCCAGTGCCTACTTTACTTGGAGACATCCTACATTCTCTCCACACTCGTACTACCAAGAGACAAGGAACTCTCATGTGTTGTGTACCGTTACTTTCAAGGTGGTTTATTTCGCACCTTCCTCCATCAGTTTTGAAGAATGAACAAAGGTTGAGATGGTCTCAAAGGTTGATGTCCTCTCATTCGATATCCGGAGCCTTTTCTCTCAAAAGGACTTCACATTCATTGAGCGTTGTGGAGAATTCCTAATGTACCACTACTTGGTATAAGGGAGGTATTACTTACAACCCTTCTCTAGCTCTACGCCGGTTTGGTTTTGCTCAAGAGATGGTCCACATGATATGCTTCTCCAAGATATTGTGTTCGACTACAATCACGATCTCCGATTACCGATTTAAGGTTTATACATGCTTGGGGCATGGTAAAGAAGACGATACCAAGACTTTGGGGCACCGAACTCCATTCCTTGGGAACCTTACCTCAAATGGGTGCGAGCTCGAGCTCAAAACCTCATGATGCCATTCACGCCTGTTCTACCAGTAATTATGGAACCTGTTGCTATAGGTGACGTACCCTATGTTGTTCTCCATCCTGACATGCCTACTGGTTTTGAAGACTTGAAGAGATCCTGGATTCAGCTCAAGGAAGAGAGGGATACCTTTGAAGCTCAGTGTTATGCAAGCGAGAAGAAAGTGTTAGAATTGACAAAGCTACTTCACGAGGAGCGAAACATCAATGCCTACATCGGCACCAAGAGGAAGCGCCCATGGGAGACTTAGAGCTTTAGGATGTTTTTGTTTTCTTTTATTGTTTTGAACTATCTCTTGTACTTAAAAGAAAAAAGAATAATGAGAAGTACTAATAAATGTCTGTTCATTGCTTGTTTAACAAATTTAAATCTCTTAGGTCCTTGAAAACATTGCATTGCATTCGCATAAACATTGCATATCATAGCATAACATTGCATAACAGGTACATTGGAGATTGGTTTTCTCATTTGCTCGCTATTTATTTTAGCAGAAATGGCTCTTGAACAGATCAAAGATCTCCGTGCTCGAATGCTCGGCCAGCAGATGTTCACCAACTTGGTCCAAGGCCAAGAAGATCTCAAGAAGCTCATCAACAAGAAGAAGAAGGTGGTTGGTCTCCTCAACATGGGTAGACGTTTCAAAGGTGGTCCTAAGGTGGTCACCGATTGAGCTCTCTCAAGGAAGTGTCCATACCGAGGGAGTACCAAGGGTGATGAAGGAGCACGTGAGCCAAAGAAAGGAGGAGAGGACCACTGATTATAGCCAACACTGATGAAGATGACAAGTACAAACAACTCAAGACCGTCTGAATGTGTGGAAAACCCGAAAATGTCCGGCTGAATTTTGATGATCCGAGTCTTGTCCCTGTGTTGTGATTCCTCCCAAGTTCAAAGTTCCTACTTTTGCTAAGTATGATGGCATGTCTTGCCCTAAGTCGCATTTGAAGTCCTATGTCCGTAAGATCAATCCCACACCGATGATGTAAAGTTGTGGATGCACTATTTTCAAGAGAGTTTGTCCGAACCCGCTTGGAATGGTACTATCGCTAGAGAACGACCGTATCCGTATTTGGAGTGACTTAGCCGATGCTTTCTGCATGATGAGTACAATGTTGAATTGACACCCACCGCATGCAACTACAAAGCATGTCTATGGGTCGTGACGAGAAGTTCAAGGAGTATGCTCGGTGGAGAGATCTAGCAGGAGTTCAACCACCCTTGTCCAATAGGGAGTTGGTTGATATGTTTATGGAACACCGACAGTCTTCTTCAATCATCCGATTGAAATTCTTCATCCGGATTCACCGAAATGATATTGACAAAGAGCGATTGAAGTCGGTATCAAGAGTGGGAAGATCCATGTAGAGTCATCTTCAAACACTGCGAAGAAACCTTTTGGTGCTAAGAAAGAAGCCAATGTTGTGTATGGTTAGAAAAGCCGAGCCAAGACCGACCGTGCTCAATCTGTGGGGGCAGTTGTGATCTCCAATCCTACATCAGCACAACCTCAGCGAGACAACGCAGAGCAGAACGCGCCACGAAGAGTTACGAAGATCAACATGCCTTTGTCGCAAGCCTTGCAACACATGTTGAATGCAGAGCTGATTACCTTGAGGGATCCTCCTCAGAATGTCAATACTTCCTCTCCAAAGTACAATCCTAATGCTACCATTCCAACAGCCCAGGGCACGACACTGACAATTGTTGGGCTCTGAAGAACAAGATTCAAGATATGATTGAAGCTAAGCAGATTGAGTTTGATCCTCCTGTTGAGACTCCGAATGTGATCAACGCGCCTATGCCTAACCATGACAAGAGTTTCAATGTTTGTTGGACGATACTTATGTTTTCAACATAGATGACTTGACCATTCCTCCGATGATTAAGAAGAATTTGTTGCAAGCCTGTCAATCCAGATGCCCAGAATTGTCGTTGGTGCTCGTCCGCACCGATGGTTGTGCTTGGTTGAGAAGACGTGTTCATGCATGATGGACAACCGTGAGATACTATTTCGAAACCACCGTGCATAAGTGTGAAGAAATGTCTAAGTTGAAGATCGATAATGCGAATGAAACAACACATCTCGTGGGATACCTTGGGGCAGCCAAGCGGAAAGTATGATTACATGGTGAAGTACACCGTCTCGATAGTTACAAGATTCCTATTGAGATGTTAAGGCGACCGGATGGGGTGACGATTTCCAAGATTATGCCGATGTTAACACAATAAGGATTTCTCTCACGATCCGTGCCTGAGTGGCACCTCTCATTATCACTTCTCCAAGACCGCCCATATTCCTCCGACAAGGCTATCCCTTGGAACTATGGAGTGATGTTTACTATCATGGCCAAGCAAGACCCTCGACCATTGAAGATCTTATCAAGTTTCTACTCCCGACATCGACAACATCACCGGATCCAAGAAGGTGACCGAACCTATTCTCTCCGAGATCTCTCCTCCAAAAGACATCGACTCCACTCGCATTCCACTACTCAATCAATATCCCACTAGAGGGAAAGAACCAAAGGACTCATCCGCTCAACCGTAGTACCAAAGGAAGTTCTGAAGACACCTCCAAACAAGAAATGGAGGAAATTCTGAAGATCATCAAGAAGAGTGACTACAATGTGGTGGAACAGTTGGGACAGACTCCGTCCAAAATCTCCATGCTCGCTTTGCTCTTGTACTCTGAAGCTCATGCTAATGCCTTGGTGAAGTTTCTAAAGAATGCTCATGTGCCGCAAGACACTACCACTGATCAATTCGAAGTTTGTATTGCTAGCCTGGCTGCCAACAACGGCCTAGGCTTCTCTGATGCTGATTTGACTCCTGCCAGAAAGAAACACAACAAAGCCTTGCACATCTCTGTTGAATGCAAGGGCGTTACATTATCTCATGTTTTGGTGGATACCGGTTCTGCTCTGAATATCTTACCGAAGACTGCTTTTGATCGGCTTGATGTCGAAGGGTTGGTTCTGAGACCCAGTGACATTATTGTGAGAGCTTTTGATGGTTCTAAGCGAACGGTACTTGGAGAGCTCACTGCTAAAGTCGGTTCCCGACTTTCGATTCCACTTTCTTTGTCATGGACATCCGCCACTTACTCTTGCCTACTTGGACGCCTTGGATACATGGGGCAAATACCTCTACCTTACATCGAAACCGAAATATCCGGTGAAAGGTTGTTACGGTGTGGTGAAGAGGAGTACATGGTCATCATCTCCGTCATTCCGATACCTTGAGATGGAAGGTGAATTCTTCGAGACTCCGCAAGCTTTTGAACGATACCAGTCGTGCTTGACTCTCCGTCACTCCCGGTTACGCAAGCTCCACCTAGAATGGCCTCACGAAAGATGCTCAAGCCACCGTTGAACAAGGGGTAGTACTATTTGGGGACAGCTCCCGATCTTCCTTTCAAATCGACAAGACGGTTTAGGCTTCACCATCAAGGGTCGAAGATGATACGCGAACGTGGGCCAACTTCCCTTCCGTGATCGCCCAAAGTGGAATTCATGCTATAAGACGATGACAACGACTTCGACATCGCAAGTGGATCTTCCCAACTCCGATCATGGGCTCAAGAATTGGAAGATCAAGACGTCATACCAATCTCCTTTAGCCGTGAGTAATTGCTCTTGTTTTGTTTTGCTTTTCGTATTTCTTTATGTTTTGAACAATAAACTTTGAAAGCCTAGTGCCTTGCCCGGCATCATGGCTCGCTTATAGGGTTATTATCGTCGTTTGCGTATTTTCATTCAATAAATTGCTGGACTTTTGCATTCAATTGTTTGTTTTCTTTCTTTACTTTATCACCCCTTCAAAAGCTATGTGTTCTTACACACACCCACATGATACATCGCAATCACTCCGAATCTCGTTAATAACTATGCTAGTGCTAAATATGACTTGATAATCCGATCTACCAAGCCAAGACGAAAGTGAGGAAGATTGTGAAGTGCCGGAGAACTTGCCGATCAAGAAGAAGAGCGAGTTATACACCCACACGAAGAGCAAGTTGAGGTTGTGAATTTGGGCACTAACGAAGATGTAAAAGAGATCAAGATAGGAGCGGTCTTGAGAACAAAGTTAAAGAAAGGTTGATTCGGATGCTACGAGACTATGTTGAGGTTTTGCTTCATCATACGAAGACATGCCGGTTTGACATTGATATTGTGGTACACCGATCCGACAAAAGAAGGTTTTCTCCTGAAATGTAGGTCTGCCGATGCGTCCCGAGATGTCGAGAAAATCAAAGCCGAGGTTATGAAGCGCTCAACGGTTTCTTAGTCGTCGCCTCATATCCCCAATGGGTTGCTAATGTGGTACCCGTACCTAAGAAGGATGGTAAGGTACGAATGTGTGTGGATTACGTAGATCCGAACAAAGCGAGTCCGAAAGATGATTTCCCACTTCCTCATATTGATGTTTTGGTCGACAACACCGCCAAGATAAGGTTTTCTCCTTCATGGATGGTTTCTCCTGCTACAATCGATCAAAATGGCTCCTCAAGACATGGAGAAGACTACTTACATGGGGCACTTTCGCTACAAGGTTATGCCGTCGGATCAAGAACGCAGCGCCACTTATCGCGTTATGGTAACATTATTTCATGACATGATTCATCACGAGATAGAGGTCTACGCCGACGACATGATAGCTCGATCATAGACTGAAGAAGAACATCTTAATCATTTGCAGAAACTATTCGACAGATTGAAGAAGTACAGATTGAGACTCAATCCTAACAAGTGCACCTTTGGAGTCAGGTCCGGAAAACTCCTAGGGTTTGTTGTCGGAAAAGGTATTGAAGTTGATCCCGCCAAGGTTAGAGCCATTCAAGAGATGCCGCCCCCGCACCGAAAAGGAAGTCGAGGTTTCTTGGGCCGATTAAACTACATTGCCGATTCATTGCACACCTAATCGCTACTTGTGAGCCAATCTTCAAGTTACTTAAGAAAGATCAAGTAGTGGAATGGAACAACGATTGCGATCGCTTTTGACAAAATCAAGGAGTACCCATGTAATCCTCCTATCCCGATGCCGCCACCAAGGAAGACCTCTTATCATGTACTTGACAGTTAGAGAACTCAATGGGTGTGTTGGGGCAACATGACGAGTCCGGTCGAAAAGAGCATGCAATATACTACCTTAGCAAAAGTTTACCGATCGGAAACAAGATACTCACAGAGAAAACTTGCAACGCTTTTGGGCGCCACGCTAAGACAAGATATGTTGACTCACATTACCTTATTGATTTCCAAGATGGATCCGATAAAATACGCCTTTGAGAAACCAGCTCTCCGGAGAATAGCAAGATGGCAAATGATCTTGACCGAATATGACATCCAAGACACTTCTCGAAAGCGATCAAAGGAAGTGTAGTAGCCGATCATTTGGCTCATCAAGCCGTAGATGACTATCGCCTATGCGCTCAATTTCCGACGAAGATGTTTTACTAGTTACAGATTATGAAGAACCAGCCCGACGAAGGACCGAACAAGGATCCCGATGGAGTATGGTCTTTGATGGAGCCTCAAACGCACTTGGCAATGGCATTGGCGCCATCATTACATCCCCACAAAGTGACATACGCCTTTCACCGCCAGATTATGTTTCATTGCACTAACAACATGGCCGAGTACGGTTGCATCATGGGTATCAAAGTCGCTATTGACTTAAGGATCAAGTTCTTACAAGTGTATGGAGACTCACTTTAGTGATCACCGATTAAGGCGAGTGGGATACGAAGCATCCGAATCTCATTCCGTATCGAGAGCATGTTCGAGTTTGATCCCTACTCAAGAGATTACTTTTGATCACATTCCACGAGAAGAGAATCGGTTGCACGATTGGCTACTATGTCGCCTATGTTCAAGGTTAGATGGGACAACGAGGCTCCCGGATCATCATTGAGAAATTTGACGAACCAACAGATTGTTATGAGCTTGATACGTAAAAGAAACCTTGGTACTATGACGTGAAGAGGTATCTTGAGACTCGTGAATATCCAGGGCATCTTAATGATAAGAAGTTCATGAGAAGATTTGCTTCCAAATTCTTTCTCAAAGAACGGCATCTTATACAAGCGCAACCACGACTTGTGCTTCTACTGTAGACCGAAAAAGAATGCGTATCATGGAAGAGTTACAAGGCTAATTTGGTACCCACTCCTGGACACACTATGGCTAAGAAGATTTTGAGAACAAAGTTACTATTGGTCTACCATGGAAGCGATTGTCACCGCTATGCTCGATCTTGTCACAAGTGCCGATTTATGCAAAGTACACGTACCTCCAAGACTTTGAACGTTTTAACTCCTCCTTGGCCTTTTGCAATGTGGGGCATTGACATGATTGGAGAAATCAAGCCCACAGCTTCCAATGGACACCGTTTCATCCTTGTGGCAATTGACTATTTCACCAAGTGGGTAGAAGCGACGCATCTCACCAAGAATGTTGTGGCTCGATTTATCAAATATAATCTTATCCGTCGGTATGGCACTCCCGAAAGGATTATCACGATAACGGTTCCAATCTCAACAACAAGATGATCACTGAACTCTGCACGCAGTTCAAGATCAAGCATCACAATTCATCTCCTTACCGCCTAAGATGAACGGTGCAGGGAAGCCGCCAACAAGAACATTAAGAAGATTGTACAAGATGACAAAGGACTTACAAAGATTGGCATGAGATGTTACCATTTGCTCTTCATGGTTATCGCACCACAAAGACGAACATCACAGGGCAACCCCTTCTCTCTCAGATACGGTATGGAAGCCGCCCTACCCATCGAGGTTCGATACCTCAACCGTAGTCCTCCAGAGGCAGAGTTAAGACGATTGGGTCGCATCGCTGACCGATTAATTTGATTGATGAGAAACGACTCGCATCCATCCGCCATGGATGATTTATCGAAACAAATGATCGAGCATTTAACAAGAAGGTCAAGCACCGAGTCTACCAAGTCGGTGATCTAGTAGTCAAGCGCATCATTCTTCCACAAGGTGATCCTGTGGGCAAATGGACTCCCACTTACGAGGGACCGTTTGTAGTCAAGATGTTGTTTTCGGCGGAGCTATGATACTTAGCACCATGGATGGCGAGGACTTCCCACACCCGTGAACGCAGACATAGTCAAAAATACTACGATAAAGAGACCCGCTAGGTCGATCGCCTAGGCAAAAATAAGGGCATCCTGCGAACCAAAAGGTTCGGCAAAAATAAAGGATATATACAAAACATGTACACCGCAAGTCGAAAACCGAAAAGGCGGGCAAAAAGGGTATCCCAGAGACGAAAACCCGAAAGGGCGGTCTAGGCAAAAGTTAGATTTAAGCGCACGACTATGTCTCTTCCAGATCATCTCGCTTGCACTACTATCAAGATTCAAGATTAAATGGCGAAGATCGCCTACTCACTTTCTATCGACAAAGAAGGAGATGAGATAGTTAAAATATATGAGTACTAGCATGGTTGGAACCTAACGAGATTGTTTCCGCATAGCTTTTTACCTTTCTTGTGTACAAACTACTTGGCCATACGCCACCTTTCGAATAAATACAGCTTCTTTCTCTTTACAATTTCTGTTGTTGTTTGCAATAAGTCCAACGTTTGCTTTGAATGACTATACGCATTTGACAGTAGAAATCTCTCTGCAAATATACGAAAAGTGAATATGCAAAAGTACTTACTACAGGTTTCGGGAATTGGGATGACGACGAAAGTCAACAAATAGTTCCCCACAGAGCATAAAGGTGTCACTCACAACACACCTTCCCAATGAGTATAAGGAATCCACGAGTAGCAATTCCACTCAATCGAGCAACGCACATCGCCTCTAAGCAAGAACACTTCATCCCCAATGGATATTTCTCAATTTTCTCCCCAGCAGCGGTATCCAGACTCGAAGCTTGGTCAGATAGTGCATCGGAGGAAACATACACCTTTATTCCCACCAGATTGCAACGGACTCCAGACTCTTCAAGCCCTCTCTCAAAGAACCATCAAATACTTTCCAATGAGATCTACACCCGTAATCCCCAAGAGAGCCTCCTAAATTTCCTCAAGCAGATCTACATACAAGGTCCTCAACAGATCGCCTCCCGACTCTCCTCAAGGTCTATATATGAGATCTCCGACAACGAGCCTCTCAAATCTCTACCTTCCTCAACAACGTCTAGGCCCAAGACTTGGTCAGATAGTGCATCGAGGAATCCAGGATATCTTTCTTCTCCTTCAAAAGCAGGGTTCTCACCTACTCAATTCCCCGTGCGTAAGTCGAAATCTTCAAACGTAACCCATCTTCTTCAAGATGGATATGTTTTGAAATACCACAACATCTATCATTCATACATTACTCATAAAGTCATAATTCATGCATATGTCATTCATATACACTGTCATGCATCCTACTTTGCATAAAACTAACAAATATTCTATCAAAGTTTCTCTTGTTTTCTCCAAAAAAGTAACTACTGACGCAAACAGTCCAGATTAAGCCCCAGTCGACGGAAAATTATCTCGAAGACCGCCCGCAAACAGTCCAGATTAAGCCCCGAGCCGACGGAAAACTATCGAAGACCGCCTCCGACGATGTGTCCGTGATTAAGCCCGAACCGACGGAAAACTATCCGAAGACCACCTCCGGTTATCCTCCGATAATGTGCAATGGATCAACACCGACGCACATGTGAAGCTATCCACTTTTTGCCAACTACAATCTCTCTCGAGTAATCGCAAGATTTATTCTCGACTATCAACAAAGAACTACAGTCTAGCGTATCACCTGCCTTGGATGGCATCTTAAGCCCATCTCCTCCGCTCCAGAACATCTACAAAGTCTAACATACGACTCACTCCCCAAAGATCGCCCCTTCCAGATGGCATCTTAAGCCCATCTCCGTCAGCTCTCCTATTTCACGACTCCGAGTCTAGCGTACGACTCGTTCCCCAGCGAAGTCTCCAACTTCTCCAAATGGCATCCGTAAGCCCATTCCCGCATCATCCACCAACAATGAGTGCAAATTTTATTTGTTCAATCATCTTCTACCTCCGTGTCACGAAGACAAGCATGTCAATCTAACCTTCCAAGACAAGAAGATTGAACAGGGCAGTGTCATACCCCAAAATTTGCCCTCCATCTACTCAAGAGATTTCATACAGCCATACTCAAGGATTCCTCAAGAGTTGATCAGACAAACTCTCTCCTAGACAATCAACCCAAACTAGGGTTGGTGTCTCTCAAGTCAAGATGAACTTCCAACATCTCCAATGGCCTTCATGCCTCCTCATATGCTTCAAAGATTCTCCATGTCAAGTTTCAAGCTTCACAAGTCAAGTTTCCTCATACAATTGCTCAGATGGTTGAAAATCAACAGATTGGACAAAAGTCAATCGAGGTCAACATACAACAAAACTTCGATTTTTGGTCAACATCCTCATTTTGAAGTTACATTCATCATTTGATCAAGGGTTGATCATGATTCATCAAGAAAACTCAAGATTTGCCCAAAAGTCAAACTTTCTAAATTAGGGTTTCTAGATGAAAAGTCAATCAACTTTGACCGATCATAACTTTCTCATACTTTCTCAAAAATTTTCCACCACCTCTTGTTTTGAAGGAAATTCAATTCTCTACAACTTCATGTCTCACAAGAATGTCCAAAAATGCTTCATTTGAGAGGTATAGCTCAAAACATTACGGTGTCATTTTCAAAGTCAACAAAAAGTCAACTTTTTGATTTGAAGATATATTGAGCATGGTAACTCCAATTGAGATGAGACCAAAGACATTTTTTAGAGGACTCTTAGAGCTTTCCAAAAAGTCCAAGAAATCTCAAAAATGTGGAAAAATGAGCAAGATACACTATTCAGAAGTTGGGCAATTTTGGACAATTGCACAAAAGGACATTTTGGTCAAAATGCAAATTTTTCCAAATGGGCCTATAATCTTTTGATCCAAACTTGTTCATGATGTTATTTTTGACCCATAAATGCTTGGCATTGGTGATTTTCTATTTTCATGGTTTATATTTGAATTTTACAACATTTAATTCAAAAATAAATTATGTAAAATATGAAAATTAAGTTTCTTTTTCAAATAAGTTGGATTTATATCTTTCTTAATGTCCAAGAAAGTCCACACCATTTACCAAATTCGTGCAAGCCATGGCATTGATGAGAAAATCATATTTTCTTCAAAATTTGATTTGTTTTTATGGGAAAATATTTGCACAATCAATAAGCAATCTTTTTTCACTCCTTTTGCCATCCAATTTTCCTCTATAAATACCTAGCATTGCAGCCAGCACAAGGGACGGAACCCTAACCTAAAAAACAAACCCAAACTCTTGCCAAATTTTTCAAGAAACTTGGAAAATCGAATTTCAAAAGCAGTCACTTTCAGTCCAAACCAACCATCCCATTGTCTTCAGGAGGTAAGTTTGAGTAAGTACACACTCTTGCCATGGGTTAAAACAAGCTGAATCGATGCATACATGATCATACATATCTCAAACTTTTTGATTTTTGCATTTTATTATTCTGCGTGTTTCCATTGAATTTAATGCTTTTATTGTGTTCATGAGACTCCATGTGATTGATCTGGGCCATCGTTTCGAAGCTTACACGTGAAAACAAGGAATTGCCATGTTTAGGGTTTTTCGAGCTGTCTTCATCGAACCGGCTTGTACAAGCCGTTTCAGCCAGAAATAATACCACCATCGTGTTCGCAGCCCTCGATTTAGGGGGGTAGGGTACTCTTTTTCCTTTTTATCTCGTGTATTTTTCAGGTTTGGAGATTTGGTTGGTCGGAGAAGACGACCGGAGCTAGGGCTCCGGCGTCGTTGACCGATTCGGACTCCGGCGAGGCAAGCGTGGCACAATGGAGCCTTCTGATTCGTCCATCCAGTCAACCGGGGCCCACGCGTGCTGACTCTGATTTTCAACATATCCAGGACGCGTCATCGCTTATGTATCATTGTTTCTCACTTTCAAAACACCAAAGACACGTTGTCCCAGTGGTTAAGGCTTGGCTTTTGGAAAGATACCCCTCCTGGTCATGGGTTCGATCCTCACTGGCACCGGTTTTCATTCTTTTTCCAAAACTCTCATATTTTTCTATTTTTCCATATTTCTTATTTATTTAATATTTTTGCATTGTTTTAATTATTTTCATAATTTTATTTTTGCATTAAAAAATCATCAAAAACATTTTTTCTTTTTGCATTATTTTCATAAAACCTTTTATTTAATTTAATAAATTAAAAAATATAATTTTGCATGCATATTTATTTTTATTCATATTTTTGCATTTAAATCATTATAAATTGCATTTTAATTATTAAACCTTTTCCAAAAAATCCCAAAAAATTATTTTAATTTATTTATCATATTTCCAGCATATATTAATTTTCTCATATTAAAAATTGCATTTTTTCTAACATTTTCTCTTATTTCGATTTCATCATATTTCCCGATTTTCTTATTCTTTCACAGGATGCACCGATTCGGACGTTTTTCTTTTATCGTTTTATTTTTTCCAATAATGTAATTGCTCATGGGTTGTAATAGTTTAATCTAGGTTTTTACTTTCCGCATTTTAAATTATGTATCTGCCCCAAAGCCATGTAATAGCGTAGGATTTACCTTTCCGCACTTTACATTCCGCATTTTTACTTTCCGCACCCTTATCAATTGCTAGTAACTAGGCGTGTATGGCAAGATAATAATTGGACATAGCTCACACTAATCTTCAAGATAACATATTCTGAATTCAACACACTTCTTTCACACACGCACCCCTTAGGGTAATTCTCTCTCGATGCCTTTCGATTCAAAATGGTAATGTCCCTCGAACGTAGAGGTATTCTAGCACCGTCGCCTTCCAAACAAATCATCATAGTCCCTTCGATACAAAGATCATAAGACCCACGGTGTCGCCTCCGAATACATGATCTTGACCCTCGATTGCCGCCTACGAAAAATGATGATAGTCCCTTCGAATGTGCTAGGATACTTCCTACAAGTTGCCTTCTATGACCATCTGATGTCCCTTCGAATGTCCCGCTTACATCCAATGAATGGAGCTACCTACTAACTAATGGTACGGCTAGCGCTATTCTAAAGGAATGTAGAAGTACAATAAAACGACCAATTCTGAGTGGGTAAATAAGTCTCTTAGTTGCTTGCTCTATCAAATGCTTTTCACACCACACACTCTTTTTCAAAGTTCAAATTCTTTTCAAATACTTTTCAAAAACATTTTCGAACACTTTGTATACACTCCTACATGAGTCATTACAAAGTCAAAGCGAAATGCCTTTTCAAAACATTTTTTGTCAAACACACAAGAAAGCAAATTTTTAAAAGTGATCTAGAGCAACTAAGAGCCCGTAGATAACTACGGATGGAAAGGGGTGCTAATACCTTCCCTTTTCATAACCATTCTCCCGAACTCAGAATCTAACGAAGGTCTTTTTCTGTTACTTTTACCTTCCCTTAATTGGATAAAAATAAAAGTCGGTGGCGACTCTTGCTATCCGCACATTTGGATACAAAAATCCTACAAAGTCAGTTCACCGTATCACACCCAGAACTATGTAGATTTAGTGCCATGGAAATTATACTTTGACGGCTCTAGCCATAAAAATGGAGCTGGAATAGAAGGAATTATAATTTTCCCAGGGGAATTCCAGCAGAGTTCAAGTATAGAATCGACGACATATGTACAAATAATGAAGCGGAATACGAGTCTTTAATAACAGGACTTGAACTACTGCTAGAATTGGGGGCAAGAAATGTCAAAATTATGGGAGATTCTGAATTGGTGATTAAACAAGTATCAAAGGAATCCAAATGTGTTAAAGAAAAATTAATCATGTATTTTGTGATCACCATTAGATTGCTCAAGCAATATGAGCAAGTGAATATTCGACATATACCGCGAAGAGAAAATCATGAGGCTAATGACTTAGCACAAGAAGCTTCAGGATACAAGAAAGACCAAAGTGAAGAAGCTATTCAGGTAATAGAGAAGGTTCGAGCAACTTTGTTATCTCCTTCAGACTTGTCAATTATTTAAGTTAGGAGCTATAGATACTGAAAATTTTGAAATTCTAACTATTGACAATGGGCAAGAGACTAACTGGCGCAAGCCATTGGTCGACTATTTGCGTTCCCCTATGGGGTCGATAGATCGTAAGATCAAATATTGTGCCCTCAGTTATGTGTTGATAGAAAATGAATTATTCAAGAAAACTGCTGAAGGAGTATTTAGTAGTGTCAAGTGTGCACAATGGAGCGTGTAGTGCGCATCAAGCTGGACACAAAATGAAATGGCTTTTGGTGCGTTCAGGTGTATATTGGCCTTCAATATTGAAAGATTGCATTGAGTTTGCTACAGGTTGCCAAGAATTCCAAATGCATAGGGGCATACAACATGTTCCTGCAAGTGAATTACATGCAATTGTAAAACCTTGGCCATTTAGAGGACGGGCATTAGATGTGATTGGAGAAATAAAACCAACTTTGTCAAAAAAATAAAGGTACATTCTAGTCGGCATTGATTATTTTACAAAATGGGTCGAGGCTGTAGCATTAACAAATGTCGACCAAGAAGCTATCATTGATTTTATACAAAATCACATCATGTGTCAATTTGGGATCCTAGAAACAATTACAACTAACCAAGGATCAGTGTTTACTAGGCGAAAAATGCAAGAATTCACGCAAGAAGTTGGAATCAAATTGTTAACTTCTACTCCTTACTATACTTAGGCAAATGGCCAAGTCGAAGCTGCCAATAAGGTAATAATTATCCTAATTAAGAAGAATGTAGGAAAGAAGCCAATTAATTGGCATAAAAAACTAGATCAAGCCTTATGTGTAACACCCCTTCTAAGATACCCCGAATAATACTAATTATATCAATGATTAAAGACACATTCCATCAGAGTTAACACGGAACAAGGGATGTCACAATTATGAAATAAAATAAAACTTTCAATAAACAGTTGTCATGCTACACCGAGGATCATTATCCAAATAATTCAAGCAAATTAAGACCATGTCTTACACAGCGGAAAAATACCATAACCACAACGGGATAAACCAAAACATAAATTATTCCCAATGGAATTCAAAGAAACAATTGAACAATAACTAATTCCTCAACTAAATGTTCCCGAGTGTTACAACCTAATCAGAGCATGACACTGACACGCGAACTTAAATGATAACCTCTAGAGCCATCCTCACCAACTCCTGAGCTGCTAACTTTAATCAGAAATTGTTAAAGTAAGGGTGAGACTTCTCATAATTAAAACACATTATAAGCTTCTCAATCAACAATATATCACAAGCATATTAATTCACCCATTTTAGCATAACTTCAGATTCAATACACAGTTACAACCATACAATCATCATGCACAACAATTAACAATCAGAGAATTGTAACACTTGAAGACATCCTAACATGTTACAATTCCATGCAAATACAATGCAGACTCAATGCATGTGGTACCAACACGTAACCAAGTCACCCAACACTGATCCATCATCAACCAGATACAGTAACCATCGATTCACCCATACACCACTAGGTCAAGAATCCAGCCTCACCACCCATCATCACCCGGGTATCGGTTAACGGCAATACAAGTCAAATTCCACACAATGGGAATTAACTTCACCAGAACGCATACGCATGCACAACACCAGCATGCAACATTCAACACAGGTTATGACCACATACAGACATCATAAACCATCATCAACCACAACATGATATCAGCAACTATCATGAAATAAATCATCACAAGCATAAAGATGCCAAACGCTTACCCTTCAAATTGTAAGACTATCACCGGTATATACAACAACATTAATAACAAGTACGATCAACAACTGCCAGGTATATACAACACCAAAAAAACACATGATACCAATACAATCATGAATAAACATCAGGAAGATAACATACAAGCCTCATTCCATGTTCAACCGGTCAGAACAATCCTATACTCATTCCCATAACTCTCATTGTTCACAAATTGGAAAACAGCTCTTTTCAAAATAAAACCCATTGATTATAATTTTCTTCATTTCATGAAAATCAACCTATCAACACACCAATTATCACAAACAAACTCAAAACCAAAACATGATATTTCAACCATCATGCATACAAATAACATCAACATCAACATGCTTTACATTCACACAATACTAATACATCCATCACCACAGTCTCACTGCTACATACACCTCAATGTGCGTCAGTCAATAATCGTCTATTTCGAAATTCGACTCCTTTTCAAAATAATTTCAAGTTTTAAAAATATCTTTTCATTTTATAAGATAGAGCATTAAATTTAAGAAACAACTTCCAAAACGGCGCTCAAAACGGACTTACGGTTTGAAAGTTATGAATTTTCAAAGTTTTAAAAAATTTTCAAAAAACTTCAGTGGAACCCGGTTCCTCCCTGGGAGTAACCGGTTCCCACAACGTTCAAAAACCACGCCCCTGGAAAATTGTATGGGGAACCCGGTTCCTCCAGGCAGGGAACCGGTTCCCAGAAGGAAAAATCAGTTTCTTTGGAAATTTTCAACGTGGAACCCGGTTCCTCCCTGGGAGTAACCGGTTCCTAAGTTTAAAAATGTCATTTTTCTCAATTTTACACACTGGAACCCGGGTTCTACCACTAGGGAACCGGTTCCCACGACCATCAGAGTCAAAAATATCAGTTTTACAGTAGTATTTCCCAAAACCATTTTTACTATCCATCCCAAACGTGTCCATATATTCCAACACTGCAAAATCACTCATTTAACCTCATTAACATGTAGTTTAACATGAATTGCTCATTCCTATTGACTCTATATCATACTAATCCAAGATTGTTCACATTCCGACACAATAGGGACACATCTACGGTAACCTAGAATTTCTAGACCGGGATTCCCTAACATACTATGATCCATACAATTGAAATCAAAACCCATAATACGCATTAATTAATCGAAATCACCCCTTACCTTGTGGGTTCTTCGACTTCCGACACAAATTGGGTTTCCTCATTATTTTTCATCTTCTCCAATTTCACGTGTAATGACTTTTCCAAATAACCTTCCTTTTTCTTTTCCTTTTTATCCTCCTTTATTTATTCCTTTTATTATTATTCTATAATAATAATAACAATGATAGAATAAATTATTAGAGGCTTTTACTCCATACACCCCTCCTTCTACTCTTTCCACCATAAAATTCAAATTCTCTCCTCTTATTTATTTTCCTAAAATTCTAATATTCCAATAATTCCCAAAAATCCAATTTTAATTAATTACATAATTACAAAATTCCAGTTTAATAATAATTGAAAAGATGGGGTGCTACAACTCTCCCCCACTTAGAATATTTTCGTCCTCGAAAATTCACTTGATACTAATAACTGCTGATACGACTCTTGGATCCTTCCTTCCAATTATCACATCATGTTTGACATCATTTCCAATACCACTAACCAATATCCTTCCTATTCAACCGCCATAATCCCACACGATCCATTGCTATCGGGTTAAGAATGCATCGGTTCATCACACTTACCTCATCGCCTAGGATACATGATTTATCCTCGCATTACACCGCAACACAATTATAAGAACCTCCACATAACCGCAATGTCCACAACATTTATACACAATGGTAGTACCACAAGGCTACGTTCCAACGATCGAGCTTGCAAATTAATATATCTATCAGAATGGATGTAACACCAATAAGACATAGAACCCTTCACCTAACAATTCTATTTTGAAATTTCTAATAGTTTCATAAACTCCACACCTTCTAACGCTTAATTTGTGACTTCAAAATCATACTCGCATAACAAAGTGCATCACATTACGCTTCGCCACGACTGATCATTTACCTTAAGTCACTATCTTCATTTGATTCTCATCAACTACCTCTACAAGTTTCATATTTATCTTTAGACTCTCTTTAATATCTACCGAAAATCACTGTTCACCTTTTACATTCTAAACCTTCCACTCCGGGCTTCAACTCGCATACACACTCAAGTCTCCGACCAATAATTTCCAAGTCTTTATCATAGCCCTTTTCCTCTTAGTTTCATGCGAACTGATGAACTACTATCCTCTCAATAGAACGTCAACCACGCCACACTATCAAGCTTGCAAGATGAGTCTATTCAATCCAACACGATCCCGCCTATTATCAACAAGAGATTAAGGGTGATCATCCTCAATTTGTCAATAGATAGCCGACAATCACAATGGAGTATAAACCACCGTACCAAACTATAATAGCGTTCCTTTAGAACTCGTGCTCGAAGTCACCCAAGCACCATGGTCCAATAATCATTCTTTAAGGTTTACGACTTCTTCCACAACTATTTCTCATTTGATCTCGGCGATGAGATACCATCGATCAAACAATTTACATAATCTCCTTCACCCTCACTTAGCATCACACAAATGTTAAGTATTTTTCCCACTCAGGAAATGCTAACATACCAAATACACCATAACTCATTTTGTTTCCATTTGAAGTCCTTATCCATGCAGAGAACTTTAACGACATTCACAATTCTTAGTCTTCCTCTAAATCTCATAACATCTAGGATCCATATATGTTCAATTTGAATCTTATTTCAAATGCAATCTCAGTAATACATCTCATCATATGATTGGTAAAAGAAACTCCTGAAATTTCCTTGACACATGTCAATGTTTTGACATCTTAAACATGATTGCATTTCCTATCGAATTTATTTTTCTTCTAGCATCACTTATCTTTTCCTCAAAAGCTAATGTCACTCTATCCATCCTGAATCAACATAAGCTGCATCTCTAATACTTTCACATTTTTACTAATACCAACATCTCATTCATTAAGAGTATATCATTCTTGACCTCGTCTCAAATAAACTGCGACTGCTACTAGTTATATCCATAAAATCTTCTAATACCCGCAACTAATTTTGGATTTTCCCACTGCAACACTGCGTCAGCCTTAGATGGTTCTACCGCATTACCGTCGCTTAAGATAACATGATAAAGAAAACTCATATCCTCATACCGTAATCTACACCATGAAAACTTAACAAAATTCTACTCCCTTTCGAAGTTGGAATTCACCTCACAACATTCAACATGCCTATACCGAGTTCTAGAAGCTTCTCTCTAACTATCTTCATCCTTAACCTGACCGCGAAGGTAAGTTAACCTCAATTCGATTGTACTGAAGACATACTTTCCAACCAGTTGATCTATCAAATCACCAATAATTTTGAAATAGATATTTAGTCTCAACCATCACTTAAATCAGTTATCAGAAATCCACACGCAATTCGTGCTACTTTCTTTCTCTTTGACTAAGGAAATTAGAGCTCCCCAAACAATACACTTGGTTTTACAAATCCATTTCTCTGTGCATCTTCCAATAGCTTCTTCAATTTTCCTAACTCAAAAGTTGACATCTTGCATGGTGTCATAGAAACAAGTTTTGTACCAAGAACGACATCAACAACAACTCCGATTCTCCTCAAACATCACTACATGATAAATAAATTACTCTCAGGTGCTGGAACAATTTTTAAAACAAATTTCATCACATTATCTTTCCTACGCTTCAAACGGAACTCAAATCAGACATCCAAAACTCAAGTTATGAATTTTACAAGTTTTCGAAAAATGTTGTCAGCTTCAGGAAATCAATTCCCTGTGATAGGTAATCGATTTCCACCTTGTGAGAGTGAAAAATCCCAAAACATCATAGAATACAAAATTTGAGATCCTAACTTCAACATACCGCGACACACATCATTCACCATGATTAATTGCGTCAAGTTACAATTCCAATAGCCAATTCACACAATTGCATACTTTATATCAACCATTGACACTGACACAATCAATTCTTTCAAGAACACAAAGAGGTGACTCACACTGAAAACTTCACAATCAACCGGAAGTGTTGCAACATTCCAACCACATCAGCTTCATCTTCTAAGAGTCATCCTTCTTAATTACCAAATATCTTCTAGGCCAAGAATATGCATCGACTCATCAAAACGATTCATAATCACTTGGTTTAACTTCAAACATTCAACCCAAGGATGACCTCAAGCTAATCCAACATCTTGCTCAGACGATGAGTCGCTATTATTCCCAGGGAAACATCAGAACTCACACCCCGAATGGAACATCATTATCCATAACATCGTCCTCCACTCCCAGTGATGCGAACAACACAAGTACTTAATTGTTACCACTTAAGAGAACTTTATCTGACCGTCATACTGAATTCTTGAATTCGTAATCCCTTCGAATTCGGGAAACTACGCAGTCTAACCAACATCTACACTCATGTAACCAATAGCACATCGATCCAACTCTTCACACCAGAACATCTCAGAGAAGTAAAGTTTCTCCCCCACTTACTTCTAAACCACTCATGCAACCAGGTAGTTAGGAAAAACAAGCAAGTACCGACAGTGTTTCACACACATGTCGTATACAAAAGGAATAATGACATTAAGACACTGGTCACAACGACCGACTATGCTCTGATACCACTATTGTAACACCCCTTCTAAGATACCCCGAATAATACTAATTATATCAATGATTAAAGACACATTCCATCATAGTTAACACGGAACAAGGGATGTCACAATTATGAAATAAAATAAAACTTCCAATAAACAGTTGTCATGCTACACCGAGGATCATTATCCAAATAATTCAAGCAAATTAAGACCATGTCTTACACAGCGGAAAAATACCATAACCACAACGGGATAAACCAAAACATAAATTATTCCCAATGGAATTCAAAGAAACAATTGAACAATAACTAATTCCTCAACTAAATGTTCCCGAGTGTTACAACCTAATCAGAGCATGACACTGACACGCGAACTTAAATGATAACCTCTAGAGCCATCCTCACCAACTCCTGAGCTGCTAACTTTAAACTGAAATTGTTAAAGTAAGGGTGAGACTTCTCATAATTAAAACACATTATAAGCTTCTCAATCAACAATATATCACAAGCATATTAATTTACCCATTTTAGCATAACTTCAGATTCAATACACAGTTACAACCATACAATCATCATGCACAACAATTAACAATCAGAGAATTGTAACACTGGAAGACATCCTAACATGTTACAATTCCATGCAAATACAATGCAGAATCAATGCATGTGGTACCAACACGTGACCAAGTCACCCAACACTGATCCATCATCAACCGGATATAATAACCATCGATTCGCCCATACACCACTGGTTCAAGAATCCAGCCTCACCACCCATCATCACCCGGGTATCGGTTAACGGCAATACAAGTCAAATTCAACACAATGGGAATTAACTTTACCAGAACGCATACGCACGCACAATACCAGCATGCAACATTCAACACAGGTTATGACCACATACAGACATCATAAACCATCATCAACCACAACATGATATCATCAACTATCATGAAATAAATCATCACAAGCATAAAGATGCCAAACGCTTACCCTTCAAATGGTAAGACTATCACCGGTATATACAACAACATTAATAACAACTACGATCAACAACTGCCAGGTATATACAACACCAACAAAACACATGATACCAATACAATAATGAATAAACAGCAGGAAGATAACATACAAGCCTCATTCCACGTTCAACCTGTCAGAACAATCATATACTCATTCCCATAACACTCATTGTTCACAAATTGGAAAACAACTCTTTTCAAAATAAAACCCATTGATTATAATTTTCTTCATTTCATGAAAATCAACCTATGAGCACACCAATTATCACAAATAGACTCAAAACCAAAAACATGATATTTCAACCATCATGCATACAAATAACATCAACATCAACATGCTTTACATTCACACAATACTAATACATCCATCACCACAATCTCACTGCTACATACACCTCAATGTGCGTCAGTCAATAATCGTCTATTTCGAAATTCGACTCCTTTTCAAAATAATTTCAAGTTTTAAAAATATCTTTTCATTTTATAAGATAGAGCATTAAATTTAAGAAACAACGTCCAAAACGGCGCTCAAAACAGACTTACGGTTTGAAAGTTATGAATTTTCAAAGTTTTAAAAAATTTTCAAAAAACTTCAGTGGAACCCGGTTCCTCCCTGGGAGTAACCGGTTCCCACAACGTTCAAAAACCACGCCCCTGGAAAATTGTATGGGGAACCCGGTTCCTCCAGGCAGGGAACCGGTTCCCAGAAGGAAAAATCAGTTTCTTTGGAAATTTTCAACGTGGAACCCGGTTCCTCCCTGGGAGTAACCGGTTCCTAAGTTTAAAAATGTCATTTTTCTCAATTTTACACACTGGAACCCGGGTTCTACCACTAGGGAACCGGTTCCCACGACCATCAGAGTCAAAAATATCAGTTTTACAGCAGTATTTCCCAAAACCATTTTTACTATCCATCCCAAACGTGTCCATATATGCCAACACCGCAAAATCACTCATTTAACCCCATTAACATGCAGTTTAACATGAATTGCTCATTCCTATTGACTCTATATCATACTAATCCAAGATTGTTCACATTCCGACACAATAGGGACACATCTACGGTAACCTAGAATTTCTAGACCGGGATTCCCTAACATACTATGATCCATACAATTGAAATCAAAACCCATAATACGCATTAATTAATCGAAATCACCCATTACCTTGTGGGTTCTTCGACTTCCGAGACAAATTGGTTTTCCTCCTTCTTTTTCCTCTTCTCCAATTTCACGTGTAATGACTTTTCCAAATAACCTTCCTTTTTCTTTTCCTTTTTATCCTCCTTTATTTATTCCTTTTATTATTATTCTATAATAATAATAACAATGATAGAATAAATTATTAGAGGCTTTTACTCCATACACCCCTTCTTCTACTCTTTCCACCATAAAATTCAAATTCTCTCCTCTTATTTATTTTCCTAAAATTCTAATATTCCAATAATTCGCAAAAATCCAATTTTAATTAATTACATAATTACAAAATTCCAATTTAATAATAATTGAAAAGATGGGGTGTTACATTATAGGCATGTAGAACTTCCCCCAAGGAAGCAACAGCAACTACTCTATTTCGACTTGCATATGGGCATGATGCACTACCAAGGAGATACAAGTTCAATCTGAGAATCCAAAGACAACATGAAATACCATATGGATATTATCGAATATGATGGCGCATTTAGCTTGTCGACTTAGATGAAGAAAGGATGTTGGCCCTTAATTCGTTAAGAAGACAAAAAGAGAGTTGCCAGAGCTTATAATAAAAAGGTAAAAGATAAAGTATTTTGTTTCGATTTATTTAGTTTGTAAAGTGATATTACCTATTGATTGAAATGATAGATTCTTAGGAAAATGGTCCACAAATTGGGAAGGACCTTTCAAGGTGATACAATTTTTTCCAATAATGCCTATGAACTTGAAGAATTAGCCCTAGATCGATGATTTTAAGGGTAATGGTAAATACTTGAAGAAGTATGTTTATTCTTCAAGAAGTCAAAATGTCAATGTAATAAGTATTTGTCAAACAAACGAGTGGAGAAAATTAAGTTTGATACCATCAAATGTAAAGCATGCATAAAATGTGTGCATATATAAGGCAGAAAAAGGAAAATATTACATTAAAAGTGGCTCAAAGCCATTGTTCAAATATTACATAGAAAAAATCATGAGATGGCTGCTGGCAATGATTAAAAGTACTTAAACTTGTTTTGGAACGATCACAAATCACTTTGGAGGCGTACAACATGATTGTCAAAGTTTTCTGCTTGAGCTTTAAGTACTACAATCTGCTTTACGAAGAGATTATGTTTCTCACGGCCACATCGTCCAGAGAAATTTTATTGACCTTCGATTGAGAAAGGTTGATAATTTTAGTAATCTCCTCCTCTTGCATGGTAATTGTTTCCAATTCCCTTATAGATTTAACATTTTTGAGCATAGAAACAAATAATTTTTCAAATGCTGTCATCATGAACCTAGCTGATTCAGAAATATCAAGATCCTTCAATTGAGTGAGAGCATCAGAAATATCTGGGCCAATAGTTGGATCAGAATGAAGCAACTCAGGATTCAAGGCATGAGTACGAATTTTATTCATTAAATTCTTGACTTTGGTTGCCTCAGGCCCTAGTTTGTCGTTATGAGCTTGAGATTGGTCAGAATTGGAAGAGAGAGTACAAGAGCTCATGGAGCTACGTAGCCTAACTATTTCTTCTAGAGCAGAAGGCTCAATCACCATTTGTTTTGAAGGTCTAGGTGAGTTGACCTTCTTTTTCTCCGACGAAATATGAGGTGCACCTTCAAAGGAGGAAGTTTTTGGGGAGTGGTGGCATTTTTATTTTCCTCTGAACCCTGCAGGGAATCTGAAAGACTATAATCAAAGCTAGTCGAACTAGAACCCTTATGTTTGGTAGGTCTAGTGATTGAGTCAGATTCACTAAGTGTATCCGGAATAGTCAGATCAATGAACTCACTAGCGGCGATGTCGAGATTCTCATGATGGTGAGGGGCAGAAGCCTCTGATAGCGGAGTATAGTTGGCCACACTTTTTTGTTGTCCACATACATCAACCTAAAGAAAACAAGAAAAGATATTAATGAGTCAAGTTCAACAAATAGAAAGAAGCAAAAGTAGAATTGACAAATACTTGGGTCGACGGATCAAGATCGACGATTACGTTTTCCTTAGCAGAAGCAACAACAATACCCTCAACTGGATCTTGAAATTTAATAGCGTTGGGGGCACAAGTTGGAGTGACAATGGCTTTGTTTACCACTATGGTGGAAACACCTAAATCTAGGCTAGTTTCAGGTTTTTCAGCCATAATCACTTTGTTTCTCCTTTTTGTTACTTGATCCCCAGATGGGCCTCAGGTTCCAATAGTGTTGGAAACGTTAAGTGGGTCGATATTGTCTGGTTTTACCACTTTGGCAGCAACATCTAGGCCAGGGTTAACTTCAAGGTTTTGGGCCATAAATACCCTTTCTTTCTTTTTCTTTTTTGCCACCTTGTCTTCAACAGAGGATTTTTTCTTCCTCTTGTGACTTTTAGATTTGTGGGAGTGTTGAGGGGACTGAAGATTAGGTGATGGATAAGTTTCAAAAAGGAAAGTATGAGTTGAGGCTATTGTTTCAGTCGAAAAGAAGAAATTGAGTTGACAAGAAATACCTTAGTCCTCTCAGTAGTTTTGGGCTTGTCCTTCTTGGACCTTTTGGATTTTCCAAAGGGAGCAGTCAAATTCGTTGAGCGTTTTTTACTCTGGTAGACAAGAAAAACATTATTACTTTTTAAGCCATAAAAATAATAGAGAAATTAGAGAATATACAAATACACCTACATAAGAATCAATTTTCTTAAGCACAGAAGAAATGGGTTCATCATCAGAAAGTGTGTGGTCAGGAGCAATCTGCAAAAAGTAGTGGCCAAGTTAGAAGTGCCAAACAAAGGAAGATGATTGGCAAAAGTTTGATTTCGAAATTTTTTCGTCGATGGACCAGTTTGGTCGACAGGGCCTTCTTTGGTTCTACCTAAATAGGAAGTGCTAAAAGAAAAATGGCAAAGTGTTAGACAAATATAAAAGTCGTAATGGAAAAGAAAACAAACTTTCTAGAGGCTGTTACCATATGGTACGACAACAAGCTCTCTGACATTTTGAGGGTCAATATGTAGAAAACCTGGGTAGTTGTATAACCAATACTTTGTCGGCACCATCCTTTCACCCTTTTTCTTATAAGCATTTTTTACGTTCGACCAAGAGCTATACCACCAGTCCGGGATAGGCGGGCGAGAAGCCAAATCCATGGGGTTAGTCGGTAAAAGAGGAAATCTAATTTTTCCAAAATGAAGGGCGTAAAGATATTTATCTTTCGTGTAACCAGGAATTTTGATTTGTGGAATCTTATCGGTTACCTTCTCCTTTAGCTCTTGGGCTGCGTCAGAAATGGTCCGACGAAGGTTTTTGGATAGATACACCACGCGAAAATATTGTTGGAAAGCTTGGATCTGCTTGATGTTAGTAGCCTTACATTTGGTCGGTTTTCCCTGCAAACGATCAAAAGTTGCAGTAAGTTCAGCAAATTTTGTGTCAGCATTACCAATGAATGTAACAAAATATGACTGCCACCAAGTTTCAAACTCTTTGGTGTAGTAAAATGCTGGTTCAAAAGGGGTGAGAGTAAGTCTAGGTCTTTGTGCCCAGAGGTTTTTGATCTCTTCTTTTATGATTTCAAAAGGTTGGCTAGTGGTGATGTCGAGTAGAAATTCATAAGAATGGAACAAAGACTTACGGATGAGTTGACAAAGCCCAAGCTATCGAGCTACCAAATTAGGCTGATAAGCGACCAAACTTGGATCGGAACCGACAATCACAGCAGATAGGAATTGGGGAGTCAAAAAGCTCCTCCAGGTAATTAGGGAATTATTATTATCTTTATCACTTGTAGAAGGAAAGGCACTAGTGAACCATTCAGGACCATCTTGTCTATCATAGAATAGGGCCATAGAAGGTTCACAATCGACTCTTGTCAACATCAAATTGAACAATAGTGTAAAAACTTCGACATTTAGAAAAGTATTATCGATGGAAGTTAGTGGGAGAAGGCATTGCCAAACGACATGGCCCAAAGCAACGTTTTTACCCTTAGGCAATTGGGTAGCCAGATAAGAAAATTGTTTGGCCACCTGTATAGACCTGGAGCAGAAAATAAAGCGAGATAGCCACAAAGTTAAAAACGCTACGTGCTCCTCATCAGTAATAGGACCAAAAGTTTTAGCGTGGTGGTCGATAAAATTATTGTAAGTTGGTTTACGGGCCTCACCAACGTCGAACTTCAAGGGTACAGGAGCAGTGTCCCTATAGTTAAATACTTTGCCAGCCGGTTTCAGACCTGTGATAGCCACAACGTCGAACAAGGTGGGAGTAATCATACCGTGTTCGATCCTCCCAAAATGAATGGCGTACCAAAGATGGCACAAGAATAGGGTTGGCCACAATGAGAAAGTTCCAAATAAAGTATAAATGCCTAATTATTTCCATTGAGCTTCTTTTTCTATTTCTAAGCGTGTCATCCAAGCACTAAATTTAGGGAAATTCAATGGTGGGGTAGGTCTAAAATTTCTGTCTACGTATTGGAGCAAAATAGGGCTTGAAGAAACTATTGGTTTAGTGACATTACTGGTGGAAAAAACGCTTCTTTATCATTTGCATAAATTTTTGAAGGTGTGTCTGCAGGTAGTGGACCTAGAAATGTTAATGGTTTATCCTAAAAAGAAAAGGGAATAAGTACCTGAGATTGCTAAATTTTGGCTTTCTCTTCAGCGAACAGAGGTTTTGGGACATACTCTTTGTCGTCGATGAGGCATAGTTGAAGGGCTGTTGCAGGATAAGAGATTAGGTTGTCAGCGCCTGTCATTAGAGGGAATGAAGGAGGTTGAAGACGATGAACAGAAGAAGCAGTTTGTGTTTTGTAATACGGTGGGAGAACTGACTTTGGAATTTGTTTTGCTTTTTATCGCAAATGTTGCGGATAGCAAGAGTCCCCACCGACTTTTCTTTTATCCAATTAAGGGAAGGTGAAAAGAACAGAAAAGACCTTCGTTAGATTCCGAGTAAGGGAGAAGGTTATGAAAAGGGAAGGTATTAGCACCCCTTTCCATCCGTAGTTATCTATGGGCTCTTAGTTGCTTTTAGCTCACTTTAAAAATTGCTTTCTGTGTGTGTTTAAAAAATGTTTTTGAAAAGGCATTTCGCTTTGACTTCGTAATGATTCACGCTGGAATGTATACGAAGTGTTTGGAAATGTTTCGTTTTGAAAAGTGTTTTAACTTTGACAAAAAATGTGAGGTGTGAAAAGTATTTTGATAGAGCAAGCAACTAAAAGTCTTATTACCTACTCAAAATGGTCGTTTTCGTGTTGTTTTACTTTCCTTTAGAATAGCGCTATCCATACCATTAGTTGGTAGGTAACCCAATTCGTTGGATGTAAAGGGACATTCGAAGGGACATCGGATGGTCATAGAAGGCAACTTGTAGGAGTATTCTAGCACATTCGAAGGGACGATCATCACTTTTCGTAGGCAACAATCGAGGGACGAGATCATGTTTTTGTAGGCCACGTCGAGGGACTCATGATCTTCGATTCGAAGGGACTATGATGATATATTTGTAGGCAACGGTGCTAGGATACCTCTACGTTCGAGGGACTTGACCATTTATTCGAAAGGCAACGAGAGAGAATTACCCTAAGGGGTGAATGTGTGAAAAGAGTGTGTTAAATTCAGATATTTTGTCTTGGAATTAGAAGTGATCTACGTTCGTTTTTATCTTATCATACACGCCTAGTTACTAGTAGTTTATAGGGTGCAAAAAGTAAATTGCGGAAAGTAAAGTGCGGAAAGTAAATGTCCTACGCTATTACATGGCTTTGGGGCAGATACATAATGAGAGTGCGGAAAATAAAAGTCCTAATTAAACTATTACATCCCATGAGCAGTTACATAATATTGGAAAAAAATGCGAGAAAATAAATCCTAACTATTACAACCTGTAAGCAGAAACATAATAATCGGAAAATATAAGAAATCCACATAAGAGAAAATACGTTAGTAAAATAAATTTTTGAGTGAAGAAAAATGTTTTTGGGTTAGTAATGATAATTAGATGATAAAATAATTTTTTGGGAATTTTCTAGATCGATTTTGATAAGGAAAATCAATTAAAAGTCAATTTAATGGTTAATTAAAATATGCATGCAAAAATATTAATGTTTAAGTCAAAAATTAAATAAACATTTTTCTGATTAAAATGCAAAAAGAAAATATTTTTTGGTGATTTTTAAATGCATGAGAAAATTATTTGAAAAGAAATTAAATTAATAAAGAAAATATGAAAAGAAAATAAGAAAAAGTGTTAGTTTGGGAAAGTGGTAAAAATATTTGACATTGCCAGGGATCGAACCCAAGCCATGCCTTTCACACGCGCGCGCTGCTACCACTAGGCCAACCTGCACTTTGTGTTAGTTAAATGAAACAAAAAGAATATAAACGAAATTGATTTCTGAAAACCAAAAAATCGCGCCAAGATCTTCATCTTCTTCGTTTAAATTTTTAAACCTATAGCGACGGCCTTGTTCGTCGCTAAAGCCCCTGCAAATTTTCAAAATCACATAGAAGCAATATAAATTCATTGTGAGTACATGGTTCGACTGGGAATTTCGTTCTGAGCATGATGGTGGTCTTAGTTTCGTCCATTTTTTATAGAATGCAAAGCCCTAAATCAGAGCTATGAACCCTAGCCATGGCATCTCGTGATTCCTGTACTCAAAACACAATTAACCAATGCAGAAAGCTTCGAAACTCCATTCTAAACACAAGTAAACAATCAAAACATGTTAAATATGCATGAATAATCAAAATCGATTTTGAAAGTTTTGAACCAAACCGAAACTGTGATTTCGTGATTCTAGGCTTGTTGATGGCTTGTGAGTATCTGGAACGAATCAATGAACCTCCAGGAATGTATTGGAATACTTAGAATTGGCTGAATCGATCTGGAACTAGGGCTGCCAATAGCTTGCAATACAAGGTTTTTTTAAGTTTTGTTAGGGTTCTTAGAGGCAGAATTTTCGTTTTTGTGTCATGTGAATGCATTGTGTACTTATAGTGGATGGATTTAGGTCAAGAATCATGAAGAAATAATGTACCAATCAATGAGAAAATATTTGATTTGGTATAAAACCAAATGTTGCCTTTTTGATCAAATTTCAATCAATTCCTTTGCCAATCAATGCAAATTTCGAATTTTCCAGCTTGTGTGGCTAGCTTGGACCTCAAGAATGAGAGAAAAATCCAATTTGCATTTAATTTTGATTTTCTACCTTTTATAATAATTTAATTGGCTTTTAAATGATTAAAATCCAAAATAAATAGAAAATAAAAGATAAAACTCGTGTCCTTGGACTTGGAGGTTCCAAATCAGCTGAGGAACAAGTTTGACTTTTTGGGTGTTCTTGGACTTTTTGGAAAGCTTAAGATGTCCTCTAAACAACCTCTTTGGTTTCATCTCAATTGAAGTTTCCATGATCAATAACACTTCTTTACAAAACGTTGACTTTTTGTTGACTTTGAAAAGGACCTGTAATGTTTTGATCCATATCTTCCAAATGAAGCATTTTCTGACCAAGCTTGTGAGACATGAAGTTGTAGAGAATTGAATTCTCTTCAAAATGAGTGGTTGTGGAAAAATTTATGATAAAGTATGAGAAAGTTATGCCTGGTCAAAGTTCTGTTGACTTTTGTCTTAGAAAGCCCAATTTAGAAACTTTGACTTTTGATCAATTCTTGATTTTTCTTGATTAATCATGATCAACCCTTGATCAAATGATGAATGTTACTTCAAAATATGGATGTTGACCAAAAATTATGAATTTTGACTGTATGTTGACCACAATTGACTTTTTGTCCAATACAACTGATTTTCAACCATTTGAGCAATTGTTTGAGGAAACTTGACTTATAAGGCTTGAAACTTGACATGGAGATTCTTTGAAGCATATGATGAGGCATGATGACCACTGTAAATGTTAGAGGCTTACCTGGATTTGAGGATAGCCAAACCCTAATTTGGGTTGATTGCTTAGGAGAGAGTTTGTCTGGTCAACCCTTGTGAAATCCTTGAGTATGGAGATGTGGAATGTCTTGAGAAGTAAGAGGGCAAATTTTGGGGTATGACAGCTGCCCCTGTTCAATCTTCTTGTACTAGAAGGGTTAGATTGGCATGCTTGCCTTTCGTGACCTGGAGGTGGAAGATGATTGAACACTCGAGTACACCTGAAAATTTGCACTCGCTGTTGATTGATGATGCATGGGAATGGGCTTACGGATGCCATTTGGAGAAGCTGGAGGCTTCACTGGGGAATGAGTCATACGTTAGACTCAAGAGCGTCGCCTGAATAGGAGAATCATCGAAGGTGGGCTTAAGATGCCATCCGGAGAGACTGATGCTGGGGAACGAGCCGTACGCTAGGCTCTACAGATATTCTTGAAGGTAGAAGGGAACACGGAGATGGGATTAAGATGCCATCCGGAGAGAAGTTATGCGCTCGTCTTTGAATGAAGTTATTGGTTTGTATTGGTTTTTAACCAAATATGTAGCATTCTGAAAGTGGAGAGAGGTCGACAAGTAGTTGGAGATGGGCTTAAGGCAACTGAGTCGTACGCCAGACTCTGTAGTTGCTGTTGATAATAAGAGATTGTTAGAATAAACCTTCGTCGTTGCTACTCTGGGGGACAATATTTGGCAGAATGTGGATAGTTTTCCCGTCTTGTTTCGGGTGTTAATCCAGTGTCTGTTGTCGGAAGACAACTTGGGTGGTCGTTCGGATAGGGTTTCCCGTCTTGCTTCAGGTGTTAATCCTGGACCTTCCATTTGGAGATGATTCATATGGTTTTTCGGATAGGGTTTCCCGTCTTGCTTCGGGTATTAATCCTGGACCTTTCGTTTAGAAGTGAGTTTTACCTGTTGGGGAAAAACAAAAGAAACTTTGACAGGATATAGTTAGTCTTATGCAGATTATGATGCATGCGAACATACGAAAATGTATATGAATGATATATGCACATGTTATGACTTTTATTAATAATGTATGAATGTAGATGTTGTGGTATTTCAAAACATATCCATCTTGAAGAAGATGTGAATGCCCTGCTAGAGATTCCTAACTTCTACTTGGGGATGAAATCATTGAAAACCCTGACTCGGAGGAGAAAGAGATGTCCTTGATTCCTCCGATGCCCTATCTGACCACGTTTCGAGCCTTGATGTTAATGTTGCTGGGAACAAAAGTTGGGAGATACTCCGCTGGGGATCTTGTGCGTAGATCTTGCTAGAGAGCATCTGAATATGGTCTAGAGTCGTAGTCCGAAGATTCCTTTGAGGTGATGACCCCAAAGTTTTGTTGAAACCTCTGGCTGGGGAATAATGGAGATGTAGGTTTCCTCTGATGCACTATCTGACCAAGTTTCGAGTCTGGATATTGCTGTTGTCGGGGAATGATGATCGTTGAGAGATATTATGCTGGGGATGAATATCTCTTGTCAGAGAAGATTTGACAGCTTTGTGGGGATTGTACTCTGCAGGAGAACGTATTGGTGACTTCCGTCGTCATCTCAATTCCTAGAGTCTGTAATAATTACTCTCGTATATCCGCTTTTCGTATGCTTATAAACAGATATTTGTTGTCAGATGCATATAATCATTCAAAGCAAACATTAGACTTTATGCAAAAATAACAACAACGAATATTGTAAAAGAAAGAAACTTGCATTAATTTGAAAGGTGGCGTATGGGCAAGCCGTTTGTATACAAAGAAAGTAAAAGCTATGCGGAAACAATCTCGTCAACTTTCAACTATGCTAGTGCTCATATATTCCCACTATCTCATCTCCTTACTGTCAGTAGAAAGTGAGTGAATTGATTTTCGCCATTTAAATCTTGAATGCTGATAGTAGTAGTCTGTAGGTAGGTGATCTGGATGAGACATATTCGTACGCTTAAATCCCTAACTTTTGCCTAGACCGCCCTTTCGGGTTTTCAATCTACCGGGATACCCTTTTTTGCCAAAGCCGCCTTTGTAGGTTTTCGACTTGCCGGGTGTACATGTTTTGTATATATCCTTAAATTTTTCCCGAACCTCTTTGGTTCGCCAGGATGCCATTATTTTTTCCTAGGTCAGTCAACCTAGTGGGTCTCGTTTATGCGTAGTATTTTTTGACTATGTCTGCGTTCACAGGGTGTGGGAAGTCTTCTCCATCCATGGTGCTAAGTATCATAGCTCCATCTGAAAATACTGTTTTGACTACAAATGGTTCCTCGTATGTGGGAGTCCATTTGCCCCTGGGATCACCTTGTGGAAGGATGATGCGCTTGACTACTAGATCACCGACTTGGTAGACTCGGTGCTTGACTTTCTTGTTAAATGCTCTGATCATTCGTTTCTGGTAAATCTGTCCATGGCAGATGGATGCGAGTCGTTTCTCATCGATCAAGTTGATCTGGTCGAGGCGAGTCTGGATCCATTCATCTTCGCCTAACTCCGCGTCTTGGAGGACTCTGGTTGAGGGTATCTGAACCTCGATTGGCAGGACTGCTTCCATACCGTATACAAGAGAGAAGGGGGTTGCCCCTGTAGATGTTCGTACTGTAGTGCGATAACCATGTAGAGAAAATGGAAACATCTCGTGCCAATCCTTGTAAGTCACTATCATCTTCTATATAATCTTCTTGATATTCTTGTTGGCGGCTTCCACTGCGCCATTCATCTTAGGCCGATATGGAGAAGAGTTGTGATGCTTGATCTTGAACTGCGTGCAGAGTTCGGTGATCATTTTGTTGTTGAGATTGGTAACCGTTATCTGTGATAATCCTTTCGGGAGTGCCATACCGACAGATAAGATTATGCTTGATGAATCAAGCCACAACATTCTTGGTAACAGATGAGAACGAGGCAGCCTCTACCCACTTGGTAAAATAATCAATTTCCACAAGGATGAAACGATGTCCATTGGAAGCGGTGGGCTTTATTTCTCCGATCATGTCAATGCCCCACATTGCGAAAGGCCAAGGAGCAGTCAGAACATTCAATGGTACTGGAGGTACATGCACTTTGTCTGCGTATATCTGGAATTTGTGACAAGATCGAGCATAGCGGTGACAATCAGCTTCCATGGTGGACCAATAGTAACCTGTTCTCAGAATCTTTTTACCCATTGTATGTCCGCTGGAGTGGGTACCGAACGCGCCTTCGTGTAACTCTTCCATGATACGTTCTGCTGTTTTCTGGTCTACACAGCAGAGTAAGCACAAGTCGTGATTACGCTTGTATAAGATGTTGCTGAGAAAGAACTTGGATGCAAATCTTCTCAAGAACTTCTTATCATTGACAGATGCCCCTGCGAGATATTCTTGAGTCTCAAGATACCTCTTCACTTCGTAGAACCAAGGTTTCTCTTTTGTATCAAGCTCATAACAGTATGCTGGTTCGTCAAACCTTTCGATGATGATTTGGGGAGCCTCGTTGTCCCATTTGACCTTGAACATAGATGACATAGTAGCTAATGCGTCTGCCAACTTATTCTCTTCTCGTGGAATGTGATTGAAAGTAATCTCTTCAAAGTAGGGAACTAGACTCAGAACATGCTCTCGATATGGAATGAGATTCGGATGCCTCGTATCCCACTCGCCTTTTATCTGACTGATCACTAAAGTTGAGTCTCCATACACTTGCAAGAATTTGATTCTTAAGTCAATAGCAGCCTTGATACCCATGATGCACGCCAGATTCGCCATGTTGTTGGTGCAGCTGAAACACAATCTGGCGGTGAAAGGCGTATGTCCGCCTGTAGGAGATGTAATGATGGCACCGATGCCATTGCCAAGTGCGTTTGAGGCTCCATCAAAGACCATGGTCCATCGGGATCCTTTTTCAGGTCCTTCGTCTGGTCCTGGCTTTTCGCAATCCGTAACTAACAAAACATCTTCGTCTGGAAACTTGAACCGCATAGATTGATAGTCATGTACGGCTTGATGAGCCAAATGATCGGCTACTACACTTCCTTTGATCGCTTTTTGAGAAGTATATTGGATGTCGTATTCGGTCAAGATCATTTTCCATTTTGCAATTCTTCCGGAGAGAGTTGGTTTCTCAAATATGTATTTTATCGGATCCATCTTGGAGATCAACAAGGTAGTGTGAGTCAACATATACTCTCTTAGTCGGCGAGCAGCCCAAGCCAAAGCGCTGCAAGTTTTCTCGAGCTGTGAGTATCTTGTTTCACAGTCGGTAAACTTTTTGCTAAGGTAGTATATTGCATACTCTTTTCGACCAAACTCGTCATGTTGCACCAACACACACCCCATTGAATTCTCTAATATTATCAAGTACATGATAAGAGGTCTTCCTTCGACAGGCGGCATCAGGATAGGAGGATTCTGTAGGTACTCCTTGATTTTGTCGAAGAAGGCGATCTGGAAATCGCCGTTCCATTCCACTACTTGATCTTTCTTTAGTAACTTGAAAATTGGCTCACAAGTAGCAGTTAGATGTGCAATGAATCTATCAATGTAGTTCAATCGTCCCAAGAAACCTCTGACTTCTTTCTCGGTTCGGGGAGCTGGAATTTCTTGGATAGCTTTAACCTTGGCGGGGTCAACTTCAATACCTTTACCACTGACAACAAACCCTAGGAGTTTATCGGATCTGACTCCAATGGTGCACTTGTTGGGATTGAGTCTTAATCTGTACTTCTTCAGTCTATCAAACAGTTTCCGCAAATGATCGAGATGTTCTTCTTCAGTCTGTGATCGAGCTATCATGTAGTCGACGTAGACCTCTATCTCGTGATGGATCATATCATGAAATAATGCCACCATAGCACGTTGATATGTGGCGCCAGCGTTCTTCAGTCCCAACGGCATGACCTTGTAGTAGAATGTGCCCCACTGTGTAACGAAAGTAGTCTTCTCCATGTCTTTAGGAGCCATTTTGATCTGATTGTAACCGAAGAAACCATCCATGAAGGAGAAAAATTTATGTTGAGCCGTGTTGTCGACTAGAACATCAATATGAGGAAGTGGAAAGTTGTCTTTCGGACTTGCTCTGTTAAGATCTCTGTAATCCACACACATTCGTACTTTACCATCCTTCTTAGGTACGGGTACCACATTTGCAACCCACTGTGGATAAGAAGTAACAGCTAGGAAACCGGCATTGAACTGTTTCATGACTTCGGCTTTGATTTTCTCAGACATCTCAGGACGCATGCAACGAACGTTCTGCTTTATAGGGAGAAAACCTTCTTTTGTCGGTAACCGGTGTACCATAATGTCAATGTCTAGACCTGGCATATCTTCATATGACCAAGCAAAAACCTTGATATAGTCTCATAGCATCTGAACCAATCTCTCTTTGACACTGCTTTCAAGACCTGCTCCTATCTTGATCTCTTTCTGTCTTCGTGTGGCTGTATAACTCGTTCTTCTTGCTGTAGCAGTCTGACAAGTTCTCCTGGCACTTCACAATCTTCCTCATCTTCGTCTTCGGCTTGGTAGATCGGATTATCGAAGTCATATTTAGCAATAGCATAGCCGTTATCAACGAGATTCGGAGTGAATCTGCAGTGTATCACGTGGGTGTGTGTAAGGACACATAGCTTTTGAAGGGGTGATAAAGTAAAAAGAAAGAAACATTTAAATGCAAGAGTCCAATGATTTTATTGAATGAAAATATGCAAATGACAGGTAATAACCCTCACAAACGAGCCATGATGCCCTGGGCAAGGCACTAGGCTTTAAAGTTTATTGTTGAAAGCGTAAAAAATGAAAAGCATAACAGAAAAACAAAAGCAATTACTCCTGTCTAAAGGAGATTAGTATGACGTCTTCAGTCTTCCAATTGCTGAGTCCGTTGTCGGGAGTTTGGAATATCCACTTGCTGATGTCGAAGTCGTTGTCTTCTAAAGCATGGACTCCATTCTTGCTAATGCGGAAGGGAAGTTGGCCGGCACGTTCGCGACGTATCTTCTTCTGAACTTTGGTGGTGAAGCCTAAACCAGTCTTGTCAGATTTGAAAGGAAGATCGGGGAGCTAACCCTAAATAGTACTACCTCATTCTTCAACTGCAGCTAAAGCATCTTTTAGTGAGGCCATCCTAGGCGGAACTTGTGTAACTTCAGGAGTGACAGGAAAGTCAACAGGCATGACTCTTGGAATTGTTTCGAAGGCTTGACAGGGAGTTTCAAAGAATTCCCCTTCCATCTCGAGGTATCGGAATGACTGTAGATGGCTTACCATGTATTCTTCTTCACCACATACTGTAACAACCTTCCCCTTCACTGGGTACTTCAGCTTCTGATGCAAGGTAGAGGTAATAGCGCCTGCCCCATGTATCCAAGGGCGTCCAAAGTAGGCAAGAGTAAGCTGGACGGATGTCCATGACAAAGAAAGTGGAGTCGAAAGTCTGGGAACTGACTTTAACAGGCAGAATGAGCTCTGCAAGTACTGTTCGTTTAGAACCATCGAAAGCTCTCACAATTATGTCACTGGGCTTCAAGACTAATCCTTCAACATCAAGTCGGTCGAAAACACTATTCGGCAGGATATTCAGAGCAGAACCGGTATCTACCAAAACATGAGACAATGTAACGCCCTTGCATTCAACAGAGATGTGCAAGGCTTTATTGTGTTTCCTTCCGGTAGGAGTCATATCAGCATCAGAGAAGCCTAGACCGTTGCTGGCAGCCAGGCTAGCAATACAAACTTCAAACTGATCAGTAGTAGTGTCTTGCGGTATGTGAGCATTCTTCAGAAACTTCACCAAGGCTTTAGCATGAGCCTCGGAGCACAAGAGCAGAGCCAACATGGAGATCTTGGACGGAGTCTGTCGTAATTGTTCCACAATGTTGTAGTCACTTTTCTTGATAATCTTTAGAATTTCCTCCATTTCTTGCTGGGAGGTATCTTCAGCAACTTCCTTTGGTACTTCTGTCTGAGCAGGATGAGTCATTGGTTCTTTCCTTCTGGCTTCGGGAATTGGTTCGATAGTTGGGATGCGAGCTGGAGTCGCAGTGTCTTTTAGAGGAGAGATCTCTGGAGAAAACACTCTTCCGGTTCTGGTCACCTTACTTGATCTGGTGATGTTGTCAATGTCAGGAATGGTAGCTTCAACTGTAATGTCCTCAATGGTCAGAGGGTCTTGCTTGACGCCATGATAGTAAACCTCAGCTCCATAGTTCCAAGGTATAACTTTTTCAGAGGAATATGGAACTGGTCTGGGGGAAGTAATGATGAGAGGTGCCACTCTAGGCACATGATCAGCAGAGGAAATCCTTATTGTGTTAACATCAGCATAGTATTCTGGGAAATCGTCTCCCCATCCGGTTGCTTTAACATCTTCAATAGGAATCTTGTAGCTTTCAGGAACAGTATACTTCACCATGTAATCGAACTTTCCACTTGGCTACCCCAAGGTATCCCAGACTTCTGGTACGGTCTCGCTTATATCTTTGATCTTCAGATTCTTAGACAACTCTTCACACAAATTCTCCACAGGTGATGGTTTCAGAAATAGCACTTCCCGGTTATCCATCATGCACTGAATACGTCTTCTCAACGACAATTCTTTGGGCATCCTGGATTGACACCGGCTTGCAGCAAATTCTTCTTAACAGTCATTAGAGGAATAGTCAAGTCATTTATATTAAAAACATAAGAGTTCTTGTCAATAGCATTGGAACTTTTGCCATGGTTAGGCATAGGTGTGTTGATCACATCCGGAGTCTCAATAGGAGGATCAAACTCAATATCTTTAGCTTCAATCATGTCTTGAATCTTGTTCTTCAGAGCCCAACAATCGTCAGTGTTATGTCCTGGGCTATTGGAGTGGTAAGCACACTTTGCATTAGGATCGTATCTCGGAGAGGAAGTGTTGATATTTTGAGGAGGATCCCTCAAGGTAATCAGCTCTGCTTTCAACAAGTGTTGCAATGCTTGCGACAATGGCATATTGATCTTCGTAAACTGTCCTCGTGGCACGTTTTGGTTACGCGCGTTGTCTCGCTGAGGGTGTGCTGGTGTAGGATTAGAGATCACAACTGCCCCCACAGATTGAGCACGATCGGTTTTGGCTCGGATTTTCTGACCATACACAGCATTGGCTTCTTTCTTACCACCAAAAGATCTCTTCGCATCATTTGATGATGACTCTATCTGAATCATTCCGCTCTTGATTCCAGCTTCAATGCGTTCTCCTATCAATATCAGCTTGGTGAATCCGGCTAAAGAGTTTCCAATCAGATGATTGAAGAATGGGCCTGTTAGTGTTCCCATAAACATGTCAACCAACTCCCTATTGGACAAGGGTGGTTGAACTCTGCCTGCTAGATCTCTCCATTTTTGAGCATACTCTTTGAACTTCTCATCACGACCCATAGACTTGCTTTGTAGTTGCATGCGAGTGGGTGTTAATTCAGCATTGTACTCGTACTGATTGTAGAAAGCATCAGCTAAGTCATTCCAAGTATGGATATGGGCACTCTCTAGTTGATAATACCACTCCAATTGAGTTCCGGATAAACTCTCTTGGAAATAATGAATCCACAGCTTTCTATCATCTGTGTGGGGGTTGATCTTTTGAATATAGGACATCAAATGCAGCTTCGGGCAGGAGATACCATCATACTTGGCAAAAGTAGTAACCTTGAACTTGCGAGGAATCACCACGCCAGGAACAAGACTCAGATCATCAAAATTCAGCCCGGACATTTTCAGATTTTCCACAACATTCAGATGGTCTTCAAGTTGCTTGTACTTGTCATCCTCAAGAGAGTACTGCTCGTTCTCATAGTCTTCTTCTTTGTTCTCAGGCTCACGCTGGTCTTCTTCGTTGTTCTTGACACTTCCCTCAGTTTCGACACTCTTGTCTGAGAGTTCCAACCGGCTGACCTCTCTAGGTCCACCTTTGTGACGTCTGCCCATGTTGAGAACACCAATGACCTTCTTCTTTCTGTTGATGAGCTTCTTCAGATCTTCCTGGCCTTGGACCAAGCTGGTGAACATTTCTTGGAACTGAGCATTCTGAGCTTGAAGATCTTTGACAGTCTGTTCAAGAGCCATTTTTGCTAAAATAAATAGCGAGAAAATGAGAAAACCAATCTTCAATGTACCTTTTGTGCAATGTTATACCATGATATGCAATGTTTATGCGTTGCAATGCAATGTTTTCAAGGACCTTAGGAATTTAAATTTGTTAAACAAGCACGAACAAACCTTTTATAAGTTTCTTTTTAGCAAGTACAACAGAGAGTTTTAAAAAAATAAATTCCTATAGCTTTAGGTCTCCCATGGGCGCTTCCTCTTGGTGTTGAAGTAGGTGTTGATGTTTCTCTCCTCGTGAAGTAGCTTTGTCAACTCTAGTACCATCTTCTCGCTTGCATAGCATTCAGCTTCGAACGTATCCCTTTCTTCTTTTAGTTGAATCCAGGATCTCTTCAAGTCTTCAAAATCAGTAGGCATGTCAGGATGGGGAACAATATAGGGTACATCACCTATAGCAACAGGTTCCATAATTACTGGTAACACGGGTGTAAATGGCATCATGAGGTTTTGAGCCCGAGCTCACACCCATTTAAGGTAAGGTTCCCAAGGAATGGAATTATGGAGTCCCAAAGTCTTGGTATCAGTCTTCTTTACCATGCCCCAAGCGTGTATGAACCTTCGACGGTAATTCTGGAGATCGTGGTTGTAGTCGAACACAATATCTTGGAGAAGCATATCATGAGGACCATCTCTTCGAGCATAACCAAATTGACGTAGAGCTAGAGAAGGGTTGTAAGTGATACCCCCCACTTATGCCAAGGAGTGGTACATTAGGGAATTCTCCACAATGTTCAATGAATGTGAAGTCCTTTTGAGAGAAAAGACACCAACGAATATCTGAATGAGAGAGTGACATTAGTCTTTGAGACCACTTCAATCTTTGCTCGTTCTTCAATACCGATTGAGGAAGGTGCGAAATAAACCACCTGGAAAGTAACAGTATACAACACATGAGAGTTCCTTGTCGTTTGATGGTACGAGTGTGGAGAGAATGTAGGATATCTCCAAGTAAGGTAGGTACTGGATTACGAGTGAGGAATATCTTGATGGCACTCACGTCTATGAACTGATCTGGATTAGGAAATAGCACCAAGCCATAGATTAGCAAGGCTAAGATGTTTTCGAACGCTTTGAAACTCATAGCTTTGAGGAATTCTCGGGCTTTCTTTATCAAGAACTTAGCGAGTAGACCCTTAACTCCACTTCTAGTTTCCCAATTGGCTTAAATGTCTGACCGTTTTAGATGTAATGCTGATGCGATGTCTTCGTATCTAGGAGCTTTTTCTAAACCGGTGAATGCCATCTGATCAAGGATAGGTACCCCCAAGTAGCTTAGAGAACTCTTCCAAAGTAGGAACCAACTGATAATCTAGGAATGTAAAGCAATGGTGTTTCGGATCGAAGAACTAGAATAAGACGTGCATCATATCTTCTTCAAAACTGGAGATAACCAAGTCAAGCAGATAACCATGTCTTTTGATGAACTGAGCATGGTCGGGAATTTCTGAAACCAATTCTTTGAGCTGAGAAGGTACACCCATGATGTTGATTCGGATAGTCTTTTTGGAAGCCATAATCCCTACAAAACAGAGCAAAGATAAATTCCTAGGTCCTTGAAATAGTTAGAAATGATATGCAATGCAATGATGTCATGATGTCATGTTTAGCAAACACAAACAATTCACACAATAGCCCTAGGTTTAAGGCTCGCATGAGGTATAGGTGATTACCCTACCAAAGTTTGAGAGGGTTCATCCTGTCCTATAATAGTAACCGGGTTCTAGGAATCTCATATCATTGATCTTTCTCATAGGCTTTTATTTCAATACGACTACCAAGTGGTCGACCGAAAATATCCCAAAAGTCTGATCTTAACGAGCGTAGCATCGAGTATCAACCAACCTTAGTCTGCACCAAAGCCGGCCATCTCACTACCTTCTAATGGCCAAGATGGGTCAATTAGGGTTCTAAAAGTAGAGTTAGTGCTGATGACACCACGCAGACACCAAATACTATCCTCAACTTGATAATGAAGAGTATCAGGACATCCAAAGTGTCACACTAACGTAGTCATCATGTTGACCGTTTCGGTATACACCTGACGGTCGCGATTCTCATGATGGTGAGGGGAAGAAGCCTCTGACAGCGGAGTATAGTTGGCCACACTTTTTTGTTGCCCAGATACATCAACCTAAAGAAAACAAGAAAAGATATTAATGAGTCAAATTCAACAAAAAGAAAGAAGCAAAAGTAGAATTGACAAATACTTGGGTCGACGGATCAAGATCGACGATTACGTTTTCCTTAGCAGAAGCAACAACAATACCCTCAACTGGATCTTGAAATTTAATAGCGTTGGGGGCACAAGTTGGAGTGACAATGGCTTTGTTTACCACTATGGTGGAAACACCTAAATCTAGGCTAGTTTCAGGTTTTTCAGCCATAATCACTTTGTTTCTCCTTTTTGTTACTTGATCCCCAGATGGGCCTCAGGTTCCAATAGTGTTGGAAACGTTAAGTGGGTCGATATTGTCTGGTTTTACCACTTTGGCAGCAACATCTAGGCCAGGGTTAACTTCAAGGTTTTGGGCCATAAATACCCTTTCTTTCTTTTTCTTTTTTGCCACCTTGTCTTCAACAGAGGATTTTTTCTTCCTCTTGTGACTTTTAGATTTGTGGGAGTGTTGAGGGGACTGAAGATTAGGTGATGGATAAGTTTCAAAAAGGAAAGTATGAGTTGAGGCTATTGTTTCAGTCGAAAAGAAGAAATTGAGTTGACAAGAAATACCTTAGTCCTCTCAGTAGTTTTGTGCTTGTCCTTCTTGGACCTTTTGGATTTGCCAGAGGGAGCAGTCAAATTCGTTGAGCATTTTTGACTCTGGTAGACAAGATAAACATTATTACTTTTTAAGCCATAAAAATAATAGAGAAAATAGAGAATATACAAATACACCTACATAAGAATCAATTTTCTTAAGCACAGAAGAAATGGGTTCATCATCAGAAAGTGTGTGGTCAGGAGCAATCTACAAAAAGTAGTGGCCAAGTTAGAAGTGCCAAACAAAGGAAGATGATTGCCAAAAGTTTGATTTCGAATTTTTTTCGTCGATGGACCAGTTTGGTCGACAGGGCCTTCTTTGGTTCTACCTAAATAGGAAGTGCTAAAAGAAAAATGGCAAAGTGTTAGACAAATATAAAGGTCGTAATGGAAAAGAAAACAAACTTTCCAGAGGCTGTTACCATATGGTACGACAACAAGCTCTCTGACATATTGAGGGTCAATATGTAGAAAACCTGGGTAGTTGTATAACCAATACTTTGTCGGCACCATCCTTTCACCCTTTTTCTTATAGGCGGGCGAAAAGCCAAATCCATGGGGTCAGTCGGTAAAGGAGGAAATCTAATTTTTCCAAAATGAAGGGCGTAAAGATATTTATCTTTCGCGTAACCAGGAATTTTGATTTGTGGAATCTTATCGGTTACCTTCTCCTTTAGCTCTTGGGCTGCGTCAGAAATGATCCGACGAAGGTTTTTGGATAGATACACCACGCGAAAATATTGTTGGAAAGCTTGGATCTGCTTGATGTTAGTAGCCTTACATTTGGTCGGTTTTCCCTGCAAACGATCAAAACTTGCAGTTAGTTCAGCAAATTTTGTGTCAGCATCACCAATGAATGTAACAAAATATGACTTCCACCAAGTTTCAAACTCTTTGGTGCAGTAAAATGCTGGTTCAAAAGTGGTGAGAGTAAGTCTAGGTCTTTGTGCCCAGAGGTTTTTGATATCTTCTTTTATGATTTCGAAAGGTTGGCTAGTGGTGATGTCAAGTAGAAATTCATAAGAATGGAACAAAGACTTAGGGATGAGTTGACAAAGCCCAAGCTATCGAGCTACCAAATTAGGCTGATAAGCGACCAAACTTGGATCGGAACCGACAATCACATCAGATAGGATTTGGGGAGTCAAAAAGTCCCAAAGCAACGTTTTTACCCTTAGGCAATTGGGTAGCCAGATAAGAAAATTGTTTGGCCACCTGTATAGACCTGGAGCAGAAAATAAAGCGAGATAGCCACAAAGTTAAAAACGCTACGTGCTCCTCATCAGTAATAGGACCAAAAGTTTTAGCGCGGTGGTCGATAAAATTATTGTAAGTTGGTTTACGGGCCTCACCAACGTCGAACTTCAAGGGTACAGGAGCAGTGTCCCTATAGTTAAATACTTTGTCAGCCGGTTTCAGACCTGTGATAGCCACAACGTCGAACAAGGTGGGAGTAATCATACCGTGTTGGTCGATCCCTCCCAAAAATGAATGGCAGCCAACAACATGCCACAAGAATAGGGTTGGCCACAATGAGAAAGTTCCAAATAAAGTATAAATGCCTAATTATTTCCATTGAGCTTCTTTTTCTATTTCTAAGCGTGTCATCCAAGCACTAAATTTAGGGAAATTCAATGGTGGGGTAGGTCTAAAATTTTTGTCTACGTATTGGAGAAAAATAGGGCTTGAAGAAACTACTGGTTTAGTGACATTACTGGTGGAAAAAAACACTTCTTTATCATTTGCATAAATTTCTGAAGGTGTCTGTAGGTAGTGGACCTAGAAATGTTAATGGTTTATCCTAAAGAGAAAAGGGAATAAGTACCTGAGATTGCTAGATTTTGGCTTTCTCTTCAGCGAACGGAGGTTCTGGGACATACTCTTTGTCGTCGATGAGGCATAGTTGAAGGGCTGTTGCAGGATAAGAGATTAGGTTGTCAGCGCCTGTCATTAGAGGGAATGAAGGAGGTTGAAGACGATGAACAGTAGAAGCAGTTTGTGTTTTGTAATACGGTGGGAGAATTGACTTTGGAATTTGTTTTGCTTTTTATTGCAAATGTTGCGTATAGCAAGAGTCGCCACCGACTTTTCTTTTATCCAATTAAGGGAAGGTGAAAAGAACAGAAAAAGACCTTCGTTAGATTCTGAGTAAGGGAGAAGGTTATGAAAAGGGAAGGTATTAGCACCCCTTTCCATCCGTAGTTATCTACGGGCTCTTAGTTGCTTTTAGCTCACTTTAAAAAATTCTTTCTGTGTGCGTTTGAAATTTTTTTTTGAAAAGCCATTTCGCTTTGAGTTCGTAATGATTTAGGCTGGAATGTATACGAAGTGTTTGGAAATGTTTCGTTTTGAAAAGTGTTTTAACTTTGACAAAAAGTGTGAGGTGTGAAAAGTATTTTGATAGAGCAAGCAACTAAAAGTCTTATTACCTATTCAAAATGGTCGTTTTCGTGTTGTTTTACTTTCCTTTAGAATAGCGCTATCCATACCATTAGTTGGTAGGTAACCCTATTCGTTGGATGTAAAGGGACACTCGAAGGGACATCGGATTGTCATAGAAGGCAACTTGTAGGAGTATCCTAGCACATTCGAAGGGACGATCATCACTTTTCGTAGGCAACAATCGAGGGACGAGATCATGTTTTCGAGGCCACGTCGAGGACTCATGATCTTTGATTCAAGGGACTATGATGATATGTTTGTAGGCAACGGTGCTAGGATACCTCTACGTTTGAGGGACTTGACCATTTATTCGAAAGGCAACGAGAGAGAATTACCCTAAGGGGTGCATGTGTGAAAAGAGTGTGTTAAATTTAGATATTTTGTCTTGGAATTAGAAGTGATCTACGTTCGTTTTTATCTTGCCATACACGCCTAGTTACTAGTAGTTTATAGGGTGGAGAAAGTAAATTGCGAAAAGTAAAGTGCGAAAAGTAAATGTCCTACGCTATTACATGGCTTTGGGGCAGTTACATAATAGGAGTGCGGAAAGTAAAATCCTAATTAAACTATTACATCCCATGAGCAGTTACATAATATTGGAAAAAAATGCGAGAAAATAAATCCTAACTATTACAACCTGTAAGCAGATACATAATAATCGGAAAATATAAGAAATCCGCATAAGAGAAAATACGTTAGTAAAAGAAAGTTTTGAGTGAAGAAAAATGTTTTTGGGTTAGTAATGATAATTAGATGATAGAATAATTTTTTGGGAATTTTCTGGATCGATTTTGATAAGGAAAAGCAATTAAAAGTCAATTTAATGGTTAATTAACAATTAATTAAAATATGCATGCGAAAATATTAATTTTTATGTCAAAAATTAAATAAACATTTTTCTGATTAAAATGCAAAAAGAAAATATTTTTTGGTGATTTTTAAATGCATGAGAAAATTATTTGAAAAGAAATTAAATTAAGAAAGAAAATATGAAAAGAAAATAAGAAAAAGTGTTAGTTTGGGAAAGTGGTAAAAAATATTTGACATTGCCAGGGATCGAACCCAAGCCATGCCTTTCACAAGCTTGCGCTGCTACCACTAGGCCAACCTGCACTTTGTGTTAGTTAAATGAAACAAAAAGAATATAAACGAAATTTATTTCTGAAAACCAAAAAATCGCGCCAAAATCTTCATCTTCTTCGTTTAAATTTTTAAACCTATAGCGACGACCTTGTTCGTCGCTAAAGCCCCTGCAAATTTTCAAAATCACATAGAAGCAATATAAATTCATTGTGAGTACATGGTTCGACTGGGAATTTCGTTCTGAGCACGATGGTGGTGTTAGTTTCGTCCAATTTTTCCCAGAATGCAAAGCCCTAAATTAGAGCTATGAACCCTAGTGATCGCGATTTTATCGTCTATTTTAATTGGGAGACTGCAAGTTGTTCGTGTTAAAAAGTGACGCGCTAGCGAATCGAATATGAATTCAGATCCTCTGGCTCGAAACGATTTACTCTTTTGATTTGTTTATAAAGATGCCGCGAGCATCAAGCTTTATTATTTTCAACACAAGATAGATGATTTAATGATTATGAAAAAGGGGAAAGCTGTTAATACCCTCAATTGATTTTGATATGGTTAACGACTAGCGTAAACTAGACACAACGCATTGGGGAGATTCTGAGTAAGGGGGTTTGTTATATAAAGGGAATAGATGGAGCACCCTAAATATATATAGTTATCTATAGCTTTATATATGAATATGTTTGATATGTTTGTGTGTTTTAAATTGCTATTTCTATGATTGGGAAAGTTTCTCCTTTGGGATTTTAAGAAGGATAGATTATGAAGGATCCTAGTGTTTGTTATTATTGTGCTCGCAAAGATCTATGGATCTTCTGCATACATATCCCCTAGTGGGAATCAGAGCATTTGTAGCTCGGATCTACAGGGATCTATGGTTTGTTTGGTCTGAGAGAGAAAGAAATTTGCTCGACAAGGATGAGACCTTGTGCCTACGTATTCTCAAAAGGATGTTGAGAAAGTCAGAGCAATCGTAGTTCCCACTTATGCTAGTGGAAAGCAACGGGAAGTTAGTAAGAGACAGACAAATGTCATCTTAATGAAAAAAATGTATCTAATCTATTTCATCACATACATTTTTGAAAGTTTTGACTGATTAAAAATCTTTCATCGTAAGTTATAGGTGTTTTTCTTGAGTATACAAACGTTACCACTTACATGTTTAAGAAAGATGTTTTGAAAAAGATGATTGAATCGTTTAACTGTAAGCATTGGGTGTTTTGCTTGAGTGTAAAAGTGTTACCACTTACAATTAAGAGATGTTTTTGTTTGAAAAGAGTTTGAAAAAGTTTTTGACTGTATGTGATGTGATAGATGAGATACTTCTTCCATAGAGATGATAAATGTCTAAATCTTGAGGAGAAATTGATTGGATTAAAGGGATGCTTTTAAGAAGCCCATGGGTCCTTGTATTGTTAGCCCAAGAGGAGGCATTCCAAGGGTCATCGAGGGTCATTGAGGGTCCTTGTATGAAGCTCAAGAGGAAGCTATAGGGTATGGCTGGCTTTGTCTTAAAAGGGATTTCACCGAGAAACCATCCTTTTGGAATTAAGAGCAATTTCACCGGGAAATTATACTCTCAGGGTTCTATCCTAACGCGAGTGATTCTTTGTATTGTAAGCCCAATAGGAGGCTGTTAAGAGATTTCCTATCTCTTTCATTGTATGATGCCCAAGAGAAGGCTAAACTCAATGAGGAGTTCTTTTGAACGAAGCCCAAGAGGAGGCTAACTCAACAGGGGACTGTTGTCTTATATGAAGCCTAAGCGTGGGCTAAACTCAGATGAATGAGTTTTCTTATATGAAGCCTAAGAGGAGGCTGAACTCAGATGAAATGAGTTACCTTGTACGAAGCCCAAGAGGAGGCTAACTCTGTGGGAGAGTTAACTTGTATAAAGCCCAAGAGGAGGCTATAGGGGAACCTATTGATTAGACTAGTTGTTATGTTATAACTAGACAGTTGTATAAACAAGTGTGTGTGTGTGATATGTATTCACAGGAGTTTATGAAGGAAATATAAACAATGCATGATGTTTATTTACAAGAGTTTATGAAGGAAATATAAACAAGTGTCTGTGAAACGAACGTTTAAAACGAGCGTAACTTGATTATTTACAAGTTTGAATTGTGTACAAGGAAACGAATATGTACACGAACGGGTTATTTATGTACAGACAAAGATGGATGTACATAGAAGGGTTGGGACTTACACCATAAGGGTGGCCCATTGGTTTAAAAGCAGTTTCACCGAGAATAATGCTCCTTTCAATACCAATGGTATTCAGTTGTATACATACAGACGAAACAGAAACGAACGATCGAATGTTTATCTGTGAAAAGTATTTGTATTATGTACAGATAAAGATTTGTATGAGTATGAAAAGAATTTGATATGTACAAGGAAAATATGTATGTACATAAAAGAATGTTGGTTTGTGTATACACAAGTGAAGTGAAAACAAACGATCGAAGTTTGTCTGTACTTGAGTATAAAAAGTATCAGATTATGTATGATAAAATTTGTATGCATCTGAAGAGAGTTTGATATGTACAAGGAAATAATTATGTACATAAAGGAATGTTGGGACTTACACCGTGAGGGAGGCCCATGATCGATTAAGAAAATCGAGAGAAAACGAATCGGTTTTATCGTTTAAATTGGATCGATCATGGTAAAAAGATGTAAGTTTGATGAAAAATGGTACATGGGAGGTTTGAACCCAGGACCTGTGGGTGGCATACGTGGCACAAACACCTACGAGCGTGCTGGCAACCGCTGGGGCAAGAATGCATTCGTGTATTGAAACCAAACCCACGTGTTAATATTATATTGGAAATTTTAAATTCAAAAAAAACGCGCGCAGATCTTCATCTTCTCCCTCGATCCTTCATCAGCCATGGAATCCTCATTTCTTGATGAAATTGGATGAAGTAAACATGAAACTTGACCGAATTTTAACAAGGAACACGATGGTAGTCATTAATTTCATTTATTTTAAGTTAAACATGATTGAATTTCCAGAAAACATGAAGAACCCTAGAATTGAAAAACCTAATTGAAATCGTGTATGCTTGATGATTTTGTCAATTGGTTGAGGGTTAATGTTCGTGAGAGGTGAAGAAAATGAATGGCCAAGAGTTTTTTCAAAATGAATCAAAGAATCATGAGATTGAGTTTCGTGTTCTTACCTATTGAAGCTGGAATCGATTTCTGGATTTGAGTGCTTCCAGTTGAGTTCTAATGATTGTTTGAGCTTCAACGGCTGTTAGGGAAGGTGTATGAATGGTCTGCTTGCTTCGAATCACCCAAGTCCACCTGCATAAGCTGAAAATGGAAGCTCGAATTCTATGTTAAAGTTGTTACAGTTAGTTGTTGATGATCTGCATCATGTCTATGATGTTTGTGGATAGTGTTTGAATGATCAGAACTCAATTTAATCAAGCCAAGCTATGGATTCGATTGATAAGGCAGTTTTGCAAGCATGATGAACATGGTTTGTGATTTTGAGTTCTAGCCTTGCCTATGTTGTTTTTAAGTTTCAAACAAGTTTTAAATGGATATTAGAACATGTTTGACACCAAAGTTCTTCATGGTTTTCACTAGATTTCAAAATTGTAAGTTATCCTCACTTTGAACTATAATTCATGAATTTGGAGAAAGTGGAAGGAAAGCATGTACTTGCATGGCTTTGGTGTGTTTGAACTTGAAAAGAATGCCTCTATTTATAGGTCATAAGCTCTGAAATGTTAGGCACAAGGACATGGCTTTTGGTAAATCAAAGTTGCCTTAAAGGGCAAGAAAGTCCTTTTGCCTTAAAAGGAAACTTCCTTTTTTCACCATGTGTTAAAAATCCAACTTTGATCCTATCCTTCAATTATTACTTCTAGCTGATATTTATCAGTTCTAAACTCAATTTGGCAAGGTGTCATTGCTTCTAGAAGAAGAAATCACAAAATGACCTATAATTGTGAAGTTTTGACCTTGAAAACCATGGTTATGGAGCCTTATGTTTCAATTTCAAAAGTATAGCTAGACTCCATGGATTTGAGAGTTCTTGGAAATTTTGGAAAGCTTGTTTCAAGGGCTACAACTTTCATGTTTTGAGTTTTTTCCAAATCAAACTGGAACTATGTGAAAAAATGCCATGAAGTTTGGAAAAAGTAAGAAATTTCAACACTTGAAAATTTTTCTAAGTGTTGGAATTTTTTACTTTTTGTTGACTTTTCCAAATTCTTTGATTTTTTATGATCATGATGGATTATTTGAAGTATTTTGATGTTGGAAAAAGTTTTGTCTTGAAAAAATTGACCAAAAGTCAAAGTTTGACTTTTCTGTGCAGATGAAATTTCATCAGATGTTTCAGAAATTGACTGATGAAGTCTGTGAACTTTTGTAATGTTTTGAATTCAAAAATTAGGTCAAGATGTTGTATCTAAGATATAATGACCAATCTCTAACCAAAAAAGTCATTCCTTGCTCAAAAAATCAGAGAATACTGATGCTCGACCAAAACCCTAATTGGTCGATCCTTGATTGATCAATGAGAAAAGTTGGATATCTGAGGATTAAAGGTTGATGTTTTGATCAAGATAGGTCAAATGATGTGAGTAAAACTCAAACCCTAGTTGGTTGCCTCTTGAAACAGATGAAAATTTGATGAAACCCTAATTTTGACCTGTGAATGCTACACCCGATTAATTCTATTCTGAACTGTTAGTGATGCAATGATGCAAATGTAAGGTGGTATATTAGGTCAAAAATTGGGGTATGACACAAGTATACAGCTCTATCGCGTAGTTTTAAAAGATATCGAACCTAAGGGACTATAAATCGAACTAACGTAACCTAAACTACTGTGTAAAGCTATAGCTATCAAATAAATAAATTTGGGGAATTTTTGGGTAATTAAACTTAATTCTAATTGAAATAATAATAGGCGAATATCGGTATGTACTTCGTTAATCCTAGAGAATTCGGCTTTCCACTGGCTTATTTTCTCAAAATGATAATAATCCTTTTTCAGCAAAAAGTATTTATTTAAAAATCTTATCTCAAACTTTTGCTCTGTTGAATCGGATTATAATTTTAAACTCTAATGTATGCTCTCGCTATCCCATAGAGTTTAAAATTAATTTTTGAAAATAAATAAAGTTTAATCGGTTTTAAAACGCTGTCGCAGTCTTTAAAAACAATACCTAGTATCCACTATCTGATTTTAAACCTCAAACTTTCGCTCTGTTGGTTTCTGATCTTAGTCCAATTTATTAACCTCAAACTTTCGCTCTGTTGGTTTCTAAGCCTTTTTTAACAAATTAAATTAGATAACTAAATCGGAAAAAGTGTTTATTTTATAAAATGTAATTAAGCCTGTTTGTTCCGGACCCTTTCAGTTTAACTTGTTACATACCGATATTTAATAAATTTAGCCAGACATATTCATAAAAACAGACATGAATAAATTAAAGATTTTGACATACATGAATAATTTCATAACCAGATAAATTGATCTCATGCAAATAATTAATTAACTAAATCAAAGCAATGTAAATAAGAAACCTGAATTAAATAAACTGCTAGAATTAATTCTTGATTCTTCAAAATAACTGATACAGCTTCTTGATTCTTCAATGGGAATTAATACAAAATGCTTGAAAGGAAAACTAGCTAGAAAACTAAAAACAATACTGGAAAGGAACAATGCTTGAATTTGAATTACAAAGGAAATAATAATTACTGGAAAATAAACTTTGAAACTGTAAAAAGAATGCTGAAAAACGCAGGAACCCTTGCACTGATTCGTTGATGGTCTTTTATAGTAGTAGAAAGTAACTCCTTTTTCCTATATTTTCGTCCCAATTAAACGAAAATATCTCACTTCAAGAGACGTGCGTCCCGTGATTTTCTCATTCCAACTGACCAATATTGAGATGGGCGTCTCAACACTTTCTTTGAGGGCTACGTGGCAAGGAGGCGGGCGCCTCCCACAAAGGTAGGAGACTGAGGCGGGCGCCTCAAGTGACGTGGGGGGTGAGACGTGCGTCTCACTCGTGCTAACTTGGGCCTGGTTGCTGATTATAGTAGTCCTTTAATCCACCTTTTGCTTTGCACACCCCTTTTCTTCATTTCTTGCACATTTAATTAAATCATTCTTTCGAATATCTTCACTTTGCTCAATTTTTCTAATTAAAATAAAATACCTGAAACAATAAAAATACCAACGTAATATAGAAATAAAATGAAATAATTAAATAAAAATACTAACATTATTTATGAAAATTAAATCAAATATACTATATAAAAATGCGTTATCAAACTCCCCTATACTTGAACCATTGCTTGTCCTCAAGCAAAAAAGTAAAATGAAAATCTCTGAAGCACAGTTAAACGCAAATATAGGAACATACATCACCTTGTACTAGGTTGCGAGTTGATTCGTTGTTGGAGAATTTAAGTCGAACTTAAACACTAAAGCTACCGTAGAAACACTAGACAACCCCATTTATGCAGACCAATTTAAGTCATGTCATTATAGCTCAACCTAATACTTCATTTTGTTTCACCCGTTTTCATTCTAGTGTAATCACATTAAGCCCTTTACCTTACACGCACATAGTGGAGTAACCGGTTAGTGAATTTGATCTTAGTAAGCCAACTAGGAGTTCTGGTAATTAAATATTTGGTACTCCTTTTTCCAATTAAAAATTGTGGGGGATCGCACCGTAATTCGCCCTACCAAGTTCAGCACCAGGGACCACTGAACCAATTTATAATGGATTATTTTGCATAAAGTTTATAGTTTCTGCGACTGTTGGGTTAAATGATCTGGTAAGGATCATCTAACTTAGTAGGTGCATATACAGACAAAAGCAATTTCTTGAAAATATTTGATCAATCACTTATATTCATTGGTTCTCCACGTAGTTTGTGTTTACGGCGGTGCCGACTACTTAATAAACTACTCGGGGCTATTTTAAAACTAAGTTTTAAAGGTTTTGGTATAATAAGTACTTAAATCGATCTAACACATTGGGGGTTTTAAAGTGTTAGGACGATAACAATTTTGCTAAGTTTTTCTCGAATTCTTATTTAAAATAGACAACCTTAATACTAGGTTAATATGTTAATAAATGCGTTTTAATTTATTTTTCGTTATGGCTCAAGCAATAGGAAGAATTCGAATAAGCACTAAATTTTGCATATAAGATTAAAATTTTCATAAACATGTATTTTATTGAATTGAAATTTGCAATACAGGAAAAGAAATAAAAGGAAAATACTACAAAGAGAGCAAAGGAAAAAGAAATGAACAAGGAAATGATCTGACTCCCCCATACTTAAAAGGAGCAATGTCCTCAATGCGATAAAAACAAAGGAGAATCAGACTAAAAGATGGAGATCACTCGTTGCTTGGAGAATTTGGACCTCTTGTTCTTCTACCTCGAGTACGAGGTCTTTGATACCTGTCGAAATCAGAATCATTGAGATGAAGAGCATCCGCAATGCGAGCAGTTAAGGCCTCGAAGTTGCGATCATTGCGGAAAGCATACTCCTGATGTTCATGCCGTAACTCTTGTTGGTTGCATTGTAAATCTTGTACGAGACGTAAAGTCTCAGCTTGGTTTTGTTGCATGGCGTGCAACAGTAGATCTTGACGATTCATATGAGCTTGCATAGCCGCGTAATTAGCATCTGGATTTTTCTGGTTGTCGTGTTGCGGGTGCATCAAGAGCAAATCGCCAATTAGCGCGGACACGGACGTCGATTTGATTAGGACAGGGTAACACGACACCAGGTATTTGACGATGATTTATCATTAAAGTGTATCGGCCATCTTGTCTTGGAGAGATTATATGGGAATCACGACAATAAATTAAATCAAGAAAATTTGTCGGCATCATAAATTGTGTCAAAGACAACAGCTCGGCGGAAAGGCCTAGAGCATATGTTAGGGAAGTGATGATTCTGCCAAAGACAAATGGATTTGTACCTGCTGCATTGACGCATGTATGGATGTGGCTGAGCAGGAAGGGTGCAGCGTTGACAGCCTGACCATTGAGAGCACCGAAAATGATAAACAACTCATTTTGGTTGACCTTGTGATTATTGGTCCGACCAAAGATGGTGTTAGCTAGAATACGGTGAAAGTACCTCAATGCAGGATTATGGATGTGGGAAGCATAGAGATCGCACCAACTTTCCGTGGTTTGACCAGTTAGATCATTCCATAGAGAGAAACCGACTTGATCCCAAGAGAAATCGCTGTCGTCGTCGAACGGTATGTAATGGACATGCTCACCACGAGTGAAATGTAGAACTTGATCAATAGAGTACTCCTGATTGAACATGCGGAAGTTAGTAGCTCTGGTTGTGTAAGGATCGTCGGTAGGTGTGGTGTAGGAGAAGGAACTAAGGAATTCAACCATGAGTGGTTCAAAGGTTGGATACGGGTTTGTGCAGAGACTGAGTAAACCGGTGTTTGTGAGCATGAAGGTGATGCTATCCGTCATTCCTAAGGTTTCCAAACACTCAGAATCCACATATTTTATAGGAACAACAGAACGGGTATAGAATTTTAAGTACTTCGTGTGTTGTTGGCCGTCGTCGCTATCGCGGAATATGATTGTGGATAGATCGGGTGGTGGTCGGTCTGGTTTAACTTGGCGTTGGTTGTTTCGTGGGGCCATAGAGAAGTATGGATTGAAGAAGAAAAAAAGTAGAAATATGGGTTGATGAGAGAAAGTATATGAGAAATGGTTAGAAGGTGTTGTGGAATGAGAGGGAATGAGGATGGGTATTTATAGTGAAGTGAATTTTATGAGTGATAAATTATAATAATTTGATGTTGCAAAATGAGGAGGGAAAGTTTGAATTGAATTGATGGTGGGAAAGGAAAAGAATATTATTTTGAATGAAGAGTAAAGAGTGTTTGAATGGAATTGAATTGTGGGAAATGGAAAAGTGAAACGGAAGAAACAAATAAAGACAAGGGAAGACTAGACATTACTCTACACGAGACAAGCATGGCTGAGGCGACCGTCCTGACCAAAGAGACCACGCGTGGAGGCGTGCGTCTCGAAAACAAAAGTGTTGACTGGCTGAGGCAACCGTCTCGAAAGATGAGAAGAATGGGAGGCGGGCGTCTCGAAATTGTATGACTTGGAACAGTTGGAGGCGTGCGTCTCCAGTCTTGGGTGATGGACTGAGGCGTCCGTCTCATGTTGTTCTTGAAAAATGCACAACACGCGTGGGTGAAGTGATCAGAGCACGCAGGGAATAGTTATAGAATGCAGACAGACAGAATTATAGGTACAAAATATAAATGTACCCATAATTCATAGGGATAGCAATAGTTGTAATTGTAGCAGCAATAATAATACGATTCAAAGAATAAAATAGAACAGTAATAATATATAATATAATAATCAGAACTGCAACATTATAATAATAATAAACAGGGAATTGCAAAACAGAATAGAAATAACACAACGGAAACATTGCAAATCCTAACTAAATTAAACGAAACTAAACTAAATAAATAAATAAAAATAACTACTTAAAATCTAGCCACTAGATGGTCCTGCTTTAGGAGCAGAGGAAGAATGAAAATACGCAAAAACTTCTTGAAATTGTGCTGAAACAGTATCCATAAAACCAAAGAAGTCAGCTCGCAGACTGGTCAAATCGTCTCTCAAAGCCTGATGTTCCACCTGAAGAGCGTGGATAGTTGTAGCATAATCAAGAGGAGGAGCCTGATGCATAACGGTGTCAGGTGCAACAGAGTGAACGGTGGAAGCATGCTGAGGAGGGTCTATGTCATAATAACCGGGAGGAGCAGTGGGATCTTCCTCGGAGTCCTCTAAAATCTCACAATCTTGCGGAGTTTCTGGGGTGTTGGGTTGAGCAGGGTGCTGATCAAGACCATATAGCCAATTGGCTCTGTTATGCACACTCGTAGCAGGATTAGGCAGGGTAAACAAATTCATAACTTGGTTATTAATCAATAGGGTAAACTGAGTCGGGCCAAGATCACCAATCATACCAGTGTTGAAACAAAACTCGATGGTCATGCAAGTAACACCACTAAAAGCATTCAGATTCCTAAAAGGCTGTCTTAGTCCAACAACATTAGCTATCATAGTAACAAGTCCTCTCATCCAAATGGGTGCATGGTCAGTATCAACAAGATCCACAAAAGTACGCAGCATATAAGTGACCGCATTAACCGGACGGTTCTGCGAAGCACAAAACATGATAAAGAGCTCATCTCTAGAAACAGTAGTGACATTCTGGGGCTTTCCAAAAATGGTGTGGTCCAGAATCTTGTGGAAATACCTGAAAGCTGGGTTATGGATGTTTTCTGATACAAAGTCCTCAGGCTCAGGGTTAAGAATTCTAGAAATAGATCCCCAAAAATTATCAAGCTCTTTAAAACCAAGATGATCCTCCTGAGTCTCGTGGTAAACTCCTATGCCATTAGGAAATCCTAGAAGCTCACCCAATTCCTTATGATTAAGTCTGAAAATAATAAGGCCACATCGTAAAGCTAACCCATGAGTAGGAATATAAGTCAGAGAGCTGAGGAACTCCAAAGTAAGGTTCCGATAAGTAGCATAGCAAGTCATAAGGCGCGAATTATCCCATCCAATTTGATTCAGCAGAAAAAGCACACTATCACGAATACCAAGAGCAGTCATAGTACCATGATGAGGGTAGATAGTAGGAAACATCTCACGCCTGGATAAAACTCCATATTTGGTGCTCTGATTTCTTCCTCTGAATGAGACTGGCATGTTATCAACTCGAGACATAGTGGAAAGAGAATAAGCAGCTAGAAAAATCCTGAAGAGAAGAAAAATAAAGAAGATCAGCATTGGACAAATGCCGATAAGAGGAAAAACACATAATAGAAAGAAATAAGACGGAGAATAGAAAAATAATGAAAAGAAAATAGATAAAGAAATATATATTTTTTTATGTTTTTTTTAAAATAGAATAAAGAAGAAATGAAATAAAATAAAAAGAAAGAAATATAAAACGGTGGGTTGTCTCCCACAAAGCGCTTTGTTTTATGTCGTAAGCTCGACAAATAAAACTAAAGATTAGTCTTTTAATCGAGCGTGTGGCTCGTCTAGATTTATCGTTTGAGAATTTTCCTCTATTTCGGTAAGATGGTAATGTTTTAGACGCTGTCCATTTACTACAAACGGTTCAATCGACGGTCCCTTAATTTCTATTGCACCACTTGATTAAACTCGAGTAATTTCAAAAGGTCCTGACCACCTAGATCGTAGTTTTCCAGGAAATAATTTTAATCTTGAATTAAATAGTAATACGATGTCACCTATGTTAAAATTCTTCCTAGATATACCCTTATCATGCCATTTCTTCGTGCGTTCTTTGTAAATCTTAGCATTTTCGTACGCATCCTGTCTAAGTTCTTCTAGTTCATTTATATCAAGGATACGTTTCTCACCAGCGGCTGTATAACTTAAGTTCAGATTCTTAATGGCCCAATAAGCCTTGTGTTTTAATTCAACCGGGAGGTGGCACGACTTACCATAAATAAGCTTGAAAGGAGTAGTACCGATGGGAGTTTTATAAGCAGTTTTATATGCCCATAAAGCTTCATGAAGTTTAAAGGACCAATCCTTTCTGGACGTAGCGACAGTCTTTTCAAGGATTTGTTTTATCTCGCGATTTGAAACTTCAACTTGTCCGCTAGTTTGAGGATGGTAAGGTGTAGCTATGTGGTGTCGAACTCCATATTTCCCTAATAGTTTTTCAAAGATTTTGGAAATGAAATGAGAGCCACCGTCGCTTATAACGAGTCTGGGTACACCGAACCTTGGGAAGATTATGTTCTTGAAAAGCTTAAGTACTACTCGGGTGTCGTTTGTTGGAGAAGCTATAGCTTCGATCCATTTTGAGACATAGTCCACAGCTACGAGTATATACTTGTTTCTGGAAAAAGATGGAAGGGGTCCCATAAAGACTATCCCCCACACATCAAAGATTTCGACTTCTAGAATGCCTTTTTGTGTCATTTCGTCGCGTCTGGATATATTACCGGTGCGTTGACACCTGTCGCATTTTAAGATGGTGGCATGTACGTCTTTCCATAAATTAGGCCAATAGAGGCCGACTTGTAAGATCTTTGCACATGTTTTGGATGTACTAGCATGTCCTCCGTAAGGTGCAGAATGACAGTGTGTTATAATGTTTTCAATTTCTTCTTCTGGCACACATCGGCAGAAAATTCCATCGGGACCTCTCTTGAAAAGTAGAGGTTCATCCCAATAATATTGTTTAAGATTATGGAAGAATTTCTTCTTCTGTTGATAAGTAAGTTCAGGTGGTAGAACGCCTGCAGCGAGGTAATTCACGAAATCAGCATACTGTCATACCCCAATTTTTGACCTAATATACCACCTTACATTTGCATCATTGCATAACTAACAGTTCAGACAGCATTAATCGGGTGTAGCATTCACAAGTCAAAATTAGGGTTTCATCAGATTTTCATCTGATTCAAGAGGCAACCAATTAGGGTTTGAGTTTTACTCACCTCATTTGATCTATCTTGATCAAATCATTAACCTCTGATCATCAGATATCCAATTTTTCTCATTGATCAATCAAGGATCGACCAATTAGGGTTTTGATCGAGCATGAGTATTCTCTGACTTTTTGAGCAAGAAATGACTTTTTTTGATAGAGATTGGTCATTATATCTTAGATACAACATCTTGACCTAATTTATAGATTCAAAACATCACAGAAGTTCACAGACTTCATCAGTCAATTTCAGAAACATCTGATGCAAATTCATCTGCATAGAAAAGTCAAACTTTGACTTTTGGTCAAATTTTTCAAAACAAAACTTTTTCAATCATCAAAATACTTCAAATGATCTGTCATGATCATAAAAAATCAAAGAATTTGGAAAAGTCAACAAAAAGTCAAAAGTTCCAACACTTAGAAAAATTTCTAAGTGTTAAAATTTCTTATTATTTCCAAACTTCATGGCATTTTTTCACATAGTTCCGTTTTGAATTGGAAAAACCTCAAAACATGAAAGTTGTAGCCCTTGAAACAAGCTTTTCAAAATGTCCAAGAAATCTCAAATCCATGGAGTCTAGCTATACTTTTGAAATTGAAACATAAGGCTCCATGAACATGGTTTTTTTCAAGGTCAAAACTTCACATTTATAGGTCATTTTGTGATTTCTTCATCTAGAAGCAATGCCACCTTGCCAAATGGAGTTTAGAGCTGATAAATATCAGCTAGAGATAATTGAGAAGAGATAAGATCAATTTGTGATTTTCACACATGGTAAAAAGAGGAAGCTTCCTTTTTCCTTTTGTAAAAGTCTTTCTTGCCCTTTAAGTCATCTTTGAATTACAAAGCCTTGTACTTGTGCCTAACATTTCAGAACTATTGGCCTATAAATAGAGCATAATTTTCAATTTCAAATCACACCAAAGCAATGCAAAGTTATGCTTTCTCTCTTCTTTCTTCAAAATCAAGTAACATAGTTTAAAATTGCCAAAACTTGCATTTTTGAAAATTAAGGAAAATCTTTGATCAAATTGGTGTCTAATGTATTCTAATATCCATTTGAAACTTGTCTAGAACTTAAAAGCAACATAGAACAAGCTAAAATTCAGAATTGCACTTCATGTCACATAAGCTTGCAAAACTGCCTTAGCATTCGAATTTAGAGTTTGGCTTGAACAAGTTGTGTTTTAATCACTCAAACATCATCTACAAACATCATAGGGATGATCCAGATCAATAACCAACAACTGTAACATGTCTAACATCAAAATCGAGCTTCCATTTTCAGACTGTGCAGGTGGACTTGGCTGGAGTAATTCAAAGTGATTCAAAGCAAGCAGACCATTCCTACAGCTTCCACATAGGCCGATGATGCTATAGCAATCACAAAACAAGTTCTGGAAACACTCTAACACCTCCTTCGATCTCAGCTTGAACAGGTTAGAACTCAAACTTCAATATCATGATTCTTTGAACTTAAATGAAAAAACGCTTGGCCAATCATTTTCTACACCTATCACGATCATAAACCCTCAAACAAATTGAAAAATCATCAACCATACATCATTTAATTTAGAATTTTCAGTTCTAGGGTTCTTCATGATTTCTGGAAATCCAATCGTGTTAGACCAAAAATAAATGCAATTAACATCCACCATCGTGTTCCTTGTGAAAAATCGAGCAACTTTCATGTTTACTTCATCTAATTTCATTGAGAAACGAAGATTATAGCATGGATTATAGGATCTGAGAATCAAAGAGGAAAAACATGGCTTCGCGCGTGTTCTTGAGTTTTTAAATTCAAATTTTCCAATATGTTATCTACACGTGTTTTGATTCACAAACATAAAAACACGCTTGTCCCAGCAGTTTCCAGCTTGCTCGTAGTCCTTTGTGCCACGTAGCCACCCCAATGGTCATGGGTTCAACTCTCCAAAGGACCATTTTTTTAAAAACTTTTTTATATTTTTTTCATTTTTCTTACAAACTTCAACATTTTTTTAACCAATCAAAACTCCTCATTTTGAGGTGATTTTTTGTACACTTGTCAATAAATATATCTATTTTATGATAGTGCAAAAATATTCAGAAAAAACTTTCATCTGATCATATTTTAATCGAGCCGAAAACGACGCTTTGAACACTTTTCAAAACACCTTTAAAAGGTGAATTTTTCAAACTTTCGACTTCCGATTCTTTTCAAAACTTCTCATAAATAAACCTCACATTTCAAAACATTTTCAAAATCATTTTTCAAAACTTTTCATTAAACTTGCACATTTTTCCATGATCGATCCGATTTAAACGATAAAACCGAATTCGTTTTCTCTCGAATTTCTTAATCGATCATGGGCCTCCCTCACGGTGTAAGTCCCATAACATTCTTTTATGTACATCATATTTCCTTGTACATATCAAACTCTCTTCAGATGCATACAAATTTTTATCTGTACATAATACAGATACTTTTTATACTCAAGTACAGACAACCTTCGATCGTTTGTTTTCACTTCACTTGTGTATACATAAACAAAACATTCTTTTATGTACATACATACTTTCCTTGTACATATCAAATTCTTTTTATACTCATACAAATCTTTGTCTGTACATAATACAAATACTTTTCACAGATAAAATTCGATCGTTCGTTTTTGTTTCGTTTGTATATACACTGAATACCATTGATATTAAAAGGAGCATTATTCCCCGTGAAACTGCTTTTAAATCAATGGGCCACCCTTACGGTGTAAGTCCCAACCCTCCTATGTACATCCATCTTTCTCTGTACATAAATACTTGTTCGTGTACATATTTACTTCCTTGTACACATTCAAACTTGTAAATAATCAAGTTGCGCTCGTTTTAAACGTTCGTTTCACAGACACTTGTTTATATTTACTTCATAAACTCTTGTAAATAAACATCATGCATTGTTTATATTTCCTTCATAAACTCCTGTGAATACGTATCGCACACACACACTTGTTTATACAACTGTCTAGTTATAACATAACAACTAGTCTAACCAATAGGTTCCCCACAGTTGTAGCCTCCGCTTGGGCTTTATACAAGATAACTCTCCCCACAGAGTTAGCCTTCTCTTGGGCTTTGTACAAGGTAACTCATTTCATTTGAGTTCAGCCTCCTCTTAGGCTTCATATAAGAAAACTCATTCATCTGATTTTAGCCTCCGCTTAGGCTTCATATAAGACAACACTCCCCTGTTGAGTCAGCCTCCTCTTGGGCTTCGTTCAAAAGAACTCCTCATTGAGTTTAGCCTTCTCTTGGGCATCATACAATGAAAGAGATAGGAAATCTCTTAACAACCTCCTATTGGGCTTCCAATACAAAGAATCACCCGCGCTAGGATAGAACCTTGAGAGTATAATTTCCCGGTGAAATTGCTCTTAATTCTGAAAGGATGGTTTCCCGGTGAAATCCCTTTTAAAGACAAAGCCAGCCATACCCTATAGCTTCCTGTTGAGCTTCATACAAGGACCCTCGATGACCCTCGGAATGCCTCCTCTTGGGCTAACAATACAAGGACCCATGGGCTTCTTAAAAGCATCCCCTAATCCAACCAATTTCTCCTAGAGATTTAGACATTTATCATCTCTATGGAAGAAATATCTAATCTATCACATCACATACAGTCAAAAACTTTTCAAACTCTTTTCAAACAAAAACATCTCTTAATTGTAAGTGGTAACACTTTTACACTCAAGCAAAACACCCAATGCTTACAGTTAAACGATTCAATCATCTTTTTCAAAACATCTTTCTTAAACATGTAAGTGGTAACGTTTGTATACTCAAGAAAAACACCTATAACTTACGATGAAAGATTTTTAATCAGTCAAAACTTTCAAAAATGTATGTGATGAAATAGATTAGATACATTTTTTTCATTAAGATGACATTTGTCTGTCTCTTACTAACTTCCCGTTGCTTTCCACTAGCATAAGTGGGAACTACGATTGCTCTGACTTTCTCAACATCCTTTTGAGAATACGTAGGTATAAGATCTCATCCTTGCCGAGCAAATTTCTTTCTCCCTCAGACCAAACAAACCATAAATCCCTTTAGATCCGAGCTACAAATGCTTTGATTGCCACTAGGGGATATGTATGCAGAAGATCCAAAGATCTTTGCAAGCACAATAATAACAAACACTAGGATCCCACATAATCTATCCTTCTTAAAATCCCAAAGGAGAACCTTTCTCAATCATAGAAATAGCAATTAAAAAACACATAAACATATCAAACATATTCATATATAAAGCTATAGATAACTATATATATTTAGGATGCTCCATCTATTCCCTTTATATAACAATTCCCCTTACTCAGAATCTTCCCAATGCGTTGCGTCTAGTTTGCGCTAGTCGTTACGCATATCAATATCAATTGAGGGTATTAACAACTTTCCCCTTTTTCATAATCATTAAATCATCTTTCTTGTGTTGAAAATAATAAAGCTTAATGCTCACGGCATCTTTATAAACAAATCAAAAGAGTAAATTGTTTCGAGCCAGAGAATCTGAATTCATATTCGAATCCTCTAGCGCGTCACCTTTTAACACGAACAGAAAAAATGGCGACTTCAACTGGGGAGTACGCTGAAACTTTGATTTTCAAAAAAGACTCGCCAAGAGCATCAAGCTTTTTGTTTTCAAAAGAAAAGAAAGGGATAAGCTTTCACATTGTGCATATGTCTTTTTCTTTATTGTGTGTTTTCGATTTCATCGATGGAAAGAAATCCTAACCCGGATTTAAGAAACATTTTAAGATCTAGGTGGAGGTAGTAATACGTGAGATGTCTCAATACTTACGGGTTAATATCTCTCTCGGTGGAGGTTGTCTTGGGGTATTAGTGTTTAGCAAGTATTTGCGAAGACATTTTGCTTTCAAGAGGACTTACGTGAGTTGGTCAGAACACATAACCCATCCCGCCATTTAGGATGTAGTGCGTAGATTATCCGGCGTAAGCCTGAGTAATTGTCATGCGAGACTACGATCAGAGTTTCTCTTGAAAATATTATTGGACCATCGAGTATTCAACAAACCGATAATATTTCAAAGAGGAGTGTTGAGCCTCAGATATCGAGAGAACCCGCTTCACGATGAATAAGCCCTTAGAACTTACCCACGTTTGATTCTTATCGTTGGCCCCATGCTCGTGACTTCGAACGCTTGACCGTGTGTATAACTACTAACCATGTTTGCCACATTCATGCATTCATTCATTCAAAAAAAAAAACTTCATTTCTCTTCCCATTTCCAAAGAATTTAGAGATTTTTTGTAAAATATTTTAGGTTAGAGTGATGGACGTCAGAGGAAGATTCACCAAGAGATACAATTTTAGAATTCCTGATGTAGAAAAGTTGAAAGAGTTAGCATCCTTGGTAGAAGATCCCTCGGATTTCAGAAAACGCTATGGAACTCTTTTAAATCTTCTGAATACTAACGTTGATGAGGGACTTCTCAAAACTTTCGTTCAGTTTTACGATCCAGTCTATCGCTGTTTCACTTTCCCTGACTATCAGTTGATGCCTACTTTGGAAGAGTACGCGCACATCCTAGGTATCTCAGTATCAGACAAAGTGCCTTTCAATGGTTTGGAAGCCATTCCTAAGTCACCAGTCATTGCAACGATGACTCACTTAAAGAAATCTGAGATAGACAAAAACCTAACTACCAGAGGAAAACTCTTAGGACTAACTTCAAAGTTCCTAATGGAGAAGGCTCTCAAATTCTCTGAAGCCGGTAGTATGGTAGCCTTTGAAGCTATTTTAGCTTTACTCCTCTATGGATTGGTGTTGTTTCCCAATGTCCCAAATTTCGTTGTTATCAACGCCATAAGAATCTTTCTGATTGGAAATCCCATTCCCACTCTGCTTGGTGACACCTACGTCTCTATTCATCATAAAAATCGTCAAGGAGATGGAACTATCGTGTGTTGTGTACCTCTGTTTTTCAAATGGATTGTCTCACACTTGCCTAAATCTCCTATCTTCCACGAAAACAAAGATGAATGGCATTGGTCTCGAAGACTCATGTCTCTTACAAACGACGATATCCATTGGTATACCTTGGCAGACAATGAGATGGAAATCATTGAGAGCTGTGGAGAATTTGCCAACGTACCTCTCATTGGTACAAAAGGAGGAATCAACTACAACCCATTCCTAGCGAGACGTCAACTCGGATACGCAAACTCTAGTAAACCCTTTGGTTTTACAGTGGAGAGTTATTTCTACCACGAGGGAGAGGATTCCCAAGGATTGAAGGCTAGAATGATCAGAGCTTGGCATCACATCCGAAAGAAAGAAAAAGGGAAGGAAAAGAATTGTGTAGCCATGGAAACCTACACTTATTGGGTAAAGAAAAGAGCAAAGGAATTTCGAATGCCTTACGCTTATGAAGAACCCATGTTCTCAACCGCTTCCAAATTAACAATTTTTCCCGTCGAAACTATGGGAGAATACCAAGAAGCTTTGGCCAAAATAAGGTTTGAAAAAGAGGCTTTGGAAAACAAGCTCCTTAAGACTAATCTTGAGAATGAGAAGCTCAAGAAGCAAGTCAAAGATCATGAAAAGACGCTTTACTTCCAGGATGAATGGCTCATGGAGAAGGATGAGAAGATTCGTCAGAAAGATAACGCAATCCAGAGATACATCAAGGAAAGGAAGAGAAAGCTTGAAGAAATGACAACCAGCGATCCCGTTCCCGACAAGTGGAAGAAAGTCATTAACAAGTTAAAAACCGAGAAAGCTGAACTGAAAGCTCACTATGGAAAGGAAATCCTGAAGCTGAAGCTGCATCAAGCCTTTGGATCTTCATCCGACGAAGATATTTAATTAGTTCAATTTAGTTTGTAATTTTATCATTTATTTTATCATTTTTGTGAGCAATGCTCCAAAAAACAGAATTGTTGTAATCTTCTTTCAATAGTCAATAAATTCGTGTTTTCCATCCAAATATTTGCACGAAATATCTCTTTTTAGCATAAATTCTTTGGAAATCTTTCTTTACAATCATAATCATGCATCATACTTTGCATTTAAGTCTATTGTCTAGAGTCTGATACTTGAACAGTTTGAACAGATAGGAAAAGATCGCCAAGCTGTCGCGTCTTAGAGTTTCTCGACCGCGTCCACAGCCAACTCGAACATTCGATACAAGATCAAAAAGAAGAAAAGTAATGGAAGGATTTGAACAAGAGAATGCTGAACTTCGTAGTACAGTAACAACACTGCAAGAAGAAGTGGAGAGACTCACATCTTTGGTCAACTCATTGGCCGCAGCGCAAAGTCAACAAGCAGCATCGAGCAGTCAAAACCAAGCAGCGATCTCAGAAGACACTACTACTCCAGTTTCAGCTGTCGCAGTCAGTAGTTCACCTTTCAGTATGCCAGAAGGCTATCCATGGGGCATGCCTTTCAACTTTGGCATCAGATTTCTCCAACTGACTTCTCAAACAACCACGCTTGAAATACCTACTTTGCAGCAAAATTCTACATTTACTCCACAGCATGGAGTAACTCTTCCACAAGTAACAATGTCGGTTTCTCAACCAATTATGACGAACTCAGCTTCCGTAGTGCACACTACCATAGACGAAGAAGTTCACCATACTCTAGGCAATAACACGAATTCCCGTGGCTCGATGGAGAATCTCCAGGAACAACTCCTCAAAATGCAGCTTGAGATAAAGACGATTCGAGGGAAGGAATTGTTTGGGAAAAATGCCCAGGATCTGTGCTTAGTTCCTCGCGTAAGAATACCTGCAAAATTCAAAGTCCCTGACTTTGAAAAGTACAAAGGAAACTCCTGTCCACAAAGTCATCTCACGATGTATGCCAGGAAAATGTCTACATACAACGACGATCACCAGTTGTTAATCCACTACTTCCAAGATAGTCTCACCGGTGCCGCACTGAAGTGGTACATGGGATTAGACAGCGCAAGTATCCAAACATTCAATGACTTAGGTGAAGCCTTTGTACAGCAATATAAGTTCAACTTGGATATGGCTCCCGATCGGGACCAACTCCGCTCCATGTCTCAAAAGGAAAGGGAGACATTCAAAGAATATGCGCAACGATGGAGGGAAATTGCTGCCCAAGTCAACCCACCATTGGAAGAGAAGGAGATGACTAAGGTATTCTTGAATACTCTAGGCTCATTCTACTACGAGCGAATGGTCGCTAGCGCTCCCGGAGATTTCACTGAGATGATGAGCATGGGAATGCGATTAGAAGAAGGGGTTCGAACCGGACGCCTAACCAAGGAAGCAAGATCTTCTAGTGGAACAAAGAAGGTTGGAACCAGTTTCCCAAGGAAAAAGGAACATGACATCGGAATGGTATCCCGAGGGAAACCGCGTAAGAATGTCATTCAACAACGACAGGTAGCTGCCATAGCGCCTCAACACAACTCCAAACACGGAATTGCTCCGCAATTCAACAAAATCAACAAACTCAACCCTCGTCAACGTGCTCGCAGCTTAACAATCAAACTATGCGCCTCGGGTTACGCACCGACCCAATTCCAATGACGTACGTAACTTTACCTGCGCTAATAGAAAAGAACTCGACATGACATAAGGTCACCACCTCAATCCCGAAAAATTACCGTGGTGGTACAAAGCGCACGTATCTTGCCCTTTTCACCAAGGGCACCGTGCCATGACCTTGAGCATTGCATAGCATTAAAGGCGTAAATCGAGATTAGTGAGATCTAATCTTCTTTCCTTGAAATACAAGGTCGAATGTGCAAGCCAATCCGCTTCCATCACATGGACACTCGGTGAGTTTGATCTTGAGAAATGAGGTACCTTGTCAGCGTAAACTTAATCGAGGAAACTTGGTGCATCTCCATGAAGCATACAGTACAATGAGCACCTTCACTAAGCACGATTACGCAACTTGCCATATCTGCTCCAAAGATATTCAAGGATGTCCCACCATAAGAGCAGACATTCAGCGATTGTTAGATATCGGTGAGCTACAGATCTACAGAAACAGAGATGACCATGACGTAAATATAGTAGGGCGTTTTCCGCATGAGCTTTTAGTCTCAGATATCAACTCGGAAAATCCTGAAGTAAACGTTATCATCCCTTGTTTCAACATACCTAAACATGTGGAGATTGAATGCAATGGTTCCAGCACCCCAGAGTCTCCTTTGGTGATTTGCTTACCCGGTCCTGTTCCATACAGTTCTACCAAAGCAATTCCTTACCAATACAATGCAACCCTGATAGAGGATGGGAAGAAGAAACCCATGCCTACTCTTCCAGCTAATGTCAATATAACAGAAATCGGATGAGTGACACGAAGTGGACGAGTACATACTCCATTACCCCTAAGACCGTCTGCAGTTCCTATTGTCAGACAAAATCCAGTTAACATACCTTCCGTGAATCCTGCAACGATTCCCGTTGTTAACCCAAGCACAAATGTTGGTCTTCCTGATAAAGCCAACGTCAACGCAGACTTTGATGAGATACTGAAATTAATTAAGAAAAGCGAATACCGAGTCGTGGATCAACTGATGCAGACTCCTTCCAAGATTTCAATACTGTCTCTACTCCTCAACTCCGAAGCTCACCGAGAAGCTTTAATGAAGGTACTAGACCAAGCCTATGTAGACCATGATGTGACTACAGACCAGTTTGGAGGTATTGTCACCAACATAACAGCTTGTAATAATCTAAGTTTCAGTGACGAGGAACTTCCAGAAGAAGGGAAAGATCACAATTCGGCCTTGCACATCTCGATGATTTGCCAATCAGATTCCCTGTCCAATGTATTGGTAGATACTGGTTCATCTTTGAACGTAATGCCAAAGACGACACTCGCTCGTTTGGCTTACAAAGGGACACCAATGAAGTTCAATGACATAGTAGTAAGAGCTTTCGACGGGTCAAGGAAGTCAGTTATTGGGGAAGTAGATCTCCCGATGACAATTGGTCCGCACACTTTCCTAATCACTTTCCAAGTCATGGACGTGTCAGCTGCTTACAGTTGTCTACTAGGAAGACCTTGGATCCACGAGGCGAGCAGAACTTACTCTCCATCAGAAATTAAAATTCACAGTAAATGGAAAGTTGGTAACCATCAACGGTGAACAGGCTTTGCTCATAAGCCATTTGTCCAGTTTCTCTTTCATCACAGCTAATGACGTTGAAGGGACACATCTCCCAAAACATCCGTTAGAAGATGAATCTACCAGCAAAAACAGATCATCTATCTCTTCGTATAAAGAAGCAGCACAGATAGTAAAAGATGGCAATGCTGAAGGTTGGGGACAAGTAATCAAACCTGTCAACAACGAAACAAAAGCCGGACTTGGGTTTACACCCGTATTCTCCAAAGACAAGCAAAAGGATGAAGCACTTCGTCCAATTAAAGAAGTATTCAACAGTGGGGGTTTCTTAAACCCTGTTCTCCAAGAGGTTAGCGTTGTAACCATTGAAGATGATGAAGACGATCCCTCAGAATCGGAAGAGTGGAGCACTTATTTAAATAGCCCTGAATATGTGTCTCAATAGGAATTGTACGCACCGACTGATCAATTCAAAGACATGTCCCTGCAGCGACATGGAAATCCATCTGTCCCTTCTAAAGTTTGGGATACCTTGGGAGAACCCAGTGGTAAATTTGACTACATGGTAAAGTATACTGCGCCAGAAAGATCGAGAATCAGAATCGAAGATATACAACCCACAGGATGGGGTGATTCTTTTGAGTACCCTAGTCAACCAGAGGAGGTGTACTCATCTTCCCAATCTAATCAGACAATCGAAGTTCCAAACGAAGATATCTGCTTTAACGCGCCAGTAGAGTCTGTTAAATCAGATCCTGATTACCACTACATCAACGTGATCACTGAAGATCAGGAATACGATTCGGGATATGATTTGGAAAGTGTCGCCGACAACGAGTCTCTCCACTCAAAAGATTGGAGGATACATCCCCAGAATTCAACGCAAAGGTCAACAGGAAGCGCATATGTTGTATCCCATACTTCCCGATCTGTTAATCAAACTGAAGAAGACTGCTTTAGCAGCACAAAAGGCAAGGTCTGTCGTCCAGAATCTTCAAAACCTGCTCAAACAACGACCAAAGTCTACTCAAGGGTTAAACCAAAAGGAAAATTACCAGAGTACCTCGACTTCCAAGGAGTTCGTCACTACTGGAAACCCGTTGAAGTTCGGACTAACGCTCCTAGTTCTAAATAGTTTATCTTTGCTTTTGTTTTGAACTCTCACTTCGCCCAAAGTGAAGAGATGTTTTATAGGGTTTAGCTTTTAAATAATTTCTCTTTGTCTTGCCAAAGACAAATGAGTTTGTATTTTAGGGCCCTGTTTCATATTGTGAATCATAAATAAGATGCGTTGTTTTGATTCCACATTTTGTGTTTATTTTTCATTTTACCCTTTCCTGGAAATGATAATCCTAAAAAACACAATAAAAAAAATTTAATCTGCATACACTTTCACATTAACTTTTTTCAAAAAAAAATGATAAGGAGTTAATTAATCAAACATAAATCAAATATGCATATTAAACAGATGGACAAATCCATTGAAAGCAATAACTCTATGCTCTCTCCCAACTTTGAAATCCCCTGTGAAGTCGCCGAGGAAGAAGTTGAAGAAGAGATCCTAGATGAGATTTCTCGACTACTAAAGCACGAGGAAAGGATCATTCAACCTCACAAAGAACCTCTAGAAGCAATCAACTTGGGTTCTGAAGAAGACAAAAAAGAAGTAAATATCGGAGCTTCACTCGACAACAACGTCAAGAGCAAACTGATAGATCTTCTCAAAGAATATGTTGATGTGTTCGCTTGGTCCTACCAGACATGCGAGGTTAGATACCAAGATCGTGGAGCATCATTTTCATTAAAGCCGAGTGTCCACCGTTAAGCAAAAAGCGAGAAGAGTTCACCCCGATATGGTGATAAAATCAAAAGGAAGTTCAAAACAATGACGCAGTTTTCTCGTACTGAATATCCTCAATGGCTAGCCAACATAGTACTTGTCTCCAAGAAAGACGGGAAGGTTAGAATGTGTGTTGACTACCGGGATCTGAACAAGGCAAGTCCGAAAGACGATTTCCCGCTTCCGCATATTGACATGCTAGTGGATAGCACTGCAAAATTCAATGTTTTTTCCTTCATGGACGGTTTCTCTGGCAACAATCAGATCAGAATGGCTCCCGAAGACATGGAGAAGACATCCTTCATCACGCCATGGGGCACTTTTTGCTACAAAGTAATGCCGTTTGGATTAAAGAATGCAGGCGCAACTTACCAAAGGGCAATGACTACTCTCTTCCATGACATGATGCACAAAGAGATCGAAGTCTACGTGGACGACATGATAGCAAAGTTTGACACTGAAGATGAGCATATAGAGTATCTCTTAAAGTTGTTTCAACGACTAAGGAAATTTCAGCTTCGCCTGAATCCTAACAAATGCACCTTTGGGGTAAGATCTGGGAAACCCCTAGGTTTCATCGTCAGTCAAAGAGGTATTGAAGTGGACCCTGACAAAGTCAAGGCTATTCAAGAAATTCCTACGCCGCATACAGAAAAGCAAGTAAGAGGATTTCTCGGACGGTTGAATTACATCTCCAGGTTTATCTCTCAAATGACTACTACCTGTGGGCCGATATTCAAGCTTCTCCGCAAGAATCAAGAAGTTGTATGGACAGAAGATTGTCAAAAAGCTTTTGACAGTATCAAGGAACACCTGTCAGAACCACCAATATTGATCCCTCTAGTGGAAGGAAGACCGTTAATCCTATACCTTACCATACTAGAAGAATCCATGGGCTGCGTACTTGGACAGCAAGATGACACCGGTAAGAAGGAGCATGCCATTTACTACTTGAGTAAAAAATTCTCAGACTGTGAAACTCGTTACTCCATGCTCGAGAAAACATGATGCGCTTTGGTGTGGGCTTCAAAACGTCTCCGCCAGTACATGATCAATCACACGACTTGGTTAATCTCCAAAATGGATCCAATCAAGTACGTCTTTGAAAAGCCTGCCTTAACAGAGAGAATCGCTCGATGGCAGATGCTACTATCTGAATATGACATCCAGTACCACGCTCAAAAAGCGGTCAAAGGAAGCATTCTCGCTGATCACTTGGCTTATCAGTCGCTCAACGAATACCAATCTCTCAAGTTTGATTTCCCAGACGAGGATGTTATGTACTTAAAAATGAAAGATTGCGACGAACCACTGCCCGGAGAAGGACCAGATCCAGAATCTAGATGGGGCTTAATTTTCGATGGAGCAGTTAATGTCTTCGGCAATGGAATTGGGGCAGTCATCATCACTCCCGAGGGTTCTCATATCCCGTTTTCTACCAGATTGCTATTTGATTGCACCAACAACATCGCAGAATACGAAGCTTGCATCATGGGTATCGAAGAAGCCATCGACTTGAGGATCAAGATCCTTGACATATACGGAGACTCAGCCCTTGTGATCAATCAAATTAAAGACAAGTATGAAACTCATCATCTTGGTCTAATTCCTTACAGAGATTATGCAAGACGTTTGTTGACTTTCTTCAACAAAGTTGAACTGCATCATATCCCTCGAGATCAGAATCGGATGGCATACGCCTTAGCTACTCTATCTTCCATGTTCAAAGTCAACGATTGGAATGATATGCCTAAGATTCGCATCAGACGCCTTGAAAGACCTGCATATGTATTCACAACTGAAGCAGTCTTCGACGATGAACCGTGGTTTCACGACATCAAACGTTTCCTTCAAACACGAGAGTACCCACTCGGGGCATCGTACAAAGATAAGAAAACTCTAAGGAGACTTTCTCGAAACTTCTTCCTCAATGAAGATGTGCTATACAAAAGAAACTTCGACATGGTTCTGCTCAGATGTGTCGACAGACAAGAAGCAGACACGATCATCCATGAAGTGCATGAAGGATCTTTTGGAACCCATTCTAATGGGCATGCAATGTCCAGGAAAATCTTAAGAGCAGGATACTATTGGATAACGATGGAATCTGATTGCTGAAACATGTCAAGAGATGTCACAAGTGTCAGATCTACGCAGATAAGATCCATGTGCCACCAACTCTACTCAACGTTCTCTCTTCTCCGTGGCCTTTCTCCATGTGGGGCATTGATATGATTGGGATGATTGAACCAAAAGCGTCCAACGGACATCGCTTCATTCTAGTGGCTATTGATTATTTCACCAAATGGGTCGAAGCAGCGTCTTACGTCAACATTACAAGACAAGTGGTTGTGAGGTTCATCAAGAACAACCTCATTTGCCGATATGGAGTTCCAAGCAAGATCATTACAGACAATGGATCGAACTTGAACAACAAAATGATGAAAGAACTGTGTGAGGAATTCAAGATCGAGTACCATAACTCATCTCCTTACCGGCCAAAGATGAACGGCACCGTTGAAGCTGCCAAGAAGAACATCAAAAAGATTGTCCAGAAGATGGTCATCACCTACAAAGACTGGCACGAAATGCTGCCATTTGCTCTACATGGGTATCGTACTTCAGTGCGCACTTCAACAGGGGCAACTCCTTTTTCTCTAGTATACGGCATGGAAGCAGTGCTCCCCGTAGAAGTTGAGATTCCGTCTATGAGAGTTCTCATGGAAAAAAAGTTACCTGAGGCTGAATGGTGTCAAAGCAGATACGACCAGTTGAACTTAATCGAAGAAAAGCGCCTGACCGCTCTGTGTCATGGACAACTGTATCAAAGAAGAATGAAGAAAGTTTTTGACAAAAAGGTCCGACCTCGTGAATTCCGAGAAGGCGACCTCGTGCTTAAAAAGATTCTGTCTTTTCAACCAGATTCTAGGGGCAAATGGACTCCTAACTACGAAGGCCCATACATCGTCAAAAGAAGCTTTTCTGGCGGTGCTATGACTCTCACAACCATGGATGGTGATGAACTCCCACATCCTGTGAATGTTGATGCAGTCAAGAAATACTTTGTCTAATAAAACAAAAGAACAGCTCGGTAAGTCGAAAACCCGAAAAGGGCGGCTTAGGCAAAAATGAGTGTCTCGGTGGATTGAAAACCTAAAAAGGCGATCCAGGCAAAAATTAGAGACAATGAATAGAAAATATCCTGATGGATTGAAAACCTGAAAAGGCAATCTAGGCAAAAATAAGGATACAAAAATGACAAAGTAATCGCAATCATCAGCATCAAATCAAGAATCTTCCATCAACGGATCTTCAATCAAATCTTACAAGCAACAAGCACAGGGGGAATTCGAAGTTGTTAGGGATAATAGTGGTTATTTGCTTTCAATGTAGCCTTTTCCTAATAAATTATCATTTCCAACTTTTGTAAATAGCTCATGGAATCACGCCTTCGGCTGATTACCATTCTATCAATAAAATTTGAGCCTTGTGCTTTTTTGTTTGCAATCCTTGCTTTATTCTGTTTTGCAAAATAACGCTTTTTATTGTGAAAATCACTTTTTGAAAAAAAGTTTTAAATGAATTTTTACTTCAAAATTTTGAAACAAAAAAAGCAAAAATGTTCCTTTGAAACTATGAACACGGAAAGAACTTCGACAGTCTCTCCATAAGTGTCTCGATCTCCGAAGGATAAGAACGACTGCTACAGAAGTCTTCTCCTCAGCAGAAGTCATCAAAGGACGATATTCTTATCCAAAAAGAATTCCCAACAAAGTTGCCAATGAAATGCCTTTCTTCGAAAGTTTAAAGCATGCAACTCAGATCCTTCATCAGCAACGTCTAACACCATTGCTGCGGATATTGCTAAGTATTTGTTCAAACTGTGACATGGTCCTTTTCCCAAATGCCTCTTTAGTGTCTTTGTCAAGTATTGTTAGCATGCATATAACATTCATGACATTCATACATAATAGCATCATTTATGCATTTTTGCATTCCTCAAAAACGTTTGCTTCCATCTCACTGGTTTAAATCACACTTATTCATGTATGTTTGATCATATTCCCAGTAGATTATCCCAAAGCAGAGAAATACATTTTTTTCTCTACCACGTTCCCCAGCTGAGATCATTCCTCATCAGGGACAATGTCTTGATTGACTTTTTCTTTCCAGTTCGTTCCTGGATAGAATCCTGTCTATAATGAACAAAGCAAATAAGCAATAGCCTCATCGTTTGAGCCGCTTATTTTTCTCTTCATTCCTAAACTTGTCATGAAAGTTTGTTCTTCTCAACAAGGTCAAATCATGACCATACGAGAAATCTCTCAGCAGTTGTCTTTCTGTCTAAAAGAAAACCTGTGTCTTCCAATCAAAATGCCCGCGTCTTCTCAAAAGAGAGATCCTCGGCAAGATTTTATTCAAGAAAGTAGAAACTCATTTGAGTTCGCTTTCATCATTCACAAGGCTGAATACCCAGTAATATATCTCAAAGATTTACCTTGTTATAGTTATCACTTTGCTGATAATTGGTAATATCTTCAAAACTCATTTTGAGATCTGTTTCCATCATTTGTCTGTTGTTCACAAAGCTGAATATACAACAATTTTCTAAAGATTTACCTTGTTATAGTTATCACTTTGCTGATAATTGGTAATATCTTCAGAACTCATTACCATACCATATCACAAGGCTGATAATTGGTAATATCATTTTCACTTACCTTAAACATTGTCACGAGGCTGACAGAAGGTAATCTCTCTATTCCCAAAACGAAACAAACATTCACATATTTTGTGAATCTCTTTTTCCCCAGTAAGACATATTGCTTGTTTCCAAAAAAACAGGATACTCTTTTCTTCAAACAGATTGAGTCATCCTCACAAAATTTTTTCCACCATGTCATTTCTTTGATATCATCTGGGTAAAACTTTTACAATCATTTTGCATCATCCGCATCTTTTGGTATCTTAGGTCCAAAATTTGCGTATTATGATATTTAAGTCTCTTTACACCTATCAAAACAAAGATATTCATCTTCATCTTTCAGGTTAAACAAACTTAAATAGGGGCATCTGTCATACCCCAATTTTTGACCTAATATACCACCTTACATTTGCATCATTGCATAACTAACAGTTCAGACAGCATTAATCGGGTGTAGCATTCACAAGTCAAAATTAGGGTTTCATCAGATTTTCATCTGATTCAAGAGGCAACCAATTAGGGTTTGAGTTTTACTCACCTCATTTGATCTATCTTGATCAAATCATTAACCTCTGATCATCAGATATCCAATTTTTCTCATTGATCAATCAAGGATCGACCAATTAGGGTTTTGATCGAGCATGAGTATTCTCTGACTTTTTGAGCAAGAAATGACTTTTTTTGATAGAGATTGGTCATTATATCTTAGATACAACATCTTGACCTAATTTATAGATTCAAAACATCACAGAAGTTCACAGACTTCATCAGCCAATTTCAGAAACATCTGATGCAAATTCATCTGCATAGAAAAGTCAAACTTTGACTTTTGGTCAAATTTTTCAAAACAAAACTTTTTCAATCATCAAAATACTTCAAATGATCTGTCATGATCATAAAAAATCAAAGAATTTGGAAAAGTCAACAAAAAGTCAAAAGTTCCAACACTTAGAAAAATTTCTAAGTGTTAAAATTTCTTATTATTTCCAAACTTCATGGCATTTTTTCACATAGTTCCGTTTTGAATTGGAAAAACCTCAAAACATGAAAGTTGTAGCCCTTGAAACAAGCTTTTCAAAATGTCCAAGAAATCTCAAATCCATGGAGTCTAGCTATACTTTTGAAATTGAAACATAAGGCTCCATGAACATGGTTTTTCAAGGTCAAAACTTCACATTTATAGGTCATTTTGTGATTTCTTCATCTAGAAGCAATGCCACCTTGCCAAATGGAGTTTAGAGCTGATAAATATCAGCTAGAGATAATTGAGAAGAGATAAGATCAATTTGTGATTTTCACACATAGTAAAAAGAGGAAGCTTCCTTTTTCCTTTTGTAAAAGTCTTTCTTGCCCTTTAAGTCATCTTTGAATTACAAAGCCTTGTACTTGTGCCTAACATTTCAGAACTATTGGCCTATAAATAGAGCATAATTTTCAATTTCAAATCACACCAAAGCAATGCAAAGTTATGCTTTCTCTCTTCTTTCTTCAAAATCAAGTAACATAGTTTAAAATTGCCAAAACTTGCATTTTTGAAAATTAAGGAAAATCTTTGATCAAATTGGTGTCTAATGTATTCTAATATCCATTTGAAACTTGTCTAGAACTTAAAAGCAACATAGAACAAGCTAAAATTCAGAATTGCACTTCATGTCACATAAGCTTGCAAAACTGCCTTAGCATTCGAATTTAGAGTTTGGCTTGAACAAGTTGTGTTTTAATCACTCAAACATCATCTACAAACATCATAGGGATGATCCAGATCAATAACCAACAACTGTAACATGTCTAACATCAAAATCGAGCTTCCATTTTCAGACTGTGCAGGTGGACTTGGCTGGAGTAATTCAAAGTGATTCAAAGCAAGCAGACCATTCCTACAGCTTCCACATAGGCCGATGATGCTATAGCAATCACAAAACAAGTTCTGGAAACACTCTAACACCTCCTTCAATCTCAGCTTGAACAGGTTAGAACTCAAACTTCAATATCATGATTCTTTGAACTTAAATGAAAAAACGCTTGGCCAATCATTTTCTGCACCTATCACGATCATAAACCCTCAAACAAATTGAAAAATCATCAACCATACATCATTTAATTTAGAATTTTCAGTTCTAGGGTTCTTCATGATTTCTGGAAATCCAATCGTGTTAGACCAAAAATAAATGCAATTAACATCCACCATCGTGTTCCTTGTGAAAAATCGAGCAACTTTCATGTTTACTTCATCTAATTTCATTGAGAAACGAAGATTATAGCATGGATTATAGGATCTGAGAATCAAAGAGGAAGAACATGGCTTCGCGCGTGTTCTTGAGTTTTTAAATTCAAATTTTCCAATATGTTATCTACAAGTGTTTTGATTCATAAACATAAAAACACGCTTGTCCCAGCGGTTACCAGCTTGCTCGTAGTCCTTTGTGCCACGTAGCCACCCCAATGGTCATGGGTTCAACTCTCCAAAGGACCATTTTTTTAAAAACTTTTTCATATTTTTTTCATTTTTCTTACAAACTTCAACATTTTTTTTAACCAATCAAAACTCCTCATTTTGAGGTGATTTTTTGTACACTTGTCAATAAATATATCTATTTTATGATAGTGCAAAAATTTCAGAAAAACTTTCATCGATCATATTTTAATCGAGCAAAACGACGCTTTGAACACTTTTCAAAACACCTTTAAAAGGTGAATTTTTCAAACTTTCGACTTCCGATTCTTTTCAAAACTTCTCATAAATAAACCTCACATTTCAAAACATTTTCAAAATCATTTTTCAAAACTTTTCATTAAACTTGAACATTTTTTCCATGATCGATCCGATTTAAACGATAAAACCGAATTCGTTTTCTCTCGAATTTCTTAATCGATCATGGGCCTCCCTCACGGTACTTGTGTATACATAAACAAAACATTCTTTTATGTACATATATACTTTCCTTGTACATATCAAATTCTTTTTATACTCATACAAATATTTGTCTGTACATAATACAGATACTTTTCACAGATAAAATCCGATCGTTCGTTTTTGTTTCGTCTGTATATACACTGAATACCATTGATATTAAAAGGAGGATTATTCCCCGTGAAACTGCTTTTAAATCAATGGGCCACCCTTACGGTGTAAGTCCCAACCCTCCTATGTACATCCATCTTTCTCTGTACTTAAATACTTGTTCGTGTACATATTTACTTCCTTGTACACATTCAAACTTGTAAATAATCAAGTTGCGCTCGTTTTAAACGTTCGTTTCACAGACACTTGTTTATATTTACTTCATAAACTCTTGTAAATAAACATCATGCATTGTTTATATTTCCTTCATAAACTCCTGTGAATACGTATCACACACACACACTTGTTTATACAACTGTCTAGTTATAACATAACAACTAGTCTAACCAATAGGTTCCCCACAGTTGTAGCCTCCGCTTGGGCTTTATACAAGATAACTCTCCCCACAGAGTTAGCCTTCTCTTGGGCTTTGTACAAGGTAACTCATTTCATCTGAGTTCAGCCTCCTCTTAGGCTTCATATAAGAAAACTCATTCATCTGAGTTTAGCCTCCGCTTAGGCTTCATATAAGACAACACTCGCCTGTTGAGTCAGCCTCCTCTTGGGCTTCGTTCAAAAGAACTCCTCATTGAGTTTAGCCTTCTCTTGGGCGTCATACAATGAAAGAGATAGGAAATCTCTTAACAGCCTCCTATTGGGCTTCCAATACAAAGAATCACCTGCGTTAGGATAGAACCCTGAGAGTATAATTTCCCGGTGAAATTGCTCTTAATTCCAAAAGGATGGTTTCCCAGTGAAATCCCTTTTAAAGACAAAGCCAGCCATACCCTATAGCTTCCTCTTAAGCTTCATACAAGGACCCTCGATGACCCTCAGAATGCCTCCTCTTGGGCTAACAATACAAGGACCCATGGGCTTCTTAAAAGCATCCCCTAATCCAACCAATTTCTCCTAGAGATTTAGACATTTATCATCTCTATGGAAGAAATATCTAATCTATCACATCACATACAGTCAAAAACTTTTCAAACTCTTTTCAAACAAAAACATCTCTTAATTGTAAGTGGTAACGCTTGTACACTCAAGCAAAACACCCAATACTTACAGTTAAAAGATTCAAACATCTTTTTCAAAACATCTTTCTTAAACATGTAAGTGGTAACGCTTGTACACTCGAGCAAAGCACCTAATACTTACGATGAAAGATTTCATTTCAATCAAACTTTTCAAAAATGTATGTGATGAAATAAATTAGATACATTTTTCATTAAGATGACATTTGTCTGTCTCTTACTAACATCTCGTTGCTTTCCACTAGCATAAGTGGGAACTACGATTGCTCTGACTTTCTCAACATCCTTTTGAGAATACGTAGGCACAAGGTCTCATCCTTGCCGAGCAAATTTCTTTCTCCCTCAGACCAAACAAACCATAAATCCCTTTAGATCCGAGCTACAAATGCTCTGATTCCCACTAGGGGATATGCAGAAGATCCAAAGATCTTTGCGAGCACAATAATAACAAACACTAGGATCCCACATAATTTATCCTTCTTAAAATCCCAAAGGAGAAACTTTCCCAATCATAGAGATAGCAATTAAAAAACACATAAACATATCAAACATATTCATATATAAAGCTATAGATAACTATATATATTTAGGGTGCTCCATCTATTCCCTTTATATAACAATCCCCTTACTCGATCTCCCCAATGCGTTGCGTCTAGTTTGCGCTAGTCGTTCGCATATCAATATCAATTGAGGGTATTAACAGCTTTCCCCTTTTTCATAATCATTAAATCATCTTTCTTGTGTTGAAAATAATAAAGCTTGATGCTCGCGGCATCTTTATAAACAAGTCAAAAGAGTAAATCGTTTCGAGCCAGAGAATCTGAATTCATATTTGAATCCTCTAGCGCGTCACCTTTTAACGCGAACACATACCAAGGTACAGAAGAAATTACTAAGGTGGTTTCCATGAGTTTATCAGGTTCTGTGTCTTCCAAGTGGGAAATCAGTCTATCGTACTGGAATTCATCATCGATCGACACTTGTTCATGTTTAAGATTTTCTAGTCTAAAGAGATGATCTGCTACCACATTTTCAGTTCCTTTCTTATCTTTGATTTCTAAATCAAACTCTTGCAGCAGCAATATCCATCTCAAGAGTCTAGGTTTAGCGTCTTTTTTGGTTAGGAGATATCTAATAGCAGCATGATCAGTGTAGATGATTATTTTGGATCCTACTAAATAGGAACGGAACTTATCTAACGCGAAGATTACTGCTAAGAATTCTTTCTCGGTTGTAGCATAATTCATTTGCGCTTCATCTAAGGTTCTGCTTGCATAATATATAACGTGGAGTCTTTTATCCTTTCGTTGTCCTAAAACAGCTCCTACGGCGTAGTCACTCGCGTCACACATTATTTCAAAAGGTTCATTCCAATCTGGAGTTTGCATGATGGGCGCAGAAATTAATGCCTTTTTTAGAGTTTGAAACGCTTCTAAACATTTTTCGTCGAAGATGAATTCAGCGTCTTTCATTAATAATTCGGTTAGGGGTTTAGTTATCTTAGAGAAATCTTTAATGAATCGTCGATAAAAACCGGCGTGTCCTAAAAAACTTCAAATTTCTCTAACAGTTTTTGGAGGTTGAAGGTTCTCAATAACTTCGATTTTAGCAGAATCGACTTCAATTCCTCTTTTGGATATAATGTGTCCTAATACAATTCCTTCTTGTACCATAAAATGACATTTCTCCCAATTAAGCACTAGATTAACTTTCACACAACGTTCTAATACCCTTTCTAGATTTTCTAAACATTCTTCAAAACTTTGTCCACACACGGAAAAATCATCCATGAAGACTTCCATGATGTTGTCTAGAAAATCAGCAAATATTGCCATCATGCATCTTTGGAAAGTCGCAGAGCATTGCATAAACCAAATGGCATTCGTCTATAAGCAAAGGTTCCAAAGGGGCACGTGAAGGTTGTTTTCTCTTGGTCATCAGGATGAATAGGTATCTGAAAGAAACCTGAGTAACCGTCCAAGAAACAGAAATGAGAATGTCTAGCTAAACGTTCTAACATCTGGTCTATAAATGGTAAAGGGAAATGATCTTTTTTGGTGGCTTTGTTAAGCTTTTGATAATCAATGCACATTCTCCATCTAGATTCAACTCGTTTAGTTATTATTTCTCCTTTCTCATTTTCGACTACTGTGACACCTCCTTTCTTTGGTACAACATGCACAGGGCTAACCCATTTGCTATCAGATATAGGATATATGATTCATGCATCTAACAATTTCATAACTTCCTTCTTAACAACCTCGCTCATAATTGGGTTTAGTCTCCTCTGGTGTTCTCTTGAAGTTTTACAATCTTCTTCTAGCATAATGCGATGCATACAGATAGATGGACTTATTCCTTTTAGATCAGTGATATTATACCCTAAGGCTGTTGGATATTTCCTCAGAATTTGTAAAAGTTTTTCAGTTTCGATTTCTCCAAGTTCTGCGTTCACTATCACTGGTCGTTCGAGTTCGGAATCTAGGAATTCATACCTTAGATTTTTAGGAAGTGTTTTAAGATCTAGGGTCGGTCTCCTTAAACATTGTGTAGGATCTGGTGCTATAGCTAAGCATTCACTTAAATTACTATTCATACTTTCATCGAGATTGTCTTTATTTTCAAGTTCAGCCTCTTTTCTACATTCATCGATGATATCCATGAAGTAACAAGTATCTTCAATTGCAGGTGCTTTCAGGAATTGAGAGAGGATAAATTCGATTTTCTCTTCGCCTACTTCAAAAGTAAGTTTTCCTCTTTTTACGTCTATAATTGCACCAGCAGTTGCTAAGAAAGGCCTTCCAAGAATGATTGGAGTAACTTCGTCCTCCCTTATGTCCATGATGATGAAATCAGTTGGTATATAGAATTGGCCTATGAGTACAGGAACATTTTCAAGAACTCCTGCAGGATATTTAATTGACCTATCTGCTAATTGAACGGACATTTTGGTTGGTCTTAGTTCTCCCATGTCAAGTTTCTTGCATATGGATAGCGGCATCACACTGATACTGGCTCCTAGATCACATAAAGCTTTATCTATGACAAATTTACCAATTACACATGGAATAGAGAAACTTCCAGGATCTTTGAGTTTAGGAAGCATTGTGTCTTGAATTATTGCGCTACACTCAGCAGTAAGCATGACAGTTTCGTTATCCTCTAGCTTTTTCTTATTGGATAGAATTTCTTTAAGGAATTTAGCATAGGAGGGCATTTGAGTTATAGCTTCAGTAAAAGGAATTGTAACATTAAGTTGCTACAGAAGATCCATGAATTTCTTAAATTGACCCACATTCTTAGTTTTAGCTAACCTTTGAGGGTAAGGAATATGAGGTTTATAAGGTGGTGGGGGTACATAAGGTTCGTCCTTTTGTGTGGTATCTTCATTATTATCTTTTTGATTTTCCTTTTCTTGTTTATCTTTAGTTTCAGATTGTTTAACAGAATTTTGTTGCATAGCTGGACTATTATTTCTGGGATCTACAGGTCCATCATACTCTGTTCCACTTCTTAAGATAACAGTATTTGCATGTCCTTTGGGATTAGGTTGAGGCTGTCCATGAAATGAGCCAGCAGGAGCAGCAGAAGCTGCTTGTTGTTGAGCTACTTGAGAGATTTGTGTTTCTAACATTTTATTATGTGTAGCCAAAGCGTCAAGCTTATTAGATAATTGCTTAATCTGCTCATTAATGTGTATATTCTGATTTTGAACATCTTTACTAGTTTGGGATTGAGTATTATTAGTTTGGGATGGAGTAGCAATGAAATGCTCTATCATGATTTCCAAATTAGACTTCCTAGGAGCATTCGATGTATTAGGACCATTATTAGGATGATTTGGAATAACTTTAGGATAACCAGGTGGTGTAGCAGGAGCTTGTCCAGGTGCGTATAATGCATTGTTATTCTTGTATGAAAAGTTAGGATGATTCTTCCAGCCAGGGTTATATGTGTTGCTGTAAGGATTTCCCTGTACGTAATTCGCTTGTTCAACTGGAACTCCTGTTAGAAGTGGGCATTCTAGAGCAAGATGTGATTGAAGACCACATAAATCGCAAGTTTGAGCAATTGCAGCTACGCTAGCTGCGGGAGCGGTGGTAAGATTCTCAAGCTTTTGAGTGAGAGCTTCCACTTTAGCATTGACTTGATCCAGACTATTCACTTCAACGATGGCACCTTTTGTCTGAGATTTTTCTACACTAACTTTCTCCGTTCCCCATTGATAATAGTTCTGAGCCATGCTTTCGATAAGTTGTCTTGCTTCAGTGTAAGGTTTATTCATCAGTGCGCCACCAGCAGCAGCGTCTATAGTCAATCTCGTATTGTACAAGAGACCATTATAGAACGTATGAATGATTAGCCATTCTTCTAAACCATGATGAGGACAAAGTCTAAGCATGTCTTTATAGCGTTCCCAAGCTTCGAAGAGTGATTCATTGTCTTTTTGTCTGAAACCATTGATATTGGCTCTGAGCATAGCAGTTTTGCTTGGAGGAAAATATCTAGCCAAGAAGACTTTCTTCAACTCATCCCATGTGGTGATTGAGTTGGAAGAAAGAGATTGGAGCCATGCGCGAGCTCTGTCTCTTAGAGAAAAAGGAAATAGGCGCAATCGTATCGCCTCGGGATTTACACCATTCGCTTTCACAGTGTCTGCATACTGCACAAACACCGATAGATGAAGGTTCGGGTCGTCAGTAGGAGCTCCAGAAAACTGGTTCTGTTGAACGGCAGAAAGAAGTGAAGGTTTCAGCTCGAAATCGTTTCGAGCGATAGCAGGAGCAGCAATACTATTGTGAGGCTCCGCTTGAGAAGGAACAGCGTAATCTTTAAGAGGACGAGGTGCAGGGGGAGGTGGATCAGCCATCTTCTTCAGTTCTTCAATGTCTGGAAGTTTGGTCGAAGGAAGATTGTTGAGTTCAAAATACTCTTGAATTCGTCTTCTTAATCTGAGATAACGCTCGATATCGTATATAGGTATATGCAAAGGACCGCCTTGAGAGCGAGTATTTGGCATACACAGAGGGAAAAGAAATAGTTGCTATAGTCTATACTTCGTAATAAAATTACGATATCAACTTGAATAGTCCCTGGCAACGGCGCCAAAAACTTGATCGCGTCTTTATCGTCTATTTTAATCGGGAGACTGCAAGTATACCTCCCTATCGCGTAGTTTTAAAAGATATCGAACCTAAGGGACTATAAATCGAACTAACATAACCTAAACTACTGTGTAAAGTTATAGCTATCAAATAAATAAATTTGGGGAACTTTTGGGTAATTAAACTTAATTCTAATTGAAATAGTAATAGGCGAATATCGGTATGTACTTCGTTAATCCTAGAGAATCCGGCTTTCCACTGGCTTATTTTCTCAAAATGATAATAATCCTTTTTCAGCAAAAAGTATTTATTTAAAAATCTTATCTCAAACTTTCGCTCTGTTGAATCGGATTATAATTTTAAACTCTAATGTATGCTCTCGCTATCCCATAGAGTTTAAAATTACTTTTTGAAAATAAATAAAGTTTAATCGGTTTTAAAACGCTGTCGCAGTCTTTAAAAATAATACCTAGTATCCACTATCTGATTTTAAACCTCAAACTTTCGCTCTGTTGGTTTCTAAGCCTTTTTTAACAAATTAAATTAGATAACTAAATCGGAAAAAGTGTTTATTTTATAAAATGTAATTAAGCCTGTTTGTTCCGGACCCTTTCAGTTTAACTTGTTACATACCGATATTTAATAAATTTAGCCAGACATATTCATAAAAACAGACATGAATAAATTAAAGATTTTGACATACATGAATAATTTCATAACCACATAAATTGATTTCATGCAAATAATTAATTAACTAAATCAAAGCAATGTAAATAAGAAACCTGAATTAAATAAACTGCTGGAATTAATTCTTGATTCCTCAAAATAACTGATACAGCTTCTTGATTCTTCAATGGGAATTAATACAAAATGCTTGAAAGGAAAACTAGCTAGAAAACTAAAAACAATACTGGAAAGGAACAATGCTTGAATTTGAATTACAAAGGAAATAATAATTGCTGGAAAATAAACTTTGAAACTGTAAAAAGAATGCTGAAAAACGCAGGAACCCTTGCACTGATTCGTTGATGGTCTTTTATAGTAGTAGAAAGTAACTCCTTTTTCCTATATTTTCGTCCCAATTAAACGAAAATATCTCACTTCAAGAGACGTGCGTCCCGTGATTTTCTCATTCCAACTGACCAATATTGAGACGGGCGTCTCAACACTTTCTTTGAGGGCTACGTGGCAAGGAGGCGGGCGCCTCCCACAAAGGTAGGAGACTGAGGCGGGCGCCCCAAGTGACGTGGGGGGGTGAGACGTGCGTCTCACTCGTGGCTTGGGCTTTGGCTTGCTTCGCTTGCTAACTTGGGCCTGGTTGCTGATTATAGTAGTCCTTTAATCCACCTTTTGCTTTGCACACCCCTTTTCTTCATTTCTTGCACATTTAATTAAATAATTCTTTCGAATATCTTCACTTTGCTCAATTTTTCTAATTAAAATAAAATACCTGAAACAATAAAAATACCAACGTAATATAGAAATAAATGAAATAATTAAATAAAAACACTAACATTATTTATGAAAATTAAATCAAATATACTATATAAAAATGCGTTATCACCTAGCCATGGAATCTCGTGATTCCTGTACTCAAAACACAATTAACCAATTCAGAAAGCTTCGAAACTCCATTCTAAACACAAATAAACAATCAAAACATGTTAAATATGCATGAATAATCAAAATCGATTTTGAAAGTTTTGAACCAAACCGAAACTATGATTTCGTGATTCTGGGCTTGTTGATGGTTGTGAGTATCTAGAACGAATCAATGAACCTCCAGGAATGTATTGGAATGCTTAGAATTGGCTGAATCGATCTGGAACTAGGGCTGCCAATAGCTTGCAATACAAGGTTTTTTTGAGTTTTGTTAGAGTTTTTAGAGGCAGAATTTTCGTTTTTGTGTCATGTGAATGCATTGTGTACTTATAGTGGTTGGATTTAGGTCAAGAATCATGAAGAAATAATGTACCAATCAATGAGAAAATATTTGATTTGGTATAAAACCAAATATTTCCTTTTTGATCAAATTTCAATTAATTCCTTTGCCAATCAATGCAAATTTCGAATTTTCTACCTTGTGTGGCTTGCTTGGACCTCAAGAATGAGAGAAAAATCCAATTTGCATTTAATTTTTATTTTCTACCTTTTATTTTAATTTAATTGGATTTTAAATGATTAAAATCCAAAATAAATAGAAAATAAAAGATAAAATTCGTGTCCTTGGACTTGGAGGTTCCAAATCAGCTAAGAAACAAGTTTGAACCAAGAAAAGTTAGGCCCATTTGCAAAATTTTGGATTTTGACAAGTATTTCTCTTTGTGCACCTCTTCAAAAATGCTCAACTTGTTCAAGGTGTATCTGGCTCAATGTTTAACATTTTGGGTGTTCTTGGACTTTTTGGAAAGCTTAAGATTTCCTCTAAACACCCTCTTTGGTTTCATCTCAATTGAAGTTTCCATGCTCAATAGAACTTCTTTACAAAAAGTTGACTTTTTGTTGACTTTGAAAAGGACCTGTAATGTTTTGATCCATATCTTCCAAATGAAGCATTTTCTGACCAAGCATGTGAGACATGAAGTTGTAGAGAATTGAATTCTCTTCAAAATGAGAGGTTGTGGAAAAATTTCTGATAAAGTGTGAGAAAGTTATGCCTGGTCAAAGTTCTGTTGACTTTTGTCTGAGAAAGCCCAATTTAGAAACTTTGACTTTTGATCAATTCTTGATTTTTCTTGATGAATCATGATCAACCCTTGATCAAATGATGAATGTTACTTCAAAATATGGACGTTGACCAAAAATTATGAAGTTTGACTGTATGTTGACCACAGTTGACTTTTTGTCCAATACAACTGATGTTCAACCATCTAAGCAATTGTCTGAGGAAACTTAACTTATAAGGCTTGTGTCATACCCCAAAATTTTCCCTCCATCTTCTCAAGACATTCCATACATCCATACTCAAGGATTCCTCAAGGGTTGATCAGACAAATCCTCTCCTAGACAATCAACCCAAACTAGGGTTTGGTGATTCTCAGATCAAAATGGATTTCCAACATCTCCAATGATCATCATGCCTCCTCATATACTTCAAATGTTCTCCATGACAAGCTTCAAGCTTCACAAGTCAAGTTTCCTCAAACAATTGCTCAGATGGTTGAAAATCAGTTGTATTGGACAAAAAGTCAACTGTGGTCAACATACAGTCAAACTTCATAATTTTTGGTCAACGTCCATATTTTGAAGTAACATTCATCATTTGATCAAGGGTTGATCATGATTCATCAAGAAAAATCAAGAATTGATCAAAAGTCAAAGTTTCTAAATTGGGCTTTCTCAGACAAAAGTCAACAGAACTTTGACCAGGCATAACTTTCTCACACTTTATCAGAAATTTTTCCACAACCTCTCATTTTGAAGAGAATTCAATTCTCTACAACTTCATGTCTCACATGCTTGGTCAGAAAATGCTTCATTTGGAAGATATGGATCAAAACATTACAGGTCCTTTTCAAAGTCAACAAAAAGTCAACATTTTGTTTTGAAGATATATTGAGCATGGAAACTCCAATTGATATGAGACCAAAAAGGTTGGTTAGAGGACTCTTAGAGCGTTCCAAAAAGTCCAAGAACACTCAAAAATGTGGAAAATTGAGCAAGATACACCATTCACAAGTTGGGCAATTTTGAAGAAGTGCACAAAGAGAAATACTTCTAAAAATCAAAAACTTTGCAAATGGGCTTACTTTTTCTTCATCCAAACTTGTTCCTTATACAATTAGGAATATCCAAGCCCAATGCCACGAATTTTTATTTTATTTTTCTATTTAATTTGGAATTTATTCATTTAAATACAAATTAAATTTAAAAATAAAGTATAAAATCAAAATTAAATGCAAACTTGATTTTTCTCTCTTCCTTGAGATCCAAGTAACTCAATAAAGCCAGCAAATTTCGAAATTTGGTTGGATATGGCAAGATTGGATTGAATATTGATCAAAAGATGAAAATTTGATTTTGTACAAAATCAAATATGATCTGCATTGATTATTGATTGATTCTTCCTCAAATCAACTCCAAATTCATCTACTATATATATTTAACAGATGCCACACGAATTAGGGTAGAATTTTTGACTGGAGAAACCCTATTGAAGCTCAAGAAAATCGTGCCCCTACAAGCCAATTGCAGCCTTAGTTCCAGCCGTTTTCAATCGATTTTGGGGTGTCCATTGCATTCCTTGATACCTCTTGAGTCGATCCAGACCCTTACATCATCCAAAAGCATCCAGAATCAAGAAATCACGAATCGGTTTGTTCATCTTTTTTTCAAAATCGTGTTTCATTATTCATGCATTATTAACAAGTTTTGATGTTTGTTTCATGTTTAGAACAAAGTTTGCAAGTGATCTGGGCAGGTTAATTGCATTTCCATGGCCTGAAACGTGTTATGCCATAACTAGGGTTCCTGAACTCGATTTAGGGCTTTGCTTATTAGGATAAATTGGACCACGAGACTATTACCAATGCATTCGGAATGATGTCCTGAATCGATCCATGATCTTAGATGTTATTTATATTTTGTGTGCTTGATTTTTGATTTAGCCAGGGTATGTAGCGTCGAACAATGGCCGACGCTGAGTTTTCAAAAATTCAAAACGAAAGAGATGAAATTTGGCGCGGAGACGAGGCAATGGGGAGGAGACGCGTGTTTGTAACCTACTCGTTCCAGTTTTCAAAGACACTTGCACGCTGGCTCAGTTGGTTAAGGCGCTTCCTGTTGACAGATGCCCTCCCATGTCACGAGTTCGAACCTCACAGGGACCGGTTTTGATTTCTTTTTACAAACATCAAACTTTTTCAATTATTTTCATATTTTCATATTTTTCCATGCAATTTTAATTCTTTTCATAATTTTTATTCATGCATTAAAAATCATCAAAAATATTTTTCCTTTTGCATTTATTTTCATAAAATGTTTATTTAATTTATAAAATTAAAAAATATTATTTTGCATGCATATTTATTTTTATTCATAATTTAGCATTTAAATTACTTTTAATTAGTTTTTAATTATTAAATTGCATCCAAAAAATCCTAAAAAATTATTTTAGCTTATTTATGTTATTTCCAGCATGAAATATTTTTCTCATTTAAAAATTTGCATTTTTACTAACATTTTTTCTCTTATTCGATTTCTCTCGTATTTTCCGATTTCTCATCTTTTCACAGGTTATCCCGTTTCGGACGATTTTTCTTTACTGTTTTCTTTTTTCCAATCATGTAATTGCTCATGGGATGTAATAGTTTTAATTAGGGTTTTATTTTCCGCACGGTTAAATTATGTATCTGCCCCAAAGCCATGTAATAGCGTAGGATTTATCTTTCCGCATCTTTACCTTTCCGCATTTTACTTTCCGCACCCTATAAACTGCTAGTAATTAGGCGTGTATGGCAAGACTAAAATTGAACATAGCTCACTCTAACTTCAAAGATAACATATTCGAAATCAACACACTCTTTCACACACGCACCCCTTAGGGTAATTCTCTCTCGTTGCCTTACGAATTCAAAATGGTCATGTCCCTCGAACGTAGAGGTATTCTAGCACCGTTGCCTTCAAAATAAATCATCATAGTCCCTTCGATACAAAGATCATAAGACCCACGATTTCGCCTCCGAGTACATGATCTTGACCCTCGATTGTCGCCTACGAAAAATGATGATAGTCCCTTCGAATGTGCTAGGATACTTCCTACAAGTTGCCTTCTATGACCATCCGATGTCCCTTCGAATGTCCCGCTTACATCCAACAAATAGAGTTACCTACCAACTAATGGTATGGATAGCGCTATTCTAAAGGAAAGTAAAACAATACGAAAACGACCAATTCTGAGTAGGTAATAAGACTTTTAGTTGCTTGCTCTATCAAAATACTTTTCACACCACACACTTTTTTTGTCAAAGTTCAAACTCTTTTCAAAAACAAAACATTTCCAAACACTTTGTATACATTCCTACATGAATCATTACAAAGTCAAAGCGAAATGCCTTTTCAAAACATTTTTGTCAAACACACAGAAAGCACAATTTTAAAGTGATCTAAGAGCAACTAAGAGCCCGTAGATAACTACGGATGGAAAGGGGTGCTAATACCTTCTCTTTTCATAACCTTCTCCCTTACTCAGAATCTAACGAAGGTCTTTTCCTGTTCTTTTCACCTTCCCTTAATTGGATAAAAGAAAAGTCGGTGGCGACTCTTGCTATCCGCACATTTGCGATACAAAAACCAACAAAGTCAGTTCACCGTGTTACAGCTTGAAACTTGACATGGAGATTCTTTGAAGAATATGATGAGGCATGATGACCACTGGAAATGTTAGAGGCTTACCTGGATTTGAGGATAGTCAAACCCTAATTTGGGTTGATTGCTTAGGAGAGAGTTTGTCTGGTTAACCCTTGTGAAATCCTTGAGTATGGCGATGTGGAATGTCTTGAGAAGTAAGAGGGCAAATTTTGGGGTATGACATGTTTTTTCGTTTTCAGAAACAAATGACTTTGAAGGAGAGAGCAAAAGGAGAGTGAAAGAATGAGAGAAAAGGGTTTTTATAAACCCTAAAAAAGAGAAAGAAATGATGAGAGGAATTTTTTTGTGATTTCGTAAGTCAGATCATGTCACTTCAACAGACACGTGGAGCGAGATCGAAGTGGGTTACTGGGCCACGTCTCCCACTAAAAAGTACAACAATGGCGAAATTTAATGTTGCACATCTCAAGATCGAAAATGTGATACGCCACCATGATGGCATGACGTCACGGTAAAAGCAAAATAGTAACGTCCACTAAGGAAGAAGTGGGAACGATTTGGTCGAATGGTGAAGTCGACGCTTCAAAGATGCCATTGTCTCATATGAGTCGAACTCGAAAATGGCATCTTTGGGGGCATTTTGTTACCTTAAAAAATATTAACGTATTCAAGCATGTGTGGTAAAGGAAGATGTTCCCATAAGCTTAGGGTAATTTTCTGAAATAAGGGCTTTTAGGAAATTGAAGCCAAGGTGTTTGGAATTCGGCTTTGTCGAGCTAAAGACAAACATTAAAGCCAAAACGTCGAAATTGGGCTTTGTTGACCAAAAGAAGGAAAGCTGGTAACATGATAAAATACTGGAAAATTGGTTTAGTCTACCAAAGGATGAAGAATAAGGAGAATAGTCGAATTTGGTCTTGTCGACCAAAGGGAATTCAAGACTTAGAAGATTTCTGATGATTTAGTCTTGCCATGAGGTACCATCGAAGCAAGCCAGAAGCGGGAAGATTTGAAATTTGAATTTACAAGCAATTACTAGCTGTTTATATGTTGATGAAGCGCCAAATAGGTGGCAAGATCTAGTGGAGCAGTTGCCTTAAGTTTCAAATGTGTCCGTAGATTATGCATCTAGGTAGTTACATTGTAATTACTATAAATAAGATGATTAAGTGTAGTTTTTTCGTGTGTTCGCTTGTACTAAAACCACTTGCCAAAACTCTGTAATTCCGAGTGTAAGGAAGCAAAGAGTGAAGAAGTGCTTGATGTACGTGAATCACCATTTATATTTCAATGCAAATCTTTTAATTTTCAATTGTATTTTTCAAATACTTTACGTGCTTTCTATTTACTGTTGAGCAGTTCCTTTACGTTATTTTCTTCTTCGCTTAAACAATTCAACACTTTCTCTCGCTCACGAGTTACCAGTCAGTTAGTTTATTGATTCTTATTTTGTATGAACACCTTCTGTCAGTCACGAGTCACCAGTTAATTGCTCAAATGATAGTGTGGAAAGCTTTTATACTTGTTCCCTTATTCATAGAAAATTGTTTATGTAGTAAGGATTCGACAGAGCAAGTGTATCTTCAAACTCTTAGCACATGTCTTAAGATCAACTGGTCGATCTTGCGAGTAACCCTTAGTTTTTAGGGCATTGGGAGGACCAACGGTTGTTTACCATTTTTCACAGTAAACAAAGGGTGTCACATGCATCAAAATAATAAACACAATGTTTCTCCGTAACCCGAATTACAACAAATCATAAAAACATATCATCGCTTACTCACCTTCACTTAGGGTATCATCACAGTGGAATCAACAACAATCGATCTAAAGAATTTAAAGAAAGTTTAGCAACTCATGACATTTAGTATCATATATTAAACGTCATAATATTAAATAAAGGAGTTGTAATAACCAACTCTTAACAACTTTTAATCTCAACACAACATAATATTAATTCTGAACAAAAAGTCAGAGCAAGTGAAAGAAAACGTTCTCTAGCTCAATGTTAAAATATCAGAGCAAGACCATTATTTAAAATGATAGACAACAGAGAAAAATCAAAAATCCATCTTCCACTTACTTCAATGAGCTCTATTCTTGAGTATATGCACATTATCCATGTGGAGGCAACATTCAAATAGAAGGTGGTGAGAAATCACATTCAACAATGTTGGCTCTATGGATTGGCAGCAATTTCGGTAAAACATTCTGCTCAGAAAATTCCTTGAAATTTACTGAAGTAGCATATGTCACAACATATGTCCTGACATGTGAAATTGACATAAGTGCAGAATTTTTAGGAAGTCAGTTTGTTTGTTATTTGTATGCTTCGATTAAGGAAGCTTGAGAAACGCCTTCAGCAATATATTAGGAGATTCAATATCATGCTTTCATGGAGAAAAGGTAGGAAGCACTGAAGACTTGTGAGAAAAGCAACCCTAGTTGTTGTTACTCTATTTAAGGGTTACAAACCTTGTTTTGCAGTTTGGCCGTTCCAAATTTAGAAGTCTAGATTTTAATTGTTGGTTTTTTATTATTTTGGTTGTTAATTTTTCATTGTGAGCCTCTCTCGTATTCTTACTTGAGTTGGATGTTTGTTTTGACTTGTAAGTTTTCAGTCACCATAAGATTTGAAGTGAGTGTGATTGTGTGTCTTTGAAGAGTTTCTTTAGTTTTGATTTTGTTGAGTGTCACAGTGTGTAACTTAGGGAGTGAGCAGAGGTTCTCATATATAAGTGTGGTATCTTAGGTAGAAGTGTCACTAGGTAGTTGTTGTACCCCAAAATTCGCCCTCTTCATTTTTTTTAATAAATAATTGGCTAACACTTAATTAATAGGTGCATCGCATACATATCATTCATGCATTGATCATGGGTTCGAGATTTTCCAATCGTATGAATCTGCAATTACAAGAAGAGGTTTGTTTCTCAAAAGTTGAATATTTGAGGTTCTGTCCATTCGGGCGTCATTTCAATACGCAAGCGTGTCCAGGAGCTTCTGATTATTATCTCGCAAGTTTTGGTATTCTGAATCGTCTATCGGTGGATCTTGATTAAATTTCAAGCTACGGTGTTGTGGTCGGATATTTGAACCCGAATTGATTCTATGGCCTTCCGTGAGTTGTGAAGCATTGGTATTTGGCTTATCGATCTACGCGATTTATCAGAAAATCAAGAACGAACAGATAAAATGATATTTGAGCGCGTGTATCAGAAAGTCAACAAAAGTCAAAGTTTGACTGAGTGGAGTTTTTGGTCAAAATTACGGTCAAAAGTCGACATTTGAGAAAATGCGATCATTTGCTGAGTAAAATCGGAAGAATCGGGTGAAAACGAGGTTTCTTGCATTTTTAGTAATCTTGGACTTAGAAAAATTTTCTAAGTTTTAAGGTACTTTGTGTTCACGGAGCCATGTTGCCGCATCCGTATCTTACCCGTCTGTGGTCAGAAGTTTGTGAATTGATAGTCGTTGGAAAGAGCGCATTTCATACTCCGACTTTGTCCTTGTGAAGATTTTTCCAGAAATGCTCGGATTTCGAGTTATGAAGCTCCGAAATTTGAAGTTCATAACTTTTGAAGTTTTACACTTAGTAAAATTTTGAGTGTTTTTAACATGTTCAAGCACTCGACTTCGGAGGCAATTTACACGTGTTTCGAGGCGTCGATTCGAATTAAGTTCAACATCAAAGTTGTTCATTTAATGGCAATCTACAACTTTGCTGAAGAAATCGAATCCATTCGGGAAACGTATCAAAAATTACAGAGCTCGGAAGTTATAGTTTATCATTTCTCAAAAATTCAACACTTAGAAATATTCTGAAGTGTTTGTTCTGTTGTTTGAGTCGATTATATCATATTTCGTGGCTCCGAATCGAAAAATATTCAACTGGAAAGTTGTTCATCTCACGGCGGTCTACAACTTTGTTGAAGGAGTCGAATCCATTCGGGACTCGGATCGGAAGTTATAAAGCTCAGAAAATAAGAACTCATTATGTTTGTAAGATTCGAACAGTTTTTGTGCACATGTTCAGGGCTGTTTTCGTCAATGATTCACTCGCCGCACGAAGAAATTCCGAACAGGAAAGTTTGAGTTCGTAATTCCATCTACAAGTTCCGTTTAGAAACTTTCCCGTTTCGGACGTCAGAGCTGGAAGATACGGAGCGCCGTAAGTGTCTGTTTGAAATTGCTAAAATGCAAGACAGCATGCACATTTCTTGCCAAGCTGCGGACGCATTTCATCGAACAGTTTTTGTGCGTATGTTCAGAGTTGTTTCCTTGTCGATCCGATTTCCGCACAGAAAAATGCCGAACACGAAAGATGAAGTTTTCCGTGTCCTCTACAAGTTTCGTTTAGAAACTTTTTCGTTTCGGATGTCAGAGCTGGAAAATACGAGACGCCGTAATCGATGAGTTGAAGTTGAAAAATTGCCGCATGTCATGTACAAAAATTTTTATTCGATGATAAAGGCCTCATTCGGAATTTTGTCGAACTACAAAGTTGTTCTATGTCACGCGAGCTTTCCAACAGTATCAAGTACGCATCGTCCAGTCGAGTATCGTGGGAGTTACGGGGCTGCAAAGTGGTGTACCTGGATTGTTTCAAGAATACGATACTTAGAGAAATTTTTCAAACATGCAGTCAGTTTGTGTCGGCATGACTTCGAAGCTAATTACGGCGAGCTTGTGATCATTTTTTCGTCGAGCATTCAACATCAATGTTGTTGTATTAAGTGTGATCTTTGAGTCGACGTTCTCATTGTAGCGATTGAACTACTACACACCAAGATAGGAGCGTACAAAGTAACGACATTGGATTTGTAACGTAGGAAATAAGTATAGCAGTAACAAAATCCATATATGTTTCTTTGACAGTAACAGAATTTATCATTTTTTTTTAGTGACAACCATTTTATTTTTACACTACATTAGTAATAACCATAAGAAAAAACCTTAAACCTCTCCACTTTTTTTTCTTTTCACTCTTCCTCACAATAGCACCATTTCTTTCTTTCAACCATCCAAAAAAAACTCATCTTTCTCCATCACCATCTCCTTCCATTAACACTCTTCATCTCAAACAAACTCACAGATCGCTCTTTCACTCTAACACCTACACTCATCACGGTTTTCACTCTTCTTTCTCTCATTCTCCACCATTCTTTCCCACCTTCACTTTCCACCATCTTCTTCTTCACTCTAACAACCACGTAACAAGCTTCATTGACTCTCTCCAACAAAAAAAACTCTAACAGAACACACTGCCACGATTTCTTTCCTTTTCTTTTCACACCATAACCAATCTTCTTCACCAATTCCTTTTTCTTCAACAAACTCCAAAACTAGCATAAACCATTTATCCCCTCAGGTTTACTCGATGTTTTCCTTTCTCCCTCGCGAGATAAAAAACGTTCGATGGCGACTCGATTTGATAACCCAGTTATCATTTGTCGGAGGTTCCGCCGCCGGTGTTTTCAGCTGGGGATCGTACAGACCTGTGCTGGTCCGATCAGGAGTTGATCCTAGCTTTCCTTTTTTATGTCTATTGGGTGTTTATCTGCTTTATCGCTTTATCATCCTTTGTATGCTTTGCATTGCATTCTATGTGGCATATTTACCGCTTTCATATATCCTGTATCTAGACTGCTGCTGTGCTGGTTTATCTCTTGATCTGGGTGGGTGTTACTTGAGGTAAAAGGCCAACTACCCCGGCCAGTGACACACAGGCTAGATGGATGTCCATGTCGAATCCCGCATCCCGTGGTGCGTGTGAGGAGGCATGGAGTACCGAATTCAGACGAGGTTCGATTGACGGTGCTTTCGCCCTACACCCTGTTGTGTAGTCAGCGAAGTGCTCGATAAAGAATCGTCGACTCTGACTATCATTAGGGACACCCCTGTTGAGTCTAGAATCACCCTGTGAGTTGGGGCGGGATATCATTACTACAGGTACCGTTGGTGACTCGGTTTTCTGTTGGTGACTCGATATTCTCTGTCGGTGACTCGGTATTTTCTATCGGTGATCATGAGCCTATTCAGTGGTATTTTCTAGCCGTTACTATGTCCGGATTCTTATTTCCCCAAACAGACAGGGAGCCACGCTGCAATTTGACCAGTGTTCATGGAAGTAGTAAACCCATGAACAATGCATAATGTACCAGCATCTTAGCATTTTCATTTTCTTTTCAAAAAAAGAAATGTCAGGAAAATACATACGTACATACCCAGCATGCATACTCATTCATCTCATGCATTCATAACAGGCATTTGAACTTGGGGATTTCTCTTACTCAAATCTGGTATTTTCTTCTCAGAATTGTGAACTTTGCCTCTGTGCCATTCTGCGACAGATACCAAGTGATGGAACAACTTCGCGGGGAACTGAATGAGATGAAAGAACAGATGGGATTTCTCATGCTGGACATGCAAGAATTGAAAGAAGAGAACCATCAGTTGAAAACGCAACTGAGCTTGGTGATGGAAGTTTTAGGGAATGTGTTGAGAAAGGAAGATGACCCCAGTCTTTCTACAGCAACAGGAGTCACTATTCCTCCTCATACTCTGGGTTTTTCTTTGAGCCCTAAAGCTGGGCATGCATCTACTCCATCACCCTGTATTCCGAGGTCTCCTCGTTCGCGTCCAATTCCTATTGTTCAGAAAGGTCTAGAAGGTAGAGCTCTTCAACCATGGTGGCCACACTCTGAAAAGCAATTCGATCCTATTCTGATGCCATATGCTCAGTTGCTTCCTCAGCTGCTCAAGTTTCGATTGGTTGAACTCCAAACTCTTGCCATACCTGAAGGGATTCTATTCGAGTACGATGTGATGGCTAGGTGTGATTTCCATTCTGGGGCACCCTGTCATGATACAGAGGACTGTGTGACCCTGAAAAATAAGGTTCAGGATTTCCTTGACAAAGGGATTATCTGGTTTACTTCCACAGGGCTGAGCATACAAGCCAATTTTGCTCCAACTGCTGATATGACCGTTACGCACGCTGTTGTACCTCAAAACAGAGTTTGTGCTTCGAAGAGGGATAATCGACTGCTCCACCCATCGGCTCATCAAGCACTTCATCGAAAGAATCAAAAGAAGCCGGAAAACCATGCTCTTAGAAGATTCGACGTCGTCCCAACGAATTATGCTGAGATGTTGACACAACTGCTTGAGCTCAAATTGATAGTTCCAAAGGCCATGTTGCCATCTCCTCCTCCTGACAAGCGTCCGAGTAGCTATGATGCTAATGCCATTTGCGCATTCCATTCTGGTACCGTTGGGCACAACATTGAAGATTGCCATGCATTCAAGTGCAAGGTACAGGATCTGATTGAGGCAAAAGCTATCAGTTTCACACCAGATGGTCATGTTCGGGTCCTCCGCTAGCTCAGCAAATGTCAAGACTTCAAAATGCATCATCAAAAGCAACAAGTCAAGTCTCCTCAACGGCAATTTCAAGATTCATTTGCATCCTCATTTGTAATCTTTCTTGTTTGTTTAGTACATGCTTGTATGCAGAACATTCTCATCTTCTGAATGATTATCATAATGCATTTAATATGTTTGTCTTGAACTAATCTATTTGTATACACTTTTAATTGTTTTCAAACGCTTTTGATATTCAACTCTTGTTAATAAAGCAAAACCTCTGTAGGGAGGATGACGAAAATATACCAAGAATTTCAAACGGTATTGCTTTCAAATAAAAACCCACGACGATGTACAGCCTTGTTTCAAATCCCCAAACACCGAGATATAAGGGAGTTAGAACCTCCAACCCCTTTAAGCCTTGAAGTAGGAGTTTCTTCTTCGAAAAACCGCATTTTAAAACCGGGTAGTGTTCGATTAATCGATTGAGCGCAAAACTCATCAAGAGTATATTTCAAAGGATATAACAATGGTTATCCTTCAAAGGTTGAGAAATGATCAAGTTTCAATTGTCAGCAATGTGCATCAAAGGAGGACAATACCCCAACGGGAACTCCTTATCTACAAGGGATCTGGATCGCCACAATCACATCTAGCAAATCAAAGACAGTGTGAAGATCAACGACTGGTTCAAAAAAAAAAAAAAGAAAAAAACAAAGCCCGCTAAGTCAAACTTGGAAATAAGTCGCTTAGGCAAAATAAAAGGGCAAATGTTAAAAAGCAAATTGGCAAGTCGTAAAGGCGAGGATAATCCAAGAACATCCTCAATAAAGAACAAAGTCGTTGATCAGGCACCAAGTGAAAGGGTGAGTGGCTATCGTGTCCAAGAAGCCCCGTCCTTAACAAAGTCAAAGTGGCACGACCAAGAAACTGCAATGGTTTCTCAACTTTCAATTTCCTCTTGTGAGAGATGATTGCTCGCATCAAGTTAACTGAACATAGTTTCGGAGAATATCATGAAGGGGGTGGGCACCAAATATTTTGAGCCTAAAAATCTTTCTTTCTAAAAACCGTGAACCAGGCCACGTTACAACCCTTAAAAGTCCTAACTAAAGCAGGGTTAATTTGAAAACTAAGCTGTGATGAGAACGCGGTATCCTGACTCCTAGGAGACTTGCTAATACCTTTGAGTTGGTATCATTCCATTTTTTGTTATCTTCTGCACAAAAATGTGATGTTTCGACATCTTTTCAAAAGCTTTTTGTTTCAAGACAAGCGTAGGATTTGCAGTAGAATTATCATTTTTAGGATAAAACATTCTTTGCATATGAACAGGTGCTCAAACATCGAGTAAGCTTGCATAATGAGCATCAGATGAATACCTTGATTGTCCCAAGGGGCAGGTTGTCTGAAAATCTATTGAACGGCCTTTCAAAGAATCATCTTAATCGGGGGCATTCAAAATGGTATTATATCCTTCAGGGCTCATTAAAACTGGGGCAACTTTGTCAAGGTTGGCCAATCCTTTCAGAGACACAAGGGCACGTTGACTATTCATGTTTCACTCGGGGTTCGAAAGTGGCGTATGGTGACAAATTGCAGATGTCTGATTACTCATTTGATTGAAATTCCTATATCTTGAAGAATACTCTTCAATATAGGGTCCTCTCCGTTGAGTCTGCTGCTATACAGAAACCGTCTCCAAATTGGGTCTTTAGAAGTTTGTCAGGATGATTTGTTCTTCTTGATTCAAGCTTTTACTTGTTGTCTTTTGTTTTTTGCAATGAGTTACACGCTCCTCGTTTGTGCAAAATCGTTGGTTATCTTACCCGTGTTTGCATTACCTTTCCAGACGTTTGGGTATCCATACTTGGTGTGTGGTAATCCAAATGTTTGATACTCTTGAAGAATTATACCCCACCTTTGGCCTGAGGAATATTATAATTCTTTCCGACACACCCTTCGATGTCATCATCTTGGTAAAGTTCGTTTGAGTTCGTCTTCACTAGACTTTCTCTGCCCCTTTGCAGGTTCATCTTCACACAGATATCCTTCCCCGCAAGTTCGTCTTAACTAGACGTTTTCTTTCCCTTTGCAAGTTCATCTTCTCGCAGATGTTCTTTCCTTGCGAGTTCGTCTACACCCGACGTTCTCTTTTCCTTATTAGTTCGTTTTCACATATTTGTCTTGTTCTTTCTTACGCGGGTTCGTCTTCGTCCGACGTCCTCTTCTTCTTTTTCCTAGAAGTTCATCCTCGCACGGGTGTCCTTTCTCTCAAGTTCGTCCTTGACCGAGGATGCTCCCTCTTATGGATTTTTCTTCCATTATCAGGTATCTCACAGCTTGGTGCCCTCATGCCATCCTCCAATGAAATTCAGTATCTCATTTTCAGTAAGCATGGACGAGAAAATCCCGAGTGAAGCTTCTGCAAAGAATCAGATGTAGCGTTTGTCATCAGCATACCATATTTGGTGAATCTCCCTAGCAGATGTTGTTATCGACAAATCCTTATTGCAGAACATGGTACCAATCCCCGGTACGGGTTGACAATATTTGTCTCAGTGAAAGTCCCTAGTGGATGTTCTCCAAAGTCGCAAGTGTGTTGTATCCTGATATTCCTTATGGAGGTGTTATCTGGATTGTTGATCGGGCGTTTGATTCCCCAATGAGTCGCATATTATCCACAGATGATCCTCCCCAGAGGGTTCTCATCTCTTGACATCCCCAGCAGTTGACATATCTTTGTCTCCCCAGCTAGAGTTGTAGTGGGTAACGGTGGAAGATCTTCTCCAGGTGTTCCTTTTATTCCCCAGCGGATCTCTGTCTAGCTGACAAGCTTCCTATGACATCATCTCCTCAGCAGGGTTATATGGTAGATCTCGATATCTTCAAGTGGTCCTTCCATATTTATCAGCTTGACCGTGTCCTTGGTTGATCTCCATTATTATCCCCCCAGTGGATTATCAGATTGAAGTTGGGCATCTTGTGACCTTTTGGTCGCCGTTCACATTTCATCTTTTGAAAACATGCATCATCGCATTTGCATTACCTTTTAGGGAATTCATGCATTTTCATCGAATTATAAGCCAAGAGCAATGAACCTTCAGTCCCTAGTGGTGTTCCAATGTCTCTCTGAAATCCCAGCAAGGATAGCTTTTGGGTGTGGGGCATTTCCTTTGGTGTTGAAGCTGCCAGTCTTATCTGGTGCAACACATTTCTTTGGTGTTGGCCGCTTCCATCGGTGCAACACATCTTCGTGTTGAAGCCGTCTTCTGTGCAACACATTTCTTTGGTGTTCCATCAGTGCAACACGTCTCGTGGTGTTGAAGCTTCGATTCTCCGGTGCAACACGCCTTTGGTGTTGAAGTGCGGCTCTTACCGGTGCAACACGTCTTGACAATACCCTTGCTTTCTTCTTTTGCACAAGAGTTGAGTCGCTACCAATTCTTGGTCAAGGTCTGAGCGTCTCTCTCTTTCCTTACGCATGATGCAAGTTGCTCTGTATTATGTGTGAAGCCTGGTAAGCATTTCCAGTCTTCGTCTTCGTTGAAACCGCCATCCCACGGTGCGATTCTTAGGACATGTCCCTCTTGCCTTTTGGGAACAAATACCCCCTTTGTCTCCCTTCTCAGAGTGTAGCATTCTGAGTCAGTAAAGCCTACTCGGCACTTTCTAGCCTTTGAATCACTAACCCGTCCGGTTATTCCCTGGCGTAATGTGGTAGTCTAGTCAATATATCAAGTCTTTGCTTCCCACGTGTCCTCTCCCCGACATTGCGGATTGAATTAGTAGAGCCAATTCTTCTTAGGTCGTTAGCACTTGTACCTGCCTTCATAGAGTTCAACATTTATTCTGTGCTTTCTTTGGTTGTGGCCCAGTTAAGCTCTGGCGCAACATGCTCCTTTTCTCCAGTGAGGTTCCTTAGAATTTTGGAATGTCCACACCTATCTCTTGATGCAGATTTTGAGATTCGAGTGTAAATTTACGGTCCTTTTGGTATTCAATCACCTCCTTGTCGCCGAAGGCGACGCCAATCTCGCTCTAAGCTAGAGGATGATTGAATAGGGGCATTGTACCCCAAAATTCACCCTCTTCATTTTTTAATAAATAATTGGCTAACACTTAATTAATAGGTGCATCGCATACATATCATTCATGCATTGATCATGGGTTCGAGATTTTCCAATCGTATGAATCTATACAATTAAGAAGAGGTTTGTTTCTCAAAAGTTGAATATTTGAGGTTCTGTCAATTCGGGCGTCATTTCAATACGCAAGCGTGTCCAGAAGCTTCTGATTATTATCTCGCAAGTTTTGGTATTCTGAATCGTCTATCAGGTGGATGCTGATTACAATTTCAAGCTACAGTGTGTTGTGGTCGGATATTTGAACCCGAACTGATTCTATGGCCTTCCGTGAGTTGTGAAGCATTGGTATTTGGCTTATCGATCTACGCGATTTATCAGAAAATCAAGAACGAACAGATAAAATGATATTTGAGCGTATCAGAAAGTCAACAAAATTCAAAGTTTGACTGAGTGGAGTTTTTGGTCAAAATTACGGTCAAAAGTCGACATTTGAGAAAATGCGATCATTTGCTGAGTAAAATCGGAAGAATCGGGTGAAAACGAGGTTTCTTGCATTTTTAGTAATCTTGGACTTAGAAAATTTTTCTAAGTTTTAAGGTACTTGTGTTCACCGAGCCATGTTTCGCATCCGTATCTTACCCTTACGTGGTCAAGTTTGTGAATTGATAGTCGTTGGAAAGCGCATTTCATACTCCGACTTTGTCCTTGTGAAGATTTTTCCAAATGCTCGGATTTCGAGTTATGAAGCTCAAATTTGAAGTTCATTTTGAAGTTTTACACTTAGTAAAATTTTGAGTGTTTTAACATGTTCAAGCGCCTACTGGAGGCAATTTACATGTGTTTCGAGGCATCGATTCGAATTAAGTTCAACATCAAAGTTGTTCATTTAATGGCAATCTACAACTTTGCTGAAGAAATCGAATCCATTCGGGAAACGTATCAAAAATTACAGAGCTCGGAAGTTACGGTTTATCATTTCTCAAAAATTCAACACTTAGAAATATTCTGAAGTGTTTGTTTCTATGCTCGTCGATGAGGTCGATTATATCATAGTTTGTGGCTCCGAATCAAAAAATATTCAACTGGAAAGTTGTTCATCTCACGGCGGTCTACAACTTTGTAGAAGGAGTCGAATCCATTCGGGACTCAGATCGAAAGTTATAAAGCTCAGAAAATAAGAACTCGTTCTGTTTGTAAGATTCGAACAGTTTTTGTGCACATGTTCAGGGCTGTTTTCGTCAATGATTCACTCGCCGCACGAAGAAATTCCGAACAGGAAAGTTTGAGTTCGTAATTCCATCTACAAGTTCCGTTTAGAAACTTTCCCGTTTCGGACGTCAGAGCTGGAAGATACGGAGCGCCGTAAGTGTCAGTTTGAAATTGCTAAAATGCAAGAAAGCATGCACATTTCTTGCCAAGCTGCGGACGCATTTCATCGAACAGTTTTTGTGCGTATGTTCAGAGTTGTTTCCTTGTCGATCCGATTGCCGCACAGAAAAATGTCGAACACGAAAGATGAAGTTTTCCGTGTCCTCTACAAGTTTCGTTTAGAAACTTTTTCGTTTCGGATGTCAGAGCTGGAAAATACGAGACGCCGTAATAGATGAGTTGAAGTTGAAAAATTGCCGCATGTCATGTACAAAACTTGCCCAGCCAGGCTAAGCATTTCATTGAACGGTTACGTAGCAAATTTCAAACACTTTTTATTCGATGATTAAGGCCTCATTCGGAATTTTGTCGAACTACAAAGTTGTTCTATGTCACGCGAGCTTTCCAACAGTATCAAGTACGCATCGTCCAGTCGAGTATCGTGGGAGTTACGGGGCTGCAAAGTGGTGTACCTGGATTGTTTCAAGAATACGATACTTAGAGAAATTTTTCAAACATGCAGTCAGTTTGTGTCGGCATGACTTCGAAGTTAATTACGGCGAGCTTGTGATCATTTTTTCGTCGGGCATTCAACATCAATGTTGTTGTATTAAGTGTGATCTTTGAGTCGACGTTCTCATTGTAGCGATTGAACTACTACACACCAAGATAGGAGCGTACAAAGTAACGACATTGGATTTGTAACGTAGGAAATAAGTATAGCAGTAACAGAATCCATATATGTTTCTTTGACAGTAACAGAATTTATCATTTTTTTTAATGACAACCATTTTATTTTTACACTACATTAGTAATAACCATAAGAAAAAACCTTACACCTCTCCACTTTTTTTTCTTTTCACTCTTCCTCACAACAGCACCATTTCTTTCTTTCAACCATCCAAAAAAAACTCATCTTTCTCCATCACCATCTCCTTCCATTAACACTCTTCATCTCAAACAAACTCACAGATCGCTTTTTCACTCTAACACCTACACTCATCACGGTTTTCACTCTTCTTTCTCTCATTCTCCACCATTCTTTCCCACCCTCACTTTCCACCATCTTCTTCTTCACTCTAACAACCACGTTACAAGCTTCATTGACTCTCTCCAACAAAAAAAACTCTAACAGAACACACTGCCACGATTTCTTTCCTTTTCTTTTCACACCATAACCAATCTTCTTCACCAATTCCTTTTTCTTCAACAAACTCCAAAACTAGCATAAACCATTTCTCCCCTCAGGTTTACTCGATGTTTTCCTTTTTCCCTCGCGAGATAAAAAACGTTCGATGGCGACTCGATTTGATAACCCAGTTATCATTGGTCGGAGGTTCCGCCGGTGTTTTCAGTAGTCTGATTAAGTGAGGAGTGTAAACAAGGAAGGTTTCCCTCCGAATTAATACTACTGGTAGTGAGCTTCATCCCTTACTCAGAAGCCTCCAGACGTAGGTTGGTTAGAACCGAACTGGGTTAACAACTCTGTGTGTCTTTGTTGTTTTCTCACTCCATAATTCTATTTTGTGAAGCTGTGTTCAAAGAAGATATAAGTGTCATGAAATTACCTTAGATATCTCATATTTGATACCAGAATTTCAATTGGTATTAGAGAAGGAACCATGCTTTGTCTCTGGGTGAGATCTAGGGAAGATACTTTCTGGTAACATGGACAAGGAGGCAATATTTTTGAATAGACGACCCATTATGGATGGTTCTAACTATGACCTTCGGAAGCCTCGTATGGCAGCTTATATAAAGTCCATAGACAACAGGGCTTGGAAGGCTATTCTGAAAGGATGGACACATCCTGTCATTATTGGAGCTGACAATCAACCTACTGGTGAGTTGAAGCCTAAAGAAAATTGTTCAAAAGAAGATGATGAATTGGCTCTTGCCAACTCAAAGGCCTTAAATTCTATATTCGGTGGAGTTGACAGAAACATCTTCAGACTGATAAATATATGTGAAGTGGACAAGGATGCTTGGGAAATTCTCAGAACTACTCTTGAAGGCACTTCCAAGGTTAAAATGTCAAAACTACAGTTGCTCACAACTAAGTTTGAGAACCTAAGAGATTTGATATGAAAGTAACAGCTATTGAAGAAGCTCAGGAAATCATCAACATGAAAGTGGATGAACTAGTAGGTTCACTTCAAAAATTTGAGCTGAGTATTAATGAGAGGTCTAAGAAGAAGCCTAAAATCATAGCATTCAAGTCCAACACTGAAGAGAAACGTGAGGAATATGATCTGAACACTGAGGAAGGACTGTCAAACACCATACTCATGCTTGGAAGACAATTCAATAAAGTAGTCAAAAGGATGGAAGGTAGCTCAAGATCAAATATCTGAAACATCCCATATGACATCAAGAAAACAAGTAACTCTGGGAAGAAAGCAAAAAGTGAGGAAATACCTGCTCAAGGAAGAGAGCTAAGGTGTTATGAATGTGGAGGATTTGGTCACATCAAATTGAATTGTCCAACATATCTCAAAAGATAAGACAAATGATTGAATGTATTGTGGTCAGATGAAGACTCTATAGAGGAGGTGCAAGAGGAATCAGCCAAATATGTAACAACTCTGATTGGTACATACATTTCTGATGGAGATTCAAATGATGAAGAACTTACCTTTAAACAACTGGCTGCTACATACAAAGAACTATGCATCAAGAGTGTTGAAGTATGCCAGGATAATGAGAAGCATAAGAAGCTCATACTACAAATTCAAGACATAAATAAGGAGCATTTGAAGATGATTAAGAAGCTGGAAAGTGAAGTAACTATGTTAAAATGTGACCTTGATCAGGTGACCAAATTTGTCAAGATACTAAGCAGTGGATCTGAGTCACTGGATAAAATACTTCAAGATGGAAGAATAGTAGGAGACATGAGTGGTCTAGGGTACAATGGTACAAATGAGTCTTCTACAAAATCTGCTCAAAGTCAGGTTGAATCTAAGATGTCGAATCAAATGTTTCAACATCACAGAAGGAACAACTACATACAACCTAACAAAAGACCTCAACACTAGAGATGTCATTACTGTGGGAGATATGGTCACATAAAACCATTCTGTTTCAAGTTGTATGGTTACCCCAACCCTACACACCAATCAAATGTGACTCAGGCTAGGCCAAGAAAATAGTGGATTCCTAAAGCAAATGTAACATGTTTCTTGGGTCACTCTTCTATAACAGTGAAGACCATAGAAGAGTGGTGTGACACCCCAAATAAATCGATTATTAAATAATTACGATTTTTAATTATTAATTTAATTAGGAATGTAATATTTAATATTTTGGATTATTGGAAGTCAATTAAATTAAATGGAAGTGGGTTTATTGGTGGTGTGATGAATAAAGTGAGGGTGTGAGGAGTAAAAGGCTCTACTCACATTAATTATGTCATTTTTATCATGTTAGAATAATAAAAGAAATAAAAGAAGGAAAAGAGGAATAAAGGATTTTTTTTGGAGAAAACTCACTGTACGTGGAATTGAGAAGAGGAGAAAAGGAGGAAGAAGACCTAAGGTGTCGAAATTCGAAGAACCCACAAGGTAAGGGGTGATTTCGATTGATTAATTTATATTATAGGTTTTGATGTTGATACTATAGATCATAGCATGTTAGGAAATCCCAGTTTAGGAATTCCTAGGTTTCTATGGGTGTATCCCTATTGGTGTCAGATTGTGTCAGATTGTAGAAATCCATTGATTTGTATGATGTAAGATTATCAATGATGGGTAAAACATGTTATATGATGTGTTATTGGTGTTGAATGATTGATTTTATGGTGTCGGAATGTGTGGGCACATTTTGGAATGAGTAAGAAAATGGTTTTGGGGACTATTGCTGTCAAAATGGAATTTTGGGTCTGAAGGTCGTGGGAACCGGTTCCCCAGTGGGAGAACCCGGGTTCCAGCTTTTAAAATGAAGAAAAATAACAATTTTGAACTCGTGAACTGGTTCGTGAGGAGGTTCCACGTTAATTTTCCGAAAAATGAGATTTTACTGGGAACCGGTTCCTACCGAGGGACCGGGTTCCCCATACATTTTCCGTGGTATTTTTGAGTTGTGGGAACCGTTACTCCTGTGGAGGAACTGGTTCCACCGAAAACTTTGAAAATTTTCCAAACTTTAAAAATTCATAACTTTCAAACCGTAAGTCTGTTTTGAGCGCCGTTTTGGACGTTGTTTCTTAAATTTAATGCTCTATCTTATAAAATGAAAATATTTTCTAAAAGTTGAAATTATTTTGAAAAAGAGTCGAATTTCTAAACGAACAATTATTAACTGACGCACATTGAGGTGTATGTAGCAGTGGAATTGTAATAATGGATGTATTGATACTGAGTGAACGTAAAGCATGTTTATGCTGTGGTTATTTGTATGCATGATGGTTGGAATATCATGTTTTGGTTTGGATTCGGTTTATGATAATTGGTGTATTTCATGATGGTATTTGATATCATGTATTTCGTTGGTGTTGTATATACCTGATAGCTGTTGATCTTAGTTGTTGTTGTTGTGATATATATACCGGTGATAGTCTTACCAATTGAAAGGGTAAGTGTTTGGCATATTTATACTTTGTGGTGAATTATTTCATGATAGGTGATTATATCATGTTGTGGTTGATAAGGGTTTATGATATCTGATGTGGTCATAACCTGTGTTGAATGTTGCATGCTAGTGATGTGCGTGCATATGCATTGTTTGGTGAAGTTAATTCCCATTGTGCGGAATTTGACTTGGATTGCCGATAACCGATACCCGAGTGAGGATGGGTGGTTAGGCTGGATTCGTGTCCGGATGTTTATAGACGAATTGATGGTACTGTATCCTATTGATGATGGATCAGTGTTGGGTGACTTGGTCACGTGTTGGTACCACATGCATTGAGTCTGCATTTTAATTGCGTGGAATAGTAACATGTTAGGATGTCTTCCAGTGTTACTATTCTCTGATTGATGATGGTTGTGCATGATGACTATATGGTTGTAATTATGTATTGAATCTGAAGTTATGTTGAAATGGGTGGATTAATATGCTTGAAATATATTATTAATTGAGAAGCTTATAATATGCTTTAATTATGAGAAGTCTCACCCTTACTTTACAATTTCAGATTAAAGTTAGCAGTTGAGGAGTTTTCTGAGGATGGCTCTAGAGCTTATCATATAAGTCCGCGTGTCAGTGTCATGCTCTGATTTAGATTGTAACACTGGGGAACGTTAGTTGAGGAATTAGATAGTTGTTTAGTTGTTTTCTTTAATTTTGTTGGGAATAATAATGATTGGATTATTCCGTTTGGTTATGATGTTTTCCGCTGTGTAAGACATGGTCTTAATTTGACTAAACTATCTAAAAATTGATCCTCAGTGTAGCATGGCTACTGTTTGAATGAAGTTTGTTTTATTTATTAATTGTGACATCCCTCATTTTCCGTGTTAACTCTGATTAAAGCTGATTCAGATATTAATTTAATTAATATATTCGGGGCATTTAGATGGGGTGTTACAAGTGGTATTTTGACAGTGGATGCTCAAGGCATATGATAGGAGACCAAAACTTATTGGTCAACTTTCAAGATCATCAAACTGGTTATGTTAATTTTGGAGAGGGAATGAAGGGTGAAATCAAAGGAACGGGGAAGATACACAACGCTAAGTTTCCTAACATTAATGGTGTATTACTTGTCAAAGGATTGACTTCCTACCTGATCAGCATAAGTCAACTATGTGATTGTTCGCGTTAAAAAGTGTCGTGCTAAGGAATCGAATCTGAATTTGGATCCTCTGGCTCGAAACTATTTACTCTTTTGATTTGTTTATAAAGATGTCGCGAGCATCAAGCTTTATTATTTTCAATACAAGAAAGATGATTTAATGATTATGAAAAAGGGGAAAGCTGTTAATACCCTCAATTGATTTTGATATGCGTAACGACTAGCGCAAACTAGACGCAACACATTGGGGAGATTCTGAGTAAGGGGGTATGTTATATAAAGGGAATAGATGGAGCACCCTAAATATATATAGTTATCTATAGATTTATATATGAATATGTTTGATATGTTTGTGTGTTTTAATTGCTATTTCTATGATTGGGAAAGTTTCTCCTTTGGGTTTTAAGAAACGGTAGATTATATGGGATCCTAGTGTTTGTTATTATTGTGCTCGCAAAGATCTTTGGATCGTCTGCATACATATCCCCTAGTGGGAATCAGAGCATTTGTAGCTCGGATCTACAGGGATCTATGGTTTGTTTGGTCTGAGGGACATATAAATTTGCTCGGCAAGAATGAGACCTTGTGCCTACGTATTCTCAAAAGGATGTCGAGAAAGTCAGAGCAATCGTAGTTCCCACTTATGCTAGTGGAAAGCAACGGGATGTTAGTAAGAGACAGACAAATGTCATTTTAATGAAAAATGTATCTAATCTATTTCATCACATACATTTTGAAAAGTTTGATTGATAAAGATCTTTCATCGTAAGTTATAGGTGTTTCGCTTTTGAATGTACAAGCGTTACCACTTACATGTTTAAGAAAGATGTTGGAAAAAGATTGAATCTTTTAACTGTAAGAATTGGGTGTTTTGCTTGAGTGTACAAGCGTTACCACTTACAATTAAGAGATGTTTTTTGTTTGAAAAGAGTTTAATTGTATGTGATGTGATAGATGAGATACTTCTTCCATAGAGATGATAGATGTCTAAATCTCGAGGAGAAATTGATCGGATTAAAGGGATGCTTTTAAGAAGCCCATGGGTCCTTGTATTGTTAGCCCAAGAGGAGGCATTCCGAGGGTCATCGAGGGTCCTTGTATGAAGCTCAAGAGGAAGCTATAGGGTATGGCTGGCTTTGTTTTTAAAAGGGATTTCACCGGGAAATCATCCTTTTGGAATTAAGAGCAATTTCACCGGGAAATTATACTCTCTGGGTTCTATCTTAACGTGGGTGATTCTTTGTATTGGAAGCCCAATAGGAGGCTGTTAAGAGATTTTCTGGTCTCTTTCATTGTATGATGCCCAAGAGAAGGCTAAACTCAATGAGGAGTTCTTTTGAACGAAGCCCAAGAGGAGGCTGACTCAACAGGGGAGTGTTGTCTTATATGAAGCCTAAGCGGAGGCGAAACTCAGATGAATGAGTTTTCTTATATGAAGCCTAAGAGGAGGCTAACTCTGTGGGGAGAGTTATCTTGTATAAAGCCCAAGAGGAGGCTAAACTGTGGGGCACCTATTGGTTAGACTAGTTGTTATGTTATAACTAGACAGTTGTATAAACAAGTGTGTGTGTGTGTGATATGTATTCACAGGAGTTTATGAAGGAAATATAAACAATGCATGATGTTTATTTACAAAAGTTTATGAAGTAAATATAAACAAGTGTCTGTGAAACGAACGTTTGAAACGAGCGCAACTTGATTATTTACAAGTTTGAATGTGTACAAGGAAGTAAATATGTACACGAACGAGTATTTTATGTACAGGGAAATGTGGATGTACATAGGAGGGTTGGGACTTACACCATAAGGGTGGCCCATTGGTTTGAAAGCATTTTCACAGGGAATAATGCTCCTTTCAATACCAATGGTATTCAGTGTATATACAGACGAAACGGAAAACAAACAATCGAAGTTTATCCGTGTTTGAGTAAAAAGTATCTGTATTATGTACAGATAAAAATTTGTATGTATATGAGAAAGAATTTGATATGTACAAAGAAATAACTATGTACATAAAGAATGTTGGTTTGGGACTTACACCGTAAGGGAGGCCCATTTGTTTGAAAGCAGTTTCACAGGGAATAATGCTCCTTTCAATACCAATGGTATTCAGTGTAAAATGAAAACAAACGGAAGAAGTTTGTCTGTATTATGTACAGGTAAAAAGATGTGTACATAAAAGAAATGGATATGTACAAAGAAATATATGTACATAAAAAGAATGTTTTGGGACTTACACCGTGAGGGAGGCCCATGATCGGTTATAAAATTTGAGAGAAAACGAATTCGGTTTTATCGTTTAATCGGATCGATCATGGAAAAAGATGTAAGTTTGATGAAAAGTTTTGAAGAATGTTTTGAAAATGTTTTTGAAATGTAAAATTCATTTATGAAAAGTTTTGAAAAGAATCGGGATTCGAAAGTTTGAAAAAATCACCTTTTAAAGTGGTTTTGAAAAGTGCTCAAAGTTTCGCTTCGATTAAAACATAATCAAATGAAAGTTTTTTCTGAAAATTTTTGCACTATCATAAAATAGATGTATTTATTGACAAGTGTACAAAAAATCACCTCAAAATGAGGAGTTTTGATTGGTTAAAAAAAATGTTAAAGTTTGTAAAAAATATGAAGAAAAATGAAAAGTTTGAAAAAAAATTGGTCCATGAGAGGCTTGAACCCAGGACCTGATGGGTGGATACGTGGCATAGTGACTTAAAAGTGAGCTGGCAACCGCTGGGGCAACAATGCATTTGTGTATTGAAGTCAAACCACGTGTTAATATTATATTGGAAATTTTGAATTTGAAAAATAACAAGAACACGCGCGAACTCCATCCCCATCTTCTTCAATCCTTGTTCAAACCTAAATTCTTCGTTTCTCAATGAAAATGGATGATGTAAACATCAAACTTGCACGAATTTTAACAAGGAACATGATGGTAGTTGTTAATTTCATTTATTTTTGGTCTAACATGGTTAAATTTATGATGAACACGAAGAACCCTAGAACTGAAGATCCTAATTGAAATGGCGTATGATGGATGATTTTTCCAATTGATTGAGGGTTAATGGTCGTGTGGGGTATAGAAAACAAATGGCCAAGAGTTTTTTCAAAATGAATCAAAGAATCATGGAGTTGAAGTTCGAGCTCTTACCTGTTGAAGCTGGAATCCAATTCGATGGAGGAGTGTTTCCAGTTGAGCTCTAATGATTGTTTGAGCACCAACGGCCTATGTGGAAGGTGTATGAGTGGTCTGCACACTTCGAATCACCCTGGATCAATTCAACCAAGTCCACCTCCATAAGCTCGAAATAGAAATTGGATTTCTGGGTTAGAGGTGTTACAGGTTGTTGTTCATGATCTGCATCATCTCTATGATGTTTATGGATGATGTTTGAATGATTAGAACATCAATTGCTCGAGCCAACCTATGAATTCGACTCTTAAGGCAGTTTTGGCAAGCATAATGACATGAGATGTGAAAACTGTTTTTTAGCTTTGCTTATGTTGATCTTATGTTTCAAACGTGTTAGATATTGATTATAGGATATGTTAGACACCAAAATTCTTCATGGTTTTCACAAGTTTTCAAAATGGCAAGTTTTCACAAATTGACATAAGTTTCTTGAATTTTCAAAGATGAAGAGTGAAAGCATGTACTTGCATGGCTTTGGTGTAGTTTTAACTTGAAAATGATACCTCTATTTATAGGTCAAGGTTTCTGAAATTTTAGGCACAAAGGATGGCTTTTGGTAAATCAAACTTGCCTTAGAGGGCAAGGAAGTTTTTTTGCCTTAAAAGGAAACTTCCTTTTTTAACCATGTGTGAAAATTCAATCTTGATCCTATCCTTCAATTATTACTTTAAACTGATATTTATCAGTTCTAATCTCAATTTGGCAAGGTGGCATTGCTTCTAGAGGAAGAAATTCAAAAATGACCTATAATTTTGAAGTTTTGACCTTGAAACCCATGGTTATGGAGCCTTATGTTTCAATTTCAAAAGTATAGCTAGACTCCATGGATTTGAGATTTCTTGGACATTTTGGAAAGCTTGTTTCAAGGGCTACAACTTTCATGTTCTGAGTTTTTTCAAAATCAAAGTGGAACTATGTGAAAAAATGCCATGAAGTTTGGAAAAAGTGCAAAATTTTAACACTTGAAAATTTTTCTAAGTGTTGAAAATTTTGACTTTTTGTTGTCTTTTCCAAATTCTTTGATTTTTTTATGATCATGATGGATCATTTGAAGTATTTTGATGATGTAAAAAGTTTTGTCTTGAAAAAGTTGACCAAAAGTCAAAGTTTGACTTTTCTGTGCAGATGAAATTTCATCAGATGTTTCAGAAATTGACTGATGAAGTCTGTGAACTTTTGTGATGTTTTGAATTCAAAAATTAGGTCAAGAGGTTGTATCTAAGATATAATGACCAATCTCTAACCAAAAAAGTCATTCATGGCTCAAAAAAATCAGAGAATACTCATGCTCGACCAAAACCCTAATTGGTCGATCCTCGATTGATCAATGAGAAAAGTTGGGTATCTGATGATCAGAGGTTGATAATTTGATCAAGATAGGTCAAATGAAGTGAGTAAAACTCAAACCCTAGTTGGTTGCCTCTTGAATCAGATGAAAATTTGATGAAACCCTAATTTTGACACGTGAATGCCGATTAATTACATTACGAATCGTTAGTGATGCAATGATGCAAATGTAAGGTGGTATATTAGGTCAAAAATTGGGGTATGACAGTGATCAGGGATTTAATGTGAACTTCACAAGAGATGAATGTATCATTACTAACAAGGAAGGTGAATGTACTATGAAGGGAATAAGAAAATTAAGACAACTGCTATCTGTGGATCCCTCTAGAGATAAATCACAACAACTCTGTGGAAGTCAAAAAATTTGTGTACAAGAATTCCCTAAAGGACAAGACAAGTCTGAAGTCAACTGATCATAATGTCCCAATGAATGTCATGACATCATTTAAATTTGCTAGAGTTAATGATCAGTCTACAGAAAGAAGAACCATGGATCTAGTTAAAAAATTATCTGAAATGAAGCTAGTCAATGGTTATTCAAGAGGATGAGATGTATATGAATATTCAAGAAGAGAGAAAATGGTATATTTGCTAAAGAAGTTATAGCAATTAAAAGCGTGTCGGAACTGAAGCAGCTGGTTTTTCAAAATCATTTATTTTTAAAAACAATGAAGTCACCGCCAAATTTTATTTGTTCTAAAAAAGAACGGGAAAATATAGGTAAAACCCACGACATCGGATAAGGAGGTATACATGACCAAAAAATATGAATTCGGGAGTCAGTTATGCAAGGGGAAGGTATTAGCACCCCTCACATCCATCGTACTCGATGGGACCCATTTAGTTCGTGCGTGTGTTGTGTGTTTAAAGTAAAAATTCTATCTTCTAATTAATGATCAAGAAAGGAGAATGGAAAAGGGTTTATTTATTATTATTTTGAGTTTGACACGGTCTCGAGACCGCATGCCTACGTATTCCCTCGTGCAATGGGAAATTCAAAACTCTGTAGTTCTTCTTGAAAATGTTTGAATTGGTTGTATTGATTTTAGTAGAAATGTTTTTGATGATCACATATCAGCGGAAAATAATTCAGTGGGTTGAGTTGATTTTAAATTGTGGATGACAAGTACCAAAATATTAGGCTATCATCTAACGATTCGAATACTTGAAATTGGTGAGTGAGCTCGACCAATCATCTCTCATCCAAAATCTTTATTAAGGAAACGGTGAAGTGAAACTAGGTTCACATTATTAAGTGTATGGAATAAATTTTTTAAATCATTAGGCTACCATCTAACGACCCAAATATTTAAAATTCAATTAAACCGTCAGGCTATCATCCAAAAATTTAATCGAATGCCACCACACTTACATTTTTTAGCATGGATAGGAGTTTTTAGTTTATTAGGCTACCATCTAACAACCTAAAAACTTTAAGTTCACTTAAATCATTAGGCTATCATCTAATAATTTAAACAAACTTCATCCAATTGTTTTTATGAAAATCATTTTTTGGAAAAAAAACAAATTCAAGTAATTAATTTGATTTGAAAGTGTTTTAGGGGTTTGGTTGTGGATAGAATTGAATTGGGTCATGGTTAACCAAGGGTCGTACTTGATTAACCTCGTGAGAGCAGGTGCTCCTTCTCCCAACCATGAAACCCTATTGCATGGAACATTGGTGTATGAACAAAATTATTTGGGTTATGGTTAATCAAAGCAACAAGGGCTTTAATTAACCTTGTGAGAATGGTCATGCCCAAACTCAACTATGAGACCCTTGAGGAAAGTCTTGGTATCCAAGAGGATAGAAGAATTCAATTAGGAAAATAAGCGAGCCCATACAAAGTGGCTTTATGTATGCTCCTAAAAGTGGGACTAGCGTGACACTAGTATTCTAAACGACCGATTAGAACAATCGATCGAATAGTTGTCGCTGTAGAAAAGCCCAGGACCAAACTATGAATGTGTGCAAGTGTGCACTGTGTATGTTTACCTGTTCCTTGATGAGGATCCGAAGAGGAGGCTATGTGTTCTAATATGATAAACGCATAATTGAACGGTAATTAGAACACACAAGGAAATAAATCCTAAGCTATTGCAATATATGCGGGAATGGGGGTACATGTTCATGAACGGGGATATATACAACCAAATCGAATTAGTTTGAATAAATAAATAGCTTTTATATGGTGCAAGAATTGAGCTCCAAGTAGTCTTCAAGATTAGATAAGGCTTGACGCATCAGATGAATACCAAATGAAGATTCTTACATCACTCAAGATACAAACAAAAACTATGCGGAGAATGTTGCAATGCTCAAGTATGTATTTTATTAGATTGGTTAGAATATATATATTTGCGTTCAAATTCATTCAAAGGTTGAATTAAATTCCAAATTCGAAATTGCCACACAAAGCTCATTACAATGTAATTGAATTTATTTACAAAAGGATATGAATAAAGTTATAAGAATAAAAATAATATGTATGTTTACATACTAAATATAAGAAATAAAATACTAAATACATTACTAAATATCCTATCAAAATAGTAATAGAACTATAATAACAATTTTAAATATATATATATATATATATATATATATATATATATATATATAGATGCACTAATAGAAAATATATTCTTGAACAATTCTTGAATGCCTTCACAAATAGCAAACATGTTAGTTGCATAAGTGGTATAAAAATTGAAGTGAAAGGCAATTGCAATATAAATTAGAATATGATTAGTAATAGAATCGGACGAAGTTAGTATAATGTACATGAACGAGATGAAGAAGTAAACAAACGGTCATTCCAATATTTCAATACACAAATGAACTAGAATCAAATAAAGTTCAAGTTATAATAAAATCGAAACATGGAGAATTAATTACAAAGCAAGCTAACATTAAACAAGACAAAATCGGGAAGCCACTACATATATTCAATTATGCTCCATAAACTTATTTCAAACAAGCGTTCGACACAAATAGAATTCAAAGGCATCACCAATAGGTTCTCGGTCATATTATGCACAAGTAAATGCAATGAAATCAGACCATCATGGAATCGGATACAAATATCGTTCACAACTAGTAAAAATCCATAAAATGATGCCATCATCAATTAACATTTGAATTCAAACTTGAATTGTATTAAAAAATCTCTTTCGAATAAAAATGAACAAAATAAACATTGAAATGATGGAACACAAATGGCTGCCCACATAGTTTCTTGGTTATATCTTGCGCGAATAAACCCGACAATATCAAACCTTCATCGAAACTAGAAATTATCACCATTGCTCGTCCTTAAGATCGACAAAGTGATGTTACCATTCGAGTTCAAATAAAAGTGAAATGGTTCAAACTTTAGTAGCAACAAAAGTTGTGTCAAAACCATATTCTTATCGAATTCGCCTAAAGAAAAAGTGACCACAAGGCTGCCCCATAGCTTCTTGGTTAGATTCACAAGCGATTAAATGCGGACAATCACAAAACCTTCATCGAAACTAAACAAATAAGTTCACTACAAGTATCACTAAAGTTTAAAAAACGATATTAACTTCAATCGAATTCAAACAACTTCGACATAAAAATAAAATAAAATGCAATCGATACACATCCTTCATCATATTCCAACACTCAACGTGACACCAATTAAACCGAGTTATCACAGATTTCACACAGGTAAAACAGTTGTAACTTGGAAACAAAACAAATCAATAGTTGAAATTTAACACAGAAATCATGAATATCCAAACCAATCCAGGTTCTGTAGAATTTTTCCAAGAATTTTATAGAAAAAACCATTGTTATTTAACTCTAACAAAAAAACTCAAGAATGATTCAAAAGTTACCTGAAAAATGCTTTGAAATTATCAGAAGCAGCAACTAGTGTTGGCTGTTCAAGTTGAGTGATGAGGGATTGAATAGAGGGAATGGTGCGTAACGAGGGTACAGAGAGTTGTAAACAACGAAGGATGTTTATGTTGCGGTGGCGGTGAGTAGCAGAGAATCACGATGATTGAAGGAGTTTGAAGGGTGGTTCGGCGATTGTTGCAGTAGCAGGGAGTATTACGGTTGGAAGGAGTAGTATTGAGAGAGAGGGTTCTGGCGGAGAGGGAGAGAAAGAGACAGAGGGAGTATGTTGTTTTTTGATAGCAGGGAGGTGGCAGAGAGACGAATGGAGTTATGAAGAGGGTGAAGGGCAGTTTACGATGAGGGAGTTATGGAGGCGAGGGAGTAGCAACGACGATGGGTGGCGGATGGAGGATGGTTTTGTTGAAGAAGATGAAGAGAGTTTGTTAAGGAGGTCGCGGCTGGGAGTAAGATAGAAGAGAGGTGACGAAAATATCATAGAGAGTGAGACAGAGCAAGTTATTTTTTTATCTTTTGGATCTGGTTTTGTCATCCGCCTCCTTCCTCTATTTTCATTTTTTCTCCCCTTGACCTTATGTAACGTAACAATATATATACAAAAAGACTAGGTTTAGATAAAAAAAATTTAAATGCCTAAAATGCCCTTTTGATGAATTGGACCAAAAATCCCAATAGATTATAAAATAATCTACACGAAAACACTTTTATTTTGATTTTTGAAGACAAAAAATGGACACCTAAAATTATCAAAAATGATATAAATTTGAACATTAAATTATCCGAAAAATAAAAATGAGAACATTAAAATAAACTACGGGTTTCATGGATTAAAGAAAAATTATTGAAATAATTAAAATTGAAATAAAAGGATAATAAAGAAACCTGATTTTAAAACACTTACGGTTAAAACGAGACTTCGAAATGTATCGAAAAATTAGAGAGAGCACATTTTCATGATCTATGCGACACTTAGATTCGTAAAGCAGTGAGTTAGAGGCGAAAACTTGAAATATTCTTCCCACTAATTTTCGTACAATGTCGAATCGCTTTTAACAGTCTATTTATAAAACCAAAATATCGATATCATCGACATATAAATATCTTAACACAATACAAGAAACATGTAAGGAGATAAAAATGAATGAAGTGGAGTATCGAGTATTTTACAACTACAAAACGATGAAAATATCGATTTAAACTGACTTTTGGTCAACTTAAATACGAAGAAATGATGCATATGCAATGAATGAATGATTGTTTAATGACAATGACCTAATGGACGCGTATGCAGATGAATGTGAAGGCTAAGCCAGATAAAATCGCGATAGGAGGGCAAATTTTGGGGTGCAACAGCTGCCCCTATTTAATTGTCTTAAACCTGAAAGTGAAATTGGCGTTAGCCTTTTGAACTTTCAAGGTAGAAGAAGATTAATTACTAAAAGAACCCTAAAATTTACGCTCTGAAGAACAAGTAGAAATATTTATGCTTTATTTCTTGGATGCCTCCACTAACAAGCTTCAGCAGATAATGATATTCCTGAAAGATTTTCCTTGAAGGGGAAAGAAACGATGAATATTTACAATTGGGCGACTTGACAGCAAGGTTACTGGGTAACGACCAAGTTTCTTTTGAAAAATAATTGTTAGTAAAAAACAGGCTCGACTTCAGTATGGTTACTAGATTACGAGATAATCAGGTGATTAGAATGAAAATGATATCAAGATGGCCGACATCGATAAGGTTACCAAGGGATCACAATTAGGTGATTGGAAAAGAAAGTCATAGTGAGGCCATTGTCGTCGGTGGGGTCACTGGGAAAAAAGTATTTCGGAAAGAAATTCTGGTAAATTTACCAACTTCGGTTGAGCAAGAAATGATATCAAAGTGGCTGACGTTGTTAAGGTTACCGGGGGATCACAATTAGGTGATTGGAAATGAAAGCCATAGTGAGGTCATTATCGTCGGTGGGGTCACCAGGAAACCAAAGAGGTAGTAAGATCCATAAAATCGGTAAGGTTACTGAGAGACATCGATCAGGTGATCGGGGCAACAAAATTAGCAAAGTTGTTACATCGATAAGGTTACCGGAGACATTGATCAGGTGATCGGGGAAACAAAATTAGCAAAGTTGCTACATCGGTAAGGCTACCGGGGACATCGATCAAGTGATCGGGGAAACAAAATTAGCAAAGTTGCTACATCGGTAAGGTTACCGGGGACATCGATCAGGTGATCGGGGAACTGAAAATGAGCAAAGTTGCTACATTGGTAAGGTTACCAGGAGACATTGATCAGGTGATCGGGGAAATTGAGACATACAGTAAGGTTATTGGCATCGATAAGGTTATCGGGGAGAAAAGTTTTAGTCTAAAGTGGACTTAGAAGAAAGGAGAATCGACGAACTCCAAACATAGATCTTTAGCATGAATACGCTTGAATAAGCGGCTTCACAGATCAAGGAAGGGGAACTCATAGATCTTTGGCACGAATACGCTTGAATAAGCGACTTCACAGATCAAAAGAGAACATAAATTAGGGGAGTATTGTTCGCGTTAAAAGGTGACGCGCCTGAGGATGCGAACGTGAGTTCGGATCTTCTGGTACGCAACGTTTTAAATCTTTTAATTTGTTTATAAAGATGCCGCGAGCATCAAGCTTTATTATTTTCAACACAAGAAAGATGATTTAATGATTATGAAAAAGGGGAAAGCTGAAATACCCTCAATTGATATTGGTATGCGTATGACTAGCGCAAACTAGACATAACGCATTGGGGATTCGAGTAAGGGGATTGGTATATAAAATGAATAGATGGAGCACCCTAAATATATGTAGTTATCTGACTTTATATATGAATATGTTTGATATGTTGTGTGTTTTTAATTGCTATTTATATGATTGGGAAAGTTTCTCCTTTGGGATTTTAAGCAATAGATTATGTGGGATTCTAGGTTTTGTTATTATTGTGCTCGCAAAGATCTTTGGATCTTACGCATACATATCCCTAGTGGGAATCGAGCATTTGTAGCTCGGATCTGAGGGTTCTATGGTTTGTTTGGTGCGAGGGAGATAGAAATTTGCTCGTCAAGGATGAGACCTTGTGCCTCGTATTCTCAAAAGGATGTTGAGAAAGTCGGAGCAATCGTAGTTCCCACTTATGCTAGTGGAAAGCAACGGGATGTTAGTAAGAGAGACAAATGTCATCTTAATGAAAATGTATCTAATCTATTTCATCACATACATTTTTGAAAAGTTGTTTGATTGATAAAATCTTTCATCGTAAGTATTAGGTGCTTTGCTTGAGTGTACAAGCGTTACCACTTACATGTTTAAGAAAGATGTTTTGAAAAGATGTTTGAATCTTTTAAGCGTGTAAGTGGGTGTTTTGCTTGAGTGTACAAGCGTTACCACTTACAATTAATAGATGTTTTTGTTTGAAAATAGTTTGAAAAGTTTTGAAAAGTTTTTGACTGTATGTGATGTGATAGATGAGATACTTCTTCCATAGAGATGATAGATGTCTAAATCTCGAGGTGAAATTGATTGGATTAAAGGGATGCTTTTAAGAAGCCCGTGGGTCCTTGTATTGTTAGCCCAAGAGGAGGCATTCCGAGGGTCATCGAGGGTCATCGAGGGTCCTTGTATGAAGCTCAAGAGGAAGCTATAGGGTATGGCTGTCTTTGGCTTGAAAGGGATTTCACCGAGAAATCATCCTTTTCTGAATAAGAGCAATTTCACCGAGAAATTTTACTCATTGGGGAATTTTGAAAGTGATTTCACCGGGAAACCATCCTTTCAGGGTTCTATCTTAGCGCGGGTGATTCTTTGTATTGGAAGCCCAAGAGGAGGTTGTTAAGAGATTTCCTGTCTCTTTCATTGTATGATGCCCAAGAGAAGGCTAAACTCAATGAAGAGTTCTTTTGAGCGAAGCCCAAGAGGAGGTCGACTCAATAGTGTTGTCTTATCGAAGCCTAAGCGGAGGCTAACTCGTGGGAGAGTTTCTTTGTACAAAGCCCAAGAGAAGGTTGACCCATCTTTGGGATAAGTTATCTTGTATGAAGCCCAAGCGAGGCTAAACTCAACGGTAATGAGTTGTCTTGTATGAAGCCCAAGCGGAGGCTAACTCATCGATGATGAATTGTCTTGTATGAAGCCCAAGCGGAGGCTCTTGAGGAACCTATTGATTAGTCTAATTGTTATGTTATTATTAGACAGTTTGTATAAACAGTGTGGTGTGTGTGATATGTATTCACGAGAATTTATGAAGGAAATATAAACAATGCATGATGTTTATTTATAGCGTTTATGAAATATAAACAAGTGTACGTGAAACGAGCGTTTAAAACAGCGTAACTTGATTATTTACAAGTTTGAGCGTGTACAAGGAAATGAATATGTACACGAATGAGTTTTATGTACGAGAGAAAGATGGATGTACATAGGAGGGTTGGGACTTACACCGTAAGAGGCCCATTGATTTGAAAGCGTTTCACAGGAATAATGCTCCTTTCAATACCAATGGTATTCATTAAAATGTACAGATGAAGCGAAATGATTGATCAAAGTTTATCGTAAAAGTATTTTCAAAGAAAGACTATCTATTATATACGGATAAAAGATTTTGAAAAGAAGTATCTCTTATGTACGAGATAAAAGTTTGTTTTGAAATATCCGTGTTATGTACGGATAAAAGTTTGTTTTGAAATATCGTGTTATGTACGGATAAAAAGTTTGTTTAAAAAATGTTTGACAAAAGTTTGATATGTACAAGGAAATATTATGTACATAAAAGAATGTCATGGGACTTACACCGTGATGGAGGCCCATTGGTTTAAAAAAGAAATTTCGCTCAGGAGAAACCTTCCTTTAGAACCAATGGATTCGGCGTATAGACAAACGAATGAAAACAAACGAAAGAAATTTGTTTATGTTTGAATATTAACAATGATAATTTGAGTATGTACAAGTAAAACTAAATATGTACATAAAGGATTGGGACTTACACCATAAGGCCCATGATCGATCGAGAATTCGAGAAAAACGAATTCGCTTTTATCGTTTTGAATTGGATCGATTATGGTAAAAGATGCAAGTTTTGATGAAAAAAGTTTTGAAGAATGATTTGAAAATGTTTTGAAATGTGAGGTTCATTTATGAGAAGTTTTGAAAAAAATCGGAAGTCGAAAACTTGAAAAATTCACCTTTTAAGGAGGTTTGAAAAAGCGTTCAGAACATCGTTTTCGGCTCGATTAAAATTTAATCAGATGAAAATATTTTTGGATTTTTTTGACATAATCATAAAATATATATATTAAATGACAAGTGTGCAAAAAATCATCTCAAAATGAGAAGTTTTGATTGGTTAAAAAAATTGTTGAAGTTTGATAAAAAAAACATGAAAATATTGAAGTATTGTGAAAAAAGAGTGAAAAAATGGTCTTGCTGGGTTTTGAACCCATGACCTTTGAGTGGGACGCGTGGCAGAAAGAACTTATGGGCAAGCATACAACCACTAGGCCAACGCGTTTGAATGTGTTAGTGGATTAAAACACGCGTTGATATAATATTGGTGAATTTGAATTTTTAAAAACTGAAGAACAATGAAGAACACGCGCGAATTTCTGGGCTTGTGTTTGATTTTCAGAATCACGAATTCAACCTAAAATCTTTGTTTCTCAACCAAATGGCATGATGTAAAAACCAAACTTGATCGGTTTTTCACCACGAATATGATAGTAGCTGTTAATTTCATTTATTTTAAACCCAGAATGATTTTGATTCGAAGAACACTTATGAACCCTAAAACTGATTTTTCAAATTAAATGATGGATTGTTCATGATTGTTTGATTTTGTTGAGGGTTATCATTCGTTATTAGTGCAGAAAGAGAATGGCCAAGAGCTTTTCTCAATTGAATCAAAGAATTATGAGAACCAAGTTTGTGTTCATACCTGGAAAAGTGAAGATCGAAATCTGTTCTAGAGCACTTCCAGTTGTTGTTTCTTGATCCTTAGAGCACCAGCGGCATGGATGGATGGTGTATGAATGGTCTGCACATCAGGAGCATGCTTGAATTTCTCTGACCAAGTCAACCTGCATAGAGCTCAAATGCAAACTGGAAATCGGGTTAAAGCGATTCTGACTTCTTGTTCTTGTTTTGGATCATGTCTATGAGGTTCATAGATGATGTTTGAGTGATCATAACACAGTTTAATCAAACCAAGCCATGGATTCGATTGCTTAGGCAGTTTTGAAGTTTTGAAAAATTGAAAAGTGAAAACTGATTTTCTCTTGCTTTTAGTTTGATTTTAAGTTATGAACAAGTTACATGTTGGTACTGAAACATGTTAGAGTCCAAGATTTACCATGTTTTTAGCTCAAACTAAGAAATGCTATGTTTCTCAACTTTGCACTAATTGCTTGATTTTCAAGAAAGTGAAAGAAAGCATGGATTTTGTGAAGTTTCTTGGTGTTGATTTAAGCTTGAATTGAGAGCTATTTATATGCAAGAGCTCTGAAAAGGTTAGGCAAGGAAGTACAAGCCATTTGGTGAATCAAAGCTTGCTTAAGGGGCAAGATTGTCCTTTGGCTTTTGAAAAGGAAGGTTCCTTTTTTTACCATGTGCAAAATTATTCAACTTGATCCAATCTCTCAATTATCACTTCTCACTGATGTTTATCAGTTTGATGAGTCATTTTGGGTGGCAAGTGGTTTAAATGAGAAAATCACAAAATGACCTATAATTGAAGTTTTGAACTTTGAAAAATCAAGTTTCATGGACCGTTTTGTTCCAATTTCAAAGACATCGCTAGCCTTCATGGATTTTGGAGTTCTTGGACATTTTGGAAAGATTTTTCCATGATCTACAACTTTCATGTTTTGAGTTTTTTCAAATTCCAATTGGAACTAGGTGAAAAAATGGCTTGAAGTTTGGAAAAAATGTGAAATTTCAACACTTAGAAATTTTTCTAAGTTATAGAAATTTTGACTTTTTGTTGACTTTTCCAAATTCTTTGATTTTTTATGATCATGATGGATCATTTAAAGTATTTTGATGATTGAAAAAGTTTTGTTTTGAAAAATTTGACCAAAAGTCAAAGTTTGACTTTTCTGTGCAGGTGAAATTTCATCAGACGTTTCTGAAATTGACTGATTGATCGCGACTTTATCGTCTAAATTAATCGGGAGACTGCAAGTATACAGCCCTATCGCGTAGTTTTAAAAGATATCGAACCAAAGGGACTATAAATTGAACTAACGTAATCTAAACTTCTCGTGTAAAGCTATAGCTATCGAATAAATAAATTGGGAATTTTGGGCAATAAAACTTAATTTTAATTAAAATAATAATAAGCGAATATCGGTATGTATTTCGTTAATCCTAAAGAATCGGTTTTCCAACGGCTTATTTTCGAAAATGATAATAATTTCTTTTTAAAAAGTATTTATTTAAAACCTATTCTCAAACGTCGCTCTATTGAAGTAGATTATAATTTTAAACTCTAATGTATGCTTTCGCTATCCCGATTTTAAAATTACTTTTGAAAATAAATAAAATTTAATTGGTTTTAAAATCTGTCGCGGTTTTTAAAAACAATACCTAGTATCTACTATCTGATTTTAAACCTCAAACTGTCGCTCTGTTGGTTTCTAATCTTAGTCAATTTATTAACCTCAAACTTTCGCTCTGTTGGTTTCTAAACCTTTTTTAACAAAATAAATTAGATAACTAAATCAGAAAAAGTGTTTATTTTATAAAATATAATCAAGCAGTTTATTAGGATACTTTCAAATTAACTTATTACATACCGATATTTAAATAATTTAGCCAGACATATTCATAAAAACAAACATGAATAAATTAAAGGTTTTAACATTCATTAATAAATTCATGGCAAACAAATATATCTCATGCAGCAATTAATTAAATAAATAAAGCGATGTAAATAGAAACACGAATTAAATAAATCTTTGGAAAGAATTGAACGGAAGTAACCCGCACAACGTCTCGGTTCTTCAACAGAATGTAAACAATGCGGAAAAATAACTTGAATTACAATTACAATGGAAAATAAATGCGGAAAATAAACTTTGAAACTGGAAAATAAAGCGAGAATCGGTGTCCGAATTATGATCTCAAGAGGTCCTTTTATAGTGGTAGGAAGTAACCACTTGTTCCTAAAATATAGTAGCATTTTCTCCTCAAATCTCTCGCTCAATGCCTAGGTCGTCCGAAAAGTCCTCCTCTTTTCCTCCACGTTGAGACGTGCGTCAAGCAACTCCTAGGGCCAGCGTGGCACGGTCGCCTCCTCCTTTAGGAGGGAGTCCGGGGCGCCTCACTTTTAGGAAGAGGTTGAGGCGTCGTCTCACCCTACGTGGCTTTTAGGGTTTTGCTTGGCTTTTGCTTGTTTGGGCTTGGTTTGTAGGCTTTAATACATCTTTGATCCATCACTTGCTTTTCACACCCCTTTTCTTCATTTCTTGCACAATTAATTAAATAATCTTCTTAATTTCTTCACTTTGCTCAATTTGTTTATTTAAAATAAAATACGAAACAATAAAAATACCGGTAATAATATGGAAATAAAATGAAATAATTAAATAAAAATACTAACATTATTTATGAAAATTAAATCAAATATACTATATAAAATCGTGTTATCAAACTCCCCTATACTTGAACCATTGCTTGTCCTCAAGCAAAAAGTAAAAATGAAAATCTTTGAAGCACAGTTAAACACAAATATAACAACATATATCACTTTGTATCAGGTTGCAAATTGATTTTTCATTGGGAAATTAAAGTTGAACTTAAACACCAAAGTTACCGTAGAAACACTAGACAACCCCATCTATGCAGACCAATTCAAGTCATGTCATTATAGCTTCAACCTAATACTATGTTTTATTTCACCCGTTTTCATTCTAGTGCAATCACATTAAGCCCATTACCTTACACGCACATAGTGGAGTAACCGGTTAGTGAATTTGATCTTAATAAGCCAGCTAGGAGTTCTGGTAATAAAATATTTGGTACTCCTTTTTCCAATTAAAAATTGCGGGGGATCGAACCGTAATTCGCCCTACCAAGTTCAGCACCAGGGACCACTGAACCAATTTATTAATGGATTATTTTGCATAAAATTCATATTTTCACAACTTTTTGGATTAAACGATCTGGTAAGGACCATCTAACTTAGTAAGTGCATCTTAAATAAAAGCAATTTTCTTAAAGATATTTGATCAATCACTTATATTCATCGGTTCTCCACGTAGTTTGTGTTTTATGGCGGTGCCGACTGCTTAATAAACTACTTGGGGCTAATCTAAAACCAAGTTTTAAAGGTTCTTGGTATAATAAGTACTTAAATCGATCTAGCATATTGGGGGTTTTAAAGTGTTAGGACGATAACAATTTTGCTAAGTTTTACTCGAATTCTTATTTATAAATAAGCAACTTTAATACTAGTTGAATATGTTTATAAATGTGTTTTAAATTTTTCGTTATGGCTCAAGAAATAGGAAGAATTCGAATAAACACTAAATTTTGCATATAAGATTAAAATTAACATAAACATGTATTTTATTGAATTGAAATTTGCGATACAAGAAAATAAATAGATAAATAAAAGGGAAATACTACAAAAAGAGCAAAGGAAATAAAAATAAGCAAGGAAATGATCCGACTCCCCTATACTTAAAAGGAGCAATGTCCTCAGTGCGATAATAACAAAGGAGAATCGAAATGAAAGATGGGTGAGTAAATTCGTAGCAACAATAATAATGCAACTTAAGAAGAATAATGCAACAGTAATAATAATGTAATATAATATAATATGCAACATTATAATAAAAGAAACATGAATTGCATTAGAATGGAGATCAAAGTTGCTTACAATGTAGGAATCAAGTATTTGGAAGAGAAACATAATAAAAATAACATAATGAAAGCATTATAAAATCCTAATGAAATCAAACTAAACTAAACTAAATAAACTACTCAAGGACTCTAGCCACTAGATGGTCCTGCCTTAGGAGCAGAGGAGAATGAAGATAAGAAGACTTCTTGAAATTGTGCGAAGCGTATCCATAAAACTAAAGAAGTCATTTCATGAGTAGTGAACTCGTCCCTCAAAGCTTGATGTTCCACCGGAGGCGTGGATAACGATCGCATAATCAAAGGAGGAACCTCATGCATAATGTCGAGAACAGAGGGATCGGTGGAAGTGGGTGAAGAGGGAACTTCTGGCGTCCTCTAAAACATCAAAACACGTGGAATCTCGAGTGCTTGGCGGAGAAGGATCTTGATCAAAACCATAAAGCCAATTGGCTTTGTTATGCACACTAGTAGCGAGGGTTAGGCAAGGTAAACAATTGCATAACTTGACCATTAATCAACAAGGTAAACCGAGTCGGGCCAAGATCACCAATCATACCGTGTTGAAACGAACTCGATGGTCATGGAAGTAACACCGGCAAAAGCATTCGGATGCTTAAAAGGTCGTCAAGTCCAACAACATTTGCAATCATAATGTGAGACCTCCCATCCGAATGGGTGCATGATCGATATCAATGAGATTCACAAAGGTACGGAGCGGATAAGGGATCGCGTGCGGACGGTTCTGCAAGCACAAAACATGATAAATCATCCTTAGAAACAGAGTGACATTCGGGTTTTCCAAAAGCGGTATGGGCAAGAATCTTATGGAAATACACGAAGGCGGGTTATGGATATTCTACGATACAAGGTCCTCGGGCTCGGGTTAAGGATTCGAAATAGATCCCCAAAAATAGTCAAGATCTCTAAACCCAAGATACTCCTCCCGAGTTTCAAATAAACTCCTAAACCACTAGGAAAACCAAGAAGATCACCAATTCCTTATGGGTAAACTTGAAGGTGAAGCCAAAAGTCGAAAATAATAAGTCCACGGTAGAGCTATCCATGAGTAGGAAAATAAGCTAAAGAGTCGAGGAATTCCAAAGTGAGGTTCCGATAAGTGGCAAAGCAAGTCATCGGTGAATTATCCCACAATCGATTTAGCGAAAAAGCACACTATCACGAATGCCAAGAGCATTCATAGCACCATAATGAAAGTAGGTAGTAGGAAACATCTCACGCTCGGATAAAACTCCATATTTGGTTGATTTCTTCCTCAAACCGGCGGCATATCATCAATACGAGACATAGTGGAAAGAAAAGTAGCTAGAAGAATCTCGAGGAGAAAGAAAATAAAGAACATCGACATTGGCCAAATGCCGATAAGAAGAGAGATATAGAATAGAATATAAGACAGAGAATAGAAATAAAAGAAAATAGAAAAAAGAAATAGATATTTTTTTGTTTGTTTTTGAATAGAATGAAGAAATAAAATAAAATAAGAAGAAAGAAATAAATACGGTGGGTTGCCTCCCACAAAGCGCTTTGTTTTATGTCGCAAGCTCGACAAATAAAACTAGAGATTAGTCGTCTAATCGAGCTTGTGGCTCGTCTAGAGTTATCTTTTGAGAATATCCCTCGATTTCGGTGAGATGGTAATGTTTTAGACGCTGCCCGTTTACTATAAACGGTTCAATCGAAGGTCCCTTAATCTCTATTGCTCCACTTGGATAAACTCGAGTAATTTGAAGGTCCGACCACCTAGATCGTAATTTTCCGGAAATAATTTTAATCGTGAGTTAAATAGTAATCGCAATCACCTATATTAAAATTCTTCCTAGATATACGCTTATCGTGCCATTTCTTTGTGCGCTCTTTGTAAATCCTAGCGTTTTAAACGCATCTGTCTAAGTTCTTCCAATTCATTAATATCGAATCGCTTTTCTCCGGTGTATAACTTAAGTTGATTCTTAATGGCCCAATAAGCCTTGTGTTCTAACTCAATGGGAGATGGCATGACTTTCCATAAATAAGCTTGAAAGGAGTAGTACCGATGGGAGTTTTATAGGCGTTCTATAAGCCCATAAAGCTTCATGAAGTTTAAAAGACCAATCCTTTACGGAAGTAGCGCAGTTTTTCAAGGATTTGTTTTATCTCGCGATTTGAAACTTCAACTTGTCCGCTAGTTTGGGGATGGTAAGGTGTAGCTATGCGGTGTCGAACTCCATATTTCCTTAATAATTTTTCAAAGATTTTGGAAATGAAATGAGATCCACCGTCGCTTATAACGAGTCGGGTATACGAACCTAGGAAAGATTATGTTCTTGAGCGACTTAAGTACCACTCGGGTGTCATTTGTTGGAGAAGCTATATCTTCAATCCATTTTGAGACATAATCCACGACAGTATATACTTATTACGGATGAAGATGGAAAGGGTCCCATGAAGTCTATCCCCCACACATCAAAGATTTCGACTTCTAAAATGCCTTTTTGTGGCATTTCGTCACGTCTAGATATATTACCGGTGCGTTGACACCTGTCGCATTTTAAGATGGTGGCATGTCGTCCTTCCATAAATTAGGCCAATAGAGACCGGATTGTAAGATCTTTGCACATGTTTTGGATGTACTAGCATGTCCTCCGTAAGGTGCAGAATGACAGTGTGTTATAATGTTTTCAATCTCTTCTTCTGGCACACATCGGCGGAAAATTCCATCGGACCTCTCTTGAAAAGTAAAGGTTCATCGTAATATTGTTTAAGATCATGGAAGAATTTCTTCTTACATTGGTAGGTAAGTTCGGTGGTAGAACGCTGCCAAGGTAATTTACAAAATCGACATACCAAGGCACGGAGGAAATAGCTAAAGTGGTTTCCATGAGTTTATCTGGTTCTGTGTCTTCCAAGTGGGCAATCAGTTTATCGTACTGAAATTCATCATCAATCGGCACTTGTTCATGTTTAAGATTTTCTAGTCTAGAGAGATGATCCGCTACTACATTTTCGGTTCCTTTCTTATCTTTGATTTCTAAATCAAATTCTTGCAGATAATATCCATCTCGAGTCTAGGTTTAGCGTCCTTTTGGTTAGGAGATATCTAATAGCGGCATGATCGGTGTATATGATTATTTTGGATCCTACTAAGTAGGAGCGGAACTTGTCTAATCGAAGATCATCGCTAAGAACTCTTTCTCTTGTAGCATAATTCATTTGCGCTTCGTCCGTAGTTACGCTTGCATAATATATGACGTGAAGTCTTTTATCCTTTCTGTCCTAAAACAGCTCCTACGGCGTAGTCACTTGCGTCACATTATTTCAAAAGTTCATTCAATCGGGTTTGCATGATAGGCGAAAATTAATGCTTTCTTAAGTGTAAGCGCTTCTAAACATTTTTCGTCGAAGATAAATTCATCTTTCATTAATAGCTCGATTAGGGGTTTAGTTATCTTAGAGAAATCTTTAATGAATCGTCGGTAGAAACCGCGTGTCCCAAAAGCTTGTTTCTCTAACGGTTTTGGAGGTTGAAGGTTCTCAATAACCCGATTTTAGCGAATCGACTTCAATTCCTCTTTTGGATATAATGTGTCCTAAAACAATTCCTTCTTGTACCATAAAATGGCATTTCTCCCAATTAAGCACTAGATTAACCTTCACACAACGTTCCAATACCCTTTCTAAATTTTCTAAACATTCTTCAAAGCTTTGTCCACAGACGGAAAAATCGTCCATGAAGACTTCCATAATATTGTCCAAAATCAAAAATATTGCCATCATACATCTACGAAAAGTTGCGAGCATTGCATAAACCAAAAGGCATTCTTCTATAAGCAAAGGTTCCAAATGGGCATGTGAAAGTTGTTTTATCTTGGTCATCGGGATGAATAGGTATCGAAAGAAACACGAATAACCGTCTAAGAAAGAAATAGAGTGTCTAGCTAAGCGTTCCAACATCGATCAATAAATGGTAAAGGAAATGATCTTTTCGGTGGCTTTGTTAAGTTTTCGATAATCGATGCACATTCTCCATCCGTTCGATTCTTTTAGTTATGATTTCTCCTTTCTCATTTTCGACTCTTGTGACACCTCCTTCTTAGGTACAACATGCAGGGCTAACCCATTTGCTATCGGAGATAGGATATATGATTCTGCTTCTAACAACTTCATTACTTCCTTTTCACAACCTCGCTCAAAATCGGGTTTAGTCTCCTCGGTGTTCTCTTGAAGTTTTACAATCTTCTTCTAGCATAATGCGATGCATACGGATAGAGGACTTATTCCTTTAAGATCGGTGATATTATACCCTAAGGTTGTGGATATTTCCTCGAAATCGTAAAAGTTTTTCGTTTGATTCTCCAAGTTTTGCATTGACTATCACCGGACGTTCGAGTTCGGAATCTAGGAATTCGTACCTTAAATTTTCGAAGTGTTTTGAGTTCTAGGAAGGTTTCCTTAAACTTTGTGTGGGATGCGGTGCTATAGCTAAGCATTCACTTATATTATTATCGGACTTTCATCCATTATCCGTATTTTCAAGCTCGACTTCTTTTCTACATTCATCGATGATATCCATGAAGTAACAAGTATCTTCTATTGCGGTGCTTTCGTGAATTGAGAGAGGATAAATTCGATTTTCTCTTCGCCTACTTCAAAAGTAAGTTTTCCTCTTTTCATCTATTATTGCACCTTGTGGCTAAGAAAGGTCTTCCAAGAATGATTGGAGTAACCGTCCTCCCTTATGTCCATGATAATGAAATCGGTTGGTATATAGAATTGGCCAATACGGGAATATTTTCAAGTACTCTGCGGGATATTTAACGACCTATCTGCTAGTTGAGCGGACATTTTGGTTGGTCTCGGCTCTCCCATATCAAGTTTCTTGCGGATGGATAACGGCATCACACTTATCTTGGCTCCTAGATCACATAAAGCTTTGTCTATGACAAATTTGCCAATTACACATGGAATAGAAAACTTCCGGGATCTTTGAGTTTAGGAGGCATTGTGTCTTGAATAATTGCACTACATTCGATAAGCATGCGGTTTCATTATCCTCTAGCTTTTTCTTATTGGATAGAATCTCTTTAAGGAATTTAGCATAGGAGGGCATTTGAGTTATAGCTTGGTAAAAGGAATTGTAACATTAAGTTGCTTGGAAGATCCACAAATTTCTTGAATTGTCCCATACTCTTAGTTTTAACTAACCTTTGAGGGTATGGAATAGGAGGCTTATAAGGTGGTGGGGTATATAAGGTTAGTCCTTTTGTGTGGTATCTTCATTATTATCTTTGAATTTCTTTTGGTTTATCTTTAGTTTCGAGATGGTTTGTGAATTTTGTTGCATAGTGGGCTATTGTTTACGGGATCTCTGGTCCATCATACTTTGTTCCTTCTTAAGATAACAACATTTGCATGTCCTTTGGGATTAGGTTGAGGTTGACGAAATGAACCGGCGGGAGCGAAGCCGCTTGTTGTTGAGCTACTTGAGAGATTTGTGTTTCTAACATTTTATTGTGTGTAGCTAAAGCGTCAAGCTTGTTAGAAAAGCGCTTCATTTGCTCATTAATGTGTATATTCGACTTTGAACTTCCTTATTAGTGCAGGCTTGAGCACTATTGGTTTGGTTTTGAGTAGCAATGAAGTGCTCTATCATGATTTCAAATTAGACTTCCTAGGAGCATTTGTTGTGTTAGGACCATTGTTAGGATGATTTGGAATAGCTTTAGGATAACCGGTGGTGTAGCGGGAGCTTGTCGGTGCATATAACGTTGTTATTCTTGTAGGAAAAGTTAGGATGATTCTTCCGCCGGGGTTATATGTGTTCTTTGTAAGGATTATTCATGCGTAATTGCTTGTTCAATGGAACTCTGTTAAAAGTGGGCATTACGGAGCAAGATGTGATTGAATACCACATAAGTCGCAAGTTTGAGTAATTGCGACCTGATGCTGCGGGAGCGATGGTAAGTTCCTCGAGCTTTTGGTGAGAGCTTCCACTTTAGCGTTGACTTGATCCGGACTATTCACTTCACCATGGCACCTTTAGTTTGAGATTTCTCTACACTAACTCTCTCCATACCCCATTGGTAATGGTTCTGAGCCATGCTTTCGATAAGTTGCTTTGCTTCAGCATATGGTTTATTCATCAGTGCGCCACCAGCTGCAGCGTCTATAGTCAATCTCGTATTATACAAGAGACCATTGTAAAGCGTGTGAATGATTAACCATTCTTCTAAACCATGATGAGGACAAAGTCTAAGCATGTCTTTATAACGTTCCCAAGCTTCAAAGAGTGATTCATTGTCCTTTTGTCTGAAACCATTGATGTTGGCTCTGAGCATAGCAGTTTTGCTTGGAGGAAAATATCTAGCCAAGAATACTTTCTTCAACTCATCCCATGTGGTGATTGAGTTGGAAGGAAGAGATTGAGCCATCTTGTGACTCTGTCTACGAGAGAAAAAGGAAATAGGCGCAATCGTATCGCCTCGGGGTTTACACCATTCGCTTTACGATGTCTGCGTCTTGCAAACAGCGCGGATGAAGATTTGGGTCGTCGTAGGAGCTCGAGCGGTTCTGAGAGCGGAAAGAAGCGAAGGTTTTAGTTGAAATCGTTTGAGCGATAGCGGGGCAGCAATACTATTATGAGGCTCCGCTTGAAGAACAGCGTAGTCCTTAAGAGGACGAGGAGGAGAGCTATATCGCCATCTTCTTGAGTTCTTCAACGTCGGAAGTTTGGTTGATCGAAGATTGTTGTGTTCTAAATACTCTTGAATTCGTCTTCTTAATCTAAGATAACGCTCGGCGTCGTAAATAGGTATATGCAAAGGCGCCTTGAGGCGAGTATTTGGCATACAGAGGAAAAGAAATAGTTGCTATAGTCTATACTTAGTAATAAAATTACGATATCAACTTGAATAGTCCCGACAGCGCCAAAAACTTGATCGCGACTTTATCGTCTAAATTAATCGGAGGCTGCAAGTATCACCCTATCGCGTAGTTTTAAAAGATATCGAACCAAAGGGACTATAAATTGAACTAACGTAATCTAAACTTCTTGTGTAAAGCTATAGCTATCGAATAAATAAATTGGGAATTTTGGGCAATAAAACTTAATTTTAATTAAAATAATAATAAAGCGAATATCGGTATGTATTTCGTTAATCCTAAAGAATCCGGTTTTCCACGGCTTATTTTAGAAAATGATAATAATTTCTTTTCAACAAAAGTATTTATTTAAAACCTATTCTCAAGTCGCTCTATTGAAGTAGATTATAATTTTAAACTCTAATGTATGCTTTCGCTATCCCGATTTTAAAATTACTTTTGAAAATAAATAAAATTTAATTGGTTTTAAAATCTGTCGCGGTTTTTAAAAACAATACCTAGTATCTACTATCGATTTTAAACCTCAAGCTGTCGCTGTTGGTTTCTAATCTTAGTCAATTTATTAACCTCAAACTTTCGCCTGTTGGTTTCTAAACCTTTTTAACAAAATAAATTAGATAACTAAATCGAGAAAAAGTGTTTATTTTATAAAATATAATCAAGCCAGTTTATTAGGATACTTTCAAATTAACTTATTACATACCGATATTTAAATAATTTAGCGAACATATTCATAAAAACAAACATGAATAAATTAAAGGTTTTAACATTCATTAATAAATTCATGGCAAACAAATATATCTCATGCAGCAATTAATTAAATAAATAAAGGGATGTAAATAGAAACCTGAATTAAATAAATGCTGGAAAGAATTCTGGAAACTGGAAGTAACCCGTACAACGTCTCGGTTCTTCAACAGGAATGTAAACAATGCGGGAAAAATAACTTCTGAATTCTGAATTACAATGGAAAATAAATGCAGGAAAATAAACTTTGAAACTGGGAAAATAAAGCTGAGAATCGGTGTCCGGAATTATGATCTCAAGAGGTCCTTTTATAGTGGTAGGAAGTAACCACTTGTTCCTAAAATATAGTAGCATTTTCTCCTCAAATCTCTCGCTCCAACTGCCTAGGTCGTCCGAAAAGTCCTCCTCTTTTTCCTCCACGTTGAGACGTGCGTCTCAAGCAACTCCTAGGGCCAACGTGGCACTGGAGACGGTCGCCTCCTTTGTAGGAGGGAGTCCGAGGCGGGCGCCTCACTTTTAGGAAGAGGGTTGAGACGTGCGTCTCACCCTAGAACGTGGCTTTTAGGGTTTTGCTTCGCTTGGGCTTTGCTTGTTTGGGCTTGGTTTGTAGGCTTTAATACATCTTTGATCCATCACTTGCTTTTCACACCCCTTTTCTTCATTTCTTGCACAATTAATTAAATAATCTTCTTAATTTCTTCACTTTGCTCAATTTGTTTATTTAAAATAAAATACCTGAAACAATAAAAATACCAGCGTAATATGGAAATAAAATGAAATAATTAAATAAAAATACTAACATTATTTATGAAAATTAAATCAAATATACTATATAAAATCGTGTTATCACTGATGAATTCTATGATCCTTTGTGATGTTTTGAATCCAGAAATTAGGTCAAGATGTTATATCTAAGATATAATGACCAACCTCTATCCAAAAAGTCAATTCTTCTCAAACCTATGGATAATTGGTGATCCTAGATAAATCAGGAAAATAATAGATCAAATGATTCAAAAATAATGAAGATTAATCTTTGTTTGAGCTTGGTTGTGCAACAATGCAAATGTAAGGTGGTATATTAGGTCAAAATTTGGGGTATAACAGTACTTATTTAAGTTTCTTTAACTGAAGATGAAGATGAATATCTTCGTTTGATAGGTGTAAAGAGACTTAAATATCGAAATCAAAATTTGGACCTAAGATACCAAAAGATGCGGATGATGCAAAATGATTAAAAAGTTTTACCCAAAGGATGTCAAAGAAATGACATGATGGGGAAAAATTTTATGAGGATGACTCGATCTGTTTTGAGAAAAGAGAATCCTATCATTGGGAAACAAACAATATGTTTATTTGGGAAAGAATGATTCACGAGAGAATGTGAATATCATTTCGTTTGGGAAACAAAAGATTACCTTCATCGACTTTGTGACAATGTTTAAGGTAAGTGGAAATGATATTACCAATTATCGACCTTGTGATATAGTATGGTAATGGGTTTTGAAGATGTTACCAATTATCGTAGTGATAACTATAACAAGGTAAATCTTTGAAGGAGGTTCTTTGTGTACTCGACTTTTGTGAGTAATGCAGGTGTTCTATCTAGGAATGAACTGGAAAGAAAAGAAGTTAACCAAGACATTGTTCACGATGAGAGATCATCTCGGTGGCGAATCGATAGAGAGAAGAAAATGCATTTCTGTTTGGGGACTTTGCGGGAAAAGGAAGACATATCCTTTCCGTTTGGGAATACTCAGTTGAAAAAAGAAAAAGTATCTTTTGTTTGGAGATATTCTGGAACAGACTTGTACTCGTATGAGTAAGTATGATTTATACCGATGATTTGGAAGCAAACATTTTGAGAGATGCAAAAATGCAATGAATGATGCTATTATGTATGAATGTCATGAATGTTATATGCATGCTAACAATACTTGACAAAAACACTTAAAGGGATATTTGAGAAAAGGATGCGTCACGATTCGAACAAATACTTGGTGAAACTTACGGAATAGTGCGGATATTCACTAATGAAGAATTTGAGTTGCATGGTTTACACTTTCGAGAAAGGTATTTCATTGGCAACTTGGTCGGGGATTCTTTTTTTGGATAAGAATACCGTCCTTTGATGATTTCTGATGAGGAGAAGACTGCTGTAGTAGTTGGCGACTCCACTGGGGATCAAAAAACTCTTGGAGAAACGGTTGAAGTTATTTCCGTGTTCATAGTTTCAAAGGAGAATTTTGCTTTTGTTTCAAAATTTTGAAGCAAGAATTCATTTAAAACATTTTAGTTTCAAAAAGTGATTTTCACAATAAAAAGCGTTATTTTGCAAAACAAAACAAAGTAGGAATTGCAAACAAAAGCACAAGGCTCAAATTTATTGATAGAATGGTAATCAGCCAAAGGCGTGATTCCATGAACTATTTACAAGAGTTGGAAATGATAATTTATTGGGAAAAGGCTACATTGAAAGCAAATAACCGCTACTATCCCTAACAACTTTGAATTCCAACTGTGCTTGTTGCTTCAGAAGAGTTGATTGAAGATCAGTTGATGGAAGATTCTTCATGTGGACAAAATACGTGACTCTGATTACTTTGTCGTTTTGTATCCTTGTTTTTGCCTAGATCGCCTTTTCAGGTTTTCGATCTATCAGGATAATTTCTATTTATTGTCTCTAATTTTTGCCTGGATCGCCTTTTCGTTTTCAATCCACCGAGCGCTCATTTTGCCTAAGCCGCCTTTTCGGTTTCGACTTACCGAAATTTTTTTTTGTTTTTAGACAAAGTATTTTTTATCGTCGGCATTCACGAGATCGGGAGTTCATCGCTCCATGGTTGTGAGTCATAGCACCGAGAGAAGCTTCTTTTGATGTATGGGCCTTCGTAATTAGGAGTCCATTTGCCCACGAATCTGTTTGAAAAGAGAATCTTTTTAAGCACGAGGTCGCCTTCTCGAATTCACGAGGTCGGACCTTTTGTCGAAAGCTTTTTCATTCTTCTTTGATAGAGTTGTCCGTAACACGAGGCGGTCAGCGCTTTTCTTCAATTAAGTTCAGTTGGTCGTATACCTTTGACACCATTCACCTCGAGATAGCTTTGTTTCCATGAGAACTCTCATTGACGGATCTCAACTTCTACGGGAGCACCGCCCATGCCGTATACTAGAGAAAAGGTTGCCCTGTTGAAGTGCTTGAGTACGATACCCATGCGCAAATGGCGATTTCGTGCGTCTTTGTAAGTGATGACCATTTTGGACAATCTTTTGATGTTTTTGTTGGCGGCTTCAACAGGCCGTTCATCTTTGGCCGTAAGGAGGCGAGTTATGATGCTCAATCTTGAATTCCTCACACAGTTCTTTCATCATTTTGTTGTTCAAGTTAGATCCATTGTCGGTAATGATCTTACTTGGAATTCCATATCGGCAAATGAGGTTGTTCTTGATGAACCTCACAACCACTTGTCTTGTGCGTTGGCGTAAGATCTTTGCTGACCCATTTGGTGAAGTAATCAATAGCCACTAGAATGAAGCGATGTCCGTTGGGCGCTTTTGGTTCAATCATTCCAATCATGTCAATGCCCCACATGGAGAACGGCCACAGAGAGGAGAGAACATTGAGTAGAGTCGGAGGCACATGGATCTTATCTGCGTAGATCTGGCATTTGTGACATCTTTTGACGTGTTTGACAATCGATTCCATCGTTATCCAATAGTATCCTGCTCTCAAGATTTTTCTAGACATTGCATGCCCATTTGAATGGGTTCCAAAGGACCCTTCATGCACTTCATGGATGATCGTGTATGCGCTTCTTATGCGTCGGCGATCAAGCGAGAACCATGTCGAAGTTTCTTTTGTATAGAATATCTTCATTGAGGAAGAAATTCCTTGAAAGCCTCCTTAGAGTTTTCTTATCCTTGTACGATGCCCCAAGTGGGTACTCTCGTGCTTTAGCAGTCTAGAAATCTCATCTGGGATCTCTTCTTCAACTTCTTTTTCAGCGACTTCGCATGGGATTTCAAAGTTGAGAGAGAGCGTAGAGTTACTGCTTTCAATGGATTTGTCCATTTGTTTAATCTGCATTTTTGATTATTGTTTGATTAAAAAAAAAAAAGTTTTTATCATCATTTTTTTTTTGTGAAAGTGTTGCAGATTAATTTTTTCATTATGATTGATTTTTTTTTTACTGTGTTTTTTAGGATTATCATTTCCAGAAAAGGGTAAAAATGAAAATAAACACAGAGAGTGGAAACAAAACAACACATTTTATTTATGTTTCACAATATGAACAGGGCCCTAAAATACAAACTCATTTGTCTTGGGCAAGACAAAGAGAAATTATTTAAAAGCTAAACCCTATAAAACATCTCTTCGCTTTGGGACGAGTTCAAAACAAAAAGCAAAGATAAACTACTTAGAGCTATGAACATTAGTCCTAACTTCAGCGGGTTTCCAATAGTGACGAACTCCTTGGAAGTCGAGGTACTCGGTTAATTTTCCGCTTGGTTTAACCCTTGAGTAAACTTTGATTCTGGTGACGGGCTTTGAAGACTCTTGCGATGGCCTTTGCCTTTGGTCTGCTAAGCGATATTCTTGATTAACGGATCGGGAAGTATGAGAGATAGCTTTTGTACTTCTGTTGATCTTTGTGTTGAATCTTGGGGATGTTCCTTCCGGTCTTGAAGAAGAGATTCGTCGTCGACACTTTCCGCATCGTATCCTCGAATCATACTCTTGATCTTGATGATCATGTTGATGTAGTGGTAACGGGATCGGCTTGGTGAAATCCACAGTGTTGAAGCAGAGATCTTCATTCGGGACCTCGATCCGTTGATTAGTTTGAGAAGGCAGTATTCCTCTTCGATTGACTAGGGTAGTCAAAGTCATCACCCCATCCTGTGGGTTGGATATCTTCGATCCGGATTTTGAGCTTTACAGAGTATTTCACCATGTAGTCGTATTTGCCACTTGGTTCTCCCAAGGTATCCCAAATTTCAGAGGGGATGTGGATTTTCACGTTCTTTGGGGACATGTCTTTGAATTGATCGATCGGTGCATATGATTCCTCTTGAGACACATATTCGGGGCTATTCAAATAAGTGCTCCATTCTTGATTCGGATGGATCATCTTCATCCTCTTCAATGGTTACAACATTAACCTCTTGCGGACAGGGTTTAAGAAACCTCCTTGTGAAATACTTCCTTGATGGGAAGTGCTTCATCTTTCTCTTGTTTTTGTAGAATACGGTGTGAACCCAAGTCCGGTTTCATTTCATTCTTGATGGGTTTGATAACTTGTCCCCATCCTCGAGTATTGCCATCTTTCACCATTTGTGCGCTTCTTTATATGAAGAGATAGATGATCTTTTTAGTAGATTCATCTTCTAACGGATTTTACGGGAGATCGGCGTTTCAATGTCATTGGCGTGATGATGGAGAAAGCGGATAGATGACTTACAAGTAAAGCTTGTTCACCGATGGTCACCAACTTTCCATTTCTTGTGAATTTTAATTTCGATGGAGAGTAGAATTCACCTCGCATCGTGGATCCAAGGTCTTCCTAGCAAGCAACTATACGCTGTACGTCCATGACTTGGAACGTAATTTTGAAAGTGTGAGGCCAATTGTCATTGGGAGATCAACTTCCCAATAACGACTTTCTCGATCCATCGAAAGCTCTTACTATGATGTCGTTGAACTTCATTGGCGTTCCTTTGTAAGCTAAGCGAGGCGTCGTTTTGGCATTACGTTTAAAGACGAACTGTATCCACCAATACATTGGATAGGAATCGTGGCAAATCATCAAGATGTGCAAGGCCAAGTTATGATTTTTCCTTCTTAGGAAGTTCTTCGTCACTAAAACTCGTTATTGCGGTGTTATGTTGGAGACGATCCTCCAAATTGGTCTGTAGTCACATCGTGATCCACATAAGCCTGGTCTAGTACTCTCATCAAAGCTTCTCGATGAGCTTGAGTTAAAGTAAAGACAGTATTGAAATTTTTGAAGGAGCGCATCAATTGGTCTACGACTCGATATTCTCTTCTTGATTAGTTTGTGATCTCGTCAAAGTTCGAGTTGATGTTGGTTCCATCAGTAGAACCAATGTTTGTACCTGGGTTAACAATGGGAATCGTTGCAGGATTCTCAGAGGATATGTTAACTTGGTTTTGTTTAACAACAGGAGCTGAAGGCGATTTTGGTGGTAATGGAGCGTGTACTCGTCCACTTCGCGTTACTCGTCCGATTTCTGTTATATTGACATTAGCTGGAAGTGTAGGCATGGGTTTCTCCTTCCCATCCTCTATCAAGGTTGCCTTGTACTGGTAAGGAATTGCTTTAGTAGAACTGTATGCGAACAGACCGGTGGGCAAATCACCAAAGGAGATGTTGGAATGTTGGAACCACATACGATCTCCACATGCTCGGGTATGTTGAAACAAGGGATCACAATGTTTACTTCGGGATTTTCCGAGTTGATATCTAAGACTAAAAGCTCATGCGGAAAATGCCCTATTGTATTTACGTCATGGTCATCTCGGTTTCTGTAAATTTGTAAATCACCAATGTCTAACAAATCTTGAATATCTCTTATGGTGGGACATCCATGGATATTCTTGGAACAGATATAGCAAGCATAATCATGCTTAGTGAAGGTGCTCATGGTCTTGTATGCTTCATGAAGATGCACCAAGTTTCCTTTGACTAAGTTTATGTGACAAGGTACTCTGTATTCCTTAGCATTAGATTCACTGAGTGTCCACTATGGCTGGGAAGTGGATTGGCTTGCACATTCGGACTTGTGTTTCAAGGAAAGAAGATTAGCCTTCACTAATATTTGTACTTCGCCTTCAATGCTATGCAATGCTCAAGGTCATGGCCTGGTGCCCTTGGTGAAAAGGGCAAGACATGTCGACTTTGTACCACCATGGTAGTTTTTCGGGGACCGAGGTGGTAACCTTGTCTGTATTCCTTTCTATCGGTCACGGGGTAAAGTTCGTATGCGTCATGGGAATTGGGTCGAATCGAGTGACCCGAGGCGGTTTTGGTTGTGAAAGCTGAGCCTTGACGAGGCTGTTGAGTTTGTTGACTTTGTTGAAATGCGGAGCAATTCACGGAGTTGTGTTGACGAGGGTGTTATGGCGCTACCGTCGTTGTTGACATTCTTACGTGGTTTCCTCGGGATACCATTCCTACGTCATGTTCTTTTCCTTGGGAAACTGGTTCCAACTTTCTTGGTATTACTAGAAGATCCTACTTCCTTGGTTAGGCGTCTGTCCGAACCCTTCTTCTAGTCGCATTCCCATGCTTACCATTTCGTTGAAGTCACCGGGCGCTAGCGATCATTCGCTCATAGTAGAATGAGTTTAGAGTATTCAAGAATACGTTAGTCATCTCTTTCTCTTCAAGGGCGGGTTGACTTGGGCAGCAATTTCCTCCATCGTTCGCATATTCCTTGAATGTCTCTCTCCTTTTGAGACATGGAGCGGAGTTGATCCCTATCGGAGCCATATCCAAGTTGAATTTGTATTCTGGCGAAGACTTTACCTAAGTCGTTGAATGATTGGATATTCGTGCTGTCTAAACCCATGTACCACTTCAGTGCGGCACCGGTGAGACTATCCTGGAAGTAATGAATTAACAGCTGATGATCCTCATTGTACGTAGACATTTTCCTAGCATACATTGTGAGATGACTCTGGGGACAAGAATTCCCTTTGTACTTTTCAAAATCCGGGATTTTGAATTTCGCAGGTATTTTTACACGAGGAACTAAATAGAGATCCTGGGCGCTTTTCCCAAACAATTCTTTCCCTTGAATCGTTTTTATCTCAAGCTGCATTTTGAGGAGTTGTTCCTGGAGATTCTTCATTGAACAACGAGCGTTCGTGCTATTTCCTGGAGTGTGATGAACTTCTTCGTCTGCGGTAGTGTGCACTACGGAAGCTGAGTTCAACATGATCGGTTGAGAAACCGACATTGCTACTTGTGGAAAAGTTATTCCACGTTGTGGAGTGAATGTAGCGTTTTGCTGCAAAGTAGGTATTTCAAGCGAGGTTGTTTGAGAAGTCGGTTGGCGAACTCCAATGCCGAAGTTAAAAGGCATTCCCCATGGATAGCCCTCTAGCATGCTGAAAGGTGAACTCACGATTTGAAACGGAGTAGTAGTATCCTCTGAAGTTGCTATTTGGTTATGACCGCCGATGTCGCTTGTTGACTTTCTTGTTGTGGCGCGAGTTGACCAAAGATGTGAGTCTTTCCACTTCTTCTTGTAGCATAGTTACGGTACTACGGAGTTCAACGTTTTCTTGCTCAAAATTCTCCATTACTTTTCTTCTTTTTGCTCTGGTATCGTACGTTCGAGTTGGCTGCGGACGCAGTCGAGAAACTCTAAGACACGACAGCTTGACAATTTTTCTATCTGGAAAAGTGACAGTTCAAAACTGTGAATGATTAGACTCTAGATGGTAGACTTAAATGCAAAGTATGATGCATGAATATGATTGTAAAGAAAAGAAATTTCCAAAGAATTTACGCTAAACGAGATATCTCTGGCAAATATTTGGATGGAAAACACAAATTTTATTGATTAATGAAGGAAGATTACAACAATTGTTTTTTTGTTGGAGCATTGCTCACACAAATGATACAATAAATGATAAAAATTACAAACTAAATTAAACTAATTAAACATCTTCGTCGGATGACGATCCAAAGGCTTGATGCAGCTTCAGCTTCAGGATTTCCTTCCCATAGTGAGCTTTTAGTTTGGCTTTCTCGGCTTTTAGCTTGCTAATGACTCTTTTCCACTCGTTGGGAATGGGCTTGCTGATTGTCATTTCCTCAAGCTTTCTTTTCCTTTCTTTGACGTATTTTTGGATGGCGTTATCCTTCTGGAGAATCTTCTCATCTTTCTCCATGAGCCATTCATCCTGGAAGTAGAGCGTCTTTTCATGATCTTTGACTTGCTTCTTGAGCTTCTTATTCTCAAGGTTAGTCTTAAGGAATTTTCTTTCCAAAGCTTCTTTCTCAAACCTTATCTTGGTCAAGGCTTCTTGGTATTCTCCCACAGCTTCAACGGGAAAATTTGTTGATTTGGAAGCGACTGAGAACATGGGATCCTCATAAGCGTAAGGCATTCGAAATTCCTTCGCTCTTTTCTTTATCCAAGAAGTGTAGGTTTCCATGGCTACACAATTCTTTGCCTTACCTTTTCCTTTCTTTCGGATGTGATGCCAAGCTTTGATCATCCTAGCCTTCAATCCTTGGGAATCCTCTCCTTCATGATAGAAGTAGCTTTCTACTGTAAAACCGGGAGGTTTACCAGAATTTGCGTATCCGAGTGACGTTTTGCTAGGAATGGGTTGTAGTTGATTCCTCTCGTACCAATGAGAGGTACGTTGGCAAATTCTCCTGACTCTCATGATTTCCATCTCATTGTTTGCCAAGGTATACCAATGGATATCGTCGTTTGTAAGAGACATGAGTCTTACGGACCAATGCCACTCGTCTTTGTTTTCGCGGAAGATAGGAGATTTAGGCGGTGTGAGACAATCCATTTGAAAAGCAGTACACAACACACGATAGTTCCGTCTCCTTGACGATTCCTATGATGAATAGAGACGTCGTATCACCAAGCAGTGGGAAAGGATTTCCAATCGAAAAGATCCTTATGGCGTTGATATCAACGAAATTTGGGACGTTGGGAAACAACACCAATCCATAGAGGAGTAAAGCTAAAATAGCTTCAAAGGCTACCATACTACCAGCTTCAGAGAATTTAAGAGCCTTCTCCATTAGGAACTTTGAAGTTAGTCCTAAGAGTTTTCCTCTGGTAGTTAGGTTTTTGTCTATCTCAGGTTTCTTTAAATGAGTCATTGTTGCAATGACTTGTGACTTAGGAATGGCTTCCAAACCATTGAAAGGCACTTTGTCCGACTTGAGATTCCTAGGATATCGCATACTCTTCCAAAGTAGGCATCAACGATAATCGGGAAAGTGAAGCGATGATAGATGGATCGTAGAACCGAACGAAGGTTTTGAGAAGTCCTTCATCAACGTTAGCGTTCAAAAGAGTTAAAAGAGTTCCATAGCGTTTTCAAATCGAGGGATCTTCTACCAAGGATGCTAACTCTTTCAACTTTCCTACATCGAGAATCCTAAACTGTATCTTTTGGTGAATCTTCCTCGGCGTCCATCACTCTAACCTAAAATATTTTACAAAGAAAAATCTCTAAATTCTTTGGAAATGGGAAGAGAAATGAAGTTTTTTGTTTTTGAATGAATGAATGAATGAATGCAGCAAACATGGTTAGTAGTTATACACACGGTCAAGCGTTCAAGTCACGAGCATGAAGCCAACGATAAGAATCAACGGGGTTAAGTTCTAAGGGCTTATTCATCTGTGAATCGGGTTCTACTGATAATACAGGCTCAACACTCCCCTTCAAAACATTATTGGATTTGTTGAATACTCGATGGTCCAATAATATTTTCAAGAGAAACTCGCCTGATCGTAGTATCGCATGACAATTACTCTAGGCTTACACGAATAATCTACACTACATCCTAATGGCGTGGATGGTTTATGTGTTCTACCACTCGACTTCTTAAGTTCTCCAAAATACGTCTTCGCAATTACTTGCTTAAACACAATACCCTCAAGACAACCTCCACTGCGCGGGGAATATTAACTTCGAAAGCATTGAACTGCTCACGTATTAATACCTCCACCTAGATCTTAAAATGTTTCTTAAATCCAGGTTAGGATTTCTTTCCATCAAGTGAAATCGCGAAACATACAATAAAGAAAAACAGATATATGCAAAATATGAAAGCTTATCCCTTTCTTTTCTTTTGAAAAAAAAGCTTGGTGCTCTCGGACGAGTAACGTTTTCTTTTTGAAAATCAAAGTTTCATTCTCCCAGAGTCGCCATTTTCCTGCTCGCGTTAAAGGTGACGCGAGGATGCGAACGTGAGTTCGGATCTTCCTGCAACGATTTAAATCTTTTGATTTGTTTATAAAGATGCCGCGATCAAGCTTTATTATTTTCAACACAAGAAAGATGATTTAATGATTATGAAAAGGGAAAGTGAAATACCCTCAATTGATATTGGTATGCGAACGACTAGCGCAAACTAGACATAACGCATTGGGGAGATTCTGAGTAAGGGGGATTGGTATATAAAGGGAATAGATGGAGCACCCTAAATATATGTAGTTATCTATAGCTTTATATATGAATATGTTTGATATGTTGTGTGTTTTTTAATTGCTATTTCTATGATTGGGAAAGTTTCTCCTTTGGGATTTTAAGAAACAGTAGATTATGTGGGATTCTAGGTTTTGTTATTATTGTGCTCGCAAAGATCTTTGGATCTTCTGCATACATATCCCCTAGTGGGAATCAGAGCATTTGTAGCTCGGATCTACAGGGTTCTATGGTTTGTTTGGTCTGAGGGAGATAGAAATTTGCTCGGCAAGGATGAGACCTTGTGCCTACGTATTCTCAAAAGGATGTTGAGAAAGTCAGAGCAATCGTAGTTCCCACTTATGCTAGTGGAAAGCAACGGATGTTAGTAAGAGAGACAAATGTCATCTTAATGAAAATGTATCTAATCTATTTCATCACATACATTTTTGAAAAGTTGTTTGATTGATAAAAATCTTTCATCGTAAGTATTAGGTGCTTTGCTTGAGTGTACAAGCGTTACCACTTACATGTTTAAGAAAGATGTTTTGAAAAAGATGTTTGAATCTTTTAACTGTAAGTATTGGGTGTTTTGCTTGAGTGTACAAGTGTTACCACTTACAATTAATAGATGTTTTTGTTTGAAAATAGTTTGAAAAGTTTTGAAAAGTTTTTGACTGTATGTGATGTGATAGATGAGATACTTCTTCCATAGAGATGATAGATGTCTAAATCTCGAGGAGAAATTGATTGGATTAAAGGGATGCTTTTAAGAAGCCCGTGGGTCCTTGTATTGTTAGCCCAAGAGGAGGCATTCCGAGGGTCATCGAGGGTCCTTGTATGAAGCTCAAGAGGAAGCTATAGGGTATGGCTGTCTTTGGCTTGAAAGGGATTTCACCGAGAAATCATCCTTTTCTGAATAAGAGCAATTTCACCGGGAAATTTTACTCATTGGGGAATTTGAAAGTGATTTCACCGGGAAACCATCCTTTCAGGGTTCTATCTTAGCGCGGGTGATTCTTTGTATTGGAAGCCCAAGAGGAGGTAAGAGATTTCTGTCTCTTTCATTGTATGATGCCCAAGAGAAGGCTAAACTCAATGAGGAGTTCTTTTGAACGAAGCCCAAGAGGAGGTCGACTCAACAAGGAGTGTTGTCTTATACGAAGCCTAAGCGAGGCTAACTCTGTGGGAGAGTTTCTTTGTACAAAGCCCAAGAGAAGGCTGACCCATGCTGGGGATAAGTTATCTTGTATGAAGCCCAAGCGGAGGCTAAACTCAACTGGTAATGAGTTGTCTTGTATGAAGCCCAAGTGGAGGCTAACTCATGCTGATGATGAATTGTCTTGTATGAAGCCCAAGCGGAGGCTATCTGGGGAACCTATTGATTAGTCTAATTGTTATGTTATTATTAGACAGTTTGTATAAACAGTGTGTGTGTGTGATATGTATTCACGAGGAGTTTATGAAGGAAATATAAACAATGCATGATGTTTATTTACTAGCTTTATGAAATATAAACAAGTGTCGTGAAACGTTTAAAACGAGCGTAACTTGATTATTTACAAGTTTGAACTGTGTACAAGGAAATGAATATGTACACGAATGAGTTTTTATGTACAGAGAAAGATGGATGTACATAGGAGGGTTGGGACTTACACCGTAAGAGAGGCCCATTGATTTGAAAGCAGTTTCACAGGGAATAATGCTTCTTTCAATACCAATGGTATTCAGTAAAATGTATGATGAAATGAAATGATTGATCAAAGTTTATCTGTAAAAAGTATTTTCAAAAGAAAGAGTATCTGTATTATGTACAGATAAAAGATTTTGAAAAAGAAGTATCTGTCTTATGTACAGATAAAAAGTTTGTTTTTGAAATATCTGTGTTATGTACAGATAAAAAGTTTGTTTTTGAAATATCTGTGTTATGTACAGATAAAAAGTTTGTTTAAAAAATGTTTGACAAAAGTTTGATATGTACAAGGAAATATTATGTACATAAAAGAATGTCATGGGACTTACACCGTGATGGAGGCCCATTGGTTTAAAAAAGAAATTTCGCTCAGGAGAAACCTTCCTTTACAACCAATGGATTCGGCGTATAGACAAACGAATGAAAACAAACGAAAGAAATTTGTTTATGTTTGAATATTAACAATGATAATTTGAGTATGTACAAGTAAAACTAAATATGTACATAAAGGATTGGGACTTACACCATAAGGGAGGCCCATGATCGATCGAGAAATTCGAGAAGAAACGAATTCAGTTTTATCGTTTTGAATTGGATCAATTATGGTAAAAGATGCAAGTTTTGATGAAAAAAGTTTTGAAGAATGATTTGAAAATGTTTTGAAATGTGAGGTTCATTTATGAGAAGTTTTGAAAAAAATCGGAAGTCGAAAACTTGAAAAATTCACCTTTAAGGAGGTTTGAAAAGTAACATCGCTTCCTCGATTAAAATTTAATCAGATGAAAATATTTTTGGATTTTTTTGACATAATCATAAAATATATATATTAAATGACAAGTGTGCAAAAAATCATCTCAAAATGAGAAGTTTTGATTGGTTAAAAAAATTGTTGAAGTTTGATAAAAAAAACATGAAAATATTGAAGTATTGTGAAAAAAGAGTGAAAAAATGGTCTTGCTGGGTTTTGAACCCATGACCTTTGAGTGGGACGCGTGGCAGAAAGAACTTATGGGCAAGCATACAACCACTAGGCCAACGCGTTTGAATGTGTTAGTGGATTAAAACACGCGTTGATATAATATTGGTGAATTTGAATTTTTAAAAACTGAAGAACAATGAAGAACACGCGCGAATTTCTGGGCTTGTGTTTGATTTTCAGAATCACGAATTCAACCTAAAATCTTTGTTTCTCAACCAAATGGCATGATGTAAAAACCAAACTTGATCGGTTTTTCACCACGAATATGATAGTAGCTGTTAATTTCATTTATTTTAAACCCAGAATGATTTTGATTCGAAGAACACTTATGAACCCTAAAACTGATTTTTCAAATTAAATGATGGATTGTTCATGATTGTTTGATTTTGTTGAGGGTTATCATTCGTTATTAGTGCAGAAAGAGAATGGCCAAGAGCTTTTCTCAATTGAATCAAAGAATTATGAGAACCAAGTTTGTGTTCATACCTGGAAAAGTGAAGATCGAAATCTGTTCTAGAGCACTTCCAGTTGTTGTTTCTTGATCCTTAGAGCACCAGCGGCATGTATGGATGGTGTATGAATGGTCTGCACATCAGGAGCATGCTTGAATTTCTCTGACCAAGTCAACCTGCATAGAGCTCAAATGCAAACTGGAAATCGGGGTTAAAGCAGTTACAGCTTGCTGTTCTTGTTTTGGATCATGTCTATGAGGTTCATAGATGATGTTTGAGTGATCATAACACAGTTTAATCAAACCAAGCCATGGATTCGATTGCTTAGGCAGTTTTGAAGTTTTGAAAAATTGAAAAGTGAAAACTGATTTTCTCTTGCTTTTAGTTTGATTTTAAGTTATGAACAAGTTACATGTTGGTACTGAAACATGTTAGAGTCCAAGATTTACCATGTTTTTAGCTCAAACTAAGAAATGCTATGTTTCTCAACTTTGCACTAATTGCTTGATTTTCAAGAAAGTGAAAGAAAGCATGGATTTTGTGAAGTTTCTTGGTGTTGATTTAAGCTTGAATTTAGAGCTATTTATAGGCAAGAGCTCTGAAAAGGTTAGGCAAGGAAGTACAAGCCATTTGGTGAATCAAAGCTTGCTTAAGGGGCAAGATTGTCCTTTGGCTTTTGAAAAGGAAGGTTCCTTTTTTTACCATGTGCAAAATTATTCAACTTGATCCAATCTCTCAATTATCACTTCTCACTGATGTTTATCAGTTTGATGAGTCATTTTGGCAAGGTGGCAAGTGGTTTAAATGAGAAAATCACAAAATGACCTATAATTGAAGTTTTGAACTTTGAAAAATCAAGTTTCATGGACCCTTTTGTTCCAATTTCAAAGACATAGCTAGCCTTCATGGATTTTGGAGTTCTTGGACATTTTGGAAATATTTTTCCATGATCTACAACTTTCATGTTTTGAGTTTTTTCAAATTCCAATTGGAACTAGGTGAAAAAAATGGCTTGAAGTTTGGAAAAAATGTGAAATTTCAACACTTAGAAATTTTTCTAAGTTATAGAAATTTTGACTTTTTGTTGACTTTTCCAAATTCTTTGATTTTTTATGATCATGATGGATCATTTGAAGTATTTTGATGATTAAAAAAGTTTTGTTTTGAAAAATTTGACCAAAAGTCAAAGTTTGACTTTTCTATGCAGGTGAAATTTCATCAGACGTTTCTGAAATTGACTGATGAATTCTATGAACCTCTGTGATGTTTTGAATCCAGAAATTAGGTCAAGATGTTATATCTAAGATATAATGACCAACCTCTATCCAAAAAAGTCAATTACTGCTCAAAAAAATCAGAGAATGCCTATGCTCGACCAAAACCCTAATTGGTCGATCCTTGATTGATCTATGAGAAAAATGGATATCTGAGGATTGAAGGCTGATGATTTGATCAAGATAGATCAAATGGAGTGAGAAAATCTCAAACCCTAATTGGTTAGCCCTTGAATCAGATGAAAATCTGATGAAACCCTAGTTTTGACCTGTGAGTGCTATACCCGATTAATGCTGTTTGAACTGTTAGTTGTGCAACAATGCAAATGTAAGGTGGTATATTAGGTCAAAATTTGGGGTATGACAAGTATATGTCAGGTAAAGATATTAGACACACACAAGAAAGAGACTGATTGAAGCAGACTCACTGGGGATAAGATATATGGAATGGTAAAATCGTCGATCGAAGACTAATTCACGGGGAAAGAAGCCAACCGAAAGGGACTCTAGCAAGGATTGGCAAGCTATGTTGGACTTTAAAAGGTTGCAAATATGCAAGAAATACAATATCCCTCAGGCCAAAGGTGGGGTCTAATTCTTCAAGAGCGGCAATTATGAATTACCGCACACCAAGTATGGATACTCAAACAATTGAGAAGCAAGAAAGGTTAGACACCGACTCTTACTCGAACTCTAACGATAGAGGCAAACACGGGTAAGAATACCAAAATAAGAATTTGAAAAAAAAAGCAGGACGCTTGCTAAATGAATTAAATTGAATGATGTAAGAGACTGACACGGGGTCAAAGATGCAGATAGCAACAATAGGAAGATATGTTTAAGATGCATATAGAAACCTGACTGGGAATACCACTTGGGATTTCTTTGGATAGACTTTTCTTCGGAGACGCAAAAGGTACTCGAGAAACACTTTAATATGGCTTATGCTTAGATGCATGTTTGAGATTATTATTTTTTAGCGTAATTCTCCATATCAACGGAAATGCTACACATTTTTTGAGGATGCGATGCAATGCAATGATGATTACTATATGCAATGTTTCGAAGTAAAGACATTTGCTGGAACTCAATTGATATAATCCTGTCTTCTGACTTTTGTTGAAGGAGACCAAACCTGGAATTAAACCCTGATCTTTAATGAGCTGAGGATAACGATCCTGACTTGAGTTGGAGATAAAGATCCTGAACTTCTGATATAGAAACGCCAACACAAACTTAGATCTCTGATGAGCTAATGATGACGATCCTGACTTCCTAATATGCCATTCAAACCCAATAGTTGATTAGCTTGCGCCTGGACTTAACCTAATTAATTATGAGGAGGAGGAATGCCCCTACATAATGTTTTTCCCCGGTCTGTAGGGATTTTGAAGAAAATAGCCTCGAGAAAGCTTCTTTAAATTTGTACCATCAAGATAATCTGCCCCAATGTTATAAACTTGGAAACACTGCCCCTGACTAACCAAAGGTAAAGAGGGTTTCAACCATGCTCGGATGAATGCCCCTGATTGCTCAGCTCTTTGAGAGATTCTTATCTCGACATGATTTCTCCAGATTGGCGGAACTTTGAAGACATCACCTACTCAGGGTGGTTAACTTACATCTTGAAGGTAGGTTACTTCACAACCTTACTTCTCAACTCAAGTTGCTTTGTGCTCAATAAAAAACTTGAAGCAATATGTCCTTTAGGACAATCAAAATAACCGTTGATGCTCAATATGCAAGCTCACTTGATGTTTAAGCACTTATTTATATGCAAAGAATGTTTTATTCTACGAATGATAATTCTAATGCAAAGATATCAATATGTTGCTTTGTTTTATTCTATTGAAAAGATATCAAAATAGTGAATTTTTTTGGTAAAAGATTGAGTGATACCAACTCAAATGTTTAGCAAGCCTCCTAGGAGTCAGGTTACCATATTCTTGTAACAGTTTTGCTCTCGAATTAACCCATGCTTCAATTAGGACTTTCAAAGGTTGTAACGTGGCCTGGTTCATGGGTTTTTTTTTTAGAAAAAATTTTTAAGGCTCAAAATATTTGGTTCCCTCCCATTCTCCGTGATGTTCTCCATTCCTAAGTTCAGACAACTCGATGCGAGCATTCATCTCTTGAGAGAAGCTTATGATGCGGTTGAGGAACCACAACGAAATTTCTTGAACATGACAGTCACTCACCTTTTGCTTTTGGTGTTTGATCACACGACCTTGTTTTTGTGAGGATTTTTTGTTTGGTAATCCTTTCTTTTTTTATTTTTATTATTATTATTATTATTATTATTATTATTTTGCCTGACTTTTGCCTAAGAGACTTATTATGAAGGTTCGACTTAGCTGGCTTTTCGTCATCATTTTTTTCCACTTTTCTTTTGAACAAGTCGTGTGATCTTGCATCTTTGTTTGTGGTATCATCATTTGTTGATCTCTTGATGTGCAAGAAATAATCACTAAGGTTTCAACCTCTTTTGAAGCACATTGTTGATAGGTGAAGATTGACCATTATAGTTTTGAGTTTCCTCGATCTTTTGAAGGATAACCATTGTTGTATCCTTGGATGCGCACTTTTGATGAGTTTTGAATGCCCGATTAGATTAACTAAACACTACCTTGCCCCAGGTTAAAAATGAGGGGTTTTTTATAATTCTAAAAGACACTCCTACTTCAAGGCTCAAAAGGGGTTAACGAGGGCTTCACTCCCTTATATCTCCGGTGTTTGGGAATTTGAAACAAGGCCTATACATCATTAGCAAGGTTTTTACTCGAAAGCATAACTTTTGATATTTTTAGTAAATTATTCGTCATCCTCCCTGCAGAGGTGTTGCTTTATTAATAAGAGTTGAGTATCAAAAGCATAGTAAATCAAATAAGAGTGATAGAGAATGAGCTATTTCAAGACGAACATATTCAATGCATTATGATTAATATTCAAGAATAAGCAAGTTTTGCATACAAGAAAGTACTGAACAAAACAAGAAAATTACAAATGAGCATGCACTTAAGTATTTCTTAATCTGGGTTAGGATTTTTTCCATCACATGAGATCGCAAGTAACAAAACAAAACACAAAAATAAAACAAATAAACACACAAATAACACTTAACCCTCTTTTGGAAACAAAAAATTTTGGTAGTCCCCAGTGAAGTCGCCATTTTTCTGTGCGTGGTGAAAATTGAAGAACGAGGGAGCCAAATCGAGATTCAGCTCTCCGGCTCAAAACAATTTATTTTTTAAAGATGTCACCACCACCAAACTTTATTGTTTCCAAAAGGAAAAGGGAAAAACTTAATAACCCTAAAAAGTATGCAATGCGATTAGTATGAAACTAAATGCAAAGCAGGGGGACTGAGATTCTTAAGTTTTGGGGTTAGGTTATACAAAAGGAAGATATTAGCATCCTATGAATCTATAATACTCTATAGGATCTTTTATGTGTTTGTGTTTTATTTGCTATGCTATTTGGGAAAGTTTATCCTTTGGAATTAAGACGGTAAGCTGGATAGGAACCTAAGTTTGTTTACTATGATTATGCTCGCAAAGATCATTGCAATCTTCTGCATACATATCCCCTAGCGGGAATCAGATTAATTGTAGCTCGGGGTATAAGGGTGACTAAGGTTGTGTGGTTTGAGGGAGAAAGAAGTATGCTCGCCAAGGGTGAGACCTTGTGCCTATGTATTCTCAAAAGGAGGTTGAGAAAGTCAAAGCAATTGTAGTTCCCACTTATGTGCTAGTGGAATCAATGTTTTTAAGAGACAACGACAAGTGTCATCTTAATGAAAAATGTATCTAATCTATTTCATCACATACATTTTGAAAATTGGATGTTTAATTTTTTATTGTAAGAAATGGGTGTTTAACTTGAGTGTACAAGTATACCGCTTATAGTTCTTAGAATGAGAAGATGATTTGAAAAACATTGAATCTTTCATTGTAAGCATTGGGAAGTTTACTTGAGTATACAAGCGTGCCACTTACAGTTAAGAAAGATGTTTTGTTTGTTTGAAATTTTTTTTGATTTGAATGTGAAGCTATAGATGAGATACTTCTTCCATAGAGATGATTCATGTCTCATCTTTGAGGAGAAATGTTTTGTTATTTTTTATTCGGGGGATGATTTTAACAAGCCCGTGGGTCTAGTATTGTAAGCCCAAGAGGAGGATATCCGAGGGACATCAAGGGTCCTTCTATTGTGAGCCCAAGAGGAGGCTATAGGGTATGGCTTGCTTGGCTTTAAGAGTGATTTCACCGAGAAAGCACACTCTTTGGGTTCTATCCTAGCTAAGGAGATTCTTTGTATGAAGCCCAATAGGAGGTTGTTTGAGATTTCCAGATCTCTTTTTGTATGAGGCCCAAGAGGAGGCTAACTCAACAAGGGAGTTCTTTTGTACGAAGCCCAAGATGAGGCTAACTCAACAAAGGAGTTCTTTTGTACGAATCCCAAAAGTAGGCTAACTCAACAAGGGAGTTCTTTTGTACGACGCCCAAGAGGAGGCTATGGGGGAACCTAGTTGTTATACTAGTTGTAATGACATAAATAAAAATGAACAAGTATGTATGATAAAGTGTACATTCATAGAATTTTATGAAGTAAATATATAAACAAGTGTATAAAACAAGCAAATAAAGCTAGTGATACTTGGATATATACATGGGAGTGAGACTTACACCTTAAGGGAGGCCCGCTGAAATAAGAGCAGTTTCACCGAGAATAATGCTCCTCTTAGTACCAGTAGAATTTGGGAAAGAAATGTATAAACAAGTAAATAAAACAAGCGAACGTAGCTAGTTATACTTGAATATGTACAAAGGGGGTATGGACTTACACCTTAAGGGAGGTTCATGATCAATTTGATTTTGAGTTCGAAAGATTTTCGAGAAAGAAACCTAGTTCGGTTTGTATTTTCAAATAATGAATCGAATCGATCATGGTGTAGGAGGTGCGTAAGTCAATAAAAACATTTTGAATATTTTGAAAAGACTTGAAGGGTGAAAGTTTATTCACACGAGTGTTTGAAAAAATTAGGTTAAAGAAAATCAAGAAGAAAACATTTTGAAAGTACTTTAAAATACTTTAAAAAGTCTTACTTTTAACCTAATACAAATATTTCAAATGAAATTATTTCTTGGGATTTTTTACATAATCAAAAAATAGATGTACTTAATGACAAGTGTGCAAAAAATCATCTCAAAATGAGAAGTTTTGATTGGTTAAAAAAATTGTTGAAGTTTGATAAAAAAAACATGAAAATATTGAAGTATTGTGAAAAAAGAGTGAAAAAATGGTCTTGCTGGGTTTTGAACCCATGACCTTTGAGTGGGACGCGTGGCAGAAAGAACTTATGGGCAAGCATACAACCACTAGGCCAACGCGTTTGAATGTGTTAGTGGATTAAAACACGCGTTGATATAATATTGGTGAATTTGAATTTTTAAAAACTGAAGAACAATGAAGAACACGCGCGAATTTCTGGGCTTGTGTTTGATTTTCAGAATCACGAATTCAACCTAAAATCTTTGTTTCTCAACCAAATGGCATGATGTAAAAACCAAACTTGATCGGTTTTTCACCACGAATATGATAGTAGCTGTTAATTTCATTTATTTTAAACCCAGAATGATTTTGATTCGAAGAACACTTATGAACCCTAAAACTGATTTTTCAAATTAAATGATGGATTGTTCATGATTGTTTGATTTTGTTGAGGGTTATCATTCGTTATTAGTGCAGAAAGAGAATGGCCAAGAGCTTTTCTCAATTGAATCAAAGAATTATGAGAACCAAGTTTGTGTTCATACCTGGAAAAGTGAAGATCGAAATCTGTTCTAGAGCACTTCCAGTTGTTGTTTCTTGATCCTTAGAGCACCAGCGGCATGTATGGATGGTGTATGAATGGTCTGCACATCAGGAGCATGCTTGAATTTCTCTGACCAAGTCAACCTGCATAGAGCTCAAATGCAAACTGGAAATCGGGGTTAAAGCAGTTACAGCTTGCTGTTCTTGTTTTGGATCATGTCTATGAGGTTCATAGATGATGTTTGAGTGATCATAACACAGTTTAATCAAACCAAGCCATGGATTCGATTGCTTAGGCAGTTTTGAAGTTTTGAAAAATTGAAAAGTGAAAACTGATTTTCTCTTGCTTTTAGTTTGATTTTAAGTTATGAACAAGTTACATGTTGGTACTGAAACATGTTAGAGTCCAAGATTTACCATGTTTTTAGCTCAAACTAAGAAATGCTATGTTTCTCAACTTTGCACTAATTGCTTGATTTTCAAGAAAGTGAAAGAAAGCATGGATTTTGTGAAGTTTCTTGGTGTTGATTTAAGCTTGAATTGAGAGCTATTTATATGCAAGAGCTCTGAAAAGGTTAGGCAAGGAAGTACAAGCCATTTGGTGAATCAAAGCTTGCTTAAGGGGCAAGATTGTCCTTTGGCTTTTGAAAAGGAAGGTTCCTTTTTTTACCATGTGCAAAATTATTCAACTTGATCCAATCTCTCAATTATCACTTCTCACTGATGTTTATCAGTTTGATGAGTCATTTTGGCAAGGTGGCAAGTGGTTTAAATGAGAAAATCACAAAATGACCTATAATTGAAGTTTTGAACTTTGAAAAATCAAGTTTCATGGACCGTTTTGTTCCAATTTCAAAGACATCGCTAGCCTTCATGGATTTTGGAGTTCTTGGACATTTTGGAAAGATTTTTCCATGATCTACAACTTTCATGTTTTGAGTTTTTTCAAATTCCAATTGGAACTAGGTGAAAAAATGGCTTGAAGTTTGGAAAAAATGTGAAATTTCAACACTTAGAAATTTTTCTAAGTTATAGAAATTTTGACTTTTTGTTGACTTTTCCAAATTCTTTGATTTTTTATGATCATGATGGATCATTTGAAGTATTTTGATGATTAAAAAAGTTTTGTTTTGAAAAATTTGACCAAAAGTCAAAGTTTGACTTTTCTATGCAGGTGAAATTTCATCAGACGTTTCTGAAATTGACTGATGAATTCTATGAACCTCTGTGATGTTTTGAATCCAGAAATTAGGTCAAGATGTTATATCTAAGATATAATGACCAACCTCTATCCAAAAAAGTCAATTACTGCTCAAAAAAAATCAGAGAATGCCTATGCTCGACCAAAACCCTAATTGGTCGATCCTTGATTGATCTATGAGAAAAATGGATATCTGAGGATTGAAGGCTGATGATTTGATCAAGATAGATCAAATGGAGTGAGAAAATCTCAAACCCTAATTGGTTAGCCCTTGAATCAGATGAAAATCTGATGAAACCTTAATTTTGACCTGTGAATGCTATACCCGATTAATGCTGTTTGAACTGTTAGTTGTGCAACAATGCAAATGTAAGGTGGTATATTAGGTCAAAATTTGGGGTATGACAAGTATATGTCAGGTAAAGATATTAGACACACACAAGAAAGAGACTGATTGAAGCAGACTCACTGGGGATAAGATATATGGAATGGTAAAATCGTCGATCGAAGACTAATTCACGGGGAAAGAAGCCAACCGAAAGGGACTCTAGCAAGGATTGGCAAGCTATGTTGGACTTTAAAAGGTTGCAAATATGCAAGAAATACAATATCCCTCAGGCCAAAGGTGGGGTCTAATTCTTCAAGAGCGGCAATTATGAATTACCGCACACCAAGTATGGATACTCAAACAATTGAGAAGCAAGAAAGGTTAGACACCGACTCTTACTCGAACTCTAACGATAGAGGCAAACACGGGTAAGAATACCAAAATAAGAATTTGAAAAAAAAAGCAGGACGCTTGCTAAATGAATTAAATTGAATGATGTAAGAGACTGACACGGGGTCAAAGATGCAGATAGCAACAATAGGAAGATATGTTTAAGATGCATATAGAAACCTGACTGGGAATACCACTTGGGATTTCTTTGGATAGACTTTTCTTCGGAGACGCAAAAGGTACTCGAGAAACACTTTAATATGGCTTATGCTTAGATGCATGTTTGAGATTATTATTTTTTAGCGTAATTCTCCATATCAACGGAAATGCTACACATTTTTTGAGGATGCGATGCAATGCAATGATGATTACTATATGCAATGTTTCGAAGTAAAGACATTTGCTGGAACTCAATTGATATAATCCTGTCTTCTGACTTTTGTTGAAGGAGACCAAACCTGGAATTAAACCCTGATCTTTAATGAGCTGAGGATAACGATCCTGACTTGAGTTGGAGATAAAGATCCTGAACTTCTGATATAGAAACGCCAACACAAACTTAGATCTCTGATGAGCTAATGATGACGATCCTGACTTCCTAATATGCCATTCAAACCCAATAGTTGATTAGCTTGCGCCTGGACTTAACCTAATTAATTATGAGGAGGAGGAATGCCCCTACATAATGTTTTTCCCCGGTCTGTAGGGATTTTGAAGAAAATAGCCTCGAGAAAGCTTCTTTAAATTTGTACCATCAAGATAATCTGCCCCAATGTTATAAACTTGGAAACACTGCCCCTGACTAACCAAAGGTAAAGAGGGTTTCAACCATGCTCGGATGAATGCCCCTGATTGCTCAGCTCTTTGAGAGATTCTTATCTCGACATGATTTCTCCAGATTGGCGGAACTTTGAAGACATCACCTACTCAGGGTGGTTAACTTACATCTTGAAGGTAGGTTACTTCACAACCTTACTTCTCAACTCAAGTTGCTTTGTGCTCAATAAAAAACTTGAAGCAATATGTCCTTTAGGACAATCAAAATAACCGTTGATGCTCAATATGCAAGCTCACTTGATGTTTAAGCACTTATTTATATGCAAAGAATGTTTTATTCTACGAATGATAATTCTAATGCAAAGATATCAATATGTTGCTTTGTTTTATTCTATTGAAAAGATATCAAAATAGTGAATTTTTTTGGTAAAAGATTGAGTGATACCAACTCAAATGTTTAGCAAGCCTCCTAGGAGTCAGGTTACCATATTCTTGTAACAGTTTTGCTCTCGAATTAACCCATGCTTCAATTAGGACTTTCAAAGGTTGTAACGTGGCCTGGTTCATGGGTTTTTTTTTTAGAAAAAATTTTTAAGGCTCAAAATATTTGGTTCCCTCCCATTCTCCGTGATGTTCTCCATTCCTAAGTTCAGACAACTCGATGCGAGCATTCATCTCTTGAGAGAAGCTTATGATGCGGTTGAGGAACCACAACGAAATTTCTTGAACATGACAGTCACTCACCTTTTGCTTTTGGTGTTTGATCACACGACCTTGTTTTTGTGAGGATTTTTTGTTTGGTAATCCTTTCTTTTTTTATTTTTATTATTATTATTATTATTATTATTATTATTTTGCCTGACTTTTGCCTAAGAGACTTATTATGAAGGTTCGACTTAGCTGGCTTTTCGTCATCATTTTTTTCCACTTTTCTTTTGAACAAGTCGTGTGATCTTGCATCTTTGTTTGTGGTATCATCATTTGTTGATCTCTTGATGTGCAAGAAATAATCACTAAGGTTTCAACCTCTTTTGAAGCACATTGTTGATAGGTGAAGATTGACCATTATAGTTTTGAGTTTCCTCGATCTTTTGAAGGATAACCATTGTTGTATCCTTGGATGCGCACTTTTGATGAGTTTTGAATGCCCGATTAGATTAACTAAACACTACCTTGCCCCAGGTTAAAAATGAGGGGTTTTTTATAATTCTAAAAGACACTCCTACTTCAAGGCTCAAAAGGGGTTAACGAGGGCTTCACTCCCTTATATCTCCGGTGTTTGGGAATTTGAAACAAGGCCTATACATCATTAGCAAGGTTTTTACTCGAAAGCATAACTTTTGATATTTTTAGTAAATTATTCGTCATCCTCCCTGCAGAGGTGTTGCTTTATTAATAAGAGTTGAGTATCAAAAGCATAGTAAATCAAATAAGAGTGATAGAGAATGAGCTATTTCAAGACGAACATATTCAATGCATTATGATTAATATTCAAGAATAAGCAAGTTTTGCATACAAGAAAGTACTGAACAAAACAAGAAAATTACAAATGAGCATGCACTTAAGTATTTCTTAATCTGGGTTAGGATTTTTTCCATCACATGAGATCGCAAGTAACAAAACAAAACACAAAAATAAAACAAATAAACACACAAATAACACTTAACCCTCTTTTGGAAACAAAAAATTTTGGTAGTCCCCAGTGAAGTCGCCATTTTTCTGTGCGTGGTGAAAATTGAAGAACGAGGGAGCCAAATCGAGATTCAGCTCTCCGGCTCAAAACAATTTATTTTTTAAAGATGTCACCACCACCAAACTTTATTGTTTCCAAAAGGAAAAGGGAAAAACTTAATAACCCTAAAAAGTATGCAATGCGATTAGTATGAAACTAAATGCAAAGCAGGGGGACTGAGATTCTTAAGTTTTGGGGTTAGGTTATACAAAAGGAAGATATTAGCATCCTATGAATCTATAATACTCTATAGGATCTTTTATGTGTTTGTGTTTTATTTGCTATGCTATTTGGGAAAGTTTATCCTTTGGAATTAAGACGGTAAGCTGGATAGGAACCTAAGTTTGTTTACTATGATTATGCTCGCAAAGATCATTGCAATCTTCTGCATACATATCCCCTAGCGGGAATCAGATTAATTGTAGCTCGGGGTATAAGGGTGACTAAGGTTGTGTGGTTTGAGGGAGAAAGAAGTATGCTCGCCAAGGGTGAGACCTTGTGCCTATGTATTCTCAAAAGGAGGTTGAGAAAGTCAAAGCAATTGTAGTTCCCACTTATGTGCTAGTGGAATCAATGTTTTTAAGAGACAACGACAAGTGTCATCTTAATGAAAAATGTATCTAATCTATTTCATCACATACATTTTGAAAATTGGATGTTTAATTTTTTATTGTAAGAAATGGGTGTTTAACTTGAGTGTACAAGTATACCGCTTATAGTTCTTAGAATGAGAAGATGATTTGAAAAACATTGAATCTTTCATTGTAAGCATTGGGAAGTTTACTTGAGTATACAAGCGTGCCACTTACAGTTAAGAAAGATGTTTTGTTTGTTTGAAATTTTTTTTGATTTGAATGTGAAGCTATAGATGAGATACTTCTTCCATAGAGATGATTCATGTCTCATCTTTGAGGAGAAATGTTTTGTTATTTTTTATTCGGGGGATGATTTTAACAAGCCCGTGGGTCTAGTATTGTAAGCCCAAGAGGAGGATATCCGAGGGACATCAAGGGTCCTTCTATTGTGAGCCCAAGAGGAGGCTATAGGGTATGGCTTGCTTGGCTTTAAGAGTGATTTCACCGAGAAAGCACACTCTTTGGGTTCTATCCTAGCTAAGGAGATTCTTTGTATGAAGCCCAATAGGAGGTTGTTTGAGATTTCCAGATCTCTTTTTGTATGAGGCCCAAGAGGAGGCTAACTCAACAAGGGAGTTCTTTTGTACGAAGCCCAAGATGAGGCTAACTCAACAAAGGAGTTCTTTTGTACGAATCCCAAAAGTAGGCTAACTCAACAAGGGAGTTCTTTTGTACGACGCCCAAGAGGAGGCTATGGGGGAACCTAGTTGTTATACTAGTTGTAATGACATAAATAAAAATGAACAAGTATGTATGATAAAGTGTACATTCATAGAATTTTATGAAGTAAATATATAAACAAGTGTATAAAACAAGCAAATAAAGCTAGTGATACTTGGATATATACATGGGAGTGAGACTTACACCTTAAGGGAGGCCCGCTGAAATAAGAGCAGTTTCACCGAGAATAATGCTCCTCTTAGTACCAGTAGAATTTGGGAAAGAAATGTATAAACAAGTAAATAAAACAAGCGAACGTAGCTAGTTATACTTGAATATGTACAAAGGGGGTATGGACTTACACCTTAAGGGAGGTTCATGATCAATTTGATTTTGAGTTCGAAAGATTTTCGAGAAAGAAACCTAGTTCGGTTTGTATTTTCAAATAATGAATCGAATCGATCATGGTGTAGGAGGTGCGTAAGTCAATAAAAACATTTTGAATATTTTGAAAAGACTTGAAGGGTGAAAGTTTATTCACACGAGTGTTTGAAAAAATTAGGTTAAAGAAAATCAAGAAGAAAACATTTTGAAAGTACTTTAAAATACTTTAAAAAGTCTTACTTTTAACCTAATACAAATATTTCAAATGAAATTATTTCTTGGGATTTTTTACATAATCAAAAAATAGATGTACTTAATGACAAGTGTGCAAAAAATCATCTCAAAATGAGAAGTTTTGATTGGTTTTTGAAAATGTTGAAGTTTGTTAAACAACTTGAAAAAAACTAATGATAAAAATTTATTTTGGACTTGGTGAGTGTTGAACTCAGGACCTTGGGCTGATTAGTGAAAACAATAACTACTGGGCCACACGCGTGGCTTGCTATGTATACACGTTAAGCTGATTATATTTTAAAATAAGTTGTGAAAATGTTTTGAAAAAGGTTTGAAAAATAGAAAAAAGTCCGGGGTGAGGGGGATTCGAACCGCAGACCTTGGGCATGAATGGACTAAGAGCTTGCGTTCTACCACTGGGGTGGCTATACATCCATTTATAAATCCAAATTCAATTAATTATATTATAAAACGAATTTTTGAAAATGGACAGGTGGCGCCATATCCATTGTCTTCCTTATCGTGACAATTCCATGGCCTGATTTGAATTTCTTTGATTCTTCATCAATTTGAGAAATGTAAAATTCCATTTCGCTCAAAATTTTACCACGATTTCAACCATGTAGCTTACTAAAGTACCAATTAAACCCTAATTGAAAAGTTCAACTAATCTATGAACACGATTGATTTTAAGTGAAATTGAGGATTCAAACAGCTTTAGCAATATGATATCTACATTTATAACCACAAAAATAATGCTAAAGATGCTTGTATGAGGATATCAGATTTCAAAAAACTTACCTCTTGAAGCAAATTTGCAGAACTCGTATGAGTGTTTCTAGGTGCAAAGTTATGATCCTAGTAGCTTCCTTGAACCTTCTTGGGTGTGTTCCAACTCCTAGCTTGCTTCGAAGCTTGCAGAATCCTTCTACCCACCTCAACCTGTAGGTTGCTAGTTTTTTAATGGAGGATGATGATGGAGGTGTTACAGAAGTTGTTAAAGGGTTTGAATCACTTCTATATTATGTTTGTAAGGTGTTTGAATGATTAGAATGGAAAACGCACGAGTGGATTTGAAGTTTGGCTATTAAGGCTCAAAACATGCACAAGTGGAGTTTTCTTGAGGAAACTGAGTTTTGGATGATTTTGTGATGGATTTAAGTGATGAACAACTTTTAAATGATGTTTAGAACAGGTTTGGATGACACCTTTGGTTAGAACTTAGAAGAATTAGAAGTTAGAATTCTAACCTCTTTGAAAATTATAAAACTTGCAATTTAAGAAAGAAGTGAGAAAACAAGTTTGTAGTTGTTTTTAGTGTGATTTCAAATGAATGAATGAACTCAATTTATAGGCCAAGAAGTTTGTAGATCAAGGAAAGAAAAATTGAGATTTTTGCAACTTGTCCTTAAGATATAAGAAAGGAATCTTTACCATAAATGCACATGGTTAAAATGTTAAACCATGGTTAAATTACTCCAGTGTTCTTATCCTTCCTTAAATCATGATCTTTGTATATTTTTGGATGAATTATCCCTTGGTGATTTTTAAGATCACTTCTTATCCAATTGCACACAAAATGCTTGAAAAACTTTCCAAAATAGCTTAAGATGCAAGTTTTTGGAGCTATAATGTCAAATTCCAAAACCCTAGCTCCACACCATATTTTTTCATGTTCTCGGACATTTTGGAAAGCTTGAAACAAGATCTAAAACTTTTATGTTAAAATTTTTTCTTGAATCAAATTGGATCTTGGTGAAAAATGACCATGAAAATGGTGAAAAAAGTTGTAAAAACACTTGAAATATTTTCCAAGTGTTTAGAAAAATTCATGTTTTGACAATTGTATGTAAAATTAATCAATGACAGTTGTCTCAAGAACCTCCTTGCTCCAACACACAAGCTCTCAACAAATATTCCAAAGGTTGAATGGTCCTCTTTGTATGATCGTTCGTCTGTGGGTGATATGCGGAACTCAACCTCAATTTAGTTCCAAAAGCCTTCAACAAACCTTCCCAAAATTTCGACGTAAACCTCAGATCTCTATCTGACATGATACTCGAAGGTATTTTGTGCAACTTCACAATCTCATCAATATACATTTCATCTAGCTTCTCCATAGGATGATTGATCTTCATCGGTAAGAAATGAGCTGACTTAGTCAACCTATCCATTATCACCCAAATCGAAACATTGTCTTTACCAGTCTTTGGCAAACCCAACACAAAATCCATAGAGATACTATCCCACTTACATTATGAAATATTCAATGGTTGTATTAAACCCTGAGATTTTTGATGATCAATCTTTGACTTCTGACAAGTTCAAGAAGCATAAACAAACTTGGCGATTTATTTCTTCATACCAAGCCACCAAAATAATTTCTTCAAGTCTTAATACATCTTCGTGGCACATGGATGAATACTTGAACCACTTTTATGTCCTTCTTCAATGATGCTTATATTAAGTTCTGGAATATTCAAAACAAATGCTCTATTTTCAAACCTTCTCACACCATTCTCGTCAATCTTGAATTCACCTCCACTACCTTGGTTGATCAACGTCAACTGGTCGACCAACTTCAAATACAATTTTTGACCTTCTCGGATTTCCTCTATTATACCACTAGACAATTTCAACATTCCTAACTTCACACTATCGGGAGTCCTTTCACATACCAAGCTCAAATCTCTAAATTGTTCGATCATCTCTAACTCTCAAACCATAAGCATCGATATATGCAATGACTTTCTACTCAATACATCAGAAATTACATTTGCTTTACCAGGATGGTAATTCAAATCAAATTCATAATTCTTCAATAACTCAAGCCATCTTTCTCAGCCTCATATTTAATTCCTTATGATCAAATAGGTACTTCAAACTCTTATGATTACTTAATACTTCAAATTTAGAGCTGAAAAGATAATATCGCCGAATCTTCAATACAAACACCACGACTTCTAGCTCTAAGTCATGTGTAGGATTATACCTCTCATGAACCTTCAATCTTCTAGAAGAATAAGAAACAACTTGCCCATTCTTCATTAGCACACCATCAAGACCCATCTTCGACGCATCACAATACACTACAAAAGCATCACTTGGGTTAGGAAAAATTAACACCGAAGCAATTGTCTACTTCTTTTTCAACTCTATGACACTTTCTCCACATCTCAAACATCACCATACTAAAATTCATATAATACAATTACAATTCTAACTTAGTAGCATATTCAAGCGAAATGAATGAATGGGTAGCACCAGTATCAATAATAGCAACTAATTCAACCTTGTTAATAAAGTAAGTACCTCAAATCAAGTTGTCCTTCTTAGAAGCCTCTAACCCACTCAAAGTGAGCACTCTACCATTAGTCTAGGAAGCAACGTCCTTCTTCGGCTTATGACACTGGGTACTGATATAACCCTGCTCTCCACAATTGAAACATGTTGGATCATCGTTTTTACATTTAGGGGAATGATGACCCGCCTTACCATATTTGTAACATCGAAACACCTTATTCTCACATTCATTGGCATAATGACCTTTCTCACCACACCTATAACACTTGACAGGAGCGAGAGCTCCTCCCCCACTTGTCCTTTTTCCATCATAAGCCTTTTGTTTCCCTTTATCAGTTTGGGAATCATTAGGCTTCTTACGTTCATAATACAGTTTTCCTTTTTTCTCGTTCAAACTCTTGTAGTGAGTTGTATGAGCGTTGATGTCCTCTTCATAGATCCTACAATTGTTCACCAACTCTAGAAACACCTGAATATGTTGATATCCAATCGACCTTTTTATCTCTGGATGTAAACCATTCTCAAACTTGATACACCTTGAGAACTCAACGGTCGCTTCATTGTAATATGGATAATACTTCACCAGTTCCACAAACCTCGAAGCATACTCAGTCACAGTCAAATTCCCTTGTTTCAACTCAAGAAACTCAATCTCTTTCTTTTAGGGCACATTCTCTGGAAAGTACTTCCTCAAAAACTCTCTCCTAAACATATCCCAGGTAATCACCTCACCTATTGATGTCAGTCTTTAATGGATACCGACCCACCAGTCGCCAGCTTCCTCTTCCAGTTGTTGCATACTAAACTGCATCTTCTGTGGCTCTGAGCAATCCACGACCCAAAAGATTCTCTCGATATCCTTGATCCAAGTTTGTGCCCCCATCTGTATCAAATCTACCTTTGAAAATAGGCAAACGGTTCCTCTGAAATGGTTGATAGGTGAGTAAGGAATGCTTGTTAACAAGTTCTTGACTTGGGATCTTAGATGGATGAGATCCTTCTTCCTTCGAGAGTTTCTTGTTAACAATTTCTTGACTTAGGATCTTAGATGGATGAGATCCATTAACTTGGAAAGAGATAAGTGGATTTGAAAGCACTCTAGTGAGGGTATTTTTCTATGGGATATTCTTACCTTGCCTAAGAAAGTCAGACTTCTCCTTTGGTCTTCTTACCGTTCCAATGCCAAATCCTCCTTCTCCTTTGAGGTATCTGAAATCTGTCTAAGATTATGTTTTTCTCATGGCAGATATTGTAGGATAAACTTTCTTCTAGATTCAATTTGTTTATGATATGGCTTTTATCTTACCATAGTACCCTTCTCCATCTGCCCTATGGGTTGTCGGATGATGCTGTTTATCACCTTTTTGTTACTTATGAGATAACTTTGTCAGTTTGATATAGAGTGTTTAGATGGATGGGGTGGTAGATTGTTATTCATTTGGATATTAGGGTGCATTTTTTCATTCTCTATAAGGTATGGTTAAGTATATGGGTGATTACCTTTTTGTTTATCATGTTGTGTTTTGGTCTATTTGAAGTCCGAAACAATGTTATTTTTAATGGAGTCACAGAGAATGAGATCAAGGTGGATGAAAAGTGTATTTTTGGCTTGGAATTGGTTTTTGAGGAGATCTAGGGCGAACTCTTGAATTTTCATGGATTGACTTTAGAACTTTATTCTCTATCTACACCTATAACGGATCGAGTCTTTGTAGATATTTTCCAAAATATAATATGGAAGATAACTGTTTTAATTTTCGAATTGTTTTACAACGGAAACAAAATTAAATTCAAAATGATCAGTTGAATTCGAACACACGACCATTGGGTGAACAGATGCCTCAATTACCATTTGATCTAATGCGACTCTTGAGCATGAACTATTGTTGCACCCCAAAATTCGCCCTCTTTATTTTTTTTTAATAATAAATAATTGGCTTACATTTAATAAGTAGGTGCATGACATGCATGTCATTCATGCGTTAACCATGGGTTCGAGATTTTTCTAAATCGTATGAACCTGTACAATTATGAAGAAGAGGTTTGGTTCTAGAAGCTGAATATCTGAAGTTCTGTTATTTCAAGCGTCATCTCAATACGCAAGATATGTGTGTCCATAAGTTTCTGACTATCTTTTGAGAATCAAGGTTTTGGAGTTCTGCTTTCTTCTCATGTGGATATTGATTTAAGCTCGAGCTACCGTGTGTTTTGTTCGAATGTATGAGCCCAAATTGATTCTATGGCCTTCTGTGAGTCTTGAAGTATCTACATATGGCTTATCAATCTGCGCGATTCATTAGAAAATCAAGAACGGTTGGATAAAAACATATTTGAATATGCGTATTGAAAAGTCAACAAAATTCAAAGTTTGACCGAGTGGAATTTCTGGTCAAAATTATGGTCAAAAGTCAAGATTCGAGAAAATATGATCATTTGTTGAGAAAGATCAGAAGAATCGGGTGAAACACAAGGTTTCTTGCAATTTAAGTAACTTTAGACTTAGAAAATTTTTCTAAGTTTTTAGTACTTTGTGTCCATGCAGCCATGTTGTCGACTCTCTATCTCACTCATCTGTGGTCGAAATTTCACGAATGAGCAGTCATTGGAAAAAGCACATTTCGTAATCTGAATTTGTCCTTGTGAATATTTCTCCAGAAATGCCTGGATTTCGAGTTATGAGGCTCCGAAGTTTAATGTTCATAACTTTTGAAGTTTACACTTAGTGAAATTTTAAGTGTTTTTGAATATGTTCAAGTGCTCGACTTCGGGGGTATTTTACACGTGTTTCGAGGTGTCGATTCGAGTTGAGTTCAAAATCAAAGTTATTCATTTCGTGGCAATCTACAACTTTGTTGAAGGAATTGAATTAATTCGGAACTCGGATAAAATGTTACAAGGCTCGAGAGTTACGAATTCATTATGTTACAGATTCAACACTTAGAAATATTTTGAAGTGTTTGTTCCTATGCTCAAGCCGACAGTTTCAGGTTCAATTTTTATATGGTTTGTGGCTCCGAATTAAAAAAGGTTCAACTGCAAAGTTGTTCATCTCACGACAATCTATAACTTTGTTGAAGGAATCGAATTCATTCGGGACTCGGATCGAAAATTACAAAGCCTGGAAAATAAGGATTCATCATGTTTGCAATATTCGAATAGTCGTTGTGCAAATGTTCAGGGCTATTTTATTCATCGATTCGGTCGCCGCACGAAGAAACTCCGAACATGAAGGTTGGAGTTTGCAATTCCCTCTACAAGTTCCGTTTAGAAACTTTTTCATTTCGGACGTCGGAACGGAAAATATGGAGCGTCGTAGTTGATGGTTGGAAGTTGTCAAAATATGAGTTGGTGTATGCACTTTTTGCCATGCATACGGAGGCATTTTATCGAACAGTTTTTGTGCACATGTTTGAGGTTGTTTTCTTTTCGATTCGATCGCCGCACGGAAAAACTCCGAACATGAAAGTTGGAGTTTGTCATGTACTCTACAAGTTTCGTTTAGAAATTATTTCGTTTCGGACGTCGGAGCGAAAAATATGAAGCGTCGTAATTGACAGTTTGAAGTTGGAAAATTGTTGGATGTCATGCGCAAGACTTGCCCAGCCAAACCAGGACTTTCATCAAACGGTCGCGTGGCAAAGTTCAAACACTTTTACTCGGTGTATAAGGTTTCGTTTGAATTTTTGTCGAACTACAAAGTTGTTTTGTCACACGTGCTCTTTCCAATGGTGTTGAGATTGCGTCATTTGATCGAGTACCGAAAGAGTTATGAGGCCATAAAGTAGTACAGCTGGTATGAGTAAATGGCTGGACAATGTTTAGAGAATTCCATGATTTTGCAACCAGTTTCAGTGCCACGACTTCAGGGTCGTTTTCAAGCATACTACGGGCATCATTTTGAAATGCTTTCAACACAAAAGTTGTTCGCACAAATGTACTCTACAATTTTGCAAAAGGAAGCGATTTGATATCACATTTGGGTCAAAAGATACAAAGTTATGACGGGAAGAATTACTACAAAGGGAGGACACTTCGTTCATAAGGCTGGGAGTGGTAAGTGTGTGTGACTCACCCTTAGCTCTGGGGCTTTTCACGTGGTAATAAAAAACAACCCATTCACTCTCGAAGGATTTTTTTTCGCTGGCTCTAATATAAGAGAATCTCAACAACTTCCTTCGGGGGGGGAACCATTTTGTTACATCTCACGCTCATCTCTCTCAACTCTTTCTTCTTGATTTTTTTCACATCTTTTTTTCTTCTTCACACAACCACAACCTCCATAACTCCGTAACCTTATTCTCTGATTTATGGCAACCATGCCATAACTAATTTCAGTCATCATCATCGTTATGAGCCCCCATTCTTTCATCAAGAATCATAACAAAAACTAACTCTAAACAACCACAACTGCCACTGATACGCCATCATCACCATTTTCCCGACTCACTTCTCTCCGCCTTCCAAAAAACTGTACCAGAAACTGAGCTTACTCTCTTTTTCTCGTCGCCATCACCACCATATCCACCACACTCTCTTCCCTACGCTGCGACTGCACCATTCACGGCAATATCGTTCTCATCTTATCGCTACCTCTCATTCTCCACCATCTTTCAACTCGCCTCATCCTCTCGTTCACTCGCGCTCGCGCATCACCAATTGTCCTAACAAGCTCCGAAGATAGTTGCAGCAGGAAATGGTTCTGGGGAGTCAGGAAGCATAGTCTCGGTTTTCATCGTCTTCATCTTCAAGGATTTGAACTTCATATTGAGTTTGCTTCTCAGCATATCAAGGATCTTTGAATTCTATCTTTAGCGCCAAGGTTGGAAGCATGTGTTGCAAGGTTTGTTAAAAAAAAGAATAAGGAAGTGTCGCTCATCGCGAGAAATCTTTGAAGCGGAAAAAGGAGTTCTTATTCTTCACGTGCAAGATTCAAGACGCGACGGACGAACTCCGTCGAGTAAGTTATCTTGAAACTCATTCTTTCTCATGTTATGTTCATCACGTTTGAGGCATAGCCGCTGGCATATTATGGACGTACGTCAGTAGATATCGAAATATGGCGGATGATTTGAAGCGTTTAGTTTTGTAAGATTAAGTAATCTTTTGGAAATTCTAACCCCGAATTTGCGATCAGCGTGGAAAATAGATTAAGGTAGAGTGTTAAAATTCAGTTTCCGGAGAGATTCATCAATTCCGGCAACCAGAGGTACCAGAGAAGATAGCCGGAAAACCCAATTCCGATGGTCTTCCAATTCAGCCCAAAGCGTGCCCTTTTCTTATTGATTCATGCGGTTTTCCCAGCAGTCAATCATATTTCGCCACTTGTTCGTTTTAAATTTTGAATCATTAATTCAAATGTGACCAGTTGATACCATGTGCTAGCATGACATACAAAAACGTGACATGATAGAAAAATATAAAAATTCAGTTTTTTTGTTTGGGTAAGAGATCAAAGTGTTATGGACTTAGCCACCAATTCGGACTGGGCCTAGAGAATTCATGATACACCTCCTGGATTAATCCCAGTTGCAGCAATTATGTCTTGATTTAGTTCAAAATAGAAATTCAGTATTGCACCCCCTGTTTCTTTGTAAATCATGTTCTACACATGTCCAATTTGGCTTCCGATTTCGATTCCGTCGACTTATAAAAAATACATAAAAGTAGTTTCTGATATTTTAGGATCTTAGAATATTTTTGATATTTTTTGCAACTAATTTCTTTTAATTTTTCATCAATTTTCGATAATATGTTCAAAAGCATGTTTCTCCTTTGTAGTTTCAGTTGACTAATCTTAGGAGTGTAATGACATGTGTTTCTTATAAACTTTAGGGTGTTTTTCTACCATTTATTTATAGTTAAATGTAAGACTTACCTTAGGATTGTAAATATAACTTCAAAGCTAACCTTTGATAGTTTGATTCTTAGGAACTAGTTTGTTAATTGTATAGTTTTTCTAGCTTCCTTTCGCATGTTTAGTTTGTGGTTGTTTCCTCCATTTGTTTAGATGTTTAAGAAAGCTTTAGAGAATGTAGTTTCTGCCATCTATTAAGAACTTACCTTTCATGCTTTGTTGTCTTTGTAAATAATGCATTTTAAGTCATTTTAGTGTAGATTTTTTATTTCTAACTACTCTAGGTCTCTAACCATGTTTAACATTGCATTTAAGGACTATTGTGATGGACTTAGCTCGATTTGATATTGCTCATGGGTTATTTTGCATCATGTGTGTGTTGCTTCCCGGTTTTCCATTCTTATGTTGCTATACACATTTACATTCCATTTATTCACCTTTGGATCATATTTTGACACGTGATGTGAATATGCAATTATATTCCCGCTTTCTTGTTATTTTTGACATATTTGTTGACTTGTGCAAGGTACATTGAGGATGTTTTGGTTAGGTACCTAATTTTAGTACACTAACATACCACTTTTCCCGTGGTTCCGATTGCGTTTAAACACATTGTGCTTTGTGTTTTCTCATATTTACGAGAAACACATATTGTGCAGGTGTTCCGATTGTTATGAGGGCTTGTTTGCTACACGCACATGTTGCACGATATCACTTTGCGAATTATATTGATCGAGTTGTTTCTTATTATTGCTTTGTTGATGGCAGTTTACTCGAAGTTTTCCGGAGTATTTCTTAGCTCGCAGTGCTCTTCGGATCTTTATCTGTTTGGTATTTATTTTACTTTGTTTACCGCACTCTTTTACCGCTTTTCTAGAGAGCATGAGAAGTAGGATTTTACCGCTTTCCTTTCCATGAGAAGTAGGAATAGAGATGTATGTTGGAGCATGTTCAGGAACCCCTCTGTGTTTATTTAAAGACCCGTTTAGGGCGCTTTTGTTTGCTAATTGTGTTTGGTTTGTTTAAAATCCTCCATCTGCATAGGGAGGTAATTCTCAGTAAGTGTTCATATTTGTGCTTGCATATGTCAGAGTGGTTAGGACACCCGATGTGGCACCACTAAGCAAAGTCCCGCTTTTTATATTTCCTGTCATCGAGTCATTGATTTATGGGCAAGCGGAAAGGGTCCGCAATCGACCCCCGCACAGTTCTAGTCTGTGTCAGCTCAGCACACGCGAATCGTGTTGCTTCCTTTATTGAGTCAATAATAATAAAGTGGCAAGAGTTCCCTATTCTGACTCTCCACACTTTCCTGGGGTTCTTATTTATTGCAGAGCTCGCACCATTTTCTCTTCACACTTGACAATTCATGTCATGCGGTGATACTATTCACAGGAATCGGATGTCTTGGCTCCTGGTTGATTCACGGTATGCTCGTTACTGTTCGAGGCTATGGGACTTCCTCCTTTTCCTGCGCTTCTATGCCATTTGTTTGTTTGCATTGCATTATTTGTGTGCTTCTACCAAAGCACTTGTTTGCTTCATCCCTTTTTGTCATCTTCGATTCTACATTAAGTAGTGATTCGAGATAGACATAGATTTAGGTTACAAACCTGTTCCATTCCTTTTCGTCGTCTTCGATTCTACTTCAGGTAGCGAATCGAGATAAACATAGATTTAGGTTGTAAACCTTTGCCATGTTCCCTTAGGATTCTCTTGAATCTACTTTAGGTAGTGATTCGAGTTAGGCCTTAGGTTGTAATCCATGCATGATAACATTAGGGATAGAGTTAGATAGTTTCCCTTGATTGTTTTCTAGTTTCTTTTGCATCCTTGCATATAATAAAAATAAAACTTGTTTTCTTTTTTCCTTTGAAAATAAAGATACTTAATAATGGTTCAAACTCCTTTTTTAAGGTAAAAATAACCAACCAATGCAAACTTTTTTGCCTACGGGTTTTCTTTTTGTGTTTAAAATTCTTTTGTATCCCTAAAAAACACATAACCCACCAAAACATATGAGCCGAACTACGGCGCTCTGACTTTCCCATTGCACGAGGGAATACGTAGGCATCTTGTCACGGGGCTCGATCGAGCAAACTTTGTAAATGTTTCCTTCTTTTCCCCGTGGTTTCTTTATTTTTCTTTTCTTTCACATGCATTCTCTTTTAGCATACAGATATAGCAATTAACCAGTAAATAGATTTAAACACACCCACTAGATAAAAAATAGAAGTGGATACCATAGAGTACTACAGACGTGTGGGGTGCTAATACCTTCCCTTCACGTAATAGATTCCCTTACCCTATCTCTCGGTCGCAAGACTGTGTCTTATCCCTTTTAGGTTTTCGCGATGCATTTACCTTTCTCCTTTTGCAAGATAAAAAATGTTCGATGGCGACTTCATTGATATAGTTATCGGATGATGTTCAGCCGGTTGTTTCAACTATATGCCACACAATATACGGCTTTATTTTACTATGCAAATATTATTCCTCAAAAAGTGTTTCTCTTCATCAAGTGGTTTCAATTTTGTTAGAACAAAGTTTCTATCTAATAATATATATTAAAGTTTTGATGATAATAAGCATAATAAATTTTGTATGAATGAATATGATACTCTGATGTGTACATGTTTTATTTCAGAAGGTGTTCTGACTCTAGCGCAAAAATGGAAAATATCATCCTGAGCAAAAGATGAAGTTAGAAGTTCTAATAAGAGCATAACTTCTAGACAAAACACGGTCAAAGGAACTGCTGAAAGAAACACACTTTAGAAGTTTGAATGGGACAAAACACGCTCTTAGAAACTGTTGACTAAAACACACCTTAGAAGTTCTAAGAGAGAACTTCTGGAAGACACGCTACAAAGAAAGCTTCTGAAGTAAAGAATAACATACAACTTATTATGGAAGCTAGCAAAGCGCAACCTCTTATGGAAAGCACCAACAATATGTTCTAAATAGAAGATGTATAACAAGGCTTATTGAAGATGAAGTATTAGAAGTTCTTATGAGAATAGAACTTCTGTTCAAGCAAGCACAACGCAGCAAGCACAGAAGCACAACGAAGCAAGTACAACAAGCAAGCACAAAGCAAGCACTGTAAGCAAGCATAATGCGCGCAAGCACATATAAGCATAGCGCAACTTCTGATAGAAGCAAGCACAACTCAACTTCTGACAGAAGCAAGCATAGCACAACTTCTGATAGAAGCAAGCATAGTGCAACTTCTGATAGAAGCAAGAACAACGCAACTTCTGATAAAAGCAAGCACAACGCAACTTCTGATAGAAGTAAGAACAGCACAACTTCTGATAGAAGCAAGCACAGCGCAACTTCTGATAGAAGCAACTTCTGATAGAAGCAGGCATGAGTAAACTTTTGATGGAAGCACCAACAGAAGTTTTGATGAGAAAATATGTCGAAGATCTTTATCAATATGTTTGTTACTTCCTAAAAGACAAAACCTGCCAACAGTAAAGTAAACCCACTGAGCGAAGAAAAGAAGTACTTGAGTGGTTTAACTTCCAAGAAATATTTAGCAAGCTATTTACGTCAAAGGCTAAACAAAGTCACGTGAAGCTAAGAAAGTAATAGTTACTTTTACCATTCTTCAAGACACACTACTAGCAACGGGCAGAATCTAGAAGCATTATTTAAGGATTCAAATTCAAAGAAGAAAAAGTATTTATATATAACACAGACAGTACAAGAAAGGTACGTCAACAAAAAGAGAAAATACTGTACAAACAAAAACAACTTTCACAAGAAGAGATATTATACGAAAGAGAACAATTCAACAACATCTTCTAGCAACTTACAGAAAGTCATTTCCAAAGTATACTTGTTGCAAGTACAAAGAGCTATCTTTTGTAAATTAGTTTACTGTTTATTGAGCTTAATTTTTGTGTAAACTTCACTTAGTGAAGAATAGCTTTTCTAGAAGCACTTTTATACACAGTCAGTCAGAATTTAACATTCTGGTAGTTGTTCCTCGAGAAGACTAGAGAATTTTGAGAGGGATAGGACTAGTGAGTCTTAGAGGAAGTTAGTCACACCGTTGGGTAGTAATTGAATTATAGTGGATTAAGTCCTTAGAGAGTCACCTTGGTGGATGAGTAGTTTGTGTCAAACGAACTGTGATATACTTGAGTATTTGTTGTTTGGGTAAAAGATCTAAAAAGTAAGAAAAACTTATTCAACCCCCCCCCCCCCTTCTAAGTGTTTTTCTAAGCCTTCAATTGCCATCAGAGCTCTTGCTTCTGGGTGCAAACACTTAACAGTGTCAGATAAAGATCTAGAAGGGAAGAACACAAGATGGCAATAGATGACAACAACATTAAACCTCTAATGTTTGATGGAGAAGATTTTGCATATTGGAAGGACATACTGGAAAGTTTTATTTCAGGATATGATCTTGATCTTTGGGATGTGGTGTTGGATGGTTACAAACATCCAGAAGATGAAGATGGAAACAAGGTTAAAAGGAAAGCAATGGATAAAGTGTAGAAAACAGAATATAAAAATCATAACAAAGCAAGAAACATCCTGCTGAACACTATTTCAAAAATGGAGTATGAGAAGATCACAAAGAGAGATATAGCATATGACATTTTTTAGTCTCTCAAAATGTCTCATGAAGGAAATGCCCATGTAAAAGAAGCTAAAGCTCTGGCCACATGGGACGACTCAGAATCTTCTGATGCTGAAACTGATTCAGAAGATGAACATGCAAATCTAGCATTTAAGGCAACTCCAGTAGATGAATCTGCTTCTGAATCTGAGACAGAAGAGGTATTTTCTAATCTAACTAGAACTGAACTAGAAGATAGTCTATCAGAACATCTGGAAAATTATAGTCAAATCAGAACATCTGAAATTGAGCAACTTAAGGCAGAAAACTCTGAGCTTAAATAAAATAATATTAAACTTAAAAATGATTTTCAAAATGCTCAAAACATTTCCAGCTCAGAAGATGCTTCAAGTTCTAAAAATATTTTGAAAGAATATGACTACAGTTTTCAGAAGTTTCTAGCTAAAAGCATAGACAAAAGCAAGATGGCTTCCATGATCTATGGAGTTAGGATATAACAGAATAGGGTTAGGATATAAATCCCCCAGAGGGAAAGAAATATATAAATCAAAGTCTGTTGATGAAATGAAAATCACGTACAAACCATTATACAAACAATTTGAGTTTGGTCACACACACAATATTAAATACATGTCACACTCTGAAAGTTTTTTTGTTAAACCAAGGTTCAAACAGAACTTTAGGAAAACGATCCATAAAGGACCCAGAAGGATATGGGTACCAAAAGAAAAAATTATCTATGTTTCAGATATTCTAAAACGTGACGTTGAAACACCAACCTTAGCACCTGGACTCTGGATGCTAGATAAACATGATGGGAAAAAAGTTTATCTTCCATGTTCTGGAACTTAAAGGTAACCAGAAGGAAAAAGTTAGAGGCTCTGGAACTATGGGAATGGAACAGAAGTTCAGTAGTCAACCTCTGAAGAAACAAAACAGAAGATCCCTCAGAAGTTGCATTTATAGAAGCTCTGGATAAAAAAAATAATTCAACCAGAAGATTATCTTCTGTATGAGTGTACAGAAGTACTATTGCCAAACTCTAACGGAATAGCTCAGAAGGAAAACTCAGAAGTTCACATGTCAACTTCTGAAGACTGAACAGAAACGCCACCCAGAAATTCTGACTTCTGAAGAAAAATTGAACAACGTCAGAACCTCTGAAGAAACTCTCCACAGAAAATATCCAAGAATTATCTCAGCTCATTCAGAAGATGTCATTATAGGAAGAAAAATGACCCTATCAGAACTAGATTCGCCCTTAAAATAAATTAAGAATCAATGTTTGGACTAGTTTCCATGATTGAACCAACTTCTATAGATGATGCTCTGAAAGATAATGATTGGATTATAGATATGAAAGAAGAACTCAACCAATTCTCCAAAAATGACGTATGGGATTTAGTTCCAAAACCAAAAGGATTTAACATCATTGGAACAAAGTGGGTGTTCAGAAATAAGCTAAATGAGCAAGGAGAAGTTGTTAGAAACAAAGCACGATTGGTTTCACAAGGGTATAGTCAGCAAGAAGCAAGCCACTATAGCACTCTCAACAACAGAAGAAGAATACGTTGTTGCTTCTGGATGTAGTACCCAGATGCTCTGGATGAAGAGTCAATTAGAAGATTATCATCTGTATGAGAGTAAGATCCCTATCTTCTTTGACAGTACTTCTGCTATTTGCCTTTCTAAAAGTCCTATTTTACACTCAAAGGCAAAACATATTGAAATTAAACATCATTTCATTAGGGACTATATTCAGAAAGGAATTTTAAACAAACTCTGTTGATACAGACCATCAATGGGCTGACATTTTCACAAAACCACTTTCTGAAGATATATTTAAATTTATTTTGAAAAATTTGAGTATGGAAAATTGCCCTGAATGAAATTATGTTCAATATCATTTTAGTCAGAAGTTCTGTGTTAAATGAACCTCTAACTAATTAACTCTTCAGAAGTGAGAAGAAGAGTTAAGTTAGGAACCATATCTAGAAGTTCTGAAACCTTCAAGCGTTTCAAGTTCTGATTATGGTCAGAAGTTCATTAAAGTAAAACAGTTGTAACACTTTAACCCAAAATTTGAACACGTGTTCAGAAGCTTCTAATAGGTTACTTAAACATGCGTGTTAACTATTGACAAGAAATTTCTTAGTAACTGTTGATATTTTTTCAAACCTTAAGAAATCCCTCCAGTGTCAGAAGATACTTATGTGTGATGACTGCTTTGCTCTTAAATTATTTTTCTTCATATTTTCGTTTGTGACAAACCTTCAGAATCTATTTTTTTAAAGTCATCAAAACTTCGTTTCTCTTTACATTTTTAAATGAATTTTTTATTATGACAAAAAGGGGGAGAAAACTGAGATTTTGAACTAATTCACTATAACATGTTGCTGGAACAAAATGTCAAACATTTCTAACAAAATATACAAGTGTACATTTTTTCTTCTAGGTGATACAAAAAAGTAAACTCTAGAATCTCAAAAGACCGTGCTGAAAGAAAACTCTGAAAAGTAAACTCTAGAAGCTCAAAACACCGTGCTGAAAGCAAAATCTGAAAGTAAACTCTGGAAGCTCAAAAGATCAAGTGTTGAAAGCAAACTCTGAGAAGTAAACTCTGGAAGAAAAGATAAACTCAGGGAATTTCTACCTTGAAATTTTCTCTTTTCAATATTTAGTTTAGGGGGAGACTATTAATTTCAGGCGGGGATTATTAATCTCAGGGGGAGATATTTTTTTTCATATACAAAATTTCTTAAATCAAAATCTAGATAGTTTTGTCATCATCAAAATGGGGGAGATTGCTAGAACAAAGTTTGTTTCTAATAATATATATTAAAGTTTTGATGATAACAAGCATAATAAATTTTGTATGAATGAATATGATACTCTGACGTGTACATGTTTTATTTTAGAAGGTGTTCTGACTCTAGCGCAAAATTGGAAAATATCATGCTTAGCAGAAGATGAAGTTAGAAGTTATAATGAGAGCAAAACTTCTGGACAAAACACGCTCAAAGGAACTGCTGAAAGAAACACGCTTTAAAAGTTTGAATGGTACAAAACACGCTCATAGAAACTGCTGATAGAAACACACCTTAGAAGTTCTGAGCGAGAACTTCTGGAAGACATGCTTCAAAGAAAGCTTCTGAAGTAAAGAATACAATACAACTTATGATGGAAGCTAGCAAAGTGCAACCTCTAATGGAAAGTACCAACAATATGTTGTGAATAGAAGATGTATAACAAGGATTACAGAAGATGAAGTATTAGAAGTTCTGATGAGAATAGAACTTCTGGTCAAGCAAGCATAGCGCAGAAGCAAGCACAACACAGAAGCAAGCACAACGCAGAAGCAAGCACAGCACAGAATCAAGCAAATCACAACTTTTGATAGAAGCAAGCACAACACAACTTCTGACAGAAGCAAGCACAACGCAACTTCTGATAGAAGCAAGCACAACGCAACTTCTGATAGAAGCAACCACGACGCAACTTCTGATAGAAGCAAAAACAGTGCAAATTTTGATAGAAGCAAACACAACGTAACTTTTGATAGAAGCAGGCAAGAGTAAACTTCTGATGGAAGCACCAACAGAAGTTCTGATGAGCAAATATTTAGAAGATCTTGATCAATATGTACGTTACTTCCTAAAAGACAAAAACTGCCAACAGTAACGTAAACCCATTGAGCGAAGAAAAGAAGTACTTGAGTGGTTCAACTTCCAGGAAATATTTAGCAAGCTATTTACGTCAAAGGCTAAACAAAGTCACGTGAAGCTAATAAAGTAATAATTACTTTTTCCATTCTTCAAGACACGCTACTAGTAACAGGCAGAATCTAAAAGCATTATTTAAGGATTCAAATTCAAAGAAGAAAAAGTATGTATATATAACACATATAGTACAAGAAAGGTGCATCAACAAAAAGAGAAAATAATGTACGAACAAAAACAATTTTCACAAGAAGAGATATTGCACGAAAAAGCACAATTCAACAACATCTTCTAGAAACTTACAGAAAGTCATTTCCAAATTAAACTTGTTGCAAGTACAAAGAATTATCTTGTGTAAACTTCACTTAGTGAAGAATAGCTTTTTTAGAAGCACTTTTTTACTCAATCAGTCAGAATTTAACATTCTGATAGTTGTTCCTTGACAAGACCTATTTGGGTCAGAATTCTTGAGAGGGCTAGGACAAGTTTAGTCTTAGAGGTGTTAGTCACAACGGTTGGTTGTGCGGTTTGTTCCTTGAGAAGACCAGTTGGGTCAGAATTCTTGAGAGGGCTAGGACTAGTGAGTCTTAGAGGAAGTTAGTCACACCGGTTAGGTAGTGTAGTCTTGTAATACGGTGGGAGAACTGACTTGTTTGTTTTGCGTTTGATCGCAAATGTTGCGGAAAGCAAGAGTCGTCACCAACTTTTCTTTTATCCAATTAAGGGAAGGCGAAAAGAACACGAAAAGACCTTCGTTAGATTTTGATTAAGGGAGGTGGTTATGAAAAGGGAAGGTATTAGCACCCTTTTCATCTGTAGTTATCAACGAGCTCTTAATTGCTTAGCTCACTTTAATTGCTTTTTGTATGTGTTTGAAAAGATTTTTGAAAAGGAATTTCGCTTTGACTTTGTAATGATTCACGCTGGAATGTATACGAAGTGTTTGGAAATGTTTTGTTTTGGAAAAGGACTTTGTAATAATTCACACTGGAATGTATACAAAGTGTTTTGAAAAGTTTTGAAAGTGTAAGGTGTGAAAAGTATTTTGAGCAAGCAAAAGAGACTTATTACCTACTCAGAACGGTCATTTCCGTGTTATTTTGCTTTCCTTTAGAATAAGGCTATCCATAACATTAGTTGGTAGGTAACCCTATTCGTTGGATGTAAAAGGGACATTCGAAGGGACATCGGAGGGTCATAGAAGGCAACTTGTAGGGATACCATAGCATATTCGTAGGGACGATCATCACTTTTCGTAGGCAACAACCGAGGGACTAGATCATATATTCATAGGCAACATCGAGGGTCATCGATGGACTATGATCTTTAATTCGAAGGGACTATGATGATATATTTGTAAGCCTCTTAGCTAAGATATCCCTACATTCGAGGGACATGACAATTATTCGAAAGGCAATAGGAAAGGATACCCTAAGATGGGTGCATGTGTGAAGAAAGTGTGTTGTATTCAGATATGTTATCTTGAATTAGGGCGATCTAAGTTGATTTTTATCTTGCCATACACGTCTAGTTACTAGCAGTTAATAGGTGCGGAAAATAAATTGCGGAAATGTAAAGTGAAGAAAGTAAATGTCCTATGCTATTACATGGCTTTGGGGCAGTTACATAATTGAGGAGTGTGGAAAGTAAATGTCCTAATTATCTATTACATCTCATAAGCTGATACATAATGATAAAAGGAACGCGCTCGAAAAATTATACATCCTGGAAGCAGATACAATAATATGCGCGAAAACAGATAATTGAACGAAAAATAGAATCGGGAGAAGCTTAAAGAATAGTTAGTAAAAAGTTTTAGGTTAGTAAAAAAAAAGTTTAATTTCAGTTAACCTAATTACTAAGTGAAAATCGGGTGAATCGAAAACCCTAATTCTAATTGACTTTAATTAGTAAAAGAAATTTAATTTAAATTAAATGATTAACCTAAATTAAACTAATTAAATTAATTAATTTAATTAAGAAAAATAGAAAAAAAAAGTTAATTGTGAAATTAATCCTAATTAAGCTAATTGGTTAACCTAATTACTAATTAATTAATTAATTGAAATAATTAAGAAAAATAGAAAAATAATCGTGAAAAATAAAAAGGTTTCACAAAGCTTCTGATAGAGGTTCCCTCCAGAACCTCTGGAAACCTATTTTCCAGAGCTTCTAGAGGCTGGCACGGAAGTTGTTCCTTCTGTGGGTAGCACTCCTGGGCATCTAGAAGTCGGAGCTCGGAGGTGATACTCGAGGGTCTAGAAGGAGCTGGAGGTGTCGCTCGAGTGTCTAGAAGTCGGGCTCGGAGATAACGCGAGGGTCCGGAGCTGGAGCTTCGGAGACAGGCTTCCGGAGACAAGTGCTTGGAGACAAGAGCTCGAGGGTCCAAAAGCTAGAGCTTCTGGGGACAGAGCTTCTAGAGATAGTGCTTCTGGAACCTGAAAATCAGAAAAATATTAGGAAATCTGGAAAAAGGCAGGGTTTGAACCCGTGCCTTTGAAAGGGAATGACTTAGTGCGCGCAAGGTGAACCGCTGGGGCAGTGATACATTCGTGAATCATGTTACATGGTGTAACACAGTGGGAGAACTGACTTGTTTTATTTTGCGATTGATCGCAAATGTTGCGGATAGAAAGAGTCGCCACCGACTTTTCTTTTATCCAATTAAGGGAAGGTGAAAAGAATAGGAAAAGACCTTCGTTTAGATTCTGAGTAAAGGAGGTGATTATGAAAAGGGAAGGTGTTAGCACCCTTTCCATCCATAGTTATCTACGGGCTCTTAATTGTTTTAGCTCACTTTGAAATTTGCTTTCTGTGGGTGTGTTTGAAAATGTTTTTGAAAAGGCATTTCACTTTGACTTCGTAATGATTCACGCTGGAATATATACGAAGTGTTTGGAAATGTTTCGTTTTGGAAAAGTAACTTTGTAATGATTCAAGCTGGAATGCATACAAAGTGTTTGAAAATGTTTTTTAGAAAGTGTGAGGTGTAAAATGATGTTTTGATAGAGCAAGCAATTAAGAGTCTATTACCTACTTAGAACGGTCATTTCCGTGTTATTTTACTTTCCTTTAAAATAACGCTATCCATACCATTAGTTGGTAGGTAACCCTATTCGTTGGATGTGAAGGGTCATTCGAAGGGACATCGGATGGTCATAGAAGGCAACTTGTAAGAGTATCCTAGCACACTCGTAGGGACAATCATCACTTTTCGTAGGAAACAATCGAGGGACTAGATCATGTATTCATAGGCAACATCGAGGGTCATCGAGGGACTATGATGATGTGTTTGTAGGCAACGGTGCTAAGATACCCCTATGTTCGAGGGACTTGACCATTTATTCGAAAGGCAACGAGAGAGAATACCCTAGGGGGTGCATGTGTGAAGAGAGTGTGTTGTATTCAGATAATCTATCTTGTGATTTAGAGTTAGCTAGGTTGATTTTATCTTGCCATACACGCCTAATTTACTAACAGTTTATAGGTACGGAAAGTAAATTGCAGAAATATAAAGTGCGGAAAAGTAAATCCTACGCTATTACATGGCTTTGGGGTAGATACATAATTGAGGAGTGTGGAGAGTAAAATTCTAATTAAACTATTACATCCCATGAGCAGTTACATAATATTGGAAAAGAATATGCGAGAAAATAGTCCTAACTATTACAACCTGGAAGCAGATACAATAATCGGAAAAAGAATTGAATTGCAAATAAAAGAAAAATATGTTAGTGAAAAAGGTTTTCGCGTTAGGAAAAAGTTTTAGGGTTAGCAAACCTAATTAAATGAGAAAATGTTTTTTTGGGAATTTTCTGGATTGATTTTAGTATAGAAAAAACAATTAAAAGTTAATTTTTCGATTAATTAACAATTAATTAAAATATGCATGCAAAATATTATTTTTTTATGTTAAAAATTAAATAAACATTTTTCTGACCTATATGCAAAAAGAAAATATTTTTTTGTGATTTTTTAATGCATTAGAAAATTATTTGAAAAGAAATTAAATTAGAAAAAGAAAATATGAAAAATAAGAGAAAACATGGTTAGTTTGCAAAAGTGATAAAAAGAATACTGGAGCTAGGGATCAAACCAAGGACCTCCCTCTCACACGCGCGCTGCCTTGACCATCTGAGCCAAACTGCATTTGTGTTAGGCATATGAAGTAATAACATTATAAGGGAAATTTATCCATGGATGCCAAACAAAACACGCGCCAAGATCATCTTCTTCCCCGTTTGAATATTCAGGCCTTTAGCTACGGTTTCTGTTCGTAGCAACAACTTTTAGCTACAGATCATCTGTAGCTATAGGACCTGAAAATTTCAAAAATTCAACACAAGCAATATAAATTCCAGGTAAAGCCATGGTTCGATCCCGTTTGACCTCCTGAACACGAATATGTCCCTAGTTTTGGCCAATTTTTCCTAAATCGAAGGATCCCAAATTAGAACTTTAAAACCCTAACAATGGCATAAGCTTGTACCTGCGTCTAAAATCAAATTAACCAAACAAGAAAGCTTGCAAACATCATCACGATCAAGAATATACAATCAAATCATGTTTATGATGCATAAATAACAGAAATCGAATTTGACATAAAAGGATGCAAACAGTGTTCTTGATTTCGTGTTTCTGGGTGTTTGGCTGCTTGGTGATGATCTGGAAACAATCAGAGGACCTCCAGGAATCGATTGAAAGGCTTAAAATTGATTGAATTGGTGCAAAACTATGCTTGGTAGTTCCTTGCAAGTCACGGTTGTTTGAAGCTTTTTTAGGGTTCTTTGAGGTCAGAATTTCGTTCTTGTGGCATTTGGAATCATTGTATATATATACTAGAGTGAATTAGGTCAAGAATTGTGAAGAAATAGTATGCCAATCAATGAAAAATTATTTGATTTGGAATCAAACCAAATATTGCCTTTTTGAGCCAATTTCAATCAAATGACTTGCCAATCTTAATTATTTCTAAATAATCAGATTAGTTGGCTTGCTTGGACCTCAAGAATGAGAGAAAATCAATCTTGCACTTAATTTTTGATTTTATATCTTTTATTTTTATTAAATTGGTTTTAAATGAATAAAAATCCAAAATAACTAAGAAATAAAAGATAAAAACGTGGGCTTGGGCTTGGAGGTTCCAATTCAGATAAGGAACAAGTTTGAATCAAGAAATGTTAGGCCCATTTAAAAAAAAAATTATTTTCTCAAGAATTTCTCTTTGTGCACCTCCTCAAAAATGCTCAACTTGCACAATGTGTATCTTGCTCAATCTTTAACATTTTTTGGTGTTCTTGGACTTTTTAGAAATATCAAGATGTCTTCTAAACAGCTCTTTTAGTTTCATCTTCATTGAAGTTTCCATGCTCATGAACACTTCTTTGCAAAAAGATGACTTTTTGTTGACTTTTAAAAAGACATATAATGTTTTGATCCATAACTTCCAAATGAAGCATTTTCTGCCCAAGCTTATGAGACATGAAGTTGTAGAGAATTGAATTCTCTTCAAAATGAGCTTTGGTGGAAAAATTTCTGATAAAGTATGTGAAAGTTATGCTTGGTCAAAGTTCTGTTGACTTTTGTCTAAAAACCCTAATTTAGAAACTTTGACTTTTGATCAAATCTTGACTTTTCTTGAGGAATCATGATCAACCCTTGATCAAATGATGAATATTACTTCAAAATATTTGTTTGACCAAAAATTATGAAGTTTGACTGTATGTTGACCACAGTTGACTTTTTGTCCAATACAGCTGATTTTCAACCATCTGAGCAATTGAATGAGCAATCTTGACTTGTAAGGCTTGAAACATGAAATGGTGATTCTTTTGAAGCATATGAGGAGGTATGATGACCACTTGAAGCATTGGATGCCCACCTTGACTTGAGAATTGCCAAACCCTAGTTTGGGTTGATTGCTTAGAAGAGGGTTTGTCTGTTCAACCCTTGTGAAATCCTTGAGTATTGAGATGTGAATTGTCTTGAGAAGTGGGAGGGAAGATTTTGGGGTATAACACATAGATTAACATATGTGTTTTGCTTCTTTTCCTCGCCGGTTGACCCAAAGTCAGAGGCACCGGAGGTGACTTCCGGTTGTCTTTTTCGGCCGTCCACAACCATCAACCTGCAAAGTAAACAATATGAATGCAACAAGGGTATCCTATCCCCCTAATTCAAGGGCTACGAATCGATTTGTGGCGTTAGTTTATTTTGAAAAGGCCTTGAACTATGGATACGAAGATTCGCCAGTTTGTGCCCAAACAATGGCAACTAACGATTAAGCCATGAAAAGCTTCAAACGACTGCCCATATCTGCTCTATAACATGCCATAAACACATTAGAATTGTTAGTTGCAATCAAATCACGTTCAAAAATAAAATATGAATTCAAAAAATAAATGCAATCGGAGCTGTATATATGGCATGTTTCAACGTGTTATGGTCATGTATAATGATGCCTACTTACTCAAACTTACCCCAGGAGCACGATGGAGTGCTTGAAAGTGACTGAAAGTGGCTGGAAAATAGAATACGAATTTGCCAACTTCTTGGAATTTTTGAGAATTTTAGGGTTGCTGTCTGAGGCTAGCAATCCGTCTCCTTGGCTTGTGGTTGTGTAAGTATATATAGAGGAGTGGAAATAGGTCAAGACTTTAAGAGAAAATATATTCTTTAAATGGAGAATATTTGATTGAAAAAATCTTATCAAAATCTTCCAAATTTGGCTCAATCTTGTATTAAACACATCCATGCATTTTTTACAGCTTGCACAGCCTTCCTTGGACCTCAAGAAACTTGGGCATCAAGCCCACACGCCTTGTACCTTGTCTTAACATTTTATTTTAATTAAAATTGAATTTTAATGATTTAATTCAAAAAACAAATAAAATAAATGGAAGGGGGTTGTGTAGCTGGGCTTAGAGGCTCTTGATAATTTTAAGATCCAGTTTGAATCATAAAATTATAAGCCCATTTGAAAAATATTTGCATTTGTCAAGTATTTTCCTTTATGCACCTCTTCAAAAATGCTCAACTTACACAACTTGTATCTTGCTCAATTTTTAACATTTTTGGGTGTTCTTGGACTTTTTAGAAATCTTAAGATGTCTTCTAAACAGCACTATTGGTTGCATCTTCATTGAAGTTTCCATTCTCATGACCACTTCTTTGCAAAAAGATGACATTTTGTTGACTTTTAAAAGGACCTGTAATGTTTTGATCCATAACTTCCAAATGAAGCATTTCTAGCCCAAGCTTGTGAGACATGAAGTTGTATATATTTGAATTCTATTTAAAATGAGCTTTGGTGGAAAAATTTCTGATAAAGCATGTGAATGTTATTCCTGGTCAAAGTTCTGTTGACTTTTGTCTGGAAAACCCTAATTTGGAAACTTTGACCTTTGATCAAATCTTGACTTTTCTTGATGAATCATGATCAACCCTTGATCAAATGATGAATATTACTTCAAAATATTTGTGTTAACCAAAAATCCTTGTAAGTTTGACTTCATGTTGACCACAGTTGACCTTTTGTCCAACATAGTTGATTTTCAACCATCTGAGCAACTGGGTGAGCAATTTTGACTTGTAAGGCTTGAAACTTGATGTGGTGATCCCTTGAAGTATATAATGAGGTATGATGACCACTTGAAGTCTTGGAAGTCCATCTTGACTTGAGAAGAGAAAAACCCTAGTTTGGATTGATTGCTTAGGAAAGGGTTTGTCTAGTCAACCCTTGTGAAATCCTTGATTATGGAGTTGTGGATTGTCTAGAGAAATAGGAGGGGAAATTTTGGGGTATAAAAGTTGCCCCTGTTCAATCTTCTTGTACTGGAAGGGTTAGATTTGTATGCTTGCCTTTCGTGACCTGAAGGTAGAAGCTGATTGAACACTCGAGTACACTTGAAAATTTGCACTCGTTGTTGTATGGAATTGGATCGTTAGTTAGCGATGTGCTGGAATAGGCTTATAGATGCCATTTGGAAAAGCTGATGCTGGAGAGTGAGTCGTATGCTAGACTCTGTATTCGTCTTTTGGATGAAATAGAAATCAGATATGGGCTTAAGATGCCATCCGGGGCGGTTGATAATAAGAGAGAGACAGAATAAACCTTCGTCTTGGCTATTTCTGAGATGAATATTGTCAGAATGTTGATAGTTTTCCTGTCTTGTTTCAGGTGTTAATCTATGATTTGTTTCATGGAAATAACTTGCATGGTCATTCAGATAGTTCTCCCGTCTTGTTTCGGGTATTAATCTTTGACCTTCCATTTGGAAAATAGCTGTTACCTGCTGGGGAAATAAAAACTTGACAAGATATGGTTAGTCATATGCAGATTATGATGCATGCGAGTATATGACAAAGTCATGAACAATGTTGTTATGATACATGCACATGTTATAACTTTTATGAATAATGTATGAATGTAGATGTTATGGTATTTCAAAACATATCCATCTTGAAGAAGATAGGAACATTCTGGTGGAGATTTCTGATGTTTGCTTGGGGATGAGGTTGTTGAAAGCCCTGGTTGGGGAACAAGAGAAATGTGAATTCCTCCTATGCACTATCTAACCAAGTTTCAAGTCTGGATATTATTGTTGTTGGGAGAATAATAATGATTGAGAGATACTCAGCTGGGGGTCTTGTATATAGACCTTGTTGTGGATGATGTGATATTACATAACCTGTTACTGCTTGGAGACTGATGTAATATGGTGAAGCTGATAGGATCACTACTCAGGGACTAATGTGATGGAGTTGATAGGATCACTGCTCGGGGACTAATGTGATGATGCTGATAGGATCACTGCTCGAGGACTAATGTGATGATGTTGATAGGATCACTGCTCGGGGACTAATGTGATGGAGTTGATAGGATCACTGCTTGGGGACTAACATGCTGAAGTTGAAGCTGATGTAGCTGATAGGATCACTGCTCAGGGACCAATGTGATGAATGTAGAGGATCACTTCTCGGGGACTAACGTGATGAAGTTGAAAGTGTTGGAACACTGTTGGGAGGAGATGATAATGTGGTACTTCGTTGGAAAAGATTTTCCTTTGTAGGGAGAGAGATGGTTCTGTGGGGGATTGACGATCCTGTGGATGTATTTCTTGTGAAAATGACTCTGTGGGGATGTATTGATGACTTTAGTCGTCATATCAATTCCTAGATCCTGTAGTAATTACTGTTTCTGTTCGCTTTTCATATGTTTGTGAACAAATGTTTATTGTTAGATGCATATAATCATTCAAAGTAAACATTGGACTTTATGCAAACAAAACAATAAAATTTAGAATTGGAAAAGAGAAATTTGCATGGAATTTGAAAAATGGCCTATAGTCAGACAGTTTGTATACAAGAGACGAATATCCTAGTAAGAGGAAATTGTCATAATAGTAAAAATCTATGTGGAAACAATCTTGTCGAGTTTCAACTATGCTATTGCTCATATATTTTCGATTATCTCATCTCCTTGTTGTCATAAAAAAGTGATTGAACTGATTTGCGCCATTCGAATCTTGAATGCTGATAGGTGATATAGACGAGACATAGTCGTACGCTTAAATCCCTAACTTTTGCCTAAACCGCCCTTGCGAGTTTTCAGTCTACTGGGATACCCTTTTTTGCCCAAGTCGCCTTTGCAGGTTTTCGACTTGTCGAGTGTACACACTTTTTTTTATATATCCTTAATTTTTTCCCGAACCTTTTTGGTTCGCCAGGATGCCCTTATTTTTGCCTAGGCCAGTCGCCCTAGCGGGTCTCGTTTATGCATAGTATGTTTTGACTATGTTTGCATTCACAGGGTGTGGGAAGTCTTCTCCATCCATAGTGCTCAGTATCATACCTCCTCCGGAAAATACTGCTTTGACTACAAATGGTCCCTCATAGGTGGGAGTCTATTTGCCCCTGGGATCACCTTGTGGAAGAATGATGCGCTGGACTACTAAATCACCGACTTGGTAGACTCGGTGCTTGACTTTTTTATTAAATGCTCTGATCATTCGCTTCTGGTATATTTCTCCATGACAAATGGCTGCTAGCCACTTTTCGTCGATCAAGTTGATTTGGTCAAGGCGGACCCATTCATCTTCTCCTAGCTCTGCGTCCTAGAGTACTCTGGTTGAGGGCATCTAAACCTTGATGGGTAGGAATGCTTCCATACCATATACGAGAGAGAATGGGGTTTCCCCTATAGATGTTTGTACTGTAGTGCGATAACCGTGGAGAGAAAATGGCAACATCTCATGCCAATCCTTGTAAGTCACTGTCATTTTTTGTATGATCTTCTTGAGATTCTTGTTCGCGGCTTCCACTATGTCGTTCATTTTTGGTCGATATGGAGAAGAGTTATGATGCTTAATCTTGAACTGCATGCAGAGTTCGGTGATCATTTTGTTATTAAGATTTGTACCATTTTCCGTGATAATCCTTTCGGGGACGCCATACCGACAGATAAGATTATGCTTGATGAATCGAGCCACAACATTCTTGGTAACATATGCGAACGAGGCTGCTTCTATGTGACACCCCGATTTAATTCAGAAATTAAATAAATAGGAATTTAATTATTTAATTAATTAAAGGCTTGAATTAATTATATTTTTGGAATTTCTGGGATTAATTGAAGAAAAGAAGAGATGGAGGTGTGAGGTGTAATTAGGGGTGTGAGGAGTAAATTACACTACACTTACTAATTACCATTTGTTTTATTTTATTGGAATAAATAAAGGATTATTAGAAGGAATATAAAAAGGGAAAAGAAAAGAAAATAGGTCTTTTTGGAGAAAACTGTTTTCACGTGGAATTGGAGAGAAGAGGAAAAGAGAGGAAAGCCGACACCAAGAGAATCGAAGAATCATCGCGAGGTAAGGGGTGATTTCGTTCGGTTAATATGCCTTATGGGTTTTGGGAATCATAGGGATAATTGGGTATGTTAGTGAATTTGAATTATGATGGTTATGAGTTATAGGAAACAAACCCTATTTGTGTCAGTGTTGGGATTAGAAATCATAAGTATGTCAAGTGATTGATGAGAGTGAATAAATCATGTTGATTGATGTTAAAATGGTGTGAAATGACGATGAATTGATGTTCCTAATGTGCCAAATCGTATTAGTAAGTTTGGGAATGAGTAAGAATGGAAAATGCTGTCAAAAACTAGTAAAATTGCTGTCACAGGTCGTGGGAACCGGTTCCCTGTGGGGAGGAACCGAGTTCCCAGTGTTAAAATTGAAAAACTGGGACTTTTTACACTCAGGAACCGGTTCCTGTATATGACGGAACCGGTTCCCCATTCAAAAATCAGGGGCGTGTTAATTTTAACTTTCAGGAACCGGTTCCGTTCTGGGTAGGAACCGGGTTCCATGTTCAATTTTTCCAAAACTTCAAAACTTCATATTTTCTAAACCGTAACTTTCGTTCGTTCCGTTTTATTTCTTAAATTTAAAATACTATCTTTTGAAAAGAGAAAATATCCTTTGCTAAAATTATTTTAAAAATAGTTGAGCTCCCGATTTTTGAAAAGAGTGATTAGTTAAGGATAATGGGAAACTATTACGAATGGTCTGAGTTACCAGATGAGTTATTAATGTTTGCTATGTTGTATCTTGATATTCATTGTGATTGAATGTGATACGTTGGTTATTGGCAATAAGTGAATTATGTTGAGATAGTAATCTATGAATTGGTTTAGATTGTTTGACAAGTGGAATGGAGATTGACGCTCATGTGATGTTTCTTTCCTTGTGGGTTATTCATGATTGTATTGGTATCATGTGTTATTGTTATTATAATATGGTGATAGTCTTCTGATTGAAGAGTAAGCATTTGGCATGTTTATGCTTTGTGATAAGTAGTTCATGATTATGTGGTTATCATGCGATATATGTTGATATTGGCAATTATGTGGAATTATGTTGTTATCATATTCCGTTGAATTAATGTGGCATGCTTTTATGATGCATGCATATACATTTATTGATTTGGTTCATTCCCATTGTGCGGAAGTGAACCGTTGAGCCAATAGACTTACCGGAGATTGAGGTAGTGAGGTTGGATTCTTGACCCAATAGCTATGGGCGAATCATGAATTTACATCATCCACATGTAAACGGAGCGGTGTGTGAACTCGGTTCACGTTTTGGTACCACATGCATAGAGTGCATTGCATATGGGATTGTAACATGCTAGGATGGTTTCGGTGTTGCAATTTCCATTGTTTGATTATATACATGTTCATTGTGTGAACCTTGTGCATTGATTATGACTTGTGTTTGGTTAATGAATTAACGATTCTGTTGTATTCTAGAAACGTATAATGCATGTTATATTGAATTGGAATCTCACCCTTACTCAACATTTTCAGATCCGAGGTGATTAGCTGCTTGGATTGGTGAGGATAGCTCTAGTATTGAGTCAGTTGATTTAGTCCGCGTGTCAGTGTCGTGCTCTGGTAGATGTAACACTGGGGAAAACGATTGTTTGGAATCCTTTAATGGATATTTTAATAATTTTGGAATTATGTTGATTTATTATCCCGAATAACTGTTGAGTAAAGTATTCGGGATTTAATTATGTTTCATTTCCGCTGTTAAACATAATTTTGAGTATGATTTAATGGATGAGTATTCTTCAGTGAAGCATGACGCTGTTTTGGTTAAAATTTTATGATTTAAATTGTGACGCCTTCTTGGTTGTGATTAAAATACTCTGATTATTATGTATAAAACGCGGGTAAATAGAAGGGGGTGTTACAATAGTGGTATCAGAGCATAGTCGGTCGTTGTGACCGTCTTAATGTCATTATCCTTTGTGCGCGACAAGTGTGTACAACACTTCGGTACTTGTTACTTTTCGATTGATTATTGCGGGTAGTGTGAAACTAAGTGGGGGAGAAGAGATGCTTCCCGGATATGTTCCGATTGGAAGTCTTTGGTACGAGATACTGTTGGAAAAGACAGTGCAAGTGTGGTTAGAGCTGTTGGAATCGTTTGGACCATGAGTCATAGTTGGAAGTACAAAAAGGTGAGTACGATTCTGAGAACGGAAAGTGTGGTAATGATGGTTTATACTTCAGTATGATTATCGGATGTCTATTGACAAATTGAGGACTTGATCACCCTTAATCTCTTGTTGATAGTAGCGAAATCGTATTGGATGGTATATAATTGTCTTGCTATCTAATTGGGACATAAAGTAATGAATATGAATGAAGTGTGGTAGAAGCTTGTGAACCATATGAGTGGACGAAGACTCTAATAAGAATAATGAATTTAGATGGATGGTTAGAGTTGCGTAGATATTAATGATGGTGCTGTGGTATTTATGTTGTATTCTTCGACGGAAGTGAAAGGAAAATATAAGAGCGATGAATTACCGGTAGTGAAGAATTGTCTGGAGATTGTTCCGAGTAAGTTGGATTGCCAGTGGTGGATGAATTTCCTGAGGTGTTTCTAGAAGACGTCGGTGAATTGCCGCCTGAGAGAGAGGAGGAATTACTATAGATTTAATTCCTGGAACTAGTCCGGTGTCGATGGCGTCGTATCGCAAGTCGGCATCTGAGTTGTCTGAGTTAAAGAAACGGTTGGAAGAGTTAGGTGTGGATTCTAATGTTCCCTGAGAATAATAGTGACTCATCGTTTGAGCAAGATGTTGAATTAGCTTGAGGCTACCCTTGGGTTGAATGTTTGAAGTAAACCAAGTGATTATGAATCGTTTTGATGAGTCGATGCATATTCTTGGCCTGGAATATATTTGGTGATTGAGAAGAATGACTCTTAGGAGATGAAGCTGGTGTGATTGGAATATTGCAACGCTTCCAGTTGGTCGTGAAGTTGTCAGTGTGAGTGACCTCTTTGTGTTCTTGAAAAGATTAACTGTGTTAGTGTCAATGATTGATATAAAGTATGCAATGATGTGAATTGGTTATTGGAATCGTAACTTAACGCAATTAATCATGGTGAATGATGTGTGCTGCGGTATGTTGAAGTTAGAATCTCAAATTTTGCATTCTATGATGTTTTGGAATTTTTCACTCTCACAAGGTGAGAAATCGATTACCTATTATAGGGAATTGATTTCCTGAAGCTGACAGCATTGTTTTTTCGGAAACTTGTAAAATCCATAATTTGAGTTTTGGATGTCTGAATTGAGTTTCGTTTGAAGTGTTGGAAAGATAATGTGATGAACTTTGTTTTAAAAATGGTTCCAGCACCTGTAAGTAATTTATTTATCGTGTAGTGATGTTTGAGGAAAGTCGGAGTTGTTGTTAATGCCGTTCTGGGTACAAAACTTATTTCTATGACACTTTACAAGACGTCAACTTTAGATATAGAAAATTGAAGAAGCTATTGGAAGGTGCTCAGAGAAATAGATTTGTAAAATCAAGTGTATATTGTTTTGGGATTCTGAGTGTGAGGAAGGATTCCAAGAGTGGAAGAGGAGGTTGACTAGTGCTCCGATTTTAATTTTTGCCGAATCCGGAAGAGTCCCTTGTTATGTATTATGATGCGTCATTAACGGGTTAAGGTGGTGTGTTGATGAAGGATAAGCAGGTGGTGGCTTATGCTTCGAGACAATTGAAAGTGCAGGAAAGGAATTATCCGACCCATGATTTGAATTTGGTAGCCGGTGTAATTGTTTTGAAGTTCTGAAGGCATTATCTGTATGGCTCACGGTTTGAAGTGTTCAGTGATCATAAGAGCCTGAAGTATCTCTTTGATCAGAAGGAGTTGAATATGAGGCAGAGGAGATGGTTGGAATTTCTCAAGGATTATGATTTCGGTTGGATTACCATCCTGGTAAGGCAAATGTGGTGGCAGATGCATTGAGCAGGAAGTCCTTGCATATGTCGATGTTAATGGTTCGTGAACTGGATTTAGTGGAACAATTCAGAGACTTGAGTTTGGTATGTGAAACTACTCAGAATAGTGTGAAGTTGGGCATGTTGAAGCTGACTAGTGGTATTTTGGAAGAGATTCGAGATGGACAGAAGTCTGATGTTGGTTTAGTAGACAAGCTGACATCGATTAACCAAGGTCAATGAGGTGAATTCCGAATTGAGGAGAATGGCATTATGAGACTTGGTGATAGAGTGTGTATTCCGGATGTTGTTGAGATTAGAAAAAGTATTTTGGGAGAAGGACACCGTAGTGGATTAAGTATTCATCCTGGTGCTACTAAGATGTACCAAGATTTGAAGAAATTATTTTGGTGGCCTGGAATGAAAAAGGAAATTGCCGAGTTTGTGTACGCATGTTTGGTGTGTCAGAAATCGAAGATTGAACATCAGAGGCCGTCGGGATTGGTGGAACCGTTGTTTGTTCCGGAATGGAAATGGGATGACATTTCTATGGATTTCGTGACTGGTTGCTGAAGACAACTAAGAGCTGTGATTCTATTTGGGTTATTGTTGACCGATTGACAAAGTCTGCTCACTTCATTCCGATAAGAATGGATTATCCGATGGAGAGGTTGGCAGAATTGTATGTCGAAAAGGTTGTAAGTTTGCATGGTATTCGGTCTAGCATTGTGTCGGATAGAGATCCGAGGTTTACTTCTAAGTTCTGGACAGGATTGCAGGAGGCTCTAAGTACTAAGTTGCGATTGAGTTCTGCATATCATCCACAGACAGATGGTCAGACGGAGAGGACGATTCAGTCGTTAGAAGATTTGTTGAGAGCTTGTGTGTTAGAGAAAGGTGGAGCTTGGGATAGCTATTTGCCGTTGATAGAATTTACCTACAACAATAGTTTTCATTCGAGCATCGGTATGGCTCCGTTTGAGGCATTGTATGGTAGGAGATGTCGGACACCGTTGTGTTGGTATGAATCTGGAGAAAGTGTTGTGATTGGACCGGAGATTGTTCAACAAACTTCAGAAAGGATTAGGATGATTCAGGAGAAGATGAGAACTTCTCAGAGTCGTCAGAAAAGTTATCATGATAGGAGGAGGAAAGATCTTGAGTTTAATGAAGGAGACCATGTGTTTATGAGAGTTACTCCGATGACGGGTATTGGTCGAGCCTTGAAGTCAAAGAAGTTGACTCCGCATTTTATCGGTCCGTTTTAGATTACCAAGAGAGTTGGGAAAGTGGCTTATCAGATTGCTTTACCGCCTTCACTTGCTAAATTGCATGATGTTTCCCACGTATCTCAGTTGAGGAGGTACATTGCGGATCCGTCTCATGAGATTCAAATAGATGATGTTCAGGTGCGGGATAACTTGACTGTTGAAGCAGTGCCTGCGAGAATTGAGGATCGGAAAGTGAAGCAATTGCGAGGTAAAGAGATAGCAGATGAGTAACTTGGGAGGACCAATGAAAGAATGTCACTGGGAACTGGAGATGAAGGACTCGTATCCCGAACTTTTCGTTTAACGTATGTTTTCGAGGCGAAAACTCTTTTAGTGGGGAGAGTTGTGACACCCGATTTAATTCGAAATTAAATAAATAGAATTTAATTATTTAATTAATTAAAGGCTTGAATTAATTATATTTTTGAATTTAAGGATTAATTGAAGAAAAGAAGAGATGGAGGTGTGAGGTGTAATTAGGGGTGTGAGGAGTAAATTACACTACACTTACTAATTACCATTTGTTTTATTTTATTGGAATAAATAAAGGATTATTAGAAGGAATATAAAAAGGGAAAAGAAAAGAAAATAGGTCTTTTTGGAGAAAACTGTTCTCACGTGGAATTGGAGAGAAGAGGAAAAGAGAGGAAAGCCGACACCAAGAGAATCGAAGAATCATCGCGAGGTAAGGGGTGATTTCGTTCGGTTAATATGCCTTATGGGTTTTGGGAATCATAGGGATAATTGGGTATGTTAGTGAATTTGAATTATGATGGTTATGAGTTATAGGAAACAAACCCTATTTGTGTCAGTGTTGGGATTAGAAATCATAAGTATGTCAAGTGATTGATGAGAGTGAATAAATCATGTTGATTGATGTTAAAATGGTGTGAAATGACGATGAATTGATGTTCCTAATGTGCCAAATCGTATTAGTAAGTTTGGGAATGAGTAAGAATGGAAAATGCTGTCAAAAACTAGTAAAATTGTCATTGTCGTGGGAACCGGTTCCCTGTGGAGGAACCGAGTTCAGTGTTAAATTGAAAACGGGACTTTTACACTCGAGAACCGGTTCCTGTATGGGAACGGTTCCCATTCAAAATCAGGGGCGTGTTAATTTTAACTTTCAGGAACCGGTTCCGTTCTGGGTAGGAACCGGGTTCCATGTTCAATTTTTCCAAAACTTCAAAACTTCATATTTTCTAAACCGTAACTCCGATTCGAGTGCCGTTTTCGGCGTTATTTCTTAAATTTAAAATACTATCTTTTGAAAAGAGAAAAATATCCTTTTGCTAAAATTATTTTAAAAATAGTTGAGCTCCCGATTTTTGAAAAGAGTGATTAGTTAAGGATAATGGGAAACTATTACGAATGGTCTGAGTTACCAGATGAGTTATTAATGTTTGCTATGTTGTATCTTGATATTCATTGTGATTGAATGTGATACGTTGGTTATTGGCAATAAGTGAATTATGTTGAGATAGTAATCTATGAATTGGTTTAGATTGTTTGACAAGTGGAATGGAGATTGACGTTCATGTGATGTTTCTTTCCTTGTGGGTTATTCATGATTGTATTGGTATCATGTGTTATTGTTATTATAATACTGGTGATAGTCTTACTGATTGAAGAGTAAGCATTTGGCATGTTTATGCTTTGTGATAAGTAGTTCATGATTATGTGGTTATCATGCGATATATGTTGATATTGGCAATTATGTGGAATTATGTTGTTATCATATTCCGTTGAATTAATGTGGCATGCTTTTATGATGCATGCATATACATTTATTGATTTGGTTCATTCCCATTGTGCGGAAGTGAACTGGTTGAGCCAATAGACTTACGGAGATTGAGGTAGTGAGGTGGATTCTTGACCCAATAGCTATGGGCGAATCATGAATTTACACCGCCTATCCACATGTAAACGGAGCGGTGTGTGAACTCGGTTCACGTTTGGTACCACATGCATAGAGTCTGCATTGCATATGGGATTGTAACATGCTAGGATGGTTTCGGTGTTGCAATTTCCATTGTTTGATTATATACATGTTCATTGTGTGAACGCCTTGTGCATTGATTATGACTTGTGTTTGGTTAATGAATTAACGATCATTTATTCATTGTATTCTAGAAACGTATAATGCATGTTATATTGAATTGGAATCTCACCCTTACTCAACATTTTCAGATCCGAGGTGATTAGCTGCTTGGATTGGTGAGGATAGCTCTAGTATTGAGTCGTTGATTTAGTCCGCGTGTCGATGTCGTGCTCGTAGATGTAACCTTTGGGAAAACGATTGTTTGGAATCCTTTAATGGATATTTTAATAATTTTGGAATTATGTTGATTTATTATCCGGAATAAGTTGAGTAAAGTATTCGGATTTAATTATGTTTCATTTCATTGTTAAACATAATTTTGAGTATGATTTAATGGATGAGTATTCTTCAAAGAAGCATGACTGTTTTAGTTAAAATTTTATGATTTAAATTGTGACGCCTTCTTGGTTGTGATTAAAATACTCTGATTATTATGTATAAAACGCGGGTAAATAGAAGGGGGTGTTACATTCTACCCATTTGGTAAAGTAATAAATTGCAACAAGGATGAAACGATGTCCATTGGAAGCGGTGGGTTTGATCTCTCCAATCATGTTAATTCCCCACATTGCAAAAGGCCACAGAGTGGTCAGAACAATCAATGGGACTGGAGGTACGTGCACTTTGTCTGCGTATATCTGGCATATCCTCGTAGGACCAAGCAAAAACCTCAATATAGTCTTGCAGCATCTTAACCAATCTCTGTTTAACACTGTTCTAAAGACATGCTCCTATCTTGATTTCCTTTCTGTCTCCGTTAGTATCTAGATTCCCAACCGCAACTGGCTCCTCGTGTGGCTGTATAACTTGTTCTTCCTACTGTAGTAGTCTAACAAGTTCTCCTGGCACTTCACAATCTTCCTCACCTTCGTCTTTGGCTTGGTAGATCGGATTATCGAAGTCATATTTAGCAATAGCAGAGCTATTATTGATGAGATTCAGAGTGAATCTGCCGTGTATCATGTGGGTGTGTGTAAGAACACGTAGCTTTTATAAAGGGTGATAAAAGAAAGAAATGAGCACAGTATTTAAATGCAAAAGTTCAATGATTTTATTGAATGAAAATATGCAAATGACAAATAATAACCCTCACAAATGAGTCGTGGTTCCCCAGGCAAGGCACTAGGCTTAAAGTTTATTGTTCGAAACGAAAAGCATAACATAAAAAGCAATTACTCCTGTCTAAAGGAGATTGGTATGACATCTTCAGTCTTTCAATTGTTGAGTCCGTCCTATGGAGTTGGGAAGATACAATTGATGTCGAAGTTGTTGTTGTCGTCTTCTATAGCATGGACTCCGCTTTTGCTGATGTGGAAAGGAATTTTGCTGGAACGTTCGTGGCGTATCATCTCCTAACCTTTGATAGTGAAGCCTAAACCAGTCTTATCAGATTTGAGTGGAAAATCGGGGAGCTGACCCCAAATAGTACAACCTCCTTCTTCAACCGCAGCTTTGGCGTCTTTCAATGAAGCCATCTTCGGTGGAACTCTAGTAACTTCTGGAGTGACAGGAGAGTCAATAGGCATAACTCGTGGAATTACTTCGAAAGCTTGACAGGGAGTTTCGACAAATTCACCTTTCATTTTGATTTATCAGAATGACTACAGATGGCTTACCATATATTCTTCTTCACCACATACTGTAACAATATTTCCCTTCACTGGGTACTTCAACTTCTGATGCAGGGTAGAGGTGACAGCGCCTTCCCCATGTATCCAAGGGCGTCCGAGTAGGCAAGAATAAGCTGGATGAATTTCCATGACAAAGAAAGTAGAGTCAAAAGTCTAGGAACCGACATTAACTAGCAGGATGAGCTCTCCAAGTACTATTCTTTTCGAACCATCAAAAGATCTTACGATTATGTCACTGGGCTTCATGGCCACTTCTTCAGCATTAAGTCGGTCGAGAGCGCTCTTCGGTAGAATATTCAGAGCAGAACCAGTATCCACCAATACGTGATACAATGTAGTGCCCTTGCATTCAATGGAGATGTGCAAGGCTTTGTTGTGTTTCCTTCTGGCGGGAGTTAGATCAGCATCAGAGAAACCCAAGCCATTGTTGACGGTCAGTCTAGGAATACAACCTTCGAATTGATCAGCAGTAGTGTCTTGCGGTATGTGAGCGTTATTCAGAAACTTTACCAAGGCTTTAGCATGAGCCTCAAAGCACAATAGTAGAGCTGGCATGGATATCTTGGACGGAGTTTGTCCCAATTGTTCCACAACATTGTAGTCACTCTTCTTGATGATCTTTAGAATTTCCTCCATTTCTTGCTTGGAGGTATCCTTAGCAACTTCCTTTGGTACTTCTATCTAAGCAGGATGAGTCACTGGTTCTTTCCCTCTCACTTCAGGAACTGGTTCGATAGCCGGAATGCGAGTTGGCGTAGTAGTATCCTTTGGAGGAGAGATCTCTAGAGAAAATACTCTTCCGGTTCTGGTCACCTTACTTGATCTGGTGATGTTGTCGATGTCAGGATTGGTAGCTTCAAATGCAATGTCTTTAATGGTCAAAGGTTCTTGCTTGACTCCATGATAGTAAACTTCGACTCTATAATTCCAAGGTATAGCTTTGTTAGAGGAATATGGAATTGGTCTAGGAGAGGTAATAATGAGAGGTGCTACTCGGGGCGCAGGATCGGCAGAGGTGATCCTTATTGTGTTCACATAAGCATATTCTTTTGGGTAATCGTCTCCCCATCTGGTTGCCTTGATGTCTTCCATTGGAATCTTGTAACTTTTGGGAACGGTATATTTAACCATGAAATCAAACTTTCCACTTGGCTGCCCCAAGGTATCCCAGACTTCTAGTATGGCTTCGTCTATATCTTCGATCTTTAGATTCTTAGAAATGTCTTCGCACAGATTCTCCACAGAGGGAGGTTTCAGAAATAACACTTCTCGGTTGTCCATCATGCGTTGAATACGCCTTTTCAACCAAGCACATCGGTCAGATTCAGATGCACACCAACGACAGTCATCAGGGCATCCTAGAAATACACCGGCTTGCAACAAATCTTTCTTGACAGTCACCAGAGGAATAGTCAACTTATTCACATCATAAACATATGAGTCATTGTCAATAGCATTGGAACTTTAACCATGGTCAGGCATCGGTACGTTGATCACATTCGAAGTTTCGACAGGAGGGTCGAATTCAATTTCCATCGCTTCAATCATGTCTTGAATTTTGTTTTTCAGGGCCCAACAGTTGTTGGTGTCGTGTGTTGTACCCCAAAATTCGCCCTCTTCATTTTTTAATTAATAGTTGGCTTACACTTGATCAATAGGTGCATTACATACATATCATTCATGCATTAACCATGGGTTTGAGATTTTCTAAATCGTATGAACTTGTACAATTCTAAAGAAGAGGTTTGGTTCCAGAAGCTGAATATCTAAGGTTCTGTTATTTCAAGCGTCAATTCAATACGCAAGATATATGTGTCCAGAAGCTTCTGATTATCTCTCAAGAATTGGAGTTTTGGTGTTCTGATTGTCTATTTTGTAGATATTGAGCAAAGGTCTCGAGCTACAGTGTGTTGTGATCGAATATTTGAGCCACAATTGATTCCATGGCCTTTTGTGAGTCTTAAAGTACCTGCATATGACTTATCGATCTACGTGATTCATTAGAAAATCAAGAACGGTGGGATAAAAACATATTTGAATGTGTGTATTGAAAAGTCGACAAAAGTCAAAGTTTGACCGAGTGGAATTTTTGGTCAAAATTATGATCAAAAGTCAAGATTCGAGAAAATATGATCATTTGTTGAGAAAGATCGGAAGAATCAGGTGAAAACAAGGTTTCTTGCAATTTAAGTAACTTTAGACTTAGAATTTTTTCTAAGTTTTAAGTACTTTGTGTTCACGGAGCCATGTTGTCGACTCTCTATCTCACTCGTCTGTGGTCGAAATTTCATGAATGAGAAGTCATTGGAAAGAGAGCATTTCATACTCCGAATTTGTCCTTGTGAAGATTTCTCCATAAAGGCCCGGATTTCGAGTTATGAGACTCCAAAGTTTAATGTTCATAACTTTTGAAGTTTACACTTAGTGAAATTTTAAGTGTTTTTCAATGTGTTCAAGTGCTCGACTTTGGAGGTATTTTACACGTGTTTCGAGCATCGATTCGAGTTGAGTTCAAAATCAAAGTTATTTATTTCATGGCAATCTACAACTTTACTGAAGGAATTGAATTAATTCGGAACTCGGATAAAAAATTACGGAGCTCAGAATTTACGGGTTATCATTTCTCAAAAATTCAACACTTAGAAATATTTTGAAGTGTTTGTTCCTATGCTCAAGCTGACAGTTTCGAGTTCGATTTTCATATGGTTCGTGGCTCTGAATTAAAAAATGTTCAACTGCAAAGTTGTTCATCTCACGGCAATCTATAACTTTGTTGAAGGAATCGAATTCATTCGAGACTCGAATCGAAAAGTACAAAGCCTAGAAAATAAGGATTCATCGTGTTTGCAATGTTCGAATGGTTGTTGTGCGCATGTTCAAGGCTGTTTTAGCCATCGATTCGGTCGCCGCACGGAATAACTCTGAACATGAAAGTTGGAGTTTGTCGTGCCCTCTACAAGTTTCGTTCTCAAACTTTTTGGTTTCGGACGTCGGAGCGAAAGATAATGGGCGCCGTAAGTGATAGTTTGAAATTGCCAAAATGATAGATGACGCACACATTTTCTGCCATGCATACAGAAGCATTTTATGGAACAGTTTTTGTGCACATGTTTGAGGCTATTTTCTCGTCGATTCGATCGCCGCACAGAAAAAACTCTGAACACGAAAGTTGTAGTTTGTCATGTACTCTACAAGTTTCGTTTAGAAATTATTTCGTTTCGGACGTCGGAGCAAAAAATATAAAGCGCCGTAATCGATGATTTGAAGTTGGAAAATTGCTGCAAGTCATGCTTGGAATTTTCCCAGCCCAGCCAGGACTTTTATCGAACGGTCGTGTGGCAAAGTTCAAACACTTTTTATTCGGTGATTAAGGCCTCATTTGAACTTGTGATGAATTACAAAGTTGTTGTATCATACACACTCTTTCTCATGGTACCAAGGATGCGACATTTGGTCCAAGGATTACTGAATTAGAGACTCAAGAAGTTGTGTGCACAAAATTTTCGGGATGTTGTTTTAAAAGTCATGACATTGGTGCCAGCAGGTGATTATTGAATCTAGCCATGCAGAACTAGTAAGCATGCGTTGTGTGAAGACTTTGCAAGAAATATGCAAAAGTCACCAAGCTGCAGGCCATTGTTTGGGATCTACGTTTCCCGCTCGCATTTTGATAACAGGGGCAGGGAGTGAGGGATAAATGAGAGCAGTATTATACACTCATGTTTCGGCTTTTCTAACCATTCATCTTCCGCTCTCATTCTTTATCACTCTTTCATTCTAACAGCCACCCATAACAAACTTGGTAACAACCATCTCACTCTCGCTCTCTCATTAATTTTCCGTAAGAAACTTCATACGCAACCTCTAACAACCATCATTTCACTACCCAAAAAAACCAAGAAACTGATCAAACGATAACTTCCATCATCTTCTTCCTCCGTCTACCGCCATAGAAAAAAACAAGAAACAGAGTCAGTAACAAACTCTCTTCACCCTCTCGCTCTCCTCCATCCTTCACCCTCTCATTCACTCTTTTCACGATTCTGTTCTCTCTAGACCTCTAACAGAACCACCAATCTTCTTGACTCTCGGTAACAACCATTCTTTTCTCTTCTCGTCATAACCAACAACCATCATCATCACCATCCTCCACTCTCCTCTATTTATTCTTCAACAAACTCTGTAACGGAAAGGGGAACGGCGATAAAACCTCACTCTCTTTCTCTCTCACCACCATAACAAACTAACGGAAATGCCTTCATCTTCTCCAAACAGCCATAAAAGAGATCTTCAACGAGTTTCTCTCCTTCGCCACTTGGATCCTTCAAAAATGCTCCCTTCTTAATTATATCGTCTTCAACTGGCGAATGTTTCCTCAATGCCCCACTATTGTTGAAGGTTCCTAAAGCTCAACAAGAACAGAGATTTTTCAGGTATTTTCATCATTTGTAAGAGTATCAGGTACGTACAATAGGGTTTTCTTTGGACTTCAAGCAAATTGGAAGCGCGACGGATGTATCATGTCATTCATCAGAACCGAACGTTTCTGTATATTTCCCATCTTGGATTTCTATGTATTCTTCGCATATGGTGTTAGAGTATGCTTTAGGAATTTCCGGGGTCAGATTCAGGTTCAGGACGAGATTTCGAGTAGGGAGGTGTCATGATTGTTACTCATGGAGGCGAATCGGAAATTTAGGCGGTGGCATCACGTCGGAGAAGACCATCGGCAAGTTACAGTTCCGGTGAGTCACTTTTTCTTGTCCTACTATAAGCCCTAGGCGTGGCTTCTCCCCTGGGGTTCATGTTAGTTTTCCATAACAAGCAATCAGAGGCTGACACGTGTTTTTTTTTATTTATAAAAAATCTGAGTTTTAAATAATCTTGAGCAATTGATATGAATATATATAACATAAAAATAAACGTGACAAAAAAATCTGAGTAAAAATGTTCTTTTTTTCGACAACTGGATTCAAGCAAAATTTGGTGTGGGCTTAGAGTTTTTACTAAGTCACACCCCATGTAATTTCGGGCCTTAGCGCCAATTGAACTGAATTTAGTTCAAAATAGAATCCTGGATTGCACCCCCTGTTTCTTTGTAAATCATGTTCTACACATAGCTTAAAAATGCTTCCGATTTCGATTCGATTGACTTATAAAAAATGTATAAAAAAATTAGTTTCTGACATTTTAGGATCTTAGAATATTTTTGATATTTTTTTGTGAATTTTTTGCAATTAATTTCTTTTAATTTTTAATTCATTTTCAATAATATGTTTAGAAGCATGTTTTTCCTTTGTAGTTTGAGTTGACTAATCTTAGGAGTGTAATGGCATGTGTTTCTTAGAAACTTTAGGATGTTTTTCTACCATCTAATTGTAGTTAAATGTATACCTTACCTTAGGATTGTAAATAGAATTTCAAAGCTAACTTTTAACAGTTCGATTCTTAGGAACTAGTTTGATAATTGCATTAGTTTTTCTAGCTTCCTTTTGCATGTTTAGTTTGTGGTTTTTTCCTCCATTTGTTTAGATGTTTAGGAAAGCTTTAGAGAATGTAGTTGCTGCCATATATTAAGAACTTACCTCTCATGCTTTGTTTTCTTTGTAAATAATGCATTTTAAGCCATCTTAGTGTAGATTTTTTATTTCTAACTACTCTAGGTCTCTAACCATGTTTAACATTGCATTTGAGAACTATTATGATGGACTTAGCTCGATTTTGATATCATTCATGAGTTATTTTGCATTATGTGTGTGTTGCTGCCCGGTTTTCCATTCTTATGTTGCTATACACATTTACATACCATTTCTTCACCTTCGGATCATATTTTGATATGTGATGTGAATATGCAATTATATTTTCGCTTCCTTGTTATTTTTGACATGTTTGTTGACTTGTGCAAGGTACATTGAGGATGTTTTGGTTAGGTACCTAATTTTGGTACAATAACATGCCACTTTTCTCGTGGTTCTGTTTGCGTTTTAAACACATTTTGCTTTGTGTTTTCTCATGTTACAAAAAACACATATTCTGTTGTTTTGTTTCGATATGTACCTTTGTGCAGGTGTTCCGATTGTTATGAGGACTTGTTTGCTACACGCACATATTGCATGATATCACCTTGTGGATTATATTGATCGAGCTGTTTCTTATTATTGCTTTGTTGATGGTAGTTACTTGAAGTTTTCCGGAGTATTTTTTTAGCTCGGAGTGCTCTTCGGATTTTTATCCGTTTGGTATTTATTTTACTTTGTTTACCGCATTCTTTTACCGCTTTTCTAGAGAACATGAGAAGTAGGGTTTTACCACTTTCCTTGCCATGAGAAGTAGGAATAGAGATGTATGAAGGGGCTTCAGTAGTTGGATCATGTTCGGGAACCCTCCGGTTTATTTAAAGACCCGTTTAGGGACATTTGCTAATTGTGTTTGGTTTGTTTAAAATCCTCCATCTGCATAGGGAGGTAATTCTCAGTAAGTTTTTATATTTGTGCTTGCATAGGTCAAGAGTGGTTAGGACACCCGACGTGGCACCACCAAGCAAAGTCCCACTTTTTATATTTCCTGCTATCGAGTCATGATGATATGATGGGCAATCGAAAAGGGTCTGAAGTCGACCCCCGCACAGTTCTAGTCTGTGTCAGCTCAGCACACGCAAATCGTGTTGCTTCCTTTATCGAGTCAATAATAATAAAGTGGCAAGAGTTCCCTATTCTGACTCTCCACGCTTTCTTGGGGTTCGCATTTATTGCAGAGCTCGCATCATTTGCTCGTCACACTTGATAATTCATGTCATGTGGTGATACCATTCACAGGAATCAGATGTGTCGGCTCCTGGTTGACTCACGGTATGCTCGTTACTGTTCGAGGCTATGAGACTTCCTCCTTTTCCTGTCCTGCACTTGTGTGACATTTGTTTGTTTGCATTGCATTGTTTGTGTGCTTATTGGAACAACCGGCTGAACATCATCCGATAACTATATCAATGAAGTCACCATTGAACGTTTTTTATCTCACAAAAGGAGAAAGGTAAACGCATCGCGAAAACCTAAAAGGGATAAGACACGGTCTTGCGACCAAGAGGTAGGGTAAGGGAATCTATTACGCGAAGGGAAGGTATTAGCACCCCACACGTCTGTAGTACTCTACGGTATCCACTTCTATTTTCTATCTAATGGGTGTGTTTATATCTATTAACTGCTTAATTGCTATATCTGTATGTTAAAAGAGAATGCATGTGAAAGAAAGGAAAATAAAGAAAACACGGAAAAAAGAAGGAAGTATTTACAAAGTTTGCTCGATCGACCCCCGTGACAAGATGCCTACGTATTCCCTCGTGCAATGGGAAAGTCAGCACGTCGTAGTTCGGATCATACGTTTTGGTGGGTTATGTGTTTTTTACTTATGAAAAAGAGTTTTAAACACAAAAAGAAAACCCGTAGGCAAAAAAGAGTTTGCATTGGTTGGTTGTTTTTACCTTGAAAAAAGGAGTTTGAACCATTATTAAGTGCTTTATTTGCAAAAGGAAAAAAAACAAGTTTTAGTTTTATTACATGCAAGGATGAAAAAGAAACTAGAAAACAAACAAGGGAAACTATCTAACTCTATCCCTAATGTTATCATGCATGGTTACAACCTAAGGTCTAACTCGATTTACTACCTAAAGTAGATTCAAGAGAATCCTAAGGGAACATGCCAAAGGTGTACAACCTAAATCTATGTCTATCTCGATTAGCTACCTGAAGTAGAATTGAAGACGACAAAAAGGAAGGAAACAAGTTTGTAACCTAAATCTATGTCTATCTCGAATCACTACCTAATGTAGAATCGAAGATGACAAAAGGGATGAAGCAAGCAAGTGCTTTGGAAGAAGCACACAAACAATGCAATGCAAATAAACAAATGGCACACAAGCGCAGGAAAAGGAGGAAGTCCCATAGCCTCGAATAGTAACGAGCATATCGTGAGTCAACCAGGAGCCGACACATCTGATTCCTATGAATGGTATCACCGCACGACATGAATTGTCAAGTGTGAAGAGCAAATGATGCGAGCTCTGCAATAAATGCGAACCCCAAGAAAGCGTGGAGAGTCAAAGTAGGGAACTCTTTCCACTTTATTATCATTGACTCGATAAAGGAAGCAACACGATTCACGTGTGCTGAGCTGACACGGACTAGAACTGTGCGGGGGTCGATTGCGGACCCTTTCCGCTTGCCCATCATATCATCATGACTCGATAGCGAGAAATATAAAAAGCGGGACTTTTCTTAGTGGTGCCACGTCAGGTGTCCTAACCACTCCTGACCTATGCAAGCACAAACATAAACACTTACTGAGAATTACCTCCCTATGCAGATGGAGGATTTTAAACAAACCAAGCACAATTAGCAAACAGAAGCACCCTAAACGGGTCTTTAAATAAACCAGAGGGGTTCCTGAACATGCTCCAACTATGGAAGCCCCTTCATACATCTCTATTCCTACTTCTCATGGCAAGGAAAGCGGTAAAACCCTACTTCTCATGCTCTCTAAAAATGCGGTAAAAGAATGCGGTAAACAAAGTAAAATAAATACCAAACGGATAAAGATCCGAAGAGCACTGCGAGCTGAAAATACTCTGGAAAACTTCGAGTAAACTGCCATCAACAAAGCAATAATAAGAAACAGCTCGATCAATATAATCCACAAGGGATATCGTGCAACATGCGCGTGTAGGAAACAAGTCCTCATAACAATCGGAGCACCTGCACAAAGGTACATATTCAGACAAAACAACAAAATACATGTTTCTCGTAATATGAGAAAACACAAAGCAAAATGCGTTTAAAACGCAAACAGAACCATGGGAAAAGTGGCATGTTAGTGTACCATAATTAGGTACTGAACCAAAACATCCTCAATGTACCTTGCACAGTCAACAAACATGTCAAAAATAACAAGGAAGCGGGAACATAATTGCATATCCACATCACATGTCAAAATATGATCCAAAGGTGAAGAAATGAAATGTAAATGTGTATAGCAACATAAGAATGGAAAACCGGGCATCAACGCACACATAATACAAAATGACTCATGAATAATATCAAAATCGAGCTAAGTCCATTACAATAGTTCTCAAATGCAATGCTAAACATAGTTAGAGACCTAGAGTAGTTAGAAATCAAAAATCTACACTAAAATGACTTAAAATGCATTATTTACAAAGAAAACAAAACATTAAAGGTAAATTCATAGTAGATGGCAGCAAGTTCATTCTCTAAAGGTTTCCTAAACATTTAAACAAAAGGAGGAAAGGATCACAAACTCAACATGCGAAAGGAAGCTAGAAAAACTATATAATAATCAAACTAGTTCCTAAGAATCAAATCATTAAAAGTTAGCTTTGAAATTCTATTTACAATCCTAAAGTAAGGTATACATTTAACTACAATTAGATGGTAGAAAAACGTCCTAAAGTTTCTAAGAAACACATGTCATTACACTCCTAAGATTAGTCAACTCAAACTACAAAGGAAAAACATTCTTCTAAACATATTATCGAAAATGAATTAAAAATTAAAAGAAATTAATTGCAAAAATATCACAAGAAATATCAAAAATATTCTAAGATCCTAAAATTTCATAACCTATTTTTTATGCATTTTTTATAGGTCAATCGAATCAAAATCAGGAGCAAAATCGAGAATTATGAATGTTGCATATTTACAAAGCAAGGGGTGTATTACTGAATTTCCAGTTTGAACTAAATCTAGTTAAAAACGCAAAACTGGGCTTAAGTAGGGGGTGTTTTAGCATTTCTGTTAGGCCCAGTACGAATCCTATACTAAGTCCATTTTGATTAAAACAAACAAATACTTTTTATTCAGATTTTTTTATATCAATGTCACGTTATTTTTTTATGTCATACACATATTATCAATTGGTCAAAGTCATTTAAGTAAATCAGAATTTTTTTATTTTTATTTTAAAAGAAAAAAAGAAAGGCACGTGGCAAGCTTCGATTGGATAATGAGAAACACACATGAGCCAAAGGAAAAATGACACACCGAGGGTTTAGAGGAACTCACCGGAAACAGAATCTGGTCACCCTCTCCGATTACGACACCGGCCGGAAAACTTAACCCTCCCAGAAACGGATCTTGAAGGCACTACTCGACGCGAAATCTTGCACTGATCCCGAATCCGTCCTTAGCTTCGACTATGGAAGACTCTAACCGGGCGAAATTCGAACAAGAAGAAAAGTCGTAAAAATCAAAATCTTGCGAAAACTTCACGAACTTGGCTGGGAATCCATCTTTTTGTGATCCTTTGAAATAAATCTGCAGAAGCTATTTCCAGAACTCATGAATCTTCTTCAAACTTCAGGAATACATGGCTTCGACGTCCATAATCTGAATCTTGTGAGAGAATAAGCGAAAAACGCTCTAAAAGATGAAAGATGATGATGATGAAATCTCGGATCCAACGTGGTGTTTACGTGGGCGAAATGATAAAGGAGTATGCGTCGAAGATGATGATTCGGTTGAGAATCGTTGGTGAAGAACAGAGGGATCGGTTATGGCGATAACTCAGATTCAGAACGAAGGTGGAAGATGAGGTTTGTAGAGAAAAGATGAAGATGATGGAAGGAGATTGAAGAGAACGTGAAAAAAAAAACTTTGTGTCGTTTTGAGAAAGAAGTGAGTATTTTTATATTTGGTTGCCTCTGCCATTTTCCAGTTTCTTGGCGTTGAATAAATTGGCAGCGAGGGAGTGCAGAAGAGTCTCAGAATAAAGAAGAAAAGGTGAGAGCGGATGGTTGGGTTGTATGGAGAAGAAGATTGGAGAGAATGGTGAAGGTGAGTGGTGGTTAGAGAGTGAAATGAACGAAAAAGGGAGCGTGAGAGTGATGTTGTTCTGATAAATTATCTCTGTTATCCCCCTTTCTCTTTTCTATTTTGTTGTTAATAAAAAATGCAGAGAGAGAACAGAGTGCGAGAGAGTGAATGGAGATGAAGGTTGTTGTTCGGTTATGGCGTAATGAGGGAAAGAATGGTGGCCAACAAGAGAAAGTTTTGTTGAAGATTGTTATAATTATGGTGGAGATGGTGGAAAGGTTATGGTTGCAGGTTGCGAAAAAAACGTTGGTAATGGCGGATAAAAGAGTCAGCTTGTTAGAAAAACTCTTCTGGTTGTTAGAGTGTGGTGGTTGCGGAGGGTTGTTATGGTTGGAAGCCAGAGAGTGAATCGAAAAGAGAGTGAAGGTTAAGGTGGAGAATTCTGTTAGCAGCCAGCCAGAGAGCGAGAGAGTTTTTTGGTTAGAGGTTGTTAGAGAGAGGTGTCACCGAATCAAAATAAAGCGAGAGTCCCCTTTTTGTTTGAGAATTCGCAAGCCTCGGATTTCTTTCCTTCTTCGCAAAAATCTCTCCACTATGCATGCATAACGTTACAACATGTATGGTCCATTGAAGAAACACGAGTACTATCATCTACTGCACCATCATTTTTGCCTAAGGAAATAAACCCATGCCAGCTACTTTGGTTACTTCTATCTTGGTGTGTAGTAGTCCGATCGATATAATGAGAGCGTCGAATCGAAGAGTATACTTGGTAGAATAACATTGATGTTGAATGCCCGATGAAAAGTTGATCACAAGCTCGTCGTATTCAGCTTCGAAGTCACGACGTCACAAGCTAACTTGAATGCTTGAGAATTCCTCTAAGTATCATATTTCTTAAATCAATCCACATACACCACTTTACTAATCTGTAACTTTTCCGATACTCGACCAAATAACGTGAACTCGATGCCATCGAAAAAAACACGTGTGATAGAACAACTTTGTATTTCATCACGAATTCAAATGAGGCTTAAATCATAGAGAAAAATGCGTTTGAACTTTGCCCCGTACCTGTTCGACGAAATTCCTGGCATGGCTGGGAAAGTCTGGGGCATGACGTCTAGCAATTTACCAACTTCAAGCCAATAACTTCGAGGCTTCGTATCTTTCGCTCCGACGTCCGAAACAAAATAATTTCTAAACGAAACTTGTAGTGGACACGGCAAACTCCATCTTTCATGTTCAGAGTTTTTTCACGCGACGATCGAATCAACGAGAAAACAGCCTCCAACATGTGCACAACAACTGTTCGATAAAATGCTTTCGTATGCATGGCAGAAAATGTGTGTGTCATCTTGCATTTTGGCAATTTCAAACTGTCACTTACGGCTCTCCATATCTTTCGCTCCGACATCCGAAACAAAAAAGTTTCTAAACGGAACTCGTAGAGGGCATGGCAAACTCCAACTTTCATGTTCGGAGTTTCTCTGGCGGCGATCGAATCGATGACAAAAACAGCCCTGAACACGCACACAACAACTATTCGAACCTTGCAAACATGATGAATTCTTATTTTTCGGGCTTCGTAACTTTTGATCTGAGTCCCGAATGAATTCGATTCCTTCAACAAAGTTATAGATTGTCGTGAGATGAACAACTTTGAAGTTGAACATTTTTTAATTTGGAGCCAATAACTATGATAAAATCGAACCTGAAACTTTCAGCTTGAGCATAGAAACAAACACTTCAAAATATTTCTAAGTGTTGAATTTTTGAGAAATGATAACCCGTGACTTCCGAGCTCCGTAATTTTTTATCCGAGTTCCGAATTAATTCAATTCCTTCAACAAAGTTATAGATTGCCACGAAATAAATAACTTTGATTTTGAAATCAACTCGAATCGACACCTCGAAACACGTATAAAATACCTCTGAAGCTGAGCACTTGAACACATTGAAAAACACTTAAAATTTCACTAAGTGTAAATTTCAAAAGTTGTGAACATTAAACTTCGGAGCCTCATAACTCAAAATCCGGGCATTTCTGGAAAAATCTTTACAAGGACAAATTTGGAGTACGAAATACGCTCTTTCCAATGACTTCTAATTCGTGAAATTTCAACCACAGACGAGTGAGATAGAGAGTCGACAACATGGCTCCGTGAACACAAAGTACTTAAAACTTAGAAAAAATTTCTAAGTCTAAAGTTACTTGAATTGCAAGAAACCACATTTTCACCCGATTCTTCTGATTTTCCTCAGCAAATGATAGCATTTTTCTCAAATGTCGACTTTTGACAATAATTTTGACCCGAAATTCCACTCGGTCAAACTTTGACTTTTGTTGACTTTTTGATACATGCACTCAAGTATCATTTTATCCGCCCGTTCTTGATTTTCTGATGAATTGTGCGGATCGATAAGCCGTATACAGATACTTCACCACTCACAGAAGACCATAGAATCAATTCTGGCTCATATATTCGAACACAACACACTGTAACTCGAAAATCTTAATCAATATCTGCATGAGAGGAAATTAGAACTCCAAGACCTTGATCCTCAAGAGATAATCAGAAGCTTCTGAATGCACACATCTTGTATATCGAGATGACGCTCGAAATAACAAAACCTCAAATATTCAGCTTTTGGAACCAAACCTCTTCTTCAGAATTGTATGAGTTCATACGATTGAAAAATATGGAACCCATGGTTAATGAATGAATGATATGTATGCAATGCACCTATTGATCAAGTGTAAGCCAACTATTATTAATAAAATGAAGAGGGTGAATTTTGGGGTGCAACACTTATGTCAAAGCACTTGTTTGCTTAATCCCTCTTCATCCCTTGGTCGTTCAACCGAGATGGATGTTAGGATAGTTTCCTTAGGTTTGCTCGGGTAGGATAGTCTTCGAGCTTAGACTTTAATCCTCAACCATAGGGCCATCTTTGCATGATAACATTAGGGATAAAGTTAGATAGTTTCCCTTGATTGTTTTCTAGTTTTTTTTGCATCCTTGCATATAATAAAAATAAAACTTGTTTTCTTTTCTTTTGCAAATAAAGCACTTAATAATGGTTCAAACTCCTTTTTCAAGGTAAAAGCAACCAACCAAGATCAAACCTTTTTGCCTACGGGTTTTCTTTTTGTGTTTAAACTCTTTTTATAAGTAAAAAACACATAACCCATCAAAACATGTGAGCCGAAATACGGCGCTCTGACTTTCCCATTGCACGAGGGAATACGTAGGCATCTTGTCATGGGGCTCGATCGGGCAAACTTTGTAAATATTTCCTTCTTTTCCCCGTGTTTTCTTTATTTTTCTTTTCTTTCACATGCACTCTCTTTTAGCATACAAATACAGCAATTAAGCAGTGAATAGATGTAAACACACCCATTAGATAGAAAATAGACGTGGATACCGTAGAGTACTACGGACGTGTGGGGTGCTAACACCTTCCCTTCACGTAATAGATTCCCTTACCCTATCTCTCGGTCGCAAGACCGTGTCTTATCCCTTTCAGGTTTTTGCGACGCGTTAACCTTTCTCCTTTTGCGAGATAAAAAATGTTCGATGGTGTAATACGGTGGGAGAACTGACTTTTGGAATTTGTTTTGCTTTTTATCGCAAATGTTGCGGATAGCAAGAGTCGCCACCGGCTTTTCTTTTATCCAATTAAGGGAATATAAAAAGAACAGAAAAAGACCTTCGTTAGATTCTGAGTAAGGGAGAAGGTTATGAAAAAGGAAGGTATTAGCACCCCTTTCCATCCGTAGTTATCTACAGGCTCTTAGTTGCTTTTAGCTCACTTTAACAATTTGCTTTCTGTGTGTGTGTTTGAAAAAATGTTTTTGAAAATGCATTTCGCTTTGACTTCTTAATGATTCACGCTGGAATGTATACGAAGTGTTTGGAAATGTTTCATTTTTGAAAAGTGTTTTAACTTTGACAAAAGTGTGAGGTGTGAAAAGTATTTTGATAGAGCAAGCAACTAAAAGTTTTATTACCTACTCACAATGGTCGTTTTCATGTTATTTTACTTTCCTTTAGAATAGTGTTATCCGTACCATTAGTTGGTAGGTAACCCTATTCGTTGTATGTAAAGGGACATTCGAAGGGACATCGGATGGTCATAGAAGGCAACTTGTAGGAGTATCCTAGCACATTCGAAGGGACGATCCTCACTTTTTCGTTGGCAACAATCGAGGGACGAGATCATGTTTTTGTAGGCCACGTCGAGGGACTATGATCTTTGTATCGAAGGGACTATGATGATATATTTCGTAGGCAACGGTGCTAGGATACCTCTACGTTCGAGGGACTTGACCATTTGTTCGAAAGGCAACGAGAGAGAATACTCTAGGGGGTGCATGTGTGAAAAGAGTGTGTTAAATTCAGATAATTTATCTTGTGATTAGAAGTGGTCTACGTTCGTTTTTATCTTTCCATACACGCCTAGTTACTAGCAGTTTATAGGGTGCGGAAAGTAAATTGCGGAAAGTAAAGTGCAGAAAGTAAATGTCCTACGCTATTACATGGCTTTGGGGCAGTTACGTAATATAGGAGTGCGGAAAGTAAATCCTAATTAAACTATTACATCCCATTAGCAGTTACATAATATTGGAAAGAGATTTTAGGTTAGTAGTCCTAATTAGATGATAGAATAATTTTTTGGGAATTTTCTGGATTGGTTTTGATGAAGAAAAAAAATTAAAAGTTAATTTTATGGTTAATTAACAATTAATTAAAATATGCATGCAAAAATATTAATTTTTATGTCAAAAATTAAATAAACATTTTTCTGACCTAAATGCAAAAAGAAATTATTTTTGGTGATTTTTTAATGCATGAGAAAATTGTTTGAAAAGAAAATAAATTAAAAGGAAAATAAGAAGAAAATATGTTAGTTTGTAAAGTGATAAAAAATTAAGTTGGTCCTTCTGAGGTTTGAACCCGTGACCTGGAAGTCATTGGTTCAAAACTTTACCACTGGACCACACTGCATGTGGTGTTAGATCACGCCTCCAATTGTTTTTATGTGGTATCCTGTGAAAACCTAAAATTGTATAAAAAAAAGAGCAAAAGGTGGGGTTCGAACCCGCGACCTTAGAGAGGGCAAGAGACTTAAGAGCGTGCTGGCAACCGCTGGGGCGGCAATACATCCGTTCATTTTAATGGAAGCATAAATATGTATATGGAATCAATTTCAAAAAATCAGATTTAAAATCAAGAACACACGCGTGGGACCCCTGGATTCAAATCAACCAATCATGTAAAGCCACACAGGGAGTCAACGTTTCAACGCAGAGGATCTCGCCGGAAACCTAATTTCGATCATCTTCTTCGGCGGGATGAATTTTTAAACCTGCAAAATAAAGAAAATAAACAAACAAGAAGGACCCTATCCCCCTAATTCGACCACTGCGAATCCAATGGTGCTAATGGTTTGCCCTGAAAACGCCTGTAGAGTGAGTTTCAAAACAAACAGACCTATGTGCCCTAGCAATGGCAGTTTGTGGTTTTTGCGTCAAAGCTTACATGTAATGCATCAAACATGTTCTAATGGATGTCCTGAGATCATTCAAACATTTGAAAACAGTTAATAATGCATGAATTATGAAAATTGATTTTGAGAAAAATACCAAACCAGTGATGCTTGGATGGCACGATCTGGAATGCTTTGGCTTTGTGTAATGGCTTGGATGGACTCCTAGAATGCTCAAGAATGTAATGGAATGCTTGGATCACCTTGAAACCTGCTGGAAAATAGAATACGAATTTGCAAGTTTCTTGGAAATTTTTTGAAGTTTAGGGTTGCCTCATGAGGCTAGGGTTTCGTTTTTTGGTCTTGTGAATGTGTTATGTATTTATAGAGCAAGAGATTTGATCAAAAAGAATGAAAAAATAAATTGCTTTGAATGCAAAAATATTTCCCTGTAAATTTTCATCAAATCTTTCCAAAATTGGATTTTATCTTCCTTGTATAATCTTGCACGAATTTGGCATGTATTGTGGGCTTCCTTGGTCCTCAAGATTGATAGAAATCAAACCCAACTTGCTTTATACCTTGCTTTTATATTTTATTTAATTTAAAATTGAATTAAATGCTTTAAATTCAAAAATAAATTTAAAAAATGGGAAGGAGGCTTGGCAAGGTGTAGAGAGGCCATGGATAATGTTAAGATCTAATTTGGATCATAAAATTATAAGCCCATTTGGAGAAAAAAATTGCATTTGTCACATATTTCTCTTTGTGCACCTCTTCAAAAATGCTCAACTTGTGCAAGGTGTATCTTGCACAATTTTTAACATTTTTGGGTGTTCTTGGAATTTTTAGAAAGCTCAATATGTCCTCTAAACAACCTCTTTGGTTTCATCTCAATTGAAGTTTCCATGCTCAATAACACTTCTTTACAAAAAGATGACTTTTTGTTGACTTTGAAAAGGACCTGTAATATTTTGATCCATAACTTCCAAATGAAGCATTTTCTTCCCATGCTTGTGAGACATGAAGTTGTAGAGAATTGAATTCTCTTCAAAATGAGCTGTGGTGGAAAACTTTCTGATAAAGTATGTGAAAGTTATGCCTGGTCAAAGTTTTGTTGACTTTTTATTCAAAAACCCTAATTTGGAAACTTTGACTTTTGATCAAATATTGAGTTTTCTTGATGAATCATGATCAACCCTTGATCAAATGATGAATATTACTTCAAAATATTGATTTTGACAAAAAATTATGAAGTTTGACTGTATGTTGACCACAATTGACTTTTTGTCCAATACAACTGATTTTCAACCATCTGAGCAATTGTCTAAGGAAACTTGACTTATAAGGCCTGGAACTTGACATGGAGATTCTTTGAAGCATATGATGAGGCATGATGACCACTGGAAGTGTTGGAGGTCTACCTGGACTTGAGGATAGCCAAACCCTAGTTTGGGTTGATTGCTTATGAGAGGGTTTGTCTGGTCAACCCTTGTGAAATCCTTGAGTATGGATATGTAAAATGTCTTGAGAAGTAGGAGGGCAAATTTTGGGGTATGACAGTTGCCCCTGTTCAATCTTCTTGAACTTGAAGGGTTAGATTGGCATGCTTGCCTTTCGTGACCTGAAGGTAGAAGATGATTGAACACTTGAGTACACCTGAAAATTTGCACTTGCTGTTAGTTGATGATGCATTGGAATGGGCTTATATATGCCATTTGGAGAAGCTTGCGAATTTACTGGGGAATGAGTCGTTCGTTAGACTCGAGAATGTCGTTTGAATAGGAGAATCTTCGGAGATGGGCTTAAGATGCCATCAGGAGAGACTGGTGCTGGGGGACGAGCCGTACGTTAGACTCTGTAAGTACTACTGAAAATAGCAGGAAGCACGAAGATGGGCTTAAGATGCCATCCGGAGCGTATGATGTTGAGTCGTACATTAGACTTCACGCCCGTCTTTGAATGAAGTTATTGGTTTGTATCAGTTTTTAACCAAATATGCAGCATTCTGAAGGTGGAGAAATGTTGACAAGTAGTCGGAGATGGGGTTAAGATGCCATCCAGGGCAACTGAGTCGTACGCCAAACTCTGTAGTTGCTGTTGATAATAAGAGAGAGTCAAAATAAACCTTCGTCTTGGCTACTCTGGGGGACAATATTTGGTAGAATGTGGATAGCTTTCCCGTCTTGCTCCGGGTGTCGATCCAATGCCTGTTGTCGGAAGACAACTTGTATGGTCTTTCAGATAAGGTTTCCCGTCTTGCTTCGGGTATTAATCCTGGACCTTCCATTTGGAAAAGATTTGTACGGTCTTTCAGATTGGGTTTCCCGTCTTGCTTCGGGTATTAATCCTAGACCTTCCACTTGGAAAAGATTTGTACGGTCTTTCAGATTGGGTTTCCCGTCTTGCTTCGGGTATTAATCCTTGACCTTTTATTTGAAACGTATCTTTTACCTGCTGGGGAAAAGAAAACCTTGGCAGAATATAGTTAGCTTTATGCAGATTATGATGCATGCGAGCATATGACAATGTGTATGAGTGATATATGCACATGTCATGATTTTTATGAATAATGTATGAATGTAGATGTTGTGGTATTTCAAAACATATCCATCTTGAAGAAGATGTGAATGTCCAGCTGGAGATTTCGACTTTCGCTTGGGGATGAAATTATTGAAAACCCTGATTTGGAGGAGAAAGAGATGTCTTTGATTCCTCCGATGCACTATCTGACCAAGTTTCGAACCTAGATATCAATGTTGTTGGGAATAATAAAAGTTAGGAGATACTCCGTTGGGGATCTTGTGCGTAGACCTTGTTGAGGATAGTAGAAGCTGGGAGATACTCCGATGGGGATCTTGTAGACCTTGCTGGGGAGTATCTGAATATTTCTCGGGGTCGAGGTTTGAAGATTCCTTTGAGGTGATGAATCTGAATTTTGTGGAAACCTCTGGCTGGGGAATAATGGAGAGGTAGGTTTCCTCCGATGCACTATTTGACCAAGTTTTGAGTCGGGATATTGCTACTGTCGGGGAGTGACGATCATTGAGAGATATTATGCTGGGGATAAATATCTCTGCATGCGCGAGATGAACTGTTACTGCTCGGAGGCTCGTCGGAGGAAGCTCGACGACTCTGTAGGAATTGTATTCTTGTGAAAGTAACCTGCGGGGAGTGTATTGGTGACTTTAGTCGTCATCATAATTACTTGGATCTATAGTAATTACTTTTGTATGTTCGCTTTTCGTATGTTTGCAAACAGATATTTATTGTCAAATGCATATAATCATTCAAAGCAATCATTGGACTTTATGCAAAAAACAACAATAATGAACACTGTAAAAAGAGAGAATTTTCATTAATTTGGAAAGGTGGCGTATGGCCAAGCAGTTTGTATACAATGAAAGTAAAAGCTATGCGGAAACAATCTCGTCGAGTTTCAACTATGCTAGTGCTCATATATTTCGACTATCTCATCTCCTTGTTGTCGGTAGAAAGTGAGTGAACTGATTTTCGCCATTTGAATCTTGAATGGTGATAGTAGTCTGTAGTCTGTAGGTAGGTGATCTGGACGAGACATAGTCGTACGCTTAAATCCCTAACTTTTGCCTAGACCGCCCTTTCGGGTTTTCAGTCTACCGGGATACCCTTTTTGCAAGCCGCCTTTGCGAGTTTCGACTTGCCAAGTGTACATGTTTTTGTATATATCCTTAACTTTTGCCCGAACCTCTTTGGTTCGCCAGGATGCCCTTATTTTTGCCTAGGCAGGTCGACCTAGCGGGTCTCATTTATGCGTAGTATTTTTTGACTATGTCTGCGTTCACAGGGTGTGGAAAATCTTCGCCATCCATGGTGCTAAGTATCATAGCTCCGCCAGAAAATACTGTTTTGACTACAAATGGTCCCTCCTAGGTGGGAGTCCATTTGCCCCTGGGATCACCTTGTGGAAGGATGATGCGTTTGACTACTAGATCACTAACTTGGTAGACTCGGTGTTTGACTTTCTTGTTAAACGCTCTGATCATTCATTTCTGATAGACCTGTCCATGGCAGATGGATACGAGTCGTTTCTTGTCGATCAAGTTAATCTGGTCAAGGAGGTTCTGGACCCATTCGTCTTCGTCTAACTCTGTGTCCTGGAGGACTCTGGTTGAGGGTATATGAACCTCTATTGGCAGGACTGCTTCCATACCGTATACAAGAGAAGGGGTTGCCCTGTTGATGTTAAATCTTGTAGTCACGATAACCATGGAGAGCAAATGGTAACATCTCATGCCAATCTTTGTAATACACTGTCATCTTTTGTATAATCTTCTTTATATTCTTGTTGGCGGCTTCAACTGCGCCATTCATCTTAGGCCGATATGGAGAAGAGTTGTGATGTTTGATCTTGAACTGCGTGCAGAGTTCGGTGATTATCTTCTTGTTGATATTAGAATCGTTATCTGTGATAATCCTTTCGGGAGTGCCATACCGACATATAAGATTATGCTTGATGAAATGAGCCACAACATTCTTGGTAACAGATGCGAACGAGGCTGCTTCTACCCATTTGGTGAAATAGTAAATTTCCACTAGGATGAAACGATGTCCGTTCGAGGCAGTAGGCTTGATTTCTTCGATCATGTCAATGCCCCACATTGCGAAAGGCCACGGAGCGGTTAAAACATTTAGCGGTACTGGAGGTACGTGTACTTTGTCTGCATATATCTGACATTTGTGACAGGATCGAGCATAGCGGTGACAATCAGCTTCCATGGTGGACCAATAGTAACCTGTTCTCAGAATCTTTTTAGCCATCGTATGTCCACTGGAGTGGATACCGAATGCGCCTTCATGTAATTCTTCCATGATCTGTTCTGCAGTTTTCTGATCTACACAGCGGAGTAAGCACAAGTCGTCATTGCGCTTGTATAAGATGTCGTTGCTAAGAAAGAATTTGGATGCAAATCTTCTCAAGAACTTCTTGTCATTGATAGATGCCCCTGCGGTATATTCTTGAGTCTCAAGATACCTCTTTACTTCGTAGAACCAAGGCTTCTCTTCTGTATCAAGTTCATAACAGTATGTTGGTTCGTCAAACTTATCGATGATGATTTGGGGAGCCTCGTTGTCCCATTTGACCTTGAACATAGATGACATAGTAGCTAATGTGTCTGCCAACTAATTCACTTCTCATGGAATGTGATCGAAAGTAATCTCTTCGAAGTAGGGAATCAGACTTAGAACATGCTCTCGATACGGAATGAGATTCGGATGTTTCATATCCCACTCGCCTTTAATCTGACTGGTCACTAAAGCAGAGTCTCCATACACTTGCAAGAATTTGATTCTTAAGTCAATAGCAGCTTTAATACCCATGATGCACGCTTCGTATTCGGCCATGTTATTAGTGCAACTGAAACATAATCTGGCGGTGAAAGGCGTATGTCCGTCTGTAGGGGATGTAATGATGGCACCAATGCCATTTCCAAGTGCGTTTGAGGCTCCATCAAAGACCATGGTCCATCGGGGTCCTTGTTCAGGTCCTTTGTCTGGTCCTGGTTCTTCGTAATCGGTAACTAATAAAATATCTTCGTCTGGAAACTCGAACTGCATAGACTGATAGTCATCTACGGCTTGATGAGCCAAATGATCAGCTACTACACTTCCTTTGATCGCTTTCTGAGAACTATATTGGATGTCGTATTCGGTCAAGATCATTTACCATCTTGCTATTCTTCCGGAGAGAGCAGGTTTCTCGAATATGTATTTTATCAGATCCATCTTGGAGATTAACAAGGTAGTGTGAGTCAACATATATTGTCTTAGTCGGTGAGCAGCCCAAGCCAAAGCGCTGCAAGTTTTCTCGAGCTATGAGTATCTTGTTTCACAGTCGGTAAACTTTTTGCTAAGGTAGTATATTGCATACTCTTTTCGACCAGACTCGTCATGTTGCCCCAACACACACTCTATTGAATTCTCTAACACTGTCAAGTACATGATAAGAGGTCTTTCTTCGGCAGGCGGCATCAAGATAGGAGGATTCTATAGATATTCCTTGATTTTTTCAAAAGGGATCTGACAATCATCGTTCCATTCCACTACTTGATCTTTCTTCAGTAACTTGGAGATTGGTTCACAAGTAGCAGTTAGATGTGCAATGAATCTGGCGATGTAGTTCAATCGTCCTAAGAAACCTCTGACTTCTTTCTCGGTGCAGGGAGCTGGCATTTCTTGAATGGCTTTAACCTTGGCGGGGTCAACTTCAATACCTTTACCACTGACAACAAACCCTAGGATTTTACCGGATCTGACTCCAAAGGTGCACTTGTTAGGATTGAGTCTTAGTCTGTACTTCTTCAGTCTATCAAACAGTTTCCGCAAATGATCGAGATGTTCTTCTTCGATCAAAGATCGAGCTATCATGTCGTCGACGTATACCTCTATCTCGAGATGAATCATGTCATGAAATAATGCCACCATGGCACGTTGATAAGTGGCGTCAGCGTTCTTCAGTCCGAACGGCATGAACTTGTAGCAGAAAGTGCCCCACTGTGTAACGAAAGTAGTCTTCTCCATGTCTTCAGGAGCCATTTTGATCTGATTGTAACTGGAGAAACCATCCATGATGGAGAAAACTTTTATGTTGAGCAGTGTTGTCGACCAAAATATCAATATGAGGAAGTGGAAAATCGTCTTTCAGACTCGCTCTGTTCAAATCTCTATAATCCATACACATTCATACTTTACCATCCTTCTTAGGTACAGGTACCACATTCGCAACCCACTGCGGATAAAAGTAACTAGGCCTTGAGCGCTTCATGACATCGACTTTGATTTTCTCGACATCTCGGGGCCATGACAACCTTCGCTTCAGGAGAAAACCTTCTATTGTCGGTAATCGATGTACCACAATGTCAATATCTAGACCTGGCATGTCTTCGTAGGACCAAGCAAAAACCTCGATATAGTCTCGTAGCATCTGAACCAATCTTTCTTTGATATTGACCTCAAGACCTGCTCCTATCTTGATCTCTTTTCTGTCTTCATTAGTACCTAGATTCACAACCTCGACTGGCTCTTCGTGTGGCTGTATAACTCGTTCTTCTTGCTGTAGCAGTCTGACAAATTCTCCTGACACTTCACAATCTTCCTCACCTTCGTCTTCGGCTTGGTAGATCGGGTTATCGAAGTCATATTTAGCAATAGCATAGCTGTTATCAACGAGATTCAGAGTGATTCTGCAGTGTATCACGTGGGTGTGTGTAAGAACACATAGCTTTTGAAGGGGTAGTAAAGTAAAAGAAAAGAACGAAAGCACTTAAATGCAAAACTACAATGATTTTATTGAATGAAAATATGTAAATGACAGATAAATAACCCTCACAAACGAGCCATGATGCCCCGGGCAAGGCACTGGGCTTTAGAGTTTATTGTTCAAAGCGTAAAAAACAAAAAGCAAAATAGAAAACAAAAGCAATTACTCCTGTCTAAAGGAGATTGGTATGACGTCTTCAGTCTTCCAATTGTTGAGTCTGTTGTTGGGAGTTGGGAAGATCCACTTGCTGATGTTGAAGTCGCTGTTGATGTCATCGTCTTCTATAGCATAGACTTCATCCTTCCTGATGCGGAAGGGAAGTTGGCCGGCACGTTCGCGGCGTATCATCTTCTGACCTTTGATGGTGAAGCCTAAACCGTTCTTGTTATATTTGAAAGGAAGATCGGGGAGCTGATCCGAAACAGTACTACCTACTTCTTTAACTGCGGCTTGAGCATCTTTCAACGAGGCCATCCTAGGCGGAACTTGTGTAACTTCAGGATTGACAGGAGAGTCAACAGGCATGATTCTTGGGACTGTTTCAAAAGCTTGACAGGGAGTTTCGAAGAATTCACCTTCCATTTCGAGGTATCGGAATGACTGCAGATGGCTTACCATGTACTCCTCTTCACCGCATACTGTAACAACCTTCCCCTTCACTGGGTACTTCAGCTTCTGATGCAAGGTAGAGGTAACAACGCTTGCTCCATGTATCCAAGGGCGTCCAAGTAGGCAAGAGTAAGCTAGACGGATGTCCGTGACAAAGAAAGTGGAGTCGAAAGTCTGGGAACCGACTTTAACAGGCAGAATGAGTTCTCCAAGTACTGTTCGCTTAGAACCATCAAAAGCTCTCACAACTATGTCACTGGGCTTCAAGACCAATCCTTCAACATCCAGTCGGTCAAAAGCACTCTTTGGTAGGATATTCAGAGCAGAACGGGTATCTACCAAAACATGAGACAATGTAGTGCCCTTGCATTCAATAGAGATGTGCAAGGCTTTGTTGTGTTTCCTTCCGGTAGAAGTCAAATCAGCATCACAGAAGCCTAGACCGTTGTTGGCAGCCAGGCTAGCAATACAAACTTCAAATTGATCAGTAGTAGTGTCTTGCGGTATGTGAGCATTCTTTAGAAACTTCACCAAGGCTTTAGCATGAGCCTCAGAGCACAAAAGCAGAGCAAGCATGGAGATCTTGGACGGAGTCTGTCCCAATTGTTCCACAACATTGTAGTCACTCTTCTTGATGATCTTCAGAATTTCCTCCATTTCTTGTTTGGAGGTGTCTTGACAACTTCCTTTGGTACTTACATGCGGCGGGATGAGTCACTTTCTTTCCTTAGTTTCGCGGTTGAATAGCTGGAATGCGAGCTAGAGTCGCAGTGTCTCTTGGTGGAGAGATCTCTGGAGAGAACACTCTTCCAGTTCTGGTCACCTTACTTGATCCGGTGATGTTGTCAATGTCAGGAATGGTAGCTTCAACTGTAATGTCCTCAATGGTCAGAGGGTCTTGTTTGACGCCATGATAGTAAATTTCGGCTCCATAGTTCCACGGTATAGCTTTGTTAGAGGAGTATGGAACTGGTCTAGGAGAAGTAATGATGAGAGGTGCCACTCTAGGCATAGGATCAGTAGAGGAAATCCTTATTGCGTTAACATCAGCACAGTCTTCTGGGAAATCGTCTTCTGGGAAATCTTCAATAGGAATCTTGTAGCTTTCAGGAACAGTATACTTCACCATGTAATCAAATTTTCCACTTGGCTGCCCCAAGGTGTCCCATACTTCTGGCACGGCTTCGCTCACATCTTCGATCTTCAGGTTCTTAGACATGTCTTCACACAGATTCTCCACGGGTGAAGGTTTCAGAAATAGCACTTCTCGGTTATCCATCATGCACTGAATACGTCTTCTCAACCAAGCACATCCGTCAGGCACTAGAGGGCACCAACGACAATTCTCTGGGCATCCTGGATTGACACTGGCTTGCAACAGATTCTTCTTAACAGTCATCAGAGGAATAGTCAAGTTGTTCACGTCAAAAACATAAGAATTCTTGTCAATAGCATTGGAACTTTTGTTGTGGTTAGGCATTGGTGCGCTGATCACATTCGGAGTCTCGACATGAGGATCAAACTCAATTTCCTTAGCTTCAATCATGTCTTGAATCTTGTTCTTCAGAGCCCAACAGTCGTCAGTGTCATGCCCTGGGCTGTTGGAGTGATAAGCACACTTGGCATTAGGATTGTATCTCGGAGAGGAAGTGTTGATATTTTGAGGAGGATCCCTCAAGGTAATCAGCTCTGCTTTCAACATGTGTTACAATGCTTGCGACAATGGCATGTTGATCTTCGTAAACTATCTCCGTGGCGCGTTCTGGTTACGCGCGTTGTTTTGTTGAGGTTGTGCTGGTGTAGGATTGGAGATCACAACTTCCCCCACAGATTGAGCACGGTTGGTTTTAGCTCGGCTTTTCTGACTATACACAGCATTGGCTTCTTTTTTACCAAAAGACCTCTTCGCAGCATTTGAGGATGACTCTATCTGAATCTTTCCGCTCTTGATTCTAGCTTCAATGTGTTCTCCTGTCAATATCAACTCGGTGAATCCGGCTGAAGAGTTTCCAATCAGATGATTGAAGAATGGGCCTGTCAGTGTTCCCATACACATATCAACCAACTCCCTATTGGACAAGGGTGGTTGAACTCTGCCTGCTAGATCTCTCCATTTCTGAGCATATTCTTTGAACTTCTTGTCACGACCCATAGACATGCTTTGTAGTTGCATGCGAGTGGGTGCCAATTCAGCATTGTATTGGTACTGCTTGAAGAAATCATCTGCTAAGTCATTCCAGGTATGGATGTGGGTACTCTCTAGCTGATAATACCACTCCAACTGAGCTCCGGATAAGCTCTCTTGGAAATAATGGATCCACAGCTTTCTGTCGTCAGTGTGAGGATGGATCTTCTGAACATAGGACTTCAAATTCAGCTTCGGACAAGAGATGCCATCATACTTGGCAAAAGTAGGAACCTTGAACTTGCGGGGAATTATCACACCAGGAACTAGGCTTAGATCATCAAAATTCATCCCAGACATTTTCAAATTTTCCACAGCATTCAGACGGTCTTCAAGTTGGTTGTATTTGTCATCCTCAAAAGAATACTTATCGTTCTCATAGTCTTCTTCTTTGTTTTCAGACTCATGCTGGCCTTCTTCGTTGTTCTTGATACTTTCATCAGTTTCAATACTCTTGTCTGAGAATTCCACACGGCTGACCACCCTGGGTCTACCCTTGTGACATCTGCCCATGTTGAGGACACCAATGACCTTCTTCTTTTTGTTGATGAGCTTCTTTAGGTCTTCCTGGCCTCGGACCAAGCTGGTAACCACTTCCTGGAACTGAGCATTCTGAGCCTGGAGATCTTTGACAGTCTGTTCAAGAGCCATTTTTTCTGCTAAAATAAATAGCGAGAAAAATGAGAAAACCGATCTTCAATGTACCTGTTATGAAATGTTATGCCATGATATGCGATGTTTATGCAATGCAATGCAGTGTTTTCAAGGACCTTAGGAATTTAAATTTGTTAAACAAGCAAGAACAACCTTTTATTAGTCTCTTTTCTTTTCTTTTTCTTTTTAAGTACAAAAGATACTTTGGGAAAATAAAAGAACAACAATCCTAAAGCTCTAAGTCTCCCATGGGCGCTTCCTTTTGGTGTTGAAATAGGCGTTGATGTTCCGCTCCTCGTGAAGTAGCTTTGTCAACTCTAGCACCTTCTTCTCGCTTGTGTAGCATTGAGCTTCGAATGTATCCCTTTCATCTTTAAGTTGAATCCAGGATCTCTTCAAGTCTTCAAAATCAGTAGGCGTGTCGGGATGGAGAACCAGATATGGTACGTCACCTATAGCAACAGGTTCCATAATTACTGGTAACACAGGTGTAAATGGCATCATGAGGTTTTGAGCTCGAGCTCGCACCCATTTGAGTTAAGGTTCCCAAGAAATGGAGTTTTGGTGCCCCAAAGTCTTGGTATCAGTCTTCTTTACCATGCCCCAAGCGTGTATGAACCTTCAATGGTAATTCTGGAGATCGTGGTTGTAGTCGAACACAATATCTTGGAGAAGCATATCATGAGGACCGTCTCTTCGAGCATAACCAAACTGACGTAGAGCTAGAGAAGGGTTGTAAGTGATACCTCTCCTTATGCCAAGGAGTGGTACATTAGGGAATTCTCTACAACGCTCAATGAATGTGAAGTCCTTTTGAGAAAAGAGACACCAACGGATATCTGAATGAGAGAGTGACATCAGCCTCTGAGACCATTTCAACCTTTGCTCGTTCTTCATTACTGATGAAGGAAGGTGCGAAATAAACCAACTGGAAAGTAACGGTATAAAATACATGAGAGTTCCTTGTCTTTTGATAGTACGAGTATGGAGAAAATGTAGAATATCTCCAAGTAAGGTAGGCACAGGATTATGAGTGAGGAATATCTTGATGGAGTTTACGTCTATGAATTGATCTAGATTAGGAAATAGCATCAAACCGTAGATTATCAAGGCCAAGATGTTTTCGAATTCTTGGAAACTCATAGCTTTGAGGAATTCTCGGGCTTTCTTTATTAGGAACTTAGCAAGTAAACCCTTAACTCCGCTTCTTGTTTCCCAATTGGCTTCAATGTCTGAGCGCTTTAGATGTAACACTGATGCGATGTCTTCGTACTTAGGAGCTTTTTCTGAACCTGTGAATGGCATCTGGTCAAGAATAGGTATCCCAAGTAGCTTAGAGAACTCTTCCAAGGTAGGAACCAACTAATAATCTGGGAATGTAAAGCAATGGTGTTCCAGATCGAAGAACTGGAATAAGACATGCATCATATCGTCTTCAAAACTGGAGATAACCAAGTCAAGTAGATAACCATGTCTTTTGATAAATTGAGGATGATCGGGAATTTTTTAAACCAATTCTTTGAGCTGAGAAGGTAAACCCATGAAGTTGATTCGGATAGTCTTTCTGGAAGCCATAATTCCTACAAAACAGAGCAAAGATAAATTCCTAGGTCCTTGAAATAGTTAGAGATGATATGCAATGTTATGATTTCATGATGTCATGTTTAGCAAGCACAAACAAATCACACAATGGCCCTATGTTTAAGGCTTGCATGAGATATAGGTGTCTACCCTACCAAAGTTTTGAGTGGGTTCATCACGTCCTATAATAGTAACCAGGTCCTAGGAATCTCATATCATTGATCTTTCTCGTAGGCTTTATTTCAATACGACTACCAAGTGGCCGACCGAAAACATCCCAAAAGTCTGATCTTAATGAGCGTAGCATCGAGTATCAACCAACCTCGATCTACACCAAAGCCGGCCATCTCACTACCTTCTAATAGCCAAGATGGGTCAATTAGGATTCTAAAAGTTGAGTTAGTGCTTATGACACCACGCAGACGCCAAATACTATCCTCAACTTGAAAATGAGGAGCATCAGGACATCCAAAGTGTCACACTAACGTAGCCATCATGTTGACCATTTCGGTATACGCCTAACGGTCGCGACGATCTATTGCTACTTACCTAAGGAAACCTGGATCCGGGTGTTGGATTCCCCAAAAGTATAATACCCAAGCAACCCTTAAGATAAAGCATACAAGTTAAACAGAAACCGGTAAAGTGATTTAAAATCCCTAAGGTATTCTCTCTTTAGGGTTTTTCCCCAACAGAGTCGCCTGTTCTGTAATACGGTGGGAGAACTGACTTTTGGAATTTTTTTTGCTTTTTATCACAAATGTTGCGGATAGCAAGAGTCTCCACCGACTTTTCTTTTATCCAATTAAGGGAAGGTGAAAAGAACAGAAAAAGACCTTCGTTAGATTCTGAGTAAGGGAGAAGGTTATGAAAAAGGAAGGTATTAGCACCTCTTTCCATCCGTAGTTATCTACTGGCTCTTAGTTGCTTTTAGCTCACTTTAAAAATTTGCTTTCTGTGTGTGTGTTTGAAAAAATGTTTTTGAAAAGGCATTTCGCTTTGACTTCGTAATGATTCACGCTAGAATGTATACGAAGTGTTTGGAAATGTTTCGTTTTTGAAAAGTGTTTTAACTTTGACAAAAGTGTGAGGTGTGAAAAGTATTTTGATAGAGCAAGCAACTAAAAGTTTTATTACCTACTCAGAATGGTCCTTTTCGTGTTATTTTACTTTCCTTTAGAATAGTGCTATCCGTATCATTAGTTGGTAGGTAACCCTATTCGTTAGATGGAAAGGGACATTCGAAGGGACATCGGATGGTCATAGAAGGCAACTTGTAGGAGTATCCTAGCACATTCGAAGGGACGATCATCACTTTTTTGTAGGCAACAATTAAGGGACGAGATCATGTTTTTGTAGGCCACGTCGACGGACTATGATCTTTGTATCAAAGGGACTATGATGATATATTTCGTAGGCAACGGTGCTATGATACCTCTACGTTCGAGGGACTTGACCATTTGTTCGAAAGGCAATGAGAGAGACTACTCTAGGGGGTGCATGTGTGAAAAGAGTATGTTGAATTCAGATAATTTATCTTGTGATTAGAAGTGATCTACGTTCGTTTTTATCTTGCCATACACGCCTAGTTACTAGCAGTTTATAGGGTGCAGAAAGTAAATTGCGGAAAGTAAATGTCCTACGCTATTACATGGCTTTGGGGTAGTTACATAATATAGGAGTGCGGAAAGTAAATCCTAATTAAACTATTACATCCCATGAGCAGTTACATAATATTGGAAAAGAATGCGAGAAAATAAATCCTAACTATTACAACCTGCAAGTAGATACATAATAATCGGAAAAGATAAGAAATTCGCATAAGAGAAAATATGTTAGTAACAAAATATTTTTGAATTAGGAAAAAGATTTTAGGTTAGTAGTCCTAATGAGATGAGAGAATAATTTTTTGGGAATTTTCTGGATTGGTTTTGTTGAAGAAAAATAATTAAAAGTTAATTTTATGGTTAATTAACAATTAATTAAATATGCATGCAAAAATATTAATTTTTATGTCAAAAATTAAATAAACATTTTTCTGACCTAAATGCAAAAAGAAATTATTTTTGGTGATTTTTTAATGCATGAGAAAATTGTTTGAAAAGAAAATAAATTAAAAGGAAAATAATATGAAAATAAAAAGAAAATATGTTAGTTTGTAAAGTTATAAAAAATTAAGTTGGTCCTTCTGAGGTTTGAATCTGTGACCTAGAAGTCATTGGTTCAAAACTTTACCACTGGACCACACTGCACGTGGTGTTAGATCATGCCTCCAATTATTTTTATGTGGTATCCTGTGAAAACCTGAAATTGTAAAAACAAGAGCAAAAGGTGGGGTTCGAACCCGCGACCTTAGAGAGGGCAAGAGACTTAAGAGCGTGCTGGCAATCGCTGGGGCGGCAATACATCCGTTCATTTTAATGGAAGTATAAATATGTATATGGAATCAATTTCAAAAAATCAGATTTAAAATCAAGAACACACCCGTGGGACCCCTGGATTCAAATCAACCAATCATGTAAAGCCACACAGGGAGTCAACGTTTCAACGCAGAGGATCTCGCCGGAAACCTAATTCCGATCATCTTCTCCGGCGGGATGATTTTTTAAACCTGCAAAATAAAGCAAATAAACAAACAAGAAGGACCCTATCCCCCTAATTCGACCACTACGAATCCAATGGTGCTAATGGTTTGCCCTGAAAACGCCTGTAGAGTGAGTTTCGAAACAAACAGACCTACATGCCATGGCAATGGCAGTTTGTGGTTTTTGCATCAAAGCTTACATGTAATGCATCAAACATGTTCTAATGGATGTCCTAAGATCATTCAAACAATTGAAAACAGTTAATAATGCATGAATTATGAAAATTGATTTTGAGAAAAATACCACCGGTGATGCTTGGATGGCACGATCTGGAATGCTTTGGCTTTGTGTAAGGGCTTGGATGGACTCCTGGAATGCTCAGGAATGTAATGGAATGCTTGGATCACCTTGAAACCTGCTGGAAAATAGAATACTAATTTGCAAGTTTCTTGGAATTTTTTTGAAGTTTAGGGTTGGCTCATGAGGCTAGGGTTTCGTTTTGTGGTCTTGTGAATGTGTTATGTATTTATAGAGCAAGAGATTTGATCAAAAAGAATGAAAAATAAATTGCTTTGAATGAAAAATTATTTCCTTGTAAATTTTCATCAAATCTTTCCAACATTGGATTTTCTCTTCCTTGTATAATCTTGCACGAATTTGGCATGTATTGTGGGCTTCCTTGTTCCTCAAGATTGATAGAAATCAAACCCAACTTGCTTTATACCTTGCTTTTATATTTTATTTTATTTAAAATTGAATTAAATGCTTTAAATTCAAAAATAAATTAAAAAAAATGGGAAGGAGGCGTGGCAAGGTGTAGAGAGGCCATGGATAATGTTAAAATTTAATTCGGATCATAAAATTATAAGCCCATTTGGAAAAAATTTGCATTTGTCACATATTTCTCTTTGTGCACCTCTTCAAAAATGCTCAACTTGTGCAAGGTGTATCTTGCACAATTTTTAATATTTTTGTGTGTTCTTAGACTTTTTAGAAAGCTCAAGATGTCCTCTAAACAACCTCTTTGGTTTCATCTCAATTGAGGTTTCCATGCTCAATAACACTTCTTTACAAAAAGATGACTTTTTGTTGACTTTGAAAAGGACCTGTAATGTTTTGATCCATAACTTCCAAATGAAGCATTTTCTGCCCATGCTTGTGAGACATGAAGTTGTAGAGAATTGAATTCTCTTCAAAATGAGCTGTGGTGGAAACATTTCTGATAAAGTGTGTGAAAGTTATGCCTGGTCAAAGTTCTGTTGACTTTTTATTCAAAAACCCTAATTTGGAAACTTTGACTTTTGATCAAATCTTGAGTTTTCTTGATGAATCATGATCAACCCTTGATCAAATGATGAATATTACTTCAAAATATTGATGTTGACCAAAAATTATGAAGTTTGACTGTATGTTGACTACAGTTGACTTTTTGTCCAATACAACTGATTTTCAACCATCTGAGCAATTGTCTGAGGAAACTTGACTTGTAAGGCCTGAAACTTGACATGGAGATTCTTTGAAGCATATGATGAGTTATGATGACCACTGGAAGTGTTGGAGGTCCACCTGGACTTGAGGATAGCCAAACCCTAGTTTGGGTTGATTGCTTAGGAGAGGGTTTGTCTGGTCAACCCTTGTGAAATCCTTGAGTATGGATATGTAAAATGTCTTGAGAAGTAGGAGGGCGAATTTTGGGGTATGACAAATGGCGACTTCATTGATATAGTTATCGGATGATGTTCAGTCGGTTGTTTCATCGTGCCCTGAGCTGTTGGAGTGGTATGCACACCTTAGGTTAGGATTGTACTTTGGAGAGGAAGTGTTGACGTGCTGAGGAGGATCCCTTAAGGTAATCAGCTTTGCTTTCGACATGTGTTGTAATGCTTGAGACAAAGGCATGTTGATCTTCATAAACTTTCTTCGTGGCGCATTTTGGCTACGCGTGTTGTCTCGTTGAGGTTGCACTGGCGCAGGGTTAGAGATCACAACTGCCCCCACAGATTGAGTATGATCAGCTTTGTCACGGTTCTTTTGACCATACACAACATTGGCTTCTTTCTTACCACTAAAAGATCACTTCGCAGCATTTGAAGATGCCTCTACTTGTATTTTTCCGCTCTTGATTCCAGCTTCAATACGCTCACCTGTCAATATCAGCTCGGTGAACCCGGATGAAGAGTTTCCAATCAGATGATTGAATAATGGGCCTGTCAGTATTCCCATAAACATGTCAACCAACTCCCTATTGGACAAGGGTGGTTGAACTATGCCAGCTAAATCTCTCCATTTCTGGGCATACTCTTTGAACTTCTTGTCACGACCCATAGACATGCTCTATAGTTGCATGCGGGTAGGTGTCAATTCAGCATTGTACTGGTACTGTTTGTAGAAAGCATCTTCTAAGTCATTCCAGGTACGAATGTGGGTACTCTAGTATAACCAGAGTTCGGATAAACTCTCTTGAAAGAAATGGATCCACAATTTCCTGTCTTCGGTATGAGGATGGATCTTCTGAACATAGGACTTCAGATATAACTTCGGACAAGAGATGCCATCATATTTGGAAAAGGTAGGGACTTTGAACTTGCGGGGAATTACCACACTAGGAACAAGACTCAGATCATCAAAGTTCAGCCCTAACATTTTCAGATTTTCCACAGCATTAGATGGTCTTCAAGTTGTTTGTACCTTTTGTTGTCGGAAGGATACTTCTCGCTCATATAATCTTCATCTTCGTTTTCAGACTCATGATGGCTTCCCTCATTGTTCTTGATACTCCCTTTAGTTTTGCCGCTCTTGTTTGAGAGTTCGAACTGTCTGATCACCCTAGTTGGACCTTTGTGATTTCTTCCCATGTTGAGAATACCAATGGTCTTCTTCTTTCTGGTGATGAGCTTCTTCAGATCTTTCTGGCCTTGGACCAAGTTAGTGAACATCTCCTGGAATTGAGCATTTTGAGCCTGGATATCTTTGATAGTCTGTTCAAGAGCCATTTTCTGTTGAAATAAACAGCGAGAGGATAAGAAAAATCGGTCTTCAATGTACCTGTTATGGAATGTTATGCCATGAAATACGATGTTATGCAATGCAATGTTTTCAAGGACCTTTAAGAATTTAAATTTGTTAAACAAGCACGAACAAACTTTTTATTAGTTTACTTTTAGCAAGTACAACAAAAAGTTTTAAACAAAAAATAAATTCCTAAAGCTTAGGTCTCCCATGGGCGCTTTCTCTTTGTGTTGAAGTAGGTATTCATGCTTCACTCCTCGTGAAGTAGCTTTGTCAATTCTAATACCTTCTTCTCGCTTGCATAGCACTAAGCTTCGAATGTATCCCTTTCTTCTCTAAGCTGAATCCAGGATATCTTCCGGTCTTCGAAATTAGTAGGAATGTCTGGATGGAGAATGGTATATGGTTCGTCACTTATAGCAATAACTTCCATAATCACTGGTAGAACAACTGTAAACGGCATCATGAGGTTTTGAGCTCGAGCTCGCACCCATCTGAGGTAAGGTTCCCAAGGAATGGAATTTTTGTGTCCTAAAGTCTTGGTATCAGTCTTCTTTACCATGCCCTAAGCGTGCACAAATCTTCGATGGTAGTTCTGGAGATCGTTGTTGTAGTCAAACACAATGTCTTGAAGAAGCATATCACGAGGACCATCTTTCTGAGCATGACCAAACTGACGTAGAGCTAGATAAGGGTTATAAGTGATACCTCCCCTTATACCAAGGAGTGGTACGTTAGGGAATTCCCCAAAACGCTCAATGAAAGTGAAGTCCTTTTGAGGAAAGAGACACCAACGACTATCTGAATGAGAGAGTGACATCAGCCTTTGAGACCACTTTGCTCGTTCTTCATTACTGATTGAGGAAGGTGCAAAATAAACCACCTAGAAAGTAACGGTATGCAGCACATGAGAGTTCCTTGTCTTTTGATAGTACGAGTGTGGAGATAATGGAGAATGTCCCCAAGCAAGGTAGGCACCGGATTACGAGTGAGGAATATTTTGATGGCGTTCACGTCTATGAACTGGTCTGGATTAGGAAATAGCACCAAACCATAGATTAGCAAGGCCAAAATGTCTTCGAATGCATGGAAACTCATAGCCTTTAGGAATTCTCAAGCTTTCTTTATCAGAAACTTAGCAAGCAAACCCTTAACTCCGCTTCTTGTTTCCCAATTAACTTCAATGTCTGATCGCTTTAGATGTAACGTTGGTGCAATGTCTTCATATTTTGGAGCTTTTTCTGAACCAGTCAATGATATCTGATCAAGGACAGGTATCCCAAGTAGCTTAGAGAACTCTTCCAATGTAGGTACCAACTGATAATCTGGGAATGTAAAGAGTGATGTTTCAGATCGATGAACTGGAATGCGACGTGCATCATATCTTCCTCAAAACCGGAGATAACCAAGTCAAGTAGATAACCATGCCTTTTGATAAACTCAACATAGTTGGGAACTTTTGAAACTAATTCTTTGAGTTGAGAAGGTATACGCACGAAGTTAATTCGGATAGTCTTCCTGGAAGCCATAACTCCTATAAAATAGAGCAAAGATAAATCCCTAGGTCCTTGAAATAGATAGAAATGATATGATGTTATGATGTCATGTTTAAAACAAGTATCAAGCACAAGAAATTCACACAATAGCCCTAGGTTTAAGGCTTGCATGAGGTATAGGTGTCTACCCTACCAAAGTTTGAGTTGGTTCAACCTGTCCTATAATAGTAACCAGGTTCTAGGAATCTCATATCATTGATCTTTATCGTAGGCTTTATTTCAATACAACTACCAAGTGGTCGACCAAAACATCCCGAAAGTCGAACCTTAATGAGCGTAGCATCGAGTATCAACCAACCTCAGCCTACACCGAATCCGGCCATCTCACTACCTTCTAATGGCCAAGATAGGTCAATTAGGGTTCTAAAACTTGAGTTAGTGCTTATGACACCATGCAGACGCCAAATAATTTCCTCAACTGAACATGAGGAGCATCAGGACATCCAAAGTGCCGCACTAATGTAGCCATCATGTTGACCATTTCGGTATACGCCTAATGGTCGACGGACTATGATCTTTAATTCAAAGGGACTATGATGATATATTTGTAAGCGTCTTAGCTAAGATATCCCTACATTTGAGGGACATGACCATTATTCGAAAGGCAACAAGAGAGGATACCCTAAGGTGGGTGCACGTGTGAAGAAAGTGTGTTGTATTCAGATATTTTATCTTGAATTAGGGCGATCTAAGTTGATTTTTATCTTGCCATACACGCCTAGTTACTAGCAGTTAATAGGTGCGGAAAATAAATTGCGGAAATGCAAAGTGCGGAAAGTAAATGTCCTACGCTATTAGATGGCTTTGGGGCAATTACATAATTGAGGAGTGCGGAAAGTAAATGTCCTAATTATCTATTACATCCCATAAGAAGATACATAATGATAAAAGGAACGCGCGCGAAAAATTATACATCCCGGAAGCAGTTACAATAATATGCGCGAAAACAGATAATCGAACGAAAAATAGAATCGGGAGAAGCTTAAAGAATAGTTAGTAAGAAGTTTTAGGTTAGTAAAAAAAGTTTGATTTCAGTTAACCTAATTACTAAGTGAAAATCGGGTGAATCGGAAACCCTAATTCTAATTGACTTTAATTAGTAAAAGAAATGTAATTTAAATTAAATGATTAACCTAAATTAAACTAATTAAATTAATTAAATTAATTAATTTAATTAAGAAAAATAGAAAAAGAAAGTTAATTGTGAAATTAATCCTAATTAAGCTAATTGTTTAACCTAATTACTAATTAATTAATTAATTGAAATAATTAAGAAAAATATAAAAATAAAAAAAAAGGTTTCTGTCAGAGCTTCTGATAGAGGTTCCCCCCAGAACCTCTGGAAACCTATTTTCCAAAGCTTCTGGAGGCTGGAACGGAAGTTGTTCCTTCTGTGGATAGCACTCCTGGGCATCCAGTGGAGCTTGCGTGATATTCGAGGGTCCAAAAGGAGCTTAGGTGTCGCTTCGAGGTCCGTGGGGCTTCAAGATAACGCTCGAGGGTCCAAAAGGGAGCTCGGAGACAGTTCTCTGGAGGGTCCGTGTCAAGCTTTGGAGACAAGTGGAACTGAAAATCAGAAAAATATTAGGAAATCTGGTAGAAGGCAGGGTTCGAACCCGTGCCTTTGAAAGGGAATGATTTAGTGCGCGCAAGGTGAACCGCTGGGGCAGTGATACATCCATGAATCATGTTACATGGATTAACATATTTGTTTTGCTTCTTTTCCTCGCCAGTTGACCCAAAGTCAAAGGCACCGGAGATGACTTCCGGTTGTCTTTTCCGACCGTCCTCAACCATCAACCTGCAAAGTAAATAATATGAATGAAACAAGGGTACCCTATCCCCCTAATTGAAGGGCTACGAATCAATTGGTGGCATTAGTTTGTTCTGAAACAGCCTAGAACTATGGATACGAAGCTTCTCCAGTTTGTACCCTAACAATGGCAACTAACGATTAAGCCATGAAAAGCTTTAAACGACTGCCCATATATGCTCTATAACATGCCATAAACACTTTAGAATCGTTAGTTGCAAGCAAATCATGTTCAAAAAAATACGAATTCATAAAAGAAATGCAATCGGAGTTGTATGTATGGCATGTTTAAACGTGTTATGGTCATGTATAATGTTGCCTACTTACTCAAACTTACCCCAGGAGCACGATGGAGTGCTTGAAAGTGACTGAAAGTGGCTGGAAAATAGAATACGAATTTTCCAACTTCTTGGAATTTTTGAGAATTTTAGGGTTACTGTCTGAGGCTAGCAATCTGTCTCCTTGGCTTGCGGTTGTGTTAAGTATATATAGAGGAGTGGAAATAGGTCAAGACTTTAAGAGAAAATATATTCTTTCAATGGAAAATATTTGATTGAAAAATCTTATCAAAATCTTCCAAATTTGGCTCAATCTTGTATTAAACATATCCATGCGTTTTTGACAGCTTGGATAGCCTTCCTTGGACCTCAAGAAACTTGGGCATCAAGCCCACGCCTTGTACCTTGTCTTAACATTTTATTTTAATTAAAATTGAATTTTAATGATTTAATTCAAAAATAAATAAAATAAATGGAAGGAGGTCGTGTAGATGGCTTAGAGGCTCTTGATAATGTTAAGATCCAGTTTGAATCATAAAATTATAAGCCCATTTGAAAAATATTTGCATTTGTCCAGTATTTTCCTTTATGCACCTCCTCAAAAATGCTCAACTTACACAAATTGTATCTTGCTTAATTTTTAACATTTTTGGGTGTTCTTGGAATTTTTAGAAATATCAAGATGTCTTCTAAACATCCCTTTTGGTTTCATCTTCATTGAAGTTTCCATGCTCATCAAAAGGACCTATAATGTTTTGATGCATAACTTCCAAATGAAGCATCTCTAGCCCAAGCTTGTGAGACATGAAGTTGTAGATAATTGAATTCTATTTAAAATGAGCTTTGGTGGAAAAATTTCTGATAAAGCATGTGAAAGTTATGCCTGGTCAAAGTTCTGTTGACTTTTGTCTGAAAAACCCTAATTTGGAAACTTTGACCTTTGATCAAATCTTGACTTTTCTTGATGAATCATGATCAACCCTTGATCAAATGATGAATATTAATTCAAAATATTGGCGTTGACCAAAAATTATGAAGTTTGACTGCATGTTGACCACAGTTGACTTTTTGTCCAACATAGTTGATTTTCAACCATCTGAGCAATTGGGTGAGCAATTTTGAGTTGTAAGGCTTGAAACTTGATGTGGTGATCCCTTGAAGCATATAATGAGGTATGATGACCACTTGAAGTCTTGGAAGTCCATATTGACTTGAGAAGAGCAAAACCCTAGTTTGGATTGATTGCTTAGGAGAGGGTTTGTCTGGTCAACCCTTGTGAAATCCTTGAGTATGGAGTTGTGGATTGTCTTGAGAAGTAGGAGGGAAAATTTTGGTGTATAACAACTTTGTAATCATTGATTATAGTGGATTAAGTCCTCTTTGAGAGAGGCGAAATCACCTTGGCGGGTGGACTGGAGTAGTTTGAGTGTCAAACGAACCAGGATAAAAATACTTGAGTATTTTATTTGTTGTTTGGGTAAAAGATCTAAAAATTAAGAAAAACTTATTCAACCCCCCCCCTTCTAAGTGTTTTTCCAAGGCTTCAATTGGCATCAGAGCTCTTGGTTCTGGGTGCAAACACTTAACAGTGTCAAATAAAGATCCATAAGGGAAGAACACAAGATGGCAACAGATGACAACAACGTTAGACTGGAAATTTTTATTTCAGGATATGATCCTGATCTTTGGGATGTGGTGTTGGATGGTTACAAACATCCAGAAGATGGAGATAGAAACAAGGTTGAAAGGAAAGCAATGGATAAGGCATAGAAAACAGAGTATAAAAATCATCACAAAGCAAGAAACGTCCTGCTGAACGCCATTTCAAAAATGGAGTATGAGAAGATCACAAAGAGAGATACAACATATGACATTTTTTAGTCTCTCAAAATGTCTCATGAAGGAAATGCCCATGTAAAAGAAGCTAAAGCTCTGGCCACATGGGACGACTCAGAATCTTCTGATGCTGAAACTGATTTAGAAGATGAACATGCAAATCTAACATTTAAGGTAACTCCAGCAGATGACTCTACTTCTGAATCTGATCCAGAAGAGGTATTTTCTAATCTAACTAGAACTGAACTATAAGATAGTCTATCAGAACTTCTGGAAAATTATAGTCAAATCAAAATCAAATACAAGAAACTCAGAAAGAATCTTGTATCTGAAATTGAGCAACTTAAGGCAGAAAACTCTGAGCTTAAAGAAAATAATATTAAACTTAAAAATGATTTTCAAAATGCTCAAAAAATTTCCAGCTCAGAAGATGCTTCAAGTTCTCAAATATTTTGAAATATTATGACTATAGTTTTTAGAAGTTTCTAGCTAAAAGCATAGACAGAAGCAAGATGGCTTCCATGATCTATGGAGTTTCTAGAAACAACAGAAAAGGGTTAGGATATAAATCCCCCAGAGGGAAAGAAATATATAAACCAAAATTTGTTTATGAAATGAAAATCACGTACAAACCATTATACAAACAATTTGAGTTTGGTCACACACACAATATTAAATACATGTCACACTCTGAAATTTTTTTTGTTAAACCAAGGTGCAAACAGAACTTTAGGAAAACTAACTATAAAGGACCCAGAAGGATATGGGTACCAAAAGAAAAAATTATCTATGTTTCAGATATTCTAAAAGGTGACGTTGAAACACCAACCTTAGCACCTGGACTCTGGATGCTAGCTAGACATGACGGGAAAAAGGTTTATGTTCCATGTTTTGGAACTTAAAGGTAACCAGAAGGAAAAAGTCAGGGGCTCTGGAACTATGGGAATGGAACATAAGTTTAGTAGTCAACCTCTGAAGAAATAGAACAAAAGATCACTCAGAAGTTGCATTTATAGAAGCTCTGGATTAAAAAAATAACTCAACCAGAAGATTATCTTCTGTATGAGTGTACAGAAGTACTATTGCCAAACTCTGACGGAACAGCTCAGAAGGAAAACTCAGAAGTTCACATGTCAAATTCTGAAGACTAAACAGAAGCGCCACCCAAAAGTTCTGACTTCTGAAGAAAATCTAAACAACGTCAGAACCTCTGAAGAAACTCTCCACATAAAATATCCAAGAATTATCTCAGCTCATCCAAAAGATGTCATTATAGGAAAGAAAAATGACCCTATCAGAACTAGATCCACCCTTAAAATAAATGAAGAATCAATGTTTGGACTAGTTTCCATGATTGAACCAACTTCTATAGATGAAGCTCTGAAAGATAATGATTGGATTATAGCTATGGAAGAAGAACTCAACCAATTCTCCAGAAATGACGTATGGGATTTAGTTCCAAAACCAAAAGGATTTAACATCATTGGAACAAAGTGGGTGTTCAGAAACAAGCTAAATGAGCAAGGAGAAGAGAAACAAAGCACGATTGGTTGCACAAGGGTATAGTCAGCAAGAAGCAAGCCACTATAGCACTCTCACAACAGAAGCAGAATACGTTGCTGCTTATGGCTGTAGTACCCAGATGCTCTGGATGAAGAGTCAATTAGAAGATTATCATCTGTATGAGAGTAAGATCCCTAACTTCTCTGACAGTACTTCCGCTATTTGCCTTTCTAAAAATCCTATTTTACACTCAAAGGCAAAACATATTGAAATTAAACATCATTTCATTAGGGACTATATTCATAAAGGAATTTTAAATTTAAACTTTGTTGATACAGACCATCAATGGGCTGACATTTTTACAAAACCACTTTTTGAAGATAGATTTAAATTTATTTTGAAAAATTTGAGTATGGAAAATTGCCCTGAATGAAATTTTGTTCAATATCATTTTAGTCAGAAGTTCTGTGTTAAATGAACCTCTAACTAATTAACTCTTCATAAGTGAGAAGAGAAGTTAAGTTAGAAACCATATCTAGAAATTCTGAAACCTTCAAACGTTTCAAGTTTTGATTATGGTCAGAAGTTCATTAAAGTAAAACGGTTGTAACGCTGTAACCCAGAAGTTGAACACGTGTTCAGAAGCTTCTTATAGGTTACTTAAACATGTGTGTTAGCTATTGACAAGAAATTTCTTAGTAATTGTTGATATTTTTTCAAATCTTAAGAAATCCCTCCAGTGTCAGAAGATACTTATGTGTGAAGACTGCTTTGCTCTTAAATTTTTTTTCTTCATATTTTGGTTTGTGACAAACCTTCAGAATCTATTTTTTTAAAGTCATCAAAACTTTGTTTCTCTTTACATTTTTAAATGAATTTTTGATTGTGACAAAAAGGGGGAGAAAAATAAGATTTTGAACTAATTCACTATAACATGTTGATGGAACAAAATGTCAAGCATTTCTAACAAAATATACAAGTGTACATTTTTGCTTCTAAGTGATACAGAAAAGTAAACTCTGGAAGCTCAAAAGGTCGTGCTGAAAGCAAACTCTAAAAAGTAAACTTTGGAAGCTCAAAAGACCGTGCTGAAAGCAAACTCTGAAAGTAAACTCTAGAAGCTCAAAAGTTTAAGTGCTGAAAGCAAACTCTGAGAAGTAAACTCTGGAAGAAAAGAAAAACTCAGGGAAGTTCTACCTTGAAATTTTCTCTTTTCAATATTTAGCTCAGGGGAAGACTATTAATTTCAGGGGGAGATTATTAATCTCAGGGGGAGATATTTTTTTCATATACAAAATTTCTTAAATCAAAATCTAGTTAGTTTTGTCATCATCAAAAAGGGGGAGATTGTTAGAACAAAGTTTGTTTCTAATAATATATATTAAAGTTTTGATGATAACAAGCATAATAAATTTTGTATGAATAAATATGATACTCTGATGTATACATGTTTTATTTCAGAAGGTGTTCTGACTCTAGCGCAAAAATGGAAAATATCATTCTGAGCAAAAGATGAAGTTAGAAGTTCTAATGAGAGCAGAACTTCTGGACAAAACACGCTCAAAGGAACTGCTGAAAGAAACACATTTTAGAAGTTTGAATGGGACAAAACACGCTCATAGAAACTGCTGACTGAAACACACCTTAGAAGTTATGAGAGAGAACTTCTGGAAGACACGCTACAAAGAAAGCTTCTGAAGTAAAGAATAAAATACAACTTATTATGGAAGCTAGCAAAGCGCAACCTCTGATGGAAAGCACCAATAATATATTCTGAATAGAAGATGTATAACAAGGCTTACAGAAGATGAAGTATTAGAAGTTCTTATGAGAATAAAACTTATGGTCAAGCAAGCACAACGCAAAAGCAAGCACAGCACAGAAGCAAGCACAGCGCAGAAGCAAGTACAACACAGAAGCAAGCACAGCGCAGAAGCAAGCACATCGCAACTTCTGATAGAAGCTAGCATAGTGCAACTTCTGATAGAAGAAATCACGGCGCAACTTCTGATAGAAGCAAGCACAGTGCAACTTCTGATAGAAGCAAGAACAGTGCAACTTCTGATAGAAGCAAGCACAACGCAACTTCTGATAGAAGCAAGAACAGCGCAACTTTTGATAGAAGCAAGCACAACGCAACTTCTGATAGAAGCATACAAGAGTAAACTTCTGATGGAAGCACCAACAAAAGTTATGATGAGAAAATATTTAGAAGATCTTTATCAATATGTACGTTACTTCCTAAAAGACCAAACCTGTCAACAGTAACGTAAACCCACTGAGCGAAGAAAAGAAGTACTTGAGTGGTTCAACTTCCAAGAAATATTTAGCAAGCTATTTACGTCAAAGGCTAAGCAAAGTCACGTGAAGCTAAGAAAGTAATAATTACTTTTTCCATTCTTCAAGACACGCTACTAGCAACGGGAAGAATCTAGAAGCATTATTTAACGATTCAAATTCAAAGAAGAAAAAGTATTTATATATAACACATACAGTACAAGAAAGGTGCATCAACAAAAAGAGAAAATATTGTACAAACAAAACAACTTTCACAAGAAGAGATATTGTACGAAAGAGAATAATTCAACAACATCTTCTAGCAACTTACAGAAAGTCATTTCCAAAGTAAACTTGTTGGAAGTACAAAGAACTATCTTTTGTAAATTAGTTTACTATTTATTGATCTTAATTTTTGTGTAAACTTCACTTAGTGAAGAATAGCTTTTCTAGAAGCACTTTAGTACACAGTCACTCAGAATTTAACATTCTGATAGTTGTTCCTTGAGAAGACCAGTTTGGGTCAGAATTCTTGAGAGGGCTAGGACTAGTTGAGTCTTAGAGGTGTTAGTCACAACGGTTAGTTGTGCGGTTTGTTCCTTGAGAAGACCAGTTGGGTCAGAATTCTTAAGAGGGCTAGGACTAGTGAGTCTTAGAGGAAGTTAGTCACACCGGTTGGGTAGTGCACTCTGTAATCGTTGATTATAGTGGATTAAGTCCTCGCTGAGAGAGGCGAAATCACCTTGGCGGGTGGATGAGTAGTTTGAGTGTCAAACAAACCAGGATAAAAATACTTGAGTATTTTATTTGTTGTTTGGGTAAAAGATCTAAAAAGTAAGAAAAACTTATTCACCCCCCCCCCCTTCTAAGTGTTTTTCCAAGCCTTCAAATTTCTCTATAAATATAGACACTTGAGAAGTAGAAGGAATATGAAAAATAGAAATTTATCCAACCTTTTCTCTACCATTTCAAATATTATAAATCATCCTTTTACTTTATTAATGCATGAGTAAAGTATGGGAAACATAATTCTATAAGCTATTATCAAAAGATACGCTTAGTGTGTTTGTGCAATTCACATTAAGGAATTCAAAGTATCCTGAAGGAAATTCGCTGATAATCTCAATTGCATCCAATATACTATAATTGGTGGGGGCGAATTGTTCCTAAAGGTTAGTGTGAAATTCACACGCTTTGAATTTCCAAGTATAATTTCCATCAAAACTTTCTTTGATCAAGGGCTGCCACATATCCACCAACAACCACAAATATTCAACAATCTTTAGGAACAATTTGTTACTTAATCAATGGCGGAGTCACTTAAAGAAATGACATCTAATTTTGTGAAATTGGATAAGTTTGATGGAAGAAAATTTATTCGTTGGCAGAAAAAGATGAAATTTTTTCTTACAACTTTAAAAGTGAAATATGTTTTGAATACAACAAAGCCAGAAGAAAGAGATGAAGAAACAATCATTGAAACAAGCGAGAGGAAAAAATGGGAAAATGATGATTACATTTGTATGGGCCATATTCTTAACAGTAATGTCAGATTCTTTGTTCGATATCTATCAAAGTAGTGAATCTGCAAAAGATCTTTGGGATAAATTATGGATTTGAGTCTCACTAGGCAAGATATATTTGATCTCTTTTTCTAGTAAAAGAATTTAAAACAAGAATAATAATATTATATATATAATTAATATAAAATATTGATTAGAAGAACTTGAATATTAATTTATTTTATGAGAGTTTCTAACATATATACCTTTTGAAGAGCTCATTCAAAATTGACAATTTGTGGCCACATGGAATATGGTTTTATTATGTAAAAAGTGATAGGTCTAAATTCACATGTTAAGTAGGTATATATAGCCTCTTTCTGGCCTAGTTAAATGAAAAGATTCTCAAGGTATATAATCTTAGGTTTGACACACACGAACCCCGTCCTATTAGACAAAATGGTGGATGACTTATCACTAAAGCTATATCAAAGTGTGGCTAGCCAAACATTAAGCCTCAATGTTAATATCTCAATAACGAGTCACACAATAACATGGTGAATGGCTCACTACTGAGAACAAAGCAAGATGTGGCGAGTTCACCCTCATATCCTTAATATATTAAAACAGAATACACGTTTAAGCGTCAAATTTAGTATAAAGTCCCGCCTAAACACGTGCATCGCACGGGGTGAAAGTACTAGTTTAAAATGTGTCTTACCACGCCTAACCTCATTTTCCCTCCCATGGAACCTCACATGGTAGGAGGAAAATGTGCCCAAAACAACGAAAATAAGCAAATTACCTTTGGAATTTTTGTAGTGTCATTGTGGTCACTATAAGATCTCATTGTGGCACGATATTGTTTTTTCCAGCACATTATGGTCACTATGGAAAGCATTGTGGCCACTATGAAAAGCTTTTATGATACGTTTTGAGCATTTTTAAAGACAAAGACATATTTTACAAGAGTTACCAATTTTGGAGATAGAAAGTGACAACAAGGCAATTGTGGAGTTTAGGAATATGAGTTTTCAACCATCGGAGACCTCATTTTTCATTGAGTTTCATGTACTTTTCTTCTAAATCCATGGTATTGAATTATATTACTTTTAGTAGCTAATTTACTCTTGATTCGGTTTAACAAAAGTTGATTTATCTGTTGAACTATGTGCTAACTTTGTACTACTTTTCAAGATTTTGATATTCTAATTACTATTTAGTTATGGTAAAATATCCTTTAACTTAAAAAAAAGGTTTATATTGGTCTTTTAACTTTTCAAGGCGCTTCATTTTAGTCATTTTTGTCTAATTAGCGACAAATTTAGCCACTGATTTTTGAGTTTTTTCGTCGCTAATTAGACAAAAGAACTAAAATGAAGCATTTTGTAGAGTTAATGAACCAATATGAACTTTCTTTTTAAGTTAAGAGACCAAAATGAACCTTGACGTTAATATATAGGACCAAAAAAGATATTTTGCCTTTAGTTATTCCTGATCTTAATGTTATTTGTGTGTTGACGAACATATGAATTGAATTAAGGTTCGTAGTGATTACCGACCTAACATTGTGAATCCAAAATAGAATAATTATTCGGATTTAGTAATTTATTAATGAATAAATAATTATAAGTTTGTGATGAGAAATTAACGAACATTCTTGCCTATTTTTATTTTGAATTCAACTTAGATATTAGTGAGTTATCGTTAAAAAGAGTGAGTTATATGCTAAGGAATTGAATATAACGGCCGTATTAATTAATCGTGATTCTAGAAAATCACTTCATAAAAATAAACGCAATTATCAACAGTGATATTCAATGGACTCGAAACAAAAGCGAATTGCTTTCTCCATATCTTATTTTTCAACGGCTTTATTTTCACAATTTACTTTTGCAAATCAAAATTGAAAACGCAGTATATTTACTTTAAGAGCATACTCATCACTTTGGCTAAATAATAAAAAGTAAAATTTTAGAAAAATATGAGAAATATTTTTTTTTTAAAAAAAGAGATAAAAGTAAAAAATCATACCGAATGTCGAATGAGATATATATTTACAGAAAAGTAATAAAGAAAAAAGCACACTATTCCAAAAGTCATATTTTAAACATGGCATCAATTGTGCTAACATTAGAGACCAAAAGAAAAGAACAAGAAACTATAAATAGTTTTATTGTTGGTTAAGTTATTAAAGAAAGAAAAATTAACCTAGCGTTATCAATAAAATTATTTGGATGCGCTTTTGTGTAACAAAATGTGATGTCTTTTTGAATTTGATGCTTGAAATTCTGAATAATAGAAAATGAAGAATAAAACATTGAATCAATAATAAAACCAAGCATCTGACAAATGGGTTCTATGGTGTAGTGGTTAGCACTCTGGACTTTGAATCCAGCGACCTGGGTTCGACTCCCGGTAGGACCTGTTAATTTCATTTTAGTTTTGTCAATTTGTCAATATTTTTCTTAGTATATTTAATTAATTTAATAACAAATAAAATGGAAAGTTTAGCGAAGGGAATGCATGCTTATCTTTATTTCTTTCCTTTAAATTTGGGAGAATGAGGTGGAGTCATTTATTGTTTTAATTTCATAAATTATTGTTATTTTTATATCTCTTAAATTTACTTTTGTTAATCAAATTAATTTCTTCTTTCTTTTCTCTTGATTAAAAAATAAATTAATTTCTTCTATTAATTTTTATATTTATTGTCTAAGACAAAGTAATATTGTTTACTTTGGGTTCCCTCTTCATTTATTTATTTATTTTGTTTTTATACTTTCTATCTCTCTTAATTTCATTCCATCTCTTGATTTTTTTTTTAATAACACGAGAGAGTGATATCAAAAGAGATTAAGGGTTAAGAAAATGAGTAGAGAACAATGAAAGGAAGATCCAAATTCAATATTACTAGTTGTCTATCATAGACTTCATTATTATTTCTAAAATTTTAATATCTTTGCATTGGATTTGACAACTATATTGAATCTAATGATAAATCATAAACAATTATTATTTTTAAATATTTTTCATCTTCTCTCCTATTCTTCTTCTTTATCTTCCTTCCTAAACATCATATTTGTACACCTTCATTAAAATAAAAATAAAATAAATTTTCAATTCATTTTAAATAACAAAATAGATTAAGACTAGCATGATGCGCAAGTGGATATTTATTTCTTTTTTATTAAAATTTTAATTGTAGTTAATATATTTTATTTTAATAGACATGTTTAGTTAATTTATATTTATAATATTTTATTTTAAATTATATATTTAGGATAATCAAATATAGTAAAAGTAAATATATTGATTTTTTTGAAAAATATTTTATTTTAATTTTTATCCACATATTTCCAAATATATTTTATTTTTTTTATGTTATTATATGTAATGTTATTGAGATAATTTATTATATATTTTTGAAAATATATACATAAAGGTATAAAAAATTATGCACAATTCAAAAACTTAAAATATATATTATATTTATTAAATGATTTGGAAGCACACATGTTAAAATGTTATATATGAAATGATATTATACAAAGAATTTAATTCTTAAAATTTATAATTATAGTTAATAATATACGTTTATGATATGAAATTAAATAAAAAATGAGACGAAATAGTTTTAAATTGTATAATTATAATAAAGAAATGAAATTAAATAAAGAATATAATTAACTTTTAAATTTACATTTAATTCATAATATATAATTTTAAAATTTTAGAAAGACATGCTAATTTTGGAAGAAATTTAAATTAAAAAAAATGAAAGTATTTGTATTTGATCATATTAAGGATATGTGATCATATTATTGATAAAATGTTTTATTTTATATTTTTTTATTAGAAATAAATATTTGTAATTATATATATATATTATTGATAATGTTGATTATTTTGCCATCTTTCAATTATTTATATCTCATACGAAAATAAAGGCTAAATTACAGTTTTTATCCCCATATTTTGGTGTCTTCACGATTTTGATCCCTCTATTTTATTTTTAAACACTTTTGGTCCCTCATCCCCACTTTGGCTCCAAAAAAGTCTATGTGTTATTTCTTATTAACAAGTGGCATGCATTTAATTTACAGGTCATTTATTGATAACAAACATTTTAATTCTTTTATTTAAAGATTTTCAGGTTATCTTTGCCTTTCCTTTCCGTTTCGTGACGTTTCAGTCTGTCGTTCTCTTCTCTTTCCTCAAAAATTCCATATTTCCTCACAAATTACAGGGCTTGTTGTTACACCCCAAAATTTACCCTCTTAGGCTTAATGTCCCATCTCCAGGAAATTGGATTTTGAATTTGTGTTTATGAGGAATCTTTTCTTCAAGAAATACTTCTGTGGGTTTCATCAGTGCACAGGATTAGGATTTCAGTTTCATAGTATTCCTTATAAGATCATGGCATCACGGGGAGTTGACTAAAATTGATTTTGATAGTTTGTTACAAGTTTCTATCTGATGAGGACATCTTTTGTCTCTATCATTATTTTAAATCTTTTTTTTTTTTAAATTTGAGGTTCACTTAAATTGTTTTAGAGTTTCCTCGAAGTTACGTGAAGGTTTGCTTTTGTCCAGTCAATGATTGAGAGTGGAATTGTTCCAAGCTTGCAAGAAATTTGGGTGATAGTTTGGATTATTTGAGTTTTCTTGGAACACAAGTTAGCGTGAATTTAAGAATAAGGAGTTGGACTCATTGTTTGTCTGCTATGTACATTGATATCACATGTGCTAGGCTAAAGTATCCATTTATGGTTCATTTTTCAATTAAAGTTCATTAAAAAAAACCATTCAAATTTATTTTAAAAAAAAACATGGCAAGATGCATTCGAAATATACAAATTTTCTTTCAAAATTCAATTTGTATTTTATACAAGTTTATAGGACATTACAAAAGAACTTACATTTCTTTAAAGTTTGTTACAAGATTGGTTCAAGTTCCTAATAACTAATTTTACAATGCAAACCAAGAGAAACTTTGGATCCTATGATTTCTAAACGGATTTCCTACTACTTTTGAATTTCCCTCCAAAGCTTTAAGTTTCCTCTTCAAAATACTTGTTCTCACACTTTGTCATGATATTATCTTCAAGTCTTCATCTCCTTTACTTCCATCATTTAGCCACTCATGAAACAAAAAAGAAAAAGAGAATTGGTCAGAAATTCAAGCAAAACAATAAGAAAGTTTTCTTCCTAACTCATCATTAGGGTTTTGTTCAAGAATCAGGAGGTTTTTTTTAGTTAAGTTCAAGCAACATAACAAGCCTCATGAAGTCAGAACTCAATCATTGGCCAAAAGCTCCTATTGCAAATCATAAAGTAAAAACTTTAGTTCACAAAAAGGAGGGTGTGGAAATAACTCAGGAAATAACATCATAGTTACAACAAGCAGCATGGCATAAGAGACAAAAGGAAGCTAATAACAAGTACAGAAGATCAGATTTCCAGCCCAACAACAAGTTCAAACTCAGAAAACAACAACAAAAGTTTCAGCCCAGTGCATCACAATCCAGCAAGTTATACAGAATATTGCTAAGTCCAGTACAGAAAACCAAAGCTGGCATACCAGATTTCATGACTAACATGTCAAAAATCAAAATACCAAAGCCTAATCCGAATTTCACATCAGGCTATGTTCTAAAAAAATAATCTCAGAATCAAAACCCTAAAAGACATCACTATAAATACATTAATGCACAGATTTCGAGGCAGGAACCATTGTTCAAAAGAAACCCTAAAACGGCGTCAAGCCTAATTTCCCAAACAAACCCTAGCAAACAGCAAGAACAACAAAAACCCTATATCATCATTTTCCAAACGCAAATCCCTTCAGAAATCAAAAAAGGCAAAGACAGAAAGAGTTTCAGAAAGGTAATACTGGATTTTCGAAGGAAGAGGAGGAGGTTGCGAACCCCATGGCCTCTGTCCTTCTCTTTCTCTTCCATTTATTTCATTTTCGTGCATTAACCGCCGCCGTCGGACACTCGTTTAGAGATTAGGGTTTTTCTTTCCCCTTTTAGATTTAGGATCCACCTGTAAGAATCAGAAAAAACCAACCATGGATTAGTTTGAAACAGAAGCAAACGAGCCAAAAAACGTAAGAAATCATGTTCTGGGATGAGCCGCCGCCGTCACCGCCACGAGGGCGATTTCTGACGCGGCCATCTTTCTTTTTTTTCCGGCGCGATCGTGAGAGCACAGGGACGAGAGCGATCATGAGGAACTAGAGACAAGAGAGAAATCATGAGAAAACATGCAACGACCAGATAATCGCGAGAAGATGAGAGATGAGCGGACGAGAGCGATCGTGAGAGATTGAGAGGATGAGAGTATTTTCGAAAACAGAAGCGCATCTGTTTATTTTTTATTATGTTAATTTTTTTCTTTAAAACATAGGTTAGTATTAGTTTAGGATAATTAGTTTAGTCTTGGCTTGTTAATCCAGGCTGTGACACTTGTCACCGTCTGTATGGTCTATTTTTCATCCGATGCAAGTACATCCATGATAGCAACTTTGCTCCTCCCCTCATAACCGTTAGATCTCTTGAAATCCGGATCCAGTGTCCCAGAATGATGGTCCACACTATGCTCCATGGAACCTCCCATACATGATCTAGCAAATATTATTGGGCTTAGACTCTGCTTGCTTTTCACATCCCCAGATCTGACTACAATCATAGGCCCATTTCTAAATTCACTCTTAAATTTATTTATTTATGCAAATAATTTTAATTTGATGTATTAAATAATAATTAGCATATGATAGTTTTTATTTGATAAATTATCGATTAAATTATTAGTTGATTTTTTACCAAATAAAAAAATCCATCCTAATAATTATTTAAATTTCAATTGTATTGTGTGATATGTTTATCTGCCGTTTATCCGCTTGTATGCTTTATTCCACGATTGTACACTCCACCCACAATTAATATAAAAAACGAATCTGATCTCTCATTTTGGTTCCCATACCAAATTCTCTAAGGGTCTCATAGTTGGGATGGGCATGGCCATCCTCACAAGATTAATCAAAGCCCTTGTTGCTTTGATTAATCATAACCCGAATAAATATTGGTCCACATACTAACTATCCATGCACCAGGGTCTCATGGTTGGGGATAGGAGCACCTATTCTCACGAGGTTAATCAAGTCCACATACTTGGTTAATCATAACCCGAATCATTACTTCTCTCCGTTCAATACCGAAATTCTTAAAACACTTTCCAATTAAAATAATTAATTGAATTTGTTTTTTAAATCAATTTTCATAAAAGAACATTTGGATGAGATTTGTTTCAATTGTTAAATGATAGCCTAACAATTTAAACAAATCGAAGTTTTTAGATTGTTAGATGGTAGCCTAATAAACTAAAAATTTCTATCCATGTTTTAAAACAAAAATTATGGTGTTGTGGCAGTTGGTTAAATTGTTGGATGATAGCTCGACGATTTAATTAAATTTAAAGTATTTGGGTCATTAGATGATAGCCTAATAATTCAAATACTTTTATTCCATACACTTAATAAATGTGAACTTTGCTTCACCTCACCCTTTTCATAATAAAGATTTTAGATGAGAGATGATTGGTCGAGCTCACTCACCAATTTCAAGTATTTGAATCGTTAGATGATAGCCTAACATTTTGGTATTTATCATCCACAACTTAAAATCAACTCAATCCATTCAAATTCTTTTCCGCTTATATGCGATCACCAAAAACATTTCTATTAAAATCAATACAACCAATTCAAACATTTTCAAGAAGAACTACGGAGTTTTGACTTTCCCATTGCACGAGGGACTACGTAGGCACAAGGTTTTGAAACCGCGGCAAACTCAAAATAATAATAAACAAACCCCTTATCTTTTTTCCTTGTTCATAATTTAGAAATTAGCGAATACACACACAAACACTTAGAGCTAAATGGGTCCCATCGAGTACGATGGACGTAAGAGGTGCTAATACCTTTCTCTTGCGTAACCGACTCCTGAATTCATATCTTTTGGTCATGTAGACCGCCTTATCCGATGTCGTGGGTTTTATCTATATTTTTCTGTTCTTTTTAGAACAAATAAAATTAGATGGTGACTTCATTGTTTTGTTTTAAAAATTAAAATGATTTTTGAAAAACGAGTTGCTTCAGTGGGCGACTTCACTGGGGAAATTTTTAAAATCTTTTTGACTAAGCGAGTCAAACCTAGTTTAGTTCTTCACATGTTTGTGTGTTTGTTTATCGCTTCCTTCTTTATGCTTATTTATTGTTTATTGCTTATTATTCTCTTTACGTTTTATGTATATTATTCTGTATATATATTATTGTGTTGGGAATTTATGGGTGTTGATACATAGATAAGCCCACTACCCAAGCTTCTAGATAACATTTTTAGGAATAGAGGGGTTGCGTAGCCTAGGTCCCCATGAATCCAATGTCTTGTGGACCGAAGCAAAGACTCCGACTTATAGTTGGTTGTTTTAAGGAGGTCTTTGACCCGCATGATAGTGCAGGACATCAATCTTTGGACAAACGACCTATAACTCTAAGTTTGTTCATGTTATCCAAGCCTAGACCGACCGCTCAAATATTGGATTTCGAGCATCCTATTAAGAGTCGTTTCTTGGAGTATACTTTTGCAAATATTATCACTACGTAGGTTTTACGCGTGTTGATAATATTTGTAAAAGGGGATCTGAGACCCCAAGAAACATTTAGCAAAAAACTATAGGACTAGCCTTGCCCGGGGAATTGTTGGGTAGACGTCGAAACCATGACCGACCAATCCTATGAACCAGCTTTATTTAATTTGCAACATACATTACATACATTTTCGCAAAACAACTTAACATATAACTTTTATTTTCAGGGAACCTTGTAGGCTTTGTTGGTGCAGTAAGCAGAAAGGAAGAATGAATCCAACTGTGAAGAACGTTCCACATCTCAAATTCAAAGAGCTGAAGATAGGGAAGCTGATAACTCAAAGCGAAAGAATTCCACCTGTCAGTAGAGCTTATTTTGGGAAAAGGTTTGGGAATATTTTGGATCTTTTGACTGCCAACATAGACATGGAAGCTTTGATTTCTTTGACAAAATACTATGATCCGCCTCTTCGATGCTTCACATTCCAAGAATTTCAGCTTGTTCCTACGATTGAGGAGTTTGAGAGAATTCTTAATTGGCGTTTGGAGAATGGCATTCCATTCATCAAAATAGGAGAAGACTTGGAAAAGGGCGATATAGTTGCTGCCTTGTCTCTCCCTGCTAGCGAAGTGGCACCTTGGGTTACAGACAAAGGTACTCTCAGACAGAATCTGGAAGATAAGCTATCAAGTTTGAGAGTTCAAGAGGATTGGCTGACTTTCAGTTCCATTCTGGATTTGCTCATCTTCGGGGTAGTCATGTTTCCAACCAATGAAATTGGTTACGTGAGCCCGTCTGCTATTGGTATATTCATGTCAGATAATCCTATTCCTGCATTATTGGCTGATGTTCTTTACCATCTCCATGAGAGACATCTGAAAAGGCGAGGGGTGGTTATGTGTTATTCTCCACTGTTGTATTTATGGTTGAAATCTCATATCCCTCAGAGTGGACCATGGGAGAAGATTTTGAGAAATTTAACATGGTCTCAAAAATTGGCCTCGCTTACGGCTGATGGTGTATTATGGCATTCTCCAGGTTGGGGATTTGTTGATGTTATCACTCACTATGGTGCATATTCTAATGTCCCTTTAATTGGGTCTGTGGGTCTGTGCATATTCTCTACACCTCTCTTTCTACTGATTTCAACCATCTAAGCCCAACAAATTATTCTAATTTTATTATTATTACTAATAGTCAACTATTATTATTATTATTATTATTATTATTATTATTTATTATTATTATTATTATTATTATTATTATTATTATTATTATCTATCGGCTAGTCAACAATTAATCCAATTAACGTCTCTTATAATAATTCCGATAATTCCCAACTTCGACTAATTCCAATAAATAATTTCTTATATAATTTAATTAAATAATTAATTAAATTTTTGGGCGTTACAACTCTCCCCCACTTAGAATATTTTCGTCCTCGAAAATCTATCCGACACAAGCATCCTCAACTTCGCTTCCAACTCTCTGATCCTCAGTTGCGTTTGGTAACACTCCGACTACTATCTTTCCGATATAACAACAACTCAACATGGTTAAATCAAATACGCAAATGTTAATCTTCCAATACTCTTGAAACATAATCGTTACTGTCTTGCCAACCATTTTAGCAATACCTTGAAACAATATCTTACAAAATAGTAACAACTACAACTCGCTTAATTTCTTGTACAACATGGTATCCTCACTTAACAACATTCTGGTTGTAGCACCCACTACTTACTTACCATTAAGATAGAAAAACAATTTTATATCATCCAACATGATCTCGTCTACTATCAACAAGAGATTAAGGGTGATCAGTTCCTCAATTTGTCAATAAATAGCCGACAACCATAATAGATATTAAACTGTCGTCACTAACATTAATAGAATCCTTTTTCCAACTTCCACTCACAGTTCAAAGATCCCAACGACTCCAACAACTTCTACAATTTTTTAAAATCAATCCCAATAATTCTACAACATGGCCTACTTAAACAACAACTTACTAAATTCTATCTCATAGCAACTATTCTTTTCCAATACAATCCAACTTGTCAAACAACCAAAATATTAAATCAGACATTAATTCAAGAAACAAAGAAGGCTCCTACAACATTTGCACTGTATCCATTAGTAGCATACTAATATGATATCTCTCAACCAAACACATCAGAGAAGCAAAGCTTCTCCCCCACTTAGCTTCAACTAACTCCGCAACAACAATCGAAAACAACAAGTACCGATGGTTCCACACACTTGTCACGTATAAAGGAAGTAGACAACATTAGACAACACGGCCGACAGATCGACTGCTCGATACCACTAATGTAACACCCCAAATTCTACCCGAAAATATATCGAAAATCGAGTAATTAAAATTTTCAACAAAACATGGGATGCCACATTTCAACATTAACAACACAACTGATAAGATACATAACACTTTTTAATTTGGAGAATCTCATAACAACTTGCAGTAACTTTCAAACAAAATACTTTTTTATTACTACGCAGCGGAATTCATAGTTATACAACTGAATATATTATACTAATAACAACTTGAAACATCTTGCTCAACTTTCAACATACTTAACAACATTCTATTTCACAACATCACTTAGGATTCAACAAATTATACTAATAACAACAAGAGTCAACAATATAAACAACATAGAGCAAACGTCCCCCCGAGTGTTACGTATCAGAGCAAAGACACCGACTTGAACCCCAACAATAACTAATTCTTCCATTCTTGAATACCTGCACGTTACCAGTATAAAGGCAACGGCGAAACAAATGAAGGGGTGAGATATCTAACAATCTAATAAATTGTATGATAAATAATATATGGTAGAATTTAGATAACTTAAATCACCACTTCGCAACTTATTCTCACAACCAACAATCACAACATAATCATCAACGTAATATAATGACAACAATTTTTCCACACAATAATATTTATCACAACATATTCGTCAACGTAACAACTTAACTCAACACAACTTAATAACAACAACTTAATAACAACGCCAACTTATAACAACAATAACTTATAGCAACAACAACTTATATCAACAACAACACAGCGACAATCACTAAACAACGAATAATAACAACAACTTTAACTTGCGACTCAATATGTGACTCAACTATGCAAATGCATGTGGTACCATTTAGAGCAGAACTCCCAACTTAAAATCATGCCAGTTTATCGAGGCATTAACAAGGCATAAGCCTTCATCGTGGTGCCATTAAGGTCAAGGCATAAGCCTTCAACTTTCAACGTGGTGCCAATCCAGGCCAACTTAATAATGCAATGTATGCCATGCAACCTCAACTTCAACAACAAATACACAACAATGCAACAACAACATACAACATACAACAACAACTTAAAATATACATCAATGACATCAACTTAGATCAACACTGGTCATTCGACCTACAACTCAAGCATGTCCATAAATCAGAACAATTCAACTTATTCAACATTGGCCATAGGCCTGCAACTTCATCAACTGCAAAACAACTTATCAACGGTGGTCATACGACCTACGACTTCATCAACGTATCAACAACAATAATAATTTATCAATAAAATTAATACGAGCAAACAAAAACCAATTTCATCACAATCTGCAACTTTGCAATTTATTAACAACATCAATACCAGCAAATAACAACGACAATTCAACGGAAACAACACAACACAAAATCAACCAAAATAAACTACAAATAAACCACGTAATTGTTCGGACTATTTCGACCATTTCTGATTAATTAATCTTCTACTAAATTAAACCACCACAATCCCTACAACTCTAAAATAACTCTAAGTTGCTCAAAATTGCACTCCTGTGTATAAAATAATATTTATGCAAATAATTGGTTAATGGTTTGACTCAAGTAATAGCAAAACAACTCTACAGGGGGTCAAATACTTTTACCTTTAGTTCTACGGATAATTAGATCTAATTTTAAACAACTCGAAAACAACGCTGACAACTCTAAACATGTCAGAATCACCTAAAACAATTAAAGTATGACTCTTAATAACTCAAAATAACTCCCGACAATTTTATTGACAAATCTAACAAGTCTATTAAAATTGAAAATAATTAAATTAACTCGTTAATCTATTTATTTATCTCTAATTCCAAAACTCCTAAAATTATTCTATTAATAATATTAAATCATCATTATTATTATTATTAATAATAAAATATTATATACTAGTAACTTAAAATACTTAGTACTGGTTTTTCAACGTGACTAACATACAATACCTATAACCTGTTATTTCCAATTTAACACCAGTACTACAATGATACCAAAATCAAATTGCTATATTCTTAATTATTAAAACAAAAACCAAAAGATATATATATATATATATTGATAGTAGATCACTCTAAAGACAAAAGACTTATACCAAAAGATAGATGGCTCTATTTATATTTTATACTATAAAATTTCATTATACATAATTAATACATAAGAGAGGTGTTGTGTGTCTGTTTTATGCCGCTGGAGTATTAGCTATAGCAATTAATTGGCTTTAGATTAAAAATACAACAACGTATTCAATAGCTAAATAAAGGGCATGTAGCTGCTACAATATACCATATGAATGTGACGCTACAGGGAACTAACTATATTCTCATCTCATTCATGCACAAATTCAACACGGAAAATCCAAACAATTTCAGAAACAGGACAACTACGATTGTATGGTAAATTCTCCATTACCCTAATTCCCACATACTACTCATCATACAACCCATTAGAAAATTAGAACCCCACCCTTACCTGGATTGAAGGTCGCTCGTGAATTTGGCTTTGGCCTACAATTTTCTCGCACGACAGTTTTTCTCCCAAGCCTATTCCTCTTTTTCTTCCTCTTTTCACATATACTATTCTTTTCCCCTTTTCTTCTCCTTGTTTTCTAACAACCTCTTAAAAAACCTAATTTCTTATTATTTATAATAACTAATAATTATATTTCTCTTATTGGACCTATTTCTCTACACCTCTCTTTCTACTGATTTCAACCATCTAAGCCCAACAAATTATTCTAATTTTATTATTATTACTAATAGTCAATTATTATTATTATTATTTATTTATTATTATTATTATTATTATTATTATTATTATTATTATTATTATCTATCGGCTAGTCAACAATTAATCCAATTAACGTCTCTTATAATAATTCCGGTAATTCCCAACTTCGACTAATTCCAATAAATAATTTCTTATATAATTTAATTAAATAATTAATTAAATTTTCGGGCGTTACATGATTCCTTACCAATCAATACCAGAAGTTTATTCTTTGGAATTGATTTTGAGACGAACCGAGCATTTTTCATCTGATACGCATCGTTCAAAAAATCATATCTCACTCGATTTTCATCGAAACGAGGTGGTACCAGTGTCAAAAGTTCAAAAATCCCGTTGCCTGTGTTTGTTGCGAAGGTTCCGAGTTCGAATTTTGATCAGAAGACCCTTGTTCGAGGCTGTTTCTCTAAAGAGCGCAATAAAAATTCTGCACGTGTCATATGCCTGAAAAGTGTGCTAAAACTTCAAAAATTCATATCTCCTAGACCGTTTGTTTAATCGAGTCAAAATTTTGTCTTAATCACGCAATTTCGCGTTCCGAACATTTTTCGTGAAGAGTTCGACTTCGAATTTCGCACGGATTTGACTGTTTTGGACTGTTGACGAAAATAATTCGGATAATCGCGATTTGGGCCTAACCTTGGATCCAAGGCACTCCAAAGTCCAATTTTATCACCTATAAATAAATTTTACCTCTCACAAAGTAGGAGAGAAAAATCATTTGTAAAATCTCACCCAAAAAATCTTCATTCTTATCTCTCAATTTTCTCTCAAGTCAAGAACAACAAAAAGGAATATTGGAAGAGCTTCCTCCCTCTCTTACAACCGAGCCACACCCTCACTTTCCTACATCCGCCTCACCGACCACCTCCAGCTTCTCCCGACCACCACCGCCTGCTGCCTTCCGCCCGACTCTATTCAGCCTCTGCCCAACGATCTCCTCCAACCGGTCCTCCATCTCAGCGCGCAAGCCTTTTCGTCCAGCTTCTTTTCCTTTTCCGACCGGCCTCCGCCATGCACCGTCTGAAATCTCCTCTCCTCCTTGAATTTCCACTCGACCTCTTCTTCTACAAGCAACATCAAGGCCTTCTTTCAAGGGATCAAGGTCTTCCTCATCATTTTTCTTCAAGGATCAAGACCTATATCTTCTTATTATCATCAATTGAAGTTTATATTCTTGATTTTATCTCTGATTCTTCGATTAATCTTCAAGAACAAGTAAGTAGCTTATTCCATCACTTATTTTTTAAGTGATTTTTCGAATTGACTTTTCTTGAAATTGATTATTGGAATTAATTGCATTTTGTTTGTTGATTCCAATTCTTGAATTTTTGATTGGAAATTGATTGAATTTAGTTAGATTTCGGAACGTTATTGTGCCGGTGTGAAGGAATTTTGTACATAGAGCATACATACACTTGTATGATTTGAGTTATTTGCATCTAGGTCTCTTGATTTGATCATTTGCATCACACATTGGATGTTCATGCATTAGATTGCATTTAGATTGAATAATTGATGTGAAATTATATGAAATAAGGCTTGATTTACAAACATAATTGTGTCGAAATGTAGCTTTTGTGCATTTAGGCTTTGATGAGGCATTTGTATTGTACATAGTGCATTTAAGTTTGCATTTAGATCATAATTTGCATGTTCATGCATTAATCTACAAGCACCTTGAATAATTGAATCGAGTTTATGTGTCGATGATTGATTTTAATGACTCGAAAGGTGTCGGTGTGTAGTTTCTAGGCACTTTTTCATGTGTTAATGGTGCATTCTTGTTTGTATCAAATCAAAGCATCGTGACATGTTCCATCCTTGATTCAAATTGATCTTAACTCATTCATTTCATTATGTTAAAGTGTGGAATAGGATGATTACTAATTGTTTGCATATTATATGCCATCCATTTTCATTTTGCATTCTTTTGCATGTTAATTTGTTTTGAATTGTTTACCTCATGTACATGAATTAATCTCCAAGCATTCCTCATTTCAAAACCAAAAGGAATGTGAATTGGAAATTAATTCAGTACATGACTTTTCACTTTTTGTAAGCCTTTTTAGGTGTTTTTGTTCATCGGAACTCACTTTTTCTTAAAGGAGCAAGGTAACGATACTTGTTCCCAATGTTTTGGCATGTTTTAAAACCGTTTTTGATGGTTTTGGAACAGAATTTCAAGTGCAACATGCCTAAAACGCTCTTGCTTCCCCGTTCCTTTAAGGTCCGAAAAAACATCGCTTCCACTCGGAGTTAATTAAAACCGATCATATTTTTGAATCCGTTGACGTTTTTTCAAGAACCATGCATTTTTTAATCGATTTTGAGAAGTTGACTTTTTTGCTCCGATTTTGAATAAGTGCTTTCCCAAGCTAATTTCTGTGATTTTATTTCACTTCTTACATGCTTATACTAGTGCATTATCATGTGAATAATCGGTTTTGCATTCGGTGCTCTCTTCATAGTAATTGCTTTGTTAATTCTGACACTTTATTTCATATGCGATGTAAATTGATCATTTTCATTTGAGATTTAGATATGTGGGATACATATCTAGTGCACACATGTGTGTGCATTCTATTGTCTGCTTTCTTGGGTTTACTCCTTTCTTGAAGGTTATTTGATTGATTTGGATATGTGGGATACATATCTGATGCTTGCACACATGTGTGTGCATTCTATTGTCTGCTTGCTTGGGTTTTCACCTTTCTTGCAGGTTATCTGATTGATTTGGATATGTGGGATACATATCTGATTCTTGCACACATGTGTGTACATTTTATTGTCTGCTTGCTTGGGTTTTCACCTTTCTTGCAGGTTATCTTATTGATTTAGATATGTGGGATACATATCCGATGCTTGCACACATGTGTGTGTATTCTATTGTCTACTTGCTTGGTTTTTTACCTTCTTGCAAGTTTATCCGTTTGATTAGGATATGCGGGATGCATATCTTGATGCTTTCACACATGTGTGTGCATTCTATTTTTTGCTTGTTTGGTTTTTCACCTTCTTGCAGGTTTATCCGTTTGATTAGGATATGCGGGATGCAAATCTTGATACTTTCACACATGTGTGTGCATTCTATTGTTTGCTTGTTTGGTTCTTCACCTTCTTGTAGGTTTATCCAGTTGATTTAGATATGCGGGATGCATATCTTGGTGCTTGCACACATGTGTATGCATTCTATTGTCTGCTTGCTTGTATTTTCACCTTTCTTGCAAGTGTATTTGCGTTAGATATGTGGGATAGACATTCTGACACTTATTTGGATACGAACACGCATTCTTGATCAGGATATGTGGGATACATATCTTGTTGCTTGCACACATGTGTATGCATGTTATTGTCTAGATTGCAAATCTTTTGCAAGTTTATTTGCCTCGGATGTGTGTGTAAGTATGAAATGCGCCTAAGAGGGGGTGAATTAGGTGTTTAAAAAATTTATCGGTTTTTTTATGAATACTTGATGCAATATTTTTGGTTTGGTGAATGAAGGTTTGTGAGGATTCTTTCTTTCTTTGGTTAAGATATTTATGAAAGAGGTAAATGCTGAAAAGTAAAGAACACAAGAATATATCCTGTTTCCCCTCACAGATCGAGAGTACTCCAGTCCCCTTACAACATGCAAGAGATTTCACTATAGTTAGAATGATTGTACAACCTATTTACACCAATGGTGATGCTTACTATCTAACCTATAGGGAGACCAAAGATTCTTAAAACCTTTAAGGTCTAACAACACTAAGTGCAAGAAGAACAATCCTCTTCAATGCACAACTTGCTTCCAACAATCCTGGACAGCAAGAATACAACAAGAATGTATGATTTTTACAAGAGTTTTTTGAGTTTGTAAGATTGTAGAACAATATCACTTTGAGTGATTTATCAATATACTTGATCCTCCCTTCCAATAGCAATAATTCACAATGACTTGGAGATATAGATTTCTCAAGATTTTCTGATTTATGTAATGTGAAATTATGCAGAAAATCTTATATGAAAGTATGAACACTTGAATGTGAATATTTGAAATTTGTATAAATTTTGATTGGAAGAGGTAAGAGATGAATTTGAAAATTTGAGTATTTATATGTTCATGGCACCTTTTAAAAATATAATAAGTCTCTTCATTTTAATCATGAACAAGTGCCATGATTAGAGACATATTTTTAGTGAAAGGGTGCATGAAATGGTGCATGCATGAATTCTGGTTTTTCAAAAACGTGCAGGGTGCAACCGATTGCACGGGCTCTAACATAATGAATTTTCAAAAACTTACAGTAAGCAATCGATTGCACCATTGTGAAAATCGATTGCACATAGTTAAAAAGTGAAATTTTTCAGCATGCAATCGATTGCACCATTGTGCAAATCGATTGCAACCTCAAACAAAAGCAATTTTAACTATTTCATTCAGTATGCAATCGATTACACATATATGCAAATCGATTTCAACCTCAAACAGAAGCATTTTTAAGAATTTCATTCAGTATGCAATCGATTGCACCTTTGTGCAAATCGATTGCACAATAAGAAAAATGCAATTTTTGATTTGAAACTTATGAACTACCGGTACTAGGTATTGCTAAGACTCTTCCTAATTTTTCTGAATTTAACACAATCTATTTTCCATTAACAAAAGTGACAAGTTGTCCATTTTTCACATGCAAATTGCAAAAAAAATAGCCTAACAAGATCCGGGTAGTATGGTCCGAATGATGAAATCAAAGATTCTACCCCATAAGAAATTAAATTCGTTTAAAAGCTAAAGCATTTGGTAGGAAAAGTTGATAGCATACCATACTTAGGTGTGGATACAAGTTTGTGTTGAAAGTGTTTGGAGAACATCTCTTCTTGTTGTGCAATGAGTGGAATAAAGGTTGTTGATGATGAAGAAGCTGGACCTTTTCCTTTTGCAGCAGCTGAAGCCTTTCTCTTTTGTCTAGAATCCATGAGTTTGAGTTAGGGTTTGGAGAAAATTTGGGGTTTGATAGTGTATTTTCGGAATTGGGTATGAGTGAGGAAGAAAATGGCTTTTTTTGAGAGTTTATGATATGTTTGTTGGAAATAGGTAGTGGGAAGTGATTGATTATTGGGAAAAGAATTTATGATAAAGAGATGGAGTGAGTAGGGATGTGATTGGGTAGAGGAGAGGTGGTCAAAGTGATGTAATGGGTCAAGGAGGTAGGTTAAATGGGATAGTAAAGAGAAGGAATCAATTCTGACCACACCATAAAAGCACAATAAAAGGCTGTTTTCGCACAGGTGCAATCGATTTGCACTTGTAAGCAATCGATTTGCACAGACCAAAAATAAGTGTTTTTGCAAAAGTTACAGCGTGCAATCAATTTGCATAAATGTGCAATCAATTTTCACAATACAAAAAACGTGAATTTTGCAAAATTTCTAGTATGCAATCGATTTGCATCTATGTGCAATCGATTGCAGGCAGTGAAAAATGTGAAAAAAGCTATTATAAGTGCATATATATATATATATATATATATATATATATATATATATATATATATATATATATATATATATATATATATATATATATATATATTTAAGTATACTAAACATAAAACACACATATTTTAACACATTTATGCACATAAAACAAATATAAGAAGCAGTAGAAGAAGAGATGCATTTGATAAAATTTTAAGAAAATAATAAAATGTGTACCTTAATTGAAGTGAATATTTTATGTATCACTATCATCCAAGATCCCGAGTTCTCTTCGATTTTATAAAATGGTTCACGAGCAAGCGACTTTGTAAAAATATATGCGAGTTGATTATGAGTATCCACAAAAGTGACTTCGACATCTCCTTGAAGTACATGATCATGGAGAAAATGATGCCGAATGTCGATGTGTTTGGTTCTTGAATGCCTGACCGAATTTTTGTAATGTTGATTGCACTTGTGTTGTCGCATCGAAGAGGAATACATCCGAGATCAAGTCCGTAGTCACGAAGTTGTTGCTTAAGCCAAAGAATTTGTGCACAACAACTACCCGCTGCTATGTATTCCGCTTCGACCGTGCTAAGAGCAACACATGCTTGTTTTTTACAAGCCCATGATACTAATGCATTTCCAATAATGTGACAAGTACCACTTGTGATTTTTCTATCAATTTTACAACCTGCATAATCCGCGTCAGAATAACCATAAGTTGCAAGCACTACCTTTAGGATACCATAAGCCGACATTGGTTGTCCCTTTGAGATACTTCATGATTTGCTTGACCGCCATTAGATGATATTCTTTTGGATTTGCTTGAAAGCGAGCATAAAGACAAACACTAAACATTATGTCAGGACGACTTACCGTCAAATATAATAAAGAACCAATCATACCTCGATACTTTGTGATATCAATTGGAATACCATATTCATCTTGATCAACATATGCACCGGAGCCCATTGGAGTATCCATTGCTTCGCAACTATCCATATCAAATCTTTTCAATAACTCTTTGCAATACTTGGATTGGTTGATGAAGATTCCATCTTTTAATTGCTTAATTTGTAGTCCAAGAAAGTAACTCATCTTACCCATCATGGACATCTCGAATTCTCCTTGCATCATTAATGAAAATTCTTCACACATTTCTTTGTTAAGTCGATCCAAAAATGATATCATCAACATAGACTTGAACCAATAAAGTGTTACTTTTGATTTTCTTAATGAATAAATTTTTATAAACCTTACCCTTTTCAAAACCTTTTTCACACAAAAAACTGCTAAGCCTATCATACCATGCTCTTGGTGCTTGCTTTAAGCCATAAAGAGCCTTTCTCAACTTAAAGACATGTGAAGGATTTTTGAAGTCTTCAAATCCCGGGGGTTGTTTGACATGGACTTATTCATTGATGTAGCCATTCAAGAATGCGCTTTTGACATCCATTTGATAAAGCTGAAAATTTAATGAACAAGCATAAGCAAGTAAAAGACGAATAGCTTCTAACCTTACAACAGGAGAAAATTTTTCTTCAAATTCGATTCCTTCTTCTTGATTGTAACCTTGAGCCACCAACCTTGCTTTGTTTCGAACAATTATACCATTCTCATCAAGTTTGTTTTTAAACACCCATTGGGTACCTATGATGTGTTTACCACTTGGCCTAGGAACAAGTTCCCAAACTTGATTTCTCTCGAATTGATTTAATTCTTCTTGCATTACAATTATCCATTGATCGTCTCCTAAGGCTTCATCAACTTTGAAGGGTTCAATTTGAGAAACAAACGCCATGTTTAAGAAAACGTATTTGAGATTTAATCTTGTTGTAACTCCTTGGCTAATATCACCAATGATTTTATCAATAGGATGGTCTCTATGAGTTCTCCATTCATTAGGTAGATCATTGATATTTGAATCTTGTTGTGGTACTCCTTGTTGATGTTCCGGTTGATTCACATTTTGATCATTTGAAAATTCTTCCGGGGGTAACTCTATAATATCATCATCACACACAACTATTTCCTCCTTAGAGGTGTTAGTTTCATCAAAAGAAACATGCATAGATTCTTCAATAGTTAAAGTTCTTTTATTATAAATTCTATATGCTTTACTAGAAAGTGAATAACCAAGAAATATACCTTCGTCAGATTTCTCGTCAAACTTACCGAGATTGTCTTTATCATTGTTGAGGACAAAGCATTTGCATCCAAAGATATGAAAGTGAGCAATGTTTGGCTTTCTTCCTTTGAAGAGTTCATATGGAGTCTTTTTCAAGATAGGTCTAATGATAACTCGATTTCCAACATAACATACCGTACTAACCGCATCCACCCAAAAATACTTTGGTAGATTTGCATCACTACGCATCATTCTTGCAAGTTCCACTAGAAACCTATTCTTTCTTTCAACTACTCCATTTTGTTGTGGAGTTCTTGGTGCTGAAAAATTATGAGAGATACCATGTTCTTCACAAAATTCTTCAAATGATGCATTTTGGAATTCTCCACCATGGTCACTTATTATGGATACAATCTTTAGTGATTTTTCATTTTGAATTTGCTTTGCATACTTTTTAAAGGCTTTGAAAGCATCACTTTTCTGCACAAGAAACAAAGTCCAAGAATATCTAGAAAAATTATCAACAATAACTAAAGCGTATACATTACCTCCGAAGCTTCTTGTTCTTGATGGACCAAATAAATCCATGTGCAATAATTGTAGTGGCCTTGTAATGGACACCACATCCTTAGATTTGAAAGTTGATTTTGTTTGTTTTCCCTTTTGACAAGCATCACATAATTTATCTTTGGTAAGCCAACAACAAGATCATGTTTGGTTAATTTACTTAAGTGCTCCATATGAATATGGTCTGCTCTTTTATGCCATAACCATGATTCATTATTGTTTACCATGAGACATTTTACTTTCAAAGATAAATCGTCTAAGGAAATCATAAAAATATTATTAATTCTATTACCTTTGAGTTTTACCTCATTGGTGACTTCATCAATAATCAAGCATTCATCTTTAGTAAATTTGATCTTGAAGCCTTTGTCACAAAGTTGGCTAATGCTAAGAAAATTGTGCTTTAGTCCTTCAACATAAAGAACATCTTCAATGGATATGAAAGGCGGTGCACCAACTTTGCCTTTGCCAAGAATGCTTCCTTTGTTGTTATCTCCATAAGTGACATAGCCCTTGGCCTTTAAGACTAGATTTGAAAAATGGTTTATGTCACCCGTCATATGCTTGGAACAACGACTATCAAGATACCATAAATTTGAAGTGGTTTTCAAGCACATCTACAAAACAAATTAAGTTTTGTTAGGTACCCAAATTGCTTTGGATCCTTCATAATTATTACCTTTCTTTACCCACACATAATTTCCACTTGGAACACTAAAGTTTCTTACATAGCAAGCATTGGGTGTGTGGCCTTTAATACCATAATAAAAACAAGTAGGTTCAAAATTACTTCTATATCTAGGAGGATAAGATTTATTCTTAACAATTCTTTTCTTTTTAGGATATTGATGAACTACTTTAGGATTGTTTACTTTCTCTTGGATTGGTTGGTTATTAGCCTTAACAAAGATAGTTTTGTTGGGACTTGGTTGAAAAAATTTTAAAAAACCAAGTCGACTTTTATACTTAGGATATCTTTGTGTGCTAAGAACATTTTCCAATCCAACTTTTCCTTTTTCATACCTTTCTAGGACTCTTTTTAATTGAACAATTTGGAAAGAAAGTGGTTCACAATTATTGCATAGAAAATTCTATTTTTGATCACTAATCATCTTTTCTTTTTCATCTTTATATTCTTTTTCAATAGTTTCAACTTTTTCTTCTAAAGATGAAATTCTTTTCTTTTGAGATGAAATAGTTCTATATAGAATTTTGCATTCATTTGATAGTTCATCTATAGCACCTTGTGCACCATTATCATAAAGAGAGTTATCATAACTAACCTCGCCTTCTTCATCGTCGGAATGGTGTGAAGCCATCAATGCTAGATTTGCACTTTCGTCACTATCCGAATCAGATGAAGAACTTATCTCATTATCTTTCCATGCAACATAAGCCCTTTTATATTTAAACTCCTTTTTGCCTTTGAATCCATTTTTCTTGGAGAGTTTTGGACAATCCGTCTTTATGTGACCTTGCTTTCCATATTCATAACATGTGACATCTTGTGTTGATGTGGAGGCTTCTTTATCTTTATGCATATAAAATTTCTTCCTTTTTACAAGAAGCAAGAAGTTTGCATCTTCCTTCGATGCATCTTTATCTTGACTCTCTTTTGAATCTACTTTCAAAGCAATGCCTTTGGATTTCTTCTCATTATTCTCATGTTTTTCAAGTCTTCCAAGTTTCATTTCATATTCTTGAAGCTTTCCGAATAATGTTGTGGAAGTCATAGTTGCTAGGCTTTTCTTTTCGGATATTTCTGTCACTTTTGGTTGTCATTCCCTAGTTAAATACCTAAGCACTTTAAGATTTAATTCATTGTTAGTTAAAGTCTTACCGAGTGCCTTCAAATGATTTGTTAAGTGAACAAATCTCTTTTGCAAGTCAAGGATGGATTCTCCGGGCAGCATTCAGAATAATTCATATTCTTGACTCAAAGTGTTCAATCTAGATCTTTTGACTTCGGCGGTTCCTTCATGAGTTTCTACAAGAGTGTCCCGAATTTCCTTTGTCGTTGTACATGCCGATACTCGAAAGAATTCATCCCTACTAAGAGCACTTTGGAGAATATTGATTGCCTTTTTGTCAAAGAGAACTTTTTTCTTGTCATCTTCATTCCATGATACTTTAGGATTTGATGATCCAACACCATTGACAACACAAACCAGAGCAAATAGACCATTCTCAATAGCATCCCATATTTCTTCTCCTTGCACTTCAAGATGAGCCTTCATGCGAATTTTCCAAAAGTCAAAGTATTCACCACAAAACAATGGAGGCTTGTTGTTACTACCACCATCTTTGAAAACCAGATTTTGATTTGAGGAAGCCATTCTGGATCTTTAGGAACAAGTTACCTATAACTTGCACTGATGCCAATTGTAAGTATGAAATGCGCCTAAGAGGGGGGTGAATTAGGTGTTTAAAAAATTTATCGTTTTTTATGAATACTTGATGCAATAATTTTGGTTTGTGAATGAAGGTGTGTGAGGATTCTTTCTTTATTTGGTTAATATATTTATGAAAGCGGTAAATGCTGACAAGTAAAAAACACAAAGATATATCCTGGTTCCCCTCACAGATCGAGAGTACTCCAGTCCCCTTACAACATGCAAGAGATTTCACTACAGTTAGAATGATTGTACATCCTATTCACACCAATGATGATGCCTACTATCTAACCTATAGGGAGACCAAAGGCTCTTAAAACCTTTAAGGTCTAACAACGCTAAGTGCAAGAAGAACAATTCTCTTCAATGCACAACTTGCTTCCAACAATCCTGGACAACAAGAATACAAGAAGAATGTATGATTTTTACAAGAGTTTTTTGAGTTTTTAAGATTGTAGAACAATATCACTTTGAGTGATTTATCAATATACTTGATCTTCCCTTCCAATAGCAATAATTCACAATGACTTAGAGATATAGATTGCTCAAGATTTTCTGGTTTATGTAATGTGAAATTATGCAGAAAATCTTATATGAAAGTATGAACACTTGAATGTGAATATTTGAAATTTGAATAAATTTGATTGGAAGAGGTAAGAGATGAATTTGAAAATTTGAGTATTTATATGTTCATGGCACCTTTTAAAAATATAATAGGTCTCTTCATTTTAATCATGAACAAGTGCCAAGATTAGAGACATATTTTTAGTGAAATGGTGCATGCATGATGTAATACGGTGAAGTGACTTTGAGATTTTTGTATCGCAAATGTGCGGATAGCAAGAGTCGCCACCGAATTTTCTTTTATCCAATTAAGGGAAGGTGAAAAGAACAGGAAAAGACCTTCGTTAGATTCTGAGTAAGGGAGAAGGTTATGCAAAGGGAAGGTATTAGCACCCCTTTCCATCCGTAGTTATCTACGGGCTCTTAGATCACTTTAAAATTGTGCTTTCTGTGTGTTTGACAAAAATGTTTTGAAAAGGAATTTTGCTTTGACTTTGTAATGATTCATGTAGGAATGTATACAAAGTGTTCGGAAATGTTTCGTTTTGAAAAGAGTTTGAACTTTGACAAAAGTGTGTGGTGTGAAAAGTATTTTGTTTGAGCAAGCAACTAAAAGTCTTATTACCTACTCAGAATGGTCGTTTTCGTGTTGTTTTACGTTTCTTTAGAATAGTGCTATCCATACCATTAGTTGGTAGGTAACCCTATTCGTTGGATGTAGAAGGGACGTTCGAAGGGACATCGGATGGTCATAAAAGGCAACTTGTATGAGTATCCTAGCACATTCGAAGGGACGATCATCATTTTTCGTAGGCGACAATCGAGGGTCAAGATCATGTATTCGTAGGCGACATCGTGGGTCTATGATCTTTGTATCGAAGGGACTATGATGATTTGTTTTGAAGGCAACGGTGCTAGAATACCTCTACGTTCGAGGGACTTGACATTTGTATTCGTAAGGCAACGAGAGAGAATTACCCTAAGGGGTGCATGTGTGAAAGAGTGTGTTAATTCAGATATATTTATCTTGGGATTATGAGTGATCTATGTCCGATTTTATCTTGCCATACACGCCTAATTACTAGAAGTTTATAGGGTGCGGAAAGTAAATTGCGGAAAGTAAAGTGCGGAAGGATAAAGTCCTACGCTATTACATGGCTTTGGGGCAGTTGCATAATAAGAGTGCGGAAAATAAAAGTCCTAATTAAACTATTACATCCCATAGGCAGTTACATAATTAAAAAAGAAATGCAGGAAAAATCGTCCGAAACGTTACAACCTGTGAACAGATACATAATCGGAAAACAAAAGAAATTGCATCAGAAGAAAATGTTAGTAAAAAGCATGATTTTTGAATGAGGAAAAAGGTTTTTGATTAGTGATGACAACAATATGATAAGATAAATTTTTGGTAATTTTCTGGATCGTTTTGGTAATTTAAAAACAATTAAAAGTCAAACTAACGATTAATTAGTAATTAAATAAAATATGCATGCAAAAATATTAATTTTAATGCTAAAAATTAAATAAGTATTTTTCTGATCATGATGCAAAAAAGAAATATTTTTGGTGATTTTTAGATGCATGATAAAATTAATTAAAGATAAATTAAATTAGATGAAAATATTAAGAAAAATAAGAAAAATAAGAAAATAAGTTAGTTTTTCAAAAGAGTAAAAAGAATGGTCTTGTCAGGGATCGAACTGGTGACCATCTGGATGAAAACTCAAGTCTGCTTGCCTTTACCACTGAGGCAAAGCGTGTTTGGTGTTTAGAAAATGGAAAGAATGCATTATGAGGGAATACGTGTCCTGGATTTGAATTTCAACGCACAGTCAGCGCGTGGGGCCCAGGTTGAATGGAATGAAAGAATCAGGAAGCTCGTTTGCGCCACGCATTCCCTCGCCGGTCAACACACGTCAACGACGCCGGAGCCCTAGCTCCGGTCGTCTTCTCTGGCGACTAAATTTCTGGAACCTGCAAAATATTGAAAATCGAGACTTAAGGTTAAGGCTACCCCCCCTAAATCGGGGTCTGCGAATCCAGTGGTGATGCTCGTTTTTCCTGAATCGACATGTAAACCTGATTTCGAAGCAAGCAGTTCTAAAAACCCTAAGTATGGCAAATCGTGTTTCAGACGTTCAAGCTATGAAACGATGGTCCAGATCTCATCTATTGCATCTCATGAACACATTGGAATGGTTAGTTTTGATTAAAACACGCTGATAAGAAAAATTCAAATTCAAGAAAAGTATGAATATGTATGAACATGTATGGCTCGATTCAAGCAGTTTCAACCATGAGCAATGATGTATACTTACTCCAAATTACCTCAGGAACACAATGGAATGATTTTGAATGGCTGAAAGTGGCTGGAAATAAGAACACGAATTTCACCACTTTTGAGAAAAAAATTGAAAATAAGGGTTGCTTGTATGAGCTAGGGTTTCCGTACTTGGTCTTGTGCAATGTGATCAGTATTTATAGAGTGAGGATTAAGAGTAAAAAGAATGAAAAAAGATCTTCTCTTTAATGCAAAATAATTTCTCTTTCAAATCAAATCTTTTGAAAATTTGATTTTCCCTTCCATGTGAGAGCTAGCACGAAATTGGCAAGTTGTGTGGGCTATCTTGGACCTCAAGTTTGATAAAAATCCAACCCATTTGAAAATATACCTTGTTTTCATATTTTATATAATTTAAATTTGAATTAAATGCTTTTAAATTCAAAAATAAATCAAAAAAATAAAAGGTGGTCGTGGCAAGGCATCAATAGGTCACAAATAATATTATGATCAAGTTTGGATCATAAAATTATAGGCCCATTTGAAAAAAATTGGATTTTGACAAATATCTCTCTTTGTGCAATTATCCAAAAATGCCCAACTTGTACAAGGTGTATTTTGCTCAATTTTCCACATTTTTGAGTGTTCTTGGACTTTTTAGAACGCTCTAGGTGTCCTTTAAACAAAATATTTGGTTTCATCTCAATTGGAGTTTCCATGCTCAATAAAACTTCATTACAAAAAGTTGACTTTTTGTTGACTTTGAAAAGGACCTGTAATGTTTTGATCCATACCTTCCAAATGAAGCATTTTTTGAACATTCTTGTGAGACATGAAGTTGTGATTCTGTAATGTTATGCTCAGTCAAAGTTCAGTTGACTTTTCATTGAAAAACCCTAATTTGGAAAGTTTGACTTTTGAGCAAATCTTGAGTTTTCTTGATGAATCATGATCAAACCTTGATCAAATGATGAGTGTGACTTCAAAATGAGGATGTTGACCAAAAATCATGAAGTTTGACTGTATGTTGACCATAGTTGACTTTTTGTCTAATACAACTGATTTTCAACCATCTGAGCAATTGTCTGAGGAAACTTGACTTGTGAGGCTTGAAACTTGACATGGAGAATCTTTGAAGTATATGAGGAGGCATGATGACCATTGGAGATGTTGGAAGTCCATCTTGATCTGAGAATTGCCAAACCCTAGTTTGGGTTGATTGTCTAGGAGAGGGTTTGTCTGATCAACCCTTGAGGAATCCTTGGGTATGAATGTATGAAATGTCTTGAGAAGTAGGAGGGCAAATTTTGGGGTATGACAGCTTCCCCTGTTCAATCTTCTTGGACTGGAAGGGTTAGATTGGCATGCTTGCCTTTCGTGACCTGGAGGTAGAAGATGATTGAACACTCGAGTACACCTGAAAATTTGCACTCGCTGTTGGCTGATGATGCAGGAATGGGCTTACAGATGCCATTTGAAGAAGCTGGAGATTTCGCTGGGGAATGAGTCGTATGCTAGACTCAAGAATGCCGCCTGGGTAGGAGGATCGTTGGGGATGGGCTTAAGATGCCATCTGGAAAGATCGATGCTGGGGAGTGAGCCATACGCTAGGCTCGGTAGATGTTCCTGAAAGTAGAAGGGAGCACGGAGATGGGCTTAAGATGCCACCCTGAGAGAGTCGTACGTTAGACTTTGTGCTCGTCTTTGAATGAAGTTATTGGTTTGTATTGGTTTTTTAACCAAATATGCAACATTCTGAAAGTGGAGAGATGTCGTCAAATAGTCGGAGATGGGCTTAAGATGTCATCCAAGGCAACTAAGTCGTACGCCAGACCCTGTAGTTGCTGTTGATAATAAGAGAGAGTCAGAATACATCTTCGTGCTGATTACTCTGAGGGGATAATAGTCGGCAAAATGTGGATAGCTTCCCTATTGTGCTTCGGGTATTGATCCAATGCCTGTTATCGGAGGATAACTTGTGTGATCGTTCGGATAGGGTTTCCCGTCTGGCTTCGAGCATTAATCCTGGATCTGTTGTCGGAGGACAACTAGGGCGGTCGTTTGGATAAGGTTTCCCATCTGGCTTCTGGAATTAATCCTGGACCTGTTGTCGGAGGACAACTTGGGCGGTCGTTTGGATAAGGTTTCCCGTCTGGCTTCGGGCATTAATCCTGGACCTGTTGCCGGAAGTGATTTTCACCTGTTTTGGGGAAAACAAAAGAAACTTTGATAGAATATCGTTAGTCCTATGCAGATTATGATGCATGACAATGTGTATGAATGATATATGCGCAAATTAGGAATTTTATGAATAATGTATGAATGGTAGATGTTGTGGTATTTCAAAACATATCCATCTTGAAGAAGATGTGGACACTCCGCTTGAGGATTCTTGGCTTCTGTTTGGGGACGAAACGAATGAAAAATCCTGAGAAGAAAGATAATCTTGATTCCTCCGATGCACTATCTGACCAAGTCTTGAGCCTAGATGTTGTACTGCTGAGGATGGTAGAGACCGAGAGGTACGCTGCCAAGGATCTTGTGCGTAGACCCTGCTGGGGAGAATTTAAGAGGCGCTCTACTGGGGATCTTGCGTGTAGATCTTGCTGGATAGTTTGTGATTGTTGATGGGAGACAGAGTTGGAGCCCGTTGAAACCTCTAACTGGGGAGTAAAGATTGTAGATTTCCTCCGATGCACTATCTGACCAAGTTTCGAGTCTGGATATTGCTGTTGCCGGGGGAATGATGATTGCTGAGAGATATTCCGCTGGGGCCAAATTCCTCTGCTGTTGATGAATCGTTACTGCTCGGAGACTGACGTAACATGGTTCCGCTGATTGGGATCACTGCTCGGGGACTAATGTGATGAGGCCTGGAATGCCTGGACTAGTGGAGGAAAGTGTGTACTCCATTGGGGAAATTTTATGGTGAGTGTATTCTCTGTGGGGATTGTACTTTGTAGGGGAACGCATTGGTGACTTTCGTCGTCATCCCAATTCCTGGAGCATGTAGTAATTACCCTTGTTCGTTCACTTTTCGTATGTTTGTAAATAGATTCTTATTTGTCATAATGCATATAATCATTCAAAGCAAACGTTGGACTTTATGCAAACAACAACAGTGAAAATTGTAAAGAGAAAGAACTTGTATTAATTTTGAAAGGTGGCGTATGGCCAAGTAGTTTGTATACAAAAAAGGGTAAAAAGCTATGCGGAAACAATCTCGTTAAGTTCCAATTATGCTAGTACTCATATATTTCAACTATCTCATCTCGTTGCTGTCAGTAGAAAGTGAGTAGACTGATATTCGCCATTTGAATCTTGAATGCTGATAGTAGTCTGTAGATAAGTGATTTGGACGAGACATAGTCGTACGCTTAAATCCCTAACTTTTGCCTAGACCTCCCTTTCGGGTTTTCAGTCTACCGGGATACCCTTTTTTTTCCCAAGCTGCCTTTGCAGGTTTTCGACTTGCCGGGTGTACATGTTTTGTATATATCCTTAAATTTTGCCCGAACCCTTTTGGTTCGCCAGGATGCCCTTATTTTTGCCTAGATCAGTCGACATAGCGGGTCTCATTTATGCGTAGTATTTTTTGACTATGTCTGCGTTCACAGGGTGTGGGAAGTCTTCACCATCCATGGTGCTAAGTATCATAGCTCCACCGGAAAATAATATCTTGACTATAAATGGTCCCTCGTATGTGGGAGTCCATTTGCCCCTGGGATCACCTTGTGGAAGAATGATGCGCTTGACTACTAGATCACCGACTTGGTAGACTCGATGCTTGACTTTCTTGTTAAATGCTCTGATCATTCGTTTCTGATAGATCTTTCCATGGCAGATGGATGCGAGTCGTTTCTCATCGATCAAGTTGATCTGGTCGAGGCGAGTCAGGATCCAATCGTCTTCGCCCAACTCTGCGTCCTGGAGGACTCTGGTTGAGGGTATCTGAACCTCGATTGGCAGGACCGCTTCCATACCATATACAAGAGAGAATGGGGTTTCCCCTGTTGATGTTCATACTGTAGTGCGATAACCATGGAGAGCAAATGGCAACATCTCGTTCCAATCCTTGTAAGTCACTGTCATCTTTTTTATGATCTTCTTAATATTCTTGTTGGCGGCTTCCACTGCGCCATTCATCTTAGGCCGATATGGAGAAGAATTGTGATGCTTGATCTTGAACTGCGTGCAGACTTCGGTGATCATCTTGTTGTTGAGATGAGAGCCATTATCTGTGATAATCCTTTCGGAAGTGCCATACTGACAGATAAGATTATGCTTGATGAATCGAGCCACAACAATCTTGGTAACAGATGCGAACGAGGCTGCTTCTACCCATTTGATGAAATAGTCAATTGCCACAAGGATGAAACGATGTCCGTTGGAAGCGGTGGGCTTGATTTCTTCGATCATGTCAATGCCCCACATTGCAAAAGGCTAAGGAGAAGTTAAAACATTCAGAGATACTGGAGGTACATGCACTTTGTCGGCATATATCTGGCATTTGTGACAGGATCGAGCATAGCGGTGACAATCGGCTTCCATGGTGGACCAATAGTAACCCGTTCTCAGAATCTTCTTAGCCATCATATGTCCACTGGAGTGGTTACCAAATGCGCCTTCCTGTAATTCTTCCATAATTCGTTCCGCTGTTTTCCGGTCCGCACAGCGGAGTAAGCACAAATCGTGATTGTGCTTGTATAAGATGCCATTGTTGAGGAAGAACTTGGATGCAAATCTTCTTAAAAACTTCTTATCGTTGACAGATGCCCCTGCGGGATATTCCTGAGCCTCAAGATACCTCTTCACGTCGTAGTACCAAGGTTTCTCTTCTGTGTTGATGATCGCAGGACTTTATCGTCTATGAATCGGGAGACCGCAAGTGCACAGTCCTATCGCGTAGTTTTAAAAAGATATCGAACCCACAGAGACTATAAATCGATCTATTGTTATCCTAAGTTACGGTATACAGCAGCTAAGGCGAATAATTCTTTTAGATTTTGGTTTAAGGAAAAATAGAAATATAAATAAACGGATATCGGTACATAACGTAGTGAACCTAAGCGGATTAAATTGAACCTAAGCGTATAAAGATGGTTAACTTAATTTATCTGTAGAATTCATCAGTTTAAAAACCCTCAATTCACACTTTCATGGTCTTATCTCGGATTATACGTCTAAAGCCCTATACCTGCTTTCGCTAGCCTATAAGTGTTTAGAAATACTTTTTGGAAACTTAATTAATTCTAATCTGTTTTAAAGCGCTTTCACTGTATTTAAATTAAATGCCTAACTTTAGCTATCCGGTTAAAACCTCACACTTTCGTGGTCTCGATCCAACCTATTTACTTTTCTTACTTTCGTAACGAAAAGATGGATTTTAATTATAAAAAGTCATAACCAGAAATTATGTTAATTAATATTTTAGCTTAGAAACAATTTAATTCCTACTTTTACTACTATTACTTACCGATACCTAAACGGTTTAGCCGGACATATTTATTAATTCGGACATGCTTAAATAATAAGGTTCAATATATTTAAACATTCCCATAATTAAATAAATAAATATCAAGCAACAATATTTAAAACAAAATAAAATAATTATATTAAGAATCTGGAAATAATAATACTTGAATAATCTTGTTCTTCGAAATAAACGAGCATTCCACCACAAGTCGGTTGGATCTGCTCGGAGACTTCTTGAATCGAAAAGAAAATAAAAAGCACTAGATCTAACGTAAGGTTAGATCAGTGAAAATTACACAATAATTTCCGGTGTAGAAATTGTTGTGAGAAAATTACAAAAATTTAAAACTAAAATAAAAACTAAACAAGAAACTGAAATAGAAAATAAAAGTATAAAAGCTAAAAAGAAAATAAATGAAAGAAAAACGAAGTAACGGTTGTTCGGGAAGAAATCTCCGACCCTTGCACTGAATGCTTGAAGCTGTATTTATAGGCTTCATTTGTAACTTCCCTTTTCCAATTTCATACGAAGAGTTAGTGGAGATCATGTGCATAAGCCGTAAAGTGGGAGAACATGGGATGAAGAAGGATGTGAGACGTGGGTTGAACGTGGCATGAGTGGGTGGTTGAGAAGTTTCTCAAGCTTTTCCACGCTCGCACTTGTTCAGAATCGATATTAGGCGCATTACGGTCACAAGTGCGTTACTGCAGGTTTCATGTTTTCCGTGTTACGGTCGTGGCTGTGGTGTTACGGTCGTCACGCTTCATGGATGTCTTACGGTCGTGGCGATGGTCGACGATCACAACTAGTGGTGAACCACTGGCTTTTCTCTTCGGGCTTAGTCTTATAATTATTTCTTTCTTCTTAACTCCTCCTTTTTGCTATATCACCCCTTTTGCTTCATTTCTTTATCTTTTTAATCCGATTTTCCCTCGATTTTATTCCTTTGCTCAATTAATCTTTATTTAATGCAAATTCCTGAAACGAAAGAAATACCAACATAATACGGAAATAAAATAGAATAATTAAATAAAAATAGTAATATTGTCTATGAAAATTACGTCAAATATGTTATATAAATTCGTGTTATCAAACTCCCCTATACTTAAACCTTTGCTTGTCCTCAAGCAAAAATTAGAAATTAAAATTCAAGCAAGGATAAGTCAAACGCAAATATAAAACACAATTCAATTTGTATTTGGTTGCAGTTCAATTCTTTGTTGGATAACTCAAGTTTAGACTTCGACATTAAAATTACCATAATAACACTAGATAACCTTATTTATGCAGACCAGATTAAGTCATGAATTATAACTCGACCTAACACTTTCGTTTTGTTTCACCCGTTTTCATTCTTGCGCAATCACATTAAGCCCTTTACCTTACACGCACATAGTGGAGTAACCGGTTAGTGACTTTGATCTTTATAATCAAGCTAGGAGTTCTGGTAGTTATATTTGGTACTCCTTTATCCAATTACAAATTATGGGATCGGACCGTCGTCTCTACCAAGTTCAAAGACTAAACCACCGAACCAATTCATAATGGTTGTTTGCATAAATATTTTATAGTTTCAATCGTTGGATTAAATGATCCGTAAGGACCATCTAACTTAATAAGTGCGTCTTCTAATAAAAATTTCTCTTAAAATCTTGATCAAACACTTATATTCATCGATTCTCCACGTAGTTTGTCGCTTTAAGTGCCGATCGCTTAATAAACTACTCGGGATTACTTTAAAACTAAGTCTTAAGGTGTTGGTATAATAAGTACTTAAACTAATCTAACGCGTTGGGGTTCTGAAGAGTTATGACGATAATAATTTTGTTTTAGTCGCGCTCGAGTTCTTATAAAAAAAAGCAACCTTAATACTAGTTGAATATGTTAATATAACGTTTGAATTTTTTCGTTATGGCTCTAGAAAAAGGAGGAATTCGAATAAGCACGAAATTTAAACATAAAAGACTAAAATTACATAAACATGTATTTTATTAAATGGAAAATTTGCAATACAAGGAAAAAGAAACAAAAAGGAAATACAAATTAGAGCAAAGAAAATAAAAACGAACATAGAAATGTTCTGACTCCCCTAAACTTAAATTAAGCATTGTCCTCAATGCGAAAGAACCAGGAGAAATCAGAAAGGAGTAGGGTGATCACTCGTCGCTTTGGAAAATTTCGTCCTCTTGCTCCTCTACCTCTAGTACGAGGTCGGTCTGGTTTCACTTGACGATTGGTGTTTCGTGGAGCCAAGGAAGAGAAGGAAATGAAGGATAAGAAGGGAAAAAGATGGAGTGGATGAGAGAAGAATATATGAGGAGTAAATGGAAGGGATGTGAAATAAGAAGAAATGTGGAAGAATATTTATAGTGGTGTGAGGATGGAAGAATAAATAAATTATAATGAATTATAATTTGGGAAACGAAAAGAGAAGAGTTTGAATGGGAATTATGGTGGGAAATGAAAAGAAGGACACCGACGAAACATAAATCGGTCAAGGAAACAGAAGACGAGACAATGGCAGAAGCACTAGGCACAGAGAGAGACGACTGCCTCAAAAGTTGAAAACTAGAGAGGAACGTGGAGGCGCGGCCTCAAGGGGTGCCTTGGGAAGGAGGCGACCGTCTCCATCAGCGTGATGTGAATTTAGGCAGAATCTAAATCTTGGCATGTCAAGAATTTGCAGGGAATTGTAATTACATGTCTTTCTAGTAATACATGTGACTTGGGGTATGAGATAGGGAATTGATTTGTAGATCACATGCATATATACTACATACTTATATAATATATATATATATATATATATATATATATATATATATATATATAGATGATTTAGAAGTTTAGACAATAGGATATATATATATATATATAATACTAGTATATAATGCCTTATAATACTATAAATATTGGGAAGAATTAATTCAGTATATTAATAAGAGACGGGAAATACGATAATTAAAAATAGTACTCAATTATAATTATAAATATTAGCGTGAATTATTTAATTGAGTATAGTTATCGGTATTATGGGGAAATAGTTCAAACGCATCAGATGAAAGGGTGCAACCGATAATCGACTAAAAATTTAAAATTTAACATAAAATAGAAAATTTGAAAATACGAAAAAGAAAATTTAAAATTTGAATGACTACTCGTTGATTTTCCATCGCCACTTATTAAGCCATCTCACATATCCCTCACCTTTTCTTTTCTTACGTCTGTAGGGCGGTTTATTCTTTCGAAATTTTGGTAGTGGTCCTGGATTTATCCTAAATATAGGTTTTTCGAATTTGGGCTTAGTGATTTCATCCATCGCCTCATAAGTTAACCTTACCCTATTGACAATAATTATATCCTTAATTTTATGATCCTCTGGTTTTCGCTTTTTAGGAAAGACTTCAAATGGTGGTGAATTAATGTGGATATTGTTTAATACTGCAACATACGTTTTAAATTGGGAGTCTACCGGAGTTTCCATAAAAAATTTCGGGACAGAAATCAGTGGGGTGTAGTGATTTGAGATAACTATATGTGCTTCCTCCTCTACCTCTTTTACAATCTCCTTTTCGAACAGCGTTGGTGAATCTGTCTCAATCTCCACTATTTTCTCGTCAAAACTTTCCTCGGTCGCAATATCACTCTCTTCAAACTCGTCATCACTTTCTAGGTTTTCAGATAATTTTTCTATAATGGTTGTTTCAACATCCATATCTTCCTCGGGTAAAAGTCCTAGAAGGTTTTGTTCGAGTTGGGAAATTTGAGTTTTTAAACCAATGTTGTGAGTCGCGAGGGATTCAACCATAATGGTTAGTTGGCTAAGGGTTTCGTTATTTTGAAGACTTTGTTTTCTTACTTCTTCATTTTGGATAGTTTGTGTCTCTACAAAATGCTCAATCATAGACTCTAACCTAGAGTTAGTTATCATCTCATCTGAATCCTCTATTTGTGTTTCGAAGTTAAAATCTTGCGATTCTTCAGAGTCTTTGAAGTAAGTTAAAGTTTCTTTTTGCGTTTCCCCGAAGCGTTCTATCATCCTAGATGTTTCATTAAAATTTTCCATCAATATTTCGATATCAGATTTATATGGTTCTGGTGATTCTTCAAAATAATGGGTTTGATGATTGTAGAGAAAATTAGGTTGAGGAAAAGTTTGGTTGAAATTATAAGTTTCTTGTGGTTCCTAAAAATGTGGGGATTGGTAGTTTTGGAGATAAGTTGGGTAAGAGTAGGTTTGTGAAGCATTGAAATCTTCCATTAGTATTTCAAGGTTGGATCTATGGGATTCTTGTGGTTCCTCAAAATACTGATAATGGGCGTAGGAAAAATTTGGGTCATACATGGTAAATAAAATAAAAATTCCTTAGTTATACGGTGTAACACCAGAGTTACAATATCGACTTAAATAGTCCCCGGCAACGGCGCCTAAAACTTGATCGCAGGACTTTATCGTCTATGAATCGGGAGACCGCAAGTGCACAGTCCTATCGCGTAGTTTTAAAAAGATATCGAACCCACGAGACTATAAATCGATCTATTGTTATTCTAAGTTTATATAAGGCGAATAATTCTTTAGATTTTGGTTTAAGGAAAATAGAAATATAAATAAACGGATATCGGTACATAACGTAGTGAACCTAAGCGGATTAAATTGAACCTAAGCGTATAAAGATGGTTAACTTAATTTATCTGTAGAATTCATCAGTTTAAAAACCCGCAATTCACACTTTCATGGTCTTATCTCGGATTATACGTCTAAAGCCCTATACCTGCTTTCGCTAGCCTATAAGTGTTTAGAAATACTTTTTGGAAACTTAATTAATTCTAATCTGTTTTAAAGCGCTTTCACTGTATTTAAATTAAATGCCTAACTTTAGCTATCCGGTTAAAACCTCACACTTTCGTGGTCTCGATCCAACCTATTTACTTTTCTTACTTTCGTAACAAAAAGATGAATTTTAATTATAAAAAGTCATAACCAGAAATTATGTTAATTAATATTTTAGCTTAGAAACAATTTAATTCCTACTTTTACTACTATTACTTACCGATACCTAAACGGTTTAGCCGGACATATTTATTAATTCGGACATGCTTAAATAATAAGGTTCAATATATTTAAACATTCCCATAATTAAATAAATAAATATCAAGCAACAATATTTAAAACAAAATAAAATAATTATATTAAGAACACGAAATAATAATACTTGAATAATTTTGTTCTTCGAATAAACGAGCATTCCACCACAAGTCTTGGATCGCTGAGACTTAATCGAAAAGAAAATAAAGCACTAGATCTAACGTAAGGTTAGATCGGAATTACACAACAATTTCCGTGTAGAAATTGTTGTGAGAAAATTACAAAACTTAAAACTAAAATAAAACTAAACAAGAAATTGAAATAGAAAATAAAAGTATAAAAGTGAAAAGAAAATAAATGAAAGAAAACGTAACGGTTGTTCGGAAGAAATCTCGACCCTTCGAATGCTTGAAGTATTTATAGGCTTCATTTGTAACTTCCCTTTTCCAATTTCATACGAAGAGTTAGTGGAGATCATGTGCATAATCGCGAAAGTGGGAGAACATGGGACGAAGAAGGAAGTGAGACGTGGGTTGACGTGGCATGAGTGGGTGGTTGAGAAGTTTCTCAAGCTTTTCCACGCTCGCACTTGTTCAGAATCGATATTAGGCGCTTTACGGTCACAAGTGCGTTACGAGCGGTTTCATGTTTTCCGTGTTACGGTCGTGGCTGTGGTGTTACGGTGCCACGCGCTTCATGGATGTCTTACGGTCGTGATGGTCGCGACCGTCACAATAGGGATGAACTGGGCTTTTCTCTCGGGCTTAGTCTTATAATTATTTCTTTCTTCTTAACTCCTCCTTTTTGCTATATCACCCCTTTTGCTTCATTTCTTTATCTTTTTAATCCGATTTTCCCTCGATTTTATTCCTTTGCTCAAGTAATCTTTATTTAATGCAAATTCCTGAAACGAAAGAAATACCAACATAATACGGAAATAAAATAGAATAATTAAATAAAAATAGTAATATTGTCTATGAAAATTACGTCAAATATGTTATATAAATTCGTGTTATCAGTCGAGCTCATAACAATATGTTGGTTCGTCAAACTTTTCAATGATGATCTGGGGAGCCTCGTTGTCCCATCTGACTTTGAACATAGACGGAATAGTAGCTAACGCGTCTGCCAACTTATTCTCTTCTCATGGAATGTGATTGAAAGTGATATCTTCGAAGTAGGGGATCAAACTCAGAACATGCTCTCGATATGGAATGAGATTCGGATGCTTCGTATCCCATTCTCCTTTAATCTGACTGATCACTAAAGCTGAGTCTCCATACACTTGCAAGAACTTGATTCTTAAGTCAATAGCAACTTTAATACCCATGATGCACGCTTCGTATTCGGCCATGTTGTTCGTACAACTGAAACATAATCTGGCGGTGAAAGGCGTATGTCCTCCTGTAGGAGATGTAATGATGGCACCAATGCCATTGCCAAGTGCGTTTGAGGCTCCATCAAAGACCATGGTCCATCGGGATCCTTGTTCAGGTCCTTCGTCTGGTCCTGGTTCTTCGCAATCGAACTAGTAAAACATCTTCGCGGAAACTCGAATCGCATAGACCGATAGTCATCTACGGCTTGTGAGCCAAATGATCGCTACTACACTTCCTTTGATCGCTTTCGAGAAGTGTATCGATGTCGATTCACCAAGATCATTTGCCATTTTGCTATTCTTCCGAGAGAGCGGCTTCTCAAATATGTATTTTATCGGATCCATCTTGAGATCAACAAGGTGGTGTGAGTCAACATATACGTCTTAGTCGGCGCCAAGCCAAAGCCGCAAGTTTTCTCAAGTGTGAGTATCTTGTTTCACAGGTAAACTTTTTCTAAGGTAGTATATTGCATACTCTTTTCGACTGCACTCGCCATGTTGCCCCAACACACATCCCATTGAGTTCTCTAATACCGCAAGTACATGATAAGAGGTCTTCCTTCAAAGCGGCATCGGATATGAGGATTCTGTAGGTACTTGATTTTGTCAAACACGATCCGAAATCGTGCTCCATTCCACCACTTGATCTTTCTTCAGTAACTTGAAGATTGGCTCACAAGTAGCAGTTAGATGTGCAAGGAATCTGGCGATGTAGTTCAATCGGCCCAAGAAACCTCTGACTTCCTTCTTGGTGCGGGGAGCTGGCATTTCTTGAATAGCTTTAACCTTGGCGGGGTCAACTTCAATACCTTTACTACTGACAACAAAACCTAAGAGCTTACCGTACCTGACTCCAAAGGTGCACTTGTTAGGATTAAGTCTCAGTCTGTACCTCTTTAATCTATCAAATAGTTTCCGCAAATGATCAAGATGTTCTTCTTCAGTCTGTGATTGAGCTATCATGTCGTCGACGTAGACCTCTATCTCGTGATGAATCATGTCATGAAATAGCGCCACCATGGCACGCTGATAAGTTGTGCCTGCGTTCTTTAGTCCGAACGGCATGACCTTGTAGCAAAAGGTGCCCCATTGTGTAACAAAAGTTGTCTTCTCCATGTCTTCAAGAGCCATTTTGATTTGATTGTAACCGGAGAAACCATCCATGAAGGAGAAAACCTTATGCTGAGCGGTGTTGTCAACCAAAACATCAATATGAGGAAGTGGAAAATCGTCTTTCGGACTCGCTTTGTTCAAATCTCTATAATCCACACACATTTGCACCTTACCATCCTTCTTAGGTGCGGGTACCACATTTGCAACCCACTGCAGATAAGAAGTAACAGCTAAGAAACCGGCGTTGAACTGCTTCATAACTTCGACTTTAATTTTCTCAGACATCTCAGGACGCATGCGACGAACCTTCTGTTTTAATGGGAGAAAACCTTCTTTTGTTGGTAACCGGTGTGCCACAATGTCAATGCCTAGACCTGGCATATCTTCGTAGGACCAAGCAAAAATCTCGATATAGTCCCGTAGCATCTGAATCAATCTCTCTTTGACACTATTCTCAAGACCCGCTCCTATCTTGATCTCTTTTCTGTCTGTCTTCATCAGTACCCAAATTCACAACCTCAACTGGCTCTTCGTGTGGATGTATAACTCGTTCTTCTTGCTGTAGCAGTCTGACAAGTTCTCCTGGTACTTCACAATCTTCCTCACCTTCGTGTTCGGCTTGGTAGATCGGATTATCGAAGTCATATTTATCAATAGCATAGCTGTTATCAACGAGATTCGGAGTGATTCTGCAGTGTATCACGTGGGTGTGTGTAAGAAACACATAGTTTTTCGAAGTGGTGATAAAGTAAAAGAAAGAAAGCAACAATTAAATGCAAAAGTCCAACGATTTTATTGAATGAAAATATGCAAATGACAGATAATAACCCTCACAAACGAGCCATGATGCCCCGGGCAAGGCACTAGGCTCTAGAGTTTATTGTTCAAAACATAGAAAACGGAAAGCAAAACAAAAACAAAGGCAATTACTCCTGTCTAAAGGAGATTGGTATGACGTCTTCAGTCTTCCAATTGCTGAGTCCGTTGTCGGGAGTTGGGAAGATCCACTTGCTGATGTCAAAGTCGTTGTCGTCTACTTCTATAGCATGGACTCCATTCTGGCTAATGCGGAGAGGAAGTTGGCCGGCACGTTCGTGGCGTATCATCTTCTGAACTTTGATGGTGAAGCCTAAACCAGTCTTGTTAGATTTGAAAGGAAGATCAGGGATCTGACCCCAAATAGTATTACCTCCTCCTTCAACTGCAGCTTGAGCATCTTTCAGTGAGGCCATCCTAGGCGGAGCTTGTGTAACTTCAGGGGTGACAGGAGAGTCAACAGGCATGACTCTGGGGATTGTTTCGAAAGCTTGACAGGGAGTCTCGAAAAATTCACCTTCCATCTCGAGATATCGGAATGATTGTAGATGACTGACCATATATTCCTCTTCACCACATACTGTAACAACCTTCCCCTTCACCAGGTACTTCAGCTTCTGATGCAGGGTAGAAGTAACAGCACCTGCCCCATGTATCCAAGGGCGTCCAAGTAGGCAAGAGTAGGCTGGCTGGACGGATGTCCATGACAAAGAAAGTGGAGTCAAGAGTCTGGGAATCGACTTTAACAGGCAGAGTGAGCTCTCCAAGTACTGTTCGCTTAGAACCATCAAAAACTCTCACAATTATGTCACTAGGTTTCAGAACCAACCCTTCAATATCAAGTCGATCAAAAGCAGTCTTTGGTAGGATATTCAGAGCAGAACCGGTATCCACCAAAACATGAGACAATGTAATGCCCTTGCATTCCACAGAGATGTGCAAGGCTTTGTTGTGTTTCTTTCCGGCAGGAGTCAAATCAGCATCAGAGAATCCTAGGCCGTTGTTGGCAGCCAGGCTAGCAATACTAACTTCAAACTGGTCAGTAGTAGTATCTTGCGGTACGTGAGCATTCTTCAGAAACTTCACCAAGGCTTTAGCATGAGCCTCAGAGCACAAAAGCAGAGCAAGCATGGAGATCTTGGACGGAGTATGTCCCAACTGTTCCACAACATTGTAGTCACTCTTCTTGATAATGTTCAGAATTTCCTCCATTTCTCGTTTGGAGGTATCCTTAGAAACTTCCTTTGGTACTTCTGGATGAGCAGGATGAGTCACTGGTTCTTTCCCTCTAGTCTCGGGAACTGGTTAAATAACTGGAATGCGAGCTGGAGTCGCAGCGTCTTTTGGAGGAGAGATTTATGGGGAGAACACTCTTCCGGTTCTGGTCACCTTACTTGATCCGGTGATGTTGTCAATGTCAGGAATGGTAGCTTCAACTGTAAGATCCTCAATAGTCAGAGGGTCCTGCTTGACGCCATGATAGTAAACCTCAGATCCATAATTCCAAGGAATAGCTTTGTCAGAGGAGTATGGAACTGGTCTGGGAGAAGTAATGATGAGAGGTTCCACTCTAGGCGCAGGATCAGCAGGGGAAATCCTTATTGTGTTAACATCAGCATAGTCTTCTGGGAAATCGTCTCCCCATCCGGTTGCCTTAACATCTTCAATAGGGATCTTGTAGCTCTCAGGAACAGTATACTTCACCATGTAATCGAACTTTCCACTTGGTTGCCCCAAGGTATCCCACACATTCGGTACAGTTTCGTTCACATCTTCAATCTTCAGTTTCTTAGACATGTCTTCACACAGACTCTCCATAGGTGGTTTCAGGAATAGTATTTCACGGTTATCCATCATACACTGAACACGTCTTCTCAACCAGGCACAACTGTCAGGCGTAGATGGGCACCAACGACAATTTTCTGGGCATCCTGGGTTGACACCGGCTTGCAGCAAATTCTTCTTAACAGTCATCAGAGGAATAGTCAAGTCATCTATGTTGAAAACATAAGAGTTCTCGCCAATAGCATTGGAACTTTTGTCATGGTTAGGCATAGGCGCGTTGATCACATTCAGAGTCTCAACAGGAGGGTCAAACTCAATCTGCTTAGCTTCAATCATATCTTGAATCTTGTTCTTTAGAGCCCAACAGTTGTCAGTGTCGTGCCCTGGGCTCTTGGAATGGTAAGCACACTTAGCATTAGGATTATATCTCGGAGAGGAAGTGTTGATGTTCTGAGGAGGATCCCTCAAGGTAACCAGCTCTGCTTTCAACATGTGTTGCAAGGCTTGCGATAATGGCATGTTGATCTTCGTAAACTGTCTTCGTGGCGCGTTCTGGCTATGTGTGTTGTCTCACTGAGGTTGTGCTGATGTAGGATTGGAGATCACAACTACCCCCACAGATTGAGCGCGGTCGATCTTGGCTCGGCTTTTCTGACCATACACAACATTGGCTTCTTTCTTACCACCAAAAGATCTCTTCGCAGCATTTGATGATGGCTCTACATGAATCTTCCCGCTCTTGATACCAGCTTTAATACGCTCTGCTGTCAATATCAGCTCGGTGAATCCGGCTGAAGAGTTTCCAATCAGATGATTGAAGAATGGGTTTGTCAGTGTTCCCATAAACATATCAACCAACTCCCTATGGGACAAGGGTGGTTAAACTCTGCCTGCTAGATCTCTCCATTTCTGAGCATACTCTTTGAACTTCTCATCACGACCCATAGACATGTTTTGTAGTTGCATGCGAGTGGGTGCCAATTCAGCATTGTACTCATATTGTCTATAGAAAGCATCTGCTAAGTCACTCCAAGTACGAATACGGTCATTTTCTAGCTGATAATACCACTCCAACTGAGTCCTGGACAAACTCTCTTGAAAATAATGCATCCACAACTTTCTGTCATCAGTGTGGGGGTTGATCTTCTGAACATAGGACTTCAAATGCAGCTTCGGACAAGAAATGCCATCATACTTGGCAAAAGTTGGAACTTTGAACTTGGGAGGAATCACCACACCAGGGACAAGACTCAGATCATCAAAATTCAGCCCTGACATCTTCAGGTTTTCCACAGCATTCAGACGGTCTTTAAGTTGCTTGTACTTGTCATCTTCATCAGAGTACTGATCCTCATAGTCTTCTCCTTTCTTCTCAGGCTCACGCTGATCGCCTTCGTCATTGCCCTTGACACTCCCCTCAGTCTTGACACTTTCTGAGAGCTCTATCCGGCTAACCACTTTAGGACCACCTTTGTAACGTCTACCCATGTTGAGAACACCAACAACCCTCTTCTTTCTGTTGATGAGCTTCTTCAGATCTTCTTGGCCTTGGACCAAGCTAGTGAACATCTCCTGGAACTGAGCATTCTGAGCCTGGAGATCTTTGACAGTTTGTTCAAGAGCCATTTCTGCTAAAATAAATAGCGAGAAAATGAGAAAACCGATCTTCAATGTACCTGTTATGAGATATTATGCCATGATATGCAATGTTTATGTGAATGCAATGCAATGTTTTCAAGGACCTTAAAGATTTAAATTTGTTAAACAAGCACAAACAAACATTTATTAGTTCTCTTTTTATTCTTTTTTTTTAAAGTACAAAAGATAGTTCAAAACAATAAGATAAAAGAACAAAAATCCTAGAGCTCTAAGTCTCCCATGGGCGCTTCCTCTTGGTGCCAAGGTAGGCGTTGATGTTTCGCTCCTCGTGAAGTAGCTTTGTCAACTCTAGTACCTTCTTCTCGCTTGCATAACACTGAGCTTCGAATATATCCCTTTCTTCTTTAAGCTGAATCCAGGATCTCTTCAAGTCTTCAAAATCAGTAGGCATATCGGGATGGAGAACAGTATAGGGTACGTCACCTATAGCAACAGGTTCCATAATTACTGGTAACATGGGTGTAAAAGGCATCATGAGGTTTTGAGCTCGAGCTCGCACCCACTTGAGGTAAGGTTCCCAAGGAATGGAGTTTTGGTGCATCAAAGTCTTGGTATCAGTCTTCTTTACCATGCCCCAAGCGTGTATGAACCTTCGTCGGTAATTCTGTGGAGATCGTGGTTCTATTCGAACATAATATCTTGGAGAAGCATATCATGTGGACCATCTCTTCGAGCAAAACCAAACTGACGTAGAGCTAAAGAAGGGTTGTAAGTAATACCTCCCCTTATACCAAGCAGCGGCACATTAGGTAATTCTCCACAACGCTCAATAAATGTGAAGTCCTTTTGAGAGAAAAGACACCAACGAATATCTGAATGAGAGAGTGACATTAGTCTTTGGGACCATTTCAACCTTTGCTCGTTCTTCAAAACTGATGGAGGAAGGTGCGAAATAAACCACCTGGAAAGTAACGGTATACAACACATGAGAGTTCCTTGTCTTTTAGTAGTACGAGTGTGGAGAGAATGCATAATGTCTCCAAGTAAAGTAGGCACTGGATTGCGAGTAAGAAACAACTTGATGGCGTTGACATCTATGAATTGGTCCGACTTAGGGAAAAGAACCAAACCATAGATTAGCAAGGCCACAACGTCTTCAAATGCATGGAAACTCATAGCTTTGAGGAATTCTCGGGCTTTCTTTATTAGGAACTTGGCAAGTAAACCCTTAAATCCGCTTCTTGTTTCCCAATTGGCTTCAATGTCTGAGCGCTTTAGATGTAATGCTGATGCAATGTCTTCGTACCTAGGAACCTTTTCTAAACCGGTGAATGGTATTTGGTCAAGAATAGGTACCCCAAGTAGCTTAGAGAACTCTTCCAAGGTAGGAACTAACTGATAATCTGGGAATGTGAAGCAATGGTGTTTCGGATCAAAGAACTGGAATAGGACGTGCATCATATCTTCTTCAAAACCGGAGATAACCAAGTCAAGTAGATAACCATGTCTTTTGATGAACATAGCATGGTCGAGAATTTCTGAAACCAATTCTTTGAGCTGAGAAGGTACACCCATGAAGTTGATTCAGATAGTCTTTCTAGAAGCCATAATCCCTACAAAACAGAGCAAAGATAAATCCCTAGGTCCTTGAAATAGTTAGAAATGATATGCAATGCGATGATGTCATGATGTCATGTTTAACAAGCACAAAGAATTCACACAATAGCCCTAGGTTTAAGGCTTGCATGAGGTATAGGTGATTACCCTACCAAAGTTTGAGTTGGTTCATCCTGTCCTATAATAGTAACCGGGTTCTAGGAATCTCATATCATTGATCTTTCTCGTATGCGTTTATTTCAATACGACTACCAAGTGGTCGACCGAAAATATCCCAAAAGTCTGATCTTAATAAGCGTAGCATCGAGTATCAGCCAACCTTGGTCTACACCAAAGCCGGCCATCTCACTACCTTCTAATGGCCAAGATTGGTCAATTAAGGTTCTAAAAGTTTAGTTAGTGCTGATGAAACCACGCAGAAGCCAAATACTATCCTCAACTTGGAAATGAAGAGTATCAGGACATCCAAAGTGTCACACTAACGTAGCCATCATGTTGACCATTTCGGTATACGCCTAACGGTCGCGACAATTTATTGCTACTTACCTAAAGGAAACCTAGATCCGGGTGTAAGATCCCCCACAAATATAATACCCAAGCAACCCTTAAAAGTAAAGCACGCAAATCAAACAGAAAGCAGTAAAAGTGATCTAAAAATCCCTAAGGTATTCTCTCTTTAGGGTGTTTCCCGGCAGAGTCGCCAGTTTTGTAATACGGTGAACTGACTTTGAGATTTTTGTATCGCAAATGTGCGGATAGCAAGAGTCGCCACCGACTTTTCTTTTATCCAATTAAGGGAAGGTGAAAAGAAAAGGAAAAGACCTTTGTTAGATTCTGAGTAAGGGAGAAGGTTATGAAAAGGGAAGGTATTAGCACCACTTTCCATCTGTAGTTATCTACGGGCTCTTAGTTGCTCTTAGATCACTTTAAAATTGTGCTTTCTGTGTGTTTCAAAAAATGTTTTGAAAAGGAATTTCGCTTTGACTTTGTAATGATTCATGTAGGAATGTATACAAAGTGTTCGGAAATGTTTCGTTTTGAAAAGAGTTTGAACTTTGACAAAAGTGTGTGGTGTGAAAAGTATTTTGTTTAAGCAAGCAACTAAAAGTCTTATTACCTACTCAGAATGGTCGTTTTCGTGTTGTTTTACGTTCCTTTAGAATAGTGCTATCCATACCATTAGTTGGTAGGTAACCCTATTCGTTTGATGCAGAAGGGACGTTCGAAGGGACATCGGATGGTCATAAAAGGCAACTTGTAGGAGTATCCTAGCACATTCGAAAGGACGATCATCACTTTTCGTAGGCGACAATCGAGGGTCAAGATCATGTATTCGTAGGTGACATCGTGGGTCTATGATCTTTGTATCGAAGGGACTATGATGATTTGTTTTGAAGGCAACGGTGCTAGAATACCTCTACGTTCGAGGGACTTGACCATTTGTATTCGTAAGGCAACGAGAGAGAATTACCCTAAGGGGTGCATGTGTGAAAGAGTGTGTTAATTCAGATATATTTATCTTGGGATTATGAGTGATCTATGTCCGATTTTATCTTTCCATACACGCCTAATTACTAGAAGTTTATAGGGTGCGAAAAGTAAATTGCAGAAAGTAAAGTGCGGAAGGATAAAGTCCTACGCCATTACATGGCTTTGGGGCAGTTACATAATAAGAGTGTGGAAAATAAAAGTCCTAATTAAACTATTACATCCCAAAGGCAGTTACATAATTGAAAAAGAAAAGCAGGAAAAATCGTCCGAAACGTTACAACCTGTGAACAGATACATAATCGGAAAACAAAAGAAATTGCATCAGAAGAAAATGTTAGTAAAAAGCATGATTTTTGAATGAGGAAAGAGGGTTTTGATTAGTGATGACAACAATATGATAAGATAAATTTTTGGTAATTTTCTGGATCGTTTTGGTAATTTAAAAACAATTAAAAGTCAAACTAACGATTAATTAGTAATTAAATAAAGTATCCATGCAAAAATATTAATTTTAATGCTAAAAATTAAATAAGTATTTTTCTGATCATGATGCAAAAAAGAAATATTTTTGGTGATTTTTAGATGCATGATAAAATTAATTAAAGATAAATTAAATTAGATGAAAATATTAAGAAAAATAAGAAAAATAAGAAAATAAGTTAGTTTTTCAAAAGAGTAAAAAGAATGGTCTTGCCAGGGATCGAACGTGACCATCTGGATGAAAACTCAAGTCTGCTTGCCTTTACCACTGAGCCAAAGTGTGTTTGGTGTTTAGAAAATGGAAAGAATGCATTATGAGGGAATACGTGTCCTGGATTTGAATTTCAACGCACAGTCAGCGCGTGGGGCCCAGGTTGAATGGAATGAAAGAATCAGGAAGCTCGTTTGCGCCACGCATTCCCTCGCCGGTCAACACACGTCAACGACGCCGGAGCCCTAGCTCCGGTCGTCTTCTCTGGCGACTAAATTTCTGGAACCTGCAAAATATTGAAAATCGAGACTTAAGGTTAAGGCTACCCCCCCTAAATCGGGGTCTGCGAATCCAGTGGTGATGCTCGTTTTTCCTGAATCGACATGTAAACCTGATTTCGAAGCAAGCAGTTCTAAAAACCCTAAGTATGGCAAATCGTGTTTCAGACGTTCAAGCTATGAAACGATGGTCCAGATCTCATCTATTGCATCTCATGAACACATTGGAATGGTTAGTTTTGATTAAAACACGCTGATAAGAAAAATTCAAATTCAAGAAAAGTATGAATATGTATGAACATGTATGGCTCGATTCAAGCAGTTTCAACCATGAGCAATGATGTATACTTACTCCAAATTACCTCAGGAACACAATGGAATGATTTTGAATGGCTGAAAGTGGCTGGAAATAAGAACACGAATTTCACCACTTTTGAGAAAAATTTTGAAAATAAGGGTTGCTTGTATGAGCTAGGGTTTCTGTCCTTGGTCTTGTGCAATGTGATCAGTATTTATACAGTGAGGATTAAGAGTAAAAAGAATGAAAAAAGATCTTCTCTTTAATGCAAAAAAAAATTCTCTTTCAAATCAAATCTTTTGAAAATTTTATTTTCCCTTCCATGTGAGAGCTAGCACGAAATTGGCAAGTTGTGTGGGCTATCTTGGACCTCAAGTTTGATAAAAATCCAACCCATTTGAAAATATACCTTGTTTTCATATTTTATATAATTTAAATTTGAATTAAATGCTTTTAAATTCAAAAATAAATCAAAAAAATAAAAGGTGGTCGTGGCAAGGCATCAATAGGTCACATATAATATTATGATCAAGTTTGGATCATAAAATTATAGGCCCATTTGGAAAAAAATTGGATTTTGACAAATATCTCTCTTTGTGCAATTATCCAAAAATGCCCAACTTGTACAAGGTGTATTTTGCTCAATTTTCCACATTTTTGAGTGTTCTTGGACTTTTTAGAACGCTCTAGGTGTCCTTTAAACAAAATATTTGGTTTCATCTCAATTGGAGTTTCCATGCTCAATAAAACTTCATTACAAAAAGTTGACTTTTTGTTGACTTTGAAAAGGACCTGTAATGTTTTGATCCATACCTTCCAAATGAAGCATTTTTTGAACATTCTTGTGAGACATGAAGTTGTAGAGAATTTAATTTCCTTCAAAATGAGAGGTGGTGGAAATTTTTTTGAGAAAGTATGAATAAGTTATGCTCAGTCAAAGTTCAGTTGACTTTTCATTGAAAAACCCTAATTTGGAAAGTTTGACTTTTGAGCAAATCTTGAGTTTTCTTGATGAATCATGATCAAACCTTGATCAAATGATGAGTGTGACTTCAAAATGAGGATGTTGACCAAAAATCATGAAGTTTGACTGTATGTTGACCATAGTTGACTTTTTGTCTAATACAACTGATTTTCAACCATCTGAGCAATTGTCTGAGGAAACTTGACTTGTGAGGCTTGAAACTTGACATGGAGAATCTTTGAAGTATATGAGGAGGCATGATGACCATTGGAGATGTTGGAAGTCCATCTTGATCTGAGAATTGCCAAACCCTAGTTTGGGTTGATTGTCTAGGAGAGGGTTTGTTTGATCAACCCTTGAGCAATCCTTGAGTATGGATTGAAACTCCTGGCAGCAGATACGTGATGTCACAGAGAATGTTATGACACAGTATCTGACACTCTGTTAACAATTCACACAGTAAATTCAAACAGCAGTAAAGAACACAATAAATTGTTTACCCAGTTCAGTGTGTAACTACACCTACATCTGGGGGCTACCAAGCCAAGGAGGAAATTCACTATTAGTAGAATTAATTCAGGAATAAACCAACCAGTTTATCTCCTTCACTTAAAACCTACCCAATGCAACTTCAATCTAAGTCCTACTTAGACCTGAGTTCCTACTCACTCCCCCTCAATCACAGCAGTGATATCAACCTATTGATTAATTGAATTGTGAAGACACTCTTCAATAAACAAACTTGATTATGCTTCAAAGCTTTAATCAAGAGACACAACACTCGTGCTTCAAAGCTTTGAGTGATAAACAACCCTTACAACCAAATCCTAGTCCAAGGCACTTATCAATTGGTAGTTGCTTGGCTCACAAGAGTAACTAGAATTACACAAAATACAATCTGCTAAATCTTCAATACAGTTCAAGAGGCGCAGCAGCAGAGTAAGGGATCTTTTCCTATTATAGAAGCAGTCTTGAAACTTCAGTTTTGGGATTCCATAAAGATAGCTAGGGTTCACTTAATTATTCCTAAAAACATGGTCTTTTCAACAACCAATTTAGGTTTAACTAAGATTAACCAATTTAGCCACGTGAGCATGTAATCTAATAACATATAACAATAATAAAACAGCTCAACAAACTTCCTGAAAAATCTCAGGAAAAACAGATTCTGCAAAACAGTAAATGTCACACAGAATGTCATAACATCTGCTATGACATCAGTCAAACTTCTGCAGAATTTCCAGCACAGTACTTGCTTCCAGATCTGAGTTGTACTTAAACATCCTTGTCATGTAGGATTTATCTTCAATCTCTGAATGTCATGACATTTATCAAGACATTGCCATAGCCTAGTTTTACCAAAAAATAATGCCAACTTAAAACACTTACAAACTCCCCCTTTGGCACATTTTTGGCTAAAACAACTAAGTTAACAGAGTACCCATGCAGCAGAAGAAAAACAGACTAGTTCTAAGTTATCCTAAGCTTTAAAAACAGATCCTATAGAAGATAAATTCTACCCATAATTTTTTATACAATTGCCCACATATACTTCTCCCCCTTTTTAGCCTCAAAAGGGACAAAGGAACCAGTACAAATGCCCCAACATTCATCATATATAAAAGAAGTACCATCATAGTTAAAGTTACAACTCTGTCAAATTTATCCAAAACATAATAGCAGAACAAAGTTTACATCAAGGCAATAAAACAGAAATAAGAAACAACAAGTAACAGGCTTTCATCTCAAGTGTTTTCTTCTCCTGAAGAGACACTATGAAAAGAAGCATCTTCAGAACTTCCTTCAGCTCCATCCATCTGAACATCATCATTATCAGCATCACCATCTAACCCTTCATCCTCAACCTCTGTTTCCTGCTCCTTTTCCAGTTGAGAGATCAATTCTTCAAGGCTTTGTTTCCTTGCTTCAAGCTCCTTGCATGTTGCTTTCAGCACAGCTAACACAGTTGCCTTCTGAGAGTTTGTCTTGAAGTTGGATGTCTCACCAGATGTCATGACAATGTCTGGGACATGTCTTCCTTGAAAGAGCTTGTAATGAAATCCAAGGGGGGCTCTTTTGCAGACTGTATCTCTTTCAACCAGAATATCAGGATATTGATCCATTATAATTCCACACAGGAGGGAGGGAAAGGTTATTGGTCCTTTGATTGCATAGTTTTCAGCATGTTTGAGGGTTTGCTCAAAGATGTAGGTTCCATAGTCAAATTTTGCTTGAGTACCCACTGCAAATATAAATCTGCCCAGTCCAATAAAGATGGTTGACTTGTGATTTGTTGGAACCCAGTTAGCAGCACCTATTTTGTGCAAGATGGAAAATTTGACACTCAGCTTACTGGCTGTGAGTTTTCCCTTCAGAGGCCAATGTTTCACCTGCTTAGCAGTGATAGTTTGACAGATTTGGTTATCAGTTTCCTCAAGCTCTGGCTGAGCATCATCTGATCTCCCCAAGAATCTATTGACCACACTTGGAGAGAACTTTACTTTTCTCCCCTTACATACATAGTCTTATAGTCTGCAGACCTCCCATCACCACAACCACTTGACAAGTTTACTATGAACTCCTTTACCAACACATCATAGCAGTTTGAGAAACTCACAACTGTCTTCATTAAACCAGCCTCCTTAATCAGATCAACAATCTCCTTGCACTCAAGGGCACTCTTGTTCAGCTCCCTTTCCAGAGCAATCCTCTTCAAGCACACATACTTCCATCTGCCAACATTCTCAGGGTGATGGAATGAAATGTTATCAATGGCCACTTCAGATACTTTAGGCAGTTTCTCAAGAGTTGGCTTTTTCTTTGGATGAATGTCTGAGACATTCTCCTCAACATCAAACTCAGAGTCTTGATTAGACTCTGAAGGTTCAGGTACCTTCCTCTTCTTCACAATAGGTGTTCTCTTGGGTCTAGAGCCACCACCAACAGTTTTTACCCTACTCTTCTTTGTAGAGGGTCCATCCTTGGTGTTCTTCTCAGCCTTAGAGACATCTTCATCAACCTTTTCTTTAACGGGACTTTGAGAGGCAGCCTGTTTACCTTTCCTTCTCATCATCCTCTTTGCAATGCTTGGATTGACATTGGCAATGAGGTCATTGTCTGAGAATTCTTCATCCAAGTCAATGACAGGGGGTTCCACTAAATTCTCAAAATCTTTAACTGGAGACTTTTCAAGATTATCACCACTTGGTTTCTCTGGAGTCTTTTATAAGATACTATCAGAGATGTAATCAGCAGGTTTCACAGGGGTTTTAACAGAAGCACACCTTTCTGGGGATTCTTCAAGAATACCATCACAAATATCATCTTCATTAACAACAGGGGGCTCATTAAATGTATCATCTACACACACTTCAGGGATTGTAACAGAGGGATTAACAACATTCTTTATAGGGGAATCAACAAGAGTTTCAGTATCAGGATCCACATGGGTTTTCTTGACATGATCATCAGATTTCTTGACATTCTCAGTGACATCTGGATCAGCAGCTAAACTAGGGCTAGCAGATTGTTGGTTTAAAGGGACAGAAACCCCAGGTACAGAGTGGTTTTCATATAGGATCCTGGTTACTATCCTAGCAATGGCTTCATGCACATACCTAGAACCTTCTCTATTTGTTATTTCTGGAGGTGCATATGAAGATGGTTCAAAGGTCTTACCAGAAGGTGATGCTTGTGACCTTCGTGCATTTCTGGTGCGAAGTTTCTTGACCTTCTCAGGGTCAGTTGCCATTGCACGCAGTGGGGTGACCTTCAGAGCTTCAACATTCATGGCTTCAGCGCTTGCCCTAATCTCAGCCATGGTAGCCAAAATCTTGACATGATGAGGAGGACGATGATAGGTTCTGTTGAGACATCTTGAGGAAGCCAAGAAAATTATCACAGAGAGCTTGAGAGTTTTTGTTGATGAAATGGCAGTAGAGACTTTCAAAAGAAGAAACTGAAATATATAAATGCCTCTTCCTATTCTTGGACTTTTGAAAAACAAGAAGAAAATAATTAATTACTCCACTTAGAATTAAATGAAAAAAGTCTCTCCCATTCCTTGTTGTGAGCAATCTTAATTGCTACAATTCCTCATATTGGCAAATACCCAGTTTGCCCCTTAAATTCTCAAACTGACTAGCATCAAGAGCTTTAGTAAAAATGTCACCATTGAAGTTCATACATGTTCCAATTTAATCACTTTCTTCCACAAGGTCTCGATGAAGTGATGTCTAATGTCAATGTGCTTAGTCCCACTGTGTTGTATAGGATTCTTTGAAATATTAATATCACTCAGTTGTCACAATGTCATGACATCCTTGTACAACAAGATTCGCTCATCCGCACTATTCGAGAACAATCGCTACCACCGCTATGTATTCACAAAGAAGGACAAGGACACACGCTTTTCTTTGTTGAACCAAGAAACAAGATTGTTCCCCAAGAAGAAGCATCCTCCGAAGTGCTTTTTCTATCATCAGACTACCACCCCAATCAAGATCACAATAGCATGATTTGGTTCACATCCATGAGAATACAAGATACCATAATTGTAAGTTCCACTCACATACTTCGTAATTCTTTTCACCGATTGATGTGACTTACTTTAGGTTCATTTGGTATCTTGCACATACCCCAACAAAGAAATGCAATGTCGTCTGGTCATATACAACAAGCTTCCTATCATGCTTCTATACAAGCTTTGATCAACATTTTCTCCACTTGTGTCCATGGACGCTTTTAAATGAGTGGGAGCAGGAGTCCTTTTATGGTCGGCATTCTCCATTCCAAACTTCTGACAATATTCCTTGCATACTTGCTCGTGAAAGGAATGTTGAGTCTTCCATCCGTGACTTGCACCCAAGAAAATAAGTCAATTCTCCCATGAGGCTCATTTCAAACTCACTTGCATTTGGTTGGCAAATGTCTCACCATTGTGTCTGACATTCCTCCAAATACTATGTCATCGACATAAATTTGAGCCACCATTATCTTTCCTCCTTCATTCTTGACAAAGAGTGTTTTATCCAAGGCTCCTTTCCTATATCCTTTGTCAGTAAGGAACTTGGTCAGCCTTTCATACCAAGCTCTAGGAGCTTGTTTCAGACCATATAGGGCTTTCCTCAACTTGTAGACATGATCGTGAAAATTTGGATCCACAAACTTTAGGTCGCTTCTACATATACCTCCTCATTCAAGTAGCCATTTAGAAAGGCACTTTTTACATCCATCTGAAACAATTTGAATTTCAGAATGCAAGTAACTCCTAGTAGTAGCCTGATTGATTCTAGTCTAGCCACAGGAGAAAAAGTCTCATCAAAATCAATCCCTTCAACTTGAGTGTATCCCTGAGCAACAAGTCTTGCTTTATTTCGTGACAACCCTTCTCAGACGACTTGTTCTTGTATATCCACTTTGTGCCAATGATGTTTGTCCTTCCGGTCTAGGAACTAACTCCCACACTTCATGTTGCTTGAACTGTTCAATTCATCTTGCATTGCTCCAATCCAAGATTCATCGCCAGAGCCTCTTTGACATTCTTTGGCTCAATCTTTGACACAAAACAAGAGTTTGAGACAATTTCTCCGATCTTGTAATGACACCACGCTAGGATCTCCAATGATGAGTTCCTTTGATGATCTTTCGAATTCGATGGAAGGATCTTTGTTAGCTTCCTCCGTTCGATTTTGGTGAAGTAGGGACAAGCACATCATCCTTATCGACACTTGTGGTGATGTCTCAAACAATGTCTCAACATCATATGGGACATTATTTTCCTGATGATCATCATCAACTATGACATTAATAGATTCCATCATAACTTTAGTCCTGGAGTTGAATACTCTATATGCTCTGCTGTTTGTAGAGTATCCCAGAAAAATGTCTTCATCACTTTTAGAGTCCATCTTTCTCCTTTGATCATGATCCGTAATATAACATTTGCTACCAAAAACATGGAAATATTTCACAGTAGGTTTTCTTCCCTTCCACATTTCATACAGGGTGGAAGATGTTCCCTTTCTTAAGGTGACCCTGTTGTGAACATAGCAAGCTGTTGTAACACGGTGAACTGACTTTGTAGGATTTTTGTATCCAAATGTGCGGATAGCAAGAGTCGCCACCGACTTTTATTTTTATCCAATTAAGGGAAGGTAAAAGTACAGAAAACGACCTTCGTTTAGATTCTGAGTTCGGGAGAATGGTTATGAAAAGGGAAGGTATTAGCACCCCTTTCCATCCGCAATTTATTCTACGGGCTCTTAGTTGCTCTAGATTACCTTTTAAAATTGCTTTCTGTGTGTTTGACAAAAAAAATGTTTTGAAAGAGGCATTTCGCTTTGACTTTGTAATGACTCATGTAGGAGTGTATACAAAGTGTTCGGAAATGTTTTTGTTTTGAAAAGAATTTGAACTTTGAAAAAGAGTGTGTGGTGTGAAAAGCATTTGGTTTAGAGCAAGCAACTAAAAGACTTATTTACCCACTCGTAATTGGTTGTTTTTGTACTTACGCCCTTTAGAATAGCGCCAGCCGCACCATTAGTTGGTAGGTAGCTCCATTCGCTGGATGTAAGCGGACATTCGAAGGGACATCGGATGGTCATAGAAGGCAACTTGTAGGAAGGGTCCTAGCACATTTGAAGGACTATCATCATTTTCGTGATGACAATCGAGGGTCAAGATCATGTATTCGGAGGCGACATCGTGGGTCTTATGATCTTTGTATCAAGGGACTATGATGATTTGTTTTGAAGGCAACGGTGCTAGAATACCTCACGCTCGAGGGACATGACCATTTGAATTGTAAGGCAACGAGAGAGAATTACCCTAAGGGTGCATGTGAGAGAAGTGTGTTGATTTCTAATATGTTATCTTGAAGTTAATGGGCTATGTTCAATTTTTAGTCTTGCCATACGCCTAATTACTAGCAATTGATAGGGGAAAGTAAAATGCGAATGTAAATGCGAAAGTAAATCCTACGCTATTACAAGGCTTGGGCGTATACATAATTTAAAATGCGGAAAATAAAATCCTAAATTAAACTATTACATCCCGTATACAATTACATTATTGAAAAATAAAATGAAAACGGAAGAATCGTCTGAATCGGATTAACCTGTGAAACGATAAGAGAAATCGGAAAATATGATGAAATCGAATAAGAGAAAAAATGTTAGAAAAAATGCCAATTTTTATATGAGAAAAAATATGACATGCTGGAAATAATGTAAATATGCTAAAATAATTTTTTGGGATTTTTTGGATGTATTTTAGTAGTTAAAAATGAATTAAACGTGATTAAAATGCAAAATTACAAATAAAAATAAATATGCATGCAAAATTGTATTTTTTAATTTTATAAATTAAATAAATATTTTCAGAAAACAAATGCAAAAAGAAAATTAATTTTTGATAATTTTTTGATGCAGAAATAAAATATGAAAATAAATTAAAATAACATGCAAAATATTAAATAATATGAAAATAGTTAGAAAATGCAAGTTTGTAAAAGAAAAGCAAAACCAGGCCTCAGGCTGGCTCGAACCGATGTCCTTTGGGAGCATCTGGAAACAGGGAATGTCTTAACCGCTGCGCCATCTGTCGTTTGGTGTCAAGGAATGAGAACGTGCAACTATGAGCAACACGCCCGCCGGGTGAGGTCAATGCACGGTCAGCATGGTGGGGTCCTCGTTGGATGAGAGAACGAATCAGAAAGCGCCATGACGCCACGCCAGCCACGCCGAGTCCACTCAGTCAACGACGCCGAGCCCTAGCTCCGCCGCCTCTCCGATCACCGCAATTAAAACATGAAAAATACGCAAATAAATGGGAAGGGACCCTACCCCTAAATCGACCCTCCGAATCCATTGGTGATGTTCGCTTGCCCAAAAACTCAGATAAAGTCGCCGATTCAAACAGTTAAAACCCTAGACATGGCAAGTCGAATTCCACACGCTTAAGCTTGTGAGATGGTTTGTTCGACCTAATAATCACCCCGAATCCATACAAACACACAAGAGCGGTTAATAATGCATGATTAAAGAAATTGAATTTTCAAAATACCAAGTCTGAGCAAGTCGTATGGCTTAACTGGCAAATAGCTTCGTAATGGATGATTTCAACTCGAACCTCGGGAGATGTTTGATGGAAGGCTTTTAAACTTTGGATTTTGAAATTGATTTTCTCAAGTTTTGAGAAAAATTTGCAAGAGTTTGGGTGGTTTTAAGGGTTAGGTTTCGCCCTCCGCTTGTATGCAATGCTAGGTATTTATAAAAGCAATTGGGATGGCAAAAGCAAGCAAAAAAGATTGAATAATCAATGTGCAAATATTTTCTCTTTAAGACAAATCAAATATTTGCAAAAAATTGATTTTCTCATGAATGCCATGGCTAGCACGAATTTGGCAAGAGTCTTGGGCTTTCTTGGTCTTTAAGGAAGATATAAATCCATTCCTTTTTGAAAAAATAATTAATTTTCATATTTTATATAATTTATTTTTGAATTAAATGTTATAAAATTCAAATATAAATCATAAAAATAGAAAATCACCAAGGCCAAGCATTTATGGGTCAAGAATCATGTCATGAACAAGTTTGGATCAAAAGATTATAGGCCCATTTGGAAAATTTTGCATTTTGACCAAAATGTCCTCTTGTGCAATTGTCCAAAATTCCCCAACTTCTGAATAGTGTATCTTGCTCAATTTTCCACATTTTTGAGTGTTCTTGGACTTTTTGGAAAGCTCTAAGAGTCTTCTAACCAACCTTTTTGGTCTCATCTCAATTGAAGTTTCCATGCTCAATATATCTTCAAAACAAAAAAATGACTTTTTGTTGACTTTGAAAATGACCTGTAATGTTTTGAGCTATACCTCTCAAATGAAGCATTTTTTGGACATTCTTGTGAGACATGAAGTTGTAGAGAATTGAATTTCCTTCAAAACAAGAGGTGGTTGAAAAATTTCTGAGAAAGTATGAGAAAGTTATGATCAGCCAAAGTTCAGTTGACTTTTCACCTAGAAACCCTAATTTAGAAAGTTTGACTTTTGAGCAAATCTTGAGTTTTCTTGATGAATCATGATCAACCCTTGATCAAATGATGAATGTAACTTCAAAATGAGGATGTTGACCAAAAATTATGAAGTTTGACTGTATGTTGACCACGTTGACTTTTGTCCAATGCAACCGATTTTCAACCATCCGAGCAATTGTCGAGGAAACTTGACTTGTGAGGCTTGAAACTTGACATGGAGAACCTTGAAGCATATGAGGAGGCATGAAGACCATTGGAGATGTTGGAAGTTCATCTTGACTTGAGAGATACCAAACCCTAGTTTGGGTTGATTGTCTAGAGAGAGTTTGTCGATCAACTCTTGAGGAATCCTTGAGTAGGGATGTATGAAATCTCTTTGAGTAGATGGAGGGCAAATTTTGGGGTATGACAAATGTATTCATAGCTTCAGCCCAAAATGAATAGGAAGTTTCTTAGCATGAATCATTGCTCGCATTCCTGATAGTCCTATTCTTCCTTTCCACAACTCCATTTTGTTGAGGGTTATAGGAGAAGAAAACTCATGGTTGATTCCTTCCGAGGAATGTAATTCATCAAACTTGCTTGTTCTCAAACTCCTTTCCATGATCACTTCTTATTCGACAATGCAGCCTTCCTTCTCTTTGAAGTCTTTTGCATAATTCTTTAAAACATCAAACACATCGATTTTTCTTTATGAAGTTTATCCGTAACTGAGAAATCATCCACAACAACATAAGCATATCTTTTTCCACCAAGACTCTCAACCTGATAGGCCCCATCAAATCCATGTGTAGCAGCTCCAGCACCTTAGAAGTGGTCAGATGTCTTGACATTGGATGTGATATTCTGGTTTGCTTTCCAACCTGACACTCACCACAGACTCTCCCTTCATCAATATGAAGTCTTGGTATTCCTCTGAAAGCCTCCATGGAAATGATCTTTTTCATTCCTCTGAGATGCAAATGACCAAGTTTTTGGTGCCACAATTTCACCTCCTTTTCATCTTTGTTTGTCGAGCACACAGAAGACAGGTTGGTGTTTTCAGACTCCCACATGTAGCAGTTGTCCTTTGATCTGACTCCTCTCATAACCACTTCTTGTTTATCATTGATTACAAGACACTCAGACCTAGTGAAGTTGACTTTGAATCCCATATCACATGGTTGACTTATGCTTATGAGATTAGCAGTCAAACCTTTTACCAGCAACACCCCATTTAGGTTTGGAACTCCAGAACAGTCTAAGTTTCCAACACCTTTGATTTCTCCTTTAGCTCCATCCCCAAAAGTAACAAAACTGGTGGAATGAGGTTTGACATCATTCAGAAGATTTTTGATTCCGGTCATATGCTTAGAAAACCCACTGTCAAAGTACCAATCTTCCTTGGCAGACACTCTAAGGGAAGTGTGAGCTATCAGAGCTGCAGTCTTCTTCTTCCACTGTTGAGTGTAGGATACCTTGTTGGTCTTAGGCTTCACATAAGGAACTTGATTAGGATATCCATGTAGTCTAAAGCAGAAAGACTTTATGTGTCCAAACTTCCCACAATAATGACATCTCCATCTTTGAAACTTTTTCCTCATGTTTCTTTGGGCTTAATGTTGAACCCAATGTTGTGACATCTGCTTTGACATTGGTTTATTGAGTTTGTTCTTCTTTTTGTTATCAGCAAATTTCTTTGCCTCCACATATCCTGAGCCAGACCTATTTCCTGCCTTGTGTTGTGACATCTTCTTTGACATTGATTTGCCAGGTCTGTTCTTCTTCTTGTCACCAGCATATTTCTTTGCAGCTTCATATCCCAGGCCATGCTTATTTCCTGCATTCTGACCAAGCTGAAGGATTTCCTCCAACTTATCAGTACCAGATGTCAACATTTTGACAGACTTAGACATCTAATCAAGTTTGGAGTTCAACACTATAATTCCATTGTTGAGGTGACTTATAGTAACAGTGTTTTCCTTCTTCTCAGCCTCCAACTTTACATTCTCAGCCTCCAACTTCACAATCAGCTTTTTCTGTTTCTCATTTTGCTGACATACTTCACCACTTCATACACACAGCTTCTTGTAGGTTTCAGCAAGCTCTTCAAATGTCACTTCCTCATCACTAGAATCAATGTCAGAATTGCACACTCTAGAGAGAGCAGTGACAAGTTTGGCTGCTTCTTCCTCAGATTCACTTCCTGAGTCACCATCAGACCAAGTGACAGTCATTCCTTTCTTTTGTTTCTTTAGAAAGGTAGGACATTCAGCTCTAATATGTCCATATCCTTCACAACCATGACACTGGATTCCTCTGCTTTGACTTCCCTTTTCTTCTGACTTGGATCTTCTGCTGGAGTCATAAGATCTGCTGATTTCAGGTGGAGTGTTCTTGACTTTGGGTCAATTCTCTTGATGAGTTTGTTGAACTGTCTTCCAAGCATAGCTATAGCTTCAGATATCTTCTCTTCATCATCCTTCTTGCATTCCTATTCAGTATTGGATACAAGGGCTATGCTCTTATTCTTCCTGTCAACATTCTCACTGATCCCCATCTCAAATGTCTGAAGAGATCCAACAAGTTCTTCCACTTTCAAGGTACTGATATCCTGAGCTTCCTCTATAGCAGTCACTTTCATTGCAAACCTTTTAGGCAATGATCTGAGAATCTTTCTCACCAGCTTTTCTTCTGACATATTTTCTCCCAGTGCTCCTGAGGTGTTGGCAATCTCCAAGATATTCATGTGAAATTCATGAATGGTCTCATCTTCCTTCATCTTCAAATTCTCAAATTTGGTAGTGAGCATCTGAAGTCTTGACATCTTCACCTTGGATGTCCCCTCATGAGTAGTTTTGAGAGTGTCCCAAACATCCTTGGCCAGCTCACATTGATGTACTAATCTGAAGATATTTCTGTCAATTTCATTGAATAAGGCATTCAATGCTTTAGAGTTCCCTGCTAGCTCCTCTCTTCTTTGCTCCATTCTTCCTCGTGTTTCAAGACGAAGTCCCATCATTCTCAAGCTTGGTGGGATGTTTCCATCCTTTGTCGCAGCCTCCAAGCTTTAATATCCAAGGATTCTCAAAAAGGAAACCGTACGAGGTTTCCAAGAATCATAATTAGATCCATCCAAGATGGGTGGTCTACCTCCAAATCCTCCTTCCTTATCCATAACACCGTAAACTATTATCCCTAGATCTCACCTGAAAATGGCAGGGTGCCCGCTCGATGCCAATTGAAATTCCGGCAGATACGTGATGTCACAGAATGTTATGACACAAGATTCGACACTCTATTAACAATTCACACAGAAATTCAACCAAGAAGAAGAACACAATAAATTGTTTACCCGGTGTGTAACTACACCTACATCCGGGGCTACCAAGCCGTGGAGGAAATTCACTATTAGTAGAATTAATTGTGAATAAACCAACCGTTTATCTCCTTCACTTAAAACCTACCCAATGCAACTTCAATCTAAGTCCTACTTAGACCTGAGTTCCTACTCACTCCCCCTCAATCACAGCAGTGATATCAACCTATTGATTAATTGAATTTTGAAGACACTCTTCAATAAACAAACTTGATTATGCTTCAAAGCTTTAATCAAGAGACACAACACTCGTGCTTCAAAGCTTTGAGTGATAAACAACCCTTACAACCAAATCCTAGTCCAAGGCACTTATCAATTGATAGTTGCTTGGCTCACAAGAGTAACTAGAATTACACAAAATACAACCTGCTAAATCTTCAATATAGTCCAAGAAGCGCAGCAGCAGAGTAAGGGATCTTTTCCTATTGTAGAAGCAGTCCTGAAACTTCAGTTTTGGGCTTCCATAAAGATAGCTAGGGTTCACTTAATTATTCCTAAAAACTTGGTCTTTTCAACAACCAATTTAGGTTTAACTAAGATTAACCAATTTAGCCACGTGAGCATGTAATCTAATAATATATAACAATAATAAAACAGCTCAACAAACTTCCTGAAAAATCTCAGGAAAAACAGATTCTGCAAAACAGTAAATGTCACACAGAATGTCATAACATCTGCTATGACATCAGTCAAACTTCTGCAGAATTTCCAGCACAGTACTTGCTTCCAGATCTGAGTTGTACTTAAACATCCTTGTCATGTAGGATTTATCTTCAATCTCTGAATGTCATGACATTTATCAAGACATTGCCATAGTCTAGTTTTACCAAAAATTAATGCCAACTTAAAACACTTACATGGATGTATGAAATGTCTTGAGAAGTAGGAGGGCAAATTTTGGGGTATGACACATGAATTCTGATTTTTCAAAAACGTGCAGGGTGCAATCGATTGCACCTTTGTGCAAATCGATTGCACAGGCTCTAACAGAATGGATTTTCAAAAACTTACAGTAAGCAATCGATTGCACCATTGTGCAAATCGATTGCACATAGTTAAAAAATGAAATTTTTTCAGCATGCAATCGATTGCACCATTGTGCAAATTGATTGCAACCTCAAACAGAAGCAATTTTAACTATTTCATTCAGTATGCAATCGATGGCACATATATGCAAATCAATTGCAACCTCAAATAGAAGCATTTTTAAGAATTTCATTCAGTATGCAATCGATTGCACCTTTGTGCAAATCGATTGCACAGTAAGAAATGCAATTTTTTATTTGAAAGTTAGTGAAATCAAATGTGTATATCATGCAATCACGTTAGGAACTTTGAGCATCTAAAACTTATGTATTTGTGAGGCATTGTTATTATACCTTCTCAAAGTTTGTTAAATGCCTTGAGTCAAAGTCTTGATCATGATGTTTTAACTTTAGAGTGAATTTTGCCTTGATAAATATGTTTGCCTTCTTGCCATGAGGTTTTTCTTCATCAAAACATGATATATTTATTGAGATTGAGAAGCTTGATTCTACAGTGTGGGATACACATTTTGATCATGCTTTGATGCTTCCGCGCATTACTCATCGGTTTTCTTTATTGCTTGTCAGCAGTACTTGAAGTTTTATGGAGTATATTTAATTCACTTTTGCTTATACGGATTGTTATCTGTTTGATATTTTGTATACCTTTTTATAGCATTCTTTTACCGATTTCTAGAGAGCATAAGAAGTAGAATTTTACCGCTTTCTTTTGCCAGGAGAAGTAAGAATAAAGATGCATGATGGGGCTTTCGTAGTTGGAGCATGTTCAGGAACCCCTCTGGTTTATTTAAAGACCCATTAAGGGCAATTCTGTGTGCTAATTTTGTTTGGCTTGTTTAAAATCTTCTTCCGTGCATAGGGAGGTACCTTCCATTGTGTGTTTAATTTTGTGCTTGCATAGGTCACGAGTGGTTAGCTAACCCAGAGTGGAATCACCAAGCAAAGTCCCGCTTTGATACTGATATATATATATATATGATGGGCACGCGGAAAGGGTTCGTAATCAACCCCTGCACAACTCAGTTCGTGTCAGCTCAGCTCACGTGAATCGTGAAGCTTCCTTTATCGAGTCAATAATAAAAGTGGTAAGAGTCCCCTATTCTGACTCTCCATGCCTTCTCATGGGGTTTGCATTCATTGCTTTGACACCCGCATTCATATGCTTCTCACACTTCATAATTCATATCATGTTGTGATACCTTTCTCCCAAAGGAAACTCCTAGTGGACGCGTTTAATTCCATTTGTGGACATGGTTTTCCTTCAAAAGTAGGATCCTAGTTGACTCCGGTATACTCGTTACCGTCGCAGGATATATGACTTCTTTCGTCTTCCCTGGGCATGTGTGAATCATTTGTTTGTGCATTGCAATGTGTGTATGCTTATGCCAAAGCACTTGCTTGCCCTATCCCTTTGTATCCCTTGGTTCTTCAATCAAGGTGAATATTAGGATAGTTTCCCTAGGTTTGCTCGGCTAGAGTAGTTTTTCGAGCTTAGACTTTTATCCTTCATCATAGGTCCATCTTTGCATGATAACATTAGGGGTAGAACTAGTTAGTTTCCCTTAGTTATTTTCTTCTTTCTTTTGTATCCTTGCATGTAATAAAACTAAAACTTGTTTTTTTTTCTTTTGAAAATCAAAACACTGAATAATGGTTCAAACTCCTTTTCAAAGGTAAAAGCAACCAACCTCACTTCAAATCTTTTTGTCTTCGGACTTCTTTTCTTTGAAAACCTTTTCAAAAAGGATGTTCCCTTTCAAGTCCAAACAAGTTGCTAAGTGTGCAAGCAGTCGAGCATAAAACTTCTTATAGCTGCAACTCCAAGCACGATTTGAAATTGTGAGGATGCGGAATCGAACTTCCCATAAAAAAACATTACAACCCACCAAAACATGTGAGCCGAACTACGACGCTCTGACTTTTCCATTACACTAGGGAATACGTAGGCATCTTGTCACGGGGCTCGACCGAGAAAACTTTATAAAAATTTCTTTCTTTTCCCTGTGTTTGTTTTCTTTCTTTCTTTCACATGCATTATAGCGATTAAGCGTTGATAGATATAACACACCCTTTAGATAGAAAATGGAAGTGGATACCGTAGAGTACTGTAAGTGTTTTGTGTTGGACGCAATTTTTGGTAAAACCAGGTTGGTGTGCCAATGTCTTGACTAATGTCATGACATTCTGATATGAAGACAATTCTGCAGGAGGAGTGTGTTTTCATATGCAGCTCGGTATATTTTCATAACAAATGTTATGCTATTCTCAGAAGAACAGGTTCTGCAAGAGAAGTGTGCATGATGTGTGATGTCACATCTAATGTCAAGACATTCTGAATAAGTGGAATATGCAGTTTTAATTTTCTGAGAGTTTTCAGGAAAGTAAGTTTATTCTGGGTTGGATCATTTCAGGAGGAAACCGTGCTTAAGCTCCTTTGTACGTGGAAATTAGGTTAACATTGGTTAACCCTAATTATTGTTTTGTAAGCCCAAGACCAAGTCCGCTCATGCATCTTTATAAACTCACTAATCCTAGTGTTATATCGTGCAAATTGTAAGAGAAACAAAATGAGAAAATAAGACGTGCAAATCACCCTGATTTGTGAGTGCTGAATATAGTGTTTCTCGTGTGTTTTAGTTTCTTGTGAGCCAAGCAATTATCATGTTGATAATTGTATTGGAGTAGGATCTTTATTGTGTAAGTTTTGTCACTCTAAGCTTTTAAGCACGAGTGCTATGTCTCTTGATTAAAAGCTTTTAAGCATGATCAAGTATTTGTGTTGAAGAATGTCTTCGTAATTCTTTTAAGTATTGGTTTGTAATCACTGCTGTGATTGAGGGGGAGTGAGTAGGTTCTCAGGTCTAAGTAGTTCTTAGATTGAAGTTGCATTGGGTAGGTTTTAAGTGAAGGATTTAAACAGTTGGTTTAATCTGGAATTAACACCTCTTATAGTGGATTTCCTCCCTGGCTTGGTAGCCCTCAAATGTAGGTGTAGTTACACACCGAACTGGGTTAACAATTAATTGTCTCCTTTACTGTTTTTACCTTGTGATTAATATTGTTTAAACGTTCATCAGATACCAGTGCCATAACATTCTATTTGACATCAAGTATCTGTTGCCAGAATTTCAAGTACTACGGGCGTGTGCGATGCTAATACCTTCTCCTCGCGTAACAGACTCTCTTACCCGAACTCTTGGTCGTAAGACCATGATTTCTTCCCCTCAGGTTTACTCGATGTTTTCCTTTCCTATCACGGGATAAAAAACGTTTGATGGCGACTTCATTGATATTCTATCAGATAATTTTATCCAGGTAGTTTCATTTTCCATTATCCTTTCCTCCATGATCTTTCAGATGTTCAGGACACACTTTTCTTGTGTGACCCTCCTTCTTACAATGAACGCAACGAATACTAGATGCTTCCCCACTGTAAAACTTCTGCTGACTTTTACCTTTTTTCTTGTCTAACTTATTATCCTTTCGCAAGAATTTTCCTTTAACGGCCAAACCTTCATCAATCGTCGAAGGTTTATGCTCCTTTCATTCGTTCAAGTCCTTCGGATACAAGGTTGATTAAACTTATTCAAAGGTCAGAGAATCTCTTCCATACAAGAGGGTTTCTTTGAAGTGAGCATGTGATCTGGGAAAAGCGCACAACAACAACAACAATGCTTGATCTTCATCATCGATCTTCACATCAATATTTTCAAGATCAAGAACCAACTTGTTGAACATATCCAACTGCTCAGCCAACATTTTATCTTCAATCATCTTGAATGAATACAAAGCTTGCTTCAGGTAGAGTCGATTCTCCAACAATTTAGTCATGTACAAACTTTCAAGTTTCACCCATAATCCTGACGTCGTCGTCTCCTTTGATACCTGACGAAGAACCTTATCACTAAGGCTCAACAAATTGCGCTGTGGGTTTTCTCTATCATCACTGTCTTCTCGGCTGCCATTAATGTTTCGTTCATGGTTGATTATCCCTTCAACGCTTCCAAACAACCTTGCTGAACCAGTATGGCTTTCATCTTCAAGCGCCACAGACCAAAATTGTTTACTCCGGTGAAATTTTCAATCTCATTCTTTGTTGAAGGCATCTTCTCCACACTCACCGCACCAATTTGTTGTGAATTTGATGCTTTGAAAATAAAATATAAACTTGTTGCTTAATGATCAAGAAACAATTAGGGTAGGAAAAAGAATGAAGAACACGATGAACACAAGGATTGGTTATTAACTGCTATTCTTTCATTTATCTTAAATCAAGATTATAAGTATACAAGAATAATAAAGATCCTCTCACCCGGAAATAGGATTTGTGGTATGCAATGATGAGAGACTAGTATGCTATTTATAATAAATCTAACATACTAAACTAATGGGCTTTATCACAAATACCCATTACAAGTTAACTTAGGGTACAATCTAACTTAACCAATTAGACATAACAAACAGACCCAATTCGATGCTAACAATCTTAGCATCCTTCGAAACACACTTTGACTACAACTTGTAACACTTCGACAATAACATGTGAGCAACCTTCGACTGCATGCTAAACTCTGTCGAACCAAGATACTATCTTCGACCCAATAGAAATCGATCCAATATCTCACAAAAAAATTTACAATGCGGCCATGCCGAAGCTATCCCAATGAATCTTTCCTTACTCACTATGACAATGAATATTCACTAAATAACTCTAGTGTAGTGGAGGAGATAATATCCACACACCACTTATATATCACCATCCCTTCTTTCGTAGGCTGCAAAGGAGGCATGGGCAAAACTCCCTAGAAAAACCATCATTTGTCTCAATGGAACATATTCTCGAGGATAATTACATAGATCATCATCACTAGGTCTTTGGAGAAGACTCCAAAGATCACCATCTTAGTTCTCACACTGAAAGGCTTTGCCATAACTTGGTTTGAGGGACTAAAATACAATTATATTGACTCATAAAATACATTGTGTGAAGATTTCACCTCCCACTTTACTTCCAGGAAGCGCCAATCAAACACAATGGTCGTACTTAAAGTCATACTATAGACCCCAAATCAATCATATGCTTTCTCCATACTCAAGTCAAGAGTCTTTTCAACCGGCGCAAGTACAGTGCAATGCTTATTGGTGGTAGAGTTTAGCGCCAGGCTATTGATCAGCGAGCTATTGTCAACAATAACGGTTGTTCAAACTGCCATCTCCGCTATTATGGTTTCGTGGGTGAAATTTCTCAAATTCTTTTTTGAAAGGTATAAATGTCAATTCAAATCCCTTTAATCGGTAATTTTCTGTTTTCTCATTTTGATTAGGGTATTTTATCCTACTTTTAGTTCAGTTATATGTTATATTTTATCCCAATACTAAAGACATAGTTAGTTGTCTTCTGAATACAAACCAAAATAGACAACAGAGTTTAATTCACCATTCATCAGATCTTTTTCTTAGTTTTATATGAAAATTCCTTACTGAAAAGTAACTTCTTTCAATATCATTGCAGTGCAAAAGACTGATTGGATGTTGTTACATCTTATTGAACTTTAAAAAACAGCAAAAATACTTGGAGGTTGCTTCATCATATACACCTCTTAAAGAATCAAGATTATTCTTTCATTTCAATTATCTAACCTGCTTTCTAACCAAGTGCTTTAGATTCCTTCAACAATTTTAGCTCATCAATCAGCTGAATCAAGTTGTTGTAAGAGTCTCCACCTTCCTCTATACTCCTCTTGGCAGAATCACCTAGTCTTTTTGCTCTAATCCTCATTTCTTTGCTCTCTTGGCTACTCCCCATCAAAATCTCAACAGCCTTTGCTATCTCCTCCCTTTTCACCACTGCTTCTACAATAATGCTATTCCATAACTTGTTTTCTTTTGCTCCTACTGGGACTCCTATCTTCAAAACATCAACAAGCAACTTCTCATTGTAAAATTGCTCCGCAAACATTGGCCATGTGATCATTGGCAAACCAACACTCAAGCTTTCAAGAATTGAGTTCCAACCACAGTGAGTCACTATCCCTCCTGTTGCAGGGTGATCCAATATCAGAAGCTGTGGTGCCCAGTTCCATATGATATATCCCTTTTGGTTTTCCTTCATCCTTTCCTCAAAACCTTGTAGGAAACTGTTTTCACCCTCATCTCTATCATTTTTCCTTACAACCCAGATAAAATTATGACCTGAATTTTCAAGTGCATGAGCTATTTCTACAAGCTGATCATGAGGGAGTCTAGTTAGGCTTCCAAAACTAACATAAAGTACAGACTCATTTTGCTTTGAGTTAATCCAATTTAGCCACTCCGCCTCTTTTCCAAACTCCTCTATGTGTCCCCTAATGACCTTTCTTTCACTATCCTTGTTAGCCCAAGCTGAAACTGGTCCTACACTCCATGATTTGATCCCCATTGTTGTTTTACTAAGCTTCTCATAGTCACTTTCAAGTTCATGAAAACTATTGTATAGTGTTCCATAGCTTCTTTTCTCAGATTTAATCATTGGTTCAAAATAGGCTGTGGCAGCATTCTTCTCCCTTACCCAATCAGGAATCTGCAGAGGGGTCATCTCAATGATATGAGGCAAACCAGGAATTTTGAATTTCTGCGTATCAGAAACTAAATTTTCATGAGGTCTATACTTCATGATAAAATGAGCTGCACAGTTTGAGAAATAGCTTGAGCTGTAATAGTAAATCCTTGGAATGTTTAGTTTTTCAGCTGCTTCCACAGTCCAAGCAAACATCATATCAGTGACTATGCAATCTGGTTGAAGATCTTGAAACAGTACCTCGATTGAATTTTGGAGCATCCATATTCCACGACTGATTTTACCAAGCATTTCAAGAGAAGTGCCATCTTTGATGTTTTCAACACCATCAGGGAGACCAACTTGAGTTGAAGGGAAGTGAATAAGGTGAGTTTTGATGGAGGATCCTGAACTGAAGTCAGTGTCAATGGTTTTTTGGAAGGTTGAAGCATTGGCATGTGTGGCAATGATGGTTACATTAACACCTTGTTTGGCAAATAGTCTTGCTGTGTCTATCATAGGAATCATATGGCCAGGAGTTGGAAATGGAAGAAAAATGACATGAAGTTGGTTGTGGGATTGCTGAGACTGCATTGTTTCTTTTGAAATCTTTGAGGTGGATCTATGGTTCTTTTCTTTGGATAAGTCTATGTGGCTGACAGATTGTTTCACATGTATGATTAATCAGTCTTGTATTGACTTTATGATTGTGTCACATAAAAAAAATACATTCATAAGTGGAATAACTAATGCCACGTTTATATATAGGTGTAACCAATGGGGTTGAATGACTTATGGTTCTAGAAAAAAATATGTGAAATATAATAATAATAATAATAATATAAAAAAAAAAAAAAAAAAAATAATAATAATAATAATAATAATAATAATAATAATAATAATAATAACAACAGTGGATTCTATTAAATTTTTTTGTTTTCGATATTTAATATATATTCTATTATTTATTTAGCATAAATTATTATTTGAAGTATTAATAATTAAATTAAATACATAAAAATAAATATAGTATTTTTATTAAATTAAATTAATCAATAACATGCAAATGAAGTTAAACTCTATTTTAATAGTGTGGAAATTAGAAGTTATTTCACCACCTAACCAGCGGAGGAGGCCATCATTAATGAGGTCGCTTTATTGGTAAGAGATTTAAATGGTTTTTGGAGCAATTTTGTTAGGTTTTTTTTTCATAAATTTTCTAATTTTAATCGGCATAAAAATTAAGAATAAAACCCTAAATGAAACACTTATACTCATATTTGAATACAATTATGAGAATGAAAACAGAAGCGTACTTAAATTTACGGGTATGTAATCTTTAAATTTATAGAGTTTTTTATGCCTCCTTGAATCTTCTCTGGTGGAGATGAAGAAAGAATTTCTAATAAGTCGTTTTCTCGTTGTCTACAAATGGGGACCATAACCCCTATAAATTTTAGGGTTATTTCTTAGTATTCAATTTAATTTGGCCCCTCATCAAATTAAATATTGACTTATGGTATCTACACAATAATCATACCTTTCATGACATTTATGCTTTTAGCCACAAACTTAATATTTTATTGATTAGAACCCTTTAAGTCTTAACTAATTAAAATAATGGTCCTAACACCTTAAATATTACATTTGTGACCCAAAATTCTAACAAATTTGTCTCCAAGGGTGATGTTATTGTATTGTCTTTGGGTTGTTTTAATTTTATTCTTAATTTCTCCTCCTCAATATTATACACGTCACCCTCTAGATATGACATTTTATCGAAATTATCTATGTAATATTTTGGAATTTTTGAAATTTCTGATTCCGTATCAAAAGTTTAATGTAAATATCAGAAATTTCAAATTTCCAATAATACTCGGACTTATTTTTTTAAATTGAATAAAACACACAGTAAAATAGGAAATCGACTTAATATATAAATAAAATAAATGTCATACATAGATGTATAACAAAAAAAACTAGAATCATTTCCTAGACAATTCCTCCCAATGTCTAAAACAACTCGCATATGTTTATTCTCATCCTTTTGAAACGACCCGCATATGTTTGAAACGACACTCTTATGGAACCTAGCTGCAACTTCAACATTGTGTTCACAGTATCGCAACTTTGACATAAATTACCACGACTTGTAGTCAACATGTTCTTCAGTCTCCAATGTGCAGTCTTCATCCTAGAAATCATGAACAAATTATCTAAACAACTTTCAAATTAATATCTAAACATAAATATATTTTTTGTTAGCATAATGTACCTGTTGGTTGTTGTGTTCCTTAAATGAGTGATTTTGTTAGTTCATTCAACAACAAATCTTTCTTTATATATTGTTAACCATGTTTCTTTCACATTCTTGACAAATGATGGAATATCACCACATACACTCTCGAAGTGGTTGAGATGTACATCAAACTCATCTTCTGTATTTGAATACATCATATTGTTCCATTGATCCATGACACACTCTTTATATTTCACATACTTTTTACATTTCATGCTCATGTTTTTTGAAATGTGGAACGTACACAACAAATGAGACGCATTTGGATACACATAATCAATGACATTCATTAATGTAAGTCACCATAACATTTGGTGGCAATTTCTCTAAATAGAACAACTCTTTGAGCTTCTATAGTGCTCATGTGAAGTTATCCTCCCTTTCATGCTCCAAATATGCAAAAGCAACTGAAAACATCAATTTTGTTGATGTAACACCAACAATCTCCAACAGTGGTAGCCAGTACATGTATATTAAAATGCACATTTAACAACCAGCTCACTCAACATATTTTTAAGATGGGAGAATTAGAATTAAAATTATTACCTATTTGTCTTGTACGTATAATAAAAAATTAACATTAGAGGAAACATATTCAACAACTTCACATAGTCAGGGTGTGTACAAAAGATATCAACCACAATATCTAAATTTTCCCTATTTCTTGTCCAGCACATATATTCTCTTGGTGAATAAGACTCAATAACATTTGCATTTATGTCATTAGACCTCTCTTGCCCAATTTGTATGTTGCTCTAGCTCGGTATACATGTGTAATACTCGTGAGATTTTCTGAGTCTTTGTCTTTCAAAGCAGACACAATGTACCTTGGTGCCATGTTGTACTTCGTCATATCATTCACAAACTTTCTTTCATCCTTTTTTAGACGACCCAATATGTCATGACCTAACAAATTAGTATCTAGTCTATGATTGCGCATCTTGTATCTAACTATCACCTTCCAACGGATACCACTTGAAACAGATCTCAGCCTAAATGTGCATCTAACCTTCATACTATAATTTCCATCAGAAGGTTTCGTAGATTCATTTTTCTTTTTGTAACTTCCTCCTATGTCACAATCCATTATCAATTTATGCTTCCTCCCTCGCAGTCCATTAGCAGAATCGGACAGGATTGTAACAACAACAAATATCATGATTTTTTCAAGTTGACCGTGCCCATTATAAAACTTTATCTTGTGATTCTGACGATTATAATAACATATAATTAGAAAACTTCATCAATTTACAAACAAGAAAATAAAAATTGTGTAAATTTCAAGTAAACATATTGTATCTGCGATAAAGTACCGCGTAAGATCAGTACATGAATCCGTAGAAAAAAGTTGAACCTGCCGATTCAGGACTGCAAAGATATAAAACTTCATCTGAAGCCATACTAGAAATTTAAAATTTCAATAAAAATTTTCTACAAGAATTTTATCAAATTTTTGGTACGTGTAACGAATTTAGCAAAATATACGATTTTTTTTTTAATTTTTAGTAAACCACAATCAAAATTTTTGAAATTTTGAATAAATAAATTACCAGAAATTTGTAAAGTCAACAAAATTTTCAATATGAGAAAAAAAAGGTACTAGAAATTTTTTTTGAGTGGTGGTTGCTAGAACCGTGGAGCTATATTTCCAATTCAGTTATTATTGTTCTTGATATTTAAACATTATTTTCTCATTAAATTAAAGTAAGCTTTGCAAAAATAATTATTGACACTCAATTCCTGCCATTTTCATCATTCAAAATGCACAATTGACGGTATGCCTAACGATATGTTAACAGGTTTGCTATTTATATCCCACATCATTAATCCAATACTTACATCAAACATGTGTTTGTTTACCGTATTTACATGGTTAACAAAAAAAAATTTAATTTAAAAATATATATTATAAAAATAATAATATAAATAATGTATTTACAGTGCGTGAATAGTATTCGTGAACAACGTATGAATAATGACTTTTAATAATAAAATGAAATTGATTTATAAACTATAAAAATTTATTAATATAGTGATGAAGTTGGTTAATAAACATTCAAATATTGAAAATAAATTTTAATAATAAAATAAAATTGATTAATAAAATATAAAAAATTAATTAATAAAATTGTGAATTGGTTAATAGAGTGTCTAGATTTTTAATAATTATGAAATTGATTAATAAAATATAAAAGATTGGTTAATAAAGTTATGAAATTAGTTAATCAATTAATTTTATTTTCATACTCCTTTTATTTAAAGAAAAAAAGTGAAAAAAATTTTAAGAAAAATTAATTAATTTAATTTTTTTTAAAAATAATATTAATTTTTTAATATTTCACCGTCCAAATAGGTGTAAGAAATAGTGTCAGACTAACATTTTTCTTATATAAAGAAATTATTCAAAGTAGAAACAACATTCTAGTCACACAATGTTTCATTAAGAATAATGAATATTGACACCGACTCCAGATATTACTTTGGAGAATATCTCATTCAGCTCAATTTTCCATTTTAATCTTAAATTTTTTATACCTTCTTAAAACACACGTTTTTGCTAATTATGATAACATTCATAGATGAATTTTCAATTAAATATTTTGAAACCTCTATTAATTTCAAAAAGCTCATCCAAATTGAAAAATATTAGGATTAATATTATTTTATCTCTTGTTATATAGGCGATTTTTAGTTTAGTCTCTTGTAGTTTTTTTTTAAAAAAAAACATAATAAATGTCAAAATGTAGTTATTTTGTATATATATTTTGTGACATTTATCCGTTCTTGTTTGTTAATAATTGTTGAATAATCTCTTTTTTTATTGTAAATATGTTTTATTGTGTTTTATGTACATAATGTACCGTTTGATTAGTTTTAATGTATTTTTGTAGGTATTTGTGCGTGTTGGAGCATCGATGAATAAAGTGTCGAAGACACGGCTCTAAAGACGCAATTTTGATGAATAAAATATCATTTTTGCTCAGGAGAGGTCGCTAAGCGCGGTGAAGCCGCTCATCGCGTTTTGGAGCGGGTTGAGCGCATTGGTACTGTTTCGGCAGAGAGATAATTTTGAGTCCATTGACCGCAGTGAGGCCACTGAGCGGAGTTTAAGTCGGTTTACGTGTAAATATTAATGGAGGCCGCTGAGCGCGATCGTCTGTGTTTAGTTTTATAACTTCATTTTTCTTCATTTTTAAGTTATGGTTTTGGGGTGGATTTTGATCCCCATTTCCATCAACCTTTAATTAGCTTAGAAAACAACATTAGACATTGCATACGAATGGAAGTGGATTTCTCTTCGATAGGCTCTAACAAACCGGTGTAAACTTGTGGTTTATCTCTTCTCCTCTCTATGTATTTCTCTTTTTGTTGGTTATGTTTATATATTTACCTCGAACACATGTATATTTGTCGCCCTTGACGTTGTATAAAGCTTGCTTTATGAATCTGTGTTGGTAATTGTCTTAGGTTTTTACTCTATGTTAGGGATTTGAGCTTTGCTAGACATAGATTGCTTAGATTCTTACCTAGGATGATTATCTGTTAGTTTCTGAATTCTAGAAATGGGTTTAGAGCTGACATTTACTTAGAGTATATGATCTTAATGCCTCCGTGTTGGTTGTTTCGAGCTAGAGATAGTCGTTACGAGTGACACGGTTAACTTTTGTGTTGTTGAGGTAGGCCAGACATGGCTACCGAGGTGATGCAGTTGAATTCTCAATTTACGTTAGAAATCGCTTGGATTGTGAGAGGTATGTGATGACACAGACGAGTATCGTAGGCTGAGTATAACTGGATGGTAGATTTTAGTCTGTGATGGATAGTGTGCATTCCTTCCGGACAAGTTGTCTATCCTTTATACTTTTTGTTCAATTACTTTTTGTCTTTTCTTTACAACCATTTAATTCCAAACTCATTAATGATAGAATTGTCGAACGACGAATCAATAACCAATCTCTGTGGATACGGTACGATATAACCTAACCGATATATATCACCCGGTAAAAATAATACTTTACTTTTTGCTTGCCCGCTAATACCGCCGCAACAAAATGCCGTTGTTGTCAGGGATTGGTTTTATTGTTTCTGTATTGCGATAATTCCGTTGTTTTTGAGTTTTGTAATTAATGTATATGTTGTATAGACTTTGTATATGAACATGTATATTGTTACTTGTACATGTTGTGTGTTTACTTTCCATACTTGTACATATGTGTGTTTTTCCTTGTTTTCAAGTATTGTTGTAAGTTATCTCATTTTTGTAACGTTTGTTGTGTGAATGTTAGGACACTTTCTTTAGGTTTGCGCGGTGTGACAACACCATGGCATGACGAGAGGAGGTTACTAGCTTGCATAATAAAGGCGTCGAGCTTACGACGTAAAACAAGCATGTTTTGTTTATGTTTATTTATGTATGTGTTAGCTTGTGTTTTAACAAGTTGAAATAGGACATGTTCTTAATTTCAAATCTTCACTTTTCAACTTGTTAATTCACTTTCATTCATTTGTTTTGTTGTGTCAAATTGTGATTTCCGCAAGCTTGTCGTGTTTAGCTTGAGGAGTTTTGTTGGTTGTAAATATTGTAAATATTGTAAATTTTGTAAATTTTGATTTTCTAATTCTTTTACTGTTGTTTAGACTCAAATTTTGGTCGGTAGCTTGAGGTTACATTTGGTGATTTTCCGAGTTCAATCGTTTCAACTCGCAGATGTATGGTAATGATAGTTTCAAAGTTGGTACATGTCAGGTACTCATTTATCGCTTTCTATAGCATAACATGTTTAAGAAATTTATCATTTGTATAATTACCATGGCATTCATTCTTTTTGCTTTACTTGCTCATGAATTGAACCATTTTAGTTCCCTTTTTAACCATAAATGTGAGGAAGCTTTCCGTTGTTCACATATGTTGGAGGCCATAATTCTTGTTTTAACTAGATTTTATTATGCTTAATCTTTTGTTTTGTGTTGATTGTATGAATTCATGAAAATGATCAAGGCATTTTGTTTAATTTTGAGCATAACTACTTTGGCCAAATATTTAATTCACCTTGTGAGTGTGTGAACCTTTGTTAGCCCCTTTGAACTTTTATCAATATCCATGTTTATTTGAACTTGATGCTTGTCTATGAGTGTTTAGTTCACCTTTTTTGTATGGATGTTGATTTCTTTAGTTCTTGAACCCTCAACCATATGTTGTTGTATGAATTTTTACCTTGCCTTAGAAAGTAGGGAGTATTCACATAATGATGTTGGTTGAATTCAAGTTGGGGAGAGGAATGTTTATGTACTTATATTGTGGTTGGTATGAGGTTAAGAGAAAAGAAAAAGAAAAAAAAATGTGAAAAAGAAAGATTATAAAAAAAAGAAAAAAGATTTGAAAAAGAAAAACAAAAAGAGTACGAATAATGTTGTGTTAGTAAGTGAGGTGTTTTGGTTTGACAATTTGTGATGAAGAAGTTTGATTGGAATTGTATTGTTAGGAACTTTGTGAGTTGATCACTCCCTTAGGTTTAGACAAGTTTTTTTTCCGATTAACTTTAGGACTTATCACTTGTTTGTTAACCAAGCCACATAACAACCTTGAAAAACCCTTGTGATTCTTGCATTTGTATTTTCAATACGTTTTTGGGATGAATGTATAATTTAGTCTTTTGTTTGCAAGATTGTTGGTTGAGTGTCAAAAGTACCTCACCTTTGCGTGTTCTTCATCCACCGATGAATTTTTGCTAGGTGTGGTTCATGATTGAGCTTGTTTTGTTTTATAATGTTTTGCATGATTTTTTACTTAGGATTTGTTTCATTTATATGTTAATATTGTAGTATGGTGGTAAGTATGTATTTGTCATGTACGTTTTCGTTTGAACCATACAGTTGTTTTCCGTTTAAAAACTTGTTGATTCATGATTCTTTGATTATCGTCTTTTGTTTCTTTAGGTTTACTTGACTTTGTTTGAAGACAACTAATGTGTCAAGTTGGGGAGAGTTGATAAGTGCCAAAATGTAGTTATTTTGTATATATGTTTTGTGGCACTTATCCATTTTGTTTGTTAATAATTGTTGAATAACCACATTTTTTGTTGTAAATACGTTTTATTGTATTTTGTGTACATAATGTATCGTTTGATTAGTTTCAATGTATTTTTTAGGTATTTGTGCGTGTTGGAGCATCGAGGAATAAAGTGTCAAAGACACGGCTTTGAAGACGCAGTTCTGATGAATAAAAGACCAGTTTTGCCAAGGAGAGGCCGCTGATCGCGGTGAAGCCGCTTAGCGCAAGTCCGTTCATCGCGTTTTGGAGCGCATTGAGTGCTTTGGTAATTTTTCGGTAGAGAGATAATTTTAAGTCCGCTGAGCGGCATTTAAGTCGGTTTACGTGTAAATATCAGTGGAGGCCGCTGAGCGCGCCCTCGCGCTGAGTGCGGTCGTCTGTGTTTAGTTTTATAACTTCATTTTTCTTCATTTTTAGGCTATGGTTTTGGGGTGGATTTTGATCCCCATTTTCATCAACCTTTATTTTTGATAGATTAACTTAGAAAACAACATTAGGCTTTGCATACGGATGACTGGAGGTGGATTGCTCTTCGATAGGTTTTGACAAACCGGTATAAATTTGTGATTTATCTCTTCTCCTCTCTATGTATTGCTTTTTTTTTGTTATGTTTGTATATTTACCTTGAACACATGTATATTTATCGCCCTTGGCGTTGTATAAAGCTTGCTTTATGAATCTGTGTTGGTATTTGTCTTAGGTTTTTACTCTATGTTAGCGATTTGAGCTTTGCTAGACATAGATTGCTTAGATTCTTACCTAAGATGTTATCTGTTAGTTTCTGAATGCTAGAAATGGGTTTAGAGCTGACATTTAATTAGAGTATCTTATCTTAATGCCTCTGTGTTGGTGGTTTCGAGCTAGAGATAGTCGTTACGAGTGACACGGTTGACTTCTGTGTTGTTGAGGTAGGCCAGACATGGCTATCGAGGTAATGCAGTTGAATTCTCAATTTGGGTTAGAAATAGCTTGGATTGTGAGAGGTATGTGATGAAACAGACGAGTATCGTAGGCTGAGTATAACTGGACGGTAGATTTTAGTCTGTGACGGGTAGTGTACATTTGTTCCGGACAAGCTGTCTATCCTTTATACTTTTTGTTCATTTACTTTTAGTCTTTTCTTTACAACCATTTAATCCCAAACTCATTAACGATAGAATTGTGGAACGACGAATCAATAACCAATCATTGTGGACACAATACGATATAACCTAACCGGTAAATATCACCTGGTAAAAATAATACTTTACTTTTTGGTTGCCTGCTATACCTGCATTCGAACAAAACACCTTTGTCATATCAAAATAATAATAATTTAGTAGTGTTTGGTTCCACTTCTACGAGATCCAAAATCAATTCTAAAGATGTAGAATTGATTCTGGGTGATTTTGAAGTGTTTGGTTTGTTAAAAGTAAAATTGATTATGTCTCCAGAATTGATTCTACTTGAAGCTAGAATTTGTAGCTTCTACCTCCAGAATTGATTCTGGATGATTTTTACACTGAAATTTATTATTCAACTCACTTTTATATAAATATATCCAAACATAAATCAATTCTACTAAATTCAATTCTGTAAAAATCAATTATACCATACTCAATTATAATAAAATCAATTCTACCCACCGTCAATCCAAACATACACTTAGTTCCTAAAGTCAAAATCCACAAGTAAATCCGCAGATTTTCTGCGGATTTTCTTTCGGATTTACCTGCAATTTTGACTTTTAAGACTAAATTGTTAGTACTTTGAAATGACAAGAATGTTTTTTTAAAAAAAAATTACAAGGAGCAAAACAAGAAGTCGTCTATATGACAAGGGGGTAAAATGGTAATAATCCAAAATATTATTATATAATCTTTTATTGTAAATATTGTTGTGAGGAGTTGAAGTCTTGACATACCAACTTTTGATGTATTTTCATAAGTTGTTTTAAGAGTATCCCGAGTTTCATTGGCATTGGTGCAAGTGTTGATGATTTTGAAAAACATTGTTGTCAACTTCATTGTAAATAACATTAAGAGCATGTGAGTTTTCAAGTTCTTCTTCTTCTTCATTTGTTGACTAATCCTTTTCAAGTTTCACAGTTTCAGTGTTTTCTTCATCTGTGATATTTAGGGGCATCTATCCTTTAATGATTGCTTTTTAGGTCTCGTTTTCCATTGACTTGAGAAAGGCAATCATTCAATCCTTCCAATAACCATAGTTTTTACTATCAAGCACTGGTGGTCGATTCACATATCCTCCTTATTTTGCATAGTCCATTTTGAACAAAATATAGAGAAAACCCTGAAGGTCACCCAACCAGAATAGAGTGCATGATCTGATGCCAATTGAAATTATGTTCAATAGGTAATAATATGTCACACACAATGTTAGAACAATGTGAGTGACAATAAGTAGGCGTAAAAACAAATAACAAATAAGAAAAATAAATAACACTTTATTTGTTAACCTAGTTTATTGCAAAGTCACCTACGTTTGGAGGACTTCAACCCAATGAAAGGAAATCGGTAGTTATTAGTACACGATACTCTCATATGAACTCTTCTATTTCAATGTCTTTTTCCTAATAATACATGTGAACTTTAATCCAGACTCTCATGAATCAAAGATCCTAATCACTTTCACTCAAACAATTTTCCAAGTGTTTGTACAACTTCATAAATATATGGTCTGAGAAATCACAATTACAAAGAAAACATTATAACCTTCTAACTTAAAAAGATAACTCCAAAATAGAGTATTACAAACCCAAAAATAAATTACTCAAAGAAAACTTATAAAACGAAATTTTAAAAAAATACAAGTTATGAGTCTTCAAATGGGGAACACCTCCTTAATATCCCATCATAAATGCACAATAGAGTTTTGGCATGACGTTGGTGCAGTAAATCAAAAAGTAAAAGTAAGTATTTATTTAGTTTTATTATATCGTCTCCACAGGGATTAGTGCGAGGGAAAAACTACCATTCAACAGTCTCAGTCTCTCTAAGTTTAGCCTTGGGTTTGTAGAATGTAAAATGTGGGAAAGTAAATAAAGAAAATGAACAACCATTTGTAGCCTAAGAGAGTTTATTCTAGAATTGCATTTCATTATACCCGTCAAATACTTAAACTTGCAGATCAATTGCACACAACCTATAATACGCGTCAAAATCGTCAAGCATCGCTCAAAACGTACCACAATAGTGGTTATGTCTAACGCAAAGTTGAGATAACTATTGTATTACCTGCATCAGCGATTCCACATGTAACACAAACAACACAGAGGCATTAAGCTCGGATATCCACAGTGATTATCAGCTTTAAACCTATCTATAGAATCTAAAAACTAATAGATATTCATCCATAATCAAGATTTGTGAGGAATATGTCTATAGCAACCTAAATCCAAATATAAAGCATACAGATTAAGGAAAACATCGATAATGATTTCTAAAGTATATTTTATACAATACCATGATCAACAATTGTACATACAATAAGAGTAAAATATACATACAAAACCCACCATTGGAATAATACATATGGAATACGGAGATGCATAGGAAACTTCTCGCGGTGTCAATGCGATCCAAGATAACCCATATCCAAATGATAAGATGCACCTGTTGTACCCCAAAATTTGCCCTCTTCGCTTTTCAATAAATAATTGGCTTACACTTGATCAATAGGCGCATTGCATATATATCATTCATGCATTAACCGTGGGATCTAATTTTGCTAATTGAGCGAGAGTGCACAAATCTGAAGAAGAGGTTTGGTTCCCAAAAGCTGAATATCTGAGGTTCCGTTATTTTAAGTGTCATCTCAATATACAAGATGTGTGCATCCAAAAGCTTCTGATTATCTCTCGAGAATCAAGGTTTTGAGGCTCTAATTTCCTATCATGCAGATATTGATTAAGGTTTTCGAGTAAAAGTGTGTTGTGATCGAATATTTGAGCCAGATTGTTGTACCCCAACATTTACCCTCTTCATTTTTTTTATAAATAATTGGCTAACACTTAATTAATAGGTGCATCGCATACATATCATTCATGCATTGATCATGGGTTCGAGGTTTTGCAATCGTATGAATCTGTACAATTCTGAAGAAGAGGTTTGTTTCTCAAAAGTTGAATATTTGAGGTTCTGTCAATTCGGGCGTCATTTCAATAAGCAAGCGTGTCCAGAAGCTTCTGATTATTATCTCGCAAGTTTTGGTATTCTGATCGTCTATCAGGTGGATGTTGATTACAATTTCAAGCTACAGTGTGTTGTGGTCGGATATTTGAACTCGAACTGATTCTATGGCCTTCCGTGAGTTGTGAAGCAATGGTATTTGGCTTATCGATCTACGCGATGTATCAGAAAACCAAGAACGAACAGATAAAATGATATTTGAGCGCGTGTATCAGAAAGTCAACAAAAGTCAAAGTTTGACTGAGTGGAGTTTTTGGTCAAAATCGTGGTCAAAAGTCGACATTCGAGAAAATGCAGTCATTTGTTGAGAAAAGTCGGAAGAACCGGGTAAAAATGAGGTTGCTTGCATTTTAAGTAATCTTGGACTTAGAAAATTTTTCTAAGTTTAAGGTACTTTGTGTTCACGGAGCCATATTGTCGCATCCGTATCTTGCCCGTCTGTGGTCAGAAGTTTGTGAATTGATAGTCGTTGGAAAGAGCGCATTTCATACTCCGACTTTGTCTTGGTGAAGATTTTTCCAGAAACGCCCGGATTTCGAGTTATACGGCTCCGAAATTTGAAGTTCATAACTTTTGAAGTTTTACACTTAGTAAAATTTTGAATGTTTTTAACACGTTCAAGCACTCGACTTCGGAGGCAATTTACACGTGTTTCGAGGCGTCGATTCGAATTAAGTTCAACATTAAAGTTGTTCATTTAATGGCAATCTACAACTTTATTGAAGAAATCGAATCCATTCGGGAAACGAATCAAAAATTAAAGAGCTCGGAAGTTACAGTTTATCATTTCTCAAAATTCAACACTTAGAAATATTTTGAAGTGTTTGTTTCTATGCTTTTGCTGACAGCTTCAGGGTCGATTTTATCATAGTTCATGGCTCCGAATCGAAAAATGCTCAACTGGAAAGTTGTTCATCTCACGGCGGTCTAAAACCTTGTTGAAGGAGTCGAATTCATTCGGGACACGGATCGGAAGTTATAAAGCTCAGAAAATAAGAACTCATTATGTTTGTTAAATTCGAGTAGTTTTTGTGCGCATGTTCAGGGCTGTTTTCGTCAATGATTCGGTCGCCGCACGAAGAAATTCCGAAAGTGAAAGTTTGAGTTCCTAATTCCATCTACAAGTTCCGTTTAGAAACTTTTTCATTTTGGACGTCGGAGCTGGAAGATACGGAGCACCGTAAGTGACAGCTTAAAGTTGGAAATTGGGTGGATATCATGCACAAACTTGCCCAGCCTGACCAGGAGTTTCGTCGAACACTTGCGAGACATAATTCATGGCGATTTTTCTCTATGATTTAAGGCTCATTTGAATTCGTGATTAAAAGCAAAGTTGTTCTTCCACATGTCATCTTTCCAACGGCACTGAGTTTGTGTTATTTGGTCGAGTATCGGAAAAGTTATAGATCCGTAAAGTGATGTGTGTGTATTAATTTAAGAAGCTGACACTTAGAAAAAAATCCTGAAATGTTCAAGTCAGTTCGTGTCGACGTGACTTCGAAACTAATTACGGCGAGCTTGTGATCATTTTTTCGTCGGGCATTCAACATCAATGTTGTTGTACCAAGTGTGCTCTTCGAGTCGACGCTCTCGTAATGTCGGTTGGACTACTATACACCAAGATAGGAGCATACAAAGTAGAGGGCATGGTTTTTTTTTTGTTTAGAAAAGGTGTCGGCAGTAGAGATATTCATGACGGTAATAATCATAATAGAATCCATTTTCATTTTTTCTCATAGTAACAACCATTTTCGGTTTTTTACACTCTATCAGTAATAATCATAACAGAATACATATTCATTTTTTTCTTTTCTTTTGATAGTAACAACCATAACCAAAAACCACACTTTCTTCTTCCATTTTTTGGACACCATTCTTGACACTCATTCTCTGCCTCACACTCCTCTCTAACCGTAATCATCTTTCTTTCACTCCACAATACAACTCACTCATTGACCATAACAAGAAACAAACTAATGTAATGATAATCACCATTTTTTCATTCTCTTTCTTCTTTCTCCTCCCACTCTTCATACTCTCTCTTTCCTTTTCACTGCCATTCACTCCATGAAACCATAATAACTTCATAACAACCACACTCTGCTCTCTCTCTCTCTCTCTCTCTCTCTTCTCTCACGCCATTGCTCACTTCTCTCAACTCACCGCCATTTTCTTCTTTCACTCACCACACCTTCATCACTCTTCATCTCTCTCAATAACTTCCATTCATCACCACTTTTGTTATTCTTTTCTCTCAAAACTAACAACAAACCATCATTCTCCATAATTTCTCTCAACAAACTCACCGTAATAACCATACCATCACCTAATCGGTTTTTTCACTTCAATGCCAGTAACAAACTCGGTAGCCGTAATAACGGAGCTTCATTCTTCTCTCATCACCACCAACTCAAGGCCATTCTCTAACAATCATAACAGGGATTCCCTCCGTCATGATTATGCCGTAACAAACTCCTGATCTCGGATATGGCGAAAGGTTCTTGAAAGCTTCGCCAATTCTTCTTCTTTATCTCTGAACAGGAGCACTTCGTCCCTATGCCGTTCATCTGTTGAAGCCGCGCATCCGTCCGATTGAACTTTTCTTCGAAGGTTTAAGTGTAACGTCGAGGTCTTTTCTCCGCGATCCTAAGAACATCGAATCGCTCTTCTTTGTCAACGAAGTTTCAAGAATCTTCAACGAATGCGAGCTAGTCGATTCGTCATCTTCGGTTATAGCATAAGGCATTGAAGTTTTCAAGACATTTTCGCATCACAAGTAAGTTTCACTACTAGCTTTAATCATTTATCCGCCTTAGAACGGTTTAATGCCTTGAATACGCAGAATCTAAAGATATGTCCGTGAATGTCGAGTTTGTGGATTTTCGAACTTTCGATCCGATTTTATGTTCGATTTCATGAGGTTTGAGTAGCTTTTAGAAAATCGGAGATCGGATTCAGAACCACCTTGAAAACCGAAAGATGGCACGGTTTATTTCGCTTCCGAGATTTGTTTTTCCGCCACCTCGCGAGAGGATGACCGGAAAAGTTCCTGTTCCGGCGAGACTTATCCTGTGCCCTGGGTGTGGCCCCTCCTTGTTGGTTCATGATTTTTCCCATACAAGCCTATCGAGATCCAACACGTGTCATTTTTCTTTTAATTTAATAAAAATCAAAACTGAAATATGACTTAAGTTAATACTGACCAATTGATATAATATATATGTTACATAACCAAAAAAACGTGACAGCATGTATTGTAAAACTTGATATAAAAAATCTGGTCACAAAATAATAATAAAATAATAATACAAATGTTATTTGGACAAAAAGCATTGGACTCAGATTCAAAAAAAACAGAAATTGGACTTATACAAAAAATACGGACTGGGCTTAGCATATCACAAAAACGGACCTAAGAGAGAAATAGACTGGGATTGGAAACTTGTTGTTTTATACCCCCTGTTTGATTAGAAATCTACTACTAACACTAATTTCAGTTTAATTCTGAAAATCTGGTTTACACCCCCCTGCTTCCATGTACCATAATACTAACACCTAATCAATTTTGATTTCGATTTCGATTATTTTGATTTGTAAAAAATCCATAGAAAACATATTCTGACATTTTAGGATATTAGAACATTTTTGACATTTTTTGACACTTTTTTTAATTCATTTTTAATAACATGATTAAAAGTATGTTTCACTCATGCCACTTGAAGTTCCACGTGTGCATTTCTATACTTGTTTTTTGGGTCTAATTCCTTCTTGCGGTGTTTTTTGTACACCACGTGTACATCCTTTTGTTTGCTTTTTGGGTCTAACTCCCTTCTTGCAGGTGTTTTGTGTTTGTACACCCACGTGTACATCCTTTTGTTTGCTTTTTGGGTCTAACTCCCTTCTTGCAGACGTTGTTGCTTCACATGCGCACAAACGCGCATCCTCTTTGCTCTGATGCCTCGAGCTATTCTCACCGGTTTACTCTTATTGCATGGCTGCAGTACTTGAAGTTTTCCGGAGTATTTCTATAGCTTGCGTTGCTCTTCGGATTTAATATCCGTCGGGTATTTATTTCTACACCATTTACCGCATTCTCTTACAGCTTTCCTAGATATCATGAGAAGTAGGGCTTTGACTTTCTTTGCCATGAGAAGTAGGAATAGAGATGCATGAAGGGGCTTCCGTAGCTGGAGCATGTTCAGGAACCCCTCTGGTTTATTTAAAGACCCGTTTAGGGCAATTCTAGTTGTGATCTGTGCATATTTGCTTGTTTGTTTCTTGCAGGTTCCCTTGGTTAGGTTTGGTTCTTTAGCCTAGACTTTAGGATTCACATCCTTTGCATGTTAACATAGGTAGAGATTCCCTCATCTTAAACCATAGGGCTAACCTTTTACTTTGCTAGTTTCTTTTACATGTTGCATTGTGATTAAAACTAAAACTTGCTTTTCCTTTCAAACTCAAAACACTTAATAATGGTTTAAACTCCTTTCTCAAGGTAAAAACAACCAACCAACACCAACTCTTTTCGCCTTTGCGCGCTTTCTTTCTTTTTGTGTTTAAAACCTTTTTCACAAGTAAAAAACACAAAACACACCAAAACAAGTGAGCCGAACTACGACGCTCTGACTTTCCCATTGCACGCGGGAATACGTAGGCATCTTGTCACGGGGCTCGATCGAGCAAACTTTGTAAATACTTCCTTCTTTTCCCCGTGGTTTCTTATTTTCTCTTTTTCTTTTGCATGCATGATTAGCGATTAAGCATAGATTTAAACACACCCATTAGATAGAAAGTAGAAGTGGATACCGTAGAGTACTACGGGCGCGTGGGGTGCTAATACCTTCCCTTCGCGTAATAGATTCCCTTACCCTATCTCTCGGTCGCAAGACCGTGCCTTATCCCTTTTAGGTTTTCGCGATGCGTTTGCCTTTCTCCTTTTGCGAGATAAAAAACGTTCGATGGCGACTTCATTGATACAGTTATCGGATGATGTTCAGCCGGTTGTTTCAGCTGGCGACTTCACTGGGGATGGCGACTTCAGCTGGCGACTTCACTGGGGATGGAGACCCTTCAAGTGGCATGAGTGAAACATACTTTTAATCATGTTATTAAAAATGAATTAAAAAAAGTGTCAAAAAATGTCAAAAATGTTCTAATATCCTAAAATGTCAGAATATGTTTTCTATGGATATTTTACAAATCAAAATAATCGAAATCGAAATCAAAATTGATTAGGTGTTAGTATTATGGTACATGGAAGCAGGGGGGTGTAACCCAGATTTTCAGAATTAAACTGAAATTAGTGTTAGTAGTAGATTTCTAATCAAACAGGGGGTATAAAACAAGTTTCCAATCCGATCTATTTCTCTTAGGTCCGTTTTGTGATATGCTAAGCCCAAATCAGTATTTTTGTATAAGTCCAATTTCTGTTTTTTTTTTGAATCTGAGTCCAATGCTTTTTGTCCAAATAACATTTGTATTATTATTTTTTATTATTTTGTGACCAGATTTTTTATATCAAGTTTTACAATACATGCTGTCACGTTTTTTTGGTTATGTAACATATATATTATATCAATTGGTCAGTATTAACTTAAGTCATATTTCAGTTTTGATTTTTATTAAATTAAAAGAAAAATGACACGTGTTGGATCTCGATAGGCTTGTATGGGAAAAATCATGAACCAACAAGGAGGGGCCACACCCAGGGCACATGATAAGTCTCGCCGGAACAGGAACTTTTCCGGTCATCCTCTCCGGCGTGAGGTGGCCGGAAAAAACAAATCTCGACGGAAACGAAATAAACCGGTGCCATCTAACTCGGTTTTCAAGGCTGGTTACGAATCCGATCTCCGATTTTTCTAAAAGCTACTCAAACCTCATGAAATCTGAACATAAAATCTGGATCCGAAAGTTCGAAAATCCACAAACTCGACATTCATGACATATCTTTAGATTCTGCGATTCCAAGGCATTAAACCAGTTCTAAGCGCATAAATGATTAAAGCTAGTAGTCGGAAACTTACTTGACGGCGAGTACGAAAATGTCTTCGGAAAACTTCAATGCCTTATGCTATAGCTTCCGACGATGACGACGAATCTGACTAGCTCGCATTCGTTGAAGATTCTTGAAACTTCGTTGACAAAGAAGAGCGATTCGATGTTCTTAGGATCGCGGAGAAAAGACCTCGTTACACTTAAACCTTCAAGAAAAGTTCAATCGAGCGATGCAGTGGCGCTCAATGATGAACGGCATAGGGACGAAGTGCTCCTGTTCAGAGATAAAGAAGAAGAATTGGCGAAGCTTTCAAGAACCTTTCGCCATGTCTGAGATCCGGAGTTTGTTACGGCATAATCATGACGGAGGGAATCCCGTTGTTATGATTGTTAGAGAATGACGCCAGAGTTGGTGGTGATGAGAGAAGAATGAAGCTCCGTTCTGTTACGGCTACCAGAGTTTGTTACGGCATTGAAGTGAAAAAGAAAACCGATTCCGATGATGGTATGGTTGTTACGGTGAGTTTGTTGAGAGAAATTATGGAGAATGATGGTTTGTTGTTAGTTTTTGAGAGAAAAAGAATAACAAAAGTGGTGATGAATGGAAGTTATTGAGAGAGATGAAGAGTGATGAAGGTGTGGTGAGTGAAAGAAGAAAATGGTAGTGAGTTGAGAGAAGTGAGCAATGGCGTGAGAGAGAGAGAGAGAGAGAGAGAGAGAGAGAGAGAGAGAGAGAGAGAGAGAGAGAGCAGAGTGTGGTTGTTATGAAGTTATTATGGTTTCATGGAGTGAATGGCAGTGAAAAGGAAAGAGAGAGTATGAAGAGTGGGAGGGAGAAAAGAAGAAAGAGAATGAAAAAAAAATGGTGATTATCATTCTGTTAGTTTGTTTCTTGTTATGGTCAATGAGTGAGTTGTATTGTGGAGTGAAAAGAAAGATGATTGTTACGGTTAGAGAGGAGTGTGAGGCGAGAGAATGAGTGTCAAGAATGGTGTCCAAAAAAATGGAAGAAGAAAGTGTGGTTTTTGGTTATGGTTGTTACTATCAAAAGAAAAGAAAAAAATGAATATGTATTCTGTTATGATTATTACTGATAGAGTGTAAAAAACCCAAAATGGTTGTTACTATGAGAAAAAATGAAAATGGATTCTATTATGATTATTACCGTCATGAATATCTCTACTGCCGACACCTTTTCTAAACAAAAAAAATAACCATGCCCTCTACTTTGTATGCTCCTATCTTGGTGTATAGTAGTCCAACCGACATTACGAGAGCGTCGACTCGAAGAGCACACTTGGTACAACAACATTGATGTTGAATGCCCGACGAAAAAATGATCACAAGCTCGCCGTAATTAGTTTCGAAGTCACGTCGACACGAACTGACTTGAACATTTCAGGATTTTTTTCTAAGTGTCAGCTTCTTAAATTAATACACACACATCACTTTACGGATCTATAACTTTTCCGATACTCGACCAAATAACACAAACTCAGTGCCGTTGGAAAGATGACATGTGGAAGAACAACTTTGCTTTTAATCACGAATTCAAATGAGCCTTAAATCATAGAGAAAAATCGCCATGAATTATGTCTCGCAAGTGTTCGACGAAACTCCTGGTCAGGCTGGGCAAGTTTGTGCATGATATCCACCCAATTTCCAACTTTAAGCTGTCACTTACGGTGCTCCGTATCTTCCAGCTCCGACGTCCAAAATGAAAAAGTTTCTAAACGGAACTTGTAGATGGAATTAGGAACTCAAACTTTCACTTTCGGAATTTCTTCGTGCGGCGACCGAATCATTGACGAAAACAGCCCTGAACATGCGCACAAAAACTACTCGAATTTAACAAACATAATGAGTTCTTATTTTCTGAGCTTTATAACTTCCGATCCGTGTCCCGAATGAATTCGACTCCTTCAACAAGGTTTTAGACCGCCGTGAGATGAACAACTTTCCAGTTGAGCATTTTTCGATTCGGAGCCATGAACTATGATAAAATCGACCCTGAAGCTGTCAGCAAAAGCATAGAAACAAACACTTCAAAATATTTCTAAGTGTTGAATTTTGAGAAATGATAAACTGTAACTTCCGAGCTCTTTAATTTTTGATTCGTTTCCCGAATGGATTCGATTTCTTCAATAAAGTTGTAGATTGCCATTAAATGAACAACTTTAATGTTGAACTTAATTCGAATCGACGCCTCGAAACACGTGTAAATTGCCTCCGAAGTCGAGTGCTTGAACGTGTTAAAAACATTCAAAATTTTACTAAGTGTAAAACTTCAAAAGTTATGAACTTCAAATTTCGGAGCCGTATAACTCGAAATCCGGGCGTTTCTGGAAAAATCTTCACCAAGACAAAGTCGGAGTATGAAATGCGCTCTTTCCAACGACTATCAATTCACAAACTTCTGACCACAGACGGGCAAGATACGGATGCGACAATATGGCTCCGTGAACACAAAGTACCTTAAACTTAGAAAAATTTTCTAAGTCCAAGATTACTTAAAATGCAAGCAACCTCATTTTTACCCGGTTCTTCCGACTTTTCTCAACAAATGACTGCATTTTCTCGAATGTCGACTTTTGACAAGATTTTGACCAAAAACTCCACTCAGTCAAACTTTGACTTTTGTTGACTTTCTAATACACGCGCTCAAATATCATTTTATCTGTTCGTTCTTGGTTTTCTGATACATCGCGTAGATCGATAAGCCAAATACCATTGCTTCACAACTCACGGAAGGCCATAGAATCAGTTCGAGTTCAAATATCCGACCACAACACACTGTAGCTTGAAATTGTAATCAACATCCACCTGATAGACGATCAGAATACCAAAACTTGCGAGATAATAATCAGAAGCTTCTGGACACGCTTGCTTATTGAAATGACGCCCGAATTGACAGAACCTCAAATATTCAACTTTTGAGAAACAAACCTCTTCGTAATTGTATGATTCATACGATTGGAAAACCTCGAACCCATGATCAATGCATGAATGATATGTATGCGATGCACCTATTAATTAAGTGTTAGCCAATTATTTATAAAAAAAATGAAGAGGGTAAATTTTGGGGTACAACAGCTGCCCCTATTCAATCATTCTCTAGCTTAGGAGCAAGATTGGCGTCTGCCTTTCGAGCGACAAGGTATGAGGTGATTGAATACCAAAAAAAGGAAACCCAGAAATTTACACTCTGAATCTCAAAAGCTGCATCAATAGATAGGTGTGGACATTCCAAAATTCTAAGGAACCTCACTGGAGAAAAGGAGCATGTTGCGCCAGAGCTTAACTGGGCCACAACCAAAGAAAGCACAGAATAAATGTTGAACTCTGTGAAGGCAAGTGCTAACGACCTAAGAAGAATTGGCCTCTACCAATTCAATCCGCAATGTCGGGAGAGCCGTGGCGGAAGCAAAGACTTGATACACTTACTAGACTACCACATTACGCCAGGGAATAACCGGACGGGTTAGTGATGCAAAGGCTAGAAAGTGCCGAGTAGGCTTTACTGACTCAGAACGCTACACTCTAAGAAGGGAGACAAAAGTGGGTATTTGTTCCCGAAAAGGCACAGAGGTAGGACCTGTCCTGAGAATCGTTGCACCAGGGGATGTGCTGGCAGTTTCAACGAAGACGAAGACTGGAAATGCTCCTTGACTGTTTCATGCCGGATTCACTCGTGATGAGCTCAGGAAGACAGTTTCAACGGAACTCATGGAGGCTGAGAATATTGTTATGTTCATCGTCTCGAGGAGTATTTCATGAAGTTTTCCGAATAAAGCCATGTTCGTGTAATCTTCAAACCGGTAAGTCGCTCGAATTCGCTTCATCATGATAGTTTTGTCAGGCTAATTTGCATCTTTTGCATCAACGCATCTAGAACAATCTGGAATTGACATAGACTCGGATTAGATTGAGTGTTTATATACGACATAGACTTGTTTCCGATCTCGAAATCTCGCAGTGTAATTGCCATAGGAGTTCTTTAGAATAGATAAGACTGGATCTCAGATCGGAAGAATAGGCAGCAAGACGAGTGAAATAATGTAGTTTTTGTGCAAAACGGTGTTTTCCGGTCAAGTTTGCGCCGGAGATGGTGATCGGAATCCAATTCCGGCGGTTGTATTTCCCTGCCCCATACGTGTCATTCCCACATTGGATCATGTGTTTTTCTCATACCCATCGTCCAGATCGCGACACGTGGCGTGTTTATTTCAAAAATAATTACAAAAAATCAGATAATATAATTTAAATGACATCTGACCAATTGATACAACATATATGTACATACATAAAAAATATAAAAGTGTGACACATTAAAAAAATCTGAATAAAAAATAATAAGAGTTTTTTGTGGCAATTGGACTTAGTGCAATAAGGTTCTGGGCTTAGCGAATTCCAGTTCATACCCCCAGTTTTTGGGCCCAAGCGCCAGTTTTACTAGATTTAGTTTAATCTGAAATTAGGCATTGCACCCCCCTGTTTCATGCACCATAATACTAACACCTAATCAATTTAGCTCCTGATTTCGATTGTTTTGACATGTAAAAAAATCCATAAAAAACATATTCTGACATTTTAGGATATTAGAACATTTTTGACATTTTTTTAAATATTTTTTAATAATATTCATTTTTAATAACATGATTAAAAGTATGTTTCACTCATGCCACTTGAAGTTTTCCGAAGCATTTCTATACTTGTTTTTTGGGTCTAACTCCCTTCTTGCAGGTGTTTTGTGTTTGTACACCCACGTGTACATCCTTTTGTTTGCTTTTTGGATCTAACTCCCTTCTTGCAGGTGTTTTGCATTTGTACACCCACGTGTGCATTTCTATACTTGTTTTTTTGGGTCTAACTCCCTTCTTGCTGGTGTTTTGTGGTTGTACACCCACGTGTACATCCTTTTGTTTGCTTTTTGGGTCTAACTCCCTTCTTGCAGATGTTGTTGCTTCACATGCGCACAAGCGCGCATCCTCTTTGCTCTGATGCCTCGAGCTATTCTCACCGGTTTACTCTTATTGCATGGCTGCAGTACTTGAAGTTTTCCGGAGTATTTCATTAGCTTGCGTTGCTCTTCGGATTTAATATCCGTCGGGTATTTATTTTACTTCATTTATCGCATTCTCTTATAGCTTTCCTAGATATCATGAGAAGTAGGGCTTTACAGCTTTCTTTTGCCATGAGAAGTAGGAATAGAGATGCATGAAGGGGCTTCCGTAGCTGGAGCATGTTCAGGAACCCCTCTGGTTTATTTAAAGACCCGTTTAGGACAATTCTACTTGTGATCTATGCATATTTGCTTGTTTGTTTCCTGCAGGTTCCCTTGGTTAGGTTTGGTTCTCTAGCCTAGACTTTAGGATTCACATCCTTTGCATGTTAACATAGATAGAGATTCCCTCATCTTAAACCATAGGTCTAACCTTTTGCTTTGCTAGTTTCATTTGCATCCTTGCATGTAATTAAAACTAAAACTTGCTTTTCCTTTCAAAAACAAAACACTTAATAATGGTTTAAACTCCTTTCTCAAGGTAAAAACAACCAACCAACACAAACTCTTTTTTGCCTTTGCGCGCTCTCTTTCTTTTTGTGTTTAAAACTTTTTCACAAGTAAAAAACACAAAACACACCAAAACAAGTGAGCCGAACTACGGCGCTCTGACTTTCCCATTGCACGCGGGAATACGTAGGCATCTTGTCACGGGGCTCGACCGAGCAAACTTTGTAAATACTTCCTTCTTTTCCCCGTGGTTTCTTATTTTCTCTTTTCTTTTGCATGCATGATTAGCGATTAAGCATAGATATAACACACCCATTAGATGTAGTAGAAGTGGATACCGAGAGTACTACGGTGCTAATACCTTCCCTTCGCGTAATAGATTCCCTTACCCTATCTCTCGGTCGCAAGACCGTGCCTTATCCCTTTTAGGTTTTCGCGATGCGTTTGCCTTTCTCCTTTTACGAGATAAAAAACGTTCGATGACGACTTCATTGATACAGTTATCGGATGATGTTCAGCCGGTTGTTTCACATTTGCAATTTTATGGCCTTTGGTGAGTTTCAGAGTATCTGTATACGGCTTATCGATCATTACGATTCATCAGAAAATCAAGAGTAGGTTAATAAAAAGAGATTTGAGTGTGCTCGATAAAAAGTCAACAAAAAGTCAAATTTTGACCAGGTGGATTATTGGTCAAAATTATGGTTAAAAGTCGATATATGAGAAAATGTGATCATTCATTGAGAAAATTCGGAAGAATCAGAAGAAAACGGGATTTCTTGCATTTTAAGTAACCTTAAACTTAGAAAAAAATTCTAAGTTTTAAGCACTTTGTGTTCACGGAGTCATATTGTCGACTCTCTATCTCACTCGTCTGTAATCGAAAGCTCGTGAATTTGGAATTTTTGGAAAGAGCATATTTTGTACTTCAAATTTTCCCTTGTGAAGATTTCTCCAAAAATGCTCGGATTTCGAGTTATGAGGCTCCGAAGTTTAATGTTCACAATTTTGGAAACTTAGCACTTAGTGAAATTTTGTGTTTTTCAACATGATCAAGTGCTCAACTTCGGAGGTATTTCACACATGTTTCCAAGAGTCATTTCGCGTCGAGTTCAACATCAAAGTTGTTCATTTCGCGGTGATTTGCAACTTTGCTGAAGGAATCAAATCCATTCGGGACTCGGATCGAAAGTTACGAAGCTCGGAAGTTATAAATTTATCATGTATGCAAAGTCCAACACTTGGTGAAATTTTGCTGGGTTCTTAATATGGTCAGATCGACAACTTCAGGCTCAATTTTTCATATAGTTTGTGGCTCCGAATTAAAAAACGTTCAGCTGCAAAATTGTTCACCTCGCAACAGTCTACCCGAAGAGTACCTGAAGAAATCGAATTCATTTGGGACTCTGACCGAAAAGTACAAAGCCTAGAAAATAGGAATTCATCATGTTTACAATCTTCACACAGTTGTTGTGCGCACGTTTGAGGCTATTTTTCTCTTCGATTCGAGCGTCGCACGAAAAAATGTTGAACATGAAAGTTGGAGTTTGTCATGTCCTCTACAAGTTTCTTTCAGGAATTATGTTGTTTCGGACGTTACAACAAAAGATACGAAGCCTCGAAGCTGGTAGGTTGGAGTTGCCAAAATGCGAGATGACACATGCACTTTGGCCAAGCATACAAGAACATTTTATCGAACAGGTGTTGTACGCATGTTCAAGGCTGATTTTCTCATCAACTCGATCGCGGTACGAAAAAACTCCGAACATGAAAGTTGGAGTTTCTTATATCCTGTACAAGTTTCATTCAGAAATTGTTTCGTTTCAGATGTCGCAGAGAAAGTTACGAAGCTCGGAAGATGTGAATTTATCTTATTTGCAAAACTAAACACAACATAATTTAAAGTGTTTTCTTTCACATGGACAGACTGACGATTTTTGGTTCAATTTTCTCTTAGTTATCGACTTCGTACCGGAAAATGTTCAAATACAAAATTATTCAGTTTACGGCAATATATAACTTTGCAGAAGAGTCCGAACTCATTCAAATCGCGGATCGAGAATTATAAAGCTACAAAGTTACAAACATAAAGTGGGAAAGCATTTGACGGTGTTGTCGGCATTTGTATCAGTTGTAACTTCATGATTTCGAGACCATTTTCGAGCATGCTACGAGGGTTATTTCGAGAAGTCTTCAACATGAAATTTGTTCTTACAAATTCCGTCTACAACCTTGATCTTGAGATCTCATGCCGAAAATGTTCGCGTTCCGAATTATGAGGTCATGGAGTTAGCTCCGGGTCATCATGAGCTACCTCAAGGCTTTATGTAATTACTGCTTGGTACCCATACATGATGATTGCCTCTTTCAGCCATACAGAATCGGTGACGCATGCGTAAGGGTGAGAGATCTTTCTTCAAATGCTAGTCTTATTTGAAAACTCGGCGGCCAAAGCTGGTACAAAAAAAGATCCGATTTTCATGCTCACACTCCCAGCGGATATACTCCATCATTCGACCACCCTCCCTCATCCGTAAATCATCATCCATCATCTCCATCATAACCAAAAAAACTTTGTAACATAAAGGGAGAACCACCATAAAAAACTCTCAACAGAAAAGGTATTCCCTCCTCCATCCGTAAAAAACTTCGCGGATCACCACAACCACCTCATATCTCTCCACTCCATAACCACCACCTCTCGCTCTCACCATTCATTCTCTGACTGCACTCATATCTTCTCCACCACTGCCCTCTTCCACCTTCTTCTCTCATATCATCCTTATTTTCTCTCATCATCATCGTTACGAGCCCCCATTCTTTCATCAAGAATCATAACAAAAACTCTCTCTGGATAATCCTCATCATACCACCATCGTAACGAATATTCACCGCCATGACAAAGGCGAAGAAGACTCTGGAAATCAGTTATAAAACTTTCACATTTCAGATCCAAGACGTCTTCTTTATTTGAGACATTCGCCGATTGTTGCACGATTAGAGAACAGCTTGAGCTTATCTCTTTCATCTCCGCAGCGAACCGCTCTAACAGGTGTTCGTTTCGGTTTAGAGGCATTATATCGCTCGACGCCGCCTTCATCTTCATCGAGCAGTTAAAATGTGTTCTGAAATCTCAGTAAGAACGCAAGTCCTCTCTGGTCTTTGAAGATGCAGTAGCATTTTCGTATTTTCCTTGCAACATTTAAAGCGGTGGATGAACTCCATCGAGAAGAATTAGCAAAAACGGACGTTGGATTCGATATCTGCGTGAGAAATTGAGGGAGATAGGGCCTCTCTCTGCCAATAAAGGACCATGACGGCCACCACGGTGGTTGCCAGAACTGCTGCGTCTGGTTCCTGTTCCCGTTAGTTTTGCATGCTCATGGAAGAAGACGGACACGTGTCCGCGCGTTACTGGCTATAGGAGAATTCTTGTCACGTAGTGACTTTTAAAAAAGGTTTGGACCGATTGATTTAAGCTACATATTTATTATTTTGTCACGCGTGGAATAGTAATAATAATCTAAAAATTCTGAAGATTTGTTTTTATTTAGACGAAAATGGACCGGGCTTAGCATAAATTCGTAGCCATACGCCCTTTTAAGCCCACGCGCAGCTATTACAGCTAATAATAGTTCAGTTGGGAAATTTGGTATGCACCCCTGTTTCCTTGCAAACAAATTTCAATATATGTCCAATTTTGCTTTCGATTTCGATTGTTTTGACATGTAAAAATCTATAGAAATAAGTTTCTGACATTTTAATGTCTTAGGATATTTTTGATATTTTTTATCAATTTTTAATAATTAATTTTCATTAGTTTTTAATTGTCTTTTGATAATACGTGTAGAAATGACTTTTTCTATGACACTTCAAATTTCTTTTTGCGCACGATGCTTAATGCTTGTTCTAACCATCAATTAACTTCTTGACTAACATGTTGACATGTTTAGGTAATTGACACTTTGATTTAGAACCCATAATCGAGTCATATGATTAAGGTACCATGACAACTAACCCTTAGGGCGACGATTAATCGTTTTGACTTAGTTTTGCGCATAAATTTGTTTCAGTCATGATTTTTCATGTACATTTAGTTTGAGATCATTGAATATGATTTATTTACTGACTTGTAAAGTTCTATACCTAGTTTAACACAATAGTTGCTTAATTCTCAAGTTTCGATGATGTTGCGTTGATTAAAAGCATGTTTCTTCTTTGTCGTTTGAATTGACTAATTGTTGTAGTTTGATACCATGTGTTTCTTAGAAACTTTAAGACATTTCTATCAATTTAATTGTTGTAAAATGTAAACCTTATCTTAGGGTTGTAAAATAGAACTTTAAAGCTAATTTTTAGGAACTTGTTTAATACTTGTATAGTTCTTCTAGGTTCCTCTTTCATGTTTATTTGCAATCTTTTCCTCTACCTTTAGAGATGTTTAGGTAAGCATTAGGATGTGTAGTTTCTACCCCCTATTAGGAAGCTATACTCCGTGCCTCGATTTCTTTGTGAATAATGCATTGTAGGCAATTTTTGTGTAGATTATTGGTTTCCAACTTCTCTAGATCTCTAGTTATGCTTAACATTGCATTTGATGACTATTGTGATGGATTTAACTCGATTTTGATATCGTTCATGGGACATTTTGCATTATGTGTGCGTGGCTGCCCGATTTTCCATTCTTATGTTGCTATACATGTTCATAATCCATTTCTTCGCATTTGGATCATATTTTGACTTGTAATGTGAGTATGTGACTTTATTCCCGCCTCCTTGTTATTTTTTATGTATTTGTTGACTTGTGGAAGGTACATGTAGGATATTTTGGTTAGTTACCTAATCTTGGTACACTAACATACCACTTCTCCCGTGGTTACCACTTCACTCGTGGTTCTACTCGCGTTTTAAACACACTTTGCTTCATGTTTTCTTATATTACGAGAAACACATATTCTGCTATTTTGTATGGATATGTATCTTTGTGCAGGTATTCTGATTGTTATGAGGACGTGTTTTCTACACGCACATATTGCACGATATCACCTTGTGGATTATATTGATCAAGCTATTTCTGATTATTGCTTTGTTGATGGCAGCTTACTCGAAGTTTTCCGGAGTATTGTTAGCTCGCAGTGCTCTTCGGATTTGTTATCCGTGTGGTACTAGCTATATCCCTTCTATTATTTTTCCTTGGCATGTTTAGGATATGAGTGTTGGGCTCAAAGTTGTTGTTTAAATACCTATAGCAGGCATTCCGCATTTACTTGCTAATTGCGTTTGTGTTTGCTTGTTTTGGTTGATGGCTTATGTGTCACTCGGTTTAGAACCGAGAGCAAATGAATTTAGCCCTTTGCATGTTCCCCTTAGGATGTTATTGCTTTATGTTGATGGCTAATATGTCACTCGGTTTAGAACTGAGAGCAAACGACTTTAGCACTTTGCATGTTTCCCTTAGGATGTTATTGCTTTATGTTGATGGCTAATGTGTCACTCGGTTTAGAACCGAGAGCAAATGACTTTATCCCTTTGCATGTTCCCCTTAGAATGTTATTGCTTTATGTTGATGGCTAATGTGTCACTCGGTTTAGAACCGAGAGCAAACGACTTTGGCCCTTTGCATGCTCCCCATAGGATTTGTGTGTTGCTTCCATGCTTCTGCCAAAACACTTATTTGTTTCTCTCTTTTGCATCCCTTGGTCGTTCAACCAAGGTGGATGCTAGGATAGTTTCCCTAGGTTTGCTCGGTTATAATAGTCTTCAAGCTTAGACTTTTATCCTCAACCATAGGGTCATTTTTGCATGATAACATTAGGGGTGGAACTATTTAGTTTCCCTTTCTTGTTTTCTAGTTTCTTTTGCATCCTTGCATGTAATAAAACTAAAACTTGTTCTTTTCTTTTGAAAATCAAAACACTTAATAATGTTTCAAACTCCTTTCTCAAAGGTAAAAGCAACCAATCAATGCAAATCTTTTTCTCTTGCGGGCTCTTTTTTGTGTTTAAAACCTTTTTCCAAAAGGATGTGCTTCACCCTCATCGTTCCTAAACTTTTTCCGAAAGGATGTGCTTCACCCGCACTGTTTAAAAACCTTTTCAGAAAGGATGTGCTTCACCTGCACCGTTCATTAAAATACACAAAACTCACGAAAACAAGTGAGCCGAACTACGACGCTCTGACTTTCCCATTGCACGAGGGAATACGTAGGCATCTTGTCACGGGGCTCGATCAAGCAAAACTTTATAAATACTTCATTCTTTTCGCCGTATTTTCTTTGTTTACTTTCTTTCACATGCATTTCCCTTAGCGCAGTTTTATAGAGATTAAGCAGTAAATAGATATAAACACATCCATTAGATAGAAAATAGAAGTGGATACTGTAGAGTACTAAAGACGTGTGGGGTGCTAATCTTTTCCCCTCGCGTACTAGACTCCCTTACCCTATCTCTCGGTCGCAAGACCGTGCCTTATCCCTTTCAGGTTTTCGCGATACGTTTACCTTTCTCCTTTTGCAAGATAAAAAACGTTTGATGGCAAATTCATTGATATAATTATCCGATGATGTTCGGCCGGTAGTTTCAGCACCCCTCAATGATGTTATGTACACCTCTAAACTACAAAGAATTGGATAAGAGCTCCTCCATAGAGAGAAGAGATGATAAAACCTAGCAAAAATCTGTTTAGAACTATTTATACAAAATTGGAAATAGCAGACCACGTTAAGCGCCAAAACCGCACTAAGCGCGTTGTCACTTATTGTACTAAATCGCCTTAGAGCGCCAATTCTAAGTCTTGAGAAAATCAAATCTTATTAAATCTTAATTTGACAAAAATAATATTTTCAATCTCTTCAAGATATAAACGCGCTCTAAACAAAATCTTTGATTTAACAATAAAGGAAACAAATCTTGTTGGAGAAAAAATCAATCGAATAAGAAGCACGTGCCAAGAAAAAAACCGAGAGATGATATCTCTCATAACATCAAAACATCTTATTTAACATGATGTCTATAAAAATTTGACAATCAATATGTAATAACAAGAACTGCTAGAGTCTTTACTGTCAACATTCCTAACTCTACAAGTTTGTAATCAACCTTCATATCGGAAGCCTCGTTCAGCCATAATGTTGTGGATTAAGTGAAATATGTTATTCGCGAGGAAATGCAAGTGTTGACAGTTGATAATCAGCTAAAGTATGTTGCTCTTCCAATCATTTTTGGCAGATCCAAAAAGGAAATTTTTTCTCTGGTTAAAGATAGAGTGTGGAAGAAGTTAAAGGGATGGAAGTTGTCTCGGGCAGAGAAAGAGATTCTGATCAAAGCTGTAGCTCAGGCCATCTCGAGCTATATTATGTCCTGTTACAAACTTCCATAAAGTTGCTGCAAAGAAGTGATTCCTCCGAGCATCCTGGTCCTTCGGCTGCTCAAAACCGAAAGCTCTGAAAATCCATATGGCACCTTCAAGTTGCTCCAAAAGTCCGTAACTTCCGTTGGCGGTTGGCAAAGAACATCTTGCCACTAAAACCAATCTTCAAGCAAAAGGTGTTCTTCTCAATACAACTTGCTCGCTCTGCAATTCAGCTTCTGAATCAAGAGATCGCCTCTTTATGCACTGTGAGGATTATCATTCATGCTAATATTTTTCAAATAGGCAAATACTAAAAAAATAATGAAGTTTGCAAATAGGCAAATAGTGAAGTTTACACATCTATCTCATAATATTTATTCATGTTGAAACTAATTTTTTTCACATTATAGTCATTGCCATCTTTCATTTTGGAGTGTGGCATAATTATTTTGTAGATCCTGACAAAATATTGTTTCATTGTTCCAACATTTTCTATTTTTTCACAGAAACGTATTACTATTTACTCTGTTTTTTCCTTCTTTTTCATAGATTATGAAATGTGTAAAAGACCAAATAGGCAAATACTAAAAAAATAATGAAGTTTGCAAATAGGCAAATAGTGAAGTTTACACATCTATCTCATAATATTTATTCATGTTGAAACTAATTTTTTTCACATTATAGTCATTGCCATCTTTCATTTTGGAGTGTGGCATAATTATTTTGTAGATCCTGACAAAATATTGTTTCATTGTTCCAACATTTTCTATTTTTTCACAGAAACGTATTACTATTTACTCTGTTTTTTCCTTCTTTTTCATAGATTATGAAATGTGTAAAAGACCAAATAGGCAAATACTAAAAAAATAATGAAGTTTGCAAATAGGCAAATAGTGAAGTTTACACATCTATCTCATAATATTTATTCATGTTGAAACTAATTTTTTTCACATTATAGTCATTGCCATCTTTCATTTTGGAGTGTGGCATAATTATTTTGTAGATCCTGACAAAATATTGTTTCATTGTTCCAACATTTTCTATTTTTTCACAGAAACGTATTACTATTTACTCTGTTTTTTCCTTCTTTTTCATAGATTATGAAATGTGTAAAAGAGATTCAAACAACTCCAACTATAACTTGTGAATCATGAAAGTTACATTTGTGTTTTTTTATTTTTTATTTTCATTTCAAATATATTCACTAAATTATATGTCACATGTAACAACTAATCAAATAACCCAACTAATTTTTTTTTTACGTCTCTAACAGTACGACCACCCTGATGCTTTTACATTTTTGGATAACTTTATTAAAAGTACTATTGACATTTATTTGTTAATTTTGTACACATAATTAATTTTTTATCTTACGGGACACAATCAAAATAATTTATTTTATTTAAATTAATAAATTTTATTTTTGAAATTAAATATTTATTTTTAAATATTTATTTTTTTATTTCACGATTTTTTCTTCTTATATTTATATGATTATTTAATGTAATTAAATTTATATAATTATTGTTCATTTCACAAATAAATAAATCATTTCAAATTTTGTATTTATATCTAAAATAAAACTTTACATTTGCATAATTAATTGTTTTCATGTATAATTAATTTACATAATCATTAATAAAATAATTATGTATCATATTTACGCATATTATTCATATCATTTAAAATATATTACATCAAATTATGGATGTGGCTTCGAATACTTTTGCGGTTATTGCGGTTGTTGTGATGCACATTGCGGACATTGCGATGTGAATTTTGATAATAAAATGCTTGAAATACAATATTGAAAAACTTAATGTTAAGTTTTTTCATTTCACAAATAGAAAGGGTGAGATATCTACCAATATAAACAAGTGTATGATAAATAATATATTAGGATTAAATCATACATAATTACCACATCGCAATTAACACATCACAACAACTTCTCAATTAACAACAACACAAAACCACTTCACCGTTAGCAACAACATAATTTACTTCACGATTAATAACAACGTAATTCAAATGAGACACAACAATGCATATACATGTGGTACCAACAGAGCTTCAGCTCCCTTCACTATTGCCAATTAATAGAGGCACAAGGCATAAGCCTTCTTCACAATTCCGCCAATACAGGCCTTCACGAAGATGCAAATGTAATGCAACACTAACAACATGCAACAACGACATAAATTCATTTCACGAGGCATATGTCTATCTCATTGTTATTACCAATAATTAGAGGTAATTATTGTCACTGAAAACACCCTGCAACTTCACATATATAACAACTATATACAGAAACATATTCTTCGCCAATAAATCACACACAATTCAACAACACGATGCATTCAACACAATTCAACAAAATAAAATAATCGTAATCACCTACTAAAATATACGAACTACAACGATAAATTTCGGTTAATTCTGGACAACTAATTATATCGCTTAATTTACTAAGCCGATTTATTCGGTATTTTTAAGTACTCTTATTGCCACTGATATTACTACTAATTGTTATCTAGCTTCTGCTAATTTACTTCACTATCATATTTAATTTCCCTACATTCAAACTATACTGCCATCATACTTTATTTATGTTACTAAGGATACCACATTTGCTAGAAACCTGATGCCCAACATACTAACTGTTTGTACTATTATTATATTTATCATTGCAGAAGAATAACATAAACAAACCATGCTACTTAATTATTTCACAACCTACTACTGATATAATTTCCCACTGTCATTGATATACGTATACCCTGTTGGTTCTGATCTCAATTACTAGACTTTTATTTGAATGTTCTGCTACAGGAACTAATCTACCACCATATTAATTTCTAACTCTGCTAGGCCATACCTTTCATGTCAATTCCAACAGCCTTATTGGTAATTTATTATTATTTGTCTATATGCATATAAGAAAAGAATGCAAAACACTTAACTATATATGGTGACAGGAACAACAAGACCACATTATGAGGTACCGCATCCATCCTACAATGCAAGCGTTCGCCTCACTCTCTAATCTACAAGAGACGCCCGCCTCATCATCCAAGGCCCCTGTCTTCTTTTTTTTGTTTTGCCCTGAGGCGTCCGTCTCCTCTTCCTATAGTGCAAAGGGCGCTCGCCCCACCCCTGTAGCTACCATCTCCAATTCCCTTCTTCTGGCTTAATTCGATTAACTCTTTTTTTCCAATCGATCGATTACTGTCTGTAACACTAATCCTTAATCATGCCAACAATTTTACATAACCATTATTCTTATCATTCGATTAACACTAGCAACACTAATATAAAATCAACCATTTAATCCACACACGATCTACATAAACAAAGATAATTTCATACAATTCCGTCCCCAAATACGATTTATCATAATCCCGTTTAGAGAGTTAGAACCCCACCCTTACCTTAGATCAGACAGTTATTCTAACTCCGATCGAATTCCTATTTTCTGGTTCCGATTGTGCACTTCTTGTATCCTCTTCTAGCCCTTGTGCCTCCACTCTCTTTCACTTATTTTTTTCTTTCTTCGTAAAACCTAATTTTCTACTACTACTCTCACTTATATACAAACCTAATATTTTATTCTATTAATAAAATAAATCAATTATTCTACTCTTCTAATAAATCACTTATTATATCTATCATATATTCTTATCGGCCAATTAAATATTACCTCCTCATTTGTTATTTCTCACACTATAATAAAACCCACTAAATATTCTAGTTAATTAATTTCTACTCATAATAAAAATTCTCCGACTAAACCGATCATCCACTTAATCCTCGTAAACCAACTTATAAATCCATTAATGTCCCTTATAATTATCCCGATAATTCCTTCTTCGACTAAATTCCAACAAATAGTTCCTTAATAATTCATTTAAATAATTAAATGATTTTTCGGGTGTTACATTTTCCCCTGCTAGAAAAACTCATTTGCTTTTAGAATAATATATTGAAAAAGACATGAAGGTCTCTCAACTAAACAAGTTATGAAAAACAGCCCAAAGGATTAACATTTTTCATTCATGTCTATATTTATGGTTGACATTTTTGTTGGTGCACAAAGACAAAGAGAAGGAACGATAGAATAATGAAAAGAGTATGAAAATAAAGATTGTTGTTTATTAATGTAATAAGAGTACATATTTATACACAAAAAATCCCAAAAATAAATATGCCCATAAACCCTAATTAAAACCTAATCTTGGTGATTAAGTTAAACGATACTAACAGTACAAACTAACAAATACTAAAGTACCCTTAAACCTAAACTTAATAATTAACATAAAGAACCAGAAGTTAAACACTTCTGGACACGACCTCAGAAGTTCAACAACTTCTGACCAACACCAGAACCTTCATCTTCTGGACAACACCAGTTCTGGACAGCACCAGAACATCAACTTCTGGACAACACCAGAACATCAACTTCTGGACAGCACCAGAACATCAAAACTTTTGACTCCCCTCAGAAGTTCTGTATATGAATTATTCTCAACACCATCCCTTAATTCATATCCATCAAAATCCACAACACCAATTCCATCCCTTAATCGGATAAGGTGTTCAGTCTTGACATCCTTCATCAGAACATCTACAGGTTTCTTGTGGTTGCAACTCCCCGTAAGCAATATATCATCAACATAAAGACACACTAGAATCATATTGCTTCCAGAATATTTCACATACACACCATACTCCATCTCACATTTCTGAAACCCTTGCTTCTTGAAACATGAATCAATCTTCTGATTCCAAGCTCTGGATGCTTGCTTCAATCCATACAAAGATTTGTGTAACTTATACACCATCCCTTCCTGATTCGTTTTCATGAAGCCAGGAGGTTGTGACACATATACCTCCTCTTGTAATGGACCGTTCAGAAATGTTGACTTCACATCCAAATGCATCAGCGGCCAACTTCTGTTCGTAGCTAAAGCAATCACCAATCTGATTGTTTCATGCCTAGCTACAGGAGAAAACACCTCAAAATAGTCTAGTCTAGGTTTTTGAAGAAAACCTCTGGCCACTAGCCTAGATTTGTGCTTGCCAACCGATCCATCTAACTTAAACTTCACCTTGAAAACCCATCTGACACTGATGGCTTTCTTCTCCTTTGGAAGTTCTGACAACTTTCAAATTTGTTTCTCTTTATAGCCTCAAGTTCTTCTTTCATGGCATCAAGCCAGACTTTCTTCTTGAGTGCTTCTTCTATACCCAATGGTTCAGAATCTACTAACATGGCACACTGAATGACTTCTCCCTCGGAGTCAACTTCAGTGTCTTGCAGCATGTCAAAATCTGCAAGCCTTCTAGGTATGGTTCTGACTCGTTGTGACCTCTAAACTTGTTCTCCAGAACCTGGAACAATATTAACTTCTGGAACTTGTCCAGAAGTTCTATCTTCAGAATTATCACCTTCAGAAACATGATCATCTTCAGATGCTTGTCCTCCAGAACCTTCGTCTTCAAAATTTTCCCTTCCAGAAGCATGATCACCACTGTAACGCCCCGTTTTAGTTAATATTAAATTATATTAATATTTTGAGTTACCGTTTGACGATTGTTTTGGCGACGAGAATATTTATATTAATCGGTATATCTATTAATATTTTTGGCGACGTTTCGTTCAGACCGATATTTAATTCCCTGGAATTATTTTAATTAATTGAGTTAATAATATTATTAGATATTATTAGTGTGTTAATTAATAAGAATACATAGGGGTGTGAGGATTAATTTTGAAGGATTGGGTTTACACCCTTAAGCTTGCTAGTAGAAAACAACATAAAAACCAATTTTCCTCATTCTTTCCATTTTACACACAAAAGTCAAACATAGTAACCTAAAGAGAAAGAGAGGGTGTTTTAGTCCAAATAGGCCAAATTACGGTTAAATTGAATTGGATTGTGTTTTAGTCAATTTAAGACATGTATGGACAATCTGATTGCGATGTTGACGATTATGATTAATGCCAGTTATTATGAATGGCTTTCACGACGATTATTGGTATTTTGATTATTTTTCTGTATTTGGAATTTGGTGAATTAATTGATAATGATGTGGTGTGATTGAATATGATGTTTGCGACGGTGTATTTATTAATGAATACTTGGTGATATGCAATGCGATGATATATTTATCTTGATGTGGATAAATATGGCGACGTGGACTTTATGTCAATTTTGATGAGCGATGATGATGTTTTGTTATGTTGTTTTTATTGTCGAGTCACGTACATTGCATTGGCAACGAGGGCTTTTATGCCAAGCGACGATGGGCTTTATGCCAAGTGTTCCTAATTATAAACAAAGCGACGGGTACCACATGCATAACATAGTCGTGTCTCAAGGAGTCGGTTATGTTTATGTGTGAGTTGTTTGGCGTTGGGTTTTAATTGATGGATGATGTTGAATTGCGATGATATATGATACTTTGTGTTGATGCGAGTATAATGATTATGTGATGAAGTTAAAGTGTTAATTTTATACACTAAATGCTAATTTAAAGTATGTAAGCTTTTAATACATGTTGACATACTCTTATTAACTTATATCAATTATAATTCCAAAACTACTTATATATTTTATCATGCCTTTAATTATATATTTTGGAGTATCTCACCCTTTACTTGTTTCGTCGTTTCCTTTATATTGGTAACGTGCAGGTGATCCACGAGGATGATGAGGATTAGCTCGAGTCTCTTTATTTTGAGTCGCTCTGCTCTGATCGTAGTAACACTCGGGATTTGAGCGACGTTATTATTTTGATAGGATAGTTTATGTATACTATCTTATGATGTTATAACTTTATGTATTGGTGATAACATGATGTTATGTATATTTTGTGAACACATCCACTGTGTTGTGAATAGTCATATGTGTATATGAAGAATTATGATATGAATCGGTATATCCGACTTTTAATTTTTGTGATGTGCATTATAATGCAAAGTGATGAAAATGAGAATATGTGATGCCTCAATTTTTGTTGGATGAAATTTTGAAACTCTGATTTTATTATTAATTACGAGGGGTAAAATTGGGGTGTTACATTAGTGGTATTAGAGCAGGTCGGTCTGTCCGGCCAAGTTGTTGAGTTTGTTGTTGTCTAACAATCAAGTATTGTTATTTGTTGATTCTAATCCTTGTTTTTTTGTGAGCAGAAGTTGTTATGGCTGGAAGGAATGCTGGTAGGAATGATGAGGCTCTTGTTGCTGCTATACAGGCAATAGCTCAGGCTTTCCAACACCCGCCGAATGCTGACGAGAACGCTGGGTCTCGTAGTTTGGCAACCTTCCAAAGAGATAATCCCCCTACTTTCCAAGGAAAGTATGATCCTGAAGGTGTTTTAACTTGGTTGAAGAAGATTGAAAGAATCTTCCGTGTGATGGATTGCACTCCCATGCAGAAAATCCGTTATGGTACTCATAAGTTAAGCGATGAGGCTGATGACTGGTGGGTTGACACCCGTCAGAGGCTTGAGGTTGCTGGTGAGGAAGTGACATGGGGAGTTATCCGTAGGGAATTCATGAGGAAGTATTACCCGGAGGATGTTCGGGGAAAGAAGGAGATAGAGTTCCTTGAACTGAAACAAGGGAATATGTCTATCACTGATTATGCTGCAAAGTTTACCGAGCTGGCTAAGTTCTATCCTCACTATGATGGAGAGAATGCCGAGTTTTCTAAGTGCATTAAATTTGATAATGGCTTGCGTCCTAAGATTAAGAAAACGATTGGTTATCAGAAAATCGGTGTCTTTACGGATTTGATTGATAGTTGTAGAATCTTCGAGGAAGATAGTAATGCACACTATAAGATTATGTCTGATAAAAGAAACAAGGGTCAACAGAGCCGTGGGAAACCATATGATACTCCAGCTGCTAAAGGGAAACAGAAAGCGTTTCAAGGCCGAAGGACTAGTGGAGCAGATGCTCCTGCTAGTATTGTTTGTTACAAGTGTGGGAAACCTGGCCACAAAAGTAATGTTTGTCGAAGTGATGTAAGGGCTAAGGTGAATGAGGTGAGATGTTTCCGATATGGAGAAGTGGGTCATGTGACTCGTGATTGCAAGCATAAGGATGTGGTCTATTTTAATTGTGGCGAGGGAGGTCACATTAGTTCTCAATGTAAGAAGCCTAAGAGAACTCAAGGAGCGGGGAAGGTGTTTGCTTTGTCGGGTGCTCCGACGGCAAACGAAGATGGTCTTGTTCGAGGTACTAGTTTCATTAATAGCATTCCTCTTATTACTATTATTGATACTGGTGCTACTCACTATTTTATTGTTGCTGATTGTGTAAAGAGATTGGGTCTCACTTTGTCATCTCTAGATAGAGATATGGTGGTTGAAGTTCCGGCTAAGGGAATGGTTACTACTTCTTTTGTGTGTGCAAGTTGCCCTTTATCAATATTTGAAAGAGACTTTGTGGTGGATCTTGTTTGTTTACCGCTTGTTGGGTTGGACATGGTTCTGGGTATGGATTGGTTGAAAGCTAATTATGTCCATATCAATTGCTATGAAAACACTGTGAGGTTTTCTTCCTTAGTGGAAGAAGATCAAACTATGTTGATGTCGATGAAACAATTGAATGAATTCATGAAAGATGACGCATTGGTTTTCTTGTTGATGGAGAATCTTTCTGTGGAGAGTCAATCTGTGATTGCAAACCTTTCGGTGGTGTGCGATTTTCCCGAAGTATTCCCTGATGAGATTCCTAGTGCACCTCCAGAAAGAGAAGTTGAATTTTCTATGGATCTTGTCCCTGGTACCAGACCTATCTCTATGGCACCATACAGGATGTCCGCTTGTGAGTTAGCACAATTGAAGAGCCAATTAGAAGATTTGCTCGAGAAGAAGTTTGTTAGACCAAGTGTGTCACCGTGGGGAGCTCCTGTGTTATTGGTGAAGAAGAAAGACGGTAGCATGAGACTTTGTATTGATTACCGTCAGTTGAATAAAGTAACTATCAAGAATAGGTATCCACTTCCTAGAATTGATGATTTGATGGACCGATTGGTTGACGCTCGCATGTTTAGCAAGATTGATTTGAGATCGGGTTACCATCAAATAAGGGTGAAAGAAGAAGATGTTCAGAAAACTGCTTTCAGAACGAGGTATGGACATTACGAGTATTCGGTGATGCCTTTAGGTGTCACTAATGCACCGGGAGTATTCATGGAGTATATGAATCGTATTTTCCATCCTTACTTGGATCGTTTCGTGGTTGTTTTCATTGATGATATTCTGGTTTATTCTAAATCGGAAGAAGAGCACACAGAACATTTGCGCATTGTGTTAGAAGTTTTAAAAGAGAAGAAGCTTTATGCTAAGTTGTCAAAGTGCGAGTTCTGGATAAGTGAAGTGAGCTTTTTGGGGCATGTCATTTTTGGTGATGGCATTGCGGTTGATCCTTTTAAGGTTGGTGCTGTGTTAAGATGGGAAACTCCTAAGTCTGTTACTGAGATTAGATGTTTCTTAGGTTTGGCTGGTTACTACAGGAGGTTCATTGAAGGTTTTTCTAAGTTGGCACTTCCTTTGACAAAGTTAACTTGTAAAGGAGCTGCTTTTGTGTGGGATGTCAAGTGGGAAGAAAGTTTTGTTGAATTAAAGAAAAGGTTAACAACGGCTCCGATCTTGATTCTACCTAATCCTGAAGAACCGTTTTTTGTTTATTGTGATGCTTCTAAGATGGGTTTAGGTGGTGTGCTTATGCAAAATGGCAAGGTGGTTGCTTATGCTTCTAGGAAATTGAAGGTTCATGAGAAGAACTATCCTACTCATGATTTGGAACTTGCAGCGGTTGTTTTTGTACTTAAGATTTGGAGGCATTACCTTTATGATTCTAGATTTGAAGTATTTAGTGACCATAAAATCTTGAAATACTTGTTTGATCAAAAAGAGCTTAATATGAGGCAAAGGCGGTGGCATGAATTGTTGAAAGATTATGATTTTGGATTGAATTACCATCCTGGTAAAGCTAATGTGGTGGCCGATGCTGTAAGTCGAAAGACTTTGCATATGTCACTTTTGATGATGAAAGTGTTGGAAATGATTTAACAATTTAGAGATATGAGTCTTGTGATAGAAGTGACGCCGAAGAGTGTTATCTTGGGAATGTTGAAGATCAATAATGATTTCCTTGATAGGATTAGGGAAGCTCAGAAGCTTGATGTGAAACTTGTTGATTTGTTGGTTGGTGTTGGACAAACTGAAAGTGAGGATTTCAAGTTGGATGCTCATGGTGTTTTGAGGTTCCGAGATAGGATTTGTATTCCCGATGATGTGGATTTAAAGAGAATGATCTTGGAAGAAAGTCATAGAAGCAATTTGAGTATTCATCCCGGAGCGACCAAAATGTATCAAGATTTAAGGAAACTATTTTGGTGGTCGGGCATGAAAAGAGAGGTGGCCCAGTTTGTTTATGCTTGTTTGACTTGTCAGAAGTCTAAAGTGGAGCATCAGAAACCTGCAGGGTTGATGCAACCGTTAGAGATCCCGGAATGGAAATGGGATAGCATTTCTATGGATTTCGTAACGGGGTTACCGAATACACCAAGAGGACACGATGCGATTTGGGTGATTGTTGATAGGCTTACAAAGTCGACTCACTTTATTCCTATTAACATCACTTATCCTGTATCAAAGTTGGCAGATATTTATACGCATGTGATTGTTAGATTACATGGTATTCCTTTGTGTATTGTTTCGGATAGAGATCCGAGGTTCACTTCTGAATTTTGGAAAGCTTACAAGAGGCTTTGGGTTCTAAGTTGAGGTTGAGTTCGGCTTATCATCCTCAAACTGATGGTCAGACGGAAAGGAGGATTCAATCATTGGAAGACTTATTACGAGCATGTATTCTTGAACACGGTGGTTCATGGGTTACATATCTTCCTTTGATTGAGTTTACTTATAACAACAGTTTTCATGCTAGTATTGGTCGGAGGTGTAGAACTCCTTTGTGTTGGCACGAGTCGGGTGAAAGTGTGGTGCTTGGACCCGAATTGGTTAGAGAGACTGCTGAGGCGGTGAAGATGATTAGAGAAAAGATGAGAATTTCTCAAAGTCGACAAAAGAGTTATCATGATAAAAGGAGAAAAGACTTGGAATTTCAAGATGGTGATCATGTGTTTTTGAGAGTTACTCCTACAACCGGTGTTGGGCGAGCATTGAAGTCGAAGAAGTTAACTCCTCACTTTATTGGTCCTTACCAAATTACTAGTAAAGTGGGAAAAGTGGCTTATAGAGTGGCGTTACCGCCAAATCTTTCGAATTTGCACGATGTATTCCATGTGTCGAAACTTCGAAAGTATGTTCTGGATCCTTCGCATGTGATTGAGATGGATGATATCCAAGTTCGAGAAAATCTTACGATGGAAACGATGCCTTTAAGGATTGAGGATCGTGAGATAAAGTCTCTTTGTGGCAAAGAGATTTCCTTGGGCAAAGTTGTTTGGATAGGAGCAGCTGGTGAAAGCGCGACGTGGGAATTGGAAAGTAAGATGCGGGATTCCTATCCCGAGCTTTTCGAGTCAGGTAATTTCGAGGACGAAATTTTTTAAGTGGGGGAGAGTTGTAACGCCCCGTTTTATTTAATATTAAATTATATTAATATTTTGAGTTACTGTTTGACGATTGTTTTGGCGACGAGAATATTTATATTAATCGGTATATCTATTAATATTTTTGGCGACATTTTGTTCGGACCGATATTTAATTCCCCGGAATTATTTTAATTAATTGAGTTAATAATATTATTAGATATTATTAGTGTGTTAATTAATAAGAATAGATAGGGGTGTGAGGATTAATTTTGTAGGATTGGGTTTACACCCTTAAGCTTGCTAGTAGAAAACAACATAAAAATCAATTTTCCTCATTCTTTCCATTTTACACACAAAAGCCAAACATAGTAACCTAGAGAGAAAGAGAGGATTTTGGAAGAAGAAGAAGAAGAAGAAGAAGAAGAAGAGCAAGAGCTAGAGCAAGGTTTGGATTTTGTTGGATCATTAAGAATCATCCAAGCACTTGAGGTAAGGGGTTTGATTCTCCATCTCGTATAGTTAGGGTTTTGGTTGATATATTTTGGATTTAGGAAAAATTGATAGGTTGATTCATGAGTTTTGGTTGGTAAATTGTTGAAATAACTTAGAAAGATTGAGTTAGGAGATGGATTATTGGGTGTTTCATGTCTAGCTTGTAGGAACTAGAGGTATAACAATAGAAATGAAAAACTGTAAACTGTGTAAAACTAGAAAAGAATTTACACTGTCCGTAAAACAACAGGGAAGAAGAAGAAGAAAATTCATGGAAGTTGGAACTAGGGGGAGGTGCCCACCTCACCATGAGGGGCAGCCATCCCCCTCCCTAGGGCGCACGCCTCCATCCATGAATAACCAAGGGACGATCGTCCCTGTAATGCTGGGGGGATGAAACGGAAATGTGTAGTTTCTGTTTTCTGTATGTTATTTTTTCTGTTTTCTGCAGAATAGTTTTTTTGCATAAATTTTGTCAGCTAGCTTCTGTTTCTCTCCAATTTTCTAATTCCACATACTACTAGTTAGTATTAATAAAATATAATTAGGACATAAGTTAGCCGATTAAATTTGGAACACGATTATGTTCCGATTTCGGTAATTTCGGCGACAGAGCAAGTTGCTCCGAATTCAACAAAAATTGACGTCCTAGCTAAGTTCGACGTGTAGAACGTAGTGGTGAGGTTAGTTTTTCGAAACTACACGTTTTTACGAAACGACCCGAAATAGGCCAAATTACGGTTAAATTGAATTGGATTGCGTTTTAGTCGATTTAAGACACGTATGGACAATCTGATTGCGATGTTGACGATTATGATTAATGCCAGTTATTATGAATGGATTTCGTGACGATTATTGCTATTTTGATTATTTTTCCGTATTTGGAATTTGGTGAATTAATTGATAATGATGTGGTGTGATTGAATATGATGTTTGCGGGGGTGTATTTATTAATGAATACTTGATGATATGCGATGTGATGATATGTTTATCTTGATGTGGATAAATATGCAGACGTGGACTTTATGTCAATTTTGATGAGCGATGATGATGTTTTGTTATGTTGTTTTTATTGTCGAGTCACGTACATTGCATTGGCAACGAGGGCTTTTATGCCAAGCGACGATGGGCTTTATGCCAAGTGTTCCTAATTATAAACAAAGCGACGGGTACCACATGCATAACATAGTCGTGTCTCAAGGAGTCGGTTATGTTTATGTGTGAGTTGTTTGGCGTTGGGTTTTAATTGATGGATGATGTTGAATTGCGATGATATATGATACTTTGTGTTGATGCGAGTTGAAGCAACTCGATTTTCAAAAATCTTTTAATTCTCGAAAACTAGTGAAATCGCCACCTAATTTTATTTGTTCTAAAAAGAACGGGAAAATATAGATAAAACCCCAAGCAAGCGGATAAGGCGGTCTACGTGACCAAAAAGTGGGATCGGGAGTCGGTTATGTAAGGGGAAGGTATTAGCACCCCGTACATCCATCGTACTCGATGGGACCCATTTAACTCTACGCATTTATGTGTGTGTTTACTAAGTTATGGAGGCTAAAAGAAAATAGAATTTGTTTATTATGATTTTGAGTTTGGCACGGTTTCAGAACCGTGTGCCTACATATTCCCTCGTGCAATGGGAAAGTCAAAACTCTGTAGTTCCTCTTAAAAAGGCTTTAATTGGTTGTATTGATTTTATAAGAAAAATCGTGCTTTTAGACATTTCAAATGCTTGAACTTGGACTTGTTTAGTTTGTTTGAAAATCTTTAAGTCCACGTTCGCGTTTGAAATGGCTATTGCACTCTCTTTATCGGAAAAGAGTTTTATGATCGCATATGAGCGAGAAAAAGGATTTGAGTGAGTTGATTTGTTTTTAGGTGGATGAAAAAGTACCGAACAATGAGGCTAACGTCTCACGATTCAAATACTAGAAACCCGCGGAACTGGTGCTCGCACGAGTCGTCTATCACCCAAAAAGATTTTCTTATGAAAGAGTGAGGTGAAACGAGTTTCACGTTATTTAGAGGTCTTTAAGCAACTGGTCTAGCGTCCAATGACTTAAAGACTAAAAGTTCATTTAGGGGACAAGTTTTTTAGCAATTGGTCTAGCGTCCAACGGCTTAAAAAACTTGGATTTTATTATGAAAAAGAATTTTTGAAAAGACACTCGACATTGGATCGAGGTTTGGCATTGTAATTATGAAAGTGTTTTAGATGGGGTTTGGTAACGGACCGAAAGAGAAAGAATGACTCGGGTTATAATTAACTAAAGCAACAAGGGCTTAAATTAACCTCGTGAGGATGGCCATGCCCATCCTCAACTATGAAACCCTTTAAGAAATCGGCCTATGAGCCAAGAGGTTTTCTTAAGAAAAAGAAGTGAAACAAATCTCACGTTAATTAGAAGTCTTTAGGCAACCGGTCTAGCGTCCGGTGACTTAAAGACTAAGACTTCATTTGGGACAAGTTTTTAAGCAATTGGTCTAGCGTCCAATGACTTAAAAACTTGTATTTTATTATGAAAAAGGTTTTGAAAATGCACTCGACGTTGGATCGAGGTTTGAAATTTTATTTGCGAAAGGATTCTGATACGCGTGCTGAGATGAAAATGGAAGCGGGTTATGATTAATCAATTATGTGGACTCAATTAACCTCGTGAGGATAGGTGCTCCTATCCCCAACCATGAGACCCTGGTGCATGGTGATTGGTATATAGACCAATGTTGTTTTCGGGTTATGATCGATTAAAGCAACAAGGGCTTTAATCAACCTCGTGAGGATGGCCATGCCCATCCCCAACCATGAGACCCTTTAAGAAATCGGCGTATGAGCCAATCAGGATGAAATCGAATTGATTTTAATTTTGATTGTGTGCAATGTGTACATTGGTGAATAAATACTGAATGAGTAAATAAACAGACAAAATATCATACAATACAATCGGAAATTTAAATAATTATTAGAGATGATTTTTTCTGTTTGATGAAAAATCGGCTAATAGTTTAATCGATAAATCATCAAATAAAAACTATCAGATCCAATAATTATTTAGTACATCGCAACAAAAATATTATTGACGACAAAATAATTAATTGAAATAGAATAAGTTCAGAAATAGCCTGGATTGCAGTGATTCCGCGGAGTATAAAAAGAAAACCATCTGATCTTTGACTGGTCCGAAATACCTCAACGCACTAACGAAACGAGTACCACAGCTTCCGATCCAAAATACTCCGACGGTTCCAAAAATTGCAATATTACACCACATATATATTTTTCAATATTAACATTTTTTCTAAAATAAATTAATTAAGAATAAAAAAATAAATTGTTTTCTTTTTAATATATTTTCAAGTCAAGAAAAAGAAAAAAGAAAAAGAAAGAAACAAATGTATTTTTTCCAGCATGGGTAGAAAACACAACCCAGTTCACTCTCATCTCTCTCTCTCTCGCGCGTGTCCTCACCGAAACCCTCACTTCCTCTCACCGGAACTCTCGCCGTTCACCTCTCTCTCTCACCGTCTCTCATCGGAACTCTCTCACGATCGTCCCTGTCCCTCTCTCGATCTCACTGTCGCGATTGCTCTGTCTCTCTCTCACAGCGATTCGCCGTCGCCATTCTCATCTCTCTCTCTATTTCTGTTGCATGTTGGTTTCTGATATGTTGCTTTGATTTGTGATTACAGGTTGTAAATGGAAAAAAGGGGGAAAAGAAAGGGGTTTGGAAACCCTACCCTTCACACACGAACCCGGCTTGCTCCCTGAACTTGTTCCGGGTGAGACTGTTCAATTTCTCTTCTTCTTTCTCAATATGCAGAATGTAGTTTCTGAAATAAGTAGAACTGAAGGCGTTGGTTTAGGGAATATGATGATATGCTTGCTCTGCGTTTCTGTTATTCACGTTTTTGATTGTTTTGGTTTTGTTATGTTCTGTTTGTGCTCTGGGATTTTTGTGTTTGGTTGAAGGAACTTGATACTATGCTTGGTTTTTCTGAGTTGTAAAACAAAGTTCTCCTTTTTTCTCTCTCTGTCTTGTAAATGAACTCTCTTCTTTTATATTTCTGGTGTCCCTTCCCTTTTTCAGATATTGCCTTATCTTAGCTCTTATCCTCTGTCCCAGTTGCTTGAATTGTTGGTTAATAGCCATGCTGAAATGATGGATTTTTCTGAGTTTCTTTTGACTTTTGCTCCTTATGGCCATGCTTTGCTCTGCTCTGAATTCTTGACTTTTGTGGCTTATTTCTTCTGCTTTCTCAACTGCCTCTACTGCTTCTTGATACATGCTTGCCTCGATGTATGTTGTTGCTTTTGTATGCTGGCTGTTGGCTCAATGTATGCTGTTGCATTAAACTGTGATGATTACTTGTACTATTAGGTTGACTTTTGGGTTTATATTGTTGGATTAAATGATGCTGCCTGTTGCCTTTGATCATTATGAACTGATACATATGCTTGCTGGCTGTTATGTGCTTGTGGGAATCGAATCTGTTGCCTTATTATGTTGCTATGTCTGCTGCCTTGTTGTTGCTATGCCTGCTACCTTGTTGTTGTTATGCCTGCTGCCTTGTTGCCTCAAACTGTGGGATATTAAGTTGTGAACGGGATATATATGATGCTGTGGGAATTATTTGCCTTTTTTTGCTTGCTGCCCGGGATTAAACTGTCGCTGTTGTTATGCTTGTTTGTGAACCGGGTTAGCCCGCGATTTGCAAGAAAGCCGTTTTCGCCGATGATTAATCTTTAAGCAAGATTCTGAGGCTTAGCAATTAACCTGATTCCCGCCAACGCCTAATGATGAATCCCTCGACCAAAAAGAATAATCCTCTGATAATTTCGCATTTTGTTTCATTTATGTTTTGTAACTTCTAACTTGCTCTTTTCTTTGTTTCATGTGGCATGTGGAAGTTGAACAAAGAATAGGAAATCTTGACAAGAAGATGGTGGAGGATGGATAAACGATGGAAAGCTCGAAGATCGAATGGCGATGTTTTGAAGACACGGCTAGAAAGTAGTTTTAGGATTTAGGAATTTGTAGAATCTTGTAACAACAAAAAATCAACTCTTATGTAGTTTGGAATCAATACAAATGTAAACCGTTTGAGTTTGAATAGATGTTGAATAATCCTACCATTACTTGTAACAATCCTTTCATGCTTGTAATAACATAACAATCCTTTGAAATTGGTTTGAATATCATTTGAAGTGTTGATAATAATTGTTCTCATAATTTGAACTTTGAATGAAATAACTTGACAAAATTTCCACAACTTGTAAGAATTTTTGAATGAATTTGTAATGCCTTAATGCCGTGATGAATCAAAAGAACATTACCACACAACTTGAATGATAAGCATTTGAATGGTTTGAGTAGAGCACAGAACTTTGATTCGTAAACAAGAGGAAACAATTCCTATTTAACAAATCGTAAAGATTCACTTGACATTTGAAAGATTTGAAATGGAGTCCATTTGAATTATTGCATAGAACAGCTCGAGCACCAATCTTCTTTTGGAACACGTATTTTTTAAGCAAATCAACCTGGTTCCATCAATCACCTTCTTCCCCTATAAAATGATTGGAATGCATAACAAACCAACAAGTTCAAATCTTATGAAACATAGCCAAATGTTCATGGGACTGCAATAACCCCTAAATCAATTAAAGTCAATCCTGAAGACGAAGTCCTGAACTTAGGAGGGTAAATTTTCGGGTGCGACACGAGTATAATAATTATGTGATGACGTTAAAGTGTTAATTTTATACACTAAATGCTAATTTAAAGTATGTAAGCTTTTAATACATGTTGACATACTCTTATTAACTTATATCAGTTATAATCCCAATACTACTTATATACTTTATCATGCCTTTAATTATATGTTTTGGAGTATCTCACCCTTTACTTGTTTCGCCGTTTCCTTTATATTGATAACGTGCAGGTGATCCACGAGGATGATGAGGATTAGCTCGAGTCTCTTTATTTTGAGTCGCTCTGATCGGCGTAACACTCGAGATTTGGGCGATGTTATTATTTTGATAGGATAGTTTATGTATACTATCTTATGATGTTATAACTTTATGTATTGATGATAACATGATGTTATGTATATTTTGTGAACACATCCGCTGTTCTGTGAATAGTCATATGTGTATATGATGAATTATGATATGAACAGGTATATCCGACTTTTGATTTTTGTGATGTGCATTATAATGTAAAGTGATGAAAATGCGAATATGTGATGCCTCAATTTTTGTTGGATGAAATTTTGAAACTCTGATTTTATTATTAATTACGAGGGGTAGAATTGGGGAGTTACAACCACTAGATTCTGGATCATCATTAGAATCTGGATCAGAATCAGATTCATCATCTTCATCTTCAGAGCCTTCAGAATCATCTTCTGACTCTTCTTCAGAACCTTCAACTTCTAACTCGTCTTCAGAAGTTATCACTACTTCAGAAGTTGATTGAGACTTGCTCCAATCCCAAATTTCTGACTCTTTCACAACAACGTCTCTACTGATTTTAACTTCGTTGGTTTCTGGACAATAGAGTTTATATGCACCTGTATTGTGGTACCCCACCAGCAACATTACCTTGCTTCTATCATCCAACTTTTGTCTTCTAGCTTCTGGGATGTGTTTGTAACATACATAACCAAACAATCTCAGATGACCAACACTTTGCCTATCTCCAGTCCACTTCTCTAAAGGAACAATTTCCTTCAGTTTCTTTGTTGGACACCTGTTCAGAATATATGTTGATGTGGCAACAACTTCTCCCTATAACATATGAGGTAGCTTCTTCTCTTTCAGCATACTTCTGGACATATCAAGCAAAGTTTTGTTTCTTCTCTCAATAAGACCATTGTGTTAAGGTGTGTATGGAGCAGTAGCCTCATGTTCTATTCCATTCTCCTTACAGAACTTCTGGAACTCTGCAGAGTTATATTCACCTCCACCATTTGTTTTTAGAATATTCATCTTTTGACCACTCTGCTTCTCAGCCTTCACCTTGAACTTCTGAAACTCAATAAACACCTCATGTTTGAACTTAATGAGTGTTACCCATGTCATCCTTGTGAACTCATCCACAAAGGACACAAAATATTTGTTTCCTCCAAGTGAAGGTACTGGGAATGGTCCACACACATCAGAATGTACTACTCTTAGAGCATGTTTTGCTCTTGGAGCAACTTCTGATGCAAATGGAAATCTTGGTTGCTTGACTTTCATGCACACCTCACATGATTTCTCAGGCTTCACAATCTTTGGAATGCCACGTACGAGCTTCTTAGAACTTAGATGCCCTGAGCTTCTATATTTCAGATGCCCCAACCTTTTGTGCCAGGCTTTCTATCACCTTCAACACCTTCTGTACTAAGGCACTCTGCTTCAACTGTACTAACATTCACTGTAACACCCCAAATCTACCCAACACTTTTATATACAAAAGAAAATCAGAGTAATTTAAAATTTCATAAAGTAAATACTGAGGCGTCACATCATCAAACCAAATCACCTTAAATAGTTTGTTTTAAAGTATATATCTCGGATACATAGCATCGCCGGAAATCATAAATTGATTTAAAAACATCAACACATCTTCTTTAATAAACTTCCTTATCAAATCATGTTTTCATAAAGTATGATTCTATTTACAAAAGGAAGAACAACAAAAGAACAATCAACAAGACAACATAAATATTACCCCCGAGTGCTACGTATCAGAGCGACACCGACTCGACTAACAGCAGCTATAAACTCCATCTTCAAAACCTGCACGTTACCAATATATAGGTAACGGCGAAACAAGTAAAGGGTGAGATACTCCAAAACATATAATTAAAGGCATGATAAAATATATATATATATATATATATATACATATGTTTGGAATCATAAGGGATATAAGTTAATAAGTGCATTCCAACACATATCCAAACCTCACTTACTTCGATCGTCATCCTAAGGTGTATAATCTACACTATATCGTCGTAACCTCATCGGCATAAACGTCACAACAACACATAAACTTCCATCACCACGAAATCGTCACGATCTAATACATCACTAATTAATACGGCAGTCTTAAATAACAACATCAACCAACAACATTAAATAATGCTAATAATATAAGCAACACAAACAAATCATCTCAAATTGGCTAAAGCCCATCTTCGCTTTTGGCATAAAGCCCATCTTCGCTTTTGGCATAACGCCCATCTTCGCTTTTGGCATAAAGCCCATCTTCGCTTTTGGCATAAAGCCCATACATCACAACATCATCACATCATATTTGCATTTAGCATTTCATCAAAGTTAAATCATCGCAAAACTCATTATCTTTACTCATCACCTAGTTATCATGAAACTATCAAGTTATATTCATTTCATGTTCATCACAAAGATCATCACCAAACAAAGCATCGTATATCATCGCAATCCAACATCATTCATCAATTAAAACCCAACGCCAAACAACTCAAACATAAACATAACCGACTCCATGAGACACGACTATGTTATGCATGTGGTACCCATCGCTTTGTCCGTAATTAGGGACACTTGGCATAAAGCCGATCTTCGCTCGGCATAAAAGCCATCATCGCTTGGCATAAAAGCCCTCTTCGCTTGGCATAAAAGCCCTCTTCGCTTATGCAATGTATGTGACTCGACAATAAACAACACAACACAAAACATCATCATCACTCATCACAATTGGCATAAAGCCCACATCGCTATAATTTATCCACATACAGATAAATATATCATCGCATTATAATTGCATTATGCAAAACGTCACATATAATTCACCATCATCAAAATTATGCATTCACTAATCGGGAAGTATTTATCAACAACATCAATATAAGCAGCATATACAAAGACATATATCATTACATCGCATATCATCAAGTATTCATTAATAAATAGGCCATCGCAAATATTATGTTTATTCACACCGCATCATTATCGATTCGTTCACTAACTTCTAAATACGGAGAAATAGTTAAACACCTATCATTGTCGCAAAAGCCATCCCTAATAACCGCCATTACTCCTAATCGTCAACATCGCAATTGGATTGACCATACGTGTCTTAAATCCCCTAAAACGAAATCCGATTCAATTAAACCGTCGTAAGGCCTATTTCGGGTCATCTCGTAAAAACTCGCAACTTCTAAAAACTAACCTCACCACTAAGCTCTACACGTCAAGCTTAGCTAGCATGTCAATTTCCATTGAATTCGGAGCAACTTGCTCCGTCGTCGATTTTTACCGAAATCGGAAAATCAGAACACAATCGGGACCCAAAGGAAACGCGAAAAATCAGAATTTTGGAGGCTACAGGAGCATTAACACGGGCCCCCGTGTGCAGCAACACGGCCCGTGTTGAAAAGCCATCAGAAAACACAAAAATGCCCAAGACAGTGCATCAACACGGGCACCCGTGTGCAGCAACACGGCCCGTGTTGATTGGCCTGCACTAGCCAAAATTCCAATACCAGAGGGAAACACGGCCGTGTTAATCAACACGGCCCGTGTTGATGGGCCTGCGTGAAAACTTCATCTTTTTGAGTTTTTCTCATTCTTCTACCATGGTTTTCTTCCCCATTTCAATACTCTTAAATCTACAAGCTAGCACCTAATACATCCACAAACCATACTCCTAATCCAACTCTTCTAAACCATTCCAACAATCAACCAACAAAACCCATAAATCAACCTATCCATTTTTCCCCAAATCCAAAACATAAACATCAAAACCTAACAATATGAGATGGAGAATCAAACCCCCTTACCTCATAAGCTTGGATGATCCATGATGATTCTACAAAGCTCAATCCACAAGCTTGCTCATGATCTTCTTCCTCTTCCCCTCATGCTCTTCTTCTCAAAACCCTCTCTTCTTCTCTCTAAGGCCAAGTTTGGCTTGTTTTCCAAAAAATGGGAAGAAAAGGAAAGGAAAATGGTTTTTATAACTTGTTTCTTACTAGCTTCCCTTCTTGCCCTTGTTTGGCTTTGGTATGTTGAATGGAAAGAAAATAAGGAAAGTGTTTGGATGGAAAGAAAATGAGGAAAGTGGTTTTGTAATAACCTTACTAGTAAACTAAGGTGTAAACCCAATCCTTCCCAATTAATCCTCACACTCCTAATTTATTAATATAATTAATTCAATCAATTAAAATAATTCCGGGGAATTAAATATCGGATCCGAATAATATTTTACCGAACCGAACACAACGTCGCCAGATAAATTAATAAAAATGAATATTCTCGTCGCAAGATAAATATCGATCGGTAATTTGAAAGCATTAATATAGTATAATATTAATTAAAAACGGGTGTTACAACTCTCCCCCACTTATAAACTTTTCGTCCTCGAAAATTTCAACCAAAACGAACAATACGGGACATGCCTACGCATTCGTCCACACAATCCTCGCGTCAATTAAACAACATATACAATACACCAAACACAAGGGTATCTTCCCAACCACAACGTCTAGACAAGAACAACCATGCCGAGATGCAGAGCCCATACAATGCACTCGACAACCGATTAACAACCGACCACTAAACATGTCGTAAACACACCGGTTCACTCGAGAACCAAACAACAAGATCGATACTATCCTAACGTCTTAACCATAGAATTAGCCACACACTCGAACCGACACTACGGAAACGAGTCATCAAAGATAGGAACATAAAGTCCTACAACACAACACCGACACCATCGTTAAATCGAAAACAACAAAATGGTTATACAAACCAAAACGGAAACAATCAGAAAAGGATAAAATCACGCGTGCTACGCAAACACGAAAAGATGTCTTCACTCACGCATAAGCACAAACTCAAGAATTACACTTGCAGTTATCGCTCTCATTCCAGCCAATCACAAGGTCACATCATTCTTGTAGATTACCAACGTACCACCCTTGAACGATAACAAGTTACCCAAACATAACTGAACTGCGATACACTACTCATCCTAGGGCTTAAATAGACGACCTGCGACTATAACTCACTAGTCCAAATCCAACAACCTCGCTTACTCGCTAAACAATTCAATGCTCGATATCTAAACCATGCTGCGTCACCTTAATGTATAAGATGCCCACCGTAAAATAACTTGGTTAAACCTCAACTTCACCATCACTCAAAATGGATACGTTCAACGCGTACACCCATCAAGACACCTCGCAACATCAGCTTCATCAACCCGAAGAATCACTCTTTCATTCTCGATTGATCAACGTCCATTGGTCCTCTAAAATACACGACATAGTTTGACCTCTTCCAATACTGTCCAAATATTTCACTTGTGAAGCTTCTACGTATACACTTGACTTCAACGAAGGCGTTCCTTATAACAATTCAATTCCTAAAGTATATATAAGTAATCACTATCTTCGACCGTCAAACGATCAATACGGGTTTCTTATTCAACCACCTTCGTAATTCTCAATCCTTCAAAGTGGTAACTTAGACCAAAACACTTTATCAAGAACTCAACCCATCAACGTCGTCTCATACTCCTGACTTATAACACAGGTCAGACTTAGAACCATAACATCAACTTTACGGAATCCAACACGAACACCGTCGCGACCGACTTCAGTCGCAAATAGAACATTCTCTTTTATAAAACATCAATCATCTTAAGGTACCCGTGGTTACCAAACCACCACCAAATTCTCACCGTCAAGACTTATCTTAGTCGCAATCTAATAATCCACTACGACTATTAGTATCCGACGAAATCCATATGTTAGTAGTGAATAAATCCTTAACAACCTTCGGAGCTTAATCTCAACAAGTGTCCCAAAAACAAACATGTCACATTCTTCAAAATAACAATTCCCAAATCAGATAATCTTGGGTTAACCGCGATATCAACATACTAAACTCAACACCAGACGAAGTCTCTTTATAGATTGCACTCAAACTTGAATTGTCTTCAACAATTCCAATCTCCTCGTTGTTAACATCTGCACCTCTAAAATTCCAAATGATCACAACCGCATCAACCTCTAACTCACAAGTCCGACAATTTTTCTTTATGAAAATCAAATCGTTCCAAGGCAGCAATACACTTTTTTCCAACTCTATGCCGAAATACATCTTAAGTCCAAAATGAAATATCACAATACACCGCACAAGGTTCTTCAGTACTAAACAAAACCAAAATCAAAGCATTCGTTAAACTTTCCACTGGCTCAAACAAATTCGCTTACCATCGCGAAGTCCAAATAGCGACTCAACCATCTCGAGTCAAAATACCCACGAGTAATACCAACTTATAAAAAGATCTTCCGCCAAACTCACAAAGTTAACCATCCAAAACAAAGGAATTTCTAAACTCCGAAATATCTCTTAAAGTCTTCTACAAGATACAAAACAAATCTTCGCGGAATTGTCCAAAATATCACCGTCTAAGTCGCTTACTTAAGGCACTCACGTCCAACAGTTCAAAATTCTATCTTTAGAATACTCGCCACGCACTGATCTAGCTTCACTACTGATAACGCAAAGCTCGGATGCTTGCTACGATTCCTTAACTTTATGTGAACCAAATAACATCCATGAACACGAAATAACTCTTACAGCTACTCATGAGAGTACTGTCTGAACATCCCAAAATTATACCTGACGCATCAGTCACACTAATGACATCAACAAACACTCGCCAGAACCATACACTATCTTGAAAAGCATAGTCTAAACATCTTCAGCTCTCACACTAACTCGTAGACAACCAGACTTCGCATCGATCTCACTAAACACAAAAATTCCAAATGACCGATTCATCAAATTATCAATCCTTGGAAGTAGATACTTGCCCTCAATATCCACTTCGTTCCTTGACTGCAAACAACCCACCAACTCGGGTAATCTTTGCTCTTCTCGAACAAGACAACGGTAGCACTCCACAGTGACCCGCTTGAATAAACAACTCTGCTCAACCAATCCTCAAGTTGACTTTTCAACTCTAATTCGGAAGCAAACATCCCTTAAGGACACTTCGAATCACAACTAGTTCCAGAAACTAAATCCATCAAAACTTCACCTCGCACTACAGCGGTAATTCCCTCACATCTTTACAAAAGGCTTCGGAAGAATCACAACAAGAAGCTCGCTTGCCAAAATCTTGTTTCTCATCCAAATCCAAATTCGCTCACAACTCAAGTAACCATGCACTACCTTGTGCAAACACATCAGCTTCCTACACTATTAAGCTGGCAAGACAAATTTATCCCAACCAACACAATTCCCGACTACTATCAACAAGAGATTAAGCATGATCAGTCCCTCAATTTGTCAATAGACAGTCGACAATCATGATGGTGACATAAACCATCTCCACCAACTACAACACAGCGTCTACAAACTTACACTTCAAGTTACCGAAGCGTAACACTACTTGAGGCTCCATCCTAAGCCACAAGCGCCACCAAGAAGTAAAACTTCTCCCCCACTTGTTTCAAACTCATCTCTGCAGACAAACAATTTGAAACAAGCAAGTACCGACAGTGTTTCACACACATGTCGCATACAAAAGGGTTAAACACACTAATGACTTGGTCGACAGACCGACCTGCTCTGATACCACTAATGTAACACCCCAAATCTACCCAACACTTTTATATACAAAAGAAAATCAGAGTAATTTAAAATTTCATAAAGTAAATACTGAGGCGTCACATCATCAAACCAAATCACCTTAAATAGTTTGTTTTAAAGTATATATCTCGGATACATAGCATCGCCGGAAATCATAAATTGATTTAAAAACATCAACACATCTTCTTTAATAAACTTCCTTATCAAATCATGTTTTCATAAAGTATGATTCTATTTACAAAAGGAAGAACAACAAAAGAACAATCAACAAGACAACATAAATATTACCCCCCGAGTGCTACGTATCAGAGCGACACCGACTCGACTAACAGCAGCTATAAACTCCATCTTCAAAACCTGCACGTTACCAATATATAGGTAACGGCGAAACAAGTAAAGGGTGAGATACTCCAAAACATATAATTAAAGGCATGATAAAATATATATATATACATATGTTTGGAATCATAAGGGATATAAGTTAATAAGTGCATTCCAACACATATTCAAACCTCACTTACTTCGATCGTCATCCTAAGGTGTATAATCTACACTATATCGTCGTAACCTCATCGGCATAAACGTCACAACAACACATAAACTTCCATCACCACGAAATCGTCACGATCTAATACATCACTAATTAATACGGCAGTCTTAAACAACTACATCCACCAACAACATTAAATAATGCTAATAATATAAGCAACACAAACAAATCATCTCAAATTGGCTAAAGTCCATCTTCGCTTTTGGCATAAAGCCCATCTTCGCTTTTGGCATAAAGCCCGTCTTCTCTTTTGGCATAAACCCATACATCACAACATCATCACATCATATTTGCATTTAGCATTTCATCAAAGTTAAATCATCGCAAAACTCATTATCTTTACTCATCACCTAGTTATCATGAAACTATCAAGTTATATTCATTTCATGTTCATCACAAAGACCATCACCAAACAAAGCATCGTATATCATCGCAATCCAACATCATTCATCAATTAAAACCCAACGCCAAACAACTCAAACATAAACATAACCGACTCCATGAGACACGACTATGTTATGCATGTGGTACCCATCGCTTTGTCCGTAATTAGGACACTTGGCATAAAGCCGATCTTCGCCGCATAAAAGCCATCATCGCTGGCATAAAAGCCCTTCGCTTGCATAAAAGCCTCTTCGCTATGCAATGTATGTGACTCGACAATAAACAACACAACACAAAACATCATCATCACTCATCACAATTGGCATAAAGCCCACATCGCTATAATTTATCCACATACAGATAAATATATCATCGCATTATAATTGCATTATGCAAAACGTCACATATAATTCACCATCATCAAAATTATGCATTCACTAATCGGAAGTATTTATCAACAACATCAATATAAGCAGCATATACAAAGACATATATCATTACATCGCATATCATCAAGTATTCATTAATAAATAGGCCATCGCAAATATTATGTTTATTCACACCGCATCATTATCGATTCGTTCACTAACTTCTAAATACGGAGAAATAGTTAAACACCTATCATTGTCGCAAAAGCCATCCCTAATAACCGCCATTACTCCTAATCGTCAACATCGCAATTGGATTGACCATACGTGTCTTAAATCCCCTAAAACGAAATCCGATTCAATTAAACCGTCGTAAGGCCTATTTCGGGTCATCTCGTAAAAACTCGCAACTTCTAAAAACTAACCTCACCACTAAGCTCTACACGTCAAACTTAGCTAGCATGTCAATTTCCATTGAATTCGGAGCAACTTGCTCCGTCGTCGATTTTTACCGAAATCGGAAAATCAGAACACAATCGGGACCCAAAGGAAACGCGAAAAATCAGAATTTTGGAGGCTACAGGAGCATTAACACGGGCCCCCGTGTGCAGCAACACGGCCCGTGTTGAAAAGCCATCAGAAAACACAAAAATGCCCAAGACAGTGCATCAACACGGGCACCCGTGTGCAGCAACACAGCCCGTGTTGATTGGCCTGCACTAGCCAAAATTCCAATACCAGAGGGAAACACGGCCGTGTTAATCAACACGGCCCGTGTTGATGGGCCTGCGTGAAAACTTCATCTTTTTGAGTTTTTCTCATTCTTCTACCATGGTTTTCTTCCCCATTTCAATACTCTTAAATCTACAAGCTAGCACCTAATACATCCACAAACCATACTCCTAATCCAACTCTTCTAAACCATTCCAACAATCAACCAACAAAACCCATAAATCAACCTATCCATTTTTCCCCAAATCCAAAACATAAACATCAAAACCTAACAATATGAGATGGAGAATCAAACCCCTTACCTCATAAGCTTGGATGATCCATGATGATTCTACAAAGCTCAATCCACAAGCTTGCTCATGATCTTCTTCCTCTTCCCCTCATGCTCTTCTTCTCAAAACCCTCTCTTCTTCTCTCTAAGGCCAAGTTTGGCTTGTTTTCCAAAAAATGGGAAGAAAAGGAAAGGAAAATGGTTTTTATAACTTATTTCTTACTAGCTTCCCTTCTTGCCCTTGTTTGGCTTTGGTATGTTGAATGGAAAGAAAATAAGGAAAGTGTTTGGATGGAAAGAAAATGAGGAAAGTGGTTTTGTAATAACCTTACTAGTAAACTAAGGTGTAAACCCAATCCTTCCCAATTAATCCTCACACTCCTAATTTATTAATATAATTAATTCAATCAATTAAAATAATTCCGGGGAATTAAATATCGGATCCGAATAATATTTTACCGAACCGAACACAACGTCGCCAGATAAATTAATAAAAATGAATATTCTCGTCGCAAGATAAATATCGATCGGTAATTTGAAAGCATTAATATAGTATAATATTAATTAAAAACGGGTGTTACATTCACCTTGAATGTTCTATTGCTTCCCTGTTCAGACTTCATGATCAACTTCTGATGGGAATCATACAACTTCAAAAGGTTATCCTTCATTACAACTGAGAAACCTTTCTCAATGAGCTGACCTACAGTTATCAGATTGCTTCTAAATCCATGAATATACCAAACATCTTTAATCAGAATGTTTTTCCCATTCTTCACCTTGACTCTGACGTTTCCCATACCTTCTGTGTTAAAGTACTTATCATCAGCACACCTGATCTTTGTTCTCCTTCTGGAATCCAAATCTATCAGCCATTGTTTGTTCCCAATCAAGTGGTTTGAACACCCAGTGTCCATATACCACCAATCTTCTGAACGCTTACAGTCAGAGTCAGAAGCCATAAATAGCACAAGTTCATCATTACAGTCTCCTCTGGCTATATTCGCTTCTTCTGATTTCTTTTCTTTGTTTGACCAAAAATCTCTTGCAAAATGGTCAAACTGCTTACAGCAATAACATTGAACTTTCCTTCTGTCTTTTCCCTTCTGATATTTCTTTTCACCAGAAGTTGAAGTTTCTGACTTCTGGAATTTGTCACCATGTCTATTATGCTTCTGGTCCTTCTTGACAAAAGATGCTTTCAAAGCCTGCTCTACTTCCCTCTCAGAAGTTTTGTCAATCAAATGCAACTCATGCGCTTCTAGACTACTTTGCAGCTCTTCAATTTTCATGGTCTCCAGATCTTTGGAATGTTCAATAGCAACAACAATGTAATCAAATTGAGGAGTAGCGACCTCAGAACCTTCTCTATGATTACTTGTTCGGAAAGAGTTTCTCCACAAGCCTTCATTTCATTAGTGATTAGAATCACTCTTGAAATATACTCAAAAACCTTCTCATTGCTCTTCATGTTGAAGATTCACCTTTTTCACTGATGCGTCACCACCGTAACATCTGACCAGTGTATCCCACGCCCCCTTTGACTTCATAGAATCTGCAATCTTCTCAAACACAATCGCATCCACACACTGATGGATGTAGAACAGAGTTTTCTGATCTCTCTTCCTTTTATTTCTCTGCGCCTCTTTCTCATCTTCTGTTGCATCTTCTGCAAATGGAATATAACCATCGGTAACAAGCTCTAGAACATCTTGAGCTCCAAATAACACGCGCATCTGGATCATCCAGTTTTTGCCATCAAAAACTGGAAGTTTGGTGTTCATGTTGCCGTTTCCGTTCATCTTCTACTTTGTGCAAATACACTTAGAAATTAACTCACACAGTGTTTCCCAACCCACAAACAGAAAAACGATTCTTGTTCTAGATTTAACGTGAAACCTAGAAACAAAAATCAAACACACCGACAACTCACGTTCACTCGTGTTTCCCTGTATTTCTAACCAGAAGCTCTAGATACCAATTTGTTGGTGCACAAAGACAAAGAGAAGGAACGATGGAATAATGAAAAGAGTATAAAAATAAGGATTGTTGTTTATTAATGAAATAAGAGTACATATTTATACACAAAAAAACCCAAAAATAAATATGCCCATAAACCCTAATTAAAACCTAATCTTGGTGATCAATTTAAACGATACTAACAGTACAAACTAACAAATACTAAAGTACCCTTAAACTTAAACTTAATAATTAACATAAAGAACCAGAAGTTAAACACTTCTGGACACGATCTCAGAAGTTCAACAACTTCTGACCAACACCAGAACCTTCATCTTCTGGACAACACCAGAACATCAACTTCTAGACAGCACTAGAACATCAGAACTTCTGACTCCCCTCAGAAGTTCTGGATATGAATTATTCTCAACAATTTTCAAAAGAATTAACAACCCAAAGAATTATCATTCATGCTAATATTTTTCAAATAGGCAAATACTAAAAAATTAATGAAGTTTGCATATAGGCAAATAGTGAAGTTTACACATCTATCTTATAATATTTATTTATGTTGAAACTAATTTTTTTTCACATTATAGTCATTGCCATCTTTCATTTTGGAGTGTGACATAATTATTTTGTAGATCCTGACAAAATATTGTTTCATTGTTCCAACATTTTCTATTTTTTCACAGAAACGTATCACTATTTACTCTGTTTTTTCCTTCTTTTTCATAGATTATGAAATATGTAAAAGAGATTCAAACAACTCCAACTATAACTTGTGAATCATGTGTAAAAGAGACTCTCTCAATGAAGTGTAAATGAATTAACCTCATCCAACATGACACTACTCAGAATTATAATACATACATCTGTTTTTGTATTCTGTGGCTGAGAGTGAGAGATTGTTAAGATTTTAAGTTACACTCCACCCAACAATATGAATCAAACTTGCATTTTGTTTCATTGCTTTGATCAATGAATAAAAAATGGAGTAAATGGTGTCATCAACAAGTTAGATAATGAGTGCTTTTATAAATGGACTTGCATGTTATTCATCATGTTACAAAATAAAAACTTAATAAAATCACACCATCTGCAACTCCTAGAGCAATAGCATAAAATCAATTATCCAATCTTCTTTTTTTCAACTTCTCTTGCAATCTTTACTGATTTCAGTTCATCAATCAACTGAAGCAAGTTGTTGTATGAATGTCCACCTTCCTCTATACTCCTCTTGGCAGCATCACCAAGCTTTCTTGCTCTCATCCTCATTTCATTGCTCTCTTCACCACTTTTCCCATCAAAATCTCAACAGCCTTTGCAATCTCTTCCCTTCTCACCACCACTACATCTTCATCAAAGCTTAGCCAAAACTCATTCACTTTTGATCCAACAGAAACTCCTATCTTCAAAATCAACAAGCAACTTCTCATTGTAAAATTGCTCAGCAAACATTGGCCATGTCATCATTGGCAAACCAACACTCAAACTTTCTATAGTTGAGTTCCAACCACAGTGAGTCACTATCCCTCCGGTTGCAGGGTGGTCCAATATCAAAATCTGTGGTGCCCAATTCCATATGATTTAGCCCTTTTTGCTTTCTTTCATCCTTTCCTCAAAATCTTGAAGAAAACCTTCTTCATCTTCATTTTTATCATTTTCTCTAACAACCCAAAAGAAATTATGACTTGAATTTTCTAGTCCATAAGCTATTTCCACAAGCTGTTCATGAGTAAGCCTAGTAAGGCTTCCAAAACTTACATACAAAACAGACTCATTTGACTTAGTATTAAGCCAATTTAACAATTCTCCTTCTTTTTGAATGTCTCCTCTATTGGCTTTATTTTCCCCATCTTTGTTAATCCTTGTAGAAACTGGTCCCACACTCCATGATTTGATCCCCATTGCAGTTTGACTAAGTTTCTCATAATCACTTTCAAGTTCATGAAAACTATTGTATAATGTTCCATAGCTTCTTTTCTCAGATTCATAAATTGATCCAAAATAAGTTGTGGTAGCATTCTTTTCCTTTAAAAAATCACTAAGCTGCAGACGTGTCATATTAATGGTATGAGGCAAACCGGGAATTGTAAATTTGTGTGTTTCAGAATCTAAGTTATCATGAGGTCTATACTTTCTGATAAAATGAGTTGCACAGTTTGAGAAATAGCTTGAGCTGTAATAGAAAATCCTTGGAACACCTAGTTTTGCAGCTGCTTCCGCAGTCCAATCATACATCATATCAGTGACTATGCAATCTGGTTGAAGATCTTGAAACAATACCTCTATTGGATCTTGGAGCATCTGTATTCCACGGCTGATTTTAACAAACATTTCAACGGAAGTGGCATCTTTGATGTTTTCAACACCATGAGGGAGGCCAACTTGGGCTGATGGGAATTGAATGAGTTGAGTTTTGATAGGGTAACCTGAATTGAAGTCATTGTCTATGGATTTTTGGAATGCTGAAGCATTGGCATGTGTGGTGATGATGGTAACATTAACACCATGTTTGTCAAATAGCCTTGCTGTGTCAATCATGGGATTCATATGGCCAGGGCTTGGAAATGGAAGAAAAGTTACATGAAGTTGGTCATGGGACTGTTGAGATTCCATTGCTGCTTAGGGTTTATTTAGTTCTAGATGAGTAGAAAATTGGCTTAGATTTCTTTCTCTCCAAAAATGTAAAAACTGGAACAGAGAAGTGTCTGATTATTGAACTCTGATGCAGGGTGTGTTATGAGAAAACTGGAACAATGCAAACTCTGATGCTTTTGTAGGTTATATAGAAGTTAAGGTTCAAAACTTGCAGGTTGTATGTGATATTGATCATGCTTATTTTTCGATTCTTGCTGAGATCATTGGCATGCTATATTAGTGTTTTTTTAACTGAAAAAGATTGATGATGTGTTCTTTGATTTCTAGACTTGTATCTAGCTGGAAAAGGAATAGCAACTATTGCAGGAAAATGAAAAAGTGAGATAGACAAGGAGATTAAGCATAGAACGCACAGAGAAAGGGGGTAAGGACAACGAGCATCAGAAAGATAAATGCAGGCATTGTGATTCCAGTGCTGAACACTCAAAGAAACACCATGAAAAAGTTGAGGAAATTTAGTTTGCTGCATCTATATAGTTTAGATTCAGAGAAAAAAATGGGCTCTTATAGTCTTGTCCTTTGATAACATGGCATATTCATCAATGGGTTTTAAGATATTTAATTAGTGTCGTAATCTCTCTAGCACCGACACCTCTGAAAAAATGTGTGTCTGTGTCAATATCGGTGTCTGAAACCGACAGTGACACTTATGATTATTCTTTTTTATCTTCAAATTATTATAGGTATCGACGTGTCAGTATCGGTGTCATGTTTCCGATGTCCATGCTTAGGTCGTAATGTTAGGTATAGAATATTTGAATAACTAGAGCGTTTGATATCAGTTTCATTTATATCATCTCTATTGCTATCTAGAGTTATATGGCGTGATAAAACACTAAATATTTGTATGATGAATTGAGATAACCAATGATAAATACTATACGGCAAACCAATGTAGACAAGGACATTTAATTCATCATCACATGTTTTTCTTAGCTTAATACTACGTAAATGTCGATCTAAAAACTGACATGTTTTATCATCATTGCAGTACACAAGATTGACTGAATGTTGTTTCATCATATTGAACTCCAAATCACAGCAAAAAAATAGCTAGAGAAAAAAAAACTTAGATGTTTTTTCATCATATTCAAACCCTTCATCAGCTACGAAGTGCGTTAGATTTCTTCAATGATTTTAACTCATCAATCAACTGAACCAAGTTGTTGTAAGAGTCTCCACCCTCCTCTATAGTCCTCTTGGCAGCATCACCAAGCTTTTTTGCTCTTAACCTCATTTCTTTTCCCTCTTGGTCATTTCCCATCAAAATCTCAACAGCCTTCGCTATTTCTTCCCTTTTCACCACCATCTCTTCAACAATGCCAAGCCAAAACTTGTTCAATTTTGATCCAACAGACACTCCTATCTTCAAAACATCAACAAGCAACTTCTCATTAAAAAATTGATCAGCAAACATTGGCCATGTGATCATCGGCAAACCAGCATTCACGCTTTCAAGAGTCGAGTTCCAACCACAGTGAGTCACAATCCCTCCGGTTGAAGGGTGATCCAGTATCAGAAGCTGTGGTGCCCAATTCCATATGATATATCCCTGGTTGCTTTCCTTCATCCTTTCCTCAAAATCTTGAAAAAAACCTTCTTTATCCGCATCTTTATCCTTTTCTCTAACAACCCAGATAAAATTATGACCTGAATTTTCAAGTCCATGAGCTATTTCCACAATCTGTGCATGAGAAACCCTGGAAAGGCTTCCAAAACTTACATACAACACAGAATCATTTGGCTTAGAGTCAAGCCAATTTAGCAACTCTTTCTCTTTTCCAAACTTCTTCTCCATGTGTCCCCTATTAGCCTTTCTTTCATCATCCTTGTTAACCCAAGCTGAAACTGGCCCTACACTCCAAGATTTGATTCCTATTGTAGTTTTATTAAGTTTCTCATAATCACTCTCAAGTTCATGAAAACTATTGTATAGTGTTCCATAGCTTCTATCCTCTGATTCAAAAGTTGGTGCCAAATCCAAAAACAGTTTAGAATTGGCACTATTTTTTACCTTTAACCAATCAGGAGTCTGCAGAGGAGTCATCTCAATGGTATGAGGGAAACCAGGAATAGCAAATTTCTGTGAATCAGAAACTAAATCATCATGAGGTCGATACTTCGCGATATAACGAAAGGCGCAATTGGAGAAGTAGCTTGCGCTGTAATAGTGAATGGTTGGAATGCCAAGTTTTGCAGCAGCATCCACAGTCCAATCATACATCAGATCAGTGACTATACAATCAGGTTGGAGATCATGAAACAGAATCTCAATTGGTTCTTGGAGCAATGATATTCCACGGCAAATTTTTGCGAATATTTCACGTGAAGTGCCATCTTTGAGATTTTCAACACCATGAGGGAGACCAACTTGAGCTGAAGGGAACTGAATGAGATGAGTTTTGATGGAGTATCCTGAATTGAAGTCACTGTCTATGGACTTTTGGAATGTTGAAGCACTTGCACGTGTGGTGATGATGGTAACATTGACACCATGTTTGGCAAATAATCTTGCTGTGTCTATCATTGGAATCATATGGCCAGGAGTTGGATATGGAACAAAAACTACATGAAGTTGGTTATGGGATTGTTGAAACTTCATTGTTTCTTTTTGGAATGATTGAAGTGGATGTGTGATTCTTTTCTCTGAAGAGTTGACATTTATAGTGGTAGTTTGTTTCTGTTTCGGTGGCTTATACGGAGAGGAAGAAAATAAGTCAAACTTCTCATCCCATTTTTTAATAATTAAACTAATATTATTGATCTATTTTATATTGTTGTAAATATAAAATCTAATAGAATATTTTAAGTGAATTTCTTAACCCACTCTATGGTTTTCTTGTGCACCACGTGAAATTCCATTTTTGTTCTTGAGAAATCGGAAATAAACTTCCGGTAGCACCCTATATTATACAATTCAGGTAGGATGTTAACCGGAAATTTACTTACGGCATGCTATCGGAAGTATATTTCCGGTATCTTGATGCACTTAATCGCGCTAGAACCTTTTCCCTCCCCATAAGAGCAACATTTTCAAAACTCTCTCAAACTATCTCTTTCAATCCTTCTCACCAAAGTCAATTTTTTTCTCAAACAATCAATACAAATCATCAAGCATTGGTTAAATACAACAAGTAATAAAATCAATCAAGCAACAACCAACTCTCAATCAATCAAGTAAGTGATTTACACATTTTTAGAGTTTATGTAAAATCGATTGAAATTAGTGAAATAGGGCTTTAAATGTGTTGTTTTTTGTAGTTTACATCATTAGGAGTCATTATAATACTATTTGTAAACTGTTTTTGACGATCAATCCGTCTGCATAAAAAAAATCATCTTTTCATCTGTGAGTCATATGCTAACGTTTCGTTCTTGATTCTACAGGAAATATGTCTGAGCGAGAGTCACGTTTGAGGCATGGTCAGGTTGCACATCATGCTTCTTTGTGGAGAGAGAGGAGTCAGGCCACACGGGCTCCGAGGAGTCAGGCCACACAGGTTCCTTCGACATCCGGACAGACTATGTCCAAGACACATTCTGCTCCTTTCGATTCTACACCTTCTACTTATTCCTCCCGTAGCATACGAGAGTCTCCAATTCATTCCTTCCCGCCTCCGTCATACCGCAAACGCACATCCTCACCATCGCAGATTTTTGAGACGGGATCCACATCTGCTACACAGACGGGGAAATCTGAGGTGAGACCTGTGGGACCAGTACCAGGGCCACCCGAGGTATCGGTGGGACCAGAGGCACCAGTGCCAACAGAGGCATCGGCGGCAGAGGCAGCACCAGAGGTCCCTTAAGTCTTTGGAGGGGGCCTTTTGACTTATCTGTGCTCGCGCTTTATTCCACCCATGTGGCTAGACATTTATGGGATAGAGAGGTATGAAATTTACATTTATGTTTCATTTAATAATTATGTTATATTATGAATAATAAAATGAATTCTGACAATGTATTTTTTCTTACTGGATCGCGATACACTGAAGGTCATCAACCATGGAAGGAAGATCAACAAGCTAACTCCCCCTCTCGAACCATGGTTTGATGATCTACTGCTGATTACAGGGTTGAGAGATTTGACCCTCTGTGGATATAGAGTGGTCAACTGGGGGAATAACCAACGCTTTTGTAGAGAAGTGGCACGAGGGTACGTCTTCGTTTCATCTACCACGCGGAGAGATGACGATTACACTGGACGACGTCGCTTGTCTGCTTCACCTGCTGATTAGAGGGCGGTTTCTAGATCATGAGAAGTTGAAGAAAGACGAGGCGATTGAGTTGTTGGTTGAGAGGTTGGGGGTTACCGTGGAGGAGGCCCTTGAGGAGGTTGATAAGACACGTGGTTGCCACGTGAGATATAGTTGGTTGAATATTTTTATTGATCTGGAGATTGCGCATGCTACTGCGGCTGATGGTGATCCCAAGCAGGTTACCCCACACAGATGGTATGCCATGAGAGCATACCTCTTGTATCTTGTTGGGACCTAGATCTTTGTGGAGTGCCACCTACACTAACAACGTGTACCTCAAATTCTTTGTTGATTTAGAGCAGGTCAGTAGGTGGAACTGGGGGCTGCTTTCTTGGTTTACTTGTATACCAAGTTGACGGAGGCGGCTAGGTGGAAGACGAGGCAGATCACCGGCAGCCAGACTCTTTTGACGGTATAAAAAATTTCTCTTAGCTTCCTTTTTAAATTATTTTGATTTTGAAACTAACTGATATAATTTTGATATTTCAGGGATGGATCCTACAACACTTCCCACAAATTTCAGGATGGTCATTTGCTGAGGTTTATATCGAGCAGATGCCTCGTGCATGTGCATATGAGCCGCTCAGAGGCAACCAGGCGACACTTGTGTATCGGGTTTATCTGGACCAGATTGTGCATGAGGCAACCAGGCGCCATACGCAGTAGTTTATTTTGATTGTATTTTGACTTTGTTTTTATTTATTTTGTATTGTACCAGATCTGTATTATGAATACTATTATTATGAAATTTATTTTGGGTAACATTTTTGGGCTTTAATTCGATTTAAAAATTGCATGATTTTAATTTGAATAACAAATGTAAATTCTAAAGTTATTGCTTATAGTTAGTTTTTTCTGCTAACTGTCATGCCCAGAACTGGATTTATATTTTCGGTAAGGAACCGGAGATATACTTCAGGTTTCACTCAAAAATTACAGAAAATGGTGCGAACCAAAAATAAATTTCCAATTTTGTGAAAGGCATTATGGGTTTTCATGGGGTACGCCCCACCCTTATGGGGTGGGTTAAGAAATCCACTATTTTAAAACTAGTGTGCGTGATCTTAATTATGTACTATAATTAAAAAATAATCAATTTTAATTTTAAAAATAAAAATGTTTCATTATGAAAGCAGAATTAATCGAAGAACGGGGTTGTGGGATGCAACGATGGGTTTGACCATACGGTGAAGAAGTAACTGACTTGTAAGGCTAACACTTTAATGTTCAAGTTAGTATGTGATTGAGATGAGTGAATGAAGTTTGAATTTAAAATTATGTACATGAAGAATGACAAGTTTTCCATTCATATAGTGGAGCGGTTGCAACCACTCACTATTCTTCATATATAAGATGCAAGGAATCGTGAATACATCTTAGACTTGGATCTCGAATGTTTCCCCCAAAGTAATACTCCTACGTAGAGGGTTCATGGGCTGGTTTGATTCGGTTTTGAAAGAATCTGATACTCGAATCAATAAAAAAATATAAATTGATTTGGATTGGATTTGCATTTTTTGCGATAAATCTCAAATCTAACCAAAGTAAAAAATAACAGATTTGTTTAGGTTGGGTTGATTGGATAAAATGGAAAGAAAAAATATGTTTTAAAAATATTTAAATTAAATCAAATAATTTTCCAAAATAAAATAATTTTTCTAATTTTTCTTTTCTCCATATATCTTATGAATGTAAAAAATGACGTTCAATTTTTCTCTTCTTGAGGTGGAATACCTTATACTAATTTTTATTATAATGATCATATAAATCAAATGAATTAATATGGTTGGTTCGGATAGACGGATTCACGGGTAGAATTTTAAAAATTTGTTGCTCAAACCGATTAATATCAAATCGGAATTTAGATCTCCGGCTCAAAACAATTTAACTTTGATTTAATTTTTAAAAGATGTCGCGAGCACCAAGCTTTATTGTTTCCAAAAAAAAAAGGAAAAGGGGAAAGATGAAATAACCTAAAAAAGATATGCAATATGATTAGCGTGAAACTAAACGCAAAGCATGGGGGAGATTCCTGGATTCGGGGTTAGGTTATACAAAGGGAAGATATTAGCACCCTATGTATCTATAGTACTCTATAGAACCTTTTGTGCATTTGTGTTTTATTTGCTATGCTATTTTGGGAAAGTTTCTCCTTTGGGATTTAAGAATGTAGGTTATATAGGAACCTAAGTTTGTTTATTATGATTATGCTTGCAAAGATCATTGGGATCTTCGACATACATATCCCATAGAGGGAATCAGAGCAATTGTAGCTCAGGATCTAAGGGAAACTATGGTTTGGGTGGTTTGATGGAGAAAGAAGTATACCCGTTAGGGGTGAGACCTTGTACCTACGTATTCTCAAAAGGAGATTGAGAAAGTCAGAGCAATTGTAGTTCCTACTTATGTGCTAGTGGAAGCAAAGATTTTAAGAGACAGCGACAAGTGTCATCTTAATGAAAAATGTATCTAATATATTTCATCACATAAATTTTAAAAAATTGATTGTTTGAATATTTCATTGTAAGAAATGGGTGTTTAACTTGAGTGCATAAGTATACCGCTTATAGTTCTTAGAATGAGAAGATGTTTTGAAAAAATGTTGAATCTTTCATTGTAAGCATTGGGCGTTTTACTTGAGTGTACAAGCGTTGCCACTTACAGTTAAGAAAGATGTTTTGTTTGTTTATTTGAAAAAAGTGTTTGATTTGAAAAATGTTTGATTTGTATATGATGCTATAAATGAGATACTTCTTTCATAGAGATGATTCATGTCTCATCTCTAAGGAGAATTTTTTTTGTTATTTTTGTTTGGGGGATGCTTTTAAGAAGCCCGTGGATTCTTGTATTGTGAGTCCAAGAGGAGGCTATCCGAGGGACATCGAGGGTCCTTGTATTGTGATCCCAAGAGGAGGCTTTTCGAGGGACATCGAGGGTCCTTGTATTGGGAGCCCAAGAGGAGGCTATAGGGTATGACTGGCTTGGCTTTAAGAGTGATTTCACCGGGAAACCATACTCTTTGGGTTATATCCTAGCTAAGGAGATTCTTTGTACGAAGCCCAATAGGAGGCTATTAGAGATATCCAGATCTCTTTCTTGTATGAGGCTCAAGAGGAGGCCAAACTCAACGAGGGAGTTCTTTTGTACGAAGCCCAATAGGAGGATATGGGGAACCTAGTTGTTATACGAGTTGTAATGACATAATAAACATGAACAAGTATATGAACAAGTATATATATGACAAAGTGTGTGTGTGTGTGTGTGTGTGTGTGTGTGTGCATTCATAGGAGTTTATGAAGGAAATACATAAACAAGTGTATAAAACAAGAAAATAAAAGCTAGTGTACTTGGATATATACAAAGGAGTGAGACTTACACCTTAAGGGAGACCCACTGGAATGAGAGAAGTTTCACCGAGAATAATGCTCCTCTTAATACCAGTGGAATTGGTGTATAAACAAGCGGATAAAACTAGCGAACGAAGCTACTTATACTTGAATATGTACAAGGAATTAAATATGTACATAGAAAAGGTGGATATGTACAAGGAAATAAATATGTACATAGGGGGGTTGGGACTTACACCGTAAGGGAGGCCCATGATCAATTTGATTTTGAGTTCGAAAGGTTTTCGAGGAGAAAACCTAGTTCGGTTTGTATTTTCAAAGATTTAATCGAATCGATCATGGAAAAGAGGTGTGTAAGTTAATTAAAATATTTTGAAAGATTTGAAAAGTGAAAGTTATTCACAAGAGTGTTTAGAAAAAAATTAGGTTGAAAAATCAAAAAGAAAACATTTTGAAAGTATTTAAAAACACTTAAAAATGTCTATTTTAAACCTAATAAAAGTATATCAAAATAAAATAGTTTTTTGGAATTTTTTTGACATAATCATAAAATAGATATATTAAATGACAAGTGTGCAAAAAATCATCTCAAAATGAGAAGTTTTGATTGGTTTTTGAAAATGATGAAGTTTGTTAAAAAAAAAACTTAAGAAAACAAGTGATAAGAGTTTGTTTTGTGGCCAAAGGGGTTTGAAATCAGGACATTAGGCTTGCATGTGAAAAGATTTACCACCAGGCCACACGCCTATGGTGATAGTATTGTGCTTTTGAAAATATATATTTTGAAATAAGTTATGAAAATGGTTTTGAAAGGCTTGGAAAAATAAGAAAAAGAATGAAAAAGGTTTGAAAAAAAGTCTGAGGGGGATTCAAACCACAGACCTTGGGCAAGGCAAGTGACTTAAGAGCGTGTGTTCTGCCACTGGGGTGGCTATTTCATCCGTTCATTGAAACACAAGCAATAAATATATTATAAACTGAATATTTAAAATTTCAAAAACGCACCAAGAACACCATCTCCAACCTCAAGCTTCATGGATCTCTATCTCCTTCATTTCTCAATGATTTTGAAAGATTTAAACACCAATCCTGCTCGAAATTTTACCAGGAACATGATGATGATCATTAATTTCATTTATTTTAAGTGTAAGGTGACTGAGCTCGTATGAAACCATATGAACCTTAATTTTGACAAATCATCATGCAATCGTGTATGTGCATCAAATTAAACAGTTGATTGAAGGTTAATGATCCTCATAGGTGTAGAAACACAATAGCATAGCAAGTTTTGAACTGTAATGCAGAAATCATAGAATTCGAAGTTTGAGCAACTTACCTCTATGAGCAGAAATCGAATTCCTTGAAGGAGGTGTTCCAGATGCGTTTTGATGATTTGGAGAGCTTCAATGAACCTTATGGAAGGTGTTTGAATGCTTAGAATGGATTGAAGTTGTTTGGAATGATCTACCCAAGTCCAACTACAGCTCGAGCAAGTTAAAGATGATGATGATGATTATGAAGTTACAGAAGTGATATAAGGGTTTGGATCACTTCTATGAAGTGTATGGATGATGTTTGAAGTGGAAATTTGGAAAGTGCACGAGTGAAATGATAGTTTGCAAGTTAAGGCTCACTTTGTGCTTTAATGGAGTTTGAAGAGTGATTCTGGTTTTGGCTTGTTTTTGTGATGGATTGAAGGTTCTAACAACTTCCTAATGATGTTTAGAGAGTGTTTGAAGTTATGGATTGGTTAGAACTTGCAAGGATTGGAATTTGCAATTCTCACATTTTGGAACTTTGAAACTTGTAACTTAAGAAAGAAAGAGAAAACAAGCTTGGAATTGTTTTGGTGTGATTTCCAAATGAGGAAAGAACCTCTATTTATAGGCCAAGAAGTTTAGATAGAAAGGCAAGCAAGTTTGAAGATTTTTGCAACTTGGAGCTTAAGGGATAAGAAAGGAATCTTCACATTAAATGCACGTGGTTAAATTTTTAAACCATGGTTAAAAATTGCAAGTGTTCTTATCCTTCTCCAATTATGAAATCAAAATATCTTTGGGAGACCTAGGCTTCTAGAAGAGAAAGAGATAGGATCCTTTGCAAAATGACTTGAAAAATTTGTGAAAATGACTTATAATGCAAGTTTTGGAACCTATAATGTCTAATTTCAAAACCCTAGCTCCACAAAATATTTTTCATGTTCTTGGACATTTTGAAAAGATTGGACTACAACTTTCATGTTGAAAGTTTTTCTTGAATCAAAATGGATCTAGATGAAAAATGGTCATGAAAATGGTGAAAAAAGTGATAAAAAACACTTGAAAATTTTTCTAAGTGTTTAGAAAAATCAAGTTTTGACTTTTTGTTGACTTTTTTCACATTTTTTATTTTTTATGATCATGATGGATAATTTGAAATGCTTTGATGATTGAAAAAAAATTGAATTTCAAAAGTTGACCAAAAAAGTCAAAGTTTGATTGATTTGGACAGTTGACTTTTTGTCAGATGATTTAGAATTTTACTGTTAAATCAACCATGGCATTGGAGATGTTTTGAATCAAGAAATTAGGTCAAGATATTGCATTGGTGATTTTGAGATCATTCTCCAAGTAATTAGGTCATTTATTGAGCAAAAAGTCAATGATGCACCATCCTCGATCAAAACCCTAATTTGGTCGATTCAAGATTGATCTTGAGGAAGTGATTTGAATTTGAGGATCAAATGTTGATGATTGATGAAGGTAGATCACTAGAGGTGAGTGGAGACTCAAACCCTAATTGGTCACATCTTGAACTGATGAAAGATTTTGATTCAAAAATCCTAACTTGGCTCAAGGAGCACACACACAAGCTATCTTATTTTGAAATTTGTAGTGATGCAATTATGCATATGTGAATGATACGAGATGGTATCTTAGGTCAAAAATTGGGGTATGACATTTATTACTTCTCACTAAATCACCATGTGATCTCTAAAGAGTTAGTTTTTCAATTTCTTAAGACGTTAGCTTTGCTTCGTTGTCACTTGTATTTATACAATATATTATCTCTCTATAATAGAAGAAAGTAGTGCATATCATGAGCGGAAAATCAAAAGAAGGTGTTTTTGCTTCTTGGGTTGATCTTGTCACTTCATCAATTGTTCATATCTTTGCTCGATAGGGTATCATTGATAGAGTCTTTTTGGGTATAGGTTCTTCTTCAGGATTAGATGTATTGACCCCCCGATGACGAAAAAATGATTTGCAATGAGTATAAAGAATGTAACATCCCCTTTTACGAGTGTACCTTCTCAATCCTAGATTTTTTCATTTTCCTTTCAATAACTTTGAGATACATGTTTTAAACCACTTGATGATCGCTTATTCGTAGCTGCACCCTACGAGTTTGGCGTACATTAAAGTCTTCCACTATTTGTGTGAATATCATAAAGGAATATCGTCTTTGTCACTTTTCTTCTTTCTTTTTAGAGTACGACCTAGTTTGACAAAATAGACGCGGGTCAGGGCTTGATTAATTTGGCCTAGATTATTTATTGTTTTATAATGTTTTTAAATATCCTAAAGCATTTTGAAAAGCAGTTTCTTCTTGGTAGTTCTTCTTCACAAAGTAGTCCATGCAACGATATGTACCATAAGAACTGAGATGAAGGACATATATACTGGCTTGTTTCACAAGTATTAGAATAACGATCATTTTCTAATGAGGAATTGATCGTACGTCTACAAAGAAGACGATATCACTATTATAAAAATACATTTAACCTTAACCGCAAAAGGGACTTAACCTTAACTATAAATATGAGGTAAGAAAGAACTTCATAAAAACTTGTCACATTACCTGAAATATCCTAAAGAAAAAGTTTTCTTCACATAAGTCCAACCAATTCAAAACAGAAAATAATATTTATTTTTATAAAAAAAAATTGTTAAAATAATATTTGTTGTAAAAAGGAGAAATGGGACAACAACCCATCTTTTTATCAATTGTCAATAAAAAATTTAAAGTAGCATAATTTTGTCTTATTGGTTTTCTTCTGACACGAACGGTATGAACCAAAATTTCTTACAATTTAGAAAATAGGGCGGTCGCACAGCAATGTCTTCATACACACTGTCTAAATTTAAAATTGATATTTTTAACTTTATAAAATAATTAAATATGTACACTTATTTTAAATTAATACTCTTCCGATTTTATTTATAAATAAATATTCTCTTTTTAAATATATTAAATAATAAATTTATGTAAATCAAATACATCACTAAATAAATTTTAAAAAAAATATTTACTTTTATATTTACAACCGATTCTGAACACTCTTACAGGAGGGAATCAGCATGCAACTTCAATGGCTACTAATACATTTTCTCATAATTAAGTGGATGTGCTACAAAAGCAAAAGTGTTTTTCCCTTTTAAAATTTGATCTAGAAGAATACAACAGATAGAAATATTCAAAATTGTAACTTAAAAATGTGCGGAAACTGCAATCAACAATATTCTAAATTGATTTAATGATTACATATTTGCAAGTAGGCAAGTAGGGCAGCTGTGTTCATGCAGACAACACTCAACTTTGGCCCAATCAATTTTAAGAATTAGCATAAAAACAAAATAGAATTCAAAGAAACTCTATATTTATATTTACAAAATAGACTATTGATACAAACTTATAATATTATGGAGTACCAAGAGCATCTCCAATAATTGCATTCTAAAATAAGCAACATAGTACCACGTTGGTGATCTTTTGTTGAATTCCAATTTGTGAGAAAAGAGGATGTCATGCTGCCCAGTGGCTACCTACGGTCAAAATGAAGCTGCCTTTAACTAAAATAAGCAAAATGAAGCTTCAAATTTGAATTCCAATTATTAAGTCTTTCACTAAAATTTAATAATGAATATAATAGGCATTAAATCAATAGGTAAAATATAAGACACTTTAGATCATGATTTTTTAATGTGCTAAAGGCCACCTTGAAAATAAGGCAAACCTTCAAAATCATTAATTATTTCTATCTATGGGTCCGTTTATTTTAATTTTTTTAAAAGTTATTTTTATAGTGTTATATATGTAAACAAAATAAAACAAAACAAAAAAAAAGATTTCGTAAAAATTTTAAATAAAAATTAATTTGAACAATTATTTTTAAAATTTTATTTTAAATATTACATAATTTTATCTAAAAAAATTTGATATAAAATTTAGAAAAAATCTCTTAATTTTGAAGCGATCTTAAATAATTTTTCATAAAAGAAATTTAATATAATTTTTTTATAAAAAATTGTAATTTCAATCATGTTTTGATTTCAATAATGTATGTTGATGTCAAAAATTATTATTTTTTATTTTGAAAAAATAATATAAAGTGACAATATTAATCCTTTTTAAAGAAAAAAACAGACTTTATCTCTTTTATAAATTAATAATAAATTTGTGGTGGTGTTGACCAATATTTTTCTTTAATCAAGGGATTGTATGTTAAGAAGAAAAATCACAATCATCTATTCTTTGAATGTGATTTTTTAGAGATGTATAGTCTACTACAATTAAATGGTTTGACAATTCATGTGTTCTTTATGGGAATCACTTATTTCACAATGAGACTAGAAAATGCATTCATGTAATTTAGTTGAGATGCAACTGGTGTGTATAGAAGGAAAAAAATAACAGATTGTTTGAAACAAATGTGACATCTATCGAGTAACTGTTTGAAAGTTGAAACTCTTGTTTGAGGGTGGATAAAAGTGGTTTTTGGGATAGATAGCCAAGCGGCCCACTAAGATCGGTCCAATATGAAGGTCTAATTGAAAGCTCTGCCCATTTGAGATGACAAGTGTGTACTCTGTAACACCCTTCTAAAAACCCACAAATATTATAGATAATAGATCAGAGTATTGCATCAAAAGGGTGACACATCTTCATATAAAACATCATATAAACATATCTTACTCCGTAACACGTTTTTTTTCAAAATTAAACAATTATCTCTTGGAAAATATCATCAAGAACTTTATCATGTCGCGGCGTAAATATTGTCTAAAAACATCTTATTAAATACTTCAAATCAAATGCCATCACACTTCATAGTTCCTAAGCTAAACTTTAAAACATCTTAAAAACGGAATAAAGCATTCTCAACACATCATGTCAACAAGAAACATATAGTTCAATTCAAACGATCCCAAAGATCCCGATGTTACATATCAGAGCAAGATCTACTACATTCAACAGGATATAAATAAACGCACTCTGAAGCTATCCTCTAAGCTCCAACAAACTATTTTTGATCACCTGTAAGTTACACACGTATAGATGCAATATTTCCAAGCAGAAAGGATCATTAATCACAAGTTATTATAAAATATATATATGGAATAGATATAGCAGTACAACAATAAATCATATGGATTCCACGTATCATCATATTACATATATTGCACTCACACCTCTTCATCAACAATATGAATCAAGTATATCATCATATCATCGCATTAACAACAATCGTCATTCACACAAAATCACAACGTCATCAACATCACTTAGTCGATCATAATGCAATGTCATATATCATGCAATGTAACGTCATTTACTCATGCATGCGGTACCAAAACTTCACTGATGACTTAGTCATCGTTTCTCCAAAGATCTCCACCAATAGTATCGATTTTCGCTTGGAACAAGAGCAGATCATAATATTGCACTCAATCCACACTATGGGATTGAGTCCATCACTGTACTAACATCCTATCATCAAAAATGGACCAATTGTCCTAACAACGTCATTGGATCGAAGTCCTAAAATATGCCATGAATGCATGATGCGCAACAACATAATAAACATGACCACGACTAATCAAAACACATCACCATCCACGAATTCATCACATGTCATCACAATCATCATAATGCACAAAGCATCATCACAACAAACATCATCCCATCATACAAACATTCATCATGTTGTATCAATCGCGTAATCACCTCAGTTTATCATAGTATTAACACCTTTCATCATTATAGATATAGTTTAATCCTATAAAATTACTGGAAAGATACATCATATGACTCATGTTATCCTACCAAAACATAGTAAATTTCATTAGCTTTCTAACGCTTCGAACGGTGGGTCAAACGGAATTCGAAAACTCAAATTACGACCTTTCAAAATTTCTGTCATACATCTCTCGCTTGAGGCTCGTCCGATATAGAATCTTGATCTCGACAAGGCTAGGGAGAAAATCCTTCCCTCATACCAAAATCCTGGAGCATTATTTTTATTCCATCACCTTCGCCCGACGAGCTCCTCTCGCTTGTACTTCGCCCGATGAAGCTAGGGTGAGTCACCCTCCCCATACAAAATCCAAGGGCTTTGTTTTTCACCCTTTCCCTTCGCCTTTTTCTCTCTCGGCGCTTCTTAGGTGAAGCTCACTTTCCCGACAAAGCATAAGGCTCAACCGATGACGCAACGCGAACAGGGAATTCCCTGTGCATTTTTTGCACTGCACCAGTCCAAATTTTCTTACGATTTCAACAAAGAATAGGTTCTAATTCATCACAAATACTCATGTTCTCATCATACAATACTAACACATCATATACATCAATTAATTGCAAAATAGATCGGTAATTTCGTCAACTTCATCAAAGATTCATCATACTCATCATGTTATCAATTCACCACAAAAACCCCAAACAACCTACATAAATCTAAACCCTACATCAATCATAATAACAAGGATAACACACATTACCTTAGATTCTCTTAGCAATTGATTCTTGTTCTTTGTGTTCTACCAAAACTCTCCTTGTTCTCTTCATGCCCTAGCTCTGTTGCGTTATTCCAACTTTCATGATTGCACAGACTGACACACTTTTCCCTATATTCCTTATTTAACCACTGAACCTTTTCGATGGTCTTCCTATATTGTTCTTACTTATTACTTCACCAATTACTATTTTGTCCTTATTATTTCTACACCTCATATTATTCTATTTTTATTGATGACAATAATCCTAAGTAATTACTTTAATTATCAAAAATTATTTAAAACACCTAATACCACTCATAACATCACATTATACCTCACATTCATAAAACATCACAAATACTCATCATAATTAGTTAAATAATTAAATAAATAGTCTAATTATTTTAGAGTGTTACATACTCTCTAGGGAGTAGAGCTGTCAAATGGGCCGGCCCAGCCCAGCCCGCTTCGGCCCGATGGACCAATATGTTTAAATGGGCTGGTCTGCCCCGACCCGGTTGTTTAATGGACTATGAATTTGAGCCCGACCCATTTTATAAAGGCTCGTGCAACCCGATGGGCCAGCCTGACTTGTATTTCAATATTATAGTTTTAATTTTATAAAAAAAGGATGTAATAGATAAAAGCTATATAACATAAGTAAAGAGTCATCATAATCAACATCCATATATAACTAAAATACTTGTATTCAAATTTTTATCGGTTCACTTTTGCGAATAATTATAAATACTTGTACTTAAATCCATAATAAATTTTACCCTATATTATGAGTATTTTTCATCGATACTCTTAAGTTAAGTTTTATCGTACTAGCTAAGGATCTTCTATTTGACGAATAAAAAATTATATTTTATCGATATACTCCACACATTCACGTAAATATTAATTGTAAATAGTTCGAACAAAATTATTAAATTTTATTAAGGTTTGACCTAACTCATTATTATAAAATTGGTTTTTTAGGTTCTGTTTTCAATCAATGTGTGATTTAGGATCTTCTCATTAAACTCATTCACATCGAACACTCTTTTTGTGCTTGATTTTGACCTAATTCATCCTTACAAAAATGACCTTCGACTCTATTTCCAATCAATGTGGAGTTTGGGATATTTCCAATTGACCCCTTATTTACCACATTAATTTTAGGCTTGTTGTATGGAATTAAACGATGAACGGCACAAGATCTGATTGATATGCTCTTGTACTATATTAAAATGTAACATAATTCATTCTTACAAAACTGATTTATAAGATAAAATGTGTCACTCTCTATAAATTCTTTTAAAATTATACCTCTCACCAATATAAAACTTGAGATCTTTTTAATAAATTTAAAAATCCATATTGTTCAATTCAAGACCGGACGAACATACAATCACTAAGACCATTTCCAGCGGGAGTTTTTTCTCCCAGCTTGCCAGTGTGGAGTGTGGTTGTAGCATTGAAAAATGGAGAGAGAAAATTTGCCACCTGATCAACCGTTTCTTCACAATGCAACGTAGCATTGGACTACTTTTCCTTAAAATATATATATTATGGAACCCAATATGAGATAAAGTTGAATATGAGTGAAATATTATAATTGAATATGATAAAATATTTATATATAAGATAAAATTATGGGACCCAATACAAATTCTTTAAAATTTTACCATTTGAGTGAAAAATTGAATGAGTTACTTCGAGTTGATGTGGTTTAATGGATCCCAGAAAGAATCCAAAAATGAGGAGCATCGTTGGAGATGCTCTAAATGCATAAAATGTGTGATGAGCTATCATCGTAAATCTCGACATATGATTATTATTATTATTATTATTATTATTATTATTATTATTATTATTATTATTATTATTATTATTATTATTATTATTATTTCAAACGGGCACGGATTTGCTTTTTTTAATGGGCACACCAAAGACGAATAAATGTGTGTATTTCTTTTTTTAAGTTTTCGTTATACATCTCATAAAAATATAAGTATTTAAACATGAGTAGCCTAATTAAAATTAAAACGATAAATATTAATTTTTAATATGTTTTAACATTCTACTTTATCCATCCCTCTCTAAGTTTGGCTTTTTTATCAAATAGGTTTGGTTTGATCTGACCTTAAATAGGTTAGGCCACAAGTCTCAGTAGGCCAGACTGACCTATTCTCACCCATAATTGCTACCACTTCTTTTTTTATCGTTACCACATCTTCTCGCATTATTTTCTCACATCTTCTCTTACTATTTTTTTTTTCGCATCACCAATCATACTCAATCAAATAAATAAAATAACTAATACATCAAGAAAAAAAATTTAGCATCATTAAACAATAAAGGTGAAGATTTATTTCAATAAACTTTTAAATACCATTATAGTTTCTTCTAATGATATCAATCTTCATCTTTAGAATCATATTTTCTTTTATTTATATTGAAATATTACTAAAGAATGTTATTAACAGAGGTGTTAAAAATCAGAACGGTCGAATAGAAAATAGTTACTCAAATCAAACCAAAATCAAAACCGTAAAAAACACATTTGATTCAAATGTGTTTATGTTATTTCTTAATAAAATCGTGTTATATTATCACTAAAAGTGAGACTCCCATGCTCGTTTGTCTGTATTTTTAATGCGCACACATATCAAAATACATATAGGAATTTTAAATAAGAAAATACTTTTTGAAGACTTTTTCATTTGTTGGTAAAAAAAAGACGTTTTCATTTTCTTCTAACTCACTTCTTCACTCTCATTCTTATATTTAGGTTTCTCTCTCCTTCAATCACCATTCATCAGATAAAAAAGTCTAACATATTTTTTATTTGTATGTGTGTATACAAACCAATCCTAGTAATTTATGGTAGGTTCTATCTTTTCCACTTTCTTATCCTCTAAGTATTAACAAATGAAAATAAATAAGCTGAAGTGGCTTACATTCATTGAGTGCATACAGTTTATCTCATACACCCTCATGCACGTGTGCTTTTTCCTTTTTCTATTTTGTCAGTTATAGTTAGTTACAGTTTGTAACTATATAAGACAGTTGTAACAAGCTATGTGATATTGAATGAATAAAAATTTCATTTCTCTTTTCTTCTTGCTTACACGTTATTCACTCTCTCTTTCTCCTCTAATGAAGTTATTCAAACTACTTAGATGGTATCAGAGCAGGCTAAGCCTGTTCTGTTTCCGCTGCGGTCGTTTCTGAAGCTTATGCTTCAAGATCATTTGTGAGGCTTGTGTTTCAATCCTTGCTTCATTTTCTTTCTTTCGGATCATTTCTGAAGCTTATGAAAGATCATTTGTGAGGCTTGTGCTTCAATCCTTGCTTCATTTTCTTTCGTTCGTTCTTCTGCTCCAGGAGTTTTGTTTTTGTTCGTCTCCAGAAGTTTCACTTCTGATTCAACTCCAGAAGTTGAACTTCTGACTCATCTCCAGAAGATGAGTTTCTGACCCATCTCTAGAAGATGATTTTCTAATTCATCTTTAACATTCGCTCGAAGTTCGTTTTTTTTACATCGTTTTGTGTGAATCGTTTATACAATTCTTTCTTTCTTGATTCGTTGTTTCGTAATCTTGCTGCGTTTTTCTTTGATTTTGTGCTTAATGGCTACAAGAAAGAATAACAACAATCAGATGCATGATCAGCTTGATCCATATTACATTCATCCATGTGAAAACTCTTCAACAATTTATGATACACCAGTGATATCTGGAGAAAACTATCATGCTTGGTCCATGAAGATGAGAAGAGCGTTGGCAATGAAGAACAAATTTCAGTTTGTTGATGAAACGATTGAAGTGACTGATAGCGATGATCTCAACTATATTGCATGGCAAAGATGCAACAATCTTGTTCATACATGGATCATCAATTCAATAACACCTTCCATAGCACAAAGTGTGGTGTTCATTGATAATGTTGTGGATGTGTGAAATGATCTTAGGGATCGGTTCATGAGAAGAGACAAGATTCGAGTTGCACAGTTATATCAAGAAATTTCGAATTTGAAACAAAAAAGCAAGAAAATTTCTGATTACTTCACAGAATTGAGAAGTCTATGTGAGGAACTTGATCAATATAGGCCAATGCCCAACTGCACATGTCTTGTGACTTGTGTATGTCTTGCAATGCGAAATAGTAGAAGTTTTAGAGCTGAAGATCGTATAATTCAGTTCTTGATTGGCTTGAATGAAGAATTTCATGGAGTTGTTTCTCAAGTGCTTCTTATGGATCCATTGTCTCAAATTAACAAAGTATTTTCTATGGTGCTGCAGCAAGAGAGAAAGATATGTGGGACTGAAAATGTTCTGTCTGAAAAAAGCACATGTGCATGAGGGTGCATGAAATAAACTGTATGCACTTAATGAATGTAAGCCACCTCAATTTATTTATTTTCATATGTTAATATAGCGATTAACTCACTATTGTATTGTTGTGAGTCTTTCCAAAATAAAGAAACCTGTAAATATATTTGCATTAAGTATTTTATGAAAATTTCTGTATATATAACCGTAATAATTTATTTTCATATTTGAAGTGGAAAAAGTCAATATTTTGTTTTTGCAACCTCTTCTCGCCATCACCTACTGAAAAGAATAAAAAAAATTCTCTCATGTTGTTCCTTCATTGTGGTAACTGGTAACTGACAAAAAAATAATGCTAGTATAGATGATTGCTTAATGAACTATGTTGAACATCTAATGTGACCCGTCTATAAAGGAAAAAGTTAAAATCATTCTAGTAAAATGAATTAGAAATTATTTCTATTTTAAATATGAAAATAAGAGTGGCATAAAAAAGAGAGCTTTGATTAACAATTAATAAAATATTTGAGGAAAACAATTTTCCCAGCCAATTAAAAAAAAGAGAAAAAAAATAAAAGATTATAAAATGAATCAGGTTAAAGAAAAGTGTATTCAAAGATGAAGAGAGATAGTCGGAGAACAAACATCTATGCGTATTTGAAAATGCTAACAATAATGTTTTTCGCCAACTGTATCCATCTCTATCCATTTTATTTAAGAAACATGAGATTACACAATATAAAGAAAATTAAATTTATTCATCCCTAACTTTTTTCAACAATTACTTTTTGTTTGAAATAAAGTACTCTAAAACAATTGTGCCTCCATCACCATGGCATTTTTTTTCTTCTGTTCTTTTATCTTCCGTCTTCCATTTTTCTCTCCCTAATCTTTCCTTCTTTTTTTTTTAATAAAAAATACTTTATTAATTAAAAAAAACATTAAGTACAAGGACCCAAAACGGGTCCGGCCACTGATCACTACATAAACGCACTAAAAGAAAAAACAAAGGATAATCTATCACCCCTCTATCATTAAGATAGTCATATACTTTCTAACCTTAATTTATTCCACCCTCTATATATCAACGTATCTATAATTCTTTTTTCTATTTCTGTGATATCAACAGTTTCACCAAAACACTTCTTATTTTTAATATTCCAAAGCTCATAGATTGTTTCCGACACAGCCATTTTGAGAATAGCAGCCCGAACCCCTTTTCCTTTAGTTTGTTGAATCAGCCAATCAGCTTCCTCTTGCCAACACTTAGGAGAGTGATGAATTTGTATCCATCTCAAGACCTTTATCCATACTTGTTTCATCGCGTCACATTCAAAAAATATATGATTCATTGATTCCTCCTTCGAACAGAAACAACAAGTGCTATCAACCATGCCAAATTTACTTAACCTGTCTTTTGTTGCCAATCTTCCATGGCATGCAAGTCAAAGAATAAAATTAGCCTGAGGTCTCGCATTGTTACCGTATATTAGGTTTTTTCATAATACTTTTTGTCCATTCTTTTGTAAGTAACCATAAACTGCACTCATACTGAAGTTTTGCAAATTCATGATGCCTTATGTACTTGCCAGTCCTGCAAAATCAATTCTCTGCTCAAGAATAACCTTCATAATCCAAGAATCATTCTGTTTGACTTGAATATCCATCAGATTATCATGTTGTAGATAATATGTTTGCACCCATCTTATCCACAGAGAATCAGCCTTGCCACTCAAATCCCAAAGTAATTTCAGCAATGTGGCCTTATTCCACATTTCAATATCAATTCTATTTAAACCATCGTATTTTCGAGGCTTGCAGATTTGCTTCCAAGCAACTGGTGCCTTATGGCTCCCCTCGAATCCACCTGTCCAAATAAAAATACGGCAAATACTCTATATTTTCTGAATGACTCCTTTTGGGAATGGAAAGCAATTCATCCAATAGTTCGTCACTGCAAAGATAACGTTATTTATAAGTTGCAGTCTTCCTGCATATTGTCGCACCCCAAAATTTCCCCTTTGTTTTATCCGTCCCTTCATTGGTTTCGGAAGAAGATTCGATTTTGGTTCGAGCTGTCATTCAAGAGGCTTTGAGTTATTTAGTTCAAAAGGATCCGTTTGGGAATTATTTGCCCGAAAGGAATTGTTTGTTTTTCGGAATTTTAATTCAAGAAATATAATAATTATTTATTTTCTTGAATTTTAATTTTAAAGAGAATACTTTGTGTTTTTTGTAGAATTTAAGCCCAATGAAGGATGTGTTCTTGTATATCGATCTTATTTATAGCAAAGAAACGTTGCAAAAAGTTTCGTTCATAACAAGAAGAAATTGGAATTGTAAGTTGAATTTGAATTTTTTTATCAAGTTGATATTACAAAATATTCTAAGTTTTACAAAGAGCACAAATTTTTCAAGATTTTGGAATTGTAAATTAAATTCGGAACTTTTGTTCGGTATTACAAAGTGTTCTAATTTTTTTACAAGTACAAAAGAGGTCCTAATCTTATCCTAAAACTACAAGCTTCCAAATTTGTCCGAGCTAATTTTTGTTTCCTCCGATTTTTTTTCTTAATCTTCATCGCCATGTCGTTTGACCGTTTGTCGCCATTCCTGAAACAAAAAAAGAACATGGTTTAGTAATTACGAAACGTGAATAAATTTCATACGAAAACCAAGAGAATTATTGTTTTTTCAGACTCATCACGAGGGTTGTGTTAAGGAATCAGGATTAAAGGTCAGTTGTTTCAAATGACAAAGCCTCAGAACCGAAGTTCCTTCATCGGCCGTTACCGTTACCTCCATTGCAAATCACAACAACTTTCGTTGTTGGTTCACAAAGGGAGGTGTAAAATGGAAATCAGAAGCATCATTTTTCCTAAATAAAGTCAGCCCAACAGTGTCAAAGAGTTCCAAAACAATTCATTCATTGAATATAAAAAGAGAAGGTCAATATATCAGCAAGCATTACGAAAAGAGAGAGACTTTTTTACCCAATTACTTGGTTATCAGCATAATGTACCACAGCAGGATGTGTACATAGAAATGACAAAAATGCCAAGGGTCAGTTTTAAACAACACAGAAAGCATAGCTGAAAGAGGACAAGTGAGTTTAATTGCAAGCAACCAAATGCCACAGAACATGTTTCCAATGAGGGACAATTGGAATTTGCATTAAAGTAATAAAAAAGCCAGTTTTAAGCAAGAATTAAGAGAGGTTCTGTTCAGATTTTTATCACTTAATGAAGTAAGGATCAAAAAAGAAGAGATTTTCTTCAGATGGGTAAACCATAAGGTAAACCAACATTAGAAGGTAAATGGCAGCAGGGATACCAACCAAAAAAAGCATGCTCTATTCAGAAAAGTGTAGCATCTGTCTTTGTTCAAAAGTACTAAGCCAGCAAAGAAAACAGAACAAGAGAAATATAATCAAGAGAGATATCAGTTCAAAAGCCAACAGAAGCATAGAGCAGTTCAGACAACAAATATTCAAAAGCCAACAAGTGTGTAGCATCTGTTCTCAAGAAAAACCAGCATAAGAAAACCTGTTCTTGACCAAAACCCAGGAAAAACATACCAGTTCAAAACAGAAAACCAAAGATATAGTATCTGTTCTTTCAAAAACCCAAACACAAAAATCCCAAACACAGAGAGCCATCGTTCCAAACAGATACAAAATCCCAATCGAAGTCACAAACAGGAACAACAAGAACAACATCCAAACAGATCAAAACATATAAATCATCATTTTCCTTACAAACAAACCCTTCAGAAATTTTTGTTTCAGAAATCAAAAGTTCTGAATTCGAGAAATCGAAAGAGGAAAAGAAGCTGATAAAGGGAACGTTCTCACCCGGTAGCAAGAAGCGGTCGAATCCAGCAAGCTAGGGTTCTAACCCCTTCAAGTTCCAAGAATCAGGTGAATACCTACAAAACTGTGGCATCCAACATCAGAAACATGTAATAAACCAAGAAAAACGCAAGAAATAGAATCTGTGAAGTTAGGGTTTCCATCAGAAAGCATTTGAGAGAGATGGTGAGTACGAAAATCGCATGAGAGAGGGAGAAGGTTGGGGTTTACTGGATTCATAACAGAAATCGTGAGAGAGACCGATGAGGGTCTGTAAGAATCGAGTGAGAGACCATGAGAGGATGAGGGTTCTGGGTCGCGATGAGGAATGTGAAGCGAGAGAGAGAACAGATGGATTGTTAACTCATTTTTCTTTTGTTTTGTTTAAATTAATAGGATTAGTAACAATTATTATTATTATTATATAATAACTATTATTATTATTATTATTACTTAGTAAATATTATTATTATTAGTTTACTATTTTTTATTACTTAATAATTATTATTATTACTATCATACTATTATTATTATTATTATTATTACCAATTATCATTATATTCTTTAATTAATAATAATAATTTTTTTTTTTTAACCATTAAAATTATTAGTATACTTCTAAAAAATATATATATAAAATAATAATAATAAAGTTAAGTTAGCCCATTTTTGCTTAAATAAGGAGTTTTTAGCGTTCTTTCCTCTATTCGTCCCCGATATACCTGTATTGTCACTACCTCCGTATGCCTCGAGCTTCCGTTTCTCTGATCCGCGACGCATCGCGCTTCATACGAAGTTTTCTGAAGGCTCATTGGGCACTTTATTTGGGCCCAAGAGTATCGTCTCTGGTTTTCTTTTTGCACCGCTCAGACTCGCGTCATACAGGCTATCTCTAAACCTTCACCTTTTCAATTATTTTAAGTAATAATTAGTTCTGATAGTTTTATTTGATAATTTATCGATTAAACTATTAGTCGATTTCTTATCAAGTAGGAAAGATCGTTTCTAATAATTATTTAAAGTTCCGATTGCATTGTGTGATGATTATCTGTTTGTTCCGCATTTATTTCACCATTGTACACTTTGCACACAATTAAAGTTAAAATCAATTCGATTCTATCTTGATTGGCTCATATGCCGATTTCCTAAAGGGTCTCATAGTTGGGGATGGGCATGACCATCCTCACGAGGTTGATTAAAGCCCTTGTTGCTTTAATCAATCATAACCCGAAAATAACATTGGTCTATATACCAATCACCATGCACCAGGGTCTCATGGTTGGGGATAGGAGCACCTATCCTCACGAGGTTAATCAAGTCCATATACTTGATTAATCATAACCCGACTCCATACTTCATCTCAGCACGTACCTCAAAACACTTTCATAATAAAATTCCAAACCTCAATCCAACGTCGAGTGCATTTTCAAAACCTTTTTCATAATAAAATACAAGTTTTTAAGTCGTTGGACACTAGACCAATTGCTTAAAAATTTGTCCCAAATGAATTCTTAGTCTTTAAGTCATTGGACGCTAGACCAGTTGCTTAAAGACTTCTAAATAACGTGAAACTCGTTTCACTTCACTTTTTTCTCAAGAAAACCTTTTGGGTGATAGACGACTCGTCTGAGCACTAGCTCCTCGGGTTTCTAATATTTGAATCGTAAGACGTTAGTCCTATTGTTCGGTACTTTTTCACTCATCTAAAAATAATTCAACTCACTCAAAATTCTTTTCTCGCTCATATGCGATCATCAAACTCTTTTCCGATAAAGAGTGTGCAATAGCCATTTCAAACACGAACGAGGACTTAAGCTTTTCAAACAAACTAAACAAGTCCGAGTTCAAGCATTTGAAATGTCTAATGCACGATTTTTCTTATAAAATCAACACAACAAACTTAAAACCTTTTTGAGAGGAACTACAGAGTTTTGACTTTCCCATTGCACAAGGGAATATGTAGGCACACGGTTCTGAAACCGTGCCAAACTCAAAATAATAATAAACAAACTCTTTTCTCCTTTTATTCATAACTTAGCAATAAATACACACACAAACACGTAGAACTAAATGGGTCCCATCGAGTACGATGGATGTAAGGGGTGCTAATACCTTCCCCTTACATAACCGACTCTCGATTCCATGTTTTTTGTCGTAGACCGCCTTATCCTTGTATGGGGTTTTATCTATATTTTCCCGTTCCTTTTGGAACAAATAAAATTAGGTGCCGATTTCACTAGTTTTCGGAAATTTAAACGATTTTTGAAAATCGAGTTGCTTCACATATGTTAATAATCGAGTTGTCCAGTGCTTAATTTTGTACACTATCTTGTCAATCAAATGAGAATAGTGATTGACAGACAATTTCTTTCCTGTCACGGGAACGCCCAAATATTTAAACGGCAAATGACCCTCTTGGAAACCAGAAGCTATAAGGATATCCCTTCTTGTAACTCCATCTACACCCGCACAGTAGAACTGGCATTTACAAGGATTTACCACTAAATATGTTGCTTTCGAGAACTTTTCGTATGCTGTCATCAACATCTCAACAGAAATTTTGTCGCCTCTAGAGAACATTAGGAGGTCATCAGCGAAGCATAAATTAGTGATATTCAATTTCTCACATTTGGGGTGGTAATTGAAGTCGCTATTTTCCCGCATCTTGCATAGGTATCTATTTAGGCATTCCATGACAACGACGAATAACATAGGCGATATAGGGTCGCCTTGTCTGAGGCCTCTCTTTGCTTCCAAGATATCGGTATGGCGTCCATTTACATTGAACCTGTATGAAACTGTAGTGACAGCCTTCATAATCCAATTGGTAAAATTCGAGGACATCCCACTTCGTCTAGGATCTGTTCCAATGCACTCCAATCCACCGTATCGTATGCCTTTTGGATATCCATTTGTAAGAAACATCTTTGAGAGATTCCTCTTCTTTCATAACCTTTGATCAATTCATAGGTAAGAAGAATATGGTTATGTATTTTCTGATTTTTCACAAAGGCTACTTGATTGTCTCCAATTATCGTCCCTAATACGTTGCTCAAACGATTCGCCAGAATTTTGGAAATAATTGTCACTCTTATTCCCAAGTCGTTTGCATTTTTTCTCGATTGTTTGTTTTGTTTCTCTTTCTTTCCTAATCCATTCAATAATTTCTTCATAAAACCCTAGTTTTAAAATCATATGAAGTGGCCTGATATAAAAATTGAGCAAATTTCCCTAAACTTCTTATTCAAATTTTGAAATCTATGAAAGTAGTAAATATTACATGTAACATGAAATTAAGGATGAAACTAACCAAAAATAAATTAACATTATTAATAAAAAGGAACTGAGCATGAAAATTACGCAAATTAATTATTGTTTCTTTTTTATCATTAGTGCAATAAGAATCGGTAAAATGAACAAATGAATGTTATTATAAACTAAGATCCACTAATTATTAATCAAGTCTTTCTGTGCAATAATGGATCTAAAGGCAAATTAATGAATAAACTAAATGAATCTCCCATCTATAGCAATGGAGAGAGAATTACATACGGTTGGCAAATGTGAGAGAGGGAGTTATATGTAAAAAATAAGGGAAAAAAAAGGATGAGTCAATTGTAATGTGAGAAGTTATATTAGGTAGTTATCATTTAAGATATGTGTGGTTGAATTTTTAAATAACTCAATTGAGATTTTGATAATAATTAAAGGATAAATAAGAAAATAAAATAGGACAACCCAAAATGAAGTATCTTCTTTATATAGTTATAAATTATTATTATTATCTAAAATTCAAAGTAAAAATAAAGAAATTTCTTCACTCATTTCTCCAACATTTTTAAAAAATTAAAAATATTTTTCGTAAGTTAACTTACGAATTGATCTTTCTGGGTGAATTCGTAAATTAACTTACGAATTCATCCAATATCCCAAATTTATTAGGATTTAATTTTATATATATATATATATATATATATATATATATATATATATATATATATATATATATATATATATATATATATATATATATATATATATATATATATATATATATATATATATATATATATATAGAATATTTTGTTTTATTTCATGTGATTTCTATTACATATATACACGATTTCACGTATTACAAAATAGAAAAATATATGTATTAAAGTCTAACTTATATTTGACCTAATAGAAAAATATATGTATTAAAGTCTAACTTATATTTGACCTATAATAATAAAATCTATTAATACAATCAATATCAATATCAATATCAAATTTGGTCTATAATAAAAAACCTATTAATATTATTGATATCAATTTCTATACGAAGACAATTGATTTTTTGCCTTGATTTACTTGATATGCATTAATTGTATAATATATTCCAAATAATATAATTAAATTGAATTATTATTAATAAAAAATAATTTAAATTTATAATTAAATATTATTAAAGTAAATTTATGATATGAATTTAAAGAATGAACGTAATAATTAATTTTTAAATCATAATAGTGAAATGTAATATGTCTCATAAGAATTCTTTAATTATGAAAAGATACAATTGATTTTTTTTACCTTAATTTACTTGATATACATTAATTGTATAATATATTTTAAAAAATATAATTAAATTAAATTATTATTAATAAAAAAACTTAAATTTATAATTAAAAATTATTAAAGTAAATTTATGATATCAAATTAAACAATAAATTTAATAATAAATTTTTTAATTAAATAGTAAAATATAAATTGTATTTTAATCCTAATAAATTTGAGATATTGGGCGAATTCGTAATTTAACTTACGAATTCCCTTACTTACAAATTCACCTTATTTTTTAAAATCGTGGATTATTTCATAAGTTAATTTACGAATTCATCTTATTTGGAAAATTCGTAAATTAACTTATGAAATTGAGGGTATTTTTGGTATTTTAACAGGGGTGAAGAATGTAACACCCCTTCTAAAATACCCCGCGAATATCAATAATAAATTCAGAGCTAACATGTAAAACAAGGGATGCCACAATTTATTAAAATAAAGGAATCAACCAAACAGTTGTCATGCTTTACCGAGAAACGTAAACTTCCATAATCAGGGAATAACATGTTTTACACAGCGGAATCAAAACCAAAACCGAAATAAATTCAATCAATAATTATTCCAACATAAATCAACATAAAATAGAGTTTTAATATAACTCGCAACCAAACGTTCCCTAGTGTTACAACTACTAGAGCATGACACTAACACGCGGATAAACTAAATGCATAGCTTAAAAGCCATCCTCACCAGCTCCTAAGCAACTAATACTTCAATCTGAAATCATCAAAGTAAGAGTGAGATTTCATCACAATTAAAATGTATTATAAGTTCATCAAAAGCAATAAAATATCATAAGACATCAGTCCACCCTATTCAGCATAATCAGATCTGCTTCATACACAAGTCATAAATATACGTCATACACAAACAACAGACTATAACACTGGAATCCATTCTATCATGTTATAATCCATACAAAATGCAATGCAAGACTCTATGCATGTGATACCAAAACGTGAACTAAGTCACCAACATCGATTCGTCCATAATCACCCGTACATGAATCCAGCCTCACCATCCATAATCATCCATAATCACCCGTACATGAATCCAGCCTCACCATCCATAATCATCCGAGAACGGTTATTGGCAATATGAGTCAAATTCCACACAATGGAAATTAACTCCACCAGAATGCATATGCATGCACATCATAAAACATGCAACATTCAACACAGGTTATGACCATATCAGACATCATAAACCATCATCAACCACAACATGATATCATCACTTATCATGAAACAAATCATCACAAAACATAGATATGTCAACGCTTACCCTTCAATTAGTAAGACTATCACCAGTATATACAACAACAACAACTGAGATCAACAACTACCAGGTATATACAACATTAACAACAACACATGATATCAACAATCATCATGAATATACAACATCGACAACAACTCATGATATCAATACAATCATGAATAAACAATAGGGAAAACAGCACATAAGCATCAATCTTCATTCAACCTGTCAGAACAAATCTAAACCAGTTCATCCACCATTCCTAGAACTACCATAGTTCACAAATCGGAAAAATGGCTCTTTTCAAAATAAAATCCATTAATTATAATTTTCTTCATTTTATAAAATAGAGTATTTAATTTAAGAGACAACGTCCAAAACGGCGACTAAAACGGACTTAAGGTTTGAAAGTTATGAATTTTTAAAGTTTAGTATTTTTCAAAAAGTAATAGTGGGAACGGGTTCCTCCATATGGGGAACCGGTTCCTGGAAAAAATATCATTTTCATATGTAAAATTTGCACTGGGAACCCGGTTCCTCCCCAGGAGAACCCGGTTCCTGAGTTCAAAAATGACAATTTTAGTGAGTTTTACAAAGGGAACTCGGTTCCTCCATATTGGGAACCGGTTCCTGCGCGTTCTGTAGCAGAAAATTCTCAATTTGACAGCATTCTTCTTCCCAACTCAAACCCCATCATTCCTCTACGAATCAACACATCTAATACCACAAAAATCATCCCAACAACAGTATAATAGTGAGGTTTAACACCATTTAACTACATCCAATAATCCTATAACATCCATTCATTCTAATTTCATGCAATTGAGTAAATTTGGATCAAATCCTACAAACCTAGAGAATCCTAAATTGGGATTTCTAACATGTTAATCAATTCTATCGATTATCAAAACTCATAAGGCATAACACTCAGACAAAATCACCCCTTATCTATGATGAAAAACCTTCCAACACTTCTCTTTTTCCCTTCTTTTCCTTTTATTATTCCTTTTATTATTCTAAAATAATAATTAGTATGAGTAGAGTCTTTTACTCCTCACACCCCCACTTTACACTTCTCACCCTGACACTTCCATTCTTATTTTAATTAATTAAATCCAATAATTCAAAAATACTGATAATTAAATTTCTAATTAAATTAATAATTAAAAATTCTAATTATTTAATAATTGAATTATTTGGGGTGCCACAAAGAAGAACCCCACTAAGTGAAGAAAGAAATTTCCAAAAATAATTATCATCAAAAGTTTAAGGAATAACTACAACTTAAATATAATAAGAGATTAATTGTTATGCAGTGTCAGAGTAATATTTTTACATGGTCAATACATCACAACCACTCACTAATACTATTTAATAAATAATTAAAATAAAAATAAAATATAATTTATAATTTAACGATCATGATTCATCAGTATAAAATTTATTTTTTACTGTCAATGTATTCCAATAAAATGTAGTGTAGCACTTTAAATTAAGGACATAGAATACAAAACTAACAAACAAAAAAGCAAGTACGGTGGAAGCTAACTTGGTTGGCAGGATATGCTGCGAATCTTCCTTTGATTAAAGGTACACTTTTCAATGACTCAAATTACTCCATATTTTAAGGAACATTCTACGTTTCTACATAACTTTTTACTAGGCTTCTAGCTCTATTCTTTGTAAAATAATTGGAGAGGTGGAATAATTGATTTTTTTTCCCTCCTGCCACACTTTAAGATTTAAAGTACTAAAATCCCATCTTACGAAAACAAATATCTAAAATGCCACATTTCCATCAAGTGTTTGTCCAACCTTTGAACGAACCGCTATAAAAGTTATCTGGTTTTAGTCGTTCGCTCATGTAAGGGACGAATCAATATTGTTTCGTTTTTTTTTATTTAACAGTTTTAATTTATATAATATATTATTATAATATTAAAAATAGTTTTAAAATATTATAAATCGATATTTATACTGTTTTATAGTTGTAAAATATTTGATATTTCATTTCATGCATCTTTATCTCTTTACATGTTTCATGCATTGTTTTAAGTTGTTTATATGTTGATAATATTTATATTTTAATGTTACAGACAGATCGTTAAAAGCGATTCAACACTATACAAAAAATTAGCAATAAAATATTTCAAGTTTTCACGTTTTACTGGCCGTTTTATGAATCTAAGCTTCACATAGATAATGACGGTATGCTCGCTTTATTTTTTTGGCACAATTTGCAATTTCGTTTTTAATCGTAAGCGCTTTGCAGTCAGGTATTTTTTTATTTATTTTGATTTTGACAATTTTATAATTTTTATTTAATCTTTGAGACCTATAATTTATTTTAATATGTTCATTTAATTAAAATAATATTAATTATTTTATAATATTCATAACTATTTTTAATATATTATAATAATAAATTATATAAATTAAAACTGTTAAATAGAAAAATCAGGACAATCCCAATTCGTCCCTTGCATGGATGAATGACTGAAGCGACAAAACTTATGCAGTGTTTCGTCCAGCAGTTGGACGAACATTGATGAAAGTATGACATTTTGGTTATTTATTTTCATAAAGTGGCATTTTGATACTTTAATTCTTAAAGTGTGGTAGGAGGGTTAAAAAGTTGTTATAATTCTTTACATTTAAAATATTTCTTTAGTATCCAAACATGTTTCATAATTAGCGTAATAAATATAATTTACAAAAAAAATTGAATATGATATAAAATTTGTCTAATTTGTGTTTACGGTTATCTTTTTTATTCAAAATTATTACACTACTAAAGTAAATAATAAATGTCCTAATTAAAATTAGGGTTGGCAAAACAAACCGTCCGCCCCATCACGCATTAAGCCTGTCAAAAAATGAGCAGGGCGGACAAGTCCGCCAAATATAATGGACATAAAAATCAAGTCCGTCCGCCTATTTTTTTAATATATTAATAGATTTATTTTACATTTCAATTAGATTTTTTATTTTTTTTAGAATATTTTTTTGTAAAGCATACTTTTAAAGAAATTTTACTTCAAAAATATTGCATATGTTCACATATAAATGTATAAAATAAAACCATTAAAAATTAGAATGACTAGAATTAACTAAAAAAAGGAGGAACTTAAGGTCGAACAAATTGGACGGATAGGTGCGGCGATTTTTAGCAGGCGGCGGGTTTTGACGGGGCGAGCTTAGGCTGACGGTGAACTTAGGCGGACGGCGGTCCCAAAATCCTAACTCAACACACCATTTTTTGACGGGTGCGCGGGCCGGTCCGACGAGCCACAGCCCGTTTTACCACCCCTAATTAAAACCCTAATTAAAACCCTCTTTGATATCAGTTTGTCCTACACATGTCATTTGTTTATTGGTCTAATTAATTAATTTTTTTCTCCAACAACATGCTCTCCAGATTAAAATTTTAAATTTATCTCCTATTTCTTTTCCCAATTTGTTACATTCATTTTAGTTTATTTTCTATTTATTTATTATCACAAAAATATTAATAACCTATTTTTTAATTTTAACAAATTAAATTTTATTTATCTCACAGATCACTAAATTTTATTTATCTCACAGATCACTGTTAACTCAATATCTATTTTATTTTAATCAATTATTATCTTAATTTACGAGACAAAATCTTTATTTTTATATATTTTTTTCTTTCTTCATCTCATGATACCTTTTTTTTCTATTTTGTATGTATGATTATTTAATACAATTAAATTTATATGATTACTATTTATTTTATAATTTAGTAAATTTTTTCAAATTTTACATTTGTATTTAAATATATTTTATATTATATTAAATAATTTGTTATCTCACGGTCGTTATCAATACAATGTCTATTTTATTTTAATCAAATTATCTTTATTTGAGAGACAATTTTTATTTTTAAATGTTAAAATTTCATTTTTTTCCCTCCATCTCAGGTATTCTTTTTTTATATGATTATTTAATACAATTGAATTTATATAATTTTGTTCATTTATAATCAATCACTCATTTCAAATTTATATGTGTTTAAATACATTTTATATAATATCAAATAAAGTTACCTGTGCAGAAACACATGTATCTTATTAATTTAATATTAAATTATAAAATATTAATAAATATAGAACTCACCAAAACTTGAAATGGTTCTTTTTTTTTTGGAATATGACACTAGTTAGAGAGCAAGATCTGTATTTTAACTAAATAATAGCATAACTTAATAAACTAATTAAGAGGGTGGGGGAATAAGTTCAAGTGGTCTTAGAGCTTCTTCAATTTAGCTCTTTTGTATTTTGGTTTTTCTAAAAAAACTTGTTATTGAAGTGATTCAAAATATAAGAGAGATGAATTGCTTAGATTTGAAAATTGAGATTCAATTTATATTGATTTATAAAAATATTAATGTTAATTTTATTAGTCAAATAGAGATTAAGTAATGAAATGAGTAAAAGGACGCTTTGGACACGAAGCGGAGATATAGGGAGAAATAAATAAAGTTTAAAAGAAATAAAGCAATGAAAAATAAAGAGATAATGATAGAGAACTTGCACAAGATATTTATTCATGTTTGACTTAAAAGCTTTTATATTTGATTAAGAGGTCGTTTATCTTGGTCTAATCGATTAAACCAAGTTCTAATCGAGTAGATAGTATCAAAACTTTCCTAATTGATTAGATTTACTTCTTAATCAATTCCACATAAGACTAAATAGGTTTTCAAGAGATTTTAACAAGAGATGATTTAAAAGTGTGAGTGTGTGTGCAATAGTACGTCAAGACTTACTCTTGGTCTTTTACATTTTAATTGATCATTCTAAGACACGACCAGTAGGGTCAAACGAGCTTTCACACCTTCATCACTTCAGATCTTTGAGTTCTCTTGTTGGATAAACTACGACTTGACAATTCAAGTGAAACTTGAATCTTCTGAGAGATATGCTAGAGATATCTTCTTGATCTGGTGCTATCATTAAAAGCTTAAGTTTAAAAGTTGAAACTAACCCCCTCTATCACAAAGAATTCTCGACATCCATAAGTCATTTGACATATGGAGTTTTTATCTTCAAAATTGTTGCTTCATGAGTTGTCATCATCAAAACCTAACTAATGATCATATCTGCAAGCACATAGATCTACATTCTCCCTCTTTTTTATGATGATAATGCATCTCTTAGTGATATGATAAATAGGAAACAATGAGTAAAAGTTTTGGAGTGATTAAACTTCCCATCACTGATAAAGAGAGTATACTCTACTCCCCTAGAGAATATACTTCTCCTCTTTTGGCATAATAAAAAAGGCTGTGGGAAAATACGCAAACATGTATATCATAATAACATGTGGAAAAAGATAGTGCATGCATATAGGCTTTTCATCAAGCGAGAAACATTTTAATAGTAAGCAAAACAATTTTGAAATATTTAAGCAATTATGAGAAATCTTTTAATCATTCACAGAGAAAAATAAAATTAAAATTGAACATTAATCATTCATAAAGGAAACGTTTCAAAAACTAAACATTCAAAATAGAGTAGAAAACAAAATTGGAAAACAAGAAAAAACAAAGATCAAAGATAACTACTCGTTGTCGCTATTATAACCAATATTAGGCATTTCATTCTTGACTGCATACTTTGTTAGAGCGTTGACTTGTTTGGTAAATTTTCGAAGTATTATGGCGTTCTCTTGAGAGTTTGAAATGATAAAGGATAGTATAGCTTCAACAAATGCATCTTGAAGAAAATATTGATAATTGTGTTCCAACTTTAATGGCTCAGATTCTAATTCTCTATTAACAACTCAGGTCTTTATCTCTTTTAAAGATTCTTTCCCAATTTGATTGGGATTCTGAGTTTAATGTTTATCTTTGCAAGTTAGCTCTAGCATCAGACTTTGGTGATCATATGATAACTATAACACAGTGAGAGAACTGACTTGTTTGTTTTGCATTTTATCGCAAATGTTGCGGATAGCAAGAGTCGCCACCGACTTTTCTTTTATCCAATAAAGGAAAGATGAAAAGAATAGGAAAGACCTTTTATCGATTATGAGTACGAGAGGTAATTATGAAAAGGGAAAGTATTATCACCCTTTCTATTCGTAGTTATCTACGGGCTCTTAATTGCTTAGCTCACTTTTTGAAAACTTCCTTTATGTGTGTGTGTGATTTGTTTGAAAATATTTTGCTTTGACTTTGTAATGATTCTTGTATCAGCTCTCAAGAATGTATACGAAATGTTTGAAAATATTTGTTTGAAAAATGTAACTTTGTAATTATTCTCGTGTGAATGTATACAAAGTGTTTGTTTGAAAGTATTTTTGAAAAGAGTGTGAGGTGTGAAAAGTATTTTGTTTGATTTGAGCAAGCAATTTAGAGTCTTTATTACCTACTCAGGAAGGTCATTCTTGTTATTTTCCTTCTCCTTTAGGACAGTGTTATCCATACCATTAGTTGGTAGGTAACTCTATCCGTTGGATGCGAAGGGACAGTCGTAGGGTCATCGTATGGTCATCAAAGGCAACATTGTAAGGATACCTTAGTAATTCAAAGGGACAATCATCACTTATTCGTAGGAAACAACCGAGGGACGAGATCATATATTCGTAGGCAACATCGAGGGTCATCGAGGGACTATGATCTTTGTGATGATTTTGAATCGAGGAACTTTTGCTAATGGTATCCCTACGTTCGAGGGACATGACCATTGTATTCATAAGGAAACAAGAAAAGATACCCTAAGGGGTGCAAGTGTGAACAGTGTGTTCAATTCGGATATTTTATCTTGATTGTTAAGGTGATCTATGATTGATTAGTCTTGCCATACACTCTTATTAGCATACATCTAAGCAGTTTATAGACAGTTTATAAGAGAGTGCGGAAAGTAAAAGTGCGGAAAATAAATCCTATGCTATTATAAGGCTTTGGGGCAGTTACATTATTGGAGGTGCGGAAAGTAAAGTGCGAGAAATTAAATCTACGCTATTACAAAAATAACCTTGCGAGCTATACATCGATTTCTAGAATTTAAATACGAATAAAGCAGGAATAAATAAGAGAAAAAATATTTGAATGGAGACATAAGTGTTCTAAACCCTAATAAAAAGGAAAAAATATTTTTGGTATTTTTTGAAATCGATTTTGATTAGAAAAAACCTAATTCGAAGTTAATTAGTATTTAATTATGAAAATAATTAAAAATGAAAAGAAAAATAAAATAGTTTTGTGTCTAAAATTAATTAAACATTTTATTAACCTAAATCTAAAATAAAATATTTTTTAAGATTTTTATTGTATTTAAAAAAATATATTAAAAGAATTAAATAAAAGAAAAGAAAATAGAAAAATGTTAGAAAATTAGAAAAGAAAAGAAAAGATTAAAAAAGGGGTGGTCGCGCTGGGAATCGATCCCAGGACCCCTTGGATACCAAGCACACGGCTTGCCATCTGAGCCACTTGATTTCGTTGTTATTGAATCACAACCATTGGATTATTTTTTACCATGCGTTTCATTTTGGTTTTCAACGCCAGTTAATTGTGGGCCCCTTGTTATTGAGCAAGTCAATCAGATCGAAGTATGAAGCCACGCACACGGTCAAAGGGTCAATGCCGGAGTCCTTCACCGGAGTTAGGGCTCCGGTCATCTTCTCCGGTGAGGAATTTTTTCGAAACCTGCAAAAAATTGAAAATTGAACCTCAAGGTTAAGGCTACCCCCCTAAATCAGGGTATGCGAATCGATTGGTGTCATCGTCTTGGCCTGAAACATTCCTACAAGTCAATCGATTATGCAATCTTATTAGAAAAATTGATTGATGAAAATAAAGCAAGTAAAACAATATGAAAAAGAGACACGGAGATTTGTCTTCAAAGTTCTCCACTTTTGTCCTCGCGTGTGGGTACGTTTGCGCCTAATTCCAATGAAATTAGGATAATTCTTAATATGCAAAAAATTTATACAAAATAAGTGTTCAAGAGAAACTCCACAAACCTTAATGCTTGTTGTTGATTCAACCCTTCTCTTCCTTTGATCATGAGAAAGACCAAGACACAATAGTTGCAAATTGACTATCAGGATATTTCTACTCATTTGTGTACTTTATCTCCAAAGCTTTTGTGCACCGTCAATTTCACCTATTGCAACACAAGACTTCAATTTGTATTTGTCGTTCTCTCGCTACTTCCTTTGTGTTCTTCATCTCCAAAGGATCATTTGCATTCTTTATCTCCAAAGGACTTCACTTAGCCGTAATCCTCTTTTGAATCTCTTGCACAAAAATCCTCAAATCAATCAATGATCTTGGAGGATAAATCCACATATTTTCCATTTGAAGCCCCCTATAAATCTTAACCCAGTATTCTCGGCTTGACAAGAAACTAATTGGATGTTATCGAACCTCGTCTAGATGACACCCCAACAAATGATCATTACAATGGTTTGTTAGTGTGTATGCATAGGTTGGAGGTTGAAGATGAAAAGCAAATGCAAAATATTTTGGCTTAAATGCACTTTTGGTTCCCCTATATTAATTTTCTAAACATTTTAGTCCCCCTATAAAAAATAATCAACTATTAGGTCCCCCAATATCGTATTTTATATTTTTTTTGAGGTCCCCATAACAAAATAGTCTAATTTGCATATGTGGTATTGAAATTATGACGTGACATTTTTTAATTGTTGTCACGTCATTAAAAATAGACCCAAAAATATATACTTTAGAATTAAAATTTATAATATATAATTTCTAAATAAATATTTATAAACAAAAATAACTAAAATAATTAAAAACGTTTAATTATTATAAAAAAAACTTAAAAAATAATAATAATAAATTTTTAAATATTTATAATGACGTGACATCAATTAAAAAAATGTCATTTCATAATTTCAATGTCATCTATGCAAATTAGACTATTTTATCATGAAGGACCACTAAAAAAACATGAAATATGATATTGGGGGACCTAATAGTTGGTTTTTTTTATAGAGGGACTAAAATGTTAAAAAAATTAATATAGGGGGACCAAAAGTGCATTCAAGCCAAATATTTTTATGGTATCATCAAATTGGAATGATGCATGAATGATGTATTTATAGTTTTGTAAGGTTTGGGCAAAAAGGAAATTTTTTCAGAATTAAAAAGATTTAAGAAATTCACCAAAAAAATCTGTATGTGTAGACCTAAATATCGTATGTGTCGGCACATACGTTAAATTTCAGTTGTATGTGTCGACCAAAACAAGTCAGAGGTTACAGACTTTAAAACAACGGTAAAGGTGTCGACCTGAAATTTATATGTGTCGTCGACACATAAAATAAGTTTTTCTGCAAATTTAGATAAGCTTTAGTATGTGTCGACTTGTATGATGCATGTGTCGACCTGAGCCTTCGAGAGGCTACAGGCTTCAAAACAGAGTTGCACGCATTGACTTGAAATTTGTATGTGTCGACACATGCAATAAAAATTTATGCAAAAACTTGTTTTTCAATACTTGTTCAATTTCAAAGTGGTTTTTAATGGTTCATAAGGCCTCTAATGCAAAGGAGTACCACAAGACATAGAGACATCGACCAATATACATAAATGCTAACTTTTTCTAGTTTTGACATCATGCAAAGTATCTAATGATGAAATTGTACTCATAAATAAAAACATGCATGGACGAAGAACCAATTACGACCTTCGAGCAACTACAAATTTTAAAGGGTGAAAAACATGTGCCATCTATCACTCAAGTTTCCAAAGGCAACTGACAAATCTCGTGATTACGCAGCAGCTAGAGTGACAACCAAAATTAAATTCTAACCAAAATTAAGTCACATAAATCTTGGAAACAAAATAGGCCGAGAAATAGTAACGCCCTAGAGGCACGTCAAACCATGGTTGACCGACCTCTGAAGACCTTCACATATGACATATTTTACATGTTCGTCTAACATCTGTCCATTGAAACAACTGTCTTATAATCGATTTTATGACTTTTAAATTTCTCAAATAGATCAAATTGATTCATGCATTTATTAATTTATTTATTTTTACCATTAAATTAATAGGAAATAGTTAAATTATAAAGTGGTTTATTTGAGAGCAAATTACAATTTACTCCCTCCGTCCTAAATTATAAATCACTTTATCAAAAATATTTGTCTTAAATTATAAGTTACTTTAGAATTAATTCCAATACATCATTTATGACTTTTTGCCCAATATACCGTCTACTATTTATTTCTCTTTCTTTTTTTATTTTTTGATTACGTTTTCCACTATAATTATTAAAAGACATATTTGTAAATCATATACTATTTTACTTTTTCATAAATAATAATTAAAATTTTTAATTCTGGTAAAATAACCAAACGTGATATAATTTGGGATGGAGAGAGCAATTAAGAATAACTAGTGTGTATACCCGTGCGAGGCACGACTTTAATTTGTATTAGTTTAAATAATTATGTCTATTACATATAAAATAATTATATTTCGAATATCTAATTAAAATAATAAAATAGAGATAATTTAATTAAAAATTAAAATTAAAATAATATAATAATATAATAATATTTTTTGTCTTATTAGTTTCATTTTTTAATACAATATTTTATCGAAATTATAATTATTAAATAATAATTTTTAGAAGAAATTATAATTTTATAAAAATTATAAATCACAAAATAAATTTATAGTAAAATATATATATATTTTAAAATATAGTATTTACTATTAATATAGATATATTTGTTTTATTTAAATATAAAATGATTATTTATTATAAATATTTTTTTTTTTCATATTAATATCAACAGAGATATTAAGTATATTAAAAAATAAATAAAATAAAATAAAATATTAAATCCTTTATAAAAAATAATTTCCACAAATAGTGACACATATGTCTAACTGAAACGTGTGAGAATGAGAAAAGTTAATCTAGAAACGGAATAGAAAGTATTTATTTTATAATTTATTTTTTAAAATAATCTTTAAATATAATAATTATTAAATATACTAAAATAAAAGTATCATTAATTATAATTCTAATATTTTTGAAAGATTAATCTTTACAATTGCTCAAAGGAGATTATTATAAAATATTATTTATATTATAAAAAATTTAAAAAATATATATTTACAGATTAATTTTATTTATGTGATCATAAAATAATTATGATTTATTTATATTAACATATACTTTCAATGTCATTTAATTCATATATTAAATATGATTTGTTTTATTTAAATATTATTAGTTATTTATACTATTTATTAGCAATAAATATTCAAATAACTTTTTTGACATGTTATTAATGCAATTTATCTAATCAATCTCTAATATGCACTATTACATTTAAGTAATATTATTTTGAGATGTTGAAGAATATTAATTAATTATTTTAATTCCTAATTTGTAATATATATATATATATATATATATATATATATATATATATATATATTTCATTAAAACTTAGTATTTATAAATATTATTTTAATTGTATAAAGAATAATAATAACAATTATTTTAATTTACTCATTAATTAAAATTTTTAACATTTAACAACAATTTGAAGAAAAAAAAACTCTAAACATAGAAAATGCGCTTAAATTAGAATAAATCATTTATTTCAAAAAAGGCTTAAAATATAATAAATCATTTAAACCAAAAAAATCCCATATTATAAATTTTGTTTCATCGTTCACTTTAACATTTAATTTATAATTCAATTATAAATCCAACACATTAAATAACAATGATTAATATTAACAAAAATTTATTAGTTTTAAAAATCATGTACAAAATATTTAATATATTACTATAAATTTAAAATTTAACAATAAATATTTTCATATTTTGACCTCTAAATAGCAAGGATATGAATGAAATAAAAGTTAAATGCAAATTACATCTTGACAGTCTTTTAGTTCCTCTATTGTTTTAGGTTCCTTCCTTCATATAGCTAAATGGTTAAAAAAGAAAAAAGTAAAAAACAAAGTTCATCAACATCGTACAATCAAGCTAATTCAAAAGTTATTGGATTGTAACTCTAACTGCATAAAAAAATTATATAAGTTTTTAATCATATGACTTACCCATGAGATTGTAACTCAATAACCTTAACTCAATAACCTTAAACAACAGCCGACAAAATGGCCACAACAACAAATTAGATGATGATATAATTGAATAATAACGAAAATTGAAGACAATAAAAAACAAATAGAATATTTGTTTTGAATTAAATAAAAGCTTTACCAATCAAGTAGTCCATATCAATTTTCCCAACAATCTCTGGGAAGGACACAAATGAGTAAGGGTTATCATGGGATCATCACCAATTTCGTAACCACAGAACTCGCAAATTCAACTTAAATTGATGTTTCGTGGTCCTATACCTCCAGATTAGCGGCAACCCCAAAATATTGAAAATTATAAACAATCATCACGAATCTTATTCTCAAATCGAGACAAGAGCCTTACGAATGATGCTTGTATCTTGAAACCCTATAAACAATAACAAACAAATATCAGAATAAAATGATATATAATAATATGCAAAGAAAAAAATTACAAATCAAACAACAACAACAACCTTCTCATCGATTAAAACCATCTTCATCGCATAATGTTTTTGTTTACAATTCATGTCTGGCACAAACCACAATCGAATAACTCGAACAACAACGTTCCATGATTCTTTTGCTGGTGTGATTTCAGAAACAAAATCGTATCTTGTGGCAGCCATTGTAAAATATTGGAAAATTGAAACGGTTCAAAGAGAATGAGGATTTGGAGATGATATAAGTCATATTTATATATATAGAATAAGTAATCATACAAAGAAATTGAAAGAACAAACTTGGAATTGGGAAATATGCAGAAACCTTGAATTGGGAAAAGAAATCTTGAATTGGAAAAGGGAAGAAGAACATGAATAGATGGAGGCGTGTGGCCGTCAATGCAATTTAAGGGCAAAGAATGGGAAACGGGTTAAAAAATTTGTAGAATAAAAAATATTTTATAAGTATTTACAATTAAAGTATATATGTTATTAGACAGAAAAAATTGAATTTTTTTTTTAAAAATAAAATATATATCTTATATGTCATTAAAAAATAATAAATTCATCAAATTATAATGCAAAAATATGAGATTGAGGTCAAAACTATTTTAACTAAAAAAAGATTAATTTCCTAAATGAAAGATTGAGGTCAAAACTATTTGTATCAATTTTATAATATAAAGGTTAATATTTTATAAAAAAAAAATTATTTCAACTGAATTTTATTTTTTCTTATATCATATGTCATAATATCTTATATTCCATCCGTCTAAAAATAAGTATCATTTAATTAAGTATAAAATATTTGTTTATCGAAGGGATATCATTCTTAGTACATTGGATTAAAATAAATATTTTCTATATATATATAATTATTATAAGGTATTTTCTATATTTTGTTAAAATTTTGTGTGAACTAATTATAATAAAAAAAATTATATTTCTTGTTTCTTATGTTAGGTAAAATGCCTTTTATAAAATTAACTATAATTAAATAATTAATAAGTATTCAAAATTTATTGTGTGATTCTATGTTTAAAAAATTAGCATATTAATAGATTTATTTTTATTTCTAATTTACCTTCTTATATAATGGTCAAATAAAAAACTTGAAAGTAGAATTTACATTTTGTATATGGTAAACATGAAAATAAGATAATTTTGAAAAAATTACATGAAAATGATTAATTAGATTTGTATCATACATTTAATTTAGATAACTTTATTTGTTTTAAAAAATAATAAGAATGAAAAATAGAAATATAAAATAACTTTACCAGTGAATTTTGTTTTTGGTACAACAAAATATTTATATGATCAAATTAATTGTGTATCATTTATATTTTAGAAAAAAATAGTATAAATCATTTATGTTGGCTATAAATATTGGTATTAATTATTAATAAATTCTATAAAATAAACTGAAATAATTCTTAATGAATCTCAAACTTAATTCTATTTTTTCTTTTTATAATTATTATAATTATTAATTATATAAAGAAAGTAAATTTACAGAATTTATATTATAGTTTTATATTTATTAAATGCATTTTTAATTCTTCAAAATATGAGTATTCAAAATATGTCAGTTAACATTTTTACTTTGTAATAATGATCATAAAGAAATTAATGGGAAGGAAATTAATGCTTCATTTTTGCACTGGAACAATACAAAAGTTAATGGGAAGAAAAATAATGTGGACGGTTCATTTTTCTAAAAGTTAATGGGAAGAAAAATAATGTGGACGGTTCATTTTTCTAAAAATCCCAATTGCTGTGTAAGCGTGATATTACAGAATTTGTGGAATGATATCAAAAATTAAAATAAAATTAATAATAATTAAATAAAAGAAAGTTTCCATTTATAAAAAATTTACAAATAGAAGAATGCATGAGAATTTGACAAGTGACAAACTTACAAAGTACTCATCTTGTTTTTTTTCTATCGCATGATTTGATACTAGTACCAATTAGAATTGGCCAGGTTAATAAAATTTACCTACCCAAGTGAATTCAATTTACATAGTTGAAACAATAGCATAAAAGTGAGAGAAAAAGAGACTTCAGAAAATCATTTCTGATTTGATCTTGCCGGAATCATTCAGATCTAACCGTTCACTAACTGACTCCAATTCACCGGAGTTCAGTTCATCCGTCGGATCGGATTCTCTCTTACCCCAAAACCCATCCATTCCTTCATTTTTGGCCTCTCAGTTCCTTTTGCTCGCTTCAAATTATCAGTAAAGTTTCAATTTTTTCTTCACCCCTCTTGTTGATTCGTTATTTTGGAAGTGGGTTTTTGTTAACGTTTGTAATGGTAACATAAATTTGATTCTTTTCAGGACTTGATTTGGAATTTGGAAGTGGGAATAGCTTTTATCAATCCTCAAAAATGGGTAGCCAAGACAACATAGGTTGTTATTTTTCTCTTATTCATGTGTTTCCTATATTTGATTTTGTTTATTGAAAATTGAAACTGTTTGAATCGTTTAATTCTTAGATTAGTTCTAGTAAAGTACTAGTAATCAATCAATGTAGCACTGACATCTCTGGAAAAAGCGGGTAATGGGTCGGAGATGTCTGTGTTTGTATGGACACTTTTGATTGTGTTTAATTTATTCAAATTTACAAATTATTATCGGTACTGATGTATCGGTATCGTGTTTTTGATGTCCATGTCTCATAGTTAGTAATAGTAATGCTGAATTTTACCAGTTTCAAAGGTGGTTGTTTAGATGAATCGTAGTGATCTAAGAGTCAATAACTATCTTACTCATTATGGCAAAAGTTCTAACCCTATAAGAAGAAAAGAGAGAAAGTAAATTATTACTTAGAATTCTAGTTTCTGAATTTTTTGATTTTTGTGTATTTATTTGCTGCAGCATTGTCATCAAGTTCATTTCTAGATGACAAATCTGCCAAGGTTTTTGTTTCTGGTCACCGGGGTCTTGTTGGCTCGGCTATTGTTCGCAAGCTGACTCAACTTGGGTTTAGTAATCTTATCTTGAGATCTCATGCGGAGCTTGATCTTACTCGACAATCTGATGTTGAAGCCTTTTTTGCTTCCTTGAAGCCGGAGTTTGTGATTGTAGCTGCTGCCAAAGTTGGTGGAATTCATGCCAATAACACCTATCCTGCTGATTTCATTGCCATCAACCTCCAAATCCAGACCAATGTCATTGATTCTGCTTATCGTAACGGTGCTAAGAAACTATTGTTTTTGGGCTCCTCTTGCATTTACCCTAAATTCGCACCACAGCCGATCCCGGAGGATGCTTTGCTTACTGGCCCCTTGGAGCCCACAAATGAATGGTATGCAATTGCCAAGATTGCCGGGATCAAAATGTGTCAGGCTTACAGAATTCAACACAAGTGGGATGCAATTTCAGGGATGCCGACAAACTTATATGGACCAAATGACAATTTCCATCCCGAGAATTCACATGTTTTACCTGCTTTGATGAGGAGGTTTCACGAGGCGAAAGTCAACAATGCCAAGGAGGTAGTGGTGTGGGGTACCGGAAGTCCATTGAGGGAGTTTTTGCACGTTGACGATTTGGCTGATGCGGTTGTCTTTATGATGGAAAAGTATAGTGGACTTGAGCATTTGAATGTAGGGAGCGGAAAAGAGGTTACTATTAAGGAATTGGCGGAGTCGATGAAGGAAGTGGTGGGATTTGAAGGCGACCTTGTTTGGGATAGTACTAAGCCGGACGGGACACCAAGAAAGCTGATGGATAGCTCGAAACTTGCAGCCCTTGGTTGGACACCGAAAGTCTCACTCAAGGACGGGCTTGTGGATACCTATAAATGGTATTTAGAGAATGTCAAACAATGATTCTTCTGGTTAAGCAGAATGTATCTTATCATATTTTAAAGGTATTTGTCATTTTTCATTATGATGAAGAGTTATTTTTATAAAATAATTATTATTCGGTAACAGTGTATGAACAATTTTTCTGTACCAATCATGTGGGATGAATACTTCAGTGATATTTTTGTTTGTTTTCTTTGTTTAAGATATCATTGTAACGAAGAGCCATTGTTAAAGACCATGAACAAAAGTTATTCCATGTTCATATGGTTTTAGTTTCAAAAGTGTGTTTCCATTAAACTGGATTTTGAAATCCGAATTGTCATTAAACTGGATTTTGCTATCAGTATACACAGTTTGAATTTTGAAATCCGAATTGTCATTAAACTGGATTTTGCTATCAGTATACACAGTTCGAATCTTGAAATCCAAATTATCAACTTAGATAGCTGTCAGTATACACAGTTCAAATCTTGAAATCCAAATTATCAACTTAGATAGCTGTCAGTATACACAGTTCAAATTTTGAAATATCAACTTAGAATAGAAACGCTACAGCATGAAGTCTAACTCTCAAATGAACCAAGTCAAACCAAAACTAAGCAAGAGAAACAATTGAATACATTTGTATTGGATGTAGTCTAATATAGTTTAACTGGAATATATTAAGAAATTACATTGCATGCATCAAAATTAAAGAAAAAAAACATTTCAAGAGATTAAGGTGCTAGTCTTGAAAGCAATGAAGTTAGAATCTGGTGAAGTTCTTTGCCTTGAATGAACAGGACTAGAAATTGAGAGAATGGTTGAAAAAATGAAGAATTTAGATTTTCAAAAAGTTGGTTCATGTTAATTGTTTTCAAATATAATAGAATGGTAAGGAAAGATTAGTCGTGTAACATAAATGTGTAGGGATTCCAATGTTCATAAGGATAATCCAGAGTCCAATCTCCGAACATATTCTTACTTGCATGTGTGTTTCTAGTGAAGTGGTTTATTGTAGTAAACTGCATCCAACTTTCAGATCGATTTTTGGAAGAGATCAAATATATTTTTCACCAAGGTGTGAGAGAACTAGCAAGAGATCAATAAACAACCCCTTAGCAAGTCAGTCAGTTCGATACGCTCGGCCCATTTTGCCAAAACTTTATTGTGAATTAGTCTCTTTAAGATCATGTCTAGGTGGTAATGGAACAAGATTACCTCACTATTCTTGTCCCACTATAACAACATCCTCACAAGGGAACAAGTATCTCCCCTCCCCATATTTCTAAATAATTACATGTATTTTGTGGTACTGGAGACAATTCACGTTTTTATTGGATCGTGTAACCGATGTGATATTGAAGGGTGTGAAATGTTCCTCCCGCAACATGTGGGTCTACTCATGAATATGCCCGCTTGCATATGCTTATGTTCAAACTTAATGCAACAGATTAACTGAAACATATGACAGAATCATGCCAAGAAACCAGACATAAGAGTCTATAAAATTGAAGGGTTTTACATCATTTTATAGACAAATGAGTAAATAAAATGATATCTAGTACAAGTTTAAAAATCATATAAACTATAATTCTAGACTCGTCCCTATTCTATTTGATTGATATGGTTCCATGTCATGGAAAGCGCAGAAGAAACCTCGATTACCATCAAACAATTTGCACAACAATTAATGTCACTTTTCTTTTTCGTTGATTGATAAAAAAAATGATGTAGCAAACAATACACTAATCACAAAGCAAATGTATAACTGGAAGAACATCCATATGGTGCCTATGAAGAAGCATGATGTCGCACAATGCATATACCTACAAAACAAAGGACAGGAGATCGGTCTATCAGACAGGGCAATTTAACCTGAAAATCAAGAATGGTCTGTCATGAATGTGAATCACAGTAATGCAAAGAATCAAGTTAGTTAAACCTTTTGGTGAATCCATCAACTCGCAGCAAAAAGCATCAATTGTTGAAAAAGATGACTTGTGAAACACAACTTTGTAAACTTAGTTTGTTGTATTGTACAACATCAGTTTCCCATACACTCTTGACCAAGTATTTTCATATCAGTATGATACAAGGTTGTTAATCACAGATTGCAGAAAATAACAGTTTATTCAAATTCCTCTATGGTATAGTACTATGGCCGCCACTAATTGGAAACATTTTGTACTAAGGCATATTGCTTTTCCAAAAACACTACCAAAATTTTTGAAGGTTAAAAAGAAAAGTGCCTTAAACAAAGTACCAAAATGTTGCTTTGTACTATTATCTCTACATTTCATGAACAATTGAAAGGTTTTTCTCACAAGAATGTTGACAAGGACAACAGTCAATTGATGATACCAAAGAAATTAAGGATTCAAAGTAAAAGGAAAAGCTTAGCATCTTAACTTTCTTTACTGTGTCTCATTTGGTAAGGCAGTATGTAACAACTAAACAAACTAAAAGAGAACATATAGGATATATTAAGCTTTCAAATTCAACTCCAAAGGTTACTGCGTATAACATTAAGAAAATTCTGACATAATTCTTGAAACTCCTTTCCAACTAGATTCGACATAAACTACTGGATTTTATATGAAGTCAAAAATCACATGTTTCATTACAGCAAAAAAATTCTGAATCTCAGAACATAAATTTCATCAATCACATATGTTGCTTAAAAGATACAGTAGTGCTCAAATCTCTATAACCCTCACCACTCTTAAATAATGACACAGACAGAACCAATAAGAAACAGCGTATGACATTCCCATATCATAAATAAAGTTGAAATGCTGATATAAAACACATCAATATAAATCACATCTAAAAGCTCAAGGCTCAAGTTTTTCCATTCGATAATGTTACACAAAAAACAAGTCATTAATGAGTAACAACACAAAGAGTGTTCAAAAGAATGGGATAAACTCACCTTTCAGAATATAGGGATGGGACCAGATTTAGTCTGGTTAAGAGTTCTCATCCGATTCGTCAGAGTCAGAATCACTTGCATTATAACCTAATAAAACGGCCCAGACAAAAAAGTCACACAAAATTACAAAAGGAAAGAGAGATGATAATTTTGATAAGCTGCTAACAACAGCAGAGGGTTTACCTGGACGCTTATCTCCAACTTTCCAAACTGAAGATCTAACCCTTGATGCTTTCGTCAGCCAAAGTTTACTCTTCGTTTCAAAACAAACAACATTAGCATCCCAAACCAAAAGACAAAAGACAGACAAGCAAGTATATCTACACTCAAGAGAATCCAATCAATATCCATACTTCATAATCACACTATTACTCTTTATATTCAAAGAGAGGTTCATGAAATCAATCAATATATTTTACAATAGAAACTATTCACATCTATTTCTGATATAACCTCTGCATATTATACATTAAAAGGAATCCAAAACACAGAGCATTAAGTTTTAACATTATTAAAAAATTAAACTATATTTTCAAATCCACCCACAATAGAACTTCTAATGTTACTCTTTGTCAGTGTATTGTCTAGGTCGATGCTTCATATGCAAAGCAGTCGAACAGGGGGCGCACGAGCCCTAGCATTTGTTCTAGGTCGATACTATCAAGCAATATTAACTTATTCAATCACAATAGAACCCTAAAAAACAACACAAAAAAACAAACAAACCTTAAAGCAAAAGACAAATTCAAATCACCAACAAAAAATAAAACAAGAAAACCCTACCTTTTGAGCATCCTTAGGAATACCATAGCCATTATAATACATCTGACCAACCAAAATCTGCATATTAACATCACCACCTTTAGCCTCTCTTAGAGTATCCTTAAACCAACGCTTCACACAATCAGCTACCACCCCTGACAAAGGAACACGCTCGTTGCTATCTTTCCCTATGCTGCTCTCCATATATATACTAGGGTTTTCTTCAAAAACAACTGGTTTTCCAATACCCTAAAAAACCCAGAAATTTTGAAATTGTGAATTTCTAGGGTTTCGGAATCTGTGAGTGGAGCTATATAGAGAACATAGAAGGATTTTAATGGGGTTTTGCAGTTTAGAGAGAGAGAGAGAGAGAGAGAGATGATATTGGGGGAAAAGGCAGTGCGGCGTGTAGCAAAGTTGATTAGGCTTGTGTTAGTTTAAACGCGAAAATAAATTTATAAAATTTATGAATATGAATTACAACTATATGGAGATTTTAACCTAACTTTTGGTTTGAAAATCAACTTAATTTTGTTACTAAGTTGTTGTTGCTTTGTTGTTTGAGAGTTAATCTCTTTTTGCTACTCTGTCTCAACTATTCAGTTTGTTTTCTATTTACTATTATTATAATATAATATTGAAATGAGAAATTGATCTTATCCAAATTCATAAATACTTGTGAATAATAAACAACAATTTTAATAAAGAATACTATTATGGAACTATGAGTTGTGATATTTGAGTATATTGGAATCCAAAAATATTAAAATAAATTTTTTTTATATTTATTTTTTTAAAATATGTATTTTATTAACTAATTTAATTTATAAAATTATAATAAAAGGAAGCTAGAAAATATATATTTACTATCATAATATATTTATGAATTATAATAGCGTTTTTCATATAAGTGAAGATTATTGTAATTATAAGGCATGTGTGTATATAAAAATATTTGTCTCTCATTTCACGAGAACCAAGAAATTACTCATCCGATGAGACGGATTTATCATCAATATAATTATCATGCAAACGTTTAATAAAATATGTAATATTATAAAATTTATAGATTATAAATTATTTAAAATATTAATTTTAATTAAATTATTAACAACAAATATTTATCCTGTGTATAATATTATAAATCATAAAAATATTATTTTATTTAAAAATACAAAATTTGATTATTAATAAATATTTATTGTATCCCTTAAAGATAAATAATATTAAAAAATTGATAAATAATATCAGAAAAGACATCAACTAATTGTGTTATATAGATAAAAAATATGTGCCATTAAACACCTTTAATTATCAATTTCCTAAAATAAAAGGGAAAAATAGAAGTTTGAAAGAAATATTATTAATTTTTAACAAAACAAACCGTTTAAATAATTATTTAATGATAAATATTTGTCTTGTATATAATTTTTATGATAAATTATAATACAATATAATTACTCTATTTTATATGATATAAAAGAATTACTAATAATTATCAAAAAAAATTATAAATGAATTTTATATATTAATGTCACTCGTTAGTGACTTATTTTCAAAATACAAGTAAAAAATAAAGCCTAAAATTTTAATAATTGTTGTAATTTTACTTTTCACTTTTTATGTCGGAAATATTATAAATATGTTATTTTTTAATTTATTTTATAAATAATATTTTTCTCGTATATGATTTTTGTAATTATTAAAATATAATTAGATTTAATATGTTCTACTATAATTTTTGTTAGTAGTGTGCTGAGTTAGCTGTTTTTTTTTTTTTTTTTTAATTAAGCTGGGTCAGGTGTTACATTCCGTCTTTTATGTTTTTAATTTTTATTAAATATTTAATAAAAACTAATTTATTAATAAGAATTATTGCTTTCTTGTATGAGCTGTATGCTACACAGACACCCTTTAAGTATCTATTTCTTAAAATAAAATAGAAAAAATGGAAGTTTGAAAACATTATTATTGATTTTTAACAAAAACAAAAAGTTTAAATGATTATTTAATAATAATTTGTCTCGTATATAATTTTAATGATAAATTATAATGTATATAATATAATTTTTTTTTATAAGATACAAAAAATTACTTATAATTATCGACAAATAATTCTAAATGAATTGTATATCTGAACATCACTCGTCAGTGACTCATTTTTAAAATACAAAAATAAAAATAAAAATCTAAAATTTTAATAATTGTTGTAATTTAATTTTTCACTTTTATGTCAAAGACATTATAAAAAAAACATCAATTTTTAATAATTATTTTGTAAATTATATGGTTTTCCTTTATAATTTTTGTAATTAATATGATTTAATTATTCGCTCTTTTTGTTTATTCATAAAAAGTAATTATTCTTTTCAAAAACAATCATTAATTATCTATCATTAATTAATATCAATTTTTAATAATTATTTTGTAATTATACTTTTCTTGTGTATAATTTTTATAATTAATATAATTTAATTGTTCGCTTTTTTTGTTTATTCATAAAAAGTAATTTTTTTTTCAAAAACAATCATTAATTATCTATTATTATATATCTGAACGTCACTTGTCATTGATTCATTTTTAAAATACAAAATAAAAATAATAATCTAAAATTTTAATATTTGTTGTAATTTAATTTTTCATTTTTTACGTCGAAGATATTATAAAAAAATATTAATTTTTAATAATTCTTTTGTAAATTATACTTTTCTCGTGTATAATTTTTGTAATTAATATAATTTAGTTATTCACTTTTTTTGTTTATTCATATAAAAGTAATTATTTTTCTTAAAAACAATCATTAATTATCTATTTATTATATTAAAAATATTTAAAAATTAATAAATTTTGATGAATGTTTTAATGATTTGTTTATTCATTAAAAACAATTATTTTCCTTCAAAAACAATCTTTAATTATCTATTCATAAAAAAAATGTCAATACAATAAAAATGCATTATAATTATTTTATTATTATATTAAAAATATTTAAAAATTAATAATTTTAATTAATGTTTTAATAATAAAATTATTTATCCTGTAAGTAATTTTTACATAATAAAAAGGTGATAAAGTGGTAAAATGCATAGTAGAAACCAACTTGTTATATAGTAATGTATCATCACAAATTTTCAAAATGCCCTTGTATGGTTATACGTGTTGTAACACCCCATTTCTATCTGGTAATTATATGGAAAATTAGAGTATAAAATTTTCAACATACAAATGAGATGTCACATTTTCTACTTAAAACAACTTCATATAACCAAAATTAATTCAGATACATAACGTTGGTTCGGATAAACTGATAATAACCTAATTTGCTCTTTTGAAAACAAAACCACTTTTATTATAACAATTATTTAATAACAACAACTTAAAATTCAACTACTAAACAATAACAACAATTAAGCAACAATTGTTCATCCTCCCGAGTGCTACGTATCAGAGCAACTAAACCGACTTGGACTACCAGCAACTAAATTCTTCGTTCTCGAATACCTGCACGTTACCAGTATAAAGGCAACGGCGAAACAAATGAAATGGGTGAGATATCTACCAATATAATTGAATTCATGATAAATAATATATTAGAATGTAGATCATATTGTAAGTGTTTTAAGTTGGCATTAATTTTTGGTAAAACTAGACTATGGCAAATGTCTTGATAAATGTCATGACATTCAGAGATTGAAGATAAATCCTACATGACAAGGATGTTTAAGTACATTCGAAGGAAGCATCTTGTCACCGGAAATTCAGTTTGATCGATGTCATAAGATGTTATGACATTCGTGTGACATTTATCGCTCGAACTGCTTTTCCCGAGATTTTTCGGAAGTTTGTTGAGTGTTATTATTGTTATATGTTATTAGATTACATGCTCACGTGGCTAAATTGGTTAATCTTAGTTAAACCTAAATTGGTTGTTGAAAAGACCAAGTTTTTAGGATTAATTAAGTGAACCCTAGCTATCTTTATGGAAGCCCAAACCAAGTTTCGGGATCGCTTCTATAATAGGAAAAGATCCCTTACATCATTGTGCCTCTTGAACCGTATTGAAGATTTAGCAGGTTGTATTTTGTGTAATTTAGTTACTTTGTGAGCCAAGCAATTATCAATTGATAAGTGCCTTGGACTAGGATTTGGTTGTAAGTGGTTTATCACTCAAAGCTTTGAAGCACGAGTGTTGTGTCTCTTGATTAAAGCTTTGAAGAAAAATCAAGTTTGTCTATTGAAGAGTGTCTTCACAATTCAATTAATCAATAGGTTGATATCACGCTTGTGATTGAGGGGAGTAGAACTCGTGTCTAAGTACTTAGATTGAAGTTGCATTGGGTAGGTTTTAAGTGAAGGAGATAAACCGTTGGTTTATTCCCGAATTAATTCTACTAATAGTGAATTTCCTCCCGGCTTGGTAGCCCTCGATGTAGGTGTAGTTACACCGAACTGGTAAACAATTTATTGTGTTCTTCGCTTGAATTTACCGTGTGAATTGTTAGCAGTGTCGAATCGTGTCATAACATTCTCTCGTGACATCACGATCCGCTAGGAATTTCAATTGGCATCGTGCACCACTGTTATTTCGGTGAGATCTAGGTATAATAGTTTCCGCTATGGATAAGGAAGGAGGATTTGAGGTAGACCACCCATACTGGATGGATCTAATTATGATTACTGGAAACCTCATATGGTTGCCTTTTTGAGGTCACTGGATATTAAAGCTTGGAGATCTGCTGACAAAGGATGGAAACATCCCACCAAGCTTGAGAAAGATGGGACTACTGTCTTGAAACCTGAGGAAGAATGAAGCAAAGAAGAAGAGGAGCTAGCACTGGGGAACTCTAAAGCATTGAATGCCTTATTCAATGGAATTGACAGAAATATCTTCAGACTAGTTCATCAATGTGAGTTGGCCAAGGATGTTTGGGACACTCTCAAAACTACTCATGAGGGGACATCCAAGGTGAAGATGTCAAGACTTCAGATGCTCACTACCAAATTTGAGAATTTGAAGATGAAGGAAGATGAGACCATTCATGAGTTTCACATGAATATCTCTGAGATTGCCAACACCTCGGAGCACCGGAGAAAAGATGTCAAGAAAAGCGGTGAGAAAGATTCTCGATCCTTGCCTAAAAGGTTTGCAATGAAAGTGACGCTATAGAGGAAGCTCGTGATATCAGACCTTGAAAGTGGAAGAACTTGTTAGATCTCTTACATTTGAGATGGGGATCGTGAAAATGTTGACAGAAGAACAAGAGCATAGCCCTTGTATCCAATATCAAGAGGAATGCAAGGAGGATGATGAATGAAGATATCCGCTATAGCTATGCTTGGAAGACAGCCAACAAACTCATCAAGAGAATTGATCCAAAGTCAAGGTCCAATGTCAAGAACATTCCATCCGACATTAGCGATCTTATGACTCCAAAGATCCAAGTCAAGATAAAGGAAGTCAAAGCAAAGGAATCCAAAGGTCATGGTTGTGAAGGATATGGGCATATTAGAGCTGAATGTCCTACCTTTCTAAAGAAAAAAAGAAAGGAATGGTCACACTGGTCCGATGGTGACTCGTGAAGTGAATCAAGAAGAAGACCAAACTTGTCACCGCCTCTCCGGAGTGTGCAATCGATATGGATTCTAGTGATGAGGAAGTGACATTTGAAGAGTCAAAAACCTACAAGAGTTGTGTGTAAGAAGTGGTGAAGTATGTCAGAAATGAGAAAAAAAAGTCGATTGTGAAGTCGAGGTCGAGAATGTAAAGTCGAGGTCGAGAAGAAGGAAAACACGCTACTATAAGTCACCTCAACGTGAAATTATAGTGTTGAACTCCAAACTTGATCGATGTCTAAGTCTCCAAAATGTTGACATCCGTAATCGATAAGTTGGAAGAAATCCTTCACTGGACAAAATGCGGAAATAAGCATGGTCCGGGATATGAAGTCAAAGAAACCGTGGTGACAAGAAGAACAACAGACCTAGCAAATCAATGTCAAAGAAGATGTCACACCACAAGACAGGAAATAGGTCTCGCTCATGATATGTGGAGGCAAAGAAACATGAAGAAAAAGTTTCAAAGATGGAGATGTCATTATTGTGGAAGGTTTGGACACATAAAGCCTTTTGCTTTAGACTACATGGATATCCTAATCAAGTTCCTTATGTCAAGCCTAAGATCAACAAGGTATCCTACACTAAATAGTGGAAGAAGAAGACTGCAGCTCTGATAGCTCACACTTCCCTTAGAGTGTCTGCCAAGGAAGACTGGTACTTTGACAAAGGTGTTCTAAGCATATGACCGAATCAAAAATCTTCGAATGATGTCAAACCTCACTCTACCGCTTTTGTTACTTTGGGATGGAGCTAAAGGAGAAATCAAAGGTGTTGGAAACTTAGACCGGCCGGAGTTCCAAACCTAAATGGAGTGTCACGGTAAAAGGTTTGATCGCTAATCTCATAAGCATAAGTCAACTATGTGATATGGGATTCAAAGTCAACTTCACTAAGTCCGAATGTCTTGTAATCAATGAAAACAAGAGGTGGTTATGAGAGAGTCGATCAAAGGATAATCGCTACATGGGAGTCCGAGAACACCAACCTGTCTTCCGTGTGCTCTATGCAAAGATGAAAAGGAGGTGAAATTATGGCACCAAAAACTTGGTCATTTACATCTCGAGGAATGAAAAGATCATTTCCATGGAGGTCGGAGGAATACCAAGACCCATATTGATGAAGGGAGAGTCCGTGAGTGTCAAGTTGGAAAGCAAACCGAATGTCACATCCAATGTCAAGAACTTCTAAGGGCCGGAGTCTGTTACATTGATTTGATGGGGCCTATGCAGTTGAGAGTCTTGGTGGAAAAGATATGCTTATGTTGTTGTGGATGATTTCTCCAGATTTACCGGATAAACTTCATCAAAGAAAACTGATGTGTTTGATGTTTTAGAGAATTATGCAAAAGACTTCAAAGAGAGAAGGAAGGTGCATTGTCGAATAAGAAGTGATCATGGAAAGGAATTTGAGAACAACAAGTTTGATGAATTCCCCTAAGGAATCAACCATGAGTTTTCTTCTCTATAACTCCTCAACAAAATGGAGTCAGAAAGGAAGAATAGGACTATACAGAATCTTCCGAGCAATGATTCATGCTAAGAAACTTCCTATCCATTTTGGGTCAAGCTATGAATACACCTATGTTCACAACAGTGGTCACCTTAAGAAAGGGAACATCTTCCACCCGTATGAAATATGGAAGGAAGAAACCCACCGTGAAATATTTCCATGTTTTGGGAGCAAATGCTACATCCACGATCGTGATCAAAGGAGAAAGATGGACTCTAAAAGTGATGAAGGCATTTTTCCGATACTCTACTAACAAGCATATAGAGTATTCAACCCGTAACTAAAGTTATGATGGAGTCAATTAATGTCATAGTTGATGATCACCATCGTGAAAACAATGTCCCATATGATGTTGAGACATTGTTTGAGACATCACCACAAGTGTCCGATAAGGATGATGTGCCCCTACTTCACCAAAATCGAACCGAGGAAGCTAAAAAGATCCTTCCATTAGAATTCGTAAAGATCATCCAAAGGAACTCATCATTGGAGATCCAAACTGTGGTGTCATTACAAGATCCGAGAAATTGTCTCAAACTCTTGTTTTGTGTCAAAGATCGAGCCAAAGAATGTCAAAGAGGCTCTAATCGATGAATACCGGATTGAGCAATGCAAGATGAATTGAACCAGCTCAAACACCATGAAGTGTGGGAGTTAGTTCCTAGACCGTAGGACAAACATCATTGGCACAAAGTGGATCTACAAGAACAAGTCCGATGCGTAAGGGTTTCACAAATAAAGCAAGACTTGTTGCTCGTGATACACTCAAGTTGAAGGGATTGATTTTGATGAGACTTTGCTCCGTGGCTGACCGGAATCAATCAGCTATTACTAGGAGTTGCTTGCATTCTGAAGTTCAAATTGTTTCAGATGGATGTGAAAAGCGCCTTCCTAAATGGCTATTTGAATGAGGAGGTATATGTAGAGCAGCCTAAAGGATTTGTGGATCCAAATTTTCCTGATCATGTCTACAAGTTGAGGAAAGCCCTATATGGTCTGAAGCAAGCTCCTAGAGCTTGGTATGAAAGGCTGACCAAGTTCCTTACTAACAAAGGATATAGGAAAGGAGCCTTGGATAAAACCCTCTTTGTCAAGAATGAAGGAGGAAAGATAATGGTGGCTCAAATTTATGTTGATGACATAGTATTTGGAGGAATGTCAGACACAATGGTGAGACATTTTGCCAACCAAATGCAAGCTGAGTTTGAAATGAGCCTCATGGGAGAATTGACTTATTTTCTTGGACTGCAAGTCACACAGATGGAAGACTCAACATTCCTTTCACAGAGCAAGTATGCAAGGAATATTGTCAAGAAGTATGGAATGGAGAATGCCAGCCATAAAAGGACTCATGCTCCTACTCATTTAAAGTTGTCCAAGGACACAAGTGGAGAAATTGTTGATCAAAGCTTGTATAGAAGCATGATACATTAACGGTTGCAAGATACCAAGTCGAACCTAAAGTAAGTCACATCAATCAGTGAAAAGAATTCAAGTATGTGAGTGGAACTTGCAATTATGGTATACGTATTCTCATGGATGTGAACCAATTCGTCCGCTATTGTGATGCCGATTGGTAGGTAGCCGATGATAGAAAAAGCACTTCGAGGATGCTTCTTCTTGGGGAACAATCTTGTTTCTTGGTTCAGCAAGAAGCAAAAGTGTCCTTGTCCACCGAGGTCGAATAGCACCGGTAGCGCTTGTTCTCGATGGTCCGATGAAGCAAATGCTGAGTATAATGTCACACGTGATGTCATGACATTGTCGTGACAACCCGAGTGCTAATATTTCAAAGAATCCTATACAACACAAGAGGACTAAGCACATTGACATTAGACATCACTTCATCGAGACCTTGTGGAAGAGAAAGTGATTAAATTGGAACATGTAGCCACCGAACTTCAACCGTGACATTTTACTAAAGCTCTTGATGCTAGTCATTGAGAATTTAAGGGCAAACCGGTATTTGCCAATATGAGGAATTGTAGCAATTAAGATTGCTCACAACAAGGAATGGAAGAGACTTTTTCATTTAATTCTAAGTGGAGTAATTAATTATTTTCTCCTTGTTTTTCAAAAGTCCAAGAATAGGAAGAGGCATATATATATTTCTGTTTCTTCTTTTGAAAGTCTCTACTGCCATTTCATCAACAAAATCTCTCAAGCTCTCTGTGATGATTTTCTTGCCTTCCTCAAGATGTCTCAATAGAACCTGTCATCGTCCTCCTCATCATCTCAAGATTCTGGCTTTTCATCTTCCACCATGGCTGAGATTAGGGCAAGCGCTGAAGCCATGCATGTTGAAGCTCTGAAGGTCACCCCACTGCGTGCAATGGCAACTGACCCTGAGAAGGTCAAGAAACTTTACACCAGGAATGCACGAAGGTCACAAGCATCACCCTCTGGCAAGACCTCTGAACCATCTTCATCTGTACCCCCAAAAATAGCAAACAGAGAGGGGTCTAGGTATGTGCATGAAGCCATTGCTAGGATAGTAACCAGGATCCTAAATGAAAACCACTATGTACCTGGGGTTTCTGTTCCTCTAAACCAAAAATTTTCTAGCCCTAGTTTAGCAGCTGATCCAGATGTCACTGAGAATGTCAAGACATCTGATGATCATGTCAAGAAAACCCCTGTGGATCCTGATACTGAAACTCCTGTTGATTCCCCTTTAAAGGATGATGTTAATCCTTCTGATAAAGTCCCTGAAGTGTGTGTAGATGATACATGTAATGAGCCCCCTGTTGCTAATGAAGATGATATTTCTGATGGTATTCTTGAAGAATCCTCAGAAAAATATGCTTTTGTTAAATCCCCTGTGAACCCTGCTGACTATATCTCTGATAGTATCCTTGAGGAAACTCCAGAGAAACCAATTGCTGATAATCTTGAAAAATTTTCCAGTTAAAGATTCTGAAAAGTTAGTGGAACCCCCTGTCATTGACTTGGATGAAGAATTCTCAGACAATGACCTCATTGTCAATGTCAATCCAAGCATTGCAAAGAGGATAATGAGAAGGAAAGGTAAACAGGCTGCCTCTCAGAGTCCTGTTAAAGAAAAGGTTGATGAAGATGTCTCTAAGGCTGAGAAGAACACCAGGGCTGGACCCTCTACAAAGAAGAGTAGGGTAAAAACTGTTGGTGGTGGCTCTAGACCCAAGAGAACACCAATTATGAAGAAGAGGAAGGTACCTGAACCTTCAGAGTCTGATCAAGACTCTGAGTTTGATGTTGAAATGAATGTCTCAAACATTCATCCAAGGAAGAAGCCAACTCTTGGGAAACTGCCTAAAGTACCTGAAGTGGCCATTGATAACATCTCATTCCATCACCCTGAGAATGCTGGCAGATGGAAGTATGTGTGCTTGAAGAGGATTGCTCTAGAAAGGAGTGAATAAGAGTGCCTTGAGTGCAAGGAGATTGTTGATCCGATTAAGAGGTCGGTTTAATGAAGACAGCAGAGTTTCTCAAACCGCTATGATGTGTTGGTAAAGGAATTCATAGTGAACCCGCCAAGTGGTTGTGGTGATGGGAGGTCCGCAGACTATAAGACTGTATGTAAGGGGAGAAAAGTAAAGTTCTCCAAGTCCGGGTCAGATTCTTGGGAGATCGATGATGCTCCGAGCTTGAGGAAACCGATAACCAAATCACAAACTATCATTGCTAAGCAAGTGAAACATTGGAAGGGAAACTCACAAAGAAGTCGAGTGTCAAATTTGCCATCTTGCACAAAATAGGTGCCAATCGTCGCTAAAAAGTGCCAGCGAATCGAATATGAATTCGATTCTGCTCAAAACGATTTACTTTTTTGATTTGTTTATAAAGATGCCATGAGCATCAAGCTTTATTATTTTCAACACAAGAAAAGATGATTTAATGATTATGAAAAGGGAAAGTCAATACCCTCAATTATTTTGATATGCGAACACTCAGCACAAACTAGACGAACGCATCGGGGAGATTCGAGGGGGTTTGTTATATAAAGGGAATAGATGGAGCACCCTAAATATATATAGTTATCTATAGCTTTATATATGAATATGTTTGATATGTTTGTGTGTTTTAATTGCTATTTCTATGATTGGGAAAGTTTCTCCTTGGGATTTCAAGAAGGATAGATTATGTGGGATCCTAGTGTTTGTTATTATTGTGCTCGCAAAGATCTGTGGATCTTCTGCATACATATCCCCTAATGGGAATCAGAGCATTTGTAGCTCGGATCTAAAGGGATCTATGGTTTGTTTGGTCTGAGGGAGAAAGAAATTTGCTCGGCAAGGATAAGACTCAGGCTCACGATTCTCAAAAGGATGTTGAGAAAGTCAGAGCAATCGTAGTTCCCACTTATGCTAGTGGAAAGCAACGGGATGTTAGTAAGACAAAGACGGATGTCATCTTAATGAAAAATGTATCTAATCTATTTCATCACATACATTTTGAAAAAAAGGTTGATTGGAATCTTTCATCGTAAGTTATAGGTGCTTTGCTTGAGTGTACAAGCGTTACCACTTACATGTTTAAGAAAGATGTTTGAAAAAGATGATTGAATCTTTTAACTGTAAGCATTGGGTGTTTTGCTTGAGTGTACAAGCGTTACCACTTACAATTAAGAGATATTTTTGTTTGAAAAGTTTTTGACTGTATGTGATGTGATAGATGAGATACTTCTTCCATAGAGATGATAAATGTCTAAATCTCGAGGAGAAATTGATTGGATTAAAGGGATGCTTTTAAGAAGCCCATGGGTCCTTGTATTGTTAGCCCAAGAGGAGGCATTCCGAGGGTCATCGAGGTCCTTGTATAAGCTCAAGAGGAAGCTATAGGTATGGATGGTGTTGGCTTTAAAAGGATTTCACCGAAACCATCCTTTTGAATTAAGAGCAATTTCACCGGAAATTATACTCGGGTTCTATCCTAACGCTGGTGATTCTTTGTATTGGAAGCCCAATAGAGGTCGTTAAGAGATTTGTCTCTTTCATTGTATGATGCCCAAGAGAAGGCTAAACTCAATGAGGAGTTCTTTTGAACAAGCCCAAGAGGAGGCGACTCAACAGGGAGTGTTGTCTTATATGAAGCCTAAGCGGAGGCTAAACTCAGATGAATGAGTTTCTTTGTACAAAGCCCAAGAGAAGGCTAACTCTGCGGGGAGAGTTATCTTGTATAAAGCCCAAGAGGAGGCTACAACTGTGGGGAATCTATTGGTTAGACTAATTGTTATGTTATAATTAGACAGTTGTATAAATAAGTATGTGTGTGTGATATGTATTCACAAGAGTTTATGAAGGAAATATAAACAATGCATGATGTTTATTTACAAGAGTTTATGAAGGAAATATAAACAAGTGTCTGTGAAACGAACGTTTAAAACAAGCGTAACTTGATTATTTACAAGTTTGAATTGTGTACAAGGAAGTAAATATGTACACGAACGAGTATTTTTATGTACAGAGAAGGATGTGGATGTACATAGAAGGGTTGGGACTTACACCATGAGGGTGGCCCATTGGTTTAAAAGTAGTTTCACCGGGAATAATGCTCCTTTCAATACCAATGGTATTCAGTGTATATGTACAGACGAAACGAAAACGAACGATCGAAGTTTGTTTGTGAAAAAGTATCTGTGTTATGTACAGATAAAAGATTTGTATGAATATAAAAAGAATTTGATATGTACAAGGAAAATATATATGTACATAAAAGAATGTTGGTTTGTATATACACAAGTGAAGTGAAAACAAACGATCGAAGTTTGTCTGTACTTGAGTATAAAAAGTATCTGTATTATGTACAGATAAAAATTTGTATGTATCTGAAGAGAGTTTGATATGTACAAGGAAATAATTATGTACATAAAAGAATGTTGGGACTTACACCGTGAGGGAGGCCCATTGGTTTGAAAGCAGTTTCACAGGGAATAATGCTCCTTTCAATACCAATGGTATTCAGTGTAAAATGAAAACAAACGGAAGAAGTTTGTCTGTATTATGTACAGGTAAAAAGATGTGTACATAAAAGAAATGGATATGTACAAGGAAATATATGCACATAAAAAGAATGTTTTGGGACTTACACCGTGAGGGAGACCCATGATCGGTTAAGAAATTCGAAAGAAAACGAGTTCGGTTTTATTGTTTAAATCGGATCGATCATGGAAAAAATGTAAGTTTGATGAAAAAGTTTTGAAGAAATGATTTTGAAAGTGTTTTTGAAATGTGAGGTTTACTTATGAGAAGTTTTGAAAAGAATCGGAAATCGAAAGTTTGAAAAATTCACCTTTTAAAGTGGTTTTGAAAAGTGCCCAAAGTGTCGTTTTCGGCTCGATTAAAACATAATCGGATGAAAGTTTTTTCTGAAAATTTTTGCACTATCATAAAATAGATGTATTTATTGACAAGTGTACAAAAAATCACCTCAAAATGAGGAGTTTTGATTGGTTAAAAAAAATGTTAAAGTTTGTAAAAAAATATGAAGAAAAAATGAAAAGTTTGAAAAAAATTGGTCCATGGGAGGCTTGAACCCAGGACCTGTGGGGCGCATACGTGGCAAAGTGACTTACGAGTGAGCTGGCAACCGCTGGGGCAACAATGCATTCGTGTATTGAAACCAAACCCACGTGTTAATATTATATTGGAATATTTGAATTCAAAAAAAACGCGCGCAGCTCATCTTCTTCCTCTAATCCTTCATCCAGCCATAGAATCCTCATTTCTTGATGAAATTGGATGAAGTAAACATGAAACTTGACCGAACTTTAACAAGGAACACGATGGTATTACTTAATTTTATTTATTTTAAGTTAATCATGGTTGAATTTCTGGAAAACATGAAGAACCCTAGAACTGAAAATCCTAATTGAAATGGCGTATGATGGATGATTTTTCCAATTGATTGAGGGTTAATGGTCGTGTAAGGTGCAGAAACAAAACGACCAAGAGTTTTTTCAAAATGAATCAAAGAATCATGAGATTGAGTTTCGTGTTCTTACCTGTTGAAGCTGGAATCGAATTCGATGAAGGAGTGTTTCCAGTCGTGTTCTAATGATTGTTTGAGCTTCAACGGCTGTTAGGGGAGGTGTATGAGTGGTCTGCTTGCTTCGAATCACCCTGGATCAATCCAACCAAAGCCACCTGCATACAGCTCAAATGAAAACTCGAATTCTGGGTTAGAGCAGTTACAGGTTGTTGTTTATGATCTGCATCATGTCTATGATGTATATGGAAGGTGTTTGGATGATCAGAACATCAATTACTTGAGCCAAGTTATGGATTCGATTGATAAGGCAGTTTTGCATAAGCTTATGAGCATGACATATAAATCTTATTTCTAGCTTGTTCTATGTTGTTTTTAAGTTTTAGACAAGTTTCAAATGGACATTTGAACATGTTAGACACCAAAGTTCATCATAGTTTTCACAAGATTTCAAAATTGCAAGTTTTGACAAATGGAACTATGATTTATGGATTTTGAGAAAATAGAAGGAAAGCATGTACTTGCATGGCTTTGGTGTGTTTGAACTTGAAAAGAATGCCTCTATTTATAGGCCATGAGCTCTGAAATGTTAGGCACAAGGACATGGCTTTTGGTAAATCAAAGTTGCCTTAGAGGGCAAGAAAATCCTTTTGCCTTAAAAGGAAACTTCCTTTTTTCACCATGTGTTAAAATCTCAAATTTGGTCCTATCCTTCAATTATTACTTCTAGCTGATATTTATCAGTTCTATCTTCAATTTGGCAAGGTGTCATTGCTTCTAGAAGAAGAAATTGCAAAATGACCTATAATCTTGAAGTTTTGACCTTGAAATCCATGGTTATGGAGCCTTATGTTTCAATTTCAAAAGTATAGCTAGACTCCATGGATTTGAGAGTTCTTGGACATTTTGGAAATCTTGTTTCAAGGGCTACAACTTTCATGTTTTGAGTTTTTTCCAAATCAAAGTGGAACTATGTGAAAAAATGCCATGAAGTTTGGAAAAAATAAGAAATTTCAACACTTGAAAATTTTTCTAAGTGTTGGAAATTTTGACTTTTTGTTGACTTTTCCAAATTCTTTGATTTTTTATGATCATGATGGATTATTTGAAGTATTTTGATGATGGAAAAAGTTTTGTTTTGAAAATTGACCAAAAGTCAAAGTTTGACTTTTCTGTAGATGAAATTTCATCGATGTTTTTAAATCGATCGATGAAGTCCGTGAACTGTGATGTTTTGAATCCAGAAATTAGGTCAAGATGTTGTATCTAAGATATAATGATCAATCTCTAGCCAAAAAAGTCATTCATTGCTCAAAAAGTCAGAGAATACTCATCCTCGATCAAAACCCTAATTGGTCGATCCTCGATTGATCAATGAGAAAAGTTGGAGAGGATCAAAGGTTGATGTTTTGATCAAGATAGGTCAAATGAGGTGAGTAAAACTCAAACCCTAATTGGTTGCCTCTTGAATCAGATGAAAATCTGATGAAACCCTAATTTTGACCTGTGAATGCTACACCCGATTAATTCTGTTCTAAACTGTTAGTGATGCAATGATGCGAATGTAAGGTGGTATATTAGGTCAAAAATTGGGGGTATGACACTAACTAGGTTCCAAAAAATCACAAGTCAACCATCTCTATTGGACTGGGCAGATTTATATTTGCAGTGGGTACTCAAGCAAAATTTGACTATGGAACCTACATCTTTGAGCAAACCCTCAAACATGCTGAAAGCTATGCAATCAAGGGACCAATAGCCTTTCCCCCCCTCATGTGTGGAATTATAATGGATCAATATCCTGATATTCTGGTTGAAAGAGATACAGTCTACAAAAGAGCACCTGCCCTTGGATTTCATTACAAGCTTTTCCAAGGAAGACATGTCCCAGACATTGCCATGACATCTGGTGAGACATCCAATGTCAAGGCAAACTCTCAGAAGGCAACTGTGTTAGCTGTGCTGAAAGCAACCTGCAAGGAGCTTGAAGCAAGGAAACAAAGCCTTGAAGAACTGATCTCTCAACCGAAAAGGAGCAGGACACAGAGGTTGAGGATGAAGGGTTAGATGGTGATGCTGATAATGATGATGTTCAGATGGCTGGAGCTGAAGGAAGTTCTGAAGATGCTTCTTTTCATAGTGTCTCTTTAGAAGAAGAAAGCACTTGAGATGGAAGCCTGTTACTTGTTGTTTCTTATTTCTGTTTTATTGCCTTGATGTAAACTTTGTTCTGCCTTCATTTTTTTGGATGATTGTATTAATTTGACAGAGTTGTAACCTTAACTGTGATGGTACTTTCTTTTATATATGATGAATCTTGGGGCATTTGTACTGGTTCCTTTGGCCCTTTTGAGGCTAAAAAGGGGGAGAAGTATATGTGGGCAATTGGGACAATTGTATGAAAAAATTATGGGTAGAATTTATCTTCTCTAGGATCTGGTTTTTTAAGCTGTATATGTGGGCAATTGGGACAATTGTATAAAAAAATTATGGGTAGAATTTATCTTCTCTAGGATCTGGTTTTTTAAGCTTAGGATAGCCTAGACTAGTCTGTTTTCTTCTGCTGCATGGGTACTCTAACTACTTAGTTTGTTTTAGCCAAAAATGTGCCAAAGGGGGAGTTTGTAAGTGTTTTAAGTTGGCATTAATTTTTGGTAAAACTAGACTATGGCAAATGTCTTGATAAATGCCATGACATCCAGAGATTGAAGATAAATCCTACATGACAAGGATGTTTAAGTACACGATCCGGAAGCAATCAAATTCTCAGAAGTTTGATCGATGTCATAATGTATGTTATGACATTCGTGTGACATTTATCGCTCAACTGTTTCCGAGATTTTTCGAAGTTTGTCGAAATGCTTTATTATTGTTATACGTTATTAGATTACATGCTCACGTGGCTAAATTGGTTAATCTTAGTTAAACCTAAATTGGTTGTTGAAAAGACCAAGTTTTTAGGATTAATTAAGTGAACCCTAGCTATCTTTATGGAAGCCCAAAACAAGTTTCGTGACGCTTCTATAATAGGAAAAGATCCTTACACCGCTGCGCCTCTTGAACCGTATTGAAGATTTAGCAGTTGTATTTTGTGTAATTCTAGTTACTTTGTGAGCCAAGCAATTATCAATTGATAAGTGCCTTGGACTAGGATTTGGTTGTAAGGGTTGTTTATCACTCAAAGCTTTGAAGCACGAGTGTTGTGTCTCTTGATTAAAGCTTTGAAGCAAAATCAAGTTTGTCTATTGAAGAGTGTCTTCACAATTCAATTAATCAATAGGTTGATATCACGTGATTGAGGGGAGTGAGTAGGAACTCAGTGTCTAAGTAGGACTTAGATTGAAGTTGCATTGGGTAGTTTTAAGTGAAGGAGATAAACCGTTGGTTTATTCCAATTAATTCTACTAATAGTGAATTTCCTCCCTAGCTTGGTAGCCCCGATGTAGGTGTAGTTACACACCGAACCGGTAAACAATTTATTGTGTTCTTTATCGCTGCTTGAATTTACTGTGTGAATTGTTAACAGAGTGTTAGATACTGTGTCATAACATTCTCTGTGACATCACGTATCTGCTGCCAGGAATTTCACATATAATTCACTGCTTCACATAATTCAAACAACATTTATATCGACAATACTGTTCTTGCAGGAAAAACTATATTGTTAATCTTAAGTGATTCTGAGGCTCATACGAGGGATGCATGGCCTCCAAGCTATAGGTCTAGCTTATCCCGCAGTTGGGAGCCCTTAGAGATAGATTAGATAACCCCTCTTGAGCGTGTAGCTAAGAGAGGGAATGAGAGAATCCCCTTTCCATGGCCCTGAGGCCTCTTTTATAGCCTAGCCATCACTAATGATCATAATGATGTAACCGTCCATTTAATACTTGAAACCGCTACTTAATGATTCGTAACATTCGTAACCGATCCATAAGTAGCATAGCGGAGACCAATCCGACCCTCCTAGCCCGGATAGACGTCCGGGTCATATCCCAATTCCGGGAACTATGTCGGATAAGCGTCTTATATCTCATCCGAGAATCATCCCGGATGCCTGCAAACCCCCCTCCGACCTTACATCTCGGCTGGGGAATTTATGCATGATCATAATCCCCCCGAGCATATGGTTTCTAGACCTTGAAGCCTTATGCTCGTTTTAATAGAATCATAAACTTGTGCCGAACCTCTAATACCAACCTGTGCCTTAGTGCGAATTTGCACACAGTGGTCTACCATTCTTCGCTTTTTGAGGTTTTTTAACGTAGCTCACGTCGCTGGAATCGACACTCCAGCTTAACCCAAATGTAACGCTCGTTTTAAGCCCGGCCGATCCCGTGACGCACGGCCGGATAAAAATTCTTTCGACCTCACATCTCGCCTCGAGCAAGAAGATATATAGCACTAGCCCCGAGTATCTTGAGTCAAGGCTTTGGTGAAAATGTTTTGACGGGATCCAATTAAGGTCCTTCGCCTTATTTGCCTGGTACAAACAGAGCTTTTAAGGTTGTTTGTGAACGATTTTATGTTATGCCACTAGCCCCCAAGCCATAGGGTGTAACAAACAACTATCCTGATGGTTTGGACGAGTACGTAACAATTTGTTCACAACGCCAAAGTATTCCTATCCTCGTCGCTAAATCGATACTTCAGTTTAACCAAAACATAATGCTCGTTCTTAGTCCGAGCTGGCTCATAACTTTGTCGTGCTATTGGTAGTAAGACTTAGCTTAACTAGACCAGCCCCCAAGTCACATGATGCATCTAGCAGGCTATTCTGGCTTTTCCAAGCACATAACAACTGTTCATGACACCACTTCAGTTTTTTATCGCTTTAACGCATTAGATACAGAGCTCCCTGCGGGTTGGCTGATTTTAGAGGTTCAACACCACTAAGCTGATCCGAGATAGGACCATATCTCTATGTGACGAACCCGAGGTTTCAATGTCACTAAGAGTTGATCCAAGATAAGACCAGAGCTTCGTGATTCATTTGGAGATATCACTTCCGCTAAGAGTTAATCCGAGACGGAATCAGAGCTCTTGGTAGCTCACCTGAGGCTTCAACGCCACTAGGAGTTGATCCGAGATAGGACCAGAGCTCCGTGACTTGCCAGAAATTATAGGTGTAACCGCCACTAGGAGTTGATTCGAGACGGAATCATAGTCCAGGCGATGGTGACCAGGAGGTTGTTTCGAGTAGGAACAAAGCCTTTGAGGTTCAGAGCCTCTATAGGGATGATCCGAGACGGATTCAGAGCCCAACCGAGGTTGACCGAGGGTTCAGAGCCTCTACCGAGGTTGACCAGAGGGTTCAGAGCCTCTTCCGAGGTTGACCAAGGAGTATTCCACATAGGAACAGAGCCTTTCCGTGACTGAAAGACGATCATAGACCGAGCTTAGCAGTACGTCGCCAATGGGTTCAGAGCCTCAAGCGAGGTTGACCAAGGAGTATTCCACATAGGAACAGAGCCTTTCCGTGACTGAAAGACGATCATAGACCGAGCTTAGCAGTACGTCGCCAATGGGTTCAGAGCCTCAAGCGAGGTTGACCAAGGAGTATTCCACATAGGAACAGAGCCTTTCCGTGATCGAAAGATCATCAGACCGAGCTTAGCAAGACGTCGCCAATGGGTTCGAGCCTCGCGAGGTTGACCAAGGAGTATTCCGCGTAGGAACAGAGCCTTTGCGTGACTGAAAGACGATCATAGACCGAGCTTAGCAGCACGTCGCCATAGGGTTCAGAGCCTCAAGCGAGGTTGACCAAGGAGTATTCCACATAGGAACAGAGCCTTTCCGTGACTGAAAGACGATCATAGACCGAGCTTAGCAGTACGTCGCCAATGGGTCTTGAGGTGCGGAGCACTTTTATCCGTTACATCCTATGTAGTTTTTACAAACTATAATTAATTCCAAGATGCCTCTTCCCTCACACAGGAGGGTAAGACGACACCTTTACATAATGGTATTTTAAACAATATTGTAATTTTTTACAAAATTTCAACAAATCTAATTTACCCTTTTCTTTTACCATTCTTGATTGGGATGGTTATATGAGCCCCCCAAGCGCTTAGTCTTTGTTGAAAAAAGATGAAGTGCTTGATACCAAGCCATTTTTATCAAGGAGGACTCAGTTTTGTCGTTTTTTGCTCCTCGAGTACTCAAGCTAGGTACTTTGTTTTATTTTCTACATATTTTCCGGATCCCTCCTTATTTTGATACTAATAAAGTTTAGAATGCCTCCCGCCCGCGTAGGGTATAAGGACGACACCTATTTGCCAAAGTAAAAATGAGAGTCTTTACAATCGGCTGAGACATTAGCTCGCCTAATACAATAGTTTTGTTAGAAGTAAACTCGTAACTTATCCGTCATTTTAGTTGCTTTGTCTTGGATTCCATGCTTTCCAATTCCGTCCTTCTTTAACTCCTAATTCCTTAGGCAACTTGCTCAACTTTGTATTTATTATGTTGAATTCCCCTGTATGTACCTCGGGCACACAATAAATAAAACACATTTACAAAATGCCAACAAAAATGGGGCCATTCTTAAAATAAAAAATATATTTAGCATAGAGATAATAATACCACAAAATAAATAACAAGTACTGCTAAGTATTAATATAGAATTCTACCAATATTGGATATTCCACTTAACAGCCTATGCATGGCTATTTATTGAAGAACTATAGCCGCCAATAACTTTTATAGAAACTATCATCTTCACAATGTCGTATAGCATAAAATACTTATTACAGGATTTCAATATTTAGTATAGCATGAATTATAGCATAAAATATATAAATACTTATCTTCTGGTGCAATGATTTTTGTATGCATCAACTGCCTTGAAATCAGAACTCTGCCGATAACCTCGTCTTCTCTATATTGGACTTCGACTTGCAATGTTCGATAAGTAGTCTCAACACTTGAGTTTGACAGCCTTGTAGTCAGGCTTAAAATCTTGTCATCATTTCCATGCTGATGCTCAAATGTTTATAGCAATAACATGACATATGGCTTAATATTTTAACCACAAACTTCTTAAGCAGTCGCCATGCTTAGTACTGCTAAAACAAAACATGTTTGGGATAACATTATCATAGAACAAGAACACCTCCTTCAAAAACACACTGATCAATATCTAAAACCAATACAAGTTCATAAGGGTTATGACAAAATCGTTTCTGTCCGAGGTGATGTTGATCCTAGTAACCATTGTCCGCTTGGTATCGCCGCCATCTTTCAAGATACTATGTAACTCGGGATTTCTATTGCTCCATTGTTTTCAACAAAGGGCTATAAAATAAATGTTAAACATTTTTCCTTTGTTTCAACAATGTTCTGTACACATTAAAATCATAAACAGAAATTGAGTACAATCAATTAGCTCTTGTCACTGGGAGGCTTTATGACAGTTTATTACGTGAATTTTGCGGCCTTGTGTGATTAATTAACAAGATATAAAGAGAATGACTTAGCTTTGCTGTTGGCAATGTTCCGAGGACATAACTTTAAGAAGTACTGACGACGTTCACACTTATTTTCTTTGACGTCAACATCGGCTTGTAGTACCTTCCGTTTGACGGCATGGGGTCCCCCCAGTAATTACAACAGGAGGAATGGCATGCCCTCGAGCTGTAATTGCAGCCATGTTTAATCCAACCAAGACAATGACTTCGTCATTGGCCGTTGCAACATAAGCTCTCCATTGAAATTTTGATAAGGCTCTTGGCTGCCAATTCGCCCAGCTATCTCGCCAAGACAAAAGCGCCTCTAACATGCTCCCGGAATTTCAAACTTATTTAACAAAGGCAAGATTTAACAATATGCGATCGTAGATAAAAAGTATCTCGACAACAGTATGCATTTCAAGAAATAACAAGATGATACCATCTTTATAGGCATCAAGCATGTGTTTAAATGAATGATACTGTTATTATTGCAGAACCAAGAAAGAATAAGAACAACTTATCCTCCCGACGGCGTAGTCTTAACACGTACTTTCCGCTCTATGAACACGAAGTTGTGAAAGCTTGCCATCTTACACATGCCCTTCACGATTGTATAGAGCCAAATACTCATCCTTCAAAGCAATTTTGTTTGATGTATGAAGAATGGCTACAAGTGCCATCGCTATTGTAGCTCGGCATACTGTAATACTCATCTCGGTGACATCGCCGGTGCAGGTATCATGTCGATGCGGTGGCTTTGTCTCATGGCGGCATCAACCTGTGCCTCGCCGATGCTAGACGTCATTCCCACTAACAGTGACTGTTGCAACATGATTATTTCCATGGCTGGTCATTTGCGTTTCTAATGGATTTGCCGAGCTCCTTTGTCATGCTATCTAACCTGCTTCGATGATTAGAATGATGCATAGGCCAAAGCTTACAACAAAACACACAGTAACACAAGGAATGCACGTTCACAAATATTGTGACTAATAAATCCAGATTGATGTTATGCTGATAAGATACGAGATAGTTATGCACTTTTAGCAAGTGCTTTAATCAAGCAAAGCCTATCCCACGATACTAATATTCAGAAAAATCCATCTATCACTACGACAGGCACTTAGGTTAAACGCATAACTTTAGTGATAATATCTAAGTACTGAGTACTGGTGACTTATCTTTTATGTTGCCAATAATTCGAGGATGTGAGCCACAGATATGTTTCCTTCCCGTCCCTCTACGAAAACCAACTTCGTGCCGACATTAGCAATTGATTTCAGGTGTTTGTATATTTCTAATGGTTCTAATTTCCAGCTGTTTGTGCTATCATCGACCCTTGATCGGCTTCAAGTAATCCACTCGCAATGTTATTTTGACTTTGTAAACAATGCCAAACAACACGTCTTCCTAACATCCCAGCATCTATTTGGACGGGCTTCTGATGAACTCTGACTGGCGTCTTGATAAGCTACCATGACGCATAACTACTCCATCTTAGGTCCTGGAAACGATTGAAGGCACCGTAATCGCTTCTGTTATCTCACAACTAACTCCAGCAAGACACTTTTACCACTGCATCTGTTGGACACAATTTAATCAAAGGAGATGCAACACATAGATCCCAATTTGATACACTTTGGATCCGCAATAGCGATTTAAAGGAATAATTAGCAATGAAAACAAAACCACATAGCAGTCACAAATCAATTAATGCTGAGATCATGAATTCGGTGTCTGTTACTTATCTTTTAACGGTGGAGTCGACGTTGTTTCGGGTAATTTTTGAGATATATTCTCCTGCTTTAAGCTTTTGACGATGGTACGGTCTGAACATCGAGTAATATTCACACGTCTGCCTGACATAGCTTGATATAGCTGTTCAACTCTGACGCCGATGCCGGCAACGTGATGTCTCAACGAACCATCAGAATTATTTACCAAAGCCAAGTTCACCACCCCTAATCCTGTTGTCACACCTTATTTTTATGCTGTCACAGTCAAACATGAATTCATTGACAAGTCTGTGAGCATTAATTCGTAACTGTCGTGACAAGTTATAACGATCCCGTAACGGATTGAGTTTTCAAACTAATTTAAGAGGAACCTGGTCCTCCGTTGTGTCAAGCATTAAATGACAATAAAACGAATAGGCATTTATGAGAAATCACTTATCTGTTGGTATTGTCGATGTAAACCCGAATTGATCGCCGATATGGAAACTCTGTGATAACGTTAACGGGATCGGAGGTCCTCTCCGATCCGGGAACCGGATCTTCCACCATTCTCCTCGAATCAATCGTATATCGTAACAGACCCGCTCAGATGATGATAGAACGTGTACCTTCAAAGGGTTTCTGGGCTAAATCGAAACCAGCCACATGCATCACACAATGTGCTCCCTTCATTCTGCCGCGCGAGGAATGACTCCGCCTTATCAAATCCATTTTCCGATTGCCATTCACAAGTGGCCTTTTGTTTTTTTTAAAAAACCAATAGCATCAGGGTGTTGGCATCATTGCATCGCATAGTACTAGACCCAAATGTGGTTGCTCAACACATGTGACTATGAGACATGGAATGAAACATGTGCCCATGATTCCTGTAGATTAGAGGAAAGTTATCCAAGGAGTTGATTGTTTTTGTGTGGCCCGGGATAGTTTTACCGGGGCCCCACGGTGGGCGCCAATGTTCTTGCAGGAAAAACTATATTGTTAATCTTAAGGGATTCGGAGGCTCATACGAGGGATGCATGGCCTCCAAGCTATAGGTCTAGCTTACCCCGCAGTTGGGAGCCCTTAGAGATAGATTAGATAACCCCTCTTGAGCGTGTAGCTAAGAGAGGAATGAGAGAATCCCCTTTCCATGGCCCTGAGGCCTCTTTTATAGCCTAGCCATCACTAATGATCATAATGATGTAACCGTCCATTTAATACTTGAAACCGCTACTTAATGATTCGTAACGTTCGTAACCGATCCATAAGTAGCATAGCGGAGACCAATCCGACCCTCCTAGCCCGGATAGACGTCCGGGTCATATCCCAATTCCGGGAACTATGTCGGATAAGCGTCTTATATCTCATCCGAGAATCATCCCGGATGCCTGCAAACCCCCCTCCGGCCTTACATCTCGGCTGGGGAATTTATGCATGATCAAATACCAACAACGATTACAACAACATATATATTAACAATTAGCAACGACAACAATTATAACAATTATATCACAACAACATTTCCAACACAACATAACAACTATTTCACAACTTGTGAATAACAACAGTAACTTAAATCAACCGACACATCAACATAACAACTATAATTATGTGACTTCGAAATGCGACTCAAATGTGCATATGCATGTGGTACCATTGGAGTAAAACTCCCAACGTAATCATTTGCCAGTAATTTTAAGGCACAAGGCATAAGTCTTCAACGTAATCAACTTTGCCCCCAACGGCCAACGTGTTTGCCATCAAGGCCAAGGCATAAGCCTTCAACATAATCAACTTTGCCCCCAACGGCCAACGTGTTTGCCATCAAGGCCAAGGCATAAGCCTTCAACATAATCAACTTTGCCCCCAACGGCCAACGTGTTTGCCATCAAGGCCAACTTAATAATGCAATGTATGCCATGCGACCTCAACCTCAAACCAACAAAATCACGACAATGTAAAAACAAGAACACGCGACACGACAACATAATAACTAGTCAATCGTAATTCAACATTGGCCAAAGGCCTGCAACTTAGTAACAAATCAACACTGACTCAAAGCCTACAACGTAATCAACACATCAACGTAATCCCAATTCGACACTGGCCTTAGGCCTACGATGTAATCAACATATCAACCACAATTCTACATCGGCTAAAAGCCTACAACAAATCAACTCAACATAATCAACTCAACAAAGATCAATGTAACTAACAACAACTCATCACTGGCTAAAAAGCCTACAACTTAATATAAACATATACTACTAATCCACAACGTGGCAACTAACCTACTTCTACTATTTCAACGCTACCATAACACCTCGGCTAACCAAAACACTGTGTGTTATCTTCAACCATTTCGCTCTTGTCGGTATTCATATAATCTACATAATCCAACTTAATTTAATAAAACACCATACGACCATATTGTCACTTCATTAATAAACTTCCTACCAATTTAATCACTTATCTTAGTTGATTCCAATGGCATACAACGACAATATAAACCACCCCGTAGAACGACAAATCAACCATCAACGTTGGCCATCAAGCCTTTAATAACAACAACGTTCGATAAAAACAACAACAACGAACAATAACAACTTTCAACAACAACAACATTCAACAGCAACAACTTTCCGCAATATCGGTTCATTATATTCAACATGGATTCAACAAAACAAACATGCTACAATAACTTACTAGCATATACGAGCCATTCCCTCAATTCTTCCAATTTCGATTAATCGGCCAAACGACTTACATTTACCGACATATTAATTCGAAACTATTTCCAATCGATTCGGGTATTGTCGCACCCCAAAATTTTCCCTCTTCATTTCACTTCAATGGCGTATTTTCATCATAGATGTTCATTCACTGTGAGGGAATCAAGGATTCAGAATTTACAAGTATGTCGAACCGAATCTCATTTTCTCTTATCCAATGGGTCCCGTGCATGGGTTTTGGATTGCGGAGGCGTGTGACGTTTTTTTTTCTTGGCAAAATCCTTAAAGCATTATAATCATGAGAGATTTCCTTCTTTGATTCCATTCTTGTCTTTTCGAGGATTCTTTAAAAGCAAGATATCATGCTTAAGTGCAAGGATTCAGAAGAGGTTCTATGTGGATCTTCATTGAAGAGATTTTGTTGGGTTTCCAAGAGAATTATTCCGAATTCATTAGAGGGAAAAATGTTTGTTCTTTAAAAAAGGTAAGGTGTTTATTTGGTTCGTAATGGATACATCATTCGTTTCAAGTAAAAGGAATTCAAAGTTAAGTTCAAATTGGAAGGAAAGATGTGGAAATTAATCATCAGTTTTGGTATGAAGAATGAGATTGTGATTAAGACATCTTTCGTTTCTACCATTAAGATGAATCTTGTTATTTTGAATTGAAGTTTCACTTTAATCAATTTAAGGGGTCATTGCAGTTATGAGCGCTATTTTTGTTCATGGAAGTTAATTGGAATTTGATTTAGAATTATGGTTCAATTGGTATTCATTCAAGTACTAATCAAAGAACGATTCAAGTTTATCTTAAAATCATTCAATATGGCAAGATTCACACAAGATGTAGAGATTTTCTTTCAAATGTTTCTTTCAAGATTCGTTTTTTACAAGCACTTGGCAAAGGATGTTAACTTAATACTATACAAGGTCTACAAGTTTTGGAGCCAAGCTTAATTTCAAATTTTGTATTACATCCAAGTTACAAAATATTACAAACGGTCAAGTTCTATGTCTAATTCTACAAGTTTTTCTAAGATTTGTCCCAAGAATTTGAATGGATCTTTGTCCTCCTTCAAGCTCCCAAATGCCCACGGTTTCAATGCTATGCTTCAAGGCGTCCATTTTGTTCCTCCAAGCATCCAACATGAAATCAAAGGGAAAAGAGTGTTAGTACTAAACAATTATTACATAAACATAACAAGGATTTTTTCACAAGAGTTTCTAAGCAAGATCTCATCATTAGGGAATTCTGGCAAGAATCAGGTTTAAAGAGTCTTAAATCATACCAAAGCCTCATAATCTAAGTTTCAAGATTAATCATTGGCTAAAAGGAAACTTCATTTGCAAATCACAAAGGAAATTTGGTTCACAAATAAAGCTATAACTCAGTTTCCATCATGGTTATATTGCAGCAAGCAGAAAAAAACTTTGTTTTGGAACAATAGCAAGTACCAAACCAAAGACAAATGTAATTTCCAAATTAGGCAAAGTCAGAAAAACACAGAATTTTGGCTCAGGTAACAGAGGCTGTTCTGGTCTAACAATTAAAACCAAGACAATTTACCACAGTAAATCAAAATCACCAAGAATCAGTAACCAGGAATTTGTAAAAGCCCAAACAATGTTATTTTGCAAAGTCCTGTAAAGACAGCATACAGAGTCCAGAACCATAAGCCAGCAAAGTCCAGTAAATATAGCATACAAAGTCAAAAGAACCAAACCAGTAAGTCCAACAAGCAAGTTCTAGCAAGCATACAGCCCAAAGCCACAAACCAGTAAAGAACACAGAACCACAACAAACCCTAATTCCAAAAATCTGTAGTATAAAGGGAATGAATGCAGAAGCCAGAAAGACAGATCAAAAACCCTAATACAGCCACAACAAACCCTAGCCCTAGATTCAAAAAACCCTAATCGTTCATCATCTTCATACCCAGATTAACCATTCAGAGATATTTTTTCAGAAATCACAAAGTTTCTGAATAGAGAAAGAAGACGAGTTAAAGCCAGAAAAGGAACAATCTCACCCGAAAAAAGGTTTCTTATCGAATCCTCAAGGAGACACAGGCTCCGCTCTTTTATTTTTGCCCTCACCATCATCAATTGCATGCACAATAGCCATAGCCACTGTATTCACCGCGAACATAACTTAGGGTTCCGATTTTCCCTTTAGATTTAGGGCTTAAATCTGCAAAAATCAGAAAAATAGATGACAGATTAGCGTTCAGGAGTAAGAGGCGAAGCGAATAAGCCAAAGATTTGAAGCTTCTGGGCCACGCCTCCGCCGTCACCGCTGTGAGGCGATTTCTGACGTGGCTGCCTTCTCACTTTCCGGCGAGGGTTCCAACAGAACAAGAGAGAGATGAGAGCGTGTTGTTTTAGATAGAGAGAGAGAGAGAGAGGAAATCGTAAATGAGGTTTCTGACTTGAGATTTTGTTTTGTTTGGTTAAGCATTTTATTTTTTATTAAAATAAGTTTAATATAATTCTAGTTAGGATTAATTAGTGGGTTTTGTTTAGCTAACCCAGGCAGTGACACTTGTCACTGTCTGTTTGGTCCTTTTGTCATCCTATGTATATTGGTCTATGGTAGTGCTTGTGTTGTTTCTTTTTCAGCCACCGGATCTCACGGAGTCCAGATCCGATGCTCCATATTGATGGTCCACGAAGTGTTTCCATGGAGTCTCCCACACAAGACCCAGCGAATGGTGGGCTTGGGCTTTGCTTTACTTCCAACACCCCCTCCTTCAGGTTCAATCCAGACCCATTTTCTCAACTCTTGCCTTTTAAATTTATTTTAATTTAATCATATTTGCAATTTAATTCAATGTACTAAATAATAATTAGTTATGATAGTTTTTATTTGATAATTTATCGATTAAACTATTAGTTGATTTTTTATCAAATAGAAAAAATCTATTCTAATAATTATTTAAATTTCCGATTGTATTGTGTGATAATTGTTTATTTATTTGCTTACCTGATATATTCACTATTGCACACCTCACCCACAATTAATAAAAATAAGCAACTTCGATTTTCTTTTGATTGACTCATAAGCCAATTTCTTAAAGGGTCTCATAGTTGGGGATGGGCATGGCCATCCTCACAAGGTTAATTAAAGCCCTTGTTGCTTTAATTAATCATAACCCGAAAACATCATTGGTCCATATACCAATCTCCCATGCACTAGGGTCTCATAGTTGGGGGTAGGAGCACCTATCCTCACAAGTTTAATTAAGTCCATATACTTAATTGATCATAACCCGATTTCACTTTTCATTTCTGCGTGTATCTCAAAACACTTTCGTAAATAAGTTCATTAAATCTCGATCCAACGTCAAGTTTCTTTTCAAAATATTTTCAAAAATAAATATTCCACTTCTCCCTCCTCCCAAACATATGGTAGTCAGTCCTGTATCGACCCTCAACTGTATGTTTGGTTTCTTAAATGAATCTATTAAGCAAACATTGTTTCACCTTATTTTTCTTAATAAACTCTTTGGGTAGAAAAAGATGATTAGGATGTTTTTTTCCACTCATCAGAGTAATTGGGGCGTTAGTCGTTGAACGCTTATGGTCCAATGCTTGTCTCCCACATAAAAATAACTCAACTCATTCAACACTTTTTTGCTCATATGCGACCACCAAAACTCTTCCCTTACAAGGAGTTTGCAATAGCCATTTCAAACACGAACGATGACTTAAGCTTTTCAAACAAACTAAACAAGTCCAAGTTCAAGCATTTGAAATGTCTAATGCACGATTTTTCTTATAAAATCAACACAACCAATTCAAACCTTTTTAAGAGGAACTACGGAGTTTTGACTTTCCCATTGCACGAGGGAATACATAGGCACAAGGTTCTAAAACCGTGGCAAACTCAAAATAATAATAAACAAACTCCGTTTCTTTTATTTTCCGATTATAACTTAGAAATTAGCGAATATACACACACACTTAGAATTAAACGAGTCCCATCGAGTACGATGGATGTAAGAGGTGCTAATACCTTCCTTTTACATAACCGACTCCCGATTCCATATTTTTTGATCACGTAGACCGCCTTATCCGCATCTGTGGGGTTTTATATATATATTTTCCCGTTCTTTTTAGAACAAATAAAATTAGGTGGCGACTTCATTGTTTTAAAATAACCAATGAAAAAAACGAGTCATCACAGTTGGCGACTTCATTGGGGAAAATTGACCAAGCGTGTAAACCCTAGTTTAGTTCTTCGTATGTGTGTTTATTTTCGCTTTCTTTTTATTACTCTATTTTATGTTTATAATTTAGTTATTTATTTCCTATTGCTTTAATTATTACCTTGTTAATACATTATCTTGTGTGGGAATAATGGATGGGATTATAGGAAAAGCCCACTACCAAGGCTATAAAACACATAAATTAGAGTGGTTGCGTAGTATTGATTTGCTAGACGAAAATGTCTTGTAAGTTGGTGCGAAGACCACACCTAGGGGAGGTTCTTTCGAAGACATTATCATCGATTGCAAGTTGTTTTTGCGTTGATGATAGTGTTGTTAGAAGGGATTTTCCCCCTAGTTTTGACCTTTTAGGAAACCTAACCTTTGGGCTTTAAGAATGCTCAAATGAGACGTTCTTGGATATATCATCTAATCATAAATTTATTTGCGATAAAAATGATATATCCAAGTTGGGATCAATGATTTTGAGTACCCCGTTCAGATCCTGGTATCGAGGGTTACGTTTGTTAGTGGCGCTTAAATGGTAAAAGTCAGTTAGTTTCCGTACTGTGGACTAGCAGTATACTTAATGACTAGAATCAATATACTAATTCAATAGTGAATGAATAGTAACGGGATGGTTGTTGATAGCATTGCAGAATCGAAATACAAGCAATCCCAACCGATGAGCAGTTGACTAGAATTAGATGAAAACAATCTGAATGATTGTAAGTTTAAAATTGTAGAATAAGTTACTCAGGGATTAATGTAGTAACTAGTAGTGGATTATTGAGTGGATGAAAGTAGTATACGTTGATATTCATTTGTAGGCTTTTTAGCCAGTGATGAGTTGTTGTTAATTATGTTGATTACGTTGTAGGCTTTTAGCCGATGTAGAATTATCGTTGATAAGTTGATTACGTCGTAGGCCTAAGGCCAGTGTTGAATTGGGATTACATTTATGAGTTGATTTCGTTGTAGGCTTTTAACTAGTGTTGATTTATTACTAAGTTGCAGGCCTATGGCCAATGTTGAATTGTGATTGACTAAGTTATTATGTTGTCGTGTCGTGTGTTATTGTTGTCGCGTTGTCGTGATTTTGTTGATTTGAGGTTGGGGTCGCATGGCATATATTGCATTATTAAGTTGGCCTTGATGGCAAATGTGACACCCCAAATAAATCGATTATTAAATAATTACGATTTTTAATTATTAATTTAATTAGGAATGTAATATTTAATATTTTGGATTATTGGAAGTCAATTAAATTAAATGGAAGTGGGTTTATTGGTGGTGTGATGAATAAAGTGAGGGTGTGAGGAGTAAAAGGCTCTACTCACATTAATTATGTTTTTTTTATTATGTTAGAATAATAAAAGGAATAAAAGAAGGAAAAGAGGAAAAATGATCTTTTTGGAGAAAACTCACTGTACGTGGAATTGAGAAGAGGAGAAAAGGAGGAAGAAGACCTAAGGTGTCAGAATTCGAAGAACCCACGAGGTAAGGGGTGATTTCGATTGATTATTTCGTATTATAGGTTTTGATTTTAATACTATAGATCATAGCATGTTAGGAAATCTTAGTTTGGGGATTTCTAAGTTTCCATGGGTGTATACCTAGTGGTGTCAGATTGTGTCAGAATGTATAGATTCATTGATTTGTATGATATAGGATCATTACCGATGAATAAAACATGTTATATTTTATGTTATTGATGATGAATGAGTGAATTTATGGTGTCGGAATATGTGGCACGTTTTGGGATGAAGAGAGAAATGGTTTTGGGAAATAATGCTGTCAAAACTGAGTTTTTGGGTCTGAAGGTCGTGGGAACCGGTTCCCCAGTGGGAGAACCCGAGTTCCAGCTTTTTAAAATGGTGAAAATAGCATTTTTGAACTCAGGAACCGGTTCCTGTGTGGGAGGAACCGGGTTCCACGTTGTTTTCCAAAAAAATATGAAAATTTTCTTCTAGGAACTGTTCCACCGAGGAACTGGTTCCCATACATTTTCCAGAGCGTGGTATTTTTGAATGTGGAACCGTTACTCCTGTGGAGGAACCGGTTCCATCAAGCTTTTTGAAAATTTTTAAAACTTTGAAAATTCATAACTTTCAAACCGTAAGTCCGTTTTGAGCGCCGTTTTGGACGTTGTTTCTTAAATTTAATGCTCTATCTTATAAAATGAAAATATTTTCTAAAAGTTGAAATTATTTTGAAAAAGAGTCGAATTTCGAAACGAACCATTATTAACTGACGGACATTGAGGTGTATGTAGCAGTGGAATTGTAGTAATGGATGTATTGATACTGAGTGAACGTAAAGCATGTTTATGCTGTGGTTATTTGTATACATGATGGTTGGAATATCATGTTTTGGGTTTTGATTTGGTTTATGATAATTGGTGTATTCAGGATTGTATTGATATCATGCGTTTTGGTTGAGGTTGTATATGCCTGATAGCTGTTGCTCTTAGTTGTTGTTGTTGTGATATGTATATATATTGGTGATAGTCTTACCGATTGAAGGGTAAGTGTTTGGCATATTTATGCTTTGTGATGAATTGTTTCATGATAGGTGATTATATCATGTTGTGATTGATGAAGGTTATGATGTCTGATGTGGTCATAACCTGTGTTGAATGTTGCATGCTAGTGATGTGCGTGCATATGCATTGTTTTGGTGAAGTTAATTCCCATTGTGCGGAATTTGACTTGGATTGTCGATAACCGATACCCGAGTGAGGATGGGTGGTTAGGCTGGATTCGTGTCCGAGTGTTTATGGACGAATCGATGGTACTGTATCCGGTTGATGATGGATCAGTGTTGGGTGACTTGGTCACGTGTTGGTACCACATGCATTGAGTCTTCATTTTAATTGCATGGAATAGTAACATGTTAGGATGTCTTCCAGTGTTACTATTCTCTGATTGATGATTGATGTGCATGATGATTATATGGTTGTAATTTGTGTATTGAATCTGAAGTTATGTTGAAATGGGTGGATTAATATGCTTGAAAGATATTGTTAATTGAGAAGCTTATAATATGCTTTAATTATGAGAAGTCTCACCCTTACTTTACAATTTCAGATTAAAGTTAGCAGCTGAGGAGTTTTCTGAGGATGGCTCTAGAGCTTATCATTTAAGTCCGCGTGTCAGTGTCATGCTCTGATTAGATTGTAACACTGGGGAACGTTAGTTGAGGAACTAGATAGTTGTTTAGCTGTTTTCCTTAATTCTGTTGGGAATAATAATGATTGGATTATTTCGTTTTGGTTATGATGTTTTCCGCTGTGTAAGACATGGTCTTAATTTGACTAAACTATCTCAAATTTGATCCTCAATGTAGCATGGCTACTGTTTAAATGGAAGTTTGATTTTATTTATTAGTTGTGACATCCCTCATTTTCCGTGTTAACTCTGATTAAAGATGATTTAGATATTAATTTAATTAATATATTCGGGGTATTTAGTTGGGGTGTTACAGCAAACACGTTGGCCGTTAGAGGAAAAGTTAATTATGTTGAAGGCTTATGCCTTGGCCTTCATATTGGCCGTTGGGGGAAAAGTTGATTATGTTGAAGGCTTATGCCTTGATGCCTCGGAATTACTGGAAGTTCATTACGTTGGGAGTGTTACTCCAATGGTACCACATGCATATGCACAATTGAGTCGCATTTTGAAGTCGCATAAATATAGTTGTTATGTTGATGTGCCGGTTGATTTAGGTTGTTGTTGTTGTTCACAAGTTGTGAATAGTTGTTATGTTGCGTTGGAAATGTTGTTGTGATATAATTGTTGTCGTTGCTAATTGTTAGTATATATGTTACTGTAATCGTTGTTGGTATTGTCGATATAAATGTTGTTTGGATTATGTGAAGCGGTGAATTATATGATCTACATTCTAATATATTATTTATCATGAATTCAATTATATTGGTAGATATCTCACCCTTTCATTTGTTTGGTCATTGCCTTTATACTGGTAACGTGCAGGTATTCGAGAATGAAGAATTTAGTTGTTGTTAGTCCAAGTTGGTTTAGTTGCTCTGATACATAGCACTCGGGGGGATGTTTAGTTTATGTCGTTTACGTTATTGACTCTTGTTGTTTTTATTGTGTTGATAAAAAAATAAGTTATGTTGTTGGATAAATATGGTTAGTTATTTTGAAGTTGAGTATACCATTGTAAATGTTTCCGCTGCATATTAAATAAAAGATTGTTTTGTTTTAAAAGCTGGAGCAAGTGTTTTGTGATCCCCTGATAATAAAGGTGTTATGTATCTGACAAGTTTGTGTTGTTAAAGTTGAAATGTGGCATCCCATGTGTTGTATAAAAAATTAAAAATACTCTGATTTTCTTTATATTTTTTGGGTAGAATTTGGGGTATTACATTAGTGGTATCAGAGCAGGTCGGTCCGTCTGGCCAATGTTGTCTAATTTTGTTTATTCATCTGTATGCGATAAGTGTGTGAAACACCGTCGATACTTGTTTCTTTTCTGATCACGTGTTGCAGGAGTTTGTTTGAAGCTAACTGGGGGAGAAGCTTTTCTTCTTAGATATGTTTTAATTGTAAGATACTGGTGTCGTATGTTACTGGTGGCGACAATGCAAGTATTGTTTATGTTGTGTGGTTTTTCGAGGTGACATGAATTCAAGATTTTGTTTGTCGACCAAATTGGAAGGTCTTGATGAAGCGTGATCAAACATTGTTGATGTTTATTTCTCGAAGGATGAGGAGTAATGTAGTGGTTGTTGGTATACAAGTAGAATGAGAATTCATGACTTTTCTGAAGGTGAACTGTTAAGTAATAGGGATAAAACTTTTAGCGGATGGAATTTAGAAGGTTGCAATGTTTTAGCATTGTTGGTGGACTGCGAAGTTGTCAGTTGATGTAGCCTTGTGTATGATGATGATGTTGGAACAATTATAGAGTAATAGATTGCCGTAGAGAATGTCGTGGAATTCTTGTGATGTTAAATAAGTTGTTTTAGAATGCTGAATGATTTCGTCATGATATTAAGTTGAATAACCTTGTGGTAATCATTGTCATAAGTTGTGATAGTTGGTTTTTGATCAGAGATTGAGTCTAATGAAAAATTTGGCGTTAATTGTGTTGGAAGAATGAAGTTCACGTAGAAAACCTTTATGTTATGTTCAGTTCACGGCGCCAACATGTGGCCGCGGCGCGAACTGTGTTTTTCTGCAAGGATCGTGGCGCCAAGGATAGTTCGCGACATGTACTGTGTGATTTTTGCAAAATTTTTCAGAAGTTGATTGTTACCCCTTAGTAATTGGAATGAAGATGTTCTTTAAAGGATGTTGCTTTTAAGAGGAATTAAAGTCGTGGTTATGATGCCAAGGTAGTGGCATGAGTAAAAGAAGAATTGGAGAGGTTCTAATGCCAAGACGGTGTGGAACGACGTTGTTGAAATTTTAACTGGGACAAGACGATGTGAATGTATTGGTGTAGTAGAAATACTGACCCTTCGTGTGAAACTAAGTATGTGTAATGTGGACCTTGTAAATATTGAATGTTGGTGACTCATCGACAAGATCGAGTGAGAGGGAAGTTGTGAGGGTACCTGTAAAACACTTTGGAGATTATTGGAGTATGGAGTTTGAATACAAGTTGGAAAAGAACATTATTATGGTTAGTAACGATGGTTTATAATCCATTATGATTGTCGGCTATCTATTGACAAATTGAGGAACTAATCACCCTTAATCCCTTGTTGATAGTAGACGAGATTGTATTGGAGGATGTAGACTGGAATTAACAAAGATGTATCCATGGAAAAGTCGAGGAACATTGAACAATTCGGGATAGATGGCTTATGTGCGAGCTAATGTCGCAAAGCGAAAGATTGATGCATGTGGAGGAAGTTTGAGTTTTGGGTTGAAGTTGTGAATCTTATAAGAGAACAGGAATTCTAATAAGGATGGTGAATTAAGATGAATTGTATGGTTAGTGGTCGAATTACTACTATTAAGTTGGCATTATAGAATTTTGTTTGGTTGCATGATATTGTTGTTGGCTAGCGTAGATGATGAGTAACACTCTATGATACAATGAGGTTGATCAAGTGGACTATATCGATGTCACTATAAGAGTGATACGACGAGATTAATAGAGTTATCGGTATTCTGCGGATGAGTAACCTCAGATATAGAATAAGAAATGTATATGTGTTTAAGTGTTGATTATGTTGTGGCGGTAATAATGTGATATTGTATAAGTCATGTATGAGCAAGCGAAGGTTGTTGATATGTTATAAGGTGTTGTTTCAAGATATTTCCGAAATGGTTGACAAGTTAGTAGCGGTTATATTGTATGTGTATTAGATTCAAGTCGTGTTGAGATAAAGTTATATTAGAAAGGTAATGGTCTAATTGTTGTCGATCGAAACTTGAGAGTAAGAGGGTTGAATGAGGAAGCGATATTAAGGATAGTTGTGTTGGGCGAATTTTCGAGGAATAAAATATCCTAAGTGGGGGAGAGTTGTAACACCCGAATTTAATTAATTGGTTAATTAAATTATTTAAAGATTGGATTATTGGATTTTACTCGAAGTTCGAGAATCAATCGGATTTGTCGGTATTATTTTGGGAAATGTATTTGGATTACTAAGTTGAAGTCGGATTTTATTCGATTAGTCGGAGAATTAATTAGTTGTTACATTGAAGAAATAATATTAGAAATATTATTATTACTATTATTATTAATAATGGACTAATTTACTAAATTGAGTTGGGCTTTAATTGTGGTGTCACAATGTAATACGAAGGTGTTATTTGTTAGGCCCATTATGATAAGTTAGTAAGATATATAAATAAAATAGTATTATTATTATTATTATTATTAGTGAGGTTTATAAAAGAGAAGATAAAGAAAGACAAAGAAGAGAAATAGAGAGAAGAAGAGAAAGAGGCTAGGGTTTTGGAAATGAGGCAAGAACAAGGAAAAGAGCTAGAGCCAAGGTTTGGAGCTGCCATCAAAGAGGTAAGAGTGGAGTTCTAACTCTATAACGGGATACATGATGAATCTAAGTAGCAGAATTATGATTATTACTAGTATGGAAATTTATTGAATCGGTCAAAGTAGCATGCCGTTGGATTAATTTGAATTAAGTTGCAGTAACGATTATCTTAAGTGAAGTATGACCCTTAGTAGCATGGAAAGGATTGTGTAATCTATCGTAGTAGTGATAATGATGGTTTGTGTAGTGGGCAGTGACAATGACTGAAGCGAATGGATACAATAGGATGATGAATGTACAATGTTGTTGGGATTTAATAAGAAACTTTAGTAAATAATGAATATAGCATAATAGTAACGTTGGCAGTAAATTAGCAAAATGGTTGAAGATAACGGACGGTGTTTTGGTTAGTCGAGTTGGTTAGTTTCCGTACTGTGGACTAGTAGTATACTTAATGACTAGAATCAATATACTAATTCAATAGTGAATGAATAGTAGCAGGATGGTTGTTGATAGCATTGCAGAATCGAAATACTAGAAATCCCAACCGATGAGCAGTTAACTAGAATTAGATGAAATCAATCTGAATGATTGTAAGTTGAATTGTAGAATAAGTTACTCAGGGATTAGTGTAGTAACTAGTAGTGGATTATTGAGTGGATGAAAGTAGTATACATTGATATTAAGTTGTAGGCTTTTTAGCCAGTGATGAGTTGTTGTTAATTATGTTGATTACGTTGTAGGCTTTTAGCTGATGTAGAATTGTCGTTGATATGTTGATTATGTCGTAGGCCTAAGGCCAGTGTTGAATTGGGATTACGTTGATGAGTTGATTTCGTTGTAGGCTTTTAGCCAGTGTTGATTTGTTACTAAGTTGCAGGCCTATGACCAATGTTGAATTGTGATTGACTAAGTTATTATGTTGTCGTGTCGTGTGTTGTTGTTGTCGCCTTGTCGTGATTTTGTTGATTTGAGTTTGGGGTCGCATGGCATACATTGCATTATTAAGTTGTCCAAATGGCAAACACATTGGCCGTTAGGGGAAAAGTTGATTATGTTGAAGGCTTATGCCTTGGCCTTGATGGCAAACATGTTGGTCATTGGGGGAAAAGTTGATTACGTTGAAGGCTTACCCCTTGATGCCTCGGAATTACTGGCAGTTAATTATGTTGGAAGTGTTACTCCAATGGTACCACATGCATATGCACAGTTGAGTCACATTTCGAAGTCGCATAAATATAGTTGTTATGTTGATGTGTCGGTTGATTTAGGTTGTTGTTGTTCACAAGTTGTGAAATAGTTTTTATGTTGCGTTGGAAATGTTGTTGTGATATAATTGTTATAATTGTTGTCGTTGCTAACTATTAGTATATATGTTGTTGTAATCGTTGTTGGTATTGTCGATATAAATGTTGTTTGGATTATGTGAAGTAGTGAATTATATGATCTACATTCTAATATATTATTTATCATGAATTCAATTATATTGGTAGATATCTCACCCTTTCATTTGTTTCACCGTTGCCTTTATATTGGTAACGTGCAGGTATTCGAGAATGAAGAATTTAGTTGTTGTTAGTCCAAGTTGGTTTAGTTTCTCTGATACGTAGCACTCGGGGGATGTTTAGTTTATGTTGTTTACATTATTGACTCTTGTTGTTCTTATTGTGCTGATAAAAAACTAAGTCATGTTGTTGAATAAATATGGTTAGTTATTTTGAAGTTGAGTATACCGTTGTAAATGTTTCCGCTGCATATTAAATAAAAGGTTGTTTTGTTTTAAAAGCTGAAGCAAGTGTTATGTGATCCCCTGATAATAAAGGTGTTATGTATCTGACAAGTTTGCGTTGTTAAAGTTGAAATGTGGCATCCCATGTGTTGTATAAAAAATTAAAAATACTCTAATTTTCTTTATATTTTCCGGATAGAATTTGGGGTGTTACATTAATGATCTCCTAAATAACATGTTTTGATGTATGGGAAAAACTGATTTTTGGGTGAAAATAGGGCAATCCCGCAGCAAAAGAAAAATCTGATTTTTGGCTCTGTAATAGTGAAGTTACTGGTTACTTCAGGATGGTAACCGATTACCTCAGAAAATATTGGGGATTTTAGTTACTGGTTCAGTGAAGTAACCGGTTACCATTCTGAAGTAACCAGTTACCTCGATCAAAATTTGGAATTATTGGTTACTGTTCCAGTGAAGTAACCAGTTACAATTCTAAAGTAATCGGTTACCTCTGGCAAAATTTGCATAATAGAAGCGTATCAGGGTTGAAGTAACCGGTTACCATCCTGAGGTAACCTGTTACTTCACTGAAGCTGACAATTTTCAAAACTTTGAAAATCCCTAACCTTGCACTTGGGTGTCCGTTTGACACACCGTTCGAATCTCCGTAAAGTTGAGAACATTTTCTATTATGTAAAAATGGCTTCCAACACAATAGTTAAATGTTTTATGAAGTTAACCTCTTTTACGAAAACTCTTAATTGTGTGTTATAAAGAATTGTGTGAAATTGGTTATCGTTTTGCATTGTATTGTTGTTGTTGGTTTACAACAGGTGGCCGGAAACGTTAAGACATTGATGATGATTGAAATTAGTGTATTATGTTGTTGAGTTGCATGATTATATCTGATGCATCCATATTGCATCGTTGTTGTTGTTGGCTCAAATCCTAGATGGAGTGGATACGAGCTAGGTGAATACATTTATTCCCTTTTGTTGATGGCTCAAATCCTAGATGGAGTGGATTAGTAGTTAGGTGAATCAATTGTTCACGAAAATTGTGACCCCGATCCTAGATGGAGTGGATTCGGTGGAAATCTCAGTACCGCATGCATGGTGTCTAGGTTGAGTTGCATTCCATGATTTTTATTGATGTTGATTATGAATTGTTATATTGTACGATTTATGACAATTGTGTTGGGGTGATGAAATGCGTGAACACTGATAATTATGCATGATAATTTCGTATATCTATGATTATATTGTTCTTTATATTGTTGTGATATCTCACCCCTTCGGTTGTTATGTTGCCTTTACATGGGTAACGTGCAGATACTCAGGAGTAGCTCGAGTAGCAGGAGTCCAAGAGGTTGCTCTTATTTTTAGTTCGAGTCAACATTATGCTCTGATATGTAACACTCGGGTTGGGGATAAACGTTTGAATGTTTATTTTGATTTGGTTTTCTATTGTTGATTCCGATTGGAGTAGTTTGGACTTCAGAATAATTAATTGAAGTTATTTTGTTGAGAATTGAAATATTTCCGCTATTTCAATAAAGTTTTTTATTTAGACTATGTTACGTTTATTCTAATCATGTGTTATGTATCTAATTGAATGAGTTGTATGGTTTTTGAAGCATGTGACATCCTGATTTGTGTTGTTTGAAATTTTACACTTGCTCTGATTTTTGTATAATTTTTTAACGAGGAAGTCAGGGTGTTACAGTTAACACCCACATAAGATAATCAACTTGAAACAAATTAGGAGAGATTACCGATGTTAGATTGATAAGGTCTAGGTGAAGACGCAACAAGATATTCGGGAGAACAATTTTGCCATTTTGAATCACATCAAACAAGGAAGACTTCAAATTTCTAAGACAATGAGCAGGAATTTGCAGCAGAGAAACTAAAAGTTGGCCACACCAATTATCTCTCCACAAATTAATTTTTGCGCCATTACCAATATTCCAAATTGAATTCTCCAAAATCTTGCTAACCCAAAATATAGAACCAGTCCAAAGAGATGAAGAAACATGATAGCGGACCTTCCTGCCATGTTTAAAAACCATGGTCTTCAGAATTGTGCTCCAACAAGCATCGCTACCAAAAACAGACCAACATTGAAGAAGGTTGGAGGATTCGTTGATTGTAAGAAGCGAGCAAACTCCCACTCCAACATTGTTGTAAGAATTGCAACAATGCTTCCAGGCTACTGTCACCATCTTTCTACAGTTAATGTCAGCACTTCAAATAAAATTATGACACCACTTTTCGATCAGGTGAATTAAACTCATAGGCCAAGAGTAAATTCTGATGGAATACAAGAGCGAACTCTGGATGACGCTACGAACCAATTGGATTCTTCCAGCTATGGATAAAATACTCGCCTTCCACGCCGCAAGTTTGTCTTTAATCATGTCAAAAATGGGGAGGAAATGAGCTACTTTGGATCTACCTTTGAAAATTGGAACTCCCAAATAACCAAAAGGCAGATGTCCCACCTTAAAACCAATATTGTCATCTAAGAGATTAAGTCTGGCTGGCGAAATAGAACCGGCGTAAATAATAGATTTCGAAGGATTACAAATTTGTCCTGAACAAGCAACGTACTTTGTGGCAATGGCATCGATTCACCTGGGACACCCTTTTGTAAAAATCATGACGTCATCTACATACAAAGTGTGGGAAGGAATAAGAACTCCTCGGCAAGCTGATATAAGATTGAATTTATGCTGAGCAACCAACAGATTTAGGCCTCTACTAAGCATGTCTTCAGTGATGCAAAAAAGCAGCGGAGACAGGGGGTCACCCTGTCTAATGCCACGATGGCAGCTAAAGAAACCATGCAATTCACCATTAATAGAGATTGAAACTTTTGCAGACTGCAAGATACGATGAATCCATAAGCAAAAAGTGTCATTGAAACCAAACGCCTTAAGCACCTTTAATAGAAAATTCCAGTCCAAGGTTTCGAAAGCGTTAGCAATATCTACTTTCATCATAATCTTACCACCTAAAGATTTGTTATGCATTAGATTTGCCACCTCAGAAGTGAGACAAATACAATCTTTTATACTTCTACCTTGCACGAAACCTTTTTGCTCCTTAGAGATGATGTGAGTAAGAACCCTAGCTAAGCGGTCTGCCAAGAGTTTTGAGATAATTTTAAAATTGAAATTAGCTAAGGCGATGGGTCTGTACTGCTCGATACGATCCGCCTCCTTAACTCTGGGAATCAGCACCACAATATTAGAATTGTAATTCGGAATCATCCAACCTTAAGTAAAAAATTGGAGCCTAGCCTTAACCACATCCTCTTTAATGATACTCCAAAAAGACTGAAAAAATAACTGACCAAAATCGTTCGGCCAGCAGCGCTGTCACGGTTAAGACCGAAGGCAGTGTTACGAATTTCTTCCGTTGAAGGGATCATGGTTAGAATCTAATTTGTCGCTCACTAACCACCATGGGTATGGTCTGTTCCAACAAATTATTATCCTGCAAAATAGAACCCGCGTTAAATAAATCAATGAAATGCTGCACAACATGAGCAATAATTTCCTCCTTCAAAGTAATTAATTTGTCTTCCACTTTCAGAGCGTGCAGCGCCTGAGTAACATGACAAATTTTTGCTAAACAGTGGAATCTTTTTGTGTTGCAGTCTCCCTAGGTGTTCCACTTCACCCTATCCTTTTCTCTCCAGAAATCTTCTTCAATCAAAAGTGTATAATCCAAGTTACGTTGCGCCTGCTTCTCAAGGGTTCCAAGGTCATCCGTATGCCCAACTGAGTCTATATTTTGCTGAATCATTTTAAGCTCTGATTCAGCCGCATTCACATTGACGTGTATGTTTCCCAAACAGTTAAAATTCCATTTCTTGACTTTTTATTTAAGCAATTGAAGTTTTTTTGTTAACACGTACATTGGGAAACCAATGACAGTGGTCTACCAGATGGATTCCATGATTCCATTGCAATCCGAATGATTAAGCCATATGCGAAGAAACTTGAACTGCGACATGTGGAGCTCAGCATTACAAGAAAAATGAAGAAGTATGGGATAATGATCAGATCTATGTTTCACCAAAGTGAAACAAACAAGCTTAGAGCAAGAGTCCATCCAATCTTGGTTGCAAATCGCTCTGCCCAGTCGTTTCTGAGTAAAATTTATGCCACTACGACCATTTTACCAGGTGTATTTAGCGCCACTGGTGGGAATATGCAGCAAATGGTTGGTATCGAACCAGTTAGAAAACTCTTGCATCAGACCTCGCGCAGGATTAAATGAACCACTATACTCATGGGAGCCTATAATAGTGTTGAAATCACCAATACAGCACTAGGGCAACTTGTGCTACTGAAAAGTAATACTAAGATTATTCCAAAGATCTCTTATTGCAATGTAGCAGGTGGATGCATACACTGCCGCTATACATAAACGCGTGCGCAAAGCTTTCAAATGTAAAAGAAACACGTTGATTGTCCTTGGAGACCACAACAAGAGATAAAGCAACATCACACAAACACCAAAGATTTGGATTGAGGGAATTCCCGTCATTTACAACAAAGAATTTAAGATTAAGTCGTTCAAGCCAACTACACGGAAAAAGAGAACTATCCATCCAAGGCTCAACTATAATGACAAACTGAGGTCTAGAGCTAACTATAAGCCTTTTCAAAGCCAATTTTGTTGGAGAGTTGGCAATACCTCTCACATTCCAATTTTGTTTTTCATTTTGAACAAGGATCTCATTTTCGCAGTTGTCGCTGCTATCACCATCAACTTGAGTGGTTGCATTTGGATTCAAATTCTCTTCTAATTCGGCCAAAAATTTGGTGTTCTCAACTTGTAGTTGAGGTATTTGTGTTCTAGCTGACTCAATCCCATTAAGGTTATCTTTATCAAAGTGCACGAAATCCCTTTTGGCATCATTATTCTGTCTCCCATTATCCCCCGAATTATCCACTGCGGTGCCTCTTCTAGTTTGAGGGATTTTTGAAGTTACTTTTACACCTTCATCTCCCATTCTCTTACAGTTGGATAAACAATGACCAATCATGTTACAATTAGAGAAAAATGCCAGCAAATTTTTGTATTCAAGTTTAACAAAGAAAGAAAAACCCTTCCTTTCAACCAAAACCTTATAACACAATTCATTGAACATATCCAGATCCACCAAAATGCACACGAAGTGCCCAAATGGCCGTTCAAAACTGCACTTATTTGAAGTGGAATTGATGTGAAGAATAACAAGTGTACTATTTTGCCTCTTGTAATAATAGGAAAAATTCCTCGAATGTCGATCTCGAGGACTGCACAGAATTACTAAGTTCAATTTGTGGTTCAATTAAACAAAAACTAGAGTTTGGGTTTGATTTTCTAAAATAAAATAATTGCGAATAAAATAAATAGATATTAAGGATTGTTTTGACAGATATGAGTAACATGCTAGGGAAGGTATTCTTAAGATTATCTTTCCCTAAGTCCTTAGTGGAAAGGCCTTTAACCTTCTACCCTAATTTCAATGTCCATTTAAATTAGTGTTGAGGTTAAGCATTTAATTATCAAGAACTATTCTGGTTACCAAAGGATTATCTTAGGCCTAGGTGAAATCCTATATAGTATTATTGTTGAGAAAAACCTGAACACGACAAACCCGTTCTACTGTGTTTAGAAAAGTGAAACCCTATTGGTCCGATAGGGAAAAATAATAGATTAATCTGAACAATAAAATCAATGATGAATAAACTATTGAGTTGAATAAAACAAAGAGATCAGTATTCTTAATTCACAAATCAGGGACACCCTCTAGCATTTGGGGATTTAGCTACTCATATTATTCAAAGAAAACAAAAGATAAATTGTAAGCATTACAAGTATTGAGGAGAAATTTGATCTTCAATCCTGCCCGTTCATGAAAATTTCCTTCCATCATAACCCTTGTCTTCTCTAATCTTCTCTTGTGTAATTCTTTGCTGGAAAAAAGTCCCTCATTCCCTTTATCAGAAAGTCTTATATACCAAATAAGGGTTTTCACTACTAACTCAAATTGGGTCAGAAATATAAACTAGGCCCGTAAAGCGATCCAAAACAACTTAATTTCTAAAGTCTGAAACTTCAATGAATTTTTTCGAGGCTTCTATAGTTTGAATTAGCTTCTGACAAAAACATAAAAGTTGTATCTCTTTCTCTCAGCTTTCCAATGATTATTAGAATGCATCGATCAGATTGTCGTAGCTCAAGTTATGAATTTTTTAGTAAAAACTTATCAATCAACACATTAGCTGACACGACCCGTGTCAGACCTGCTAGCGTATTTTTATCATTTGGTGCCAACTTTCTTTATTTCTCAACTAGTCCTACCTGCATGTGAATCAAGATTATGCTAGACTGTATAAACAAACTACTTAAGGAGTACTTCTCAAGATTTAAGTACCATGGTACAAATCTACACGTTAGACTCGTATCTCTGTCATGTTATTTCAAACTTCTTACCCTCAAACCACCATCCTTTTATCTCTATATACTATTTTTGAACTCTATGAGAACCAAGTTCTTGAACAAACAAGAATTTTTGCAAAAATTTGGGAAGAACTTCAACTCGTGGATTTACACAACAATTAACATAGAACCAACAAATAATTCGAAAAGAAAAGAAATAAACCCCCCTAAACTTGAACTAAACATTGACCCCAATATTTTAGAACAAGCTCGAGGAAGGTGACTCACAGAGGGAAATGCAACACGTGTTGTTGCCTCATAGCTTTCACCAGTGAGACTCCCTTTTTATTACTTGCAGAAAAAACTAAATAAAAAACTAAGTTATTAAAAGCGTGGATTGTCTTCCATGAAGCGCTTCGTTTAACGTCGCATGGCTCGACGTTTCACCCCCTTGTTAAGGTGGAATATATGACACAAAGAACACATCATCTTTCTTCTTTCTTTTGTTTGGTAGCATTCCCATGAACTTAAATTATAGATGATGTTGCTTCCAAATTATTTTCCAGCTTCATTTTATTGAACAAGGCATAAATGACATCCATTACTTTGTCAATTTCTTGTCTGTCATCAGCCTTGTTGTGAAAATAATTTTTAGGGAGACTCTTCTGTTGAAGATTTTCTGGTTGGATGTCCACATCTTCACAAATTATGAAATTTTTAGTATCATCCAAAACTAGATCATCTTCAAGTTTCCTTATTTCTTCTTCCACATCCTTCTTATTTACCTCAAATTCTTATATTCTTACTGCACCCCTTTCATCTGATGTCATGCATTTTTCTTCTGGTCTCACATCTTCTTCTTCCACCCGTAACTTCCGCCAAATTCTTACCTCCCTCCTATATGCTAAAAAAATTGCAGTCGCCTCTTCCCAAGTTAGTCCTGAATCAGGCGACCAACATGCAGGAGATATAGGTGGCAATGTATCAAAATAATACATGACTACAAAACTCAGAAATTTTATTAGTAGGAAAGTATAGAAGAATTCATGAAGCAAAAATAATCAGACCCTCTTTTTTTTATAATAAAATAAAATTCAAATATAAAAATAATAATTAAAAAAAATAGAAAAATCGGAAACAAAATTTTAGTTGACGAGCAACAAAATTTTAATTGAACTTAAATTACACTCAATAACTAGGCAGTCCCCGGCAATGGCGCCAAAAACTTGATGGGAAAAATAGCAAGTGTACTATTTTGCCTCTTGTAATAATAGGGAAAATTCCCCGAACGTCGATCTCAAGGACTGCACACAATTACCGAGTTCAATTCGTGGTCCAATTAAACAAAAACTAGAGGTTGAGTTTGATTGGCTAAAATAAAATAACTGCGAATAAAATAAATAGATATTAAGGAATGTTTTGACATATATGAGTAACATGCTAGGGAAGGTGTATGATTTGCCACAAGATAACTTCACTCTTTGATCTTTTCAACAAGTTCATATCCTTGATTACCGATTCTTAAGATTATCTTTCCCTAAGTCCTTAGTGGAAAGACCTTTAATCCTATACCCTAATTTCAATGTCCATTTAAATTAGTGTTGAGGTTAAGCGTTTAATTATCAATAACTATTCTAGGCCAAGGTGAAATCCTATATAATATTATTGTTGAGAAAAACCTTAACACGGCCGACCAATTCTACTGTGTTAAGAAAAGTGAAACCCTATTGGTCCGATAGGGAAAAACAATTGATTAATCTGAACAATAAAATCAGTGATGAATAAACTATAGAGTTGAATAAAACAAAGAGATCAATATTCTTAATTCACAAATCAGGGACAACCCCTAGTGTCACACCCCAAAATTTACCCTATGTTTATTCACATCTTTTTTTCTTCTCTAAACCGTTATAACGGATGCTTCCTACGGAAAGCCATATCAATCCCTCAAAATTCGGTTGTTGGGTCTTAAAAGTGTTTTTAATATATAGTACGTTCTCTAAGCTTTCCAACGATACCAACTATGCCTAAATTGGAGTTACGGTTGCAAAGATATGACCAAAACAATTTTAAATAAAAAATCACCTTCTATTTTCACATAGTATGTGTCGACGCATAAGCTTATGTGTCGACGCATAGCTTTAAAATTTTCATTTTTTCTGTTTTCACACAATATGTGTCGACACATAAGCTTATGTGTCAACACATAGCTTTTAAATTTTAAAATTTTCTGTTTTCAACACAGTATGTGTCGACGCATAGCTTTAAAATTTTCATTTTTTCTGGTTTGACACAGTATGCATCGATGCATACATGTTATGTATTGATGCATAACCACTTGTATTGATGCATACATGTTATGTATTGATGCATAGCCACTTGTATTGATGCATACATGTTATGTATTGATGCATAACCACTTGTATTGAGGCATACATGTTATGTATTGATGCATAGACCTATGTATCGATGCAAAATGGTATGTATCGACAAAAAAGGCATATGAATCGATGCATGGATATATGTATTGATGCAAGATGGCTTTTAAACCCTTTTGTCTGGACTCAACGAACGTATGAGTCGACTCATGCTCATTTGGATCAAAATTGTGGATTGGAATTATGGATTGACTTGAAATTAGAATTGAACGCATGTTCTAATCAACGCTTCACCGTGATTTGTCTTAACCATTGATACTAGTTTGTGGAATTTGGTTTCCAACGTATGTTTACAAGAACTACGGAGAAAGAGATTGCATTAGTAGTAAACCAAGAATTCAAATTGATATAATTCTCCACTCTTGTATTCATGAAAGTTGAGAGTTTTCAAATTACTCTAAGTTTTAATATGCAAGATTACCCATTTACCAAGTTGGAATCAAATTCTAACTCAACATTCAATTGGAAATTTATATTCACTTCAAGAAAGGTTTCAAGCTTCAAACATTTTTTGTTCAAGACAACAACAAGTTACAATTTAGCCATTGGTTACAATTACAAAATTTCAAGTTTACAAAAACTATTTCAAAGAAGTTTCCTAGGATTTATAAGAAGAGTTTGATATTCAATTTCTTGCTCCATGGACCATTTTCTTGCAAATTCTTCGGTTGGTTAGCCTTTCCATCTTCGTCCACATCTCACCATCATTCAATGTTACATGAAAGCAAGAAAAGAAAGCATGATTAGTAGTTATAAAATCAAACATAAACCATAATTTCAAAGAACTTTCAACCTCATCATTAGGATTAGTGTTAGGAATCATGTTTTAAAGGCTTAATCGTGTTCAAGCAATCGAGCCTCAGAACTTTAAAGTTCTTTCGCCGACCATAATCTCCTTTTGCAAATCACAAACTAAGTTTGGTTCACAAAAGGAGGTGTGAAGAGGAAAATCAGAAATAGCATCATGTTTTCCAAAGCAAGCAAAAAGTCCAGCCCACAACAGTTTATCAACACAGTTCCAGAAATTGGTTCAACCCAAATGCAAAGTCAATAGAATATCAGTAGGCAGCAAGCATCATAGCATACGAAGTATGATTAACAACATACAGGGCAGCAGGCAAAAGGGATCATTTTCCACACAAAGGTACCATGGTTATCAACATTTAGAGTAAAACATTTTACCCAAAGGCAGCAGAAAGCATAGCAGAGTCAACAGACCAACAAAGCCAAATAAAATGTCAAGTATAAGCAGCAGGGTTATAACTAAAGGGGCAAGGCAAGTAATGCTAGCAAGACAGTATAGCAGCAGTATCAGAAAAAAGGAAAGTGATGGTTCCAAAGGCAATTTTTCACCAAAGGTGAAAAGGAGTAAAAGTAACAAACAACCAGCTTAATTATAATAGAGAGTTCTCAGTTAGAAAAGGGAAGGATATCTGTTCTTAACAAAAACAGTTTTCAAAAACCACAGCAAGAGAAACCAAGAGATATCTGTTCTTAACCATAACAAATTCCATTATCAGAACAAGAAAAACCAGAAAAACCAATCAAAAGAATAGTTCACATAGCATCTGTTCTGGAGCCAAGTTCAAAAAACCACAGCAAAAAACAAAAGTGCAGTATCTGTTCTAAACAAACAAGAGAAAAAACCAGAGCCAATCTCAAGAGCAAAAAATCAAGAAACATGGTAACTGTTCTAAGCCAAAACCAAAGTATACATCTGTTCTAAACCAGAGAAAAAACGTGAGCCAAGACCAAAACAGAACATCTCAAACCCAACAGTCATCGTTCGTATCACAGCCAAAATAGAACATCTCAAACCCAACAGTCATCGTTCGTATCACAACCAAAACAGAACATCTCAAACCTAGTTTCTCATCATTTTCCTAACCCTAACCCTTCAGAAATTGAAAGAGGCAAAGAGATAGCAATCAAAAGGCATTACCCGATTTCCTTCGGAGGAGGAGGGTTGCGATGGGTCGCCGTCCTTCTTCCTCTTCCGTTTCCCTCATCACCATGCACGATTCCGATTCTTCCTTTTTCCAGTAAGGCAACCTAAGAAAACCATGAAAAACAACGTGAAAGCGAGAATATTAGAAAGCCATGAGTGAACAGAATCGAGAGAGAGATTAGTGTTCTATCAGAGAGCGATTGAGAAAGAGAGATGGGTTTCCATCAGGAAACGTTCGAGAGAGAAAAGAATGAGCATTTCTGGGTAAGCATCATGAGAAGAAGATGAGTTTTTCTTTTCTGGGTTTTGAGAAGCGAGAGAGGAAGATGAGAGAACATGTTTCACGAGAGAGAAACAGATGAGTGGTCTCTCCTTCTTTCTTTTTTTTTTTTGTTTTTATTTTTTAATTAACATAATAATTTGTTTTTTAGTTAATTATTTTTAGTTTACAATTAGTAGTATAGGTGTTTTAGTTGGGTGGTGACAAGTGTCACCACCTTAGTCTTGTTTATTTTATTTTTTTAGTCAATCTTTATTTTTCTTTTAACATTTTTGGTAAATAATATTACACCATCTCTACCATTGGGATTTTGGAGAAGAGAGATCCGACGCACCAGATGGCCAGCACATGATGAACTGTTGCGGACCAATCAACAAGATCAGATGGATTTCTTTTCGCACTCCCAGAATCACTGCATACAGGCTAACTCTAAAATTTTGTATTTTAAATTAATTTATTTTTATATAAATGGTAATTTTTTTGCGATGTACTAAATAAAAATTAGCTCTGATAGTTTTTATTTGATGACTTATCGATTAAACTATTAGTTGATTTTTCATCAAACAAAAAAATCATTTCTAATTATTATTTAAATTTCCGATTGTATTGTATGATAATTGTCTGTTTATTCGCTCATTCGGTATTTATTCACCATTGTACACTTCGCACACAACTAACATTAAAATTAATCCGATTCTGCTTCGATTGGCTCATAGGCCGATTTCTTAAAGGGCCTCATAGTTGGGGATGGGCATGGCCATCCTCACGAGGTTAACTAAATCCCTTGTTGCTTTAGTTAATCATAACCCAAAAATAACATTGGTCTATATACCAATTTTCCATGCACCAGGGTCTCATGGTTGGGGATAGGATCACCTATACTCACGAGGTTAATTAAGTCCATATACTTAATTAACCATAAACTGACTCCATTTCTCACGCATCGAGTTCTAAAACGCTTTCACAATTAAATTACAAACCTCGATCCAACGTCGAGTGCATTTTCAAATTTCTTTTTCATGATAAAAACTCAAGTGCTTAAATCATTGGATGCTAGTCCAATTGTTTAAACACTTGTAAAAAAAAAGAAGAACTTTGAGTCTTTAAATCGTTGGATGCTAGTCCAATTGTTTAAAGATTCTTAATAACGTGAACTTTGTTTCACTTCACTCTTTCATAAGAAAACTTTTGGGATGATAGACGACTCGTTGGGCATTGAGCTCATCCTGTTTCTAGTATTTGAATCGTAGGATGCTAGTCCTATTGTTCGATACTTTTCACCCACCTAAAAATCAATTCAACTCACTCAAGATCCTTTTCTCGCTCATATGCGATAATCAAACTCTTTTCCGACAAAGAGTGTGCAATAGCCATTTCAAACACGAACGAGGACTTAAGCTTTTCAAACAAACTAAACAAGTCCAAGTTCAAGCATTTGAAATGTCTAATGCACGATTTTTTCTTATAAAATCAACACAACCAACTTAAAACCTTTTTTAGAGGAACTACAGAGTTTTGACTTTCCCATTGCACAAGGGAATACGTAGGCACACGGTTCCGAAACCGTGCCAAACTCAAAATAATAATAAACAATTTCCGTTTCTTTTATTTTCCGATTATAACTTAGAAATTAGCAAATATACACACACAAATCCTTAGAACTAAACGGGTCCCATCGAGTACGATGGATGTAAGGGGTGCTAATACCTTCCCCTTGCATAACCGACTCTCGATTCCATGTCTTTTGGTCTAGTAGACCTCCTTATCCACATCTGTGGGGTTTTATCTATATTTTCCCGTTCCTTTCGGAACAAATAAAATTAGGTGGCGATTTCACTTGTTTTCGAAATTTAAATGATTTTTTGAAAATATCGAGTTGCTTCAGTTGGCGACTTCACTGGGGATATTTTTAAAGTTATTTTTGACTAAGCGAGTCAACCCTAATTTAGTTCTTCGCATGTGTGTTGTGTTTGTTTATTGCTTTGATGTTATTGCCTATTATTTATTATCCTGTTGATGTTTATTGATATTGGGAATTTATTGGTTACGGTTAATAGATAAGCCAAATACCCAGGCTTCTAGGAAACATTTAAGCTTAGAGTGGTTGAGTAACTTAGGTCCATTGGACATCCGTGTTCCTTGGATCGACGTGAAGACCACAACTTAGAGTTGGTCGTTTTAAGGGAATTGTTGCACCGTATGCTAGTGCGGGACAACAATTTCTAGACAAATGGCCTATAACTCTAAGTATTAGGATGTCCAAAACTGAAACCAACCGCTCAAAGGTTTTTTGAGTATCCCTTTAAGAGCCGTTTCTTGGAGTATACTTTTGAAGATACTATTGTCATGGCAATAATATTTTTAAAAGGGGATCTGAGACTCCGAGAAACATTTAGCAAAAAAACATTAGAACCAACCTTGTTTGGGGAATTGTTGGGTAGGCGTCGAAACCATGTTTGACTAGTCGGTGACCTATCGTGCGATCTACACTGTTATTGGATTCCAGCTTAACTCATTTGCATTGCATTTTTGCATTAATCATTCATGTTTCATCATATTTGTTGCCATTTTCAGGTATCTTTAAAAGACTCGTTCTTGAAAGTAATTAGACTGTGCAATGGATTCCGACAGAAAGAACAATCCTCATATCAATTTCAAAATTCCGAACATTCAAATATTGTTGAGGATTAGGGGAAAAGTGAAGCATGATCAATTGAACAACTTTCATACCAGATATGGGTGGATTTTGGAGCTTTTGGATATTGACATTGATCACAACGCTCTGAAAGCTTTGGTAAAGTTCTTTGATCCTTCTCTGAGGTGTTTTACATTCCAAGATTTCCAGATGGTCCCAACAATTGAAGAGTTCGAAAGATTGTTGAATTGGCCTTTGAAAGATAGTGTGCCTTTTACCAAGTTGGGGGAGGGTGTAGACGCAAGTGATGTAGTAGCTGCTTTGAATCTTCCGATCCGAGAGATAGGGCCAATGTTAGTTGAAAGAGGAATTCCCAGGAGTTTTTTAGAGAAAAGAGCTGAAGAGTTGTCAGTGGGGGAAGAAAATTGGATATCATTCAGTGCTATTCTAGCCTTGCTGATCTTTGGGGTGGTATTGTTTCGGAGCCATGATGATGAGTATGTGAGTCAGCCTGCAATCAGTGTGTTTCTTTCAGAGAATCCTGTACCAGCTTTACTAGCAGATATGCTCATCAACATTCATACTCGATACACCAAAAGAAAAGGAGTAGTGATGTGTTGTTCCACCTTGCTCTATTCATGGTTGAAGTCCCATATTCCTCAACGAGGGCCTTGGGTTAAGATCTTGGAGAATTTGATTTGGTCTCAAAAGTTGGCTTCTTTTACTGATAGCGGTGTTTTTTGGTATTCTCCAAATTGGTATACGTGGGAGGTCATCACTCACTGTGGGGCATTTCCTAACGTTCCACTAATTGGATCCCAAGGATGCATCAATTATAATCCTAGGTTAGTTCTCAAGCAATTGGGATGTCCTATGGAAACTGCACCGAAGGAGGAATTTCTGAAAGAGCTTATCTTGCTAGATTTTGGAAGAGAGGATCTTGGTTTGTTGAAGCAAATACAGAAAGCTTGGACCCAAGTTCACAGGAAGGGTGCAGAGCTCAGAAAAAGAGGAAATGGTGATGGAGAACCGTACGAATCCTGGATATCTAGAAGGGTTATGGAGGTAAAATTGTCGTTCACTGTGGAAGTTCTGTTTGATGTGCCAGAACCTGAACTCACTCACGTCCCTATTGAGGAGTTCAACAAACTCCAACTCACTATTACAGAGATGAAAGCTGAAGAGGGTCGACAACCAGCAATCCTTACCCGTGTCGCTTGAGAAAGGGATGATTTGATGCAACGCCTCAAGGAAAGAGATGATGAGCTACTAAAGAGTCAAGAGCAGGTAGAAAGAGAAAGGAAAGCGAAGTTCCGTGTGAAAGATAATCTGGATGCCACAAATTTTGAGTTAAGGGAATTCAACCGTAAGCTAGCCAAGGCTGAACAACAAAGAGGGAAAGCTTATGCAGATGAAGAGCGAGCTATCAAGGCAAAGTCTAACTTGAATACAACTCTTACCACTCAGATCCAAGAGTTAAAAGCTGCACTAAGGAACATTGAATCTAGTTTGGCGCGTGAAACTCGCCTCAAAGAAGAAGCTCGCATGGCATGTAATGTGGACTCTGAAGAATTGGCACAGAAGATTCAAGCGTTGGATACTGCAAGAGACCTTGTAGCCCGATGGAAGGCATCTTATGGGGAATTGGAGGTCCAGTGTGAGGGATGGTAGGAAGAAGCCCGACGTCAGAATGAACTTTGGGTGAATAGGGAAGAAATCATTTTTACCTTAGAAGAGCAAAACAAGAGTTTGTATGACAACTACTCAGGCTTGATGCAATTCTGTAGACATCTAATGGTGGAGGTCCCATGGAGGCTTCAATCAGCTGTTGAGGATCTAGAGGAAGATCGAGTACCCCTGGCAGTGGAGTACTTCATTTATCTTTGCGAAGATATGGTGGAGCGATTCCAAAAGGAGATAAGAGAGTTCAAACCCCGAAGAGGACAACATTTCTGATCTTTTGTTAGCTTTATGTACTTTTCAGCTCCATTGTATCTGTTAGACTAAAAGCAGACCTACGAGTCTTGCTCTTTATTTTCTCTATAAAGACTGACGTTTGTATTTCAACTATTATGTTTGGAATGAAGGAGCTGATTATCCATTTGTTTATGCTGATTATTTACAAGTGAATGAGTCCGATAAAGATCCTTGGGAATGGGAACATGATCATAAGCATTTTTCATTAACCATACATAATCATGCATTTTTTTTATTAAAAAGGGGATGCCAAGCTCATTCCATTTCCTCTCATCCAGATTCAAGATGACTACCCGACATCCGTACGGAACCAGAGCCAACTCGAAGAGAGCAATGGATCAGTATCAGACAAGACAGATGGCCATGCAAGATGACATCGACACTTTGAAGTCCAAGATGGACCAACTGATGGAGATGCTGACGGCTCAACATGCGAGAGAGGAGGAGCGAGCCGCTTCCGCTGCTGCTGCTACCGCCGCCGCCGCTGCTAATGCCGCCGTTGCTACAGCAAACAATGCAACTGCTACCGTTCCTCCCGTTGTTACCGGAAATGTGGGAACCCTTCGAGGTGGTGGCAATGCCCCATTTCCAGGAGTGCAAGCACCTAATCCGCCACTCTATGAGATGCCTACCGACTTCTTCAATGGAGTTAACAATCAAGGTACTACTGCTACAGCGCATGTTGCTACCCAGACTATGGGAAATGATGAGCAAGAGCAAGAGGAGGATGAATAGGAAAATATTTGGTCTACGACTCCTCAAGCCGAGGAGAACCAACAAGACGATTACATGAGACAGTTTTATCAGAACGTGGCACCTGTGGGCAATCCGACTCCTTTCCAAGATATAGTCGCCTAGAAGATGTGCAAGGAGCTAGCCGAACAAGTGAAGGAGCTGAGAGGGAAAAATGTTGTTGGCATGAGTGTTGTGGACATGTGTCTTGTCCCTGATGTTGTCATTCCACCAAAATTCAAAGTGCATGACTTTGAAAAGTATAAGGGAGTGAGTTGTCCGGATAGCCATCTAAGGATGTATTGTCGCAAGATGGAGGCACATGTTAAGAACAACAAGTTGATGATTCATTGTTTTCAAGATAGTCTCTCAGGGGCGTCCTTGGATTGGTACATGCAACTAGAGAAGTCGAATATCCGCTCTTGGGATGATTTGTCTAACGCCTTCTTTAAGCAGTACCACTTCAACACCACTATGGCCCCCAATCGTGTGCAACTTCAAAATATGTCTCAGAAGGAAAGAGAATCTTTTAAAGAGTATGCTCAAAGGTGGAGGGAGGTAGCCTCGAGGGTTCAACCAGCTTTAGCAGAAAGAGAATTAAATGATCTGTTCATGGGAACATTGCATGTGCAATATTACGAGCGATTGATTGGAAGCACTTTTTTTGATTTCTCCAATCTAGTGATGATGGGCGAGAAGATTGAGGAGGGTTTAAAGACCGGTAAGATTTCTAGAGGGAATACAAGAGCGTCTACAGTGAAGAAGCCGTTCAACGGCTTTAAGAGGAAGGAAGCCGAAGCCAATGTCGTGTGTGAATCAAGGGGTAAAGGAATGGGAAGACAGCCGTGACACCCCAATTTAATTCAATATTTAATAAGTGAGAATTAATTATTTAATTGATTAAAGTCTTAAATATTTAATTCATTTGGATTAATTGGATCATTTAATGAGGAAAGGTCTGGAGGTGTGCAGAGTAAATGGTGGGTGTGAGAGTAAATCACTCTACTAATTACTAGGTATTGATTAATTATTTTATAATAATATTAAAAGGAAATATAAAAGGAAAAGAAAGGAAAAAGAGAAGGTTTTTGGAGAAATCATTTCACGTAGAGTTGGAGAAAGAAGAGAAGAGAGGAAAAGCCAACGCCGAGAGAAACCGAAGAATCATCGCGAGGTAAGGGGTGATTTTGTTTGGTTAATATGTCTTATGGGTTTTGGGAACCAATGGGATGATTGGGTATGTTAGGAAATGGAATTATAGGTTTATAGCATGAAACCCTAAGTTGTGTCAGTGTATGGAAGAATTGATCAGTAGTGTGTCAGATGACTGATAGGGATGTGTAAATTATGTTGTTTGATGTTAAAATGGCGTAAAATGGCTTTAGATTAGTGTTCCCAATATTACAATTCGTGTTTGAGAGTTTGGAAATGGTTATGGATGCATAAAGCTGTCAAAAATAACAGATTTTGCTGTTACAGGTCGTGGAAACCGGTTCCCTGTGGGGAGGAACCGGGTTCCAGTTGTTAAAACTTCAAAATTTGGCATTTTTGTACGTGGGAACCGGTTCCCTGTGGGGAGGAACCGGGTTCCCCATACAATTTTCCAGGAGCGTGTTTTTCAAAGATTGTGGGAACCGGGTTCTCCCAGTGAGGAACCGGTTACCACTGTGTATTTTTCCAAAATTTCTAAAACTTCAAAAATTCATATTTTCTAAACCGTGACTCCGATTCGAGTGCCGTTTTCGGCGTTATTTCATAAATTTAAAATTCTACCTCTTGGAAAGGAAAAATATTATTTTCTCAAAAATTATTTTAAAAGAGCCGAGTTCCCGATTTTTGAAAGTATGGATTGAATTACGGATGATGGGTAATAAATACGAATGGTCAGTGTACCGGATGAGAGCTAATGCACACCCTGCTATATTTGATATTCATTATGATTTGAATGTGATATGCTGATGAATGGGCACTGTGTGAAATGTATTGATGTTATGATCAGTGGAATAATGTGGCATGCTTTTATGATTGCATGCATATACATTTGTTAATTGGTTCATTCCCATTGTGCGGAAGTGAGCTTGCAGAGCCAATAGACTTACCTGGTTGGAGGTAGTGAGGCTAGATTCTTGACCCAATGGTGGTGGGCGAATCATGGATTACACTTTCCACGAGTAAACGGAGCAGTGGGTGAACGCGGTTCACGTTTTGGTACCACATGCATAGAGTCTGCATTGCATATGGAATTGTAACATGTTAGGATGTTTTCCAGTGTTGCAATTGCCATTGTTTGATATATATATACATGATCATTGTGTGAACTGTTTTCTTTATTGTTTATGATCTTGTGTTGGTTGATGAACTAATATATTCGATTATTCTGTTGGACCTAAGAACGTATAATACATATTATATTGAATTGAAATCTCACCCTTACTTTAACCATTTCAGATCCGAAGTGATTAGCCGCTTGGAGTCGGTGAGGATAGCTCTCTAGATTCGAGTCAGTTCATTAGTCCGCGTGTCAGTGTCGTGCTCTGGTAGATGTAACACTGGGGAAACGATTGTTTGGAATCCTTTAATGGATATTTTAATAGTTTTGAATCATGTTGATTTATTATCTTGGAATGACTATTGATTGATATTCGGGATTTAATTATGTTTCATTTCCGCTGTTAAACATAATTTTGAGTATGATTTAATTGATGAATATTCTTCAGTGAAAGCATGACGCTGTTTGGTCAAATTTTTATGATTTAAATTGTGACGCCTCTTAATTGTGGATAAACTCTGATTATTTAATTCTATAAAACGCGGGTATTTAGAAGGGGTGTTACAATAGTGGTATCAGAGCATAGTCGGTCTTGTCTTAGTGTCGTTATCCCTTTCAGTATGCGACTAGTGTAAGTAACACTGTCGATACTTGTGTGCTGATTGTTCGCGTTAAAAGTTGACGCGCTAGAGGATTCGAACGTGAATTCGGATTCTCTGGCTCGGAACGATTTACTCTTTTGATTTGTTTATAAAGATGTCGCGAGCATCAAGCTTTATTATTTTCAACACAAGAAAGATGATTTAATGATTATGAAAAAGGGGAAAGCTGTAATACCCTCAATTGATATTGATATGCGTAATGACTAGCGCAAACTAGACGCAACGCATTGGGGAGATTCTGAGTAAGGGGGATTGTTATATAAAGGGAATAGATGGAGCACCCTAAATATATATAGTTATCTATAGCTTTATATATGAATATGTTTGATATGTTTGTGTGTTTTAATTGCTATTTCTATGATTGGGAAAGTTTCTCCTTTGGGATTTTAAGAATGATAGATTATGTGGGATCCTAGGTTTTGTTATTATTGTGCTCGCAAAGATCTGTGGATCTTCTGCATACATATCCCCTAGTGGGAATCAGAGCATTTGTAGCTCGGATCTAAAGGGTTATATGGTTTGTTTGGTCTGAGGGAGAAAGAAATTTGCTCGCCAAGGATGAGACCTTGTGCCTACGTATTCTCAAAAGGATGTTGAGAAAGTCAGAGCAATCGTAGTTCCCACTTATGCTAGTGGAAAGCAACGGGATGTTAGTAAGAGACAGACAAATGTCATCTTAATGAAAAATGTATCTAATCTATTTCATCACATACATTTTGAAAAGGTTTGGTTGATTAAAATCTTTCGTCGTAAGTATTAGGTGCTTTGCTTGAGTGTACAAGCGTTACCACTTACATGTTTAAGAAAGATGTTTGAAAAAGAAGATGATTGAATCTTTTAACTGTAAGTATTGGGTGTTTTGCTTGAGTGTACAAGCGTTACCACTTACAATTAAGAGATGTTTTTGTTTGAAAAGAGTTTTGAAAAGTTTTTGACTGTATGTGATGTGATAGATGAGATACTTCTTCCATAGAGATGATAAATGTCTAAATCTCAAGGAGAAATTGGTTGGATTAAAGGGATGCTTTTAAGAAGCCCGTGGGTCCTTGTATTGTTAGCCCAAGAGAAGGCATTCCGAGGGTCATCGAGGGTCATCGAGGGTCCTTGTATGAAGCTCAAGAGGAAGCTATAGGGTATGGCTGGCTTTGTGTTTAAAAGGGATTTCACCGAGAAACCATCCTTTTGGAATTAAGAGCAATTTCACCGAGAAATTTTACTCTCTGGGGATTTTGAAAGTGATTTCACCGGGAAACCATCCTTTCAGGGTTCTATCTTAGCGCGGGTGATTCTTTGTATTAGAAGCCCAATAGGAGGCTGTTAAGAGATTTCCTGTCTCTTTCATTGTATGATGCCCAAGAGAAGGCTAAACTCAATGAGGAGTTCTTTTGAACGAAGCCCAAGAGGAAGCTGACTCAACAGGGGAATGTTGCCTTATATGAAGCCTAAGCGGAGGCTAAACTCAGATGAATGAGTTTTTCTTATATGAAGCTTAAGAGGAGGCTAACTCTGTGGGGAGAGTTATTTTGTATGAAGCCCAAGCGGAGGCTAAACTCATGCTGGTGATGAATTATCTTGTATGAAGCCCAAGCGGAGGCTACAACTGTGGGGAACCTATTGGTTAGTCTAATTGTTATGTTGTAATTAGACAGTTGTATAAACAAGTGTGTGTGTGTGTGTGATATGTATTCACAGGAGTTTATGAAGGAAATATAAACAATGCATGATGTTTATTTACAGAAGTTTATGAAATATAAACAAGTGTCTGTGAAACGAACGTTTAAAACGAGCGTAACTTGATTATTTACAAGTTTGAACTGTGTACAAGGAAGTGAATATGTACACAAACGAGTATTTATGTACAGAGAAAATGAGGATGTACATAGGAAGGTTGGGACTTACACCATAAGGGAGGCCCATTGGTTTGAAAGCAGTTTCACAGGGAATAATGCTCCTTTCAATACCAATGGTATTCAGTGTATATACAGACGAAACAGAAACGACTGATCAAAGTTTATCTGTAAAAGGCATCTGTATTATGTACAGATGAAAGTTTGTATGAAAAAAGAAATTGATATGTACAAGGAAAAAGTATGTACATAAAGAATGTTGGTTTGTGTATACACAAGTGAAGTGAAAAACAAACGATCGGAGTTTGTCTGTACTTGAGTATAAAAGGTATCTGTGTTATGTACAGATAAAAATTTGTATGTATTTGAAGAGAGTTTGATATGTACAAAGAAATATTATGTACATAAAAGAATGTTATGGGACTTACACCGTGAGGGAGGCCCATTGGTTTGAAAGCAGTTTCACAGGGAATAATGCTCCTTTCAATACCAATGGTATCGGTGTATAAACAAACGAATGAAAACAAACGAAAGAAATTTGTTTATGTTTGAATATTGATAATGATGATTTGAGTATGTACAAGTAAAACTAAATATGTACATAAAAGAGTTGGGACTTACACCATAAGGGTGGCCCATGATCGCTTGAGAAATTCGAGAGAAAACGAATTCGGTTTTATCGTTTAAATCGGATCGATCATGGTAAAAGATATAAGTTTGATGAAATGTTTTGAAAAATGATTTGAAAATGTTTTGAAATGTGAGGTTCATTTATGAGAAGTTTTGAAAAAAATCGGAAGTCGAAAACTTGAAAATTTCACCTTAAAAGGAGGTTTGAAAAAAGTGCTCAGAACGTCGTTTTCAGCTCGATTAAAATATAATCAGATGAAAGTTTTTTCTGAAAATTGTTGCACTATCATAAAATAGATGTATTTATTGACAAGTGTTCAAAAAATCACCTTAAAATAAGGAGTTTTGATTGGTCAAAAAAATTGTGAAAGTTTTGTAAAAAACATGAAAAATTGGAAAAGTTTGAAAAAGAAATGGTCCTGATGGGAGTTGAACCCATGACCATTGGGTAGCACACGTGGCAGAAAACCTTAAGGGCGAGCAAGCTACCACTGAGCCAAACGCGTGTTTGTGTTTAGTGGACCAAAACACGTGTAAACATGATATTGGAAAGTTTTAAAAATTTAAACTCAAGAACACGCGCGCAAGCTATGTTCTTCGTTTTGATCTTCAGATTCATCAATTCCAGCTACAATCTTCGTTTCTCAACGAAATTGGACGAAGTAAAAATGAAACTTGCTCGATTTTAAACAACGAACACAATGGTACTTGTTAATTGTATTTATTTTAAGCCCAGAATGTTTTAAGTTTTGAAGAACACTATGAACCCTAAACTGAAAATTTCAAATTAAATGATGAATAGTTGATGATTCTTTGATTTTCTTGAGGGCTTATGATCGTGTTAGGTGCAGAAAGAGATCGGCCAAGAGTTTTTTTGTTTAAGTTCAAAGAATTGTGATATCCCAGTTCGTGTTCTAACCTGTGTAAGTGGATATCGAATTCAATGCAAGAGTGTTTCTAGAGCCTGTTTCTTGATCATTTGAGCATCAGCGACATGTATGGAAGCTAAATGGATGATCTGCACTTCTTGAATCAAGATGGATCGTGCTACACAAGTCCACCTGCATAAGCTCAAAAATGGAAACTAGAAATCGTGTTAAAGCTGTTACAATTGCTTGCTATTGGTTTGGATCATCCTATGAGGTTCAGGGATGATGTTTGAATGATCACAACACAAGTTAACCAAGTCTAGCATGGAATTCGATAGTTATGGCAGTTTGGACAATTTTGAAAACATGAAGTTCAATTCTGACTTTTACTTGTTCTTGTGGTGATTTTAATGTTCAAACAAGTTTCAAATGGATTTCAAAGCATGTTAGACACCAAAGTTTATCATGGTTTTCACTGAATTTAAAAATTGCAAGTTTGCTCAAAATGTATTATGTTTCTTGATTTTGAAGAAAGAAGTGAGAAAGCATAACTTTGCAATGCTTTGGTGTGGTTTTAGACTTGAAATGTGATCTATTTATAGGCCAAAAGATTCTGAAATGTTAGGCAAGAGTACATGGCAATTGGTGAATCAAGGATGCCTTAAGGGGTAAGAATGACATTTGTAAAGGAAAAGGAAGTTTCCTTTTTTAACCATGTGCTATTTTTACTTTGATCCTATCTCATCTTAATTATTACTTCCAAGCTGATATTTATCAGTTCAACAATCCATTTGGCATGGTTGCAAGTGGTCTAAATGAGAAAATCACAAAATGACCTATAATTTGATGTTTTGGATTTTGAAAATCAAGTTCATGAAGCCTTATGTTTCAATTTCAAAAGTATAGCTAGACTCCATGGATTTGAGAGTTCTTGGACATTTTGGAAAGCTTGTTTCACAAGCTACAACTTTCATGTTTTGAGTTTTTTCCAATTCAAATTGGAACTAGGTGAAAAAATGGCATGAAGTTTGGAAAAAATAAGAAATTTCAACACTTAGAAAATTTTCTAAGTGTTAGAACTTTTGACTTTTTGTTGACTTTTTCAAATTCTTTGATTTTTTATGATCATGATGGATCATTTGAAGTATTTTGATGATTGAAAAAGTTTTGTTTCTGAAAAATTTGACCAAAAGTCAAAGTTTGACTTTTCTGTGTAGATGAAATTTCATCAGATGTTTCTGAAATTGACTGATGAAGTCTGTGAACTTCTGTGATGTTTTGAATCTAGAAATTAGGTCAAGATGTTGTATCTAAGATATAATGACCAATATCTATCCAAAAAAGTCATTTCTTGTTCAAAAAGTCAGAGAAAACTCATGCCCGATCAAAACCCTAATTGGTCGATCCTTGATTGATCTGTGAGAAAAAATGGATATCTGAAGATTGAAGGCTGATGATTTGATCAAGATAGATCAAATGAGGTGAGAAAAACTCAAACCCTAATTGGTTGCCTCTTGAATCAGATGAAAATCTGATGAAACCCTAATTTTGACCTGTGAAATCCACACCCGATTAATGCTGTCTGAGCTGTTAGTTATGCAATGATGCAAAATGTAAAGTGGTATATTAGGTCAAAATTTGGGGTATGACACTGATGTAGATTGTTTTGTAATGTTACAGAACAATGGATGGAAGAGGTAACGGAAGGAATGATGATGCTATTGCTGAGGCTTTGGGAATGTTAGCTGGAGTGATCGGAGGGAATCGCAGGAGTCGCGATTGGTGCCGATGACAATTGGGGAATTTTTAGAGGAATAATCCTCCTTTGTTCAAGGGTGCACATGATCCCGAGGGTGCTCAGAAGTGGCTGAAGGAGATCGAGAGGATCTTCAGAGTGATTGATTGTGCTGAGGGGCTGAAGGTGAGATATGGTACTCACATGTTGGCAGAGGAAGCTGATGACTGGTGGGTTGCTACCAGGACTGAATTGGAAGAAGATGGGATTGCATTGACTTGGGCTGTGTTCAGGAGAGCTTTTCTGAGACGGTACTTTCCTGAAGACATTCGGGGTAAGAAAGAGATTGAATTTCTGGAGCTCAAGCAGGGCAACAAGTCTGTGAGTGAGTATGCGACCAAGTTTACTGAGTTAGCAAAGTATTATGCTAATTATCCTAACGATGCAGATGGAGAATTTTCCAAATGTATCAAGTTTGAGAATGGTCAGCGAGATGAGATCAAGCAAGGTATCAGGTATCAACGTATTAGGAGGTTTCCTGATTTGGTTGACTGTAGTAGGATTCTAGAAGAAGATCTTACTAGTACTAAGGCGAATGCTCAGAGTTATGCTGACCGTAAGGGTAAGAGACAGATGGATCGCGGTAAGCCTTATGATAGGAATAATCATAGATCTGGAGGTTGGAAGAAGCCTAGTGGGGGAGACTCTGGTTCTTCTGGTTCTTCCGTAAAGTGCTACAGATGTGGTGAATTGGGTCACCGAGCTCTTGAATGCAAGGCTGATGCAAGGAAGTGCAACAATTGTGGGAGAGTTGGTCATTTAGCTGCTGAGTGTAGATCCCGAAGAATAACCTGTTACAACTGTGGCGAAGAAGGACACACTCGTCCGCAGTGTACTAAGCCAAAGAAAGAGCAAGCTGGTGGGAAAGTGTTCGCTTTGTCAGGATCAGAGGTTAAGCCGGATGATCGGTTGATTAAAGGTACATGTTTTATTAATGGCATACCTTTAATTGCAATTATTGACACTGGAGCAACACATTCTTTATTTCTTTGGACTGTGCTAAGAGATTGAATCTAGAAATTTCTAATTTGGATGGAAGTATGGTTATTGACACTCCTGCGTCGGGTTCAGTGACTACTTCGTATGTGTGTAGAAATTGTCCTATCGTTATTTTCGATAGAGGGTTCGGTATGGATTTAGTGTGCCTACCTTTAGAACAACTCGATATTATCCTTGGAATGAACTGGTTGGTCTTCAACCAGGTTCATATCAATTGTTTTGAGAAGACGGTTATATTTCCTGAGGTAGCTAAAGTTGAAGATGCGATCATGTCAGTTAAGCAGATGAACTCAGCTGTCAGAGATGGTGCTGTAGTGTTCATGTTATATTCTTCAACGGAAGTGAAAGGGAAGGCTAAGAGTGGTGAGTTACCTGTTGTGAATGAATTTCTAGAGGTGTTCCCGGAAGATGTTAATGAGTTACCACCTGAGCGAGAAGTGGAGTTTACTATAGATTTGATTCCTGGAACTAGTCCGGTGTCGATGGCGCCTTATCGCATGTCGGCATCTGAGTTGTCTGAACTGAAGAAACAGTTGGAAGAGTTATTGGAGAAGAAATTTATTCGGCCTAGTGTTTCGCCGTGGGGTGCGCCGGTGTTGTTGGTTAAGAAGAAGGAAGGTACGATGAGACTGTGTGTTGACTACAGACAGTTGAATAAAGTGACGATCAAGAATCGGTATCCACTGCCGAGGATTGATGACTTGATGGATCAGTTGGTTGGAGCTTGTGTGTTTAGTAAGATTGATCTGAGATCTGGATATCATCAGATTCGTGTTAAGGCGGAAGATATTTAGAAGACTGCGTTCAGAATGAGGTATGGGCACTATGAGTATTCTGTTATGCCATTTGGAGTTACCAATGCACCTGGTGTGTTTATGGAGTATATGAACAGGATATTTCATCCGTATCTTGACAAGTTTGTGGTGGTGTTTATTGACGATATTCTGATCTATTCAAAGGATGATGAGGAGCATGCAAAGCATCTCAGAGTTGTATTGGAATTGTTGAAGGAAAAGAAACTTTATGCGAAATTGTCGAAGTGTGAGTTTTGGTTAAGCGAAGTGAGTTTTCTTGGCCATGTGATTTCCAAGAATGGTATTGCTGTTGATCCTACAAAAGTAGAAGCGGTATCTCAGTGGGAAGTGCCGAAGAATGCTTCGGAGATTCGTAGTTCTCTTGGTCTGGCAGGTTACTACAGGAAGTTCATTGAGGGGTTTTCTAAGTTAGCGTTACCGTTGACTAAGTTAACGAGAAAAGGTCAAGCATTTATTTGGGATGCAGATTGTGAGGAAGGATTCCAAGAATTGAAGAGGAGGTTGACTAGTGCTCTGATTCTGATTTTGCCGAATCCAGAAGAATCTTTCGTGGTGTATTGTGATGCTTCTTTGATGGGTTTAGGAGGTGTTTTGATGCAAGATAGGCAAGTTGTGGCTTATGCTTCGAGACAGTTAAAGACTCATGAAAGGAATTACCCGACTCATGATTTAGAGTTAGCGGCTGTGGTGTTTGTGTTGAAACTATGGAGGCATTATCTGTATGGTTCACGGTTTGAAGTGTTCAGTGATCATAAGAGCCTGAAGTATCTCTTTGATCAGAATGAGTTGAATATGAGGCAGAGGAGATGGTTAGAATTTCTCAAGGATTACGATTTTGGTTTGAATTAACATCCTGGTAAGGCAAACGTCGTGGTAGATGCATTGAGCAGGAAATCCTTGCATATGTCGATGTTAATGGTCCGTGAATTGGATTTAGTAGAGCAATTCAGAGACTTGAGTTTGGTATGTGAGACTACTTCGAATAGTGTGAAGTTGGGCATGTTGAAGCTGACTAGTGGTATCTTGGAAGAGATTCGAAATGGGCAGAAGTCTGATGTTGGTTTGGTAGATAAGCTGACATTGATTAACCAAGGTCAAGGAGGTGAGTTCCGAATTGACGAGAATGGTGTTATGAGATTTGGTGATAGAGTGTGTGTTCCGGATGTTGTTGAGATCAGAAAGAGTATCTTGGAGGAAGGACACCCTAGTGGGTTGAGTATTCATCCCGGTGCTACTAAGATGTACCATGACTTGAATAAGTTATTTTGGTGGCCAGGAATGAAGAAGGAAATTGCCGAGTTTATGTATGCGTGTTTGGTTTGTCAGAAATCAAAGATTGAGCATCAGAAGCCGTCAGGACTGATGGAACCGTTATTCGTTCCGAAATGGAAGTGGGATGGCATTTCTATGGATTTTGTGTCTGGTTTGCCTAGAACAGCAAAGAACTATGATTCTATCTGGGTGATTGTCGATCGATTGACGAAGTCTGCTCACTTTATTCCGATAAGAATGGATTATCCGATGGAGAGGTTGGCAGAATTGTATGTTGAGAAAGTTGTAAGTTTGCATGGTATTTCGTCTAGCATTGTGTCGGATAGAGATCCGAGGATTACTTCTAAGTTCTGGACAGGATTACAAGAAGCGTTGGGTACTAAGTTACGATTGAGTTCCGCGTATCATCCGCAGACAGATGGTCAGACGGAGAGGACGATTCAGTCGTTAGAGGATTTGTTGAGGGCTTGTGTGTTAGAGAAAGGTGGAGCTTGAGATAGCTATTTGCCATTGATAGAGTTTACCTACAACAATAGTTTTCATTCGAGCATTGGTATGGCTCCGTTTGAGGCATTGTATGGTAGGAGATGTCGGACACCGTTGTGTTGGTACGAATCTGGAGAAAGTGCTGTGATTGGACCAGAAATCGTTCAACAAACTTCAGAAAAGATTAAGATGATTCAGGAGAAGTTGAGGACTTCTCAGAGTCGTCAGAAGAGCTATCACGATAAGAGGAGGAAGGATCTTGAGTTTGATGAAGGAGACCACGTGTTTATGAGAGTTACTCCGATGATTGGTATTGGTCGAGCTTTGAAGTCGAAGAAGTTGACTCCGCGCTTTATTGGTCCGTTTCAGATTACTAAGAAAGTTGGGAAAGTTGCTTATCAAATTGCTTTACCGCCGTCGCTTGCGAATTTGCATGATGTTTTCCATGTATCTCAGTTGAGGAGGTACATTGCGGATCCGTCGCATGAGATTCAAGTAGATGATGTTCAGGTACGAGATAATTTGACTGTTGAAGCAGTGCCTGCAAGAATTGAGGATCGAAAAGTGAAGAAATTGCGAGGTAAAGAGATAGCACTGGTACGAGTAGCTTGGGGAGGACCAGCTGAAGGAAATGTGACTTGGGAGCTGGAGAGTCAGATGAAGGACTCGTATCCCGAACTTTTCGTCTAAGGTATGTTTTCGAGGACGAAAACTCTTTAGTGGGGGAGAGTTGTGACACCCCAATTTAATTCAATATTTAATAAGTGAGAATTAATTATTTAATTGATTAAAGTCTTAAATATTTAATTCATTTGGATTAATTGGATCATTTAATGAGGAAAGGTCTGGAGGTGTGCAGAGTAAATGGTGGGTGTGAGAGTAAATCACTCTACTAATTACTAGGTATTGATTAATTATTTTATAATAATATTAAAAGGAAATATAAAAGGAAAAGAAAGGAAAAAGAGAAGGTTTTTGGAGAAATCATTTCACGTAGAGTTGGAGAAAGAAGAGAAGAGAGGAAAAGCCAACGCCGAGAGAAACCGAAGAATCATCGCGAGGTAAGGGGTGATTTTGTTTGGTTAATATGTCTTATGGGTTTTGGGAACCAATGGGATGATTGGGTATGTTAGGAAATGGAATTATAGGTTTATAGCATGAAACCCTAAGTTGTGTCAGTGTATGGAAGAATTGATCAGTAGTGTGTCAGATGACTGATAGGGATGTGTAAATTATGTTGTTTGATGTTAAAATGGCGTAAAATGGCTTTAGATTAGTGTTCCCAATATTACAATTCGTGTTTGAGAGTTTGGAAATGGTTATGGATGCATAAAGCTGTCAAAAATAACAGATTTTGCTGTTACAGGTCGTGGAAACCGGTTCCCTGTGGGGAGGAACCGGGTTCCAGTTGTTAAAACTTCAAAATTTGGCATTTTTGTACGTGGGAACCGGTTCCCTGTGGGGAGGAACCGGGTTCCCCATACAATTTTCCAGGAGCGTGTTTTTCAAAGATTGTGGGAACCGGGTTCTCCCAGTGAGGAACCGGTTACCACTGTGTATTTTTCCAAAATTTCTGAAACTTCAAAAATTCATATTTTCTAAACCGTGACTCCGATTCGAGTGCCGTTTTCGGCGTTATTTCATAAATTTAAAATTCTACCTCTTGGAAAGGAAAAATATTATTTTCTCAAAAATTATTTTAAAAGAGCCGAGTTCCCGATTTTTGAAAGTATGGATTGAATTACGGATGATGGGTAATAAATACGAATGGTCAGTGTACCGGATGAGAGCTAATGCACACCCTGCTATATTTGATATTCATTATGATTTGAATGTGATATGCTGATGAATGGGAACTGTGTGAAATGTATTGATGTTATGATCAGTGGAATAATGTGGCATGCTTTTATGATTGCATGCATATACATTTGTTAATTGGTTCATTCCCATTGTGCGGAAGTGAGCTTGCAGAGCCAATAGACTTACCTGGTTGGAGGTAGTGAGGCTAGATTCTTGACCCAATGGTGGTGGGCGAATCATGGATTACACTGTCTTTCCACGAGTAAACGGAGCAGTGGGTGAACGCGGTTCACGTTTTGGTACCACATGCATAGAGTCTGCATTGCATATGGAATTGTAACATGTTAGGATGGTTTCCAGTGTTGCAATTGCCATTGTTTGATATATATATATATACATGATCATTGTGTGAACTGTTTTCTGTATTGTTTATGATCTTGTGTTGGTTGATGAACTAATATATTCGATTATTCTGTTGGACCTAAGAACGTATAATACATATTATATTGAATTGAAATCTCACCCTTACTTTAACCATTTCGGATCCGAGTGATTAGCCGCTTGAGTCGGTGAGGATAGCTCTCTAGATTCGAGTCAGTTCATTAGTCCGCGTGTCAGTGTCGTGCTCTGGTAGATGTAACACTGGGGAAACGATTGTTTGGAATCCTTTAATGGATATTTTAATAGTTTTGAATCATGTTGATTTATTATCCTGGAATGACTATTGATTGATATTCGGGATTTAATTATGTTTCATTTCCGCTGTTAAACATAATTTTGAGTATGATTTAATTGATGAATATTCTTCAGTGAAAGCATGACGCTGTTTGGTCAAATTTTTATGATTTAAATTGTGACGCCTCTTAATTGTGGATAAACTCTGATTATTTAATTCTATAAAACGCGGGTATTTAGAAGGGGTGTTACAACAGCCAGCTAGACCTGCTTCTGTTCAGGTCCCGTATATGTCGTATCCTTATGTGGCTGCTATGCAATTTCCTGGTACGCCATATCAGTAACCCATGCAGATGCAGATGCCTTATTCAACTCAAGTTCCTCAGAATCAAGCTTCCCAACAACAACAAGACAAGGGTCCGAACAAGGGTTTGGTTCAACAGAAGAGCCCGCATTATCACAAGTACACCAAGGAAGAGATTCAGCCTATTCCAATGACTTATACTAGTCTATTACCGTATTTGATTCAAGATGAAAGAGTAGTGCCGAGGGAATTAAAGCCTATTTCGGGGCCTCCCAAACCATGGTTTAATGAGAATGCTAGATGCACTTTTCACGCTAATTCTCTCGGGCATACCACAGAAGACTGTTTCGCTTTTAAGTGCAAGGTCCAGGAACTTATTGACCGAAAGCTGTTAACTTTCGCTGACGTCCCCAACATTGCTAATAATCCATTGCCGAGACATGGGTCGTCGTCAGTGAATGGATTGGTTTAAGGAGGAAGTCTGGTTATGGAGGTGGATCAATTGGAGATGTCTTTGAAGAAGGTGTTTGAGGAGTTGAAGAACGCCGGTTTATTGAAAGGAGGTACTTGTCATACCCCAAAATTTGCCCTCCTACTTCTCAAGGATTCCTCAAGGGTTAACCAGACAAACCCTCTCCTAGACAATCAACCCAAACTAGGGTTTGGTAATTCTCAGATCCAGATGGACTTCCAACATCTCCAATGTTCATCATGCCTCCTCATATGCTTCAAAGATTCTCCATGTCAAGTTTCAAGCCTCACAAGTCAAGTTTCCTCAGACAATTGCCCAGATGGTTGAAAATCGGTTGTAGATGGATAAAAGTCAACTGTGGTCAACATACAGTCAAACTTCATGATTTTTGGTAAACATCCTCATTTTGAAGTTACATTCATCATTTGATCAAGGGTTGATCATGATTCATCAAGAAAACTCAAGATTTGCTCAAAAGTCAAACTTTCTAAATTAGGGTTTCTAAGTGAAAAGTCAACCAAACTTTGACTGAGCATAACTTCTTCATACTTTCTCAGAAATTTTTCCACCACCTCTTGTTTTGAAGGAAATTCAATTCTCTACAACTTCATGTCTCACAAGAATGTTCAAAAAATGCTTCATTTGGAAGGTATGGATCAAAACATTACAGGTCCTTTTCAAAGTCAACAAAAAGTCAACATTTTGTTTTGAAGATATATTGAGAATGTAAACTGCAATTGAGATGAAACCAAAGAGGTTGGTTAGAGGACTCTTATAGCTTTCCAAAAAGTCCAAGAACACTCAAAAATGTAGAAAATTGAGCAAAATACACCTTGTGCAAGTTGGGCAATTTTGAAGAAGTGCACAAAGAGAGATACTTGTAAAAATCAAAATTTTGGCAAATGGGCCTAATTTTTCTTCATCCAAACTTGTTCCATATACAATTTGGAACATCCAAGCCCAATACCACGATTTTTAATTTTATTTTTCTATTTAATTTGGATTTTATTCATTTAAATACAAATTAAATTCAAAAATAAGGTATAAAATAAAAATTAATTGCAAAATTGATTTTTCTCTCATCCTTGAGATCCAAGTAACCCAAGAAAGCTGGAAAATTTCGAAATTTGATTGAATTTGGCAAGAAATTGAAGAATTTGGATCAAATAAGGAAGATTTGATTTTGTACAAAATCAAATATTTTTCACATTGATTAACCATTATTTGTTCCTCAAATCAGCTCAATTTCCATCCACTATAAATATACAATGTATATCACATGAATTAGAACAGAAAAATTGCTTGGAGAAACCCTAACCTAACTCAAAAAAACCGTGCCTCTCAAGCAACTAGCAGCCTTTGTTCCAGCTTGTTTCAATTGGTTTTGAGGATCCAAACACGTTCCTTGATACCCCTGGAGTGATTCCAGACCTTTACATCATCCAAAAGCATCAAGAATCACGAAATCCGAATTTGGTTTGTTCATGTTTTTTTCAAAATCGATTTTCAATTCTCATGCATTATTAACATGTTTTGTTGTTATTTTTGTGTTTAGAACGAAGCTTGGAAGCTTTCTGGGCAGTTTGATTGAATTTCCATGCCCTAGAACACGAATCACCATTGCCAGGGTTTTCGGTTTCAAATTAGGGTTTCTTTAAAACGGATAAATTGGACCAAAAGACCACCACCATCGTGTTTAGAATTCAATTTGCAATCGATTCATGTACTCACAATTAATTTATATTACGTGTATGAGATTTTGAAAAATGCAGGGACTATAGCGTCGCACTGAGTCCGACGCTATCTTTTCAAAAATTTAAAATGAAGAAGACGAAGCTTGGCGCGTGATTGGTGCAATCAGGGAGTGACACCCGTTTACAATCCATTCGCTCCAATTTCCAAACACTTGTGCAAGCCAGCTCAGTTGGTCAAGGCGTGGGTTTGTGAAGGCAAGGTCATCAGTTCGAATCCCAGCCATGACACTTATTTTTACAAGTTTGAAAAACTCACTTTTTCTTATATTTTCATATTTTATTTTCTTTTAATATTTTCATACAATTTAATTTTTCTTTAATAATTTTTATCATGCATTAAAAACACCAAAAATATTTTTCTTTTTTGCATTATTTTTAGAAAATGTTTATTTAATTTATAAAATTAAAAATATAATTTTTGCATGCATATTTAATTTAATTTCTATTTTATCATTTAAATCACTTTTAATTGATTTTTAATTATTAAATTAACTCCAAAAAATCCCAAAAAATTATTTTAGCATATTAATGTTATTTCTAGCATGAAACATTTTTCTCATTCAAAAATTATTATTTTTACTAACATTTTCATCTTATTCAATTTCCTCGTATTTCCCGATTTTTCATCTGTTCACAGGTTATCCCGTTTCGGACGATTTTTAGCGCTTTCTTTTCATATTATGTAATTGCCTATGGGATGTAATAGTTTAATTAGGACTTTTATTTTCCGTACTTTAAATTATGTATCTGCCCCAAAGCCATGTAATAGCGTAGGGTTTATCTTTCCGCACTTTATATTTCCGCAATTTAATTTCCTCACCCTATAAACTGCTAGTAATTAGGCGTGTATGGCAAGACTAAAATTGAACATAGCTCACTCTAATTTTCAAGATAACATATCTGAAATCAACACACTCTTTTCATACATGCACCCCTTAGGGTAATTCTCTCTCGTTGCCTTTACGAATTCAAATGGTCAAGTCCCTCGAACGTAGAGGTATTCTAGCACCGTTGCCTTCAAAAACAAATCATCATAGTCCCTTCGATACAAAGATCATAAGACCCACGATGTCGCCTCCGAATACATGATCTTGACCCTCGATTGTTGCCTACGAAAAATGATGATAGTCCCTTCGAATGTGCTAGGATACTTCCTACGAGTTGCTTTCTATGACCATCCGATGTCCCTTCGAATGTCCCGCTTACATCCAACGAATAGGGTTACCTACTAACTAATGGTATGGATAACATTATTCTAAAGGAAAGTAAAATAACACGAAAACGACCAATTCTGAGTAGGTAATAAGACTTTTAGTTGCTTGCTCTATCAAAATACTGTTCACACCTCACACTTTTGTCAAAGTTCGAACTCTTTTCAATACAAAACATTTCCGAACACTTTGTATACATTCCTATATGAATCATTACAAAGTCAAAGCGAAATGCCTTTTTCAAAACATTTTCAAACACACACACAAAAAGCAATTTTTAAACTACGGATGGAAATGGGTGCTAATACCTTCCCTTTTCATAACCTTATCCCTTACTCAGAATCTAACGAAGGTCTTTTTCTGTACTTTTTACCTTCCCTTAATTGGATAAAAGAAAAGTCGGTGGCGACTCTTGCTATCCGCACATTTGCGATACAAAAACCTATAAAGTCAGTTCACCGTATTACAGAACTGGCGACTCTGCTGGGGACACCCTAAAGAGAGCATGCCTTAGGGATTTCTAGATCACCTTTACTGCTTTCTGTTTGACTTGCTTGCTTTATCTTTAAGGGTTGCTTGGGTATTATATTTGTGGGGGATCTGTCATACCCCAATTTTTGACCTAATATACCACCTTACATTTGCATCATTGCATCACTAACAGTTCAGAACAGAATTAATCGGGTGTAGCTTCTACAGGTCAAAATTAGGGTTTCATCAATTTTTCATCTGATTCAAACAGCAACCAATCAGGGTTTGAGCTTTATTCACCTCATTTGATCTATCTTGATCAAACCATCAACCTATGATCTTCAGATATCAAAATTTTTCTCATGATCTATCGAGGATCGACCAATTAGGGTTTTCATCGAGGATAAGCAATCACTGATTTTCTGATCAATGAATGACTTTTTTTGATTAGAGATTGATCTTCATATCTTAGATACAACATGTTGACCTAATTTTTGGATTCAAAACATCACAGAAGTTCACAGACTTCCTTAGTCAAATTTTGAATCATCTGATGAAATTTCATCTGCACTAAAAAGTCAAACTTTGACTTTTGGTCAATTTTTTCAAAACAAAACTTTTTCAATCATCAAAATACTTCAAATGATCCATCATGATCATAAAAAATCAAGAAATTTGGAAAAGTCAACAAAAAGTCAAAATTTCTAACACTTAGAAAAATTTTCAAGTGTTAGAATTTCTTACTTTTTCCAAACTTCATGGCATTTTTTCACATAGTTACACTTTGAATTGGAAAAAACTCAAAACATGAAAGTTTTAGCCCTTGAAACAAGATTTCCAAAATGTCCAAGAACTATCAAATCCATGGAGTCTAGCCATACTTTTGATTTTGAAACTTAGAGCTCCAAAATCCATAATTTTCAAGTACAAAACTTCAAAGTTATAGGACATTTTGCATTTTCTTCTTCTAGAACACATGCCACCTTGCAAAGATAAGCTAGAGCTCATAAAAATCAGTTGGATATAATTATGATGGATAAGATCAAAGTTGAGAATTAACCATGGTTAAAAGGAAGCTTCCTTTTGCATTTAATGCAAAAATGACTTCCTTGCCCTCTAAGGCAAGTTGAAAATACAAAAGCCAAACTTTCTCACTTATTTTCCAGAACTTGAGGCCTATAAATAGAGGTCTTGTTTTCAATTTCAAACCACGCCAAAGCCATGCAAGAACATGCTTTCTCTCTTCTTTCTTAAAAATCAAGAAACATAGTGTTAATTGAGAAAACTTGCATTTTTGAAAACTTGTGAAAAACTTTGAGTAATTTGGTGTCTAACATGTTTTAATATCAATATGAAACTTGTTTGAAACATAAAATCAACACAAGCCAAGCTGAAAATCAGTTTTTGCATTTCATGTTCATAAGCTTGCCAAAACTGCCATAACCATCGAATTTGGACTTTGGCTCGAGCAACTTGAGTTCTGATCATCCAAACATCATCAACATACATCATAGACATGATGCAGACCATTAACATCAAACTGTAACATCTCTAACCACGATTTCTAGTTTTACTTTGAGCTATATGCAGGTCGACTTGGTCAGAGCTATCCAAACAAATTCAGAGCAAGCAGACCATTCATACATGATCCTTGAAGGCCGATGGTGCTCTAAGAATCATTAAAACTCAACTGGAAACACTCTAAAGTAGAATTCGATCTCAGCTTGAACAGGTAAGAACACCAACTTCGAACTCTATGATTTCTTGATTCAAATCAAAAAACTCTTGGCCATTTTGTTTCTGGACTATCCACGATCAATAGCCCTCAATCAATTGATCAATTCATCAACCATACACGATTTCAATTAGATTTTTCAGTTTTAGGGTTCTTCGTGTTCTTCAGAAATTTAATCATGATAAACTGAAAATAAATGAAATTAAAGAACACCATCATGTTCCTGGGCTTGAAACGAGCAAATTTCATGTTTACATCTTTTGATTTCATCAAGAAACGAAGATTTGAGGATTGATTGAAGGATTGGAGATGAAGAACAAGCTTGCGCGCGTTTTTTGAATTCAAATATCCAGTTTAAAATATATTTAGTTGGTTTAATCACAATACACGGATGTATTTCCGCCCCAGCGGTTGCCAGCTCACTCTTAAGATTCTCATGCCATGCCTTGCCTACATGTCCCGGGTTCGAGTAGCCTTGGGACCTTTTTGCCAAACTTTTTAATTTTTCATTCATGTTTTTTTACAAACTTTGACTTTTTCAAAAACCAATCAAAAATCCTCATTTTGAGGTGATTTTTTGTACACTTGTCAATTAATGTATCTATTTTAGGATGGTGCAAAAATTTTCAGAAAAAACTTTCATCCGATTATATTTTGATCGAGCCGAAAATGACACTTTTGAGTACTTTTCAAAGCACCTTTAAAGGTGATTTTTTTCAAACTTTCGAAGCCCGATTCTTTTCAAAACTTTTCACAAGTATATTTCACTTTTCAAAAACACTTTCAAAACATTCTTCAAAACTTTTCATCAAACTTACATCTTTTACCATGATCGATCCGATTAAACGATAAAACCGAATTCGTTTTCTCTCAAATTTTGTAACCGATCATGGGCCTCCCTCATGGTGTAAGTCCCAAAATTCTTTATGTACATACATATTTATTTGTACATATCAAATTATTTTCATATGTATACAAATTTTTACCTGTACATAATACAAATACCTCTGTAAATACTCAAACACAGATAAACTTCGATCGTTTGTTTCCGTTTTGTCTGTATATACACTGAGTACCATTGGTATTGAAAGGAGCATTATTCCCGGTGAAACTGCTTTTAAACCAATGGGCCACCCTTATGGTGTAAGTCCCAACCCTTCTATGTACATCCCTTCCTCTCTGTACATAAATACTCGTTCGTGTACATATTTACATCCTTGTACACAATTCAAACTTGTAAATAATCAAGTTACGCTCGTTTTAAACGTCCGTTTCACATACACTTGTTTATATTTCCTTCATAAACTCTTGTAAATAAACATCATGCATTGTTTATATTTTCTTCATAAACTCCTGTGAATACATATCACACACAGACACACTTGTTTATACAACTGTCTAGTTATAACATAACAACTAGTCTAACCAATAGGTTCCCCACAGTTAGCCTCCTCTTGGGCTTTGTACAAGGTAACTCATTTCATCTGAGTTCAGCCTCCTCTTAGGCTTCATATAAGAAAACTCATTCATCTGAGTTTAGCCTCCGCTTAGGCTTCATATAAGACAACACTCCCCTGTTGAGTCAGCCTCCTCTTGGGCTTCGTTCAAAAGAACTCCTCGTTGAGTTTAGCCTTCTCTTGGGCATCAAATAAGAAAGAGACCAGGAAATCTCTTAACAGCCTCCTATTGGGCTTCCAATACAAAGAATCACCCGCGCTAAGATAGAACCCTGAGAGTATAATTTCCCGGTGAAATTGCTCTTAGTTCTAAAAGGATGGTTTCTCGGTGAAATCCCTTTTAAAGCCAAAGCCAGCCATACCCTATAGCTTCCTCTTGAGCTTCATACAAGGACCCTCGATGACCCTTGATGACCCTCGGAATGCCTCCTCTTGGGCTTACAATACAAGGACCCATGGGCTTCTTAAAAGCATCCCCTTAATCCAATCAACTTCTCTTCGAGATTTAGACGTTTATCATCTCTATGGAAGAAGTATCTCATGTATCATATCACATACAATCAAAAACTTTTCAAACTCTTTTTAAAACAAAAACATCTCTTAATTATAAGTGGTAACGCTTGTACACTCAAGCAAAACACCCAATACTTACAATTAAAAGATTCAATCATCTTTTTCAAACATCTTTCTTAAACATGTAAGTGGTAACGCTTGTACACTCAAGCAAAACACCTATAACTTACGATGAAAGATTCAATTAATCAATCTTTTCAAAATGTATGTGATGAAATAGATTAGATACATTTTTCATTAAGATGACACTCGTCTTTGTCTTCTTAATAACATCCCGTTGCTTCCACTATCATAAGTGGGAACTACGATTGCTCTAACTTTCACAACACCCTTTTGAGAATACGTAGGCACAAGGTCTCATCCTTGGCGAGCAAATTTCTTCCCCCCTCAAACCAAATAAACCATATAACCCTTTAGATCCGAGCTACAAATGCTCTGATTCCCACTAGGGGATATGTATGCAGAAGATCCACAGATCTTTGCGAGCACAATAATAACAAAACCTAGGATCCCACATAATCTATCATTCTTAAAATCCCAAAGGAGAAACTTTCCCAATCATAGAAATAGCAATTAAAACACACAAACATATCAAACATATTCATATATAAAGCTATAGATAACTATATATATTTAGGGTGCTCCATCTATTCCCTTTATATAACAAACCCCCTTACCCGGAATCTCCCCAATGCGTTGCGTCTAGTTTACGCTAGTCATTACGCATATCAAAATCAATTGAGGGTATTAGCAGCTTTCCCCTTTTTCATAATCATAATTTCTTGTGTTGAAAATAATAAAGCTTGATGCTCGCGACATCTTTATAAACAAATCAAAAGAGTAAATCGTTTCGAGCAGAGAATTGATTCGATTCCCTCGCCACTTTTAAACAGATCCTACACCCGGATTCGGGTTTCCTTTTAGGTAAGTAGCAATAAATCGTCGCGACCGTTAGACGTATATCGAAACGGTCAACATGATGGCTACGTTAGTGTGACACTTTGGATGTCCTGATACTATTCATTCCCAAGTTGAGGATAGTATTTGGCTTCTGTGTGGTGTCATCAAGCACTAACTAAACTTTTAGAACCTTAATTGACCCACCTTGGCCATTAGAAGGTAGTGAGATGGCCGACTTTGGTGTAGACTAAGGTTGGCTGATACTCGATGCTACGCTCATTAAGATCAGACTTTTGGGATATTTTTGGTCGACCACTTGGTAGTTGTATTGAAATAAACGCCTACGAGAAAGATCAATGATGTGAGATTCCTAGAACCCGGTTACTATTATAGGACAGGATGAACCAACTCAAAGTTTTGATGGGGTAATCACCTATACCTCTTGCAAGCCTTAAACCTAGGCTTATTGTGTGAATTGTTTGTGTGTGCTAAACATGACATCATGACATCATCGCATTGCATATCATTTCTAACTATTTCAAGGACCTAGGGATTTATCTTTGCTCTGTTTTGTAGGGATTATGGCTTCTAGAAAGACTATCCGAATCAACTTCATGGGTATACCTTCTCAGCTCAAAGAATTGGTTTCAGAGATTCCTGACCATGCTCAGTTTATCAAAAGACATGGTTATCTGCTTGACTTGGTTATCTCCGGTTTTGAAGAAGATATGATGCATGTCCTATTCCAGTTCTTTGATCCGAAACACCATTGCTTTACCTTCCCAGATTATCAGTTAGTTCCTACCTTGGAAGAGTTCTCTAAGCTACTTGGGGTACCTATTCTTGACCAAATGCCATTCACCGGTTTAGAAAAGGTTCCTAAGTACGAAGACATCGCATCCGCCTTACATCTAAAGCGCTCAGACATTGAAGCCAATTGGGAAACCAGAAGTGGAGTTAAGGGTTTACTTGCCAAGTTCCTGATTAAGAAAGCCCGAGAATTCCTCAAAGTTATGAGTTTCCATGCATTCGAAGATATTGTGGCCTTGCTAATCCATGGTTTGGTTCTATTCCCTAACTCGGATCAATTCATAGATGTTAATGCCATCAAGTTGTTTCTTACCCGCAATCCTGTGCCTACTTTACTTGGAGATATTCTACATTCTCTCCATGCTCGTACCATCAAAAGACAAGGAACTCTCATGTGTTGTATACCGTTACTTTCCAGGTGGTTTATTTCGCACCTTCCTCCATCAGTATTGAAGAACGAACAAAGGTTGAAGTGGTCTCAAAGACTAATATCGCTCTCTCATTCAGATATCCGTTGGAGTCTTTTCTCTCAAAAGGACTTCACATTCATTGAACGTTGTGGAGAATTCCCTAATGTACCACTACTTGGTATAAGGGGAGGTATTACTTACAACCCTTCTCTAGATCTACGTCAGTTTGGTTTTGCTCGAAGAGACGGTCCACATGATATGCTTCTCCAAGATATTGTGTTCGATTACAACCACGATCTCCAGAATTACCGACGAAGGTTCATACACGCTTGGGGCATGGTAAAGAAGACTGATACCAAGACTTTGGGGCACCAAAACTCCATTCCTTGGGAACCTTACCTCAAATGGGTGCGAGCTCGAGCTCAAAACCTCATGATGCCATTCACGCCTGTTCTACCAGTAATTATGGAACCTGTTGCTATAGGTGACGTACCCTATACTGTTCTCCATCCTGATAGGCCTACTGATTTTGAAGACTTGAAAAGATCTTGGATTCAGCTTAAAGAAGAAAGGGATACCTTCGAAGCTCAGTGCTATGCAAGTGAGAAGAAAGTGATAGAGTTGACAAAGCTACTTCACGAGGAGCGAAACATCAACGCCTACCTCGACACCAAGAGGAAGTGCCCATGGGAGACTTAGAGCTCTAGGATTTGTATGCTTTTCTTTTATTGTTTTAAACTATCTTTTGTACTTAAAAAGAAAAAGAATAAAAAGAAAACTAATAAATGTTTGTTCATGCTTGTTTAACAAATTTAAATCTCTAAGGTCCTTGAAAACATTGCATTGCATCTGCATAAACATCACATATCATAGCATAACATTGCATCACAGGTACCTTGAAGATTGGTTTTCTCATGTTCTCGCTATTTATTTTAGCAGAAATGGCTCTTGAACACATCAAAGATCTCCGTGCTCGTAATGCTCGGCCAGAGATGTTCACCAGCTTGGTCCAAGGCCAAGAAGATCTGAAGAAGCTCATCAACAGAAAGAAGAAGGTCGTTGGTCTTCTCAACATGGGCAGACGCTACAAAGGTGGTCCTAAAAGGGTTAGCCAGATAGAGCTCTCAGAAGGAAGTGTCAAGAATGAGGGGAGTGTCAAGGGTAATGAAGATGGCCAGCGTGAGCCTGAGAAAGAAGGAGAGGATCGCTCTGACTATAGCCAGTACTCTGATGAAGATGATAAGTACAAACAACTTGAAGACCGTCTGAATGCTGTGGAAAACCTGAAGATGTCAGGACTGAATTTTGATGATCTAAGCCTCGTTCCTGGTGTGGTGATTCCTCCCAAATTCAAAGTTCCCACTTTTGCCAAATATGATGGCATTTCCTGTCCAAAGCGGCATTTGAAGTCCTATGTTCAGAAGATCAACCCCACACCGATGATGAAAGTCAGGATGCATTATTTTCAAGAGAGTTTGTTCGAACTCGCTTGAGTGGTATTATCACTAGAGAATGACCGATTCACTTGGAGTGACTTAGCGGATGCTTTCTGAGATGAGTACAATGTGAATTGACACCCACCGCATGCAACTACAAAGCATGTCTATGGGTCGTGATGAGAAGTTTAAGGAGTATGCTCAGAAATGGAGAGACCTAGCAGGCAGAGTTCAACCACCCTTGTCCAATAGGGAATTGGTTGATATGTTTATGGGAACACCGACAGCCCATTCTTCAATCATCTCGATTGAAACTCTTCACCGGTTCACCGAAATGATATTGACAAAGCAGCGAGCGGTATCAAGAGTGGGAAGATTCATGTAGAGACATCTTCAAATGCAAGAGATGTTTTGGTGGTAAGAAAGAAGCTAATCGTGTATGGTCGAAAAGCCGAGCCAAGACCGACCGCTCAACTGTGGGGCAGTTGTGATCTCCAACCCTACATCAAGACAACCTCGCGAGACAACGCGCGCGTAACGCCGCCACGAAGATTAAGATCAACATGCCATTGTCGCAAGCCTTGCAACACATGTTGAAAGCGGAGTCGATTACTTTGAAGGATCCTCCTCGAGTGTCAACACTTCCTCTCCGAGATACAATCCTAATGCTAAGTGTGCTTACCACTCCAACACCTGCACGACATCGACAACCGTTGGGCTCAAGAACAAGATCCAAGATTTGATTGAAGCTAAGCGATCGAGTTTGACCCTCCGTTGAGACCGAATGTGATCAACGCCTATGCCTAACCATGACAAGAGTTCCAATGTTGGTGAAGATACTTATGTTTTCAACATAGATGACTTGACCATTCCTCCGATGACTGTTAAGAAGAATTTGTGCAAGCTGTCAATCCAGATGCCCGAGAATTGTCATTGGTGCCCATCCGCACGATGGTTGTGCTTGGTTGAGAAGACGTGTTCAAAGCATGATGGATAACCGTGAAATACTATTCCGAAACCACCGTGGAGAGTCTGTGAAGACATGTCTAAGAAAAGATCAAGATGTGAATGAAACTGTATCATCTGCATGGGATACCTTGGGGCAGCCAAGTGGAAAGTATGACTACATGGTGAAGTACACTGTTCCTGAGAGCTATAAGATTCCTATTGAAGATGTTAAGGCGACCGGATGGGGTGACGATTTCCCAGAAGACTATGCTGATGTTAACACAATAAGGATTTCCTCTGCTGATTCTGTGCCTAGAGTGGCACCTCTCATTATTACTTCTCCAAGACCAGTTCCATATTCCTTTGACAAAGCTATTCCTTGGAATTATGGAGCTGAGGTTCACTATCATGGCGTCAAGCAAGACCCTCTGACCATTGAAGATCTTACAGTTGAAACTACCATTCCTGACATTGACAACATCACCGAATCAAGTAAGGTGACCAGAACCGGAAGAGTATTCTCTCCAGATATCTCTCCTCCAAAAGACACTTCGACACCAGCCCGCATCCCAGCTATTCAATCCATTCCCCAAGAACTAGTGACTCACCCTGCTCAGCCAAAAGTACCAAAGGAAGTTGCTGAGGACACCTCCAAATAAGAAATGGAGGAAATTCTGAAGATCATCAAAAAGAGTGACTACAATGTTGTGGAACAGTTGGGACAGACTCCGTCCAAGATCTCCATGCTTGCTCTGCTCTTGTGCTCTAAGGCTCATGCTAAAGCCTTGGTGAAGTTTCTGAAGAATGCTCACGTACCGCAAGACACTACTACTGATCAGTTTGAAGTTTGTATTGCTAGCCTGGCTGGCAACAACGGCCTAGGCTTCTCTGATGCTGATTTGACTCCTGCCAGAAAGAAACACAACAAAGCCTTGCACATCTCTGTTGAATGCAAGGGCGTTACATTGTCTCATATTTTGGTGGATACCGGTTCTGCTCTGAATATCCTTCCGAAGGATGCTTTTGATCGACTTGATGTTGAAGGGTTGGTTCTGAAACCCAGTGACATTATTGTGAGAGCTTTTGATGGTTCTAAGCGAACAATACTTGGAGAGCTCACCCTGCCTGTCAAAGTCGGTTCCCAGACTTTTGACTCCACTTTCTTTGTTATGGACATCCGTCCAGCTTACTCTTGCCTACTTGGACGCCCTTCGATACATGGGGCGGATGTTACTCTACCTTGCATCAGAAGCTGAAGTACCCGGTGAAAGGGAAGGTTGTTACAGTAAGTGGTGAAGAAGAATATATGGTCAGTCATCTACAGTCATTCCGATATCTCGAGATGGAGGGTGAATTCTTTGAGACTCCCTATCAAGCTTTTGAAACAGTCCCCAGAGTCATGCCTGTTGACTCTCTTGTCACTCCTGAAGTTACACAAGCTCCGCCTAGGATGGCCTCGCTGAAAGATGCTCAAGCTGTAGTTGAAGAAGGAAGTAGTACTATTTGGGGGCAGCTCCCCGATCTTCCTTTTAAATTTGACAAGACTGGTTTAGGCTTCACCATCAAAGGCCGGAAGATGATACGCCGCGAACGTGCCGGCCAATTTCCTTTCCGCATCAGCCGGAGTGGAATCCATGCTATAGAAGACAACGACAACGACTTCGACATCAGTAAGTGGATCTTCCCAACTCCCGACAACGGACTCAGCAATTGGAAGACTGAAGACGTCATACCAATCTCCTTTAGACAGGAGTAATAGCTCTTGTTTTGTTTTGCTTTTCGTATTTTTCTATGTTTTGAACAATAAACTCTAAAGCCTAGTGCCTTACCCGGGGCATCGTGGCTCGTTTGTGAGGGTTATTATCTGTCATTTGCATATTTTCATTCAATAAAATCGTTGGACTTTTGCATTATTTGTTGCTTTCTTTCTTTTACTTTATCACCCCTTCAAAAAGCTATGTGTTTCTTACACACACCCACGTGATACACTGCAGAATCACTCCGAATCTCGTTGATAACAACTATGTTATTGCTAAATATGACTTCGATAATCCGAACTACCAAGCCGAAGACGAAAGTGAGGAAGATTGTGAAGTGCCAGGAGAACTTGTCAGATTGCTACAGCAAGAAGAGCGAGTTATACAGCCACACGAAGAGTCAATTGAGGTTGTGAATCTGGGTACTGACGAAGATAGAAAAGAGATCAAGATAGGAGCGGGTCTTGAAAACAGTGTCAAAGAAAGGTTGGTTCAGATGCTACGAGATTATATTGAGGTTTTTGCTTGGTCATACGAAGACATGCCGGGTTTAGACATTGATATTGTGGTACACCGACTACCGACAAAAGAAGGTTTTCTCCCAGTGAAACAGAAGGTTCGTCGCATGCGTCCTGAGATGTCAGAGAAAATCAAAGCTGAAGTTATGAAGCAGTTCAACACCGGTTTTTTAGCTGTCACTTCCTATCCACAATGGGTTGCCAATGTGGTGCCTGTACCCAAGAAGGATGGCAAGGTACGAATGTGTGTGGATTACAGAGATCTGAACAAAGCAAGTCCGAAAGACGATTTCCCACTTCCTCATATTGATGTTCTGGTTGACAACACCGCTCAGCATAAGGTTTTCTCCTTCATGGATGGTTTCTCCGGTTACAATCAGATCAAAATGGCTCTCGAAGACATGGAAAAGACTACTTTCGTTACACAGTGGGGCACACTCTGTTACAAAGACATGTCGTTCGGACTGAAGAATGTTGGCGCCACATATCAACGTGCCATGGTAGCTTTATTCCATGACATGATTCACCACGAGATAGAGGTTTACGTCGATGACATGATAGCTCGATCACAAACTGAAGAAGAACATCTCGATCATTTGCGAAAGCTGTTTGACAGATTGAAAAAGTACAGACTAAGGCTTAATCCTAACAAGTGCACCTTTGGAGTCAGATCCGGTAAACTCCTAGGTTTTGTTGTCAGTGGAAAAGGTATTGAGGTTGACCACGCCAAGGTTAAAGCCATTCAAGAGATGCCAGCTCCCCGCACCGAGAAGGAAGTCAGAGGTTTCTTGGGCCGATTGAACTACATTGCCAGATTCATTGCACATCTAACTGCTACTTGTGAGCCAATCTTCAAGTTACTTAAGAAAGATCAAGTAGTGGAATGGAACGACGATTGCCAAAGGAAGACCTCTTATCATGTACTTGACAGTGTTAGAGAATTCAATGGGGTGTGTGTTGGGGCAACATGACGAGTCTGGTCAAAAAGAGCATGCAATATACTACCTTAGCAAAAATTTTACCGACTGTGAAACAAGATACTCACAGCTCGAGAAAACTTGCAACACTTTGGCTTGGGCTGCTCGCCGACTAAGACAGTATATGTTGACTCACACTACCTTGTTGATTTCCAAGATGGATCCGATAAAATACATATTTGAGAAACCAGCTCTCTCCGGAAGAATAGCAAGATGGCAGATGATCTTGACCGAATACGACATCCAGTACACTTCTCAGAAAGCGATCAAAGGAAGTGTAGTAGCCGATCATTTGGCTCATCAAGCCGTAGATGACTATCAGTCTATGCAGTTTGAATTTCCAGATGAAGATGTTTTGTTAGTTACTGATTGTGAAGAACCAGGCCCGGACGAAGGACCTGAACAAGGATCCCGATGGACCATGGTCTTTGATGGAGCCTCAAACGCACTTGGCAATGGCATTGGCGCCATCATTACATCACCTACAGGCGGACATACGCCTTTCACCGCCAAATTGTGTTTTAGTTGCACTAACAACATGGCCGAATACGAAGCGTGCATCATGGGTATTAAAGTTGCTATTGACTTAAGAATCAAATTCTTGCAAGTGTATGGAGACTCAGCTTTGGTGATCAGTCAGATTACGGGCGAGTGGGATACGAGGCATCCGAATCTTATTCCATATCGGGAGCATGTTTTGAGTTTGATCCCCTACTTTGAAGAAATCACTTTCAATCATATTCCATGAGAAGAGAATCAGTTGGCAGACGCGTTAGCTACTATGTCATCTATGTTCAAGGTCAGATGGGACAACGAGGCTCCCCAGATCATCATCGAGAAGTTTAGCGAACCAGCATATTGTTATGAGCTTGATACAGAAGAGAAACCTTGGTACTACGATGTGAAGAGGTATCTTGAGACTCAGGAATATCCCGCAGGGGCATCTGTCAACGATAAGAAGTTTTTGAGAAGGTTTGCATCCAAATTCTTCCTCAGCAACGACATCTTATACAAGCGCAACCACGACTTGTGCTTACTCCGCTGTGTGGACCGGAAAATGGCGGAACGTATCATGGAAGAGTTACACGAAGGCGCATTTGGTACCCACTCCAGTGGGCATACGATGGCAAAGAAGATTTTGAGAACAGGTTACTATTGGTCCACCATGGAAGCTGATTGTCACCGCTATGCCCGATCTTGTCACAAATGCCAGATTTATGCAGACAAAGTGCACGTACCTCCAGTACCTCTGAATGTTCTAACAGATCCTTGGCCTTTTGCAATGTGGGGCATTGACATGATCAGAGAAATCAAGCCCACAGCTTCCAACGGACATCGTTTTATCCTCGTGGCAATTGATTATTTCACCAAGTGGGTAGAAGCGGCCTTGTTCGCATCTGTTACCAAGAATGTTGTGGCTCGATTCATCAAACATAATCTTATCTGTCGGTATGGCACTCCTGAAAGGATTATCACAGATAACGGCTCTAATCTCAACAATAAGATGATCACCGAACTCTGCACGCAGTTCAAGATCAAGCATCACAACTCTTCTCCTTATCGGCCTAAGATGAATGGCGCAGTGGAAGCCGCCAACAAGAACATTAAGAAGATTATACAAAAGATGACAGAGACTTACAAAGATTGGCATGAGATGTTACCATTTGCTCTTCATGGTTATCGACTACAAGACGGACATCAGGGCAACCTCTTCTTACGGTATGGGCAGGTCCTACCCATCGAGGTTCAGATACCCTCACGTAGTCCTCCAGACGCAGAGTTAGGCGAAGATGATTGGATCCAAACTCGCCTCGACCAGATTAACTTGATTGATGAGAAGCGACTCGCCATCCGCCATGGATGATCTATCGAGCGAATGATCGAGCATTTAACAAGAAAGTCAAGCACCGAGTCTACCAAGTCGGTGATCTAGTAGTCAAGCGCATCATTCTTCCATAAGGTGATCCTGTGCAAATGGACTCCCACCTACGAGGGACCGCTTGTAGTCAAGACAGTATTTTCGGCGGAGCTATGATACTTAGCACCATGGATGGTGAAGACTTCCACACCACGTGAACACGACATAGTCAAAAATACTACATAAAGAGACCCGCTAGGTCGATCGACCTAGGAAAAAATAAGGGCATCCTGGCGAACCAAAAGGGTTCGGGCAAAAGTTAAGGATATATACAAAACATGTACACCCGGCAAGTCGAAAACCTGAAAAGGCGGCTTGGGAAAAAAAGGGTATCCCGGTAGACTGAAAACCCGAAAGGGCGGTCTAGGCAAAAGTTAGGGATTTAAGCGTACGACTATGTCTCGTCCAGATCACCTATCTACTATTATCAGCATTCAAGATTCAAATGGCGAAAATCAATTCACTCACTTTCCACTGACAGCAAGGAGATGATATAGTTGAAATATATGAGTACTAGCATAGTTGGAACTTAACGAGATTGTTTCCGCACAGCTTTTTACTTCTCTTGTGTACAAATTGCTTGGCCATACGCCACATTTCAAATAAATACAAATTTCTTTCTCTTTACAGTTTCCATTGTTGTTGTTTGCATAAAGTCCAATGTTTGCTTTGAATGATTATATGCATCTGACAATAAAAATCTATTCACAAACATACAAAAAGTGAATAAACAGAGCATGATCCCCGCAGAGCATGACGACGAAAGTCACCAATGCGTTCTCCCCGCAGAGCTCTAGGAATTGAGATGACGACGAAAGTCACCAATGCGTTCTCCCCGCAGAGCATGATCCCCACAGAGGTGTCACTCACTATAAACCTTCCCCAGCGGAGCATACGTTAGTCCACGAGCAGTGATTCCACTCAACTAAACCATGTTACATCAGTCTCCAAGCAGTAACGATTCATCACCAGCCGAGGTATTTATCCCCAGCAGAATGTCTCTCAACAATTCCCCTTTTTCCCGGCAACAGCAGTATCCAGACTTGAAACTTGGTCAGATAGTGCACCGGAGGAAACCTACATCTTGTATTCCCCAGTCAGAGATTACAACGGGCTCCAGATTCTTCTAACCCGGTCTCCCAGCAGCAACCAAATACTCTCTAGCAAGATTTACACACAAAATTCCCCGGTAGAGTACCCCCAAGATTCTCCCCAATAGGGTCTAAGATCCTCGACAACGTATCTCTACCATCCTCAACAATATTTGGACTTGAAACTTGGTCAGATAGTGCACCGGAGGAATCGAGGTTATCTTTCTTCTCAGGGTTTCCATCCTCAAACAGAAGTCAGGAATCTCCAAACAGAACGTTCGCATCTTCATCAAGATGGATATGTTTTGAAATACCACAACATCTATCATTCATACATTACTCATAAAAGTTCTAATTTGTGCATATGTCATTACACACATCGTCATGCATCATACTTTGCATAAGACTAACAATATTCTATCAAAGTTTCCTTTGTTTTTCCCCAAGCAGGTGAAAATCACTTCTAAAAACAAACAGGTCCAGATTAATGCCCGCCGACGGAAAACTATCGAACGAGCCCTAGTTGTCCTCCGGGTCCAGATTAATGCGAAGCCGGAAAACTATCTCGACCGCCCGTTGTCCTCCGACAACAGATCCAGATTAATACCGCCATACGGAAAACTATCTCGAACGATCACAAGTCATCCTCCGATAATGTGCATTGATCAATACCGAAGCACAACAGGGAAGTTATCCACAATTTGCCAACTACTATCCCTCGTAGTAATCAACACGAACTACTCGACTCCTTCTTATTAACAACAACTAGTCTAGCGTCGACTCGGTTGCCTGGATGGCATCTTAAGCCCATCTCCGACTACTTATCAACATTTCTCCACTTTCAGAATGCTGCATATTTGGTTAAAAAACCAATAACTTCATTTAAAGTTAAGCACGAAGTCTAACGTACGACTCTTGCCGGATGGCATCTTAAGCCCATCTCCATGCTCCTTCCACTTCCAAAAACGTCTACAGAGCCTAGCGTACGGCTCACTCCCCAGCATCGATCTTTCCAGATGGCATCTTAAGCCCATCTCCGACGATTCTCCTATTCAGAAGATATCTCGAGTTTAGCGTACGACTCATTCCCCAGCGAAGTCTCCAACCTCTCCAAATGGCATCTGTAAGCCCATTCCCGCATCATCACCAGCAACGAGTGCAAATTTTCAGGTGTACTCGAGTGTTCAATCATCTTCTACCTCCAGGTCACGATAGGCAAACACGCCAATCTAACCCTTCCAGTACAAGAAGATTGAACAGGGGCAGCTGTCATACCCCAAAATTTGCCCTCCTACTTCTCAAGGATTCCTCAAGGGTTAACCAGACAAACCCTCTCCTAGACAATCAACCCAAACTAGGGTTTGGTAATTCTCAGATCCAGATGGACTTCCAACATCTCCAATGTTCATCATGACTCCTAATATGCTTCAAAGATTCTCCATGTCAAGTTTAAAGCCTCACAAGTCAAGTTTCCTCAGACAATTGCCTAGATGGTTGAAAATCAATTGTATTGGACAAAAAGTCAACTGTGGTCAACATACAGTCAAACTTCATGATTTTTGGTCAACATCCTCATTTTGAAGTTACATTCATCATTTGATCAAGGGTTGATCATGATTCATCAAGAAAACTCAAGATTTGCTCAAAAGTCAAACTTTCTAAATTAGGGTTTCTTAGTGAAAAGTCAACCAAACTTTGACTGAGCATAACTTCTTCATACTTTCTCGAAATTTTCCACCACCTCTTGTTTTGAAGGAAATTCAATTCTCTACAACTTCATGTCTCACAAGAATGTTCAAAAAATGCTTCATTTGGAAGGTATGGATCAAAACATTAAAGGTCCTTTTCAAAGTCAACAAAGAGTCAACATTTTGTTTTGAAGATATATTGAGCATGGAAACTCCAATTGAGATGAAACCAAAGATTTTGGTTAGAGGACTCTTAGAGCTTCCCAAAAAGTCCAAGAACACTCAAAAATGTGGAAAATTGAGCAAAATACACCTTGTGCAAGTTGGGCAATTTTGAAGAAGTGCACAAAGAGAGATACTTGTAAAAATCAAAATTTTGGCAAATGGGCCTAATTTTTCTTCATCCAAACTTGTTCCATATACAATTTGGAACATCCAAGCCCAATACCACGATTTTTAATTTTATTTTTCTATTTAATTTGGATTTTATTCATTTAAATACAAATTAAATTCAAAAATAAGGTATAAAATAAAAATTAATTGCAAAATTGATTTTTCTCTCATCCTTGAGATCCAAGTAACCCAAGAAAGCTGGAAAATTTCGAAATTTGATTGAATTTGGCAAGAAATTGAAGAATTTGGATCAAATAAGGAAGATTTGATTTTGTACAAAATCAAATATTTTTCACATTGATTAACCATTATTTGTTCCTCAAATCAGCTCAATTTCCATCCACTATAAATATACAATGTATATCACATGAATTAGAACAGAAAAATTGCTTGGAGAAACCCTAACCTAACTCAAAAAAACCGTGCCTCTCAAGCAACTAGCAGCCTTTGTTCCAGCTTGTTTCAATTGGTTTTGAGGATCCAAACACGTTCCTTGATACCCCTGGAGTGATTCCAGACCTTTACATCATCCAAAAGCATCAAGAATCACGAAATCCAAATTTGGTTTGTTCATGTTTTTTTCAAAATCGATTTTCAATTCTCATGCATTATTAACATGTTTTGTTGTTGCTTTTGTGTTTAGAACTAAGCTTGGAAGCTTTCTGGGCAGTTTGATTGAATTTCCATGGCCTAGAACACGAATCACCATTGCTAGGGTTTTCGGTTTCAAATTAGGGTTTCTTTAAAACGGATAAATTGGACCAAAAGACCACCACCATCGTGTTTAGAATTCAATTTGCAATCGATTCATGTACTCACAATTAATTTATATTACGTGTATGAGATTTTGGAAAATGCGGGGACTATAGCGTCGCACTGAGGCCGATGCTATCTTTTCAAAAATTTAAAATGAAGAAGACGAAGCTTGGCGCGTGATTGGTGCAATCAGGGAGTGACACCCGTTTACAATCCATTCGCTCCGGTTTTCAAACACTTGTGCAAGCCAGCTCAGTTGGTCAAGGCGTGGGTTTGTGAAGGCAAGGTCATCAGTTCGAATCCCAGCCATGACACTTATTTTTACAAGTTTGAAAAACTCACTTTTTCTTATATTTTCATATTTTATTTTCTTTTAATATTTTCATACAATTTAATTTTTATTTAATAATTTTTATCATGCATTAAAAAACACCAAAAATATTTTTCTTTTTTGCATTATTTTCAGAAAATGTTTATTTAATTTATAAAATTAAAAATATTATTTTTGCATGCATATTTAATTTAATTTCTATTTTATCATTTAAATCACTTTTAATTGATTTTTAATTATTAAATTAACTCCAAAAAATTATTTTAGCATATTAATATTATTTCTAGCATGAAACATTTTTCTCATTCAAAAATTATTATTTTTACTAACATTTTCATCTTATTCAATTTCCTCGTATTTCCAATTTTTCATCTGTTCACAGGTTATCCCGTTTCGGACGATTTTTAGCGCTTTCTTTTCATATTATGTAATTGCCTATGGGATGTAATAGTTTAATTAGGACTTTTATTTTCCGTACTTTAAATTATGTATCTGCCCCCAAGCCATGTAATAGCGTAGGGTTTATCTTTCCGCACTTTATATTTCTGCAATTTAATTTCCGCACCCTATAAACTGCTAGTAATTAGGCGTGTATGGCAAGACTAAAATTGAACATAGCTCACTCTAATTTTCAAGATAACATATCTGAAATCAACACACTCTTTTCACACATGCACCCCTTAGGGTAATTCTCTCTCGTTGCCTTTACGAATTCAAATGGTCAAGTCCCTCGAACGTAGAGGTATTCTAGCACCGTTGCCTTCAAAAACAAATCATCATAGTCCCTTTGATACAAAGATCATAAGACCCACGATGTTGCCTTCGAATACATGATCTTGACCCTCGATTGTTGCCTACGAAAAATGATGATAGTCCCTTCGAATGTGCTAGGATACTTCCTACGAGTTGCTTTCTATGACCATCCGATGTCCCTTCGAATGTCCCGCTTACATCCAACGAATAGGGTTACCTACTAACTAATGGTATAGATAGCATTATTCTAAAGGAAAGTAAAATAACACGAAAACGACCAATTCTGAGTAGGTAATAAGACTTTTAGTTGCTTGCTCTATCAAAATACTGTTCACACCTCACACTTTTGTCAAAGTTCGAACTCTTTTCAAAACAAAACATTTCCGAACACTTTGTATACATTCCTACATGAATCATTACAAAGTCAAAGCGAAATGCCTTTTTTAAAACATTTTCAAACACACACACAGAAATCAATTTTTAAAGTGATCTAAGAGCAACTAAGAGCCCGTAGATAACTACAGATGGAAAGGGGTGATAATACCTTCCCTTTTCATAACCTTCTCCCTTACTCAGAATCTAACAAAAGTATTTTTCTGTACTTTTTACCTTTCCTTAATTGGATAAAAGAAAAGTCGGTGGCGACTCTTGCTATCCGCACATTTGCGATACAAAAAACTACAAAGTCAGTTCACCGTATTACAGTACTGATAGTTGTTTGATTTGCCAAGTCAATCCAGAACACTGTGCAGAGTTCAAGAAGTATCTATAAAGATTAATGTGTCATTATTTGATTCAGTTTAGCCGAGCTCCCACTGAGGTTGAAGTAGATGTGGTGGTTCCTCTCATCAATAATAGGAGACTTCATGTATCTTCGACGGTCCCTATCCAAGAAGAAGAGCCTGTTATGGTAGTAGAACCAGTGATAGTTTACCCGCCTGTCATACCCCAAAATTTGCCCTCCTACTTCTCAAGACATTTCACATATCCATACTCAAGGATTCCTCAAGGGTTGATCAAATAAACCCTCTCCTAGACAATCAACCCAAAGTAGGGTTTGATTATCCTCAGATCAAGATGGACTTCCAACATCTCCAATGGTCATCATGCCTCCTCATATCCTTCAAAGAATCTCCATGACAAGTTTCAAGCCCTACAAGTCAAGTTTCCTCAGACAATTGCTCAGATGGTTGAAAATCAGTTGTATTGGACAAAAAGTCAACTGTGGCCAACATACAGTCAAACTTCATGATTTTTGGTCAACATCCATATTTTTAAGTGACATTAATCATTTGATCAAGGGTTGATCAGGATTCATCAAGAAAACTCAAGATTTGATCAAAAGTCAAACTTTCCAAATTAGGGTTTTCTAGAGAAAAGTCAACTGAACTTTGAATGAGCATTAATTTCTCATACTTTATTAGAAATTTTTCCACCACCTCTCATTTTGAAGAGAATTCAATTCTCTACAACTTCATGTCTCACAAGCATGGTCAGAAAATGCTTCATTTTGAAGATATGGATCAAAACATTACAGGTCCTTTTCAAAGTCAACAAAAAGTCAACTTTTTGTAATGAAGTGTTATTGAGCATGGAAACTCCAATTGAGATGAAACCAAAAAGGTTGTTTATAGGACATCTAGTGCTTTCTAAAAAGTCCAAGAACACTCAAAAATGTTAAAAATTGAGCAAAATACACCTTGCACAAGTTGGGCATTTTTGAAGAATTGCACAAAGAGAGATATCTGACAAAATCCAATTTTTTCCAAATGGGCCTATAATTTTATGATCCAAACTTGATCATAATATTATTTGTGACCTCTTGATGCCTTGCCATGACCTCTTTCTATTTTTTTGATTTATTTTTGAATTTAAAAGCATTTAATTCAAATTCAAATTAAATAAAATATGAAAACAAGGTATAATTTAAGTTGGGTTGGTTTTTTATCAAGCTTGATGACCAAGGAAGCCCACACAACTTGCCAAATTCGTGCTAGCTCATGCAAGGAAGGAAAAATTAAATTTTGAAAAGATTTGATTTGAATTAAAAGAGAAAATATTTTTGCATTGAAGAGTGTAACTTTTTTCATTCTTTTTGCTTCAATCTTTCACTCTACAAATACCTATTGCATTCACAAGACCAAAGGACGAAACCCTAGACTCTTGAAGCAACCCTAAAATTCCAATTTTTTTCACAAAGTTGGCAAATTCGAGTTTGATTTTTCAGCCACTTCAAGCCACTCTCAAGCATCCCATTGTGTTCCTGAGGTAAGTTTGAGTAAGTACACATCAAAAATCATGGTTAAACATGCTTGAATCGAGCCATACATGAACATACATATTCATACTTTTCTTGAATTCAGATTTTTAATATCTGTGTGTTTTAATCGAAACTAATCATTCTAATGTGATCATGAGACATCATAGATAGGATCTGGGCCATCGTTCATGAGCTTGAACGTCCAAATTACGTTTTTCCATGTTTAGGGTTTCTTGAACTGTTAGTTTCGAACCGGCCGATACAGGCGTTTTCAATCCAAACGGACACCACCATTGAACTCGCCATGGTCGATTTAGGGGGGTAGGGTATCCCTTTGCTTTTTATTTTTGCTATTTTGCAGGTTTGGAGTTTTGCTTGAGAAGGCGATGGAGCTAGGGCTTGGTCGTTGGTAACGGAGACCGACGAGGCATACGTGGCGCTTCTTCGCGTTCTGATTCGTCCATTCATACCAACTGGGTCCCATGCGTGTTGACTGTGTTTGAATTCCAATTTATGACACGTATTCCCTTATAATCAATTGTTTCCAGATTCAAAACACCAAGCATCCCTAGCTCAGATGGCAACACGTGTGGTGATACATCCAGGAGGTCCTGGGTTCGATCCTGGCTTCCTGAATTTCTTTTTTAACACTTTTCCATAACTTTTCTATTTTCTTATTTTTCTTAATATTTTCATCTTAATTTAATTAATCTTCAAACATTTTTTTCATGCATTTTAAAATCACCAAAAATATTTTCCTTTTGCATATTAATCAGAAAAATGTTTATTTAATTTTTGACATTAAAATTAATATTTTTGCATGCATATTTTAATTAATTGCTAATTAACCATTAAATTGACTTTTAATTGTTTTTAATTATCGAAATTGATTCAGAAAATTACCAAAAAATTATCTTATCATCTTATTGTCATTACTAATCTAAAATATTTTTCCTCATTCAAAAATCATATTTTTACTAACATTTTTCTCTTATGCAACTTTCTCGTATTTTCCGATTATGTATCTGCTTACAGGTTATAACGTTTCGGACGATTTTTCTCGCTTTTCTTTTCAATATTATGTAACTGCCTATGGGATGTAATAGTTTAATTAGGACCTTTTACTTTCCGCGCTCCTATTATGTAACTTCCCCAAAGCCATGTAATAGCGTAGGACTTTATTTTCCGCACTTTACTTTCCGCAATTTATTTTCCGCACCCTATAAACTGCTAGTAATTAGGCGTGTATGGCAAGATAAAAATGAACATAGATCACCTCTAATCCCAAGATAATATATCTGAATTCAACACACTCTCTTCACACATGCGCCCCTTAGGGTAATTCTCTCTCGTTGCCTTTCGAATAAATGGTCAAGTCCCTCGAACATAGAGGTATCCTAGCACCGTTGCCTACAAACATATCATCATAGTCCCTTCGATACAAAGATCATAGACCCACGATGTCGCCTACGAATACATAATCTCGTCCCTCGATTGTTGCCTACGAAAAGTGATGATCGTCCCTTCGAATGTGTTAGGATACTTCCTACAAGTTGCCTTCTATGACCATCCGATGTCCCTTCGAATGTCCCTCTTACATCCAACGAATAAGGTTACCTACCAACTAATGGTACGGATATCGCTATTCTAAAGGAACGTAAAATAACACGAAAATGACCATTCTGAGTAGGTAATAAGACTTTTAGTTGCTTGCTCAATCAAATACTTTTCACACCTCACACTTTTTTTTGTCAAAGTTCAAACTCTTTTCAAAAACAAAACATTTTCGAACACTTTGTATACATTCCTACATGAATCATTACAAAGTCAAAGCGAAATTCCTTTTTAAAACATTTTTGTCAAACACACAGAAAACACTTCTTTTAAAATGATCTAGGAGCAACTAAGAGCCCGTAGATAACTACGGATGAAAAGGGGTGCTAATACCTTCCCTTTTCATAACCTTCTCCCTTACTCAGAATCTAACGAAGGTCTTTTCCTATTCTTTTCACCTTCCCTTAATTGGATAAAAGAAAAGTCGGTGGCGACTCTTGCTATCCGCACATTTGCGATAAAAAGCAAAACAAAATCTCAAAGTCAGTTCACCGTATTACACCGCCCATCCGAATTCCTTATGAAGATATAAAAGTGGTACCTTGGAACTACGAACCTGAAGTCATTGTGGGTGGTAAGCCAATGGTTTTGGGAGAGTCTACTATTGAGAACATCACTGGTATGAGTGGCATGACCTGTAGTGGTCGTATTTACCACCAGGGTCCGACAAAAAACAGAGCTGCAGAGAAGGCTTCAGATGTTCCTTCGAGGAAAGATGGAGTTGTTGACCTAAGTGCGGAATAATTGAGGGATATTTTTAAGCCAAGTGATGAGACTTTGAAAATCATCAAAAGGAGTGACTATAAAGTGGTTGATCAGCTTAGTCAGACTCCCGCAAAAATTTTGATCTTGTCTTTGTTGAAAAGTTCCGAAGCCCACAAGATGGCCTTATTGAGGTTTCTCGACAACTCATACGTGGCTGAAGATATCACAATTAATCAATTGGATGTTGCAATTTCAAGTTTAAATGATGGCAGTTGTTTATCGTTCACCGATGCGGAGGTAATCATAACATGGCTCTTCACATTTCTGTTACCTGTGGTGGAACGACTCTTGCTAGAGTATTGGTTGATACATGCTCAGCTTTGAATGCGATCCCGAAGACAACATTGGCTCAACTACAGGTGGAAGGGGCAATCATGAAACCTAGTTCTCTAATTGTAAAGGCTTTTGATGGATCCCGCAGGATGGCGGTGGGAGAGATTGACCTCCCGGTACTTATTGGACCCCAACTATTCCACATTACTTTTCAAGTGATGGATATCTTTCCGGCTTATAGCTGGTTATTGGGAAGGCCCTGGATACACGGTGCTAAAGCTGTCACCTCAACTCTCCATCAAAAATTGAAGTTCTTGCTGAATAACTAGGTGGTGGAGGTTAGTGGTGAAGAAGACTACTTGGTTAGTCACTTGTCTGAGTTCAAGTATGTGGATGTTGGAGACGAGGTGCATGAGACTCTCTTTCAAGCTTTAGATATTGTTGGTAATGTGCAAAAAGAAGTTAAGTCTGCTGAAAAGCCTAAAGGTAACATGACCCGTTGGCAGGATGTCAAGGCCCTTATCGATGCCGGGAATCCTGAAGGTTGGGGAACAGTGATAAATGTGGCAGAGAAGAAGGACAAGAGCGGACTCGGCTATCAACTATCCTCCAGGATCAGTGAAGGTTTAGGGATAGGAAAAGGGAAGATCCCTCGTCTTGAGGACACTTTTATTGCTAAAGGTTTCCGCTCCGAAAAGGCTATCAATGCCATTGATAACGATGAGCGTGTAGTGGAACTTTCTCTGATGGTGTTCCGTACTCCTCCCGGTGTGGCCCCTAAGAGTTGGATCGTTAAGGACGTTACCCCTCTCATTTTATTGTCAAAGTAATTTCTTGTTTTAAAACAAAAATCTTGTGTTCTGCCCAAGGCACAAAGGATTGCTTTGTAGGGCTTATTCCGTTTAATGAATGAATTTTTATCTTCAATGAAAAGCGCATTTTGTTATTCAGTTTAAGATCCTTTTTTATTGTTTTTATTTTTGCTTTCCAGTGCATCTTAATAAAAACAACAACATTTCACTGTTATTCCTGCTAAAATAAACATACATATCTAAAAGATAAAATCAATCATTTATGCAGATCACCTGAAATTGAGCTTATTGAACATAGCCATGCTATAACTCCTTTTGACTTCGATTTCCCGATCAACCAAGCCAAAGATAATGGTGAGGAAGACTACGAACTCCCTGAAGAGTTAACGCATCTGGTTGAGCATGAGGAGAAGACGATCCAACCTCATCAGGAACCAGTGGATGTGATCAATCTGGGGACTGGAGAGGATCGAAAAGAAGTCAAAGTTAGAACCGCCTTGGGGCAAGAGATAAAAGATGAGTTGGTCCGCTTGTTGCAAGAGTTTGTAGATGTGTTTGCATGGTCGTATCTGGATATGCCTGGACTCGACACAGATATTGTTATGCACAAGCTGCCGCTAAAGCCCGATTGTTCGCCCGTAAAGCAAAGACCGAGGAGGACGCATCCAGAGATGGCTAAGAAGATTATAGACGAAGTCAAGAAATAGTTCGATGCCGGTTTCCTTGTTGTGTCGGTATATCCATATTGGATTGCCAACATCGTGCCTATCCCCAAGAAGGATGAAAAGGTGTAGATGTGTGTGGACTACAAAGACTTGAATCGAGCCAGCCCGAAGGACGATTTTCCTTTGCCTCACATTGATGTCTTGGTCGATAGCACAATTAGTCTTCAGTTTTCTCTTTCATGGATGGTTTCTCTGGATATAATCAGATCAAGATGGACCCTGCAGATATGATGAAGACGACGTTCACCACTCCTTGCGGCACCTTCTGTTACAAGGTCATGCCTTTCGGATTGAAGAATGCAGGGGCAACTTATCAGAGAGCCATGGTAGCCCTCTTCCATGATATGATGCATAAAGAAATTGAATTCTACGTGGATGATATAATTGCCAAGTCCCAGACTGAAGAAGAGCACATTGTTCATCTCAGAAAGCTGTTTGAAAGGGAGAGAAAGTACAAACTTCGATTGAATCCTAACAAGTGCACTTTCGGAGTTCGGTCCGGGAAGCTACTTGGATTCATAGTGTGCCAACGAGGTATCGAGGTGGACCCTGACAAAGTGAAAGCTATTCAAGATATGCCAGCACCAAGAACGGAGAAGGAAATTCGTGGTTTCTTGGGACGCTTAAATTACATTTCCCGGTTCATATCACATTTGACAGCTACTTGCGAACCTTTGTTCAAGTTGTTGAAGAAAGATCAGGCCATTATATGGAATGATGATTGTCAGCGAGCATTTGATAAGATTAAGGAGTACTTACAAGAACCATCCATCTTGATACCGCCTGTGCCCGACAAGCCTCTCATAATGTATCTCACCTTACTTGAAGGATCTATGGGTTGTGTTCTGGGATAACATGACGAAACGGGAAGAAAAGAGCATGCAATCTATTACCTGAGTAAGAAGTTCACGGAATGTGAAAGTCGGTACTCACTTTTAGAGAAAACTTGTTGCGCCTTGGCATGGGCTGCTCATCGCTTGAGACAATATATGGTGTGTCACACTACAATGCTGATATCCAAGATGGACCCTATCAAGTATATCTTCGAGAAACCGGCTTTGGTTGGAAGGATTGCACGTTGGCAGATGTTATTATCTGAATACGATATTCAATATGTAACCCAAAAAGCTATCAAGGGAAGTGTGGTATCAGAATATCTCGCTCACCAGCCTATAGAGGACTATCAACCAATGAGATTTGACTTCCCAAATGAAGATGTCATGTTTATCAGAGACTGCAACATTCCTGGACCAGAGGAAGGACCCGAGCCAGGATCCTGGTGGACGCTTGTGTTCGATGGTGCGTCCAATGCGGTAGGACACGGAATAGGCGCAATCATAACTTCTCCAACAGGTTTTCATATTCCCTTCACCTCCAGAATCTGTTTCGATTGTACCAACAACATGGCAGAATATGAAGCTTGTATTTTCGGGATTGAAGCGGCCATTGATTTAAGGATCAAAATCCTTCAAGTTTATGGAGATTCAACACTCGTCATCTTCCAGGTAAAAGGAGAGTGGGAAACTCGTAATGAAAAGTTAATCCCGTACAGAGATCATGTCTTGAAGTTGATACCGTATTTTGACGAGATCACTTTACATCATATTCCTAGAGAGGAAAATCAGTTAGCTGATGCTTTAGCCACTTTGTCTTTAATGTTCAAGGTCAAGTGGGCTAATGAAGCACCTTCTATCACTATCGAGCGTCTAGACGAACCTGGCTATTGTATGGTGGTTGATGAAGAAACTGATGGTAAACCCTGGTTCTACGATATCAAGCAATACATAGAAAAAGGCGAGTACCCAGAAGGGGCATCTATCACTGATAAGAAGACTTCAAGGAAGTTGTCTTCTAACTTCTTCTTGAGTAGTGGGGTGTTGTACAAACGGAATTTCGATTTGGTCTTGCTCAGATGCGTGGATAGAAACGAAGCAGATCAACTCATCAAAGAAATTCATGAAGGTTCTTTTGGTGTTCACGCAAATGGGCATGCAATGGCAAAAAAGATTCTCAGGGCTGGTTACTACTGGATGACCATGGAAACAGACTGTGTTGTTTATGCATTGAGATGTCACAAGTGTTAGATTCATGCTGATAAGATGCATGTGCCACCCTCACCTCTGAATGTCTTGACCTCTCCATGGCCATTCTCTATGTGGGGAATTGATATGATCGGAATGATTGAACCGAAAGCTTCTAATGGACATCGCTTCATACTAGTCGCCATAGACTATTTCACCAAGTGGGTTGAGGCTGCTTCATATGCGAATGTGACACGACAAGTGGTTACCCGGTTTATCAAGAATAATATAATTTTCCGCTACGGTACTCCTAGCAAGATTATCACTGACAATGGGACAAATCTGAACAACAAGATGATGAAGGAGTTATGTGACACATTCAAGATTGAGCATCATAACTCGTCTCCCTATAGGCCAAAGATGAATGGTGCTGTTGAAGCAGCTAACAAGAATATCAAGAAGATCCTGCAGAAAATGGTGAAGACGTATAAGGATTGGCACGAGATGTTGCCATTCACTTTGCACGGGTATAGAACGTCTATTCGCACTTCGACGGGAGCGACACCTAACTCTCTTGTTTATGGCATGGAGGCAGTACTTCCTATAGAAGTTGAGATTCCTTCTCTCAGAGTTCTGATGGAAACAGAGTTGGAAGAAGCGGAGTGGGTTCAGAATAGGTATGACCAGCTCAATCTGATCGAAGAAAAGAGGTTGACAGCCATTTGTCATGGTCAACTCTACCAGAAAAGAATCAAGAGGGCTTTCGACAAGAAGGTACATCCCCACGAGTTCAAAGTAGGCGAATTGGTGCTAAAGAGGATAATCTCTCCACACAGAGACCCTTGTGGGAAGTGGGTGCCAAACTATGAAGGACTATACGTGGTAAAAAAGGTTTTCTCGGGAGGAGCTCTTGTTCTCACCAACATGGATGGAGAAGACTTGGCACACGCTATCAACTTAGACGCGGTCAAGAAGTATTATGTCTAAAAAAGAGGGAAAAAAATTAAGCCTGGTAAGCTGAAAACCCGAAAGGGCGGCTTAAGCAAAAAAGGGTAAATGTCCCGGTGAACCAAAGTCTTCTGAAGATTGGTTCACGCAAAAGTTAGGGAATGTGTAAAGAGATAATGCTGCAGTATGCGTTTCCGTGTCATAACAGAAGCTTAGATGGAAGGGATCAGTTCAATCACCATCTTTAGAAGTGAAGTGATGAAGAATAGCAGTTAGGAGGGGGGATAGCATGTTTTTGGTTCAATGAAGTTCAGTTTCAATTTTGTTGTTGTTTAAGAAAATGTGTATAAACTTACTCTTTCTTGTATGTTCCTCCTAAAGGAATGTGCATCTTTATGTACAAACTCCACACTTATGAGTTATTCTTCTCATATTTTAAATAAAAGAATTGTTCAGTTGAACTTTGTCTCTTTTCCTATTTTTATCTTTACTGCATGTTTAGCTTAATGTCGCTGCTGTTTTATATAAAAATTAAAGTCGTTCAAAATGGTGAAACAATAAAGTTTTTGAAACTTAAAATCGCTTTGATTTACGGAATGTTGGGGAGGGGGGCTGATTGACTTTCTAAGTGTTGCGCCTTTCCTTTGAATTGGAAGTACCTCCATACTCATCATGGTGTTTATGAGGAATCAGACGTTATCTTTCCTTTGAGAGACTCGTGTGGTAGCAATTGTGGTTTGGATTATGGTCATTGCCCTTTGTTCGATTTCCAGTGGTGTCGGGAGTTCAGTTGATAAACCAATACATCAACCAGTATTCACGCATCAATTCATTCATCCATTCATGTCATATCACGATATGTTCATGCGTGAACCTTCGCCAGAATCTGGGATCTGTTCAAAATAAAGTTGAACGCAAGCGCCGAAGATTATTTCTCAGATGACAATTTGGTTTTTCTCCCCAGTGCAAGCTGAACGCTTAGTTGAAAGATAAGTGGTGGTGGTGTCAACTCTCAAGTTAAGTCCCTTCCCCAGAGAAGTGATTAATCATCCCCAGTGAACTCTTGTGTCAACAGGATTGTCCAATTGATTTCCCCAGTGACGTTTTCCTTTTATGAACAGTATTAGGAAATCATGCTCTTTGCATCAAAACATAAAAAATCATATCATGCATATCATACTCATGCATTAGCTTCGGCTATTTCTTTTGCAGGATTTTTCAGCTGAAACTGTAAATATCCTCGTAAGGATCAAATTGAAGGATTAGCTCTCAGACGACATAATTTTTCTCTTCTCTCCAGCACAAGTTGTATACTTGTACGGATCTTAATAATTGTTGGTTTCTCCAATCGAGATTTCTTCCCCAACAAAACAGTTGTCTTTCAATGGACTCAAGTGTCAGCAAATTATTAACCGGGAATCCCCAACAAAGTTTTCCACACGGTTTTCTTATGGAGTTTCCCCAGCGAAGCTTAATTCACTCCCAAGTGAGTCTCCTTCAGAAAGGACCACTACAACGTTATTCAGGGTATTTTCCAAGGATCTTTCAAACAAGAGTCTTCTCAGCAAATTCTAGTGGCAGTAACTTCTACAATTTTTGTTTCTCTGAGCTGTTCTCGGAAAACTACATTGAACTTCTGGTGTGTTTATTTCCCCAGTAAGTTTTCAAATACTCAACAAATAAATATCCACCGGGTGGGATGTTTATTCAATCTCAGGATATTTCTCCAACTCAGAAGTTGATCCACATATCCACTTGCTACAACGCATTGTCTATACAATTCCAGCAAATTGAAGCTCATTACCCTAGAAGTTTTCCAGTCGCAGGGGCTGAATCTGATTCTTCTATCATCGGTAAAGCTATCTGCATACAGGTTGAAGATCTTGTCAACTCGGAAGTTGTTCAACATGTCTTTACATGTTCAGTGAGATTTCATCAGCAGAAACATCGGAAACAAAGATTTACCGACTTCATAAACATCTATATCACACCAGTGTGCTGGATATTGATTTGTTTATCCCCAGAGAGGTGTATTCTCGGGTGCGCTACTGAATTTGTTATGCTGGTAACTCGGAAGTTACATGGTCAAAGACATTCAGCATGCCATGGCTCCTCGCACTTTCGTGCACCAACAATTCTGATATTGTTTTAGCCATATATCTTCGTTAAAGTTTGCGGGTATGCTTTAACTCTTTGGGATCTTCAGACAGTTCTCAATTTCATCTTCGTTAAGGTCTGCGGGTATTCCTTAACTCTTCGAGATTTTCTGACAAATTCTCGATTATATCTCCATTAAAGTTTGCGGGTATTCTTTAACTCTTTGGGATCTTCAGACAGTTTCTCAACTTCATCTTCGTTAAGGTCTGCGGGTATTCCTTAACTCTTCGGGATCTTCTGACAAATTCTGAATTTTATCTTTGTTAAGGTCTGCGGGTATTCCTTAACTCTCTGGAATTTTCTGACAAGTTCTTAATCATATTGAATTCTTAATCCATTGTTTTTATTTGTCGCTTGAGAAGTTCGGTTTTCTTCTCATAGCATTTTCGTTAAGACATCCTGTGATGGCTTAATATATTATTTTATTTGTCGCTTGAGAAGTTCGGTTTTCTTCTCATGGCATTTTCGTTAAGACATCCTGTGATGGCTTAATCTATTATATTATTTGTCGCTTGAGAAGTTCGGTTTTCTTCTCATAGCATTTTCGTTAAGACATCTTGTGATGGCTTAATCTATTATATTTCTTGTCGCTTGAGAAGTTCGGTTTTCTTCTCATAGCATTTTTGTTAAGACATCTTGTGATGGCTTAATCTATTATGTTTCTTGTCGCTTGAGAAGTTCGGTTTTCTTCTCATAGCATTTTCGTTAATATATCTTGTGATGGCTTAATCTATTATATTACTTGTCGCTTGAGAAGTTCGTGAAATTCCTGGCAGCAGATACGTGATGTCACAGAGAATGTTATGACACGGTATCTGACACTCTGTTAACAATTCACACAGTTAATTGAAAGATGAAACACAAACAATTGTTTACCCAGTTCAGTGTGTAACTACACCTACAGCTGGGGGCTACCAAGCCAGGGAGGAAATTCACTATTAGTAGAATTAATTCAGGAATAAACCAACCAGTTTATCTCCTTCACTTAAGACCTACCCAATGCAACTTCAATCTAAGTCCTACTTAGACCTGAGTTCCTACTCACTCCCCTTCAATCACAGCAGTGATATCAACCTATTGATTAATTAAATTGTGAAGACACTCTTCAATAAACAAACTTGATTTTGCTTCAAAGCTTTAATCAAGAGACATAACACTCGTGATTCAAAGCTTTGAGTGATAAACAACCCTTACAACCAAATCCTAGTCCAAAGCACTTATCAATGATAATTGCTTGGATCACAAGAGTAACTAGAATTACACAAATACAACCTGCTAAATCTTCAATACAGTTCAAGAGGCGCAGCAGCAGAGTAAGGGTTCTTTTCCTATTATAGAAGTAGTCCTGAAACATCCACTTGTCAAATTCACAATGAACTCCTTCACCAAAACATCGTAACAGTTATAAAACTTGACCACAGTTTTCATCAGCCCAGCTTCCTTGATCAGATCAATTACATCCTTGCATTCAAGGGCACTCTTGTTCAGTTCCCTTTCTAGAGCAATTCTTTTCAGACACACATATTTCCACCTTCTAGCACTCTCAGGGTGGTGGAAAGAGATATTATCAATAGCCACTTCAGGGACTTTGGGCAGTTTTCCTAGAGAAGGTTTCTTCCTGGGTTGAATGTCTGAGACATTCTCTTCAACATTAAATCAGAATCTTGATCAGATTCTGAAGGTTCAGGAACCTTCCTCTTCTTCATGATTGGGGTTCTCTTGGGTCTAGAGGTACCACCAACAGTCTTCACCCTACCCTTCCCCTTGGAAATTCCAGCCTTGTTGTCCTTACCAGATTTTTCTCCAGTCTTGTTCTCAGCCCTAGGAGACTTATGAACAACTTTAGCAACCTTCTCCTTGGAAGGGCTTGGAGTAGCATTTTGCTTCCCTTTTCTATTCATCATTCTCTTAGCAATGCTGGGATTAAGACTAGCAATGAGATCATTATAAGAGAATTCTTCATCTAGATCAATGAGTGGAGGCTCAACATTCTGATCAGTGGTTTTCTCAGGAGAATTTACCAGGTTATCAGCAACAGGTTTCTCTAGGGATTCTTCAAGAATTCCATCAGAGGAGCTCTCTGGAACCTTTTCCATGTTTTCATCAGCTGGTTTTACAGGATATTCTTCAATAATTCCATCAGAAATATCATCATCACTAATCACAGGGCGCTTATCAGTGGTATCAGCAACACATTGTTCAGGAGTTTTATCAGAGATATCTTCAGCATATTTTTCAGGGGATTTATCAGAGGGTTCATTATCAGGATTCTCAGGGGTTTTCCTAGCATTGTCATCAGATGTCTTGACATTCTGTGTGACATCTGGATCAGTGGCTAAATTAGGGCTAGCAGATTCTTGATTTAAAGGAATAGAAACCCCAGGCACAAAATGATTCTCATTCAGAATCCTAGTGACTATTCTAGCTATGGCTTGATGTACATATCTAGATCCTTCTCTGTTTGCTATTTTAGGAGGAACAGAGGAAGTTGGTTCAGAGGTCTTACCAGAAGGAGATGCTTGAGATCTTCTTGCATGTCTGGTGCGTAGTTTCTTGACCCTCCCAGGATCAGTTGCCATGGCACGTAGAGGAGTAACCTCCAGAATCTCAGGCTGCATTGCTTCAGTGTTTGCCCTAACCCCAAAATCAGTGGGAGATGGAGAACCAGTTTCCCTTGATGATGAAGAAGAGGATGACATGCTTTGTTGAGACATTTTGTGGAAGTGAGAAAATATTTGACAGGAAGTTTGAGCATGTTTGTAGAAGGAGTGGAGTGTGTTGCATTCAAATGAGCAAACTGAAATATATATATGTCTCTTCCTATTCTTGGACTTTTGAAAAGTAAGAGGGAAATAATTAATTAGCCCACTTAGAATTAAATGAAATAAAAAGTCTCTTCCATTCCTTGTTGTAAGCAATGTTAATTGCTACAATTCTTCATATTGGCAAATACCCAACTTGCCCCTTAAATTCTCAAACTGATTAGCATCAAGAGCTTTAGTAAAAATGTCAGCCAGTTGGAGTTTAGTGGCTACATGCTCCAATTTAATCACTTTTTATTCCACAAGATCTCTGATGAAGTGATGTCTAATGTCAATGTGCTTAGTCCTGCTGTGCTGAATAGGGTTTTTTGAAATATTAATAGCACTCAGGTTGTCACAGTATAATGTCATGACATCCTGTGTGACATTGTACTCAGTCAGCATCTGCTTCATCCAGACCATTTGAGAATAACTGCTACCTGCTGCAATGTATTCAGCTTCAGCAGTGGATAAAGACACACAATTTTGCTTCTTGCTGAACCAAGAAACAAGATTGTTCCCCAAAAAGAAGCATCCTCCAGAAGTGCTTTTTCTATCATTAGCACTACCAACCCAATCAACATCACAATAGCCAGACAGAATTGGTTCACATCCATGAGAATACAACATACCATAATTGTAAGTTCCACTCACATACTTCAGAATTCTTTTCACCTGATTGATGTGACTTACTTTAGGTTCAGCCTGATATCTTGCACATACTCCAACAGCAAAGGCAATGTCAGGTCTGCTGGCTGTTAAGTACAACAAGCTTCCTATCATGCTTCTATACAAGCTTTGATCAACATTTGCTCCACTTGTGTCTTTGGACAATTTTAAATGAGTAGGAGCAGGAGTCCTTTTATGGCTGGCATTTTCCATCCCAAATTTCTTGACAATATTCTTTGCATACTTGCTCTGAGAAAGAAAAGTTGAGTCTTCCATCTGTGTGACTTGTAGTCCAAGAAAGTAAGTCAATTCTCCCATGAGGCTCATTTCAAACTCAGCTTGCATTTGGTTGGCAAAATGTCTCACCATTTTATCTGACATTCCTCCAAACACTATGTCATCAACATAAATTTGAGCTACCATTATCTTTCCTCCTTCATTCTTGACAAAGAGAGTTTTGTCCAAACCTCCTTTCCTGTAACCTTTATCAGTAAGGAACTTTGTCAACCTTTCATACCAAGCTCTAGGAGCTTGTTTCAGACCATATAAAGCTTTCCTCAATTTGTAAACATGATCAGGAAAGTTAGGATCCACAAATCCTTTAGGCTGTTATACATAAACCTCCTCATTTAAGTAGCCATTTAGAAAGGCACTTTTCACATCCATCTGAAACAGCTTGAATTTTAGGATGCAAGCAACTCCTAACAGTAATCTGATTGATTCCAGCCTAGCCATAAGAGCAAAAGTCTCATCAAAATCAATCCCTTCAACTTGAGTGTATCCCTGAGCAACAAGTCTTGCTTTATTTCTGGTGACAACCCCTTCTACATCAGACTTGTTCTTGTAGATCCACTTTGTGCCAATGATGTTTGTTCCTTCTGGTCTAGGAACTAACTGCCACAATTCATGTTGTTTGAACTGGTTCAATTCATCTTGCATTGCTCCAATCTAGTAATCATCAGTTAAAGCCTCTTTGACATTCTTTGGCTCAATCTTAAACACAAAACAAGAATTTGAGACAATTTCTCTGGATCTTGTAATGACTCCACAGTTAGGATCTCCAATGATGAGTTCCTTTGGATGATTTTTCTGAATTCTGATGGAAGGATCTTTGTTAGCATCCTCTAGTTCAGACTTTGGTGAAGTAGGGACATGCACATCATCCTTATCAGACACTTGTGGTGATGTCTCAAACAATGTCTCAACATCATATGGGACATTGTTTTCCTCATGGTGATCATCAACTATGACATTAATACTGTCATACCCCAAAATTTGCCCTCCATATTCTCAAGACATTCCATACATCTATGCTCAAGGATTCCTCAAGAGTTGATCAGACAAACTCTCTCCTAGACAATCAACCCAAACTAGGGTTTGGCAATTCTCAGCTCCAGATGGACTTCCAACATCTCCAATGTTCATCATGCCTCCTCATATGCTTTAAAGATTCTCCATGTCAAGTTTCAAGCCTTACAAGTCAAGTTTCCTCAGACAATTGCTCAGATGGTTGAAAATCAGTTGTATTGGACAAAAAGTCAATTGTGGTCAACATACAGTCAAACTTCATAATTTTTGGTCAACATCCTCATTTTGAAGTTACATTCATCATTTGATCAAGGGTTGATCATGATTCATCAAGAAAACTCAAGATTTTCTCAAAAGTCAAACTTTCTAAATTAGGGTTTCTCAGTGAAAAGTCAACCAAACTTTGACTGAGCATAACTTCTTCATACTTTCTCAGATATTTTTCGACCACCTCTTGTTTTGAAGGAAATTCAATTCTCTACAACTTCATGTCTCACAAGAATGTTCAAAAAATGCTTCATTTGGAAGGTATGGATCAAAACATTAAAGGTCCTTTTCAAAGTCAACAAAGAGTCAACATTTTGTTTTGAAGATATATTGAGCATGGAAACTCCAATTGAGATGAGACCAAAACGGTTGGTTAGAGGACTCTTAGATCTTTCCAAAAAGTCCAAGAAAACTCAAAAATGTGGAAAATTGAGCAAGATACACCATTCACAAGTTGGGCAATTTTGAAAGAGTGCACAAAGAGAAATACTTCTAAAAATAAAATTTTTTGCAAATGGGCCTACTTTTTCTTCATCCAAACTTATTCCTCACACCATTAGGAATGTCCAAGCCCAATGCCACGATTTTTTATTTTATTTTTCTATTTAATTTGGAATTTGTTCATTTAAATACAAATTAAATTCAAAAATAAAGTATAAAATCAAAATTTATTGCAAACTTGATTTTTATTTCTTCCTTGAGATCCAAGCAACTCATTAAAAGCCAGCAATTTTCGAAATTTGATGGATATGGCAAGATTGGATTGAAATTTGATCAAAATTGGAAGATTTGATTTTGTACAAAATCAAATTTGATTGGCATTGATCATTGATTAATTCTTTCCCAAAACTCGAATCCTTCTACTATATATACATGATACATACCACACGAATTAGGGTAGAAAAATTGGCTCAAGAACCCTTGTTGCAACTCAAAAAACTGGCAAACAAGCAAAGTGCAACCTAGTTCCGGCCGTTTTCAATCGATTCTAAGGTGTCCATTGCATTCCTTGACACCTCAGTGAATCAGACCTTCACTTTGCTCAAATCCATCGAATCGAAAATCCGAGTTTGGTTTGTTCTTGAAAATCCAAAATCGTATTCTATTATTCATTATTAACATGTTTTGTGTTTGTTTTGTGATTAGTGATGAGTTTGCAAGCATTCGGGCACTTTGATTACATTTCCATGGCACAGATATACCATAGCTAGGGTTTCTGAGCTCGATTTAGGGCTTTGCTTAAATGGAAAAATTGGACCATGAGACCTATACCAATGCATTCGGAATGATCCCAGGAATCGAACCATGGTCTTAAAATTTATTTATATTATCTGTGTGTGATTTTTGATTTTGCTAGGGACGTAGCGTCGAACAATGGCCGACGCAGAGTTTTCAAAATTTCAAACTGAGGAAGACGAAGCTTGGCGCGTGATCTGGAGCATCAGGGAGCGACACTTGTTCTTCTTTTATTCGCTCCGGTTTCCAAACAGTGAAGCACGTTAGTTCAGCTGGCAAGGCGTGGGATCTGTGAAAGCAAGGTCCTGGGTTCGATTCTCCCCAGGACCATTTGGTTTTTTCTCTCTTTTTACAAACTTTTCTATTTTTTCTATTTTATTTAATATTTTCATACAATTTTAATTCTTTTCATAATTTTATTTCATGCATTAAAAATCACCAAAAATTATTTTTCTTTTTACATTATTTCCAGAAAACCTTTATTTAATTTATAAAATTAAAAAATATAATTTTGCATGCATATTTATTTTTATTCATAATTTTGCATTTAAATCAATTTTAATTAGTTTTTAATTATTAAATTGCATCAAAAAATCCCAAAAATTATTTTAGCATATTTACGTTATTTCCAACGTGTCATATTTTTCTCATTCAAAACTTGCATTTTTCTAACATTTTTCTCTTATTCGATTCATCTCGTATTTTAGATTTCTCATTCTTTTCTGGTCATTCCATTTGGACGATTTTCTTTATCGTTTTATTTTTCCAATAACGTAATTGCTCATGGGATGTAATAGTTTAAATTAGGTTTTATTTTCCATAAGTTTAAATTATGTATCGCCCCAAAGCCATGTAATAGCGTGGGACATTTATCTTTCCGCATTTACATTCCAAATTTAATTTCCGCACCTATAAATGCTAGTAACTAGGCGTGTATGGCAAGACTAAAATCAACATAGCCCACTAATTTTCAAAGATAAAATATCTGAATCGACACACTCTTTTCACACATGCCAGGGTAATTCTCTCGATGCCTTACAAATTCACATGGTCATGTCCCTCGAGCGTAGAGGTATTCTAGCACCGTTGCCTTCAAAACAAATCATCATAGTCCCTTCGATACAAAGATCATAGACCCACGATGTCGCCTCCGAATACATGATCTTGACCCTCGATTGTCGCCTGAAAATGATGATAGTCCTTCAAATGTGCTAGGATACTTCCTACAAGTTGCTTTCGATGACCATCCGATGTCCCTTGAATGTCCCGTCTACATCCAGCGAATGGGTTGCCTACCAACCAATGGTTTGGATAGCGCTATTCTAAAGGCGTAAAACAACACGAACGACCAATTCGAGTAGGTAATAAGACTTTTAGTTGCTTGCTCAAATCAAATGCTTTTCACACCTCACACTTTTGTCAAAGTTCAAACTCTTTTCAAAACAAAACATTTCGAACACTTTGTATACATTCCTACATGAATCATTACAAAGTCAAAGCGAAATGCCTTTTCAAAACATTTTTGTTAAACACACGAAAGCAATTTTAAAGTGATCTAAGAGCAACTAAGAGCCGTAGATAACTACGGATGGAAAGGGTGCTAATACCTTCCCTTTTCATAACCTTCTCCTTACTCGAGAATCTAACGAAGGTCTTTTACGTACTTTTACCTTCCTTAATTGGATAAAAATAAAAGTCGGTGGCGACTCTTGCTATCCGCACATTTGCGATACAAAAACTAAAAAGTCAGTTCATCGTATCACAGAACTGGCGACTCTGCTGGGGAGACACCCTAAAAAGAGAGAATGCCTTAAGGATTTTTAGATCACCTTTATTGCTTTTTGTTTGACTTGCTTGCTTTATCTTTAAGGGTTGCTTGGGTAATATATTGTTGGGGGATCCTACACCCGGATCCGGGTTTCCTTTTAGGTAAGTAGCAATAAATCGTCGCGACCGTTAGACGTATATCAAAACGGTCAACATGATGGCTACGTTAGCGTGACACTTTGGATGTCCTACTTTCATTCCCAAGTTGAGGATAGTATTTGGCTTCTGCGTGGTGTCATCAAGCGCTAACTAAACTTTTAGAACCTTAATTGACCCATCTTGGCCATTAGAAGGTAGTGAGATGGCCGGCTTGGTGTAGACCGAGGTTGGCTGATACTCGATACTACGCTCATTGAGATCAGACTTTTGGGATATTTTCGGTTGACCACTTTGTAGTCGTATTGAAATAAACGCCTATGAGAAAGATCAATGATGTGAGATTCCTAGAACCCGGTTACTATTATAGGACAGGATGAACCAACTCAAACTTTTGGTGGGGTAATCACCTATACCTCATGCAAGCCTTAAACCTAGGCTCATTGTGTGAATTGTTTGTGTGTGCTAAACATGACATCATGACATCATTCGCATTGCATATCATTTCTAACTATTTCAAGGACCTAGGGATTTATCTTTGCTCTGTTTTGTAGGGTATTATGGCTTCTAGAAAGACTATCCGAATCAACTTCATGGGTATACCTTCTCACTCAAAGAATTGGTTTGAAATTCCGACCATGCTCGGTTCATCAAAAGACATGGTTATCTACTTGATTTGGTTATCTCGGTTTTGAAGAAGATATGATGCATGTCCTATTCGGTTCTTTGATCCGAAACACCATTGCTTTACATTCCCAGATTATCAGTTGGTTCCTACCTTGGAAGAGTTCTCTAAGCTACTTGGGATACCTATTCTTGACCAAATGCCATTCACCGGTTTAGAAAAGGTTCCTAAGTATGAAGACATCGCATCCGCCTTACATCTTAAGCGCTCAGACATTGAAGCTAATTGGGAAACCAGAAGTGGAGTTAAGGGTTTACTTTCCAAGTTCCTAATTAAGAAAGCCCGAGAATTCCTCAAAGTTATGAGTTTCCATGCATTTGAAGATATTGTGGCCTTGCTAATTTATGGTTTGGTTCTGTTTCCCAACTCGGATCAATTCATAGATGTCAACACCATCAAGTTGTTCCTTACCCGCAATCCAGTGCCTACTTTACTTGGAGATATCCTGCATTCTCTCCACACTCGTACTACTAAAAGACAAGGAACTCTCATGTGTTGTATACCGTTACTTTCCAGGTGGTTTATTTCGCACCTTCCTCCATCAGTTTTGAAGAACGAACAAAGGTTGAGATGGTCTCAAAGACTAATGTCACTTTCTCATTCAGATATCCGTTGGAATCTTTTCTCTCAAAAGGACTTCACCTTCATCGAGCGTTGTGGAGAATTCCCTAATGTACCGCTACTTGGTATAAGGGGAGGTATTACTTACAATCCTTCTCTAGCTCTACGTCAGTTTGGTTTTGCTCGAAGAGATGGTCCACATGATATGCTTCTCCAAGATATTGTGTTCGACTACAATCACGATCTCCAGAATTATCGACGAAGGTTCATACGCTTGGGGCATGGTAAAGAAGACCGATACCAATACTTTGGGGCACCAAAACTCCATACCTTGGGAACCTTACCTCAAATGGGTGAGAGCTCGAGCTTAAAACCTCATGATGCCATTCACGTCTGTTTTACCAGTAATTATGGAACCTGTTGCTATAGGTGACGTACCTTATACCATTCTCTATCCCAACATGCCTACCGATTTTGAAGACTTGAAGAGATCACGGATTCACAAGAAGAGGGATACCTTTGAAGCTCAGTGTTATGCAAGTGAGAAGAAAGTGCTAGAGTTGACCAAGCTACTTCACGAGGAGCGAAACATCAACGCCTACATCGGCACCAAGAGGAAGCGCCCATGGGAGACTTAGAGCTTTAGGATTTTCTTTTATTTGTCTTGAACTATCCTTTGTACTTAAAAAGAAAAAGAAGAATAAAAAGAGTACTAATAAATGTTTGTTCATTGCTTGTTTAACAAATTTAAATCTCTAAGGTCCTTGAAAACATTGCATTGCATTCGCATAAACATCACATATCATAGCATAACATTGCATCACAGGTACATTGAAGATTGGTTTTCTCATTTGCTCGCTATTTATTTTAGCAGAAATGGCTCTTGAACAGTCTATCAAAGATCTCCAAGCTCGAATGCTCGGTTTAGGATGTTCACCACTTGGTCCAAGGCCAAGAAGATCGAAGAAGCTCATCAACGAAAGAAGAAGGTTGTTGGTCTTCTCAACATGGGCGGGCTACAAAGGAGGTCCTAGAGTGGTTAGTCGAATTGAGCTCTCTGAAGGAAGTGTCAAGAAGGAGGATGAGCAAAGTAACAAGGGTGATGGTGAAGGAAGCCAGCATGAGCCTGAGAAAAACTATGATGATGGCCAATACTCTGATGAAGATGACAAGTACAAGCAACTTGAAGACCGTCTGAATCTTGTGGAAAACTGAAGATGTCGGGCTGAATTTTGATGATCGAGTCTTGTCCACAGTGTTGTGATTCCTCCTAAATTCAAAAGTTCCAACTTTTGCCAAATATGACGGCATGTCTTGCCCTAAGCTGCATTTGAAGTCTTATGTCCAGAAGATCAATCCCCACACTGATGACAGAAAGTTGTGGATGCACTATTTTCAAGAGAGTTTGTCCGAACCAGTTGGAATGGTACTATCGGCTAGAGAATGACCGTATCCGTACTTGGGTGACTTAGTGATGCTTTCTAGACATATGAGTACAATCTTGAATTGACACCCACTGCAACTACAAAGCATGTCTATGGGTCGTGACGAGAAGTTCAAGGAGTATGCTCGAAATGGAGATTTAGCGGTGAGTTCAACCACCCTTGTCCAATAGGGAGTTGGTTGATATGTTTATGGGAACACCGACAGCCCATTCTTCAATCATCGATTGCAAACTCTTGACCGGATTCACCGAGTTGATTCGACGTATTGAAGTGGTATCAAGAGTGGGAAGATTCAGATAGAGTCATCTTCAAATCTTAAGAGATCCTTTGGGGTAAGAAAGAAGTCAATCTTGTATGGTCGGAAAAGCCGAGCCAAGACCAACGCGCTCAATCGTGGGGCGGTTGTGATCTCGATCCTACATCGGACAACCTCGGTGAGACAGCGCGTGTCGAGCGCGCGAAGGTGGTTACAAAGATCAACATGCCATTGTCGCAAGCCTTGCAACACATGTTGAAAGCGGTGATTACCTTGAGGATCCTCCTCAAATGTCAACACTTCCTCTCGAGATACAATCCTAATGCTAAGTGTGCTTACCATTCCAATAGCCACGGACATAATCTTGATGATTGTTGGGCTCGAAGAACAAGATTCAAGATATGATTGAAGCTAAGCATTGAGTTTGATCCTCTGTTGAGACTCGAATGTGATTAATGCACCTATGCCTAACCATGACAAGAGTTCCAATCTTTGTTGGTGAAGATACTTATGTTTTCAACATAGATGACTTGACCATCCCTCGATGGTTAAGAAGAATTTGCAAGCGGTGTCAATCCGGGATGCCCAGAATTGCCGTTGGTGCCCATCCGCACGATGGTTGTGCTTGGTTGAGAAGATGTTCATGCATGATGGACAACCGTGAGATACTATTTCTAAAACCACATGCGGTGTGTGAAGAAATGTCTAAGTTGAAGATTGACAATGCGAAGCACCATCCGTGTGGGATACCTTGGGGCAGCAAAGTGGAAAGTATGATTACATGGTGAAGTACACTATTCACGAGCTACAAAATTCCTATTGAAGATGTTAAAGCGACCGGATGGGGTGACGATTTCCCATAAGACTATCTTGATGTTAACACAATAAGGATTTCCTCTGCGATTACGTGCCTAGAGTGGCACCTCTCATCATTACTTCTCCAAGACCGGTTCCATATTCCTCGACAAGGCTATCCCTTGGAATTATGGGTGATGTTTACTATCATGGTGTCAAACAAGACCCTCGACCATTGAAGATCTTACATTGAAGCTACCATTCCGACATTGACAACATCAGGATCAAGTAAGGTGACGAGCCGGAAGGGTTTTCTCTCAATCTCTCCTCCAAAGACACCGCGACTCCTCGCATTCCGCTATTCCATCAGTTCCCGAACCGGTGACTCATCCCTCAACGAAGTACCAAAGGAAGTTACTAAAGACACCTCCAAACAAGAAATGGAGGAAATTCTGAAGATTATCAAGAAGAGTGATTACAATGTTGTGGAACAGTTAGGACAGACTCCGTCCAAGATCTCCATGCTTGCTCTGCTCTTGTGCTCTGAGGCTCATGCTAATGCCTTGGTGAAGTTTCTGAAGAATGCTCACGTGCCGCAAGACACTACCACTGACCAGTTTGAAGTTTGTATTGCTAGCCTGGCTGCCAACAACGGCCTAGGCTTCTCTGATGCTGATTTAACTCCTGTCGGAAAGAAGCACAACAAAGCCTTGCACATCTCTGTTGAATGCAAGGGCACTACATTGTCTCATGTTTTGGTTGATACCGGTTCTGCTCTGAATATCCTCTCGAAGACTACTTTTGATTGGCTTGATGTCGAAGGGTTGGTTCTGAGACCCAGTGACATCATTGTGAGAGCTTTTGATGGTTCTAAGCGAACAGTGCTTGGAGAGCTCATTCTGCCTGTTAAAGTCGGTTCCCAGACTTTTAACTCCACCTTCTTTGTCATGGACATCCGTCCCGCTTACTCTTGCCTACTTGGATGCCCTTGGATACATGGGGCAGGCGTTGTTACTTCTACCCTGCATCAGAAGCTAAAGTACCCGGTGAAAGGGAAAGTTGTTATAGTATGTGGTGAAGAGGAGTATATGGTCAGTCATCTACAGTCATTCCGATACCTTGAGATGGAAGGAGAATTCTTCGAGACTCCCTGTCAAGCTTTTGAAACAATCCCAGTCATGCTGTTGACTCTCCTCCTCTGAATTACACCTCCGCCTAGGATGGCCTCATTGAAAGATGCTCAAGCTCTTTGTTGAAGAAGGAAGAGTACTATTTGGGGTCACTCCACGATCTTCCTTTCAAATCCGACAAGGTTTAGGCTTCACCATCAAAGGTCAAATGATCGCCGTGACGTGTCGGCCAACTTCCTTCCGCATCGGCAGTGGAATCCATGCTATAGAAGACAACGACAACGACTTGACATCAGCAAGTGGATCTTCCCAACTCCAGATCATGGGCTCGACAATTGGAAGACTGAAGACGTCATACCAATCTCCTTTAGTCAGGAGTAATTGCTCTTGTTTTGTTTTGTTTTGCTTTTCGTATTTCTTTATGTTTTGAACAATAAACTTTGAAAGCCTAGTGCCTTGCCCGGGGCATCATGGCTCGTTTGCGAGGGTTATTATCTATTGTTTGCGCGTTTTCATTCAATAAATTCGTTGGACTTTTGCATTCAATTGTGTTTTCTTTCTTCTACTTTATCACCCCTTCAAAAAGCTATGTGTTTCTTACACACACCCACGTCATACACTGCAGAATCACTCCGAATCTCGTTAATAACAGCTATGCTATTGCTAAATATGACTTGATAATCCGATCTACCAAGCCAAGACGAAAGTGAGGAAGATTGTGAAGTTCCGGAGAACTTGCTTGCTACAGAAGAAGAGCGAGTTATACTGACCACGAAGAGCAAGTTGAGGTTGTGAATTTGGAGTGACGAGGAAAGAGATCAAGATAGGAGCGGGTCTTAAGAGCGTGTTAAAGAAAGGTTGGTTCGGATGCTACGAGACTATATTGAGGTTTTGCTTGGTCATACGAAGACATGCCTGTTTAGACATTGATATTGTGGTACACGATTGCCAACAAAAGAAGGTTTTCTCGGTGAAATAGAAGGTTCGTCGCATCGTCACGAGATGTCGAGAAAATCAAAGCCAAGTTATGAAGCGGTTAATGCGGTTTCTTAGTTACTTCCTATCCACAATGGGTTGCTAATGTGGTTCTGTGCCTAAAAAGGATGGTAAGAATGCGAATGTGTGGATTACGGAGATCTAAACAAAGCGAGTCCGAAAGCGATTTCCCACTTCCTCATATTGATGTTACGGTTGACAACACCGGCATAAGGTTTTCTCCTTCATGGATGGTTTCTCCGGTTACAATCGATCAAAATGGCTCCGAAGACATGGAAGACTACTTTTGTTACAGGTGGGGCATTTTACGCTACAAGGTTATGCCGTTCGGATTGAAGAACGCGGCGCCACTTATCGCGTGCTATGGTGACATTATTCCATGACATGATTCATCACGAGATAGAGGTCTACGTCGACGACATGATAGCTCGATCAGGGAAGAAGAACATCTTGATCATCTCGAAATTGTTTGATAGGTTGAGGAAGTACGGTGAGACTCAATCCTAACAAGTGCACCTTTGGAGTCAGATCCGGTAAACTTCTAGGGTTTGTCGTCAGTGGAAAAGGTATTGAAGTTGACCCTGCCAAGGTTAAAGCTATTCAAGAGATGCCGCTCCCGTCAGAAGGAAGTCGAGGTTTCTTGGGCGATTGAACTACATTGCTAGATTCATTGCACACTAATCGCTACTTGTGAGCCAATCTTCAAGTTACTTAAGAAAGATCAAGTGGTAGAATGGAATGGCGATTGCGGATCGCTTTTGACAAAATCAAGGAATACCTACGAATCCTCCCATCCCGATGCCCCGCGAAGGAAGACCTCTTATCATGTACTTGGCGGTGTTAGAGAATTCGATGGGGTGTGTTTGGGGCAACATGACGAGCGTCGAAAAGAGCATGCAATATACTACCTTAGCAAAAGTTTACCGGTGAAACAAGATACTCACACTCGAGAAAACTTGCAACGCTTTGGCTGCTTTCACGACTAAGGCAGATATGTTGACTCACACTACCTTATTGATTTCTAAGATGGATCCGATAAAATACATATTTGAGAAACCAGCTCTCTCGGAAGAATAGCAAGATGGCAAATGATCGACCGAATCGACATCGGTACACTTCTCGAGCGATCAAAGGAAGTGTAGTAGCGATCATTTGGCTCATCAAGCCGTAGATGACTATCGTCTATGCGGTTCAAATTTCCAGATGAAGATGTTTTACTAGTTACGATTGTGAAGAACCGGGCCGGAAGAAGGACACGAACAAGGATCCCGATGGACCATGGTCTTTGATGGAGCCTCAACGCACTTGGCAATGGCATTGGCGCCATCATTACATCCCTACAGCGGACATCGCCTTTCACCGCCAGATTATGTTTCTTGCACGAACAACATGGCGAATATGAAGCATGCATCATGGGTATCAAAGTGCTATTGATTTAAGAATCAAGTTCTTGCAAGTATATGGAGACTCGACTTTAGTGATCGATCGATTAAGGCGAGTGGGATACAAGCATCCAAATCTTATTCCCTATCGAGAGCATGTTGAGTTTGATCCCTACTTGAAGAAATTACTTTTGATCACATTCCACGAGAAGAGAATCGGTTGGCGCATTGGCTACTATGTCATCTATGTTCAAGGTCGGATGGGACAACGAGGCTCCCGAGCATCATTGAGAAGTTTGACGAACCATATTGCTATGAGCTTGATCTGAAGAGAAACCTTGGTACTACGACGTGAAGAGGTATCTTGAGAATCGGGAATATCCAGGGGCATACATTAATGATAAGAAGTTCATGAGAAGATTTGCATCCAAATTCTTCCTCGGCGGCATCTTATACAAGCGCAACCATGACTTGTGCTTACTCCATGTAGACCGAAAACAATACCCATCATGGAAGAGTTACAAGGCGCATTTGGTACCCTCCGGTGGACACACCATGGCTAAGAAGATTTTGAGAACAGTTACTATTGGTCCACCATGGAAGCGATTGTCACCGCTTCGCTCGATCTTGTCACAAATGCGGTTATGCGACAAAGTACACGTACCTCGGTACCTCGAATGTTCTAACTCCTTGGCCTTTTGCAATGTGGGGCATTGACATGATTGGAGAAATTAAGCCTGACTTCCAACGGACATCGTTTCATCCTTGTGGCAATCGATTACTTTACCAAGTGGGTAGAAGCGACCTCGTTTGCATCATTACCAAGAATGTTGTGGCTCGTTTCATCAAGCATAATCTTATCATCGGTATGGCACTCCCGAAAGGATTATCACAGATAACGGTTCCAATCTCAACAATAAGATGATCACCGAACTCTGCACGAAGATCAAACATCACAATTCTTCTCCTTATCGGCCTAAGATGAATGGCGCAGTGGAAGCCGCCAACAAGAAAATTAAGAAGATTATACAGAAGATGACAGTAACTTACAAAGATTGGCATGAGATGTTACCATTTGCTCTTCATGGTTATCGCACTATAGCATGAACATCAACAGGGGCAACCCCCTTCTCTCTTGTGTACGGTATGGAAGCAGTCCTACCCATCGAGGTTCAGATACCCTCAACGAGTCCTCGGGGCGAGTTAGATGAAGACGATTGGGTTCAGACTCGGCTTGACCAGATTAACTTGATCGACGAGAAACGACTTGCATCCATTTGCCATGGACAAATTTATCAGAAACGAATGATCAGAGCATTTAACAAGAAGGTCAAGCACCGGGTCTACCAAGTCGGTGATCGGTAGTCAAGCGCATCATTCTTACAAGGTGATCGAGGGCAAATGGACTCCCACCTATGAGGGACCGTTTGTAGTCAAGGCAGTGTTTTCGGCGGAGCTATGATACTTAGCACCATGGATGGTGAAGACTTCCCACACCACAGTGAACGGACATAGTCAAAAATACTACGCATAAAGAGACCCGCTAGGTCGGTGACCTAGGCAAAAATAAGGGCATCTGGCGAACCAAAAGGTTCGGGCAAAAGTTAAGGATATATACAAAACATGTACACCGGCAAGTCGAAAACACGAAAAGGCGGCTTGGGCAAAAAGGGTATCCGGTGGGAAAACCGAAGGCGGTCTAGGCAAAAGTTAGGGATTTAAGCGTCGACTATATCTCTTCCAAATCACACTTCGGACTACTATCAATTCAAGATTCAAATGGCGAAGATCAATCTACTCACTTTCTCGACAACAAGGAGATGAGATAGTTGAAATATATGAGTACTAGCATAGTTGGAACTTAACGAGATTGTTTCCATAGCTTTTACCTTCCTTGTGTACAAACTACTTGGCCATCGCCACCTTTCAAATAAGCATAGCTTCTTTCTCTTTATAATTTTGTTGTTGTCGTTTGCAATAAGTCCAACGTTTGTTTTGAATGACTATCGCATTTGACAATAAGAATCTAATCACAAACATACGAAAAGTGGGCATACAAAAGTAGTTACTACGGGCTCTAGGAATTGAGATGACGAAGGTCACCAATGCATTTCCCCAGAGCATGATCCCCACAGTGTGTCACTCACAACAAACCTTCCCAGTGAGTATATGTTAATCCACAAGCAATGATTCCACTCAATGAGCAATGTTACATCAATAACACTTCATCCCCGCTAAGATGTTTATCCCAGTGGATATCTCTCAGTTCCCTTTTCTCCGGTATCCGGACTCGAGACTTGGTCGGATAGTGCCGGAGGAAATCTACATCTTCTATTCTTGATCGAGATTCCAGCGGGCTGACCCGGTCTCCAACCATCAAATGCTCTCCAGTGAGATCCGCACTCAGCATCCCCAGTAGAGCGCCTCCTAATTCTTCCCAACAGGATCTACATGCAAGATCCCCAACAAATTGCCTCCCAGACTCTCCCCAGCAGGGTCTATGTATGGGATCTCCAACAACGAGCTTCTCAAATCTCTACCTTCCTCAACAATATCTAGGCCCAAGACTTGGTCAGATAGTGCATCGGAGGAATCCAGGATATCTTTCTTCTCCTTCAAAAGCGGGGTTCTCACCTACCCAATCCCCAAGCAGAAGACAGAAATCCTCAAGCAGAACATCCACATCTTCTTCAAGATGGATATGTTTTGAAATATCACAACATCTATCATTCATACATTACTCATAAAGTCATAATTCATGCATATGTCATTCATACACATTGTCATGCATCATAATTTGCATAAGACTAACAAATATTCTATCAAAGTTTCTCTTGTTTTTCCAAAACAGGTGGAAATCGCTTCTGACGCAAACAGGTCCAAGATTAAGCCCCGAATCTCGACGGGAAAACTATCTGAAAGACCGCCCCTAGTTGTCCTCCGACGACGGGTCTAGGATTAAGCCCGAATCTCGACGGAAAGCTATCGAATGACCGCCCTCGTTGTCCTCCGACAACGGATCCAGGATTAATACCCGAAGCTAGACGGGAAACCCTATCCGAACGATCGCAAGTTATCCTCCGATAACAGGCAGTGGATCAACACCCGATGCACAATAGGGACGATATCCACACTTTGCCGAATTACTATCCCCTCAGAGTAATCAGCACGAAGATCTATTCTAAATCCTTCTTATTATCGGTGAGAACTACAGTCGTCGACTCGATTGCCACGGATGGCATCTTAAGCCCATCTCCGACTACTTATCAACATTTCTCCCTTTTGGAATGCTGCATATATGGTTAAAAATCAATACAAACCAATAACTTCATTCAAAGATGAGCACAAAGTCTAACATACGACTCCTTCCGGATGGCATCTTAAGCCCATCTCCGTGCTCCTTCCAGAAACGTCTACAGAGCCTAGCGTACGGCTCACTCCCCAGCATTGACCTTTCCAGATGGCATCTCAAGCCCATCCCCGTCAATTCTCCTATCAACAACCTCGAGTCTAGCATACGACTCATCCCCCAGCGAAGTCTCTACCTTCTCCAAATGGCATCTGTAAGCCCATTCCCGCATCGTCAGCCAACAGCGAGTGCAAATTTTCAGGTGTACTTAAGTGTTCAATCATCTTCTACCTTCAGGTCACGAAAGGCACGCATGCCAATCTAACCCTTCCAGTACAAGAAGATTGAACAGGGGCAGCTGTCATACCCCAAAATTTGCCCTCCATATTCTCAAGACATTCCATACATCTATGCTCAAGGATTCCTCAAGAGTTGATCAGACAAACTCTCTCCTAGACAATCAACCCAAACTAGGGTTTGGCAATTCTCAGCTCCAGATGGACTTCCAACATCTCCAATGTTCATCATGCCTCCTCATATGCTTCAAAGATTCTCCATGTCAAGTTTCAAGCCTTACAAGTCAAGTTTCCTCGAACAATTGCTCGGATGGTTGAAAATCGGTTGTATTGGACAAAAGTCAACTGTGGTCAACATACATCAAACTTCATAATTTTGGTCAACATCCTCATTTTGAAGTTACATTCATCATTTGATCAAGGGTTGATCATGATTCATCAAGAAAACTCAAGATTTGCTCAAAAGTCAAACTTTCTAAATTAGGGTTTCTAGATGAAAAGTCAATGAACTTTGGTGATCATAACTTCTTCATACTTTCTCGTTTTTCCACCACCTCTTGTTTTGAAGGAAATTCAATTCTCTACAACTTCATGTCTCACAAGAATGTCCAAAAAATGCTTCATTTGAGAGGTATGGCTCAAAATATTACAGGTCATTTTCAAAGTCAACAAAAAGTCAACATTTTGTTTTGAAGATATATTGAGCATGGAAACTCCAATTGAGATGAGACCAAAAAGGTTGGTTAGAGGACACTTAGAGCTTTCCAAAAAGTCCAAGAACACTCAAAAATGTGGAAAATTGAGCAAGATACACCATTCACAAGTTGGGCAATTTTGAAAGAGTGCACAAAGAGAAATACTTCTAAAAATAAAATTTTTTGCAAATGGGCCTACTTTTTCTTCATCCAAACTTATTCCTCACACCATTAGGAATGTCCAAGCCCAATGCCACGATTTTTTATTTTATTTTTCTATTTAATTTGGAATTTATTCATTTAAATACAAATTAAATTCAAAAATAAAGTATAAATCAAAATTAATTGCAAACTTGATTTTTATTTCTTCCTTGAGATCCAAGCAACTCATTAAAAGCCAGCAATTTTCGAAATTTGATGGATATGGCAAGATTGGATTGAAATTTGATCAAAATTGGAAGATTTGATTTTGTACAAAAATCAAATTTGATTGGCATTGATCATTGATTAATTCTTTCCCAAAACAGCTCTGAATCCTTCTACTATATATACATGATACATACCACACGAATTAGGGTAGAAAAATTGGCTCAAGAACCCTTGTTGCAACTCAAAAAAACCGTGGCAAACAAGCAAAGTGCAACCCTAGTTCCAGCCGTTTTCAATCGATTCTAAGGTGTCCATTGCATTCCTTGACACCTCCAGAGTGAATCCAGACCATCACTTTGCTCAAATCCATCCAGAATCAGAAAATCCGAGTTTGGTTTGTTCTTGAAAAATCCAAAATCGTATTCTATTATTCATGCATTGTTAACATGTTTTGTGTTTGTTTTTGTGATTAGTGATGAGTTTGCAAGCATTCTGGGCACTTTGATTACATTTCCATGGCCTGAATCGTGATATACTATAGCTAGGGTTCCTGAGCTCGATTTAGGGCTTTGCTTAAATGGAAAAATTGGACCATGAGACCTATACCAATGCATTCGGAATGATCCCAGGAATCGAACCATGGTCTTAAAATTTATTTATATTATCTGTGTGTGATTTTTGATTTTGCTAGGGAAGCGTCGAACAATGGCCGACGAGTTTTCAAAATTTCAAAGCGAGGAAAGCGAAGCTTGGCGCGTGATCCGGAGCATCGGGAGCGACACTTGTTCTTCTTTTTTCCGGTTTCCAAACGGTGAAACACGTTAGTTCAGCTGGCAAGGCGTGGGATCTGTGAAAGCAAGGTCCTGGGTTCGATTCTCCCCAGGACCATTTGGTTTTTTTCTCTCTTTTTACAAACTTTTCTATTTTTTCTATTTTATTTAATATTTTCATACAATTTTAATTCTTTTCATAATTTTATTTCATGCATTAAAAATCACCAAAAATTATTTTTCTTTTTACATTATTTCCAGAAAACCTTTATTTAATTTATAAAATTAAAAAATATAATTTTGCATGCATATTTATTTTTATTCATAATTTTGCATTTAAATCAATTTTAATTAGTTTTTAATTATTAAATTGCATCCAAAAAATCCCAAAAAATTATTTTAGCATGTTTATGTTATTTCCAGCGTGTCATATTTTTCTCATTCAAAAACTTGCATTTTTCTAACATTTTTTCTCTTATTCGATTCATCTCGTATTTTCCGATTTCTCATTCTTTTACAGGTCATTCCATTTCGGACGATTTTTCTTTATCGTTTTATTTTTTCCAATAATGTAATTGCTCATGGGATGTAATAGTTTAAATTAGGTTTTATTTTCCGCAAGTTTAAATTATGTATCTGCCCCAAAGCCATGTAATAGCGTAGGACATTTATCTTTCCGCACATTTACATTCCGCAATTTAATTTCCGCACCCTATAAATTGCTAGTAACTAGACGTGTATGGCAAGACTAAAATCAACATAGCCCACTAATTTCCAAAGATAAAAATATCTGAATCGACACACTCTTTTCACACATGCACCCCTTAGGGTAATTCTCTCTCGATGCCTTACAAATTCACATGGTCATGTCCCTCGAACGTAGAGGTATTCTAGCACCGTTGCCTTCAAAACAAATCATCATAGTCCCTTCGATACAAAGATCATAGACCCACGATGTCGCCTCCGAATACATGATCTTGACCCTCGATTGTCGCCTACGAAAAATGATGATAGTCCCTTCAAATGTGCTAGGATACTTCCTACAAGTTGCTTTCGATGACCATCCGATGTCCCTTCGAATGTCCCGTCTACATCCAACGAATGGAGTTGCCTACCAACCAATGGTATGGATAGCGCTATTCTAAAGGAACGTAAAACAACACGAAAACGACCAATTCTGAGTAGGTAATAAGACTTTTAGTTGCTTGCTCAAATCAAATGCTTTTCACACCTCACACTTTTGTCAAAGTTCAAACTCTTTTCAAAACAAAACATTTCCGAACACTTTGTATACATTCCTACATGAATCATTACAAAGTCAAAGCGAAATGCCTTTTCAAAACATTTTTTGTTAAACACACAGAAAGCAATTTTTAAAGTGATCTAAGAGCAACTAAGAGCCCGTAGATAACTACGGATGGAAAGGGGTGCTAATACCTTCCCTTTTCATAACCTTCTCCCTTACTCAGAATCTAACGAAGGTCTTTTTCTGTACTTTTACCTTCCCTTAATTGGATAAAAATAAAAGTCGGTGGCGACTCTTGCTATCCGCACATTTGCGATACAAAAACTAAAAAGTCAGTTCACCGTATCACAAATACACTCCATCATGACTTTTGTCCTGGAGTTGAATACCCTATATGCTCCGCTGTTTGTAGAGTATCCCAGAAAAATGCCTTCATCACTTTTAGAGTCCATCTTTCTCCTTTGATCACGATCTGTCAAAATATAACATTTGCTACCAAATACATGGAAATATTTCACAGTAGGTTTTCTTCCCTTCCACATTTCATAAAGGGTGGAGGATGTTCCCTTTCTCAAGGTGACCCTGTTGTGAACATAGCAGACTGTGTTCATGGCTTCAGCCCAAAAATGAATAGGAAGTTTCTTAGCATGAATCATTGCTCTGGCAGATTCCTGTATAGTCCTGTTTTTCCTTTCCACAACTCCATTTTGTTGAGGAGTTATAGGAGAAGAGAACTCATGATTGATTCCTTCTGATGAACAGAATTCATCAAACTTGCTATTCTCAAATTCCTTTCCATGATCACTTCTAATTTTGACAATGCAGCCTTCCTTTTCTCTTTGAAGTCTTTTGCATAATTCTTTAAAGACATCAAACACATCAGATTTTTCCCTGATGAAGTTTATCCAGGTGAATCTGGAAAAATCATCCACCACAACATAAGCATATCTTTTTCCACCAAGGCTTTCAACCTACATAGGCCCCATCAGATCCATGTGCATCAGCTCCAGCACCTTGGAGGTGGTCAGATGTCTTGACATTGGATGTGACATTCTAGTTTGGTTTCCAGCCTGACATTCACCACATACTCTCCCTTCATCAATATGAAGTCTTGGAATCCCTCTGACAGCCTCCATGGATATGATCTTTTTCATCCCTCTAAGATGCAAATGACCAAGCTTTTGGTGCCACAGTTTTACCTCCTTTTCATCTTTGGCTGTATAGCACACAGATGACAGATTAGTGTTCTCAGACTCCCACATGTAACAGTTGTCCTTTGATCTGACTCCTCTCATAACCACTTCTTGTTTTTCATTGATTACAAGGCATTCAGACCTGGTGAAGTTGACCTTGAATCCCATATCACATAGTTGACTTATGCTTATGAGATTGGCAGTCAAACCTTTTACCAGCAACACTCCATTTAAGTTTGGAACTCCAGAACAGTCTAAGTTTCCAACACCTTTAATTTCTCCTTTAGCTCCATCTCCAAAGGTAACAAAACTAGTAGTATGAGGTTTGACATCATTCAGAAGGTTCTTGATTCCAGTCATATGCTTAGAGCATCCACTGTCAAAGTACCGTCTTCCTTGGCGAAACTCTAAGGAGGTGTGAGCTATCGAGTGCAGTCTTCTTCTTTCACTGTGGAGTGTATGGTACCTTGTTGGTCTTAGGCTTGACATAAGGAACCTGATTAGGATATCCATGTAGTCTATAGCAAAAAGGCTTTATGTGTCCAAACCTTCCACAATAATGACATCTCCATCTTTGAAACTTTTTCTTCATGTTTCTCTGATCTTGATGTTGAATCCAATGTTATGACATCTGCTTTGACACTTTGGTTTATTAGGTCATTTCTTCTTCTTGTTATCAAAAATTTCTTTGCGTCACATATCTGAACGGACATATTTCACCTTATGTTGTGACATCTTCTTTGACATTGGTTTGCAGGCCTATTCTTCTTCTTGTCACCGAGGTTTCTTTGCACCCATATCCTAGACCATGCATATTTCACGCATTTTGTCGGTGAAGGATTTCGTCCGACTTATCGGTTCGGTTGTCGACATCTTGGCGGACTTGGTCATCGATCAAGTTTGGAGTTCAAAACTATAATTTCACGTTGAGATGACTTATAGTAGCGGTGTTTTCCTTCTTCTCGACTTCCAACTTCTCGACCTCCAACTTCACAATTAGCTTTTACATTTCTCATTTTGTGACATACTTGACGCCGATACAACTTCTTGTAAGTTCCACAAGCTCTTCAAATGTCACTTCCTCATCACTAGAATCATTATCGAGTTGCAAACTCCAGAGAGAGCAGTAACAAGTTTGGCTTCTTCTTGAGTCACTTCCTGAGTCACCATCAGACCAAGTGACAGCCATTCCTTTCTTTTGTTTCTTTAGAAAGGTAAGACATTCAGCTCTAATATGCCCATATCCTTCACATCCATGACACTGGATTCCTCTGCTTTGACTTCCCTTTTCTTCAGACTTGGATCTTCTGTTGGATTCATAGGTTCTGCTAATGTCAGATGGAATGTTCTTGACATTGGACCTTGACTTTGGGTCAACTCTCTTGATGAGCTTGTTGAACTGTCTTCCAAGCATAGCTATTGCTTCAGATATCTTCTCTTCATCATCCTCCTTGCATTCCTCTTCAGTATTGGAAACAAGGGTTATGCTCTTGTTCTTCTTGTCAACATTGTCACTAATCCCCATCTCAAATGTCTGAAGTGATCCAATAAGCTCATCAACCTTTAAGGTACAGATATCCTGAGCTTCCTCTATAGCAGTCACTTTCATTGCAAACCTTTTAGGTAAGGATCTGAGAATCTTTCTCACCAGCTTTTCTTCTGACATCTTTTCTCCCAATGCTCCTGAGGTGTTGGCAATTTCCAAGATGTTCATGTGAAACTCATGAATGGTCTCATCTTCCTTCATCTTCAGATTCTCAAATTTGGTGGTGAGCATCTGAAGTCTTGACATTTTCACCTTGGATGTACCCTAATGAGTGGTTTTAAGAGTATCCCAAACATCTTTGGCAAGTTCACACTGATGCACTAGTCTGAAAATATTTCTGTCAATTCCATTGAATAAGGCATTCAATGCTTTGGAATTGCCCAGTGCTAGTTCTTCCTCTTCTTTGCTCCATTCTTCTTCAGGTTTCAGACTAGTAGTCCCATCTTTCTCAAGCTTGGTAGGATGTTTCCATCCTCTGTCAGCAGATCTCCAAGCTTTAATGTCCAGTGACTTCAAAAAGGCAACCATACGAGGTTTCCAGTAATCATAGTTAGATCCATCCAGAATGGGTGGTCTACTTCCAAATCCCCCTTCCTTGTCCATAACGCCAGAAACAATTATCCCTAGATCTCACCCAGAAATAACAGGCAGGATGCCTGCTCTGATGCCAATTGAAATTCCTGACAGCAGATACGTGATGTCACAGAGAATGTTATGACACGGTATCTGACACTCTGTTAACAATTCACACAGTTAATTAAAACAGTAGTAAAGAACACAAACAATTGTTTACCCAGTTCAGTGTATAACTACACCTACATCTGGGGGCTACCAAGCCAGGGAGGAAATTCACTATTAGTAAAATTAATTCAGGAATAAACCAACTAGTTTATCTCCTTCACTTAAGACCTACCCAATGCAACTTCAATCTAAGTCCTACTTAGACCTGAGTTCCTACTCACTCCCCCTCAATCACAGCAGTGATATCAACCTATTGATTAATTGAATTGTGAAGACACTCTTCAATAAACAAACTTGATTTTGCTTCAAAGCTTTAATCAAGAGACACAACACTCGTGCTTCAAAGCTTTGAGTGGTAAACAACCCTTACAACCAAATCCTAGTCCAAGGCACTTATCAAATGATAATTGCTTGGCTCACAAGAGTAACTACAATACACAATTAACAAACTGCTAAATCTTCAATACAGTCTAAGAGGCGCAGCAGCAGAGTAAGGGTTCTTTTCCTATTATAGAAGTTGTCCTGTAACTTCAGTTTTGGGCTTCCATAATAATAGCTAGGGTTCGCTTAATTAATCCTGAAGACTTGGTTTTTTAACAAACCAATTTAGGGTTAACTAAGATTAACCAAACAACCACGTGAGCATACAATCCAATAACATAAAACATAATAAAAACAGCTCAACAGAATTCCTGAAAACTCTCAGGAAAAAGATTCTACATAACAGGAAATGTCACACAGAATGTCATAACATCGGTTATGACATCAGTCAATCTTCTACAGAATTCCAGCACAACGGTTTAACTTCTAGTCTGAGCTGTACTTGAATCATTCTTCTTATGCAGAATTTATCTTCAACTCTGAATGTCATGACATCAGTCAAGACATTGTCAAATCCTAGTTTTACCAAAAATTAATGCCAACATAAAAACACTTACAATTCGGTTTTCTTCTCATAGCATTTTCGTTGAGACATTCTGATGATGCTTAACCAGCATTTTCTCCTCAAATGTCAATTCCTTGACTCTGTAGTCAAGATGTTTTATTGGTTTTGGTGTCCCGCGTAGGGCAAATTTTTGGGGTTCTTTTAGTATTCAATCCTCTTCTACCTAGAACGTTCGAAAGCTATCAATCTTTCTCACTTACCAGGTTTAAGATGATTGAATAGGGGCAACTGTCGCACCCCAAAATTTACCCTATGTTTATTCACATCTTTTTTTCTCTAAACCGTTATAACGGATGCTTCCTACGGAAAGCCATATCAATCCTTCAAAATTCGGTTGTTGGGTCTTAAAAGTGTTTTTAATAGATAGTACGTTCTCTAAGCTCTCCAACGATACCAACTATGCCTAAATCGGAGTTACGGTTGCAAAGATATGACCAAAACAATTTTAAAAAAAAATCACCTTCTGTTTTCACACGGTATGTGTTGACACATAAGCTTATGTGTCGACGCATAGCTTTAAAATTTTCATTTTTTCTATTTTCACACAGTATGTGTCGACGCATAAGCTTATGTGTCGACGCATAGCTTTTAAATTTTAAATTTTTCTGTTTTCAACACAGTATGTGTCGACGCATAAGCTTATGTGTCGACGCATAGCTTTAAAATTTTCATTTTTTCTGGTTTGACACAGTATGCATCGATGCATACATGTTATGTATTGATGCATAACCACTTGTATTGATGGATACATGTTATTTATTGATGCATAGCCACTTGTATTGATGCATACATGTTATGTATTGATGCATAACCACTTGTATTGAGGCATACATGTTATGTATTGATGCATAGACCTATGTATCGATGCAAAATGGTATGTATCGCCACAAAAGGCATATGAATCGATGCATGGATATATGTATTGATGCAAGATGGCTTTTAAACCCTTTTGTCTGGACTCAACGAACGTATGAGTCGACTTATGCTCATTTGGATCAAAATTGTGGATTGGAATTATGGATTGATTTGAAATTAGAATTGAACGCATGTTCTAATCAACGTTTCACCGTGATTTGTCTTAACCATTGATACTAGTTTGTGGAATTTGGTTTCCAACGTATGTTTACAAGAACTACGGAGAAAGAGATTGCATTAGTATTAAACCAAGAATTCAAATTGATATAATTCTCCACTCTTGTATTCATGAAAGTTGAGAGTTTTCAAATTACTCTAAGTTTTAATATGCAAGATTACCCATTTACCAAGTTGGAATCAAATTCTAACTCAACATTCAATTGGCAATTTATATTCACTTCAAGAAAGCTTTCAAGCTTCAAACATTTTTTGTTCAAGACTACAACAAGTTACAATTTAGCCATTGGTTACAATTACAAAAGTTCAAGTTTACAAAAACTATTTCAAAGAAGTTTCCCAGGATTTCTAAGAAGAGTTTGATATTCAATTTCTTGCTCCATGGTCCATTTTCTTGCAAATTCTTCGGTTGGTTAGCCTTGCCATCTTCGGCCACATCTCACCATCATTCAATGTTACATGAAAGCAAGAAAAGAAAGCATGATTAGTAGTTATAAAATCGAACATAAACCATAATTTCAAAGAACTTTCAACCTCATCATTAGGATTAGTGTTAGGAATTAGGTTTTAAAGGCTTAATCGTGTTCAAGCAATCGAGCCTCAGAACTTTAAAGTTCTTTCATCAGCCATAATCTCCTTTTGCAAATCACAAACTAAGTTTGGTTCACAAAAGGAGGTGTGAAGAGGAAACTCAGAAATAGCATCATGTTTTCCAAAGTAAGCAAAAAGTCCAGCCCACAACAATTTATCAACACAATTCCAGAAATTGGTTCAACCCAAATGCAAAGTCAATAGAATATCAGTAGGCAACAAGCATCATAGAAAGGCAGCAAGCATCATAGAAAGGCAGCAAGCATCATAGCATAAGAAGTATGATTATCAGCATACAGGGCAGCAGGCAAAAGGGATCATTTTCTACACAAAGGTACCATGGTTATCAGCATTTAGAGTAAAACATTTTACCCAAAGGCAGCAGAAAGCATAGCAGAGTCAACAGACCAACAAAGCCAAAAAAATTGCCAAGTATAAGCAGCAAGGTTATAACTAAAGGGGCAAGGCAAGTAATGCAAGCAAGACAGTATAACAGCGGTATCAGAAAAAAAGAAAGTGATGGTTCCAAAGGCAATTTTTCACCAAAGTTGAAAAGGAGTAAAAGTAACAAACAACCAGCTTAATTATAATAGAGAGTTCTCAGTTAGAAAAGGGAAGGATATCTGTTCTTAACAAAAACAGTTTTCAAAAACCACAGCAAGAGAAACCAAGAGATATCTGTTCTTAACCATAACAAATTCCATTATCAGAACAAGAAAAACCAGAAAAACCAATCAAAAGAATAGTTCACATAACATCTGTTCTGGAGCCAAGTTCAAAAAACCACAGCAAAGAACAAAAGTGCAGTATCTGTTCTAAACAAACAAGAGAAAAAACCAGAGCCAATCTCAAGAGCAAAAAATCAAGATACATGGTAACTGTTCTAAGCCAAAACCAAAGTATACATCTGTTATAAACCAGAGAAAAAACGTGAGCCAAGACCAAAACAGAACATCTCAAACCCAACAGTCATCGTTCGTATCACAGCCAAAATAGAACATCTCAAACCCAACAGTCATTGTTCGTATCACAACCAAAACAGAACATCTCAAACCTAGTTTCTCATCATTTTCCTAACCCTAACCCTTCAGAAATTGAAAGAGGCAAAGAGATAGCAATCAAAAGGTATTACCCGATTTCCTTCGGAGGAGGAGGGTTGCGATGGGTCGTCGTCCTTCTTCCTCTTCCGTTTCCCTCATCACCATGCACGGTCCGATTCTTCCTTTTTCCAGTCAGGCAACCTAAGAAAACCATGAAAAACAACGTGAAAGCGAGAATATTAGAAAGCCATGAGTGAACAGAATCGAGAGAGAGATTAGGGTTCTGTCAGAGAGCGATTGAGAAAGAGAGATGGGTTTCCATCAGGAAATGTTCGAGAGAGAAAAGAATGAGCGTTTCTGGGTAAGCATCGTGAGAAGAAGATGAGTTTTTCTTTTCTGGGTTTTGAGAAGCCAGAGAGGGAGATGAGAGAACATGTTTCACGAGAGAGAAACAGATGGGTGGTCTCTCCTTCTTTCTTTTTTTTTGTTTTTATTTTTTAATTAACATAATAATTTGTTTTTTAGTTAATTATTTTTAGTTTACAATTAGTAGTATAGGTGTTTTAGTTGGGTGGTGACAAGTGTCACCACCTTAGTCTTGTTTATTTTATTTTTTTAGTCAATCTTTCTTTTTCTTTTAACATTTTTGGTAAACAATATTACACCATCTCTACAATTGGGTTTTTGGAGAAGAGCGGCACATGATGAGCATTGGACCAATCAACAAGATCAGATGGATTTCTTTTCGCACTCCCAGAATCACTACATACAGGCTAACTCTAAACTTTTGTCTTTTAAATTAATTTATTTTTACATAAATGGTAATTTTTTTGCGATGTACTAAATAAAAATTAGCTCTGATAGTTTTTATTTGATGACTTATCGATTAAACTATTAGTTGATTTTTCATCAAACAAAAAAAAATCATTTCTAATTATTATTTAAATTTCCGATTGTATTGTATGTTTATTCGCTCATTCGGTATTTATTCACCATTGTACACTTCGCACACAACTAACATTAAAATTAATCCGATTCTGCTTCGATTGGCTCATAGGCCGATTTCTTAAAGGGTCTCATAGTTGGGGATGGGCATGTCCATCCTCACGAGGTTAACTAAAGCCCTTGTTGCTTTAGTTAATCATAACCCAAAAATAACATTGGCCTATATACCAATTTTCCATGCACCAGGGTCTCATGGTTGGGGATAGGAGCACCTATCCTCACGAGGTTAATTAAGTCCATATACTTAATTAACCATTACCCGACTCCATTTCTCACGCATCGAGTTCTAAAATGCTTTCACAATTAAATGACAAACCTCGATCCAACGTCGAGTGCATTTTCAAATTTCTTTTTCATGATAAAAAATCAAGTGCTTAAATCGTTGGATGCTAGTCCAATTGTTTAAACACTTGTAAAAAAAAAGAACTTTGAGTCTTTAAATCGTTGGATGCTAGTCCAATTGTTTAAAGATTCTTAATAACATGAACTTTGTTTCACTTCACTCTTTCATAAGAAAACTTTTGGGATGATAGACGACTCGTTGGACATTGAGCTCATCCTGTTTCTAGTATTTGAATCGTAGGATGCTAGTCCTATTGTTCGGTACTTTTCACCCACCTAAAAATCAATTCAACTCACTCAAGATCCTTTTCTCGCACATATGCGATAATCAAGCTCTTTTCCGACAAAGAGTGTGCAATAGCCATTTCAAACACGAACGAGGACTTAAGCTTTTCAAACAAACTAAACAAGTCCAAGTTCAAGCATTTGAAATGTCTAATGCACGATTTTTTCTTATAAAATCAACACAACCAACTTAAAACCTTTTTGAGAGGAACTACGGAGTTTTGACTTTCCCATTGCACAAGGGAATACGTAGGCACACGGTTCCGAAACTGTGCCAAACTCAAAATAATATTAAACAATTTTCGTTTCTTGTATTTTCCGATTATAACTTAGAAATTAGCAAATATACACACACAAATCCTTAGAACTAAACGGGTCCCATCGAGTACGATGGATGTAAGGGGTGCTAATACCTTCCCCTTGCATAACCGACTCCCGATTCCATGTCTTTTGGTCTAGTAGACCGCCTTATCCGCATCTGTGGGGTTTTATCTATATTTTCTCGTTCCTTTCGGAACAAATAAAATTAGGTGGCGATTTCGCTAGTTTTCGAAATTTAAATGATTTTTTGAAAAAATCGAGTTACTTCACCAAGCATTTGGGAATTTAGCTACTCATATTATTCAAAGAAAACAAAAGATAAATTGTAAACATTACAAGTAATGAGGAGAAATTTGATCTTCAATGCTGTTCGTTCATGAAAATCTCCTTCCACTGTAACCCTTGTCTTCTCCAATCTTCTCTTTTGTAATTCTTTGCTGGAAAAAAATCCCTCATTCCCTTTATTAGGAAGTATTTTAAAAAAATAAGGGTTTTCACTACTAACTCAAACTGGGTCAGAAATATAAACCAGACCCGTAAAATGATCCGAAACAACTTAATTTCTAAAGTCTAAAACTTCAATGATTTTTTCAAGGCTTCTATAGTCCGAATTAGCTTATGAAAAAAACATAAAAGTTGTATCTCTTTCTCTCAGCTTTCCAACGATTATTAGAACACGTCGATTCAATTGTCATAGCTCAAGTTATGAATTTTTTAGTAAAAACTTATTAATCAGCGCATTGGTGTAACACGGTGAACTGACTTTGTAGGATTTTGTATCGCAAATGTGCGGATAGCAAGAGTCGCCACCGACTTTTCTTTTATCCAATTAAGGGAAGGTAAAAAGTACAGAAAAAGACCTTCGTTAGATTCTGAGTAAGGGAGAAGGTTATGAAAAGGGAAGGTATTAGCACCCCTTTCCATCCGTAGTTATCTACGGGCTCTTAGTTGCTCTTAGATCACTTTAAAAATTGCTTTCTGTGTGTTTAACAAAAAATGTTTTGAAAAGGCATTTCGCTTTGACTTTGTAATGATTCATGTAGGAATGTATACAAAGTGTTCGGAAATGTTTAGTTTTTGAAAAGAGTTTGAACTTTGACAAAAGTGTGAGGTGTGAAAAGTATTTTGTTTGAGCAAGCAACTAAAAGTCTTATTACCTACTCAGAATTGGTCGTTTTCGTGTTATTTTACGTTCCTTTAGAATAGCGTTATCCATACCATTGGTTGGTAGGTAACTCCATTCGTTGGATGTAGACGGGACATTCGAAGGGACATCGGATGGTCATCGAAAGCAACTTGTAGGAAGTATCCTAGCACATTTGAAGGGACTATCATCATTTTTCGTAGGCGACAATTGAGGGTCAAGATCATGTATTCGGAGGCGACATCGTGGGTCTATGATCTTTGTATCGAAGGGACTATGATGATTTGTTTTGAAGGCAACGGTGCTAGAATACCTCTACGTTCGAGGGACATGACCATTTTGAATTCGTAAAGGCAACGAGAGAGAATTACCCTAAGGGGTGCATGTGTGAAAAGAGTGTGTTGATTCAGATTCATGTTATCTTGAAAATTAGAGTGAGCTATGTTCAATTTTAGTCTTGCCATACACGCCTAATTACTAACAGTTTATAAGGTGCGGAAAGTAAATTGCGGAAATTAAAGTGCGGAAAGATAAATCCTACGCTATTACATGGCTTTGGGGCAGATACATAATTTAAAATGCGGAAAATAAAAGCCCTAATTAAGCTATTACATCCCATGAGCAATTACATAATTGGAAAAAAAGAAAACGATAAAGAGAAATCGTCCGAAACGAGATAACCTGTGAAAAGAAGAGAAATCGGAAAATACGAGGAAATCGAATAAGAGAAAAATGTTAGCAAAAATAATAATTTTCAAATGAGAAAAATATTTCATGCTGGAAATAACATTAGTATGCTAAAATAATTTTTTGGGATTTTTTGGAGGTAATTTAATAATTAAAAATCCATTAACAGTGATTTAAATGATAAATTAGCAAATAAATTAAATATGCATGCAAAATAATATTTTTTAATTTTATAAATTAAATAAACATTTTCTGGAAATAATGCAAAAAGGAAAATATTTTTTGGTGTTTTTTAATGCATGATAAAAATTATTGAAATAAATTAAAATGAATGCAAAATATTAAATAAAAGAAAATATGGAAAAAATAAGGAAATATGAATGAAAATCAAACTTGTAAAAAAGATGGCCCTGGCATGGTTCGAACTCGTGATCGGGAGGAGTATCTTTGAACAGTCCACGCCTTAACCACTGGGACACTTGACACTTGGTGTTTTAAAAAACAAAATCAATTGTTTTTAAAGGATGACGCGTCATGGATTTGTTTCAAACTGAGTCAGCCACACGTGGATCCCAGTTGACTGGATGGACAAATCAGATCGCTTGCTTTAGCCACGCATGCCTCGCCGGATTCCACATCGGTCAACGACGCCGGAGCCCTAGCTCCGGTCGTCTTCTCCGAACAAGCAAACTTCAAAACCTGCAAAACACGAAAGATAAATGGCAAAGGAATACCCTACCCCCCTAAATCGACCCTTGCGAATCCAATGGTGGCATTAGTTTCAGTTAAAAATGCTTGTACAAGCCGGTTCGAAGCTTCACAGTTCCTAAACCCTAAACATGGCAATATGCAATTCCAACGTTCAAGCTGTGAAACGATTGCCCAGATCGATCATATGGAGTCTTATGAACACAATGAAAGCATTAGAATCATTTAACACAAGCAGAATAATCAAATGCAAAATCAAGAAAAAATTGAATATATATGCATGTATATGGCACGATTTTGCTTGCTTTGATCAATAACAATGATGCATCCTTACTCAATCTTACCCCCTGAGCACGTTTGGATGGTTGAAAGCGGCTGAATGAGGCTGCAAAACAAAATTCGATTTTCACCAATTCTTGAAAAAATTGGCAAAGTTTGGGTTGTTGTAAGGGCTAGGGTTTCGTGTCTCTTGCTTGTCATATTGCTGGCTATTTATAGAGTGAATTAGGAGAGAAAAAACAAGGAAAAAAGATTTGGTTTTGAATGCATTGAATAATTTTCAAATAAAATCAAATTTTTGGAGGAAATTTGATTTTCTCTTTAATGAAGGATCAAGCACGAAATTGGCATGTATCATGGGCTTCCTTGGACCTCAAGTTTGATATAAAATCACTCCTTTTGAAAAAATATCTTATTTTCATATTTTATATAATTTAATTTTGAATTAAATGGTTTAAAATTCAAAAATAAATTAATAAAATAGAAAATTGCCATGGCCAAGCATTTATGAGTCACAAATAATGTCATGAACAAGTTTGGATCATAAGATTATAGGCCCATTTGGAAAATTTTGCATTTTGACCAATATCTCCTTTTGTGCAATTGTCCAAAATTGCCCAACTTCTGAATAGTGTATCTTGCTCAATTTTCCCCATTTTTGAGTGTTCTTGGACTTTTTGGAAAGCTCTAAGAGTCCTCTAACCAACCTCTTTGGTTTCATCTCAATTGGAGTTTCCATACTCAATATATCTTCAAAACAAAAAGTTGACTTTTTGTTGACTTTGAAAAGGACCTATAATGTTTTGATCCATACCTCTCAAATGAAGCATTTTTTGAACATTCTTGTGAGACATGAAGTTGTAGAGAATTGAATTTCCTTCAAAACAAGAGGTGGTCGAAAAATATCTGAGAAAGTATGAAGAAGTTATGCTCAGTCAAAGTTTGGTTGACTTTTCACTGAGAAACCCTAATTTAGAAAGTTTGACTTTTGAGAAAATCTTGAGTTTTCTTGATGAATCATGATCAACCCTTGATCAAATGATGAATGTAACTCCAAAATGAGGATGTTGACCAAAAATCATGAAGTTTGACTGTATGTTGACCACGGTTGACTTTTTGTCCAATCAACCGATTTTCAACCATCGAGCAATTATGCGAGGAAACTTGACTTGTGAGGCTTGAAACTTGACATGGAGAATCTTTGAAGCATATGAGGAGGCATGAAGACCATTGGAGATGTTGGAAGTCCATCTTGATCTGAGAATTGTCAAACCCTAGTTTGGGTTGATTGTCTAGGAGAGGGTTTATCTGATCATCCTTTGAGAGTCCTTGAGTATGGATGTATGAAATGTCTTGAGATGATGGAGGGCAAATTTTGGGGTATGACAATTGGCTAACACGACCCGTGTCAGACCTACTAAACCGTGCTAAAAACTTTCCTAAAAATCCAAAATTTGCACTTTTTCGCACTGATTTGTCCAGATTTATTCACGTGAACCTGAAAACACTAAAACACACAATTGAAACATAAAATGCGGTAGAATAAAATAAAACACCCGATAATTAAAACAAAAGATAACTGTAACTAACTATAAACAACTATATAAATACCACTGATCAGGAATATGTGCAAACCAGAATCCCTACACTGCTGGCAATAACAAATACAACTTTTGGCCTCCAATACTCCACCTAGCCCATGAATTCTGACCCAAACTTGTGCTGAAGATTGTTTGAGAAGGCAAGGATTGAAATATTTTGACCACAGAAACAATTTCAAAAGCCCAGGATTTAGAGATAATTTGACTGTTGAGACTTTACTGATGTGTATTGAGGATCGAGAAGTTAAGAAACTTCGAGGGAAGGAAATCGCTTTAGTGAAAGTCGCATGGGGAGGTCCTGCTAATCTTATGTGACTTGGGAGCTTGAGAGTCAGATGAAGGAATCGTATCTTGAGTTGTTCACTTAAGGTAATTTTCGAGGGCGAAAATATTTTAAGTGGGGAGAGTTGTAACATCCCAATTTTTAATGTCTAATTATTAGTTATTATTATTTATTATATTATGTGGTATTTAATTTAATTGAGTGATTTAAATGAAAATTGAATTATTTGAATAGGTATGTTATTTGAATAAATGAGTTTTAAGAGTAGAATTATGGTTATTTAGTATTGGGCATATTTATGAGAATGGAAGAAATAGAGAGGTGTTAAGTATTAAGCCATTAAGACAATCCTAGTTAGTAAGGAATTGAAGGGAATCATAATTAGAATTTCATTTGGAGAAAGAAGAGAAAGAAGAGAAGAGAAGAGTAGAAAGAGGAAAAGTGAAGAGGAAACCCTAGAAGAAGACTCTTCAATAGGTAAGGGTGGAGAATCCATGTTACTGTTTGATTGTATATTGTGGTTAATGATTAGGAACATTCTAGATTGTTCAATTTCAATTTCTAGAATCTTTGATTGTTAGAGTTTGAAGGGAAATTGTGTTTTTCAACTTAGAATGATGACCCATGATTGGAAACATGTTAGGATACACTTTAATGATGTTATTTGGTTGATTGGAATGGGTTTTATATGGTAATTTAGTGGGAAAAAGAAGCTGGTTCGTAGTTAAAAAAATGCAAAATTGCAGACCACGCTTAGCGCAAGGGAAGCCCGCTTAACGCAAAATGTTCTGACTTTTGGGGTTGTTTGTTCAGGAAGGTGCGCTTAGCGCGATAGGTCGGGCTTAGCGTGACCTGGAATGAAAAATGTTATTTTTGGGATCTTTTGACATAGAATCTTATATGATTTAATTTATTGTAGTATTTTCATATATGTGATTAATTGATCCAATGGTGATTGAATGTGTTTTGGATTGGTTTTGAATACTATTTCAATGTAGGTTTGATTTCTTAAGTATAATATGTGCTAACTTTATTTGATGCAGTGCTTTGAATAAAATTAGTGGAATGATATGTCATAATGTTATTTGTTATGTGTGATGATATGTAAATTATACATGTGATAATCTTGTTGTTGGAATATGATATTGTGCAATTGATGGATAATTCACATGAGATGAATTGTGATGATATGCTCGTACAATTGAGGTTTTATGAATAATCTTAATTTGTGTATGTTGTCTTGGTGAGTTGTACATGCATACATTTGGCTCGATCCCTGTGTGGATAAGTAGCCGTGAAACGATGCATTCACAAATTGGCTCGATCCATGATGGATAAGTAGCGGTGAAACGTTGGGTTCACATTTGGCTCGATTCCATTGGGAATAAGTAGCAGAGGCTTTTGGTCTTGTCCGAATCAGAGGTAATGGCTTGGATTCTATGAATGAGTCGGAAGCAGGGTTAACGAAATATTCCCAAAAATTTGGTACCGCATGCATATTGAGTCACATTCATTGTTATCATATAAGTCATTATTATGCAATGTGTGGAATGAAATTGTGATGTTTAATTATATGTATTATTAGATTGTTTGGATGGAATGATAATTTTGCTATGTGTTGTAAATATGAACATATTATACTTGGAATATTTGTATGATCATGTTATCTTGGGATATCACTTGAAGTGTGTGGAATTCGTGAATAAATATTATTTCTTCATTATTTTTCATTTATATACTTTTGAATAATGATGTGAATTCTCACCCTTCTGTTGTGATGTTGCCTCTGTGTGGATAACGTGCAGGTTCCGAGGATAGCAGTGCTTTGCACGAGACTAGTTGAGGAGTCTAGCTAGTTTATCCTTTACTAGGTAGTTGAGTCATTACTCTGGTCATGTAACACGAAATTTATTTGGATTTCTGCTTGATGAGATATTTGTTCTGTATACTCATCTATTTTGATTCGTATAATTGAGATACTATGTTGATGTGACCTTGGTACCGATGCATGAATTATGATGACTTGGTTACATTACTTTTCATCCAATGGTTATAGTATGAGATGTAATCATTGATAGTATATGTGAATATTAAATATTCCTCTATGAAATGCATGATGTTGTTTTAAAGCATGAGATTCAAATATGTGTTATGATTACGACCATTGTATATATGTATTATTTTAATTTGAAAGAAAAATATCATGTGACGCCCTCTTGTTATGCATTCTTTTTACTCTGATTGTGTGTGTGTACGTATATATATATATATATATATATATATATATATATATATATATGTGTGTGTGTGTGGGGGGGGGAATTAGAAGGGGGTGTTACATTATGGTATCATAGCCTGTTCGGTCAGATTTACTTGGCCATGTTATTAATTGATTTAATTCCTGTTGTATTTGATTTGTGTATTTGACACGATCGATACCATTGTCCTAGGTTGGTTGCAGGAAGGAATGATGATGCGATTGCTGAGGCCTTGAGATTGTTGGCTTGATCTCTTGGGTAGATTCCACAGGCGAATGTTGGACACCGAGGTGAGGAAGATGAGTTCCGTGCTTTGTAAAGTTTCAGAGGAACAATCCTCTTATCTTTGAGGGTGAGCATGAACCTGACAAGGCTCAATCATGGATGAAAGTGATTGAGAAAATCTTCAGAGTTATGAATTGTACTGATGCGTAGAAGGTGCAGTTTGGTACTCATATGCTGGAGAAGGAAGGTGAAGATTGGTGGAGCAACACTGTTCAGAGATTTGATGAGGAAGGTGTTGAAGTTTCTTGGGATCTTTTATGTGATGCATTTTAGGTGAACTACTTTCCAAAAGATGTGTGTGGAAAGAAAGAGGTGGAATTTCTTGAGCTAAAGCAAGGTAATGGAACCGTGGCTGAGTATGTTGCAAGATTTCAAGAGTTGATTAAGTATTGTCCTCATTACAATACTATAAATGCTGAGAGATCTAAGTGTCTGAAGTTTGTGAATAGTTTAAGACCTGATATCAAGAAGGCTATTGGATATCAACAGATTACTCGATTTTCTGAGTTAGTGAACAAGAGTAGGATTTATGATGAGGATAGTAGCGAGAGTGCCTCTTACTACAAGAATGTGAATGATAGGAAAGGAAAAGGTCAATTATGAGGATAAGAAGAAAGTTGGTGGTGGCAAGAAGTCAAGTGGGGGAGGATCATCTACTCCACTTAAGTGTTACAAGTGTGGTGTAGAAGGACATCGTGCTTATAATTATGGGAAGGATGCTGGAAATGATGTTATGAAATTCCATAGGTGTGGCAAGGCCGGTCATAGAGTTGCTGATTATAGATTTAGTACGGATGTGACTTGTTACAATTATGGTGAGCGAGGTCATATTAGTACTAAGTGTGAGAAGCCAAGGAAGGAGCAAGCTAAAGGAAAAGTGTTTGCATTGTCTGGTGCTGAGACTCCGATTGAGGATAGACTTATCCGAGGTACGTGCTTTATTAATGGTATACCTTTGATTGCTATCATTGATACTGGTGCGACACATTCATTTATTTCTGTGGATTGTGTTAAGAGGTTGAATCTTGAATTATCTGATATGCATGGAAATATGATTATTGATACTCATTCTATGGGTTCTATTTGTACTCCTATTGCATGTATGAATTGTCCGTTGAGTATTTTTGGCAAAATTTTTTGGATGGATTTAGTTTGTCTTCCGTTAGATTAATTGGATGTGATTCTTGGTATGAATTGGTTGGAATACAATCATGTGTTTATCAACTGTTTTGACAAGTCATTTATCTTTCTTGACTCTGGTGTCGAGAATGATTTATGTGTCCAATATCCTTACCGGGCATGTATATTTTGAAACCTTTGTTAGAGTCGTCTTCGGTCGGTCTCTTTCCGGTGTATGGCTAATATCCTTACCTGACATATGCTCCCTATATGTGTTCAATATCCTTACCGAACATGTATATTCGATCTTTATGTGTCCAATATCTTTACCGGGCATGTATATTTCGAAACCTTTGTTAGAGTCGTCTTCGGTCGGTCTTTTTCCGGTGTATGTCTAATATCCTTACCTGACATATGCTCCCTATATGTGTTCAATATCCTTACCGAACATGTATATTCGATATTTATGTGTCCAATATCCTTACCGGGCATGTATATTTCGAAACCTTTGTTAGAGTCGTCTTCGGTTGGTCTCTTTCCGGTGTATGTCTAATATCCTTACCTGACATATGCTCCCTATATGTGTTAAATATCTTTACCGAACATGTATATTCGATCTTTATGTGTCCAATATCCTTACCGGGCATGTATATTTCGAAACCTTTGTTAGAGTCGTCTTCGGTCGATCTCTTTCCGGTGTATGTATAATATCCTTACCTGACATACCAGAACTTTTTGTTCCCAATTCCACTGTTTACAAAAAAAAAATAAAAATAAAAACGACACGAAAATTTGAAAATGAAAAAAACAACGATGATTGATGCTTTTCTCTTCAGAGCGCAAATTTTATGGTTCTCTTATTATTTAATCTCCTTCTACCTTGAAAGTTTAAAAGGCTATCGCCAATTTCACTTTCAGGTTTAAGACGATTAAATAGGGGCAGCTGTTGCACCCCAAAATTTTCCCTCTTATCTCGATTTTATCTGGTTTAGGCTTCACATTTATCATAACACTCACATGCATTCATACCACCAGTTCTATGGTTACGGGTTGGAGTTGACTCCCAAAGATTTTCCTTTGAGCAGAAAAGATGTGGTGCTTTCACCCAATCTAGGATATTTGAAAACGACGAGGTTTAAATGATGAATCTTATCCTTTCTTATCTATCGGTTTTTGGGCTTCGATTTTGATTGTTGAAATGAGCGGTCTCTTTTTTGATGGAACTATAGAAGTTTTGTTATACTGAATATCATTGCTTCCTGGTTCAAGAGATCAATTCATCACGAGTTTAGGATTTGCTGGTGGTTCGAGATTTTTACTCTGCAAAGTCTGGTGCTTTGGTTTCTTCTGATTATTTAGTTCATTCTTCAAGAAGTAAGAGGGTAGATTATGATTATCTGATTATTGATCAACAACTCAAGTTCTTGTTCATTTGGCTTGCTCGTCAACTTTGTTTTATTCTTAGCAAGAGTTGACGAATGGCATGTGTGAAAATACTCATCTAGAGTGTTTGTTTACAAGATTCAAGAATGTCCAAGTTTCCACATGTTTAGATTTTTCTAGTCACGTTCATCGCTCACGAGGTTCAAGGCATTCAATATAAATTTAGAAGTTCTTTTGGTTTCAAATCTTTCTCCACTACCGATATGTTTCAATTTGAAAATTTGGTGATGATCCCATTAATTACAAGTGGAAACTATCGCTCAATTCTTAAAGAATCATGAAAATGTCAAGTTGACTAAGGTTTTGAATCAAGAACTTTATTTGAGGAACTTAGAGTTTTTATTTTGTTTCAAATCGCAAAGGGCTCCGAATTTCTACATAAATAGATAAACACGAAAGCTTTATGGCCGGAAACATCAAGGGAATTCAATTATTTCTAAAATCTAAGTCCTCAAGCCATCTTTGCATCAAGAAGAGTTTAATTCTCAAATTTCACATACTAGAGAATTCAAGTTCTGAAAATACAACAACCATGTTACTACTCGTTTGATTCAAGACTACGGATTGGGGTTATAGATTGAATTGGAGTTGGGCGCATATTCTAATCAACATTTCGACATGGTATGTATTAACCAAATTAATACTAATTTATGGAAGATTTTAAGAATATTTGGTTCACGACGGATTTCCAACTTGCATTTACAAATGCTACGACGATAAAGATCGCATTAGTAGTATTTAAAGATTTAAAACTAAGAACTCAAGTTGATACATAATTCTCAAATCTTGTGTTCATGAAAATTCAAGAGTTTCAAAATTACTCTAAGGTTTTTATTGTACAAGAATACAAGAACAAGTCAAGATACATGTATTACAATTTGTCAAATCTTTAAATACAAGTTACAAAGTCCCTATAATACTAGTATGTTCTAAACTATTTGTGAATTTTCCAAGTTGCAAGTTTCTTCATGGATATGTCCTTGACTTCATTTTCAAGCTTTCCCTCCAATTCCTTCAAGGCTCCATTTCTCCATGCTCGAATGTTATGCCAAAGCCACACCATGGTTCATCCTCGCTACTTTACTTTCATCGATCCAATGCCCAAATTACATGAAACATAAAGAATGCGGTTAGTGAGTAAGTGGACAGCATTAGCAAGAATACAAGACAATGCAGCATTTTGTTTTATCTCATCATTAGGGATTAATGATTGGGATCAAATTATGTTAAGGGTGTATGTTTCTCAATCATGTTCAAAAGACCATACCCTTTTGCAAATCACAACAACTGTGTGTTGTTGGTTCACAAAAGGGGGTGTGGTTCAGACACCATCATCACCACTACTGCAGCAAGTACATTGTTCAGAAATCAGAAATATGGCAGCCCAGTAAATCAATAGCCAGCATGACAGAAATATAATAACAGTTTGATTTTGGTTTGTTTCAGCCCATCATGTCAATTGCTAAGCCCATAACACAGAAAACACAAGGCTGGCACACTTGTTTCTAACCAACAGATCAAGAAACATAGCACCTAAAGCCCAGTTTTTCGTTTTTCTCTCAGGCCCTGTTCCCAAAACCTGACATCAGAGTAAACCCTAAATGTAGGACATTATAAAAGAAAAAGGCACAATAATCAAGAGGAGGCAGCATCAACTGTTCATTTTGGAACCAACCGAAATATTCAAACAAAACCCAGAATACCAAGAACATTCAAACAAAACCCAGAATACCAAGAACATTCAAACAAAAAAAACCAGAACATAGCAACCAAACAGTATACGAAATCCCAGAAACAACACAAGAATCATCATTTCCCAACATCATCCCTTCAAAAAAAAAACGAAAAAACAGCCACAGAGAGAGAGTTTTGAAAGGTAATACCGGTTTCGAAGAGGAAGGAGGAGGTTGCGAACTCTGTGTCGCCATCCTTCTCCTTTTCTCACTAATTTTTACATTTTCTGCATAGTATCACCATCATCATCACGGACAGAAAACTAGGGTTCCATTTTCCCCCTTTTTTCACTTCCAACAAATCTGTAAACACAAAATCAGAACAAGTTTTTTTTGAGAAAAAATCAATAACAACAACAGAGTAATCGAGTGAGAGAGAGATAACCGAGTCCCTAAATCAGGGTCAATCGAAGCGGAGATGAGAGAACGGTGAGTTCGAGAGAGAGAGGGACGAGTTCTGTTTGTATCGCGAGTGAGAGAACAGAGTGCGGTTTTCTAGAAATCGTAGGAGATCGAGAGAGATGAGAGGGTTTTGTGAGATGAGAGCGGCGGCGCTTAGGGACCGTGATTCCTCTTGAGAGGATGAGTTTGTTTATAAAAATAATCTTGTTTTATTTTGGAAAATTTATAACTTAAGTTAATAATTTGATTTTTAGTCAAAATCCAGATCTAACGCTCCAGAATGGTGGACCACTCTATGTTTCCTTGGAGCTTCCATACAAGATCCAGCAATGCTTTTGGGCTTGGGCTCAGTTTGTTATTCACACCCTCAGATTAAAGCTCCAATCAGGCCCATTTCTAACTCTTTCTTTAAATTTATTATTATGCAATTTTTTTTTATATTGATGTATTAAATAATAATTAGTATAAGATATTTTTTATTTGCTAAATTATCGATTAAATTATTAGTTGATTTTTTATCAAATAGAAAAAATATATTCTAATAATTATTTAAATTCCGGTTGTATTGTGTGTTAATTTACGTTTTTTTATCCGTTTTATTATGTTATTCGCTTGTATGTTTTATTACGCGATCGTACACTCCACTCACGAGTTAATATAAAAGAAACTACGCCTCCTATCTCTCATTTTTTTGGTTACCCACACCAAATTCTCTAAGGGTCTCATGGTTGGGGATGGGCATGGCCATCCTCACGAGGTTAATCAAAGCCCTCGTTGCTTTGATTAATCATAACCCGAAAAACAATTGGTCCACATACCAATAACCATGCACCAGGTTCTCATGGTTGGGGATAGGAGCACCTATCCTCACGAGGTTAATCAAGTCCACATACTTGGTTAATCATAACCCGAAACATCATTTCTCTACGTCCAATGCCGAAATTTCCAAAACACTTTCAAATCAAAAATAATTAATTGAATTTGTTTTCTTTAAATCAATTTTTCTACAAAAAATAACACTTAGATAAGATTTGTTTCAATTGTTAGATGTTAGCCTAACGATTTAAACAAATCGAAGTTTCTAGTTTGTTAGATGATAGCCTAATAAACTAAAAACTTCTATCCATGTTCTAAAACAAAAAAAAATAGTGTTATGGTATTTAATTAAATTGTTGGATGATAGCCCGACGATTTAATTAAATTTAAAGTATTTGGGCCATTAGATGATAGCCTAATGACTAAAATACTTTTATTCCATACACCTAATAAATGTGAACTTTGTTTCACCTCACCTTTTTCATAATAAAGATTTTGGATGAGACATGATTGGTCGAGCTCACTCACCAATTTCGAGTATTCGAATCGTTAGATGATAGCCTAACATTTTGGTACTTGTCATCTACAGTTAAAATCAATTCAACCCATTAAAATTCCTTTTCCGCTCATACGCGGTCATCGAAAACATTTTCTTCTAAAATCAACACAACCAATTCAAACATTTTCAACAAGAACTACGGAATTTTGACTTTCCCATTGCACGAGGGAATACGTAGGCACGCGGTTTCGAAACCGTGTCAAACTCAAAATAATAATAAACAAACCCCTTTTCTTTTTTATTCATAACTTAGAAATTAGCGATTACACACACAAACACACTTCGAACTAAATGGGTCCCATCGAGTACGATGGACGTAAGAGGTGCTAATACATTCCTCTTGCGTAACCGACTCCCGATTCCATTCTTTTTGGTCTTGTAGACCGCCTTATCCGATTTTTGTGGGTTTTATCTATATTTTCCCGTTCTTTTTAGAACAAATAAAATTAGGTGGCGATTTCATTGTTTTTGAAAATTTAAATGATTTTTGAAAAACGAGTTGCTTCAGTTGGCGACTTCACTAGGGAAATTTTAAAATCTTTTTGACTAAGCGAGTCAACCCTAGTTTAGTTCTTCGCATGTTTGTGTGTTTGTATATCGCTTTCTTCTTAATGTTTATGTATTATTCATTACTTATTATTCTCTTTACACTTTATATATATTATTCTGTTGATATATTATTGTGATGGGAATTTATGGGTGTTGATACATAGATAAGCCCACTACCCAGGCTTCTAGGTCACCTTCTTAGGAATAGAGGGGTTGCGTAGCTTAGGTCCCCCTGACTCCAATGTCTTGTGGACCGAAGCAAAGACTCCGGCTTAGAGTTGGTTGTTTTAAGGAGGTTGTTGACCCGCATGATAGTACAGGACATCAATTTCTGTACAAATAACCTATAACTCTAAGTTTGTTCATGTTATCCAAGCCTAGACCGACCGCTCAAATTTTGGATTTCGAGCATCCTATTAAGAGTCGTTTCTTGGAGTATACTTTTGCAAATACTGTCACCATGTAGGCCTCTCGCGCGATGTTAATATTTGTTAAAAGGGGATATGAGACTCCAAGAAACATTTAGCAAAAAACATTAGAACCACCCTATTCGGGATTATTGGGTAGAAGCTTAGAGCTATCCTATCGTAGGAGCCCACCTAAAGTTGTTTTGAATACCAATATCCTTCCTGTTTCACGTCTCTGTGAACCTATTATTATCATCATGTTGCATTCCATTTTCATCAATCATCTCAAAAGAGTTTATTTCTCTTATCATCCATGCATCATCATGCATTTCATTCATTTCAATCAAAGGACTCATTTCAACTTGGCTTCTTATCTAGAATCTCAAGACTGTAATACTGATTTCCTGACATCGCCGTCATCATGGATCAACTTCAGGCAAGTGTGGCTGCGATGAATACTCATATAGATACTTAGATGGATCAATTCATGGAGATTATCCAGAACCTCGCCATTGGACAAGAAGAGTTAAAGCAAGTTATTCAGAGGTCCGAAGTTGTTGCTACTGATCATGTTAATCCACCAGGTTTTAATCTTAACCACGGTGAGGTCCTTTCAGATCAAAATGTCAAAAACACCGTTCAAATGCACGTCAATGGAATTCCTCATTGTGAAGATATCTTTGAGTCTTCGTTTGACACCTTCAGATTTTTGATTGAAGAGGCTAAGTCTGAGAGAAAGCTTCACCTCTTCGAGAAAAGGATGAAAGCTGTTGAGGGTCGTGATTCCCTCGGTTTAGACGCTCCTAGTTTGTGCTTGGTGCCTGGTATCAAAATTCCTGCAAAATTCAAAGTCCCCACTTTCGAGAAGTATAACGGTACCTCTTGTCCGATTATCCACATCAAAGCCTATTGCAATAAAATGGCTCCTTATGCGGAAAATGACAAGCTCCTCATGCACTTTTTTTCAAGATAGCCTCAGTGGAGCATCTCTCGAATGGTACACTCAGCTTGAACGAACTCGCATCCAAACTTGGAAGGAATTGGCTGAAGCTTTTGTCAATCACTACGACTATAATAGGGACATGGCTCCCACCAGAATTCAACTCCAAGGTTTAGCTCAGAAGACTGAAGAATCTTTCAAAGAGTATGCGTAGAGATGGAGAAAATTAGCTGCTAGAGTTCAACCTCCTCTTTTGGAACGAGAACTCATTGAGATGATCTCTGATACCTTGCGAGGCCCCTATCTGATTGTTGGATGTACTTCTACGTTTTCACACCTAGTTGTTGTAGGGGAACGTATTGAGCGTGGTCTCAAGATGGGTAACATTCAGGATATTGTTTTTGCTTCCGAATTTCCAAAGCAAATTGATGAAGAGGCAAGTACAATTTTCGAGGACGAGGAAGAAGTTCCTGTTTACCCTCCATTTCAAATTCCTAATCAGGTGACAAAAGCTACTTCAAATTTGTGTGCTCCACAAATCTGTGCTACAACTATTTGCCGAACACCAGGAGAGTATGCTCCCCAGCAGCAAAACGCTCCTCGACAACAAACTTATCGAAAAAATCGTCAACAGCATGGTGGGAAGAATCTGATAAGGCCAAGAAAAGTGCATGATCCAATCCTCGTGCTTTATAGTGAGTTGCTAACTCACCTAATCCAACATTCTTTGGTGGAGTTAAAGGAGCTTGGGATTCCTCCTTTTTCGTATCCTTTGGGATATGATCCTGATGCCTACTGTGAGTTCCATTATGGGGCACCTGGCCATACAATTGAAGGATGTAATCTTTTCAAGGGGACAGTTCAGAAACTCATTGATTCCAAAGCAATCTCTAGAGGGCCTACACGTTAATTGAACTCTCTTTTGACTCAGTAAACGCTAGGACTACAAAGTGCATCTTCTGAAGCAAGAAATCCATACAGAGACCAGTCTCCTCAACATGGAGATTTCTAGTTTCATCTTGCATGCTCATTTGTAATTTTCCTTGTTTTGTTCAGTACTTTCTTGTATGCAAAACTTGCTCATTTTTTAATACTAATCATAATGCATTGAATATGTTTGTCTTGAACTGATCCATTCGCTTTCACTCTAAAATGTTTTTAAATGCTTTTGATATTCAACTCTTATTAATAAAGCAACACCTCTGTAGGGAGGATGACGAACAATTTACCAAGAATCTCAAACGTTATGCTTTCGAGTAAAAACCCTGCTAACGATGTACAGGCCTTGTTTCAAATTCCCAAACACCGGAGATATAAGGGATTGAAACCCTCGTTAACCCCTTTTGAGCCTCGAAGTAGGAGTTTCTTTTCTATTCATAAAAAAAAACCTTTTTTTTTTACCGGGGAAGGGTAGTGTTCAGTTAACCCGATCGAGCGTTCAAAACTCATTAAGAGTGAGCATCCAAGGATACAACAATGGTTATCCTTCAAAAGGTTTAAGGAAGGTCAAAGCCGCAATGGTCAACCTTCGTCTATCAATAGTGTGCATCAGAAGAGGTTGAAAACGGAATGGTTATCTCTTGCACAAGAAATCAACAGATGACGATACCACAATTGTTATCTCTCATCCGCCAAGGATTCAAGCAGTCACTATCACCTCCAATCAAACAAAGATGGAAGATCACACTACTTGTTCAAAAGAAAAGTGACATAAAAAAGTGACAAAAAGCCCGATAAGTCGAAACTTCATAATAAGTCGCTTAGGCAAAAATGGAAAAAGAAAAGAAAATAAAAAAGAAAAGGATTACAAAAGAAAATAAAATCCTCAACAAAAGAACAAAGCTGTGTGATCAGACACCAAAAGCAAAAGGTGAGTCGCTATCGTGTCCAAGAAACCTCAGTGTTTCCTCAACCATCATAAACTTCTCTCAAGAGATGAATGCTCGCATCAAGTTATCTGAACCTAGGATTGAAGAACATCACGGAGAATGGGAGGGCACTAAATATTTTGAGCCTAAAAATCTTTTTTCTAAAAACCCATGAACCAGACCACGTTACAACCCTTAAAAGTCCTAATTGAAGCATGGGTTAATTCGAGAGCAAAATTGTTACAAGAATACGATAACCTGACTCCTAGGAGGCTTGCTAAACATTTGAGTTGGTATCACTCAATCTTTTACAAAAAAAAAATCAATATTTTGATATTTCTTTTCAATAAAAGTTTCTTTAACTTCAAGACAAACATGAGCTTTGCATTAGAATTATCATTCATAGAATAAAACATTCTTTGCATATAGATAAGTGCTTAAACATCAAGCGAGCTTGCATATTGAGCATCAGACGGATAATTTGATTGTCTTGAAAGACATATTGCTTCAAGTATTTGATTGAGCACAAGGCAGCTCAAGTTGAGAAGTAAGGTTGTGAAGTAGCCTACTTTCAAGATGAAAACCACCCTGAGCAGGTGATGTCTTCTAATTTCAGTCAATCTGGGGCATTTATGTCGAGATTCGGAAAATCTCTCAAAGAGAGGAGTAATCAGGGGCATTCATCCGAGCATGGCTGAAACCCTCTTTACCTTTGGTTAGTCAGGGGCAGTATTTCCAAGTTTATAACATTGGGGCAGATTATCTTGATGGTACAGATCTCAGGAAGCTTTCTCAAGGCTATTTTCTTCAAAATCCCTACAGACTAGGGCAAAGCATTATGCAGGGGCATTCCTCCACTTCATAATTAATCTGGTCAAGCCCAGGCGCAAGCTAAACAACCGTTGATTTTGAATGGCATGTTAGGATCGTCATCCTTAGCTCTTCAGGGATCTAAGTCTATGTTGGATTTTCTCCATCAGAAGTTCAGGATCTTTATCTCCAACTCAAGTTAGGATTGTCATCCTCATTAGAGATCAGACTTCAATTCCTGATTATTGGTTTCCTTCAATAGAAGTCAGAAGACGAGATTCTTTCCATTGAGGTCCAATAGATGTCTTCGCTTCGACACATTGCATATAGTAATCATCATTGCAGTGTTTCGTGTTTTGCAGATTTTTGTTATCCAAAGATTATAGAATGAAAGCGTGACACGCCTAAGCTTTGGTCACCAACAAAGCTTATTTTCTCTCCAACAAGGGATATTCATGGCATATGTGTGCCCTTGGATGTTATGGCTCCTTCCCCGAAGTGGAAGATCGCAAAGAGCAGTTTACACCAGCAATATCATTTTCAAAGGCTCACTTGCACCAGAAGATGTTGTCACCCCTCTTGTGCAAGAACTCGTAATCCTGAGTTATTGAAGTTAGGAACTATGCGTAACCTGATTGTCATCCCAGATGAATGTTAATCTCTAAGAGTTACTTCCCCAATGATGTTGATCATTGAAAGTTGATACTTATATTCTGCAAATCCCCTTGTTGGAGACCAGACTATCATCTCTTTGATAAAGGGCAGATGATTTATATTCAATTCGTGGATGGTTGATGTTTCCTCGGCAGTTCACAATTGTCTTTAGTCCTAGACAAAATATCAAAACATGCATCATTGCATTGCATAACATCCTCAAAAATGCGTAGCATTTCCATTGATATGGAGCATTACGCTAAAAATAATCTCAAACATGCATCTAAGCATAAGCCAGATTAAAGTCTTCCTCGAGTACCTTTTGCGTCTCTGAAGAGAAGTTTATCCATAAAAGTCCCCAAGTGGTATTCCCAGTCAGGTTTCCTCAAGACATATCCTCTTGTTGTTTCTATCTACATCTTTTGACCCTGTGTTGGTCTCTTACATCACTCAAGTCAATTCATTTACCAAGCGTCTTGCTTTTTGCAAATTCTTATTTTTGGTATTCTTACCCGTGTTTGCCTCTGTCGTTAGAGTGCAAGTAAGAGTCGGTGTCTAACCTTTCTTGCTTCTCAATTGTTTGAGTATCCATACTTGGTGTGTGGTAATTCATATAATTTCCACTCTTGAAGAATTACACCCCGCCTTTGGCCTGAGGGATATTGTATTTCTGGCACATTTGCAACCTTTTAAAGTCCAACATAGTTGGGCGATCCTTGCTAGGATGCCCTTTGTTTGGCCTCTTTCCCCGTGAATTCGTCTTCGATTGACGATTCTACCATTCCATATATCTTTTCCCCAGTGAGTTTGCTCCAGTCGGTCTCATTCTTGCGTATGTCTAATATCCTTACCTGACATATGCTCTCTATATGTGTTCAATATCCTTACCGAACATGTATATTCGATCTTTATGTGTCCAATATCCTTACCGGGCATGTATATTTCGAAACCTTTGTTAGAGTCGTCTTGATCGGTCTCTTTCCTGTATGTCTAATATCCTTACGACATATGCTCCTATATGTGTTCAATATCCTTACCGAACATGTATATTCGATCTTTATGTGTCCAATATCCTTACCGGCATGTATATTTGAAACCTTTGTTAGAGTCGTCTTGATCGGTCTCTTTCCTGTATGTCTAATATCCTTACGACATATGCTCCTATATGTGTTCAATATCCTTACCGAACATGTATATTCGATCTTTATGTGTCCAATATCCTTACCGGGCATGTATATTTCGAAACCTTTGTTAGAGTCGTCTTCGGTCGGTCTCTTTCCGGTGTATGTCTAATATCCTTACCTGACATATGCTCCCTATATGTGTTCAATATCCTTACCGAACATGTATATTCGATCTTTATGTGTCCAATATCCTTACCGGGCATGTATATTTCGAAACCTTTGTTAGAGTCATCATCGGTCGGTCTCTTTCCAGTGTATGTCTAATATCCTTACCTGACATATGCTCCCTATATGTGTTCAATATCCTTACCGAACATGTATATTTGATCTTTATGTGTCCAATATCCTTACCGGGCATGTATATTTCGAAACCTTTGTTAGAGTCGTCTTGATCGGTCTCTTTCCTGTATGTCGATATCCTTACGACATATGCTCCTATATGTGTTCAATATCCTTACCGAACATGTATATTCGATCTTTATGTGTCTAATATCCTTACCGGGCATGTATATTTCGAAACCTTTGTTAGAGTCGTCTTCGGTCGGTCTCTTTCCGGTGTATGTCTAATATCCTTACCTGACATACCAGAACTTTTTGTTCCCAATTCCATTGTTACAAAAAAAAATTAAAAATAAAACGACATGAAAATTTGAAAATGAAAAAAAACAACGATGATTGATGCTTTTCTCTTGGGCTATTAATTTAATTTTAAGGGTTCGCCATTCGAAGGTTTATTTAATAAAACTCACCATTCATACCGATTGGTTTAGGGATTAAAACTCACATGATTCAGGCTGGTGCTTGACTCTAAATTTGAATTTAAATCTAGGATCATCCCTTGGTTTTGGGCTTGGATTTTGATTGTTTAAATGGCGGTCTCTTTTTGATGGAACTATAGAAGTTTTGTTATACTAAATATCATTGCTTCTTCATCAATTCATCACGAGTTTAGGATTTCAGATTTTTACTAAAGTCTGCTTTGGTTTCTTCTGATTATTTAGTTCATTCTTCAAGAAGTAAGAGGATGGATTATGATTATCTGATTATTGATCAACAATTCAAGTTCTTGTTCATTTGGCTTGCTCGTCAACTTTATTTTGTTCTTAGCAAGAGTTGACGAATGGCATGTGTGAAAATACTCATCTAGAGTGTTTGTTTACAAGATTCAAGAATGTCCAAGTTTCCACATGTTTAGATTTTTCTAGTCACGTTCATCGCTCACGAGGTTCAAGGAATTCAATATAAAGTTAGAGGTTCTTTTGGTTTCAAATATTTCTCCACTACCGATATGTTTCAATTTGCAAATTTTGTGATGATCCCATTAATTTCAAGTGGAATCTATCGCTCAATTCTTAAAGAATCATGAAAATGCCAAGTTGACTAAGGTTTTGAATCAAGAACTTTATTTGAGGAACTTAGAGTTTTGATTTTGTTTCAAATGGCAAAGGGCTCCGAATTTCTACATGAATAGATAAACACGAAAGCTTTATGGCCGGAAACTTCAAGGGAATTCAAGTACTTCTAAAATCTAAGTCCTCAAGCCATCTTTGCATCAAGAAGAGTTTAATTCTCAAATTTAACATACTAGAGAATTCAAGTTCTGAAAATACAACAACCATGTTACTACTCGTTTGATTCAAGACTACGGATTGGGGTTATAGATTGAATTGGAGTTGGGCGCATATTCTAATTAACATTTCGACATGGTATGTCTTAACCAAATTAATACTAGTTTATGGCAGATTTTAAGAATATTTGGTTCACGACGGATTTCCAACTTGCATTTACAAATTCTACGACGATAAAGATCGCATTAGTAGTATTTAAATATTTAAAACTAAGAACTCAAGTTGATACATAATTCTCAAATCTTGTGTTCATGAAAATTCAAGAGTTTCAAAATTACTCTAAGGTTTTTATTGTACAAGAATACAAGAACAAGTAAAGATACATGTATTACAATTTGTCAAATCTTTAAATACAAGTTACAAAGTCCCTATAATACTAGTATGTTCTAAACTATTTGTGAATTTTCCAAGTTGCAAGTTTCTTCATGGATATGTCCTTGACTTCATTTTCAAGCTTTCCCTCCGATTCCTTCAAGGCTCCATTTCTCCATGCTCGAATGTTATGCCAAAGCCACACCATGGTTCATCCTCGCTACTTTACTTTCATCGATCCAATGCCCAAATTACATGAAACATAAAGAAAGCGGTTAGTGAGTAAGTGGACAGCATTAGCAAGAATACAAGACAATGCAGCATTTTGTTTTATCTCATCATTAGGGATTAATGATTGGGATCAGATTATGTTAAGGGTGTATGTTTCTCAATCATGTTCAAACGACCATACCCTTTTGCAAATCACAACAACTGTGTGTTGTTGGTTCACAAAAGGGGGGTGTGGTTCAGACACCATCATCACCACTACTGCAGCAAGTACATTGTTCAGAAATCAGAAATATGGCAGCCATACATCAACGACATGACGAAATACAATAACAGCCCAACAGTTTCAGTATGGTTTCAGCCCATCATGTCAATTGCTAAGCCCATAACACAGAAAACACAAGGCTGGCACACTTGTTTCTAACCAACAGATCAAGAAACATAGCACCTAAAGCCCAATTTTTCGTTTTTCTCTCAGGCCCTGTTCCCAAAACCTGACATCAGAGTAAACCCTAAATGTAGGACATTATAAAAGAAAAAGGCACAGTAATCAAGAGGAGGCAGCAACAACTGTTCATTTTGGAACCAACCGAAACATTCAAACAAAACCCAGAATACCAAGAACATTCAAACAAAAAAAACCAGAACATAGCAACCAAACAGTATACGAAATCCCAGAAACAACACAAGAATCATCATTTCCCAACATCATCCCTTCAGAAAAAAAAAACAAAAAAACAGCCACAGAGAGAGAGTTTTGAAAGGTAATACTGGTTTCGAAGAGGAAGGAGGAGGTTGCGAACTCTGTGTCGCCATCCTTCTCCTTTTCTCACTGATTTTTACATTTTCTGCATAGTATCACCATCATCATCACGAACAGAAAACTAGGGTTCCATTTTCCCCCTTTTTTCACTTCCAACAAATCTGTAAACACAAAATCAGAACAAGATTTTTTTGAGAAAAAATCAATAACAACAACAGAGTAATCGAGTGAGAGAGAGAGAGAGATAACCGAGTCCCTAAATCAGGGCCAATCGAAGCGGCGATGAGAGAACGGTGAGTGAGAGAGAGAGAGAGAGAGAGAGAGAGAGAGAGGGACGAGTTCTGTTTGTATCGCGAGTGAGAGAACAGAGTGCGGTTTTCTGGAAATCGCAGGAGATCGAGAGAGATGAGAGAGTTTTGTGAGATGAGAGCGGCGGCGCTTAGGGACCGTGATTCCTCTTGAGAGGATGAGTCTGTTTATAAAAATAATCTTGTTTTATTTTGGAAAATTTATAACTTAAGTTAATAATTTGATTTTTAGTTTTGGATTATAACTAATTATGTTTTATTTTTATAAAATATAACTTAAAATTAGTATTAGTCTAATTTATTTAGGATCAGTTTTATTTATTCATTTTAAGTTATAATAAAAATGGGTTTAGGATAGTATTAGTTTTAAAAATAATTAGGATTTGTGTTGGTTTAGCCAGGTGGTGACACTTGTCACCGTCTGTATGGTTCATTCGAAATCTGGTACAGGTACACCCATGGTAGCAATCTTGCACCTCCTTCCACAAGCCATCAGATCTGTCAAAATCCAGATCTAACGCTCCAGAATGGTGGACCACTCTATGTTTCCTTGGAGCTTCCATACAAGATCCAGCAATGCTTTTGGGCTTGGGCTCAGTTTGCTATTCACACCCTCAGATTAAAGCTCCAATCAGGCCCATTTATAACTCTTTCTTTAAATTTATTATTATGCAATTTTTTTTTATATTGATTTATTAAATAATAATTAGTATAAGATATTTTTTATTTGCTAAATTATCGATTAAATTATTAGTTGATTTTTTATCAAATAGAAAAAACTATTCTAATAATTATTTAAATTTCGGTTGTATTGTGTGTTAATTTACGTTTTTTTATCCGTTTTATTATGTTATTCGCTTGTATGTTTTATTACGCGATCGTACACTCCACTCACGAGTTAATATAAAAGAAACTACGCCTCCTATCTCTCATTTTTTTGGTTACCCACACCAAATTCTCTAAGGGTCTCATGGTTGGGGATGGGCATGGCCATCCTCACGAGGTTAATCAAAGCCCTCGTTGCTTTGATTAATCATAACCCAAAAAACAATTGGTCCACATACCAATAACCATGCACCAGGGTCTCATGGTTGGGGATAGGAGCACCTATCCTCACGAGGTTAATCAAGTCCACATACTTGGTTAATCATAACCCGAAACATCATTTCTCTACGTCCAATGCCGAAATTTCCAAAACACTTTCAAATCAAAAATAATTAATTGAATTTTTTTTCTTTAAATCAATTTTTCTACAAAAAAGAACACTTAGATAAGATTTGTTTCAATTGTTAGATGTTAGCCTAACGATTTAAACAAATCGAAGTTTCTAGTTTGTTAGATGATAGCCTAATAAACTAAAAACTTCTATCCATGTTCTAAAACAAAAATATATAGTGTTATGGTATTTAATTAAATTGTTGGATGATAGCCCGACGATTTAATTAAATTTAAAGTATTTGGGCCATTAGATGATAGCCTAATGACTTAAATACTTTTATTTCATACACCTAATAAATGTGAACTTTGTTTCACCTCACCTTTTTCATAATAAAGATTTTGGATGAGACATGATTGGTCGAGCTCACTCACCAATTTCGAGTATTCGAATCGTTAGATGATAGCCTAACATTTTGGTACTTGTCATCTACAATTAAAATCAATTCAACCCATTCAAATTCCTTTTCCGCTCATACGTGGTCATCGAAAACATTTTCTTCTAAAATCAACACAACCAATTCAAACATTTTCAACAAGAACTACGGAGTTTTGACTTTTCCATTGCACGAGGGAATACGTAGGCACGCGGTTTCGAAACCGTGTCAAACTCAAAATAATAATAAACAAACCCCTTTTCTTTTTTATTCATAACTTAGAAATTAGCGATTACACACACAAACACACTTCGAACTAAATGGGTCCCATCGAGTACGATGGACGTAAGAGGTGCTAATACCTTTCTCTTGCGTAACTGACTCCCGATTCCATTCTTTTTGGTCTTGTAGACCGCCTTATCCGATTTTCGTGGGTTTTATCTATATTTTCCCGTTCTTTTTAGAACAAATAAAATTAGGTAGCGATTTCATTATTTTTGAAAATTTAAATGATTTTTGAAAAACGTGTTGCTTCAATAGGCAAGTGGTAGCTTATGCTTCGAGGCAACTTAAAGTTCATGAGAGGAATTATTCGACACATGATTTGGAGTTAGCCGCAATTGTGTTTGTGTTGAAGATTTGGAGGCATTATTTGTTTGGTTCGAGATTTGAGGTGTATAGCGATCATAAGAGTTTGAAGTATCTGTTTGATCAAAAAGATTTGAATATGACGCAAAGAAGATGGTTAGAATTCTTGAAAGATTATGATTTTGGTTTGAATTATCATCCAGGTAAAGCAAATGTTGTAGCTGATGCATTAAGTAGGAAATCATTGCACATGTCGATGTTGATGGTGCAAGAATTGGATTTACTTGAACAGTTTCAAGATTTGAGTTTGGTTTGTGAAGTGAATTCTTCTTGTGTTAAGCTTGGTATGTTGAAGCTTACTAGTGGTATTTTGGATGATATTCGAGAAGGTTAGAAATTTGATTTGGTTTTGGTAGATAAGTTGGCGTTGATCAATCAAGGTTGAGGTGGTGATTTTCAGATCGATGAGAATGGTATCATGAGGTGTCATGATAGAGTTTGTATTCCTAATGTTGGTGATCTGAGAAAGAGAATTCTGGATGAAGGCCATCGAAGTGGTATGAGTATTCATCCTGGTGCTACTAAGGTGTACCAAGACTTGAGGAAATTATTTTGGTGGTCTGGTATAAATAGGGACATTGCCGAGTTTGTGTATTCTTGTTTAATATGTCAGAAGTCAAAGATTGAACATCAGAAATCGTCTGGTTTATTGTAGCCGTTATCCATTCCTGAGTGGAAGTGGGATAGCATTTCTATGGATTTTGTTTCTGGATTTTCGAGGACTCCGAGTAGTCATGATGTTGTTTGGGTTATTGTGAATAGATTGACAAAATCGGCTCACTTTATTCCAATTTTGATAGATTATCCTATGGAGAAGTTTATCAAGTTGTATATTGAGAAAGTTGTGAGTTTGCATGGTGTTCTGTCGAGTATTGTTTCAGATATAGATCTGAAGTTTACTTCGCATTTTTGGGAAGGTTTCAAAGTACTTTGGGTACAAAGTTGCGTTTGAGTTCGGCGTATCATACGCAAACTAATGGATAGACTGAAAGGACGATTCAATCATTGGAAGATCTTTTGAGAGCTTGTGCTCTAGAGCATGGAGGTGCTTGGGATGATTATTTACCTTTGATTGAGTTTACCTATAAAAATAGTTTTCATTCGATTACTGGAATGGCTCCGTTTGAAGCTTTGTATGAGCGAAGGTGTAGGACGCCTTTGTGTGGGTATGAATCAGGTGAGAGTGTTATGGTTGGACGTGAGATAGTTCAACAGACTACGGATAAGATTAAGATGATCCGGGAGAAAATGAAGATTGCCCAGAGTCGTCAAAAGAGTTATCATGATAAGAGGAGGAAAGATCTTAGCTTTGAGAAAGGAGATCGTGTATTTTTGAGAGTTAATCCTGTGACCGGTGTTGTTAGAGCATTGAAGTCAAGGAAGTTGACTCCGCGTTTTATTGGTCCTTATCAAATTACTGAGAAGATTGGTGAAGTAGCCTATCAAATTCATTTGCCGCCGTCACTTGCTAATCTTTATGACGTATTCCATGTATCTCAATTGAGAAAGTATATACCAGGTATGTCTCATGTTGTGCCGCTAGATAATGTGCAAGTTAGAGATAATTTGACTATTGAGACTTTACCGATGCGTATTGAGGATCGAGAAGTTAAGCAACTTCGAGGGAAGGAAATCGATTTAGTGAAAGTCACATGGGGAGGTCCTGCTAATGGTAATGTGACTTGGGAGTTTGGGAGTCAGATGAAGGAATCGTATCCTGAGTTGTTCACTTAAGGTAATTTTCGAGGGCGGAAATCTTTTAAGTGGGGGAGAGTTGTAACATCCCGATTTTTAATGTCTAATTATTAATTATTATATTATGTGATAATTAAATTAATTGGGTGATTTAAATGAAAATTGAATTATTTGAATAGGTATGTTATTTGAATAAATGAGTTTTAAGAGTATAATTATGGTTATTTAGTATTGGGCCTATTTATGAAAATGGAAGTAATAGAGATGTGTTAAGTATTAAGCTCATTAAGACAATCCTAGTTAGTAAGAAATATAAGGGAATCATAATTAGAATTTCATTTGGAGAAAGAAGAGAAGAGAAGAGGAGAAAGAGGAAAAGTGAAGAGGAAACCCTAGAAGAAGAATCTTCAATAGGTAAGGGTGGAGAATCCATGTTATTGTTTGATTGTATGTTGTGGGTAATGGTTAGGAACATGCTACGTTGTTCAATTTCTAGAATCTTTGAATGTTAGGGTTTGAAGGGAAATTGTGTTTTTCAACTTAGAATGATGATCCATGATTAGAAATAGGTTAGGATACCCTTTAATGATGTTATTTGGTTGATTGGAATGGGTTTTATATGATAATTTTGTGGGAAAAAGAAGCTGGTTCGAAGCAGAAAAAATGCAGAATTTCAGACCACGCTTAGCGCAAGGGAAGCCCGCTTAACGCAAAATGTTCTGACTTTTGGGGTTGTTTGTTCAGGAAGGTGCGCTTAGCGCGATAGGTCGGGCTTAGCGTGACCTGGAATGAAAAATTTTATTTTTGGGATCTTTTGACATAGAATCTTATATGATTTAATTTATTGTAGTATTTTCATATATGTGATTAATTGATCCAATGGTGATTGAATGTGTTTTGGATTGGTTTTGAATACTATTTCAATGTAGGTTTAATTTCTTAAGTATAATATGTGCTAACCTTATTTGATGGAGTGCTTTGAATAAAATTGGTGGAATGATATGTCATAATGTTATTTGTTATGTGTGATGATATGTAAATTATACATGTGATAATCTTGTTGTTGGAATATGATATTGTGCAATTGATGGATAATTCACATGAGATGAATTGTGATGATATGCTCGTATAATTGAGGTTTTGTGAATAATCTTAATTTGCGTATGTTGTCTTGGTGAGTTGTACATGCATACATTTGGCTCGATCCCTGTGTGGATAAGTAGCGGTGAAACGATGCATTCATAAATTGGCTCGATCCATGATGGATAAGTAGCGATGAAACGTTGGGTTCACATTTGGCTCGATTCCATTGGGAATAAGTAGCAGAGGCTTTTGGTCTTGTCCGAATAAGAGGTAATGGCTTGGATTCTATGAATGAGTCAAAAGAAGGGTTAACGAAATATTCGCAAAAATTTGGTACCGCATGCATATTGAGTCACATTCATTGTTATCACATAAGTCATTATTATGCAATGTGTGGAATGAAATTGTGATGTTTAATTATATGTATTATTAGATTGTTTGGATGGAATGATAATTTTGCTATGTGTTGTATATATGAACATATTATACTTGGAATATTTGTATGATCATGTTATCTTGGGATATCACTTGAAGTGTGAATTCGTGAATAAATATTATTTCTTCATTATTTTTCATTTATATACTTTTGAATAATGATGTGAATTCTCACCCTTCTGTTGTGATGTTGCCTCTGTGTGGATAACGTGCAGGTTCCGAGGATAGCGGTGCTTCGCACGAGACTAGTTGAGGATTCTAGCTAGTTTATCCTTTACTAGGTAGTTGAGTCATTGCTCTGGTCATGTAACACGAAATTTATTTGGATTTCTGCTTGATGAGATATTTGTTATGTATACTCATCTATTTTGATTCGTATAATTGAGATACTATGTTGATGTGACCTTGGTGTCGATGCATGAATTATGATGACTTGGTTACATTATGGATTCATTACTTTTCATCCAATGTTTATATTATGGGATGTAATCATTGATAGTATCTGTGAGTATTAAATAATCCTCTGTGAAATGCATGATGTTGTTTTAAAGCATGAGATTCAAATATGTGTTATGATTATGACCAGTGTATATATGTATTATTTTAATTTGAAAGAAAAATATCATGTGACACCCTATTGTTATGCATTCTATTTACTCTGATTGTGTGTGTGTGTGTGTGTGTGTATATATATATATATATATATGTGTGGGGAATTAGAATGGGGTATTAAAGGGATGGAGAATAAAGTTCCTCTGAAGCACTCTAGGGATGAGGATGACGAACATGTCCCCCCTAGAGTCCCCGCCCCGCACTAGAATTCCGTAATATCGTTAATTAATATATAGTTTAACATTTCTATGTAGGTTTATTTATCATTTCAAATAACTTGTTAGTAAGAGAGAGAGAGAGAGAGAGAGAGAGAGAGAGAGAGAGAGATTTGAATGACTATTTTTATTTGTTAAAGTTTGAAACTTTGTGTTCATGAATCTCAAGATTAAATATTATTAAAATAATATATTTATCGTAGATGATTAATTTACTAATTTATTGTCGTTAGTTTTTGAAATTTTTTATTAAACTAGTTAAAAATTTTATGTTTATAGATATCCACAAAAATCGTGGAGATCTGTGGGACCCGCGGGGATCCGTGACAACGGGGATGAGGGATAAAATCTCTCCGTGGCGGGGATCAGAAATAGAGATATGGAATAAATTAAAAAGCAGGAATTAAGATGAGAATGTATCCCCGATCCCGCCCGCCCCATTGACATCCCTACTAAACACCCTCATAGTTTTTCAAAAATCATAAAATTTATTGTTACTATAAACTAAAGACACTTTCGTGAATTCTCACACTTTAACTTGAAAAATAAATATGAGAAAAATTATATGTAAACAACATTTTTAAGAATAAAATATACTTGAGAATAATTTTTTTTAAATTATAACAAATATAAAATTATTGTATTTTCAATATAACATTTTTAAAAATCTTACTTTGCAACTTGAAACAACCACATCCTAAATTTTAACTGACAGCCACATTTTTTATTAGGCTGATGGTGTTAAAATTTTACTCAAACTTCATGTGTTTCCGCTCCTTTCACTTCCTAATTCTATTTTTCTTTTCTTTTCGATTCCCGCTTATGATCTTGTAATGATTACTATACTGTTTTGGATATCCACCGTTTTAGCCGTATCAATTATCAGCATTGATATGTTGGTATCCATTTTAACACCAATATTTATGCCGTATATACCGTTGATCGTATTTACACGGTGAACAATGTATTTTTATTAAAATAATATTATTTTAAAAAAAATTTATTTAAATTTTTTTTTATAATATAAATATATGTTATGTTATTCACCAATTTCACAATTGTATTAACCACAAAAATATACGTCATTAATCAATTATTTTACTTATAATTTACTAATCATTTTCAGTGTTTGATTAACCAATAAAATATACAGTATTAACCATATTCTGACACTAAATTATAAATGTATTAATCAATTTTTCTATATTATAAATGTATTAACCAACTTTATTTTACTATTTAACATATTTTTGATGCTTAAGAATTCATTAACCAAGTTATCAATTGCATTAACCAATTTTATATAAATTATTAACCAAAATCTAAATAGTAAACAACATTTTTATGTCAAAATATATATTAATCAAACTTAAAACTATATTAATCAAGTTTTAATATTTCATTAACCAAAATAATTATAAAAAAAAAAATAAAAAAAAATAATTATAAAAATACTATTCGCGTATTGTGAACAATATTTTTGGTGTAGGTGTTCAATTATAGTTTCAAAGTATCATTTCTCTCGTCAATTAAGCTTCTCTTAACTCACAAAAATTAATTAGAGTATATAATTTATTCTATACTCTTAACTCATAAAAATGTCATAATAATATATAATTATAATCTGGTATAATTCTCAATGAATTATAAATCACTCTACCTGCTCAAAATTGCTCTACGACAACTCTTGTATATAAAATAATATTTATGAATATAATTGGTTAATGGTCTGACGTAAGTAATAACAAAAACAACTCTAAAGGGTCAAATACCTATACCTTTTATCCTACCATTTATTCTAGAACTTATTAGATTTAATTTTAAACAACTCAAAAACAGCGCTGACAACTCTAACCATGTCAGAATCACCCAAAACAATTAAAGTATGACTCTTAATAACTCAAAATAACTCCTGACAATTTTGCTGACAACTCTAATAGAATAAAAATTAACCCGAATTAACTATTTATCTAAATACTTATCTCTAATTCAAAACTTCTACAAAATTATTATTCTTAATAATACTAAATTATTAATATTATCCTATTGATTTATTATGTTAGTAACCTGCAATGCTGCTACAGCTTGATGCAAATGTCAAACAAGGCATTGTGTGTATATCTCCGTATATATCATATATAATTCATATAAAGCAATATGTATAGCCATATATCTTATATATCTATCAATGGTACCATGATACCATAAGGCATCCTCATATAGGTTATTTTTCACGGTACTACATAGAAAAAATTAAACAAACACACACCATATAAAATATGCATATTAAAATTAAGCCTATATATATATCAAGTATATCAAATTGTTTGCACCTGCTAAAATTACATACACTGTCTTACGCTACACATTGACACAGTAATTTAAGGTTACTTTTACACTCCATGAATTATGTAGTGGTAATGTTAACTTTATCGGTCAATTGTAAGATCACAAACATAGCCAATTTTATGTTACTCAAAAAATATTATTCGACGCTAATTAGATGTATATATATGTATATACTAGATTCTCAATCATCTTTTAATTTCACTAATATTTCAATTCCAAACACAATTAATCATCACATATAAAAAATTACTCATCAAAATCTAACAATTTCAATCCATAGAAATTTAGGGATTTCAGCCTAAACATATTATCACCAATCAGAACAACCACAAATGCATAGTAAATTCTCCATTATCCTAATTCACACATAATAATCATCATACAACCCATTAGAAAATTAAAACCTCACCCTTACTTGGATTCAATAGCAGTTCAACTCCTCATTCGCCTCCTAATTTCCAGTCGAGTGCAAGCCTTTGCCACTTCCCAACAATTACTCCGATTAACTCTCAAACTTCGTCTAAATCCAATAATTAAATCCTTTAGTAATTTAATTAACTAATTAATTAAATTCGGGGCGTTACAACTCTCCCCCACTTAGGATATTTTCGTCCTCGAAAATCTATCCAACTCAACCATCCTTAACACACATCCGCATTTAATCTTTCTATTTAACAACCACCAAATCTCGGTTTGAATCCAATACGCCCACGCTAATCCTCCAATACTCTTGCAACATAAACATCACTGCTTCAACAATACCTCGGAACATCAACTTATAAAGTAGTAACAGCTACTACTCGCTTATACTTGACTATACAACCTCGCATCCTCATCTCAACAACATTCTCTATATAGCATCCATCATTTCACTCACCATCAAGATAGCAAGATACGTCTATACCATCCAATACGATTTCGTCCACTATCAACAAGAGATTAAAGGTGATCAAGTCCTCAATTTTTCAATAGCTATCCGACAATCATAACGAAGTACAAACTATCATTACCAACTACTACAATGTTTCTTTAAAACTTGTACTTACCAAAAGTACCATACTACAACAACTTCTCCAATTACTCGCTAATATTCCACAACAAGATCTACAACAATCTGTCACTTAATCATTGTCCTACGTCTATCTCTTCCGCAGGGCTACTTAAACAACAACTTACTAAATTCCATCTTATAGCAATTATTCCTTTCCAATATGTTCCAACTTGTTAAACAACCATAATCTTAAATCTGTATTACCTTCGAATTCGAGAAACAACAAAGTTCAACCAACATTTGCACTGTAGCCATCAGGAGCATCCTAAGCTAACATATCACAGCCGAACACATCCGAGAAGCGAAGCTTCTCTCCCACTTAGCTTCAACTTAATTCCTGCAAACAATCAACCAAAAGAAAACAAGTACCGACAGTGCTTCACACACTTATCGCGTACAAAGGTAGTAAACAACATTAGACAACACTGGTCGGACAGACCGACCTGCTCTGATACCAACTTGTAACACCCCAATTCTACCCCGGTAATTATTAAGACAATCAGAGATAAAATTCTTTTCAACAAACAATTGGAGTATTACAATTCGACTTAACAACATGTTAATTCAGATACATAACACATAAACTCGGATAGACCAAAACAACATGAATTTAACTTTATTAATACTAAGCAGCGAAACTACATTATTCAACTTGGATGACATAGTATCTTTTCAAATTAAAACTATTTTAAAATCAACAAATACTTTTCATGTATCAACATAGTTATTCAACAACAAAACCAAAACAACAAAACAACTAGCGTTCATCCCTCAAATTTTACGTATCAGAGCAACAACCAGACTCGAACTAACAATGACTAAATCTTCATCCTTCAATTACCTGGATGTTACCCACGTAGAGGCAACATCATAACAAAAGGGGTGAAATATGGAACATTCTAATAAATTGTATGATAACTAATATATGCCAGAATTTAGATAAGGTAAATCACCGCTTCGCAAATTATTTACCAAATAGTATAACGACAACACTTTATCAACACAACAACATTTATCACAACACAATCATCAACGTAACAACTTAAATCAACACAACTTAATAACAACTACGACAACTTAATAACAACAACAACTTATAACAACAACAACAACTCACAACAATAACAACTTATAGCAACAATAGCTTATATCAACAACAGCTCACAATAATAAAAACTTATAGCAACAATAACTTATATCAACAACAACACAATGACAATCAATAAACAACGAATAATAACAACAACTTTAACACGCGACTCAATATGCAACTCAACTATGCAAATGCATGTGGTACAATTTGGAGCAAAACTCCCAACTTAAACATATGCCAATTTATCGAGGCATTAACAAGGCATAAGCCTTCAACGTGGTGCCATCAAGGCCAAGGTATAAGCCTTCAACTTTCAACGTGGTGCCATCAAGACCAACTTAATCATGCAATGTATGCCATGCGATCTCAACCTCAACAACAAATACACAACAGTGCAGCAACAACAATAACATACAAGAACAACAACTTAAAATATGCATCAATGGTATCAACTTAGATCAACACTGGTCATTCGACCTATAACTCAAACATGTGCATAAATCGGGACGATTCAACTTAATCAACATTGCAATTAACATCGTAATCAACATCTGTAATATGGTGGGAGAACTGACTTTGAGAATTTGTTTTGCTTTTTATCGCAAATGTTGCGGATAGCAAGAGTCGCCATCGACTTTTCTTTTATCCAATTAAGGGAAGGTGAAAAGAACAGAAAAAGACCTTCGTTAGATTCTGAGTAAGGGAGAAGGTTATGAAAAGGGAAGGTATTATCACCCCTTTCCATCCGTAGTTACCTACGGACTCTTAGTTGCTTTTAGCTCACTTTAAAAAATTGCTTTCTGTGTGTTTGAAAAAAATGTTTTGAAAAGGCATTTCGCTTTGACTTTGTAATGATTCATGTAGGAATGTATACAAAGTGTTCGGAAATGGTTCGTTTTGAAAAGAGTTTGAACTTTGACAAAAGTGTGAGGTGTGAAAAGTATTTTGATAGAGCAAGCAACTAAAAGTCTTATTACCTACTCAGAATGGTCGTTTTCGTGTTGTTTTACGTTCCTTTAGAATAGTGCTATCCATACCATTAGTTGGTAGGTAACCCTATTTGTTGGATGTAGAAGGGACATTCGAAGGGACATCGGATGGTCATAGGAGGCAACTTGTAGGAATATCCTAGCACATTTGAAGGGACAATCATCACTTTTCGTAGGCAACAATCGAGGGACGAGATCATGTTTTCGTAGGCCACGTCGAGGGACTCATGATCTTTTATTCGAAGGGACTATGATGATATATTTGTAGGCAACGGTGCTAGGATACCTCTACGTTCGAGGGACTTGACCATTTATTCGAAAGGCAACGAGAGAGAATTACCCTAAGGGGTGCATGTGTGAAGAGAGTGTGTTGGATTCAGATATTTTATCTAAGAATTAGAAGTGATCTACGTTCGTTTTTATCTTGCCATACACGCCTAATTACTAGCAGTTTATAGGGTGCAGAAAATAAATTGCGGAAAGTAAAGTGCGGAAAGTAAATCGTACGCTATTACATGGCTTTGGGGCAGTTACATAATAAGAGTGCGGAAAGTAAATCCTAATTAAACTATTACATCCCATGAGTAGTTACATAATATTGGAAAGGAATGCGGAAAATATAAGAAATTCGCATAAGAGGAAAAATATGTTAGTAAAAGAAAATTTTGAATGAAGAAAAATGTTTTTGGGTTAGTAATGATAATTAGATGATAGAGTAATTTTTTAGGAATTTTTTGGATCGTTTTTTATAAGGAAAAGCAATTAAAAGTCAATTTAGTGGTTAATTAGCAATTAATTAAAATATGCATGCAAAAATATTAATTTTAATGTCAAAAATTAAATAAGTATTTTTCTGATTAAAATGCAAAAGGAAAATATTTTTAGTGATTTTTAAATGCATGAGAAAATTATTTGAAGATAAATTAAATTGAATAAGAAAATATGAAAAGAAAAGTTAGTTTTGGAAAATTGATAAAAAAGATAAAGTGGGAAGCCATGGATCGAACCCCTGACTTCCAGGGTGTACCAACAGACGCGTTGCCAACTGAGCTAGCTGTATCAATTGTTTTAAACCTGCAAACAATGTATTATAAGTGATAAACGTGTCATATTTTTGGATTTTTAAACACAGTCAAGCGTGGGACCCAGTATGAAACGTGTAAGCCAATCGGATGACAGGAATATGCCACGCCATGGTCCAACAGTCAGCGCCGGAGTCAACTGCCGGAACCCTAATGTCGATCGTCTTCTCCGGCGGGTTGTTTTTTTAAAACCTGCAAAATACTAAAAATCGATGCTTAAGGTTAAGGCTACCCCCCTAAATCGGGGTCTGCGAGTTCAGTGGTGCCCTCAGTTTGGCCTGAAAATGCTTGCAAATTAAGTTTCGAAGCAAGCAACCCAAACTGCCCAAACAATGGCAGATTGTGGTTTCTGCGTTAAACCTCACATGTAATGCATCAAACATGTTCTAATGAATGTCCTGAGATCATACAAACAATTGAAAACAGTAAATAACGCATGAATCAAAGAAAATGAATTTCAAAAATTTACCCAACCGGTGAGACTTGGATGGCACGATTTGGAAGGCTTTGGCTTCGTGTAAGGGCTGGGATCAATTGCTGGAAAGCTCAGGAACTCAATGGAATGCTTGGATTGCTTCGAAACCTGCTTGAAAACAAAATGCAAAAATTGCAACTTTGTAAGAATTTTTGAGAAATTAGGGTTGCTTCATGAGGCCAGGGTTTCGTCCTTTTGTCTTGTGGATGTGTTGTGTATTTATAGAGCAAGAGATTGGAGCAAAAAGAATGAAAAAAGATATAGCTTTGAATGCAAAAATATTTTCCTTTCAATTTCCATCAAATCTTTCCAAAATTTGATTTTCTCTTCCTTGTATGAGCTTGCACGAAATTGGCATGTCTTGTGGGCTTCCTTGGTCCTCAAGGTTGATAGAAATCCAACCCAATTGTTTTACACCTTGTTTTCAAATTTTATTTAATTTAAAATTGAATTAAATGCTTTTAAATTCAAAAATAAATCAAGAAAATGACAAAAGGTCGTGGCAAGGCATCAAGAGGTTATAAATAATATTACGATCAAGTTTGGATCATGAAATTATAAGCCCATTTGGAAAAAATTGGATTTTGTCAAGTATTTCTCTTTGTGCACTTCTTCAAAAATGTCCAACTTGTGCAAGGTCTATCTTGCTCAATTTTTAACATTTTTGGGTGTTCTTGGACTTTTTGGAAAGCTATAGATGTCCTCTAAACAAACTATTTAGTTTCATCTCAATTGAAGTTACCATGCTCAATAAAACTTCTTTACAAAAAGTTGACTTTTTGTTGACTTTGAAAAGGACCTCTAATGTTTTGATCCATATCTTCCAAATGAAGCATTTTATGACCAAGCTTATGAGACATGAAGTTGTAGAGAATTGAATTTCCTTCAAAATGAGCTTTGGTGGGAAAACTTCTGATAAAGTATGAGAAAGTTATGTCTGGTCAAAGTTCTGTTGACTTTTCCTTCAAAAACCCTAATTTGGAAAGTTTGACTTTTGATCAAATCTTGAGTTTTCTTGATGAATCATGATCAACCCTTGATCAAATGATGAATATCACTTCAAAATATGGATGTTGACCAAAAATCATGAAGTTTGACTGTATGTTGACCACAGTTGACTTTTTGTCCAATACAACTGATTTTCAACCATCTGAGCAATTGTCTGAGGAAACTTGACTTGTAAGGCTTGAAACTTGACATGGAGATTATTTGAAGCATATGATGAGGCACGATGACCACTGGAGATGTTGGGAACCATCTTGATCTGAGAATTGCCAAACCCTAGTTTGGGTTGATTGCCTAGGAGAGGGTTTGTCTGGTCAACCCTTGTGAAGTCTTTGAGTATGGATGTATGAAATGTCTTGAGAAGTAAGAGGGAAAATTTTGGGGTATGACAGCTGCCCCTGTTCAATCTTATTATACTGGAAGCGTTAGATTGGCCTGCTTTCCTTTCATGACCTGGAGGTAGAAGATGATTGAACACTCGAGTACACTTGAAAATTTGCACTCGTCGTTGGTTGATGATGCAGGAATGGGCTTACAGATGCCATTTGGAGAAGCTGGTAACTTCACTGAGGAATGAGTCGTACGCTAGACTCAAGAGTGTCGCCTGAATAGGAGATTCGTCGGAGATGGGCTTAAGATGCCATCTTGGAGGGACTGATGTTGAGGAATGAGTCGTACGCTAGGCTCTGTAGGTATTCCTGAAAGCAGAAGGGAGCACGGAGATGGGCTTAAGATACCATTCGGAGAGAGTCGCACTCTAGACTTCGGCTCGTCTTTGAATGAAGTTATTGGTTTGTATTGGTTTTTAACCAAATATGCAGCATTCTGAAAGTGAAGAGAGGTCGACAAATAGTCAAAGATGGGCTTAAGATGCCATCCAGGGCAACTGAGTCGTACGCCATACTCTGTAGTTGCTGTTGATAATAAGAGAGGGTCAGAATAAGTCTTCGTCTTGATTACTCTAAGGGATAGTAGTTGGCAGAATGTGGATAGCTTCCCTATCGTGTTTCGGGTGTTGATCCAATGCCTGTTGTCTGAGGACAACTTGGGTGGTCGTTTGGATAGGGTTTCCCATCTGGCTTCGGGTATAATCCTGAACCTGTTGTCGGAGGACAACTTGGGTGGTCGTTTGGATAGGGTTTCCCGTCTTGTTTCGGGTATTAATCCTGGACCTGTTGTCGGAGGACAACTTGGGTGGTCGTTTGGATAGGGTTTCCCATCTTGTTTCGGGTATTAATCCTGGACCTGTCGTTTAGAAGCGATTTTCACCTGTTTGGGAAAAACAGAAGAAACTATGATAGGATATAGTTAGTCCCATGCAGATTATGATGCATGACAATGTGTATAAGTGATATATGCACATGTTGTGACTTTTATGAATAATGTATGAATGGTAGATGTTGTGGTATTTCAAAACATATCCATCTTAAAGAAGATGTGAACGTCCTACTGGAGACTTCTAACTTCTGCTTGGGGATGTTGTTGATGAAAAACCTGCCTTGGAGGGGAAAGAAAATGCCTTTTGATTCCTCCGATGCACTATCTGACCAAGTTTCGAGCCTAGATATCAATGTTGCTGGGAATAATAGAAACTGAGAGATACTCCACTGGGGATCTTGTGCGTAGACCTTGAGGATAGTAGAAGCCGGAGACACTCTTGGGGACCCGTGTATAGATCTCATGGGGAGTATCGATCGTTCTTTGGGAGGCGGGCTTGAAGAATCTGGAGCTATGTTGAAGCCTCTGACTGGGGAATAAGAGATGTAGGTTTCCTCCGATGCATTATCTAACCAAGTTTCGAGTCTGGATATTGCTGCTGCCGGGGGAATGATAATTGTTGAGAGATATTCTGCTGAGGATAAATATCTCTGTTGGGGATGAACCATTACTACTCGAAGACTGATGTAATCAGGCTAAGTTGGCTTGGATCGCTGCTCAGGGACTAACGCGATGTTGGAACTAGTGGAAGAAAATTGGTACTCCACTGGGGAAGGTTTGTAGTGAGTGATACCTCTGGGGGGATTGTACTCTGCAGGGGAATGTCTTGGTGACTTTCTTCGTCATCTCAATTCCTAAAGCCTGTAGTAATTATCCTTGTTCGTTCGCTTTTCGCATGTTTGTGAACAGATGTTTATTGTCAAATGCATATAATCATTCAAAGCAATCATTGGACTTTATGCAAAAAACAAACAACAACGAACATTGTAAAAAGAAAGAACTTGTATTAATTTGAAAGGTGGCGTATGGCCACGTAGTTTGTATACAAGAAAAGTAAAAAGCTATGCGGAAAAAATCTCGTCAAGTTTCAACTATGCTAGTAATCATATATTTCGACTATCTCATCTCCTTGTTGTCAGTAGAAAGTGAGTGAATTGATTTTCGCCATTTGAATCTTGAATGCTGATAGTAGTAGTCTGTAGGTAGGTGATATGACAAAGTCGTACGCTTAAATCCCTAACTTTTGCCTAGACCGCCCTTTCGGGGTTTCAGTCTACCGGGATACCCTTTTTTGCCCAAGCCGCCTTTGCAGGTTTTCGACTTGCCGGGTGTACATGTTTTGTATATATCCTTAACTTTTGCCCGAACCTTTTTGGTTCGTCGGGATGCCCTTATTTTTGCCTAGGTCGATCGACCTAGCGGGTCTCATTTATGCGTAGTATTTTTTGACTATGTCTGCATTCACAGGGTGCGGGAAGTCTTCGCCATTCATGGTGCTAAGTATCATAGCTCCGCCTGAAAATACTGTCTTGACTACAAATAGACCCTCATAGGTGGGAGTCCATTTTCCCCTGGGATCACCTTGTGGAAGAATGATGCGCTTGACTACTAGATCACCGACTTGGTAGACTCGGTGTTTGACCTTCTTGTTAAATGCTCTAATCATTCGCTTCTGATAGATTTGTCCATGGAAGATGGATGCGAGTCGTTTCTCATCAATCAAGTTAATCTGGACGAGGCGAGTCTGGACCCATTCGTCTTCACCTAATTCTGCATCCTGGAGGACTTTGGTTGAGGGTATCTGAACCTCGATTGGTAGGACTGCTTCCATACCGTATACGAGAGAGAAAGGGGTTGCCCCTGTAGATGTTTGTACTGTAGTGCGGTAACCATGAAGAGCAAATGGTAACATCTCATGCCAATCCTTGTAAGTCACTGTCATCTTCTGTATGATCTTCTTGATATTCTTTTTGGCCGCTTCCACTGCGCCATTCATCTTAGGCCGATATAGAGAAGAATTGTGATGCTTGATCTTAAACTGCGTGCAGAGTTCGGTGATCATTTGGTTGTTGAGGTTAGAACCGTTATCTATGATAATCCTTTCGGGGATGCCATATCGACAGATAAGATTATGCTTGATGAATCGAGCCGCAACATTCTTGGTAACAGATGCTAACGAGGCTGCTTCTACCCACTTGGTAAAGTAATCAATTGCTACAAGGATGAAACGAAGTCCGTTGGAAGCGGTGGGCTTGATTTCTCCGATCATATCAATGCCCCACATTGCGAAAGGCCAAGGAGCGGTCAAAACATTCAGTGGTACTGGAGGTACGTGCACTTTATCTGCATATATCTGACATTTGTGACAAGATCGAGCATAGCGGTGACAATCAGCTTCCATGGTGGACCAATAGTAACCTGTTCTCAGAATCTTCTTAGCCATTGTATGTCCACTGGAGTGGGTACCGAACGCGCCTTCGTGTAATTCCTCCATGATCCGCTCTGCAGTTTTCTGATCTACACAGCGGAGTAAGCATAAGTCGTGATTGCGCTTGTATAAGATGTCGTTGCTGAGGAAGAATTTGGATGCAAATCTCCTCAAGAAATTCATATCATTGACAGATGCCCCTGAGGGATATTCCTGAGCCTCAAGATACCTCTTCATTTCGTAGAACCAAGGTTTCTCTTCTGTATCAAGTTCATAACAGTATGCTGGTTCGTCAAACTTCTCAATGATGATTTGGGGAGCCTCGTTGTCCCATCTGACCTTGAACATAGATGACATGGTAGCTAATGCGTCTGCCAACTGATTCTCCTCTCGTGGAATATGGTCAAAAGTGATCTCTTTGAAGTAGGGGATCAAACTCAGAACATGCTCTCGATATGGAATGAGATTCGGATGCTTCGTATCCCACTCGCCTTTAATCTGACTGATCACTAAAGCTGAGTCTCCATACACTTGCAAGAATTTAATTCATAAGTCAATAGCAGCTTTGATACCCATGATGCACGCTTCGTATTCGGCCATGTTATTGGTGCAACTGAAACATAATCTGGCGGTGAAAGGTGTATGTCTGCCTGTAAGGGATGTAATGATGGCGCCGATGCCATTGCCAAGTGCATTTGAGGCTCCATCAAAGACCATGGTCCATCGGGATCCTTGTTCAGGTCCTTCGTCTGGTCCTGGTTCTTCACAATCAGTAACTAACAAAACATCTTCGTCTGGAAACTCGAAATGCATAGACTGATAGTCATCTACGGCTTGATGAGCCAAATGATCGGCTACTACACTTCCTTTGATCGCTTTCCGAGAAGTATACTGGATGTCGTTTTCGGTCAAGATCATTTGCCATCTTGCTATTCTTCCGGAGAGAGCTGGTTTCTCAAATATGTATTTTATCGGATCCATCTTGGAGATCAACAAGGTAGTGTGAGTCAACATATACTGTCTTAGTCGTGAGCAGCCCAAGCCAAGCGCAAGTTTTCTCGATTGTGAGTATCTTGTTTCACAATCGGTAAACTTTTTGCTAAGGTAGTATATTGCATACTCTTTTCGACCAGACTCGTCATGTTGCCCCAACACACACCCCGTTGAGTTCTCTAACAGTATCAAGTACATGATAAGAGGTCTTCCTTCAGTGGGTGGCATCAGGATAGGAGGATTCTGTAGGTACTCCTTGATTTTGTCAAAAGCGATCTGGAAATCGTTGTTCCATTCCACCACTTGATCTTTCTTTAGTAACTTGAAGATTGGCTCACAAGTAGCAGTTAGATGTGCGATGAACCTGGAAATGTAGTTCAAACGTCCCAAGAAACCTCTGACTTCCTTCTCGGTGCGGGGAGCTGGCATTTCTTGGATAGCTTTAACCTTGGCGGGGTCAACTTCAATACCTTTACCACTAACAACAAACCCTAGGAGTTTACCGGATCTGACTCCAAAGGTGCACTTGTTGGGATTAAGTCTTAGTCTGTACTTCTTCAACCTATCAAACAGTTTCTACAAATGATCGAGATGTTCTTCTTCAGTCTGTGATCGAGCTATCATGTCGTCAACATAGACTTCTATCTCGTGATGAATCATGTCATGAAATAATGCCACCATGGCACACTGATAAGTGGCGCCTGCGTTCTTCAGTCCGAACGGCATGACCTTGTAGCAGAAAGTTCCCCACTGTGTAACGAAAGTAGTCTTCTCCATGTCTTCAGGAGCCATTTTGATCTGATTGTAACCGGAGAAACTATCCATGAAGCAGAAAACTTTGTGTTGAGCGGTGTTGTCAACCAGAACATCGATGTGAGGAAGTGGAAAATCGTCTTTCGAACTCACTTTGTTCAGATCTCTATAATCCACACACATTCGTACTTTACCGTCCTTCTTAGGTACGGGTACCACATTCGCAACCCAATGTGGATAAGAAGTAACAACTAGGAAACCGGTGTTGAACTGTTTCATAACTTTGGCTTTGATTTTCTCTGACATCTCAGGACGCATGTTCTACTTCACCTTCTTTGTCCACAATGTCAATGTCTAGACTGCATGTCTTCGACCAAGCAAAACCTCAATATAGTCTCATAGCATCTGAACCTCTCTCTTTCTCATTAACTCGTTCTTCTTCTTTGTGTGGTCGACAAGTTCTTCCGGCACTTCTCAATCCTCCTCCTCACCTTTGTCTTGGCTTGGTAGATCGGATTATCGAAGTCATATTTAGCAATAGCATAGTGTTATCAACGAGATTCGAGTGAATCTGCGTGTATCACGTGTGTGTAAGAACACATAGCTTTTGAAGGGGTGATAAAGTAAAAGAAAGAAAACAACACTTAAATGCAAAAGTCCAACGATTTTATTGAATGAAAATATGCAAATGACAGATAATCACCCTCACAAACGAGCCATAATGCCCCAGGCAAGGCACTAGGCTTTAAAGTTTATTGTTCAAAGCATAGAAAATGAAAAGCAAAACAGAAAACAAAAGCAATTACTCATGTCTAAAGGAGATTGGTATGACGTCTTCAGTCTTCCAACTGCTGAGTCCGTTGTCGGGAGTTGAGAAGATCCACTGGCTGATGTCGCAATCGCTGTCGTCGTCTTCTATAGCATGGACCGCATTCTGGATGATGCGGAAAGGAAGTTGGCCGACACGTTCGCGGCGTATCATCTTCTTTCCTTTGATGGTGAATCCTAAACCAGTTTTGTCAAATTTGAAAGGAAGATCGGGGAGCTGACCCCAAATAGCACTACCTCCTTCTTCAACTGCAGCTTGAGCATCTTTCAGTGAGGCCATCCAAGGCGGGACTTGTGTAACTTCAGGAGTGACAGGAGAGTTAACAGGCATGACTCTTGGAACTATTTCGAAAGCTTGACAGGGAGTTTCAAAGAATTCACCCTCCATCTCGAGATATCGGAATGACTGTAGATGACTGACCATGTATTCCTCTTCGCCACATACTGTAACAACCTTCCCTTTTACTGGGTACTTCAGCTTCTGATGCAAGGTAGAGGTAACAGTGTCTGCCCCATGTATCCAAGGGCGTCCAAGTAGGCAAGAGTAAGCTGGACGGATGTCCATGACAAAGAAGGTGGAGTCAAAAGTCTGGGAACCGACTTTAATAGGTAGGATGAGCTCTCCAAGTACTGTTCGTTTAGAACCATCAAAAGCTCTCACAATTATGTCGCTGGGCTTCAAGACCAATCCTTCAACATCAAGTCGGTCGAAAGCACTCTTCGGTAGGATATTCAGAGCAGAACTGGTGTCTACCAAAACATGAGACAATGTAGTGCCCTTGCATTCAACAGAGATGTGCAAGGCTTTATTGTGTTTCCTTCCGGCAGAAGTCAAATCAGCATCAGAGAAGCCTAGGCCGTTGTTGACAGCCAGGATAGCAATAAAAACTTCAAATTGATCGGTAGTAGTGACTTGCGGTATGTGAGCATTCTTCAGAAACTTCACCAAGGCCTTAGCATGAACCTCAGAGCACAAGGGCAGAGCAAGCATGGAGATCTTGGACGGAGTCTGTCCCAACTGTTCCACAACATTGTAGTCACTCTTCTTGATGATCTTCAGAATTTCCTCCATTTCTCGTTTGGAGGTGTCTTGAAACTTCCTTTGGTACTTCGGCGGGATGAGTTCTTGGTTCTTTCCTCTAGCTTGGGCGGTTCGATAGCTGGAATGCGAGCTGGAGTCTCAGTGTCTTTTGGTGGAGAGATCTCCGGAGAAAACACTCTTCCGGTTCTGGTCACCTTGCTTGATCCGGTGATGTCAGGAATAGAAGCTTCAACTGTAAGATCCTAAATGGTCAGAGGGTCTTGCTTGACACCATGATAGTAAACCTCAGCTCCATAGTTCCAAGGTATAGCTTTGTCAGAGGAATATGGAATTGGTCTGGGAGAAGTAATGATGAGAGGTGCCACTCTAGGCACAGGATCAGCAGAGGAAATCCTTATTGTGTTTACATCCGCATAGTATTCTGGGAAATCGTCTCCCCATCAGGTTGCCTTAACATCTTCAATAGGAATCTTGTAGCTTTCAAGAACAGTATACTTCACCGTATAATCGAAATTTCCACTTGGCTGCCCCAAGGTATCCCATACTTCTGGTACAGTTTCGCTCACATCTTCGATCTTCAGATTCTTAGACAAGTCTTCACACAGATTCTCCACAGGTGAAGGTTTCAAAAATAGCACTTCGCGGTTGTCCATCATGCACTGAATACGTCTTCTCAACCAAGCACAACCGTCAGGTGCAGATGGGAACCAACGACAATTCTCTGGGCATCCTGGATTGACACCGGCTTGCAGCAGATTCTTCTTAACAGTCATCAGAGGAATAGTCAAGTCATCTATATTAAAAACATAAGAGTTCTTGTCAATGGCATTGGAACTTTTTCCATGGTTAGGCATAGGTGCATTGATCACAATCGGAGTCTCGACAGGAGGATCAACTCAATTTCTTTAGCTTCAATCATGTCTTGAATCTTGTTCTTCAGAGCCCAACAGTCATCAGTGTTATGTCCAGGGCTGTTGGAGTGGTAAGCACACTTAGCATTAGGATTGTATCTCGGAGAGGAAGTGTTGACGTTTTGAGGAGGATCCCTCAAGGTAATCAGCTCTACTTTCAACATGTGTTGCAAGGCTTGCGACAATGGCATGTTGATCTTCGTAAACTGTCTTCGTGGCGCATTCTGGTTACGCGCGTTGTCTCGCTGAGGTTGTGCTGATGTAGGATTGGAGATCACAACTACCCCCACAGATTGAGCACGGTCGGTCCTGGCTCGGCTTTTCTGACCATACACAGCATTGGCTTCTTTCTTACCATCAAAAGATCTCTTTGCAACATTTGAGGATGACTCTACCTGAATCTTTCCGCTCTTGATTCCAGCTTCAACGCGCTCTCCTGTAAGTATCAACTAGGTGAATCCGGCTGAAGAGTTTCCAATAAGATGATTGAAGAACGGGCCTGTCAGTGTGCCCATACACATATCAACCAACTCCCTATTAGACAAGGGTGGTTGAACTCTGCCTGCTAGATCTCTCCATTTCTGAGCATATTCTTTGAACTTCTCATCAAGACCCATAGACATGCTCTGTAGTTGCATGCGAGTGGGTGCCAATTCAGCATTGTACTGGTACTGCTTGTAGAAAGCTTTTGCTAAGTCATTCCAAGTATGAATTTGGGTACTTTCTAGCTAATAATACCATTCCAACTGAGCTCCGGACAAACTCTCTTGAAAGAAATGAATCCACAGCTTCCTGTCATTAGTGTGAGGATGGATCTTCTGAACATAGGAATTCAAATGCAGCTTCGGACAAGAGATGCCATCATATTTGGCAAAAGTAGGAACCTTGAACTTGCGAGGAATCACCACACCAGGAAAAAGACTCAGATCATCAAAATTTAGCCTGGACATTTTCAGATTTTCCACAGCATTCAGACGGTCTTCAAGTTGTTTGTATTTGTCATCTTCAAAAGAGTACTGCTCGTGCTCATAGTCTTCCTCTTTGTGCTCATACTCACGTTGGTCTCCTTCGTTGTTCTTGATACTTCCCTCAGTTTCGATACTCTTATCTGAGAACTTTATCCGGCTGACCACTTTAGGACCACCTTTGTGACGTCTGCCCATGTTGAGAACACCAATGACCCTCTTCTTCTTGTTGATGAGTTTCTTCAGATCTTCTTGGCCTTGGACCAAGCTGGTAACCACTTCCTGGAACTGAGCATTCTGAGCTTGGAGATCTTTGATAGTCTGTTCAAGAGCCATTTCTGCTAAAATAAATAGCGAGAAAATGAGAAAACTGATCTTCAATGTACCTGTTATGCAATGTTTATGCAAATACAATGCAATGTTTTCAAGGACCTTAGGAATTTAAATTTGTTAAACAAGAATGAACAAACTTCATTAGTTTCTTTTTATTCTCTTTTTCTTTTTAAGTACAAAAGATAATTTGAAAAATAAAAGAACAAAAATCCTAAAGCTCTAAGTCTCCCATGGGCGCTTCCTCTTGGTGTTGAAGTAGGCGTTGATGTTTCGCTCCTCGTGAAGTAGCTTGGTCAACTCTAGTACCTTCTTCTCACTTGCATAGCACTGAGCTTCAAATGTATCCCTTTCTTCTTTAAGTTGAATCCAGGATCTCTTCAAATCTTCAAAATCAGTAGGCATGTCGGGATGGAGAACAGTATAGGGTACGTCACCTATAGCAACAGGTTCCATAATTACTGGTAGAACAAGCGTGAATGGCATCATGAGGTTTTGAGCTCGAGCTTGCACCCATTTGAGGTAAGGTTCCCAAGAAATGGAGTTTTGGTGTCCCAAAGTCTTGGTACCAGTCTTCTTTACCATGCCCCAAGCGTGTATGAACCTTCATCGATAATTCTGGAGATCGTGGTTGTAGTCGAACACAATATCTTGGAGAAGCATATCATGAGGACCATCTCTTCGAGCATAATCAAACTGACGTAGAGCTAGAGAAGGGTTGTAAGTAATACCTCCCCTTATGCCAAGGAGTGGTACATTAGGGAATTCTCCACAACGCTCAATGAATGTGAAGTCCTTTTGAGAGAAAAGACACCAACGAATATCTGAATGAGAGAGTGACATTAGTTTTTAAGACCACTTCAATCTTTGTTCGTTCTTCAAAACTGATTGAGGAAGGTGCGAAATAAACCACCTGGAAAGTAACGGTATGCAACACATGAGAATTCCTTGTCTTTTGATGGTACGAGTGTGGAGAGAATGTAGGATGTCTCCAAGTAAAGTAGGCACAGGATTGCGAGTAAGGAATATCTTGATGGCGTTCACGTCTATGAATTGATCCGAGTTAGGAAATAGAACCAAACCATAAATTAGCAAGGCCAAGATGTCTTCGAATGCTTGGAAACTCATAGCTTTGAGGAATTCTCGGGCTTTCTTTATTAGGAACTTAGCAAGTAAACCCTTAACTCCGCTTCTGGTTTCCCAATTGGCTTCAATGTCTGAGCGTTTTAGGTGTAATGTTGATGCGATGTCTTCGTACTTAGGAGCTTTTTCTAAACCGGTGAATGGTATCTGATCAAGAATAGGTATTCCAAGTAGCTTAGAGAACTCTTCCAAGGTAGGAACCAACTGATAATCTGGGAATCTAAAGCAATGGTGTTTCGGATCAAAGAACTGGAATAAGACGTGCATCATATCTTCTTCAAAACTGGAGATAACCAAGTCAAGTAGATAACCATGTCTTTTGATGAACTGAGCATGATCGGGAATTTCTGAAACCAATTCTTTGAGCTGAGAAGGTATACCCATGAAGTTGGTTCGGATAGTCTTTCTGGAAGCCATAATCCCTACAAAACAGAGCAAAGATAAATCCCTAGGTCCTTGAAATAGTTAGAAATGATATGCAATGCGATGATGTCATGATGTCATGTTTAGCAAGCACAAACAAATCACACAATAGCCCTAGGTTTAAGGCTTGCATGAGGTATAGGTGTCTACCCTACCAAAGTTTGAGTTGGTTCATCCTGTCCTATAATAGTAACCGGGTTCTAGGAATCTCATAGCATTGATCTTTCTCGTAGGCATTTATTTCAATACGACTACCAAGTGGTCGACCGAAAATATCCCAAAAGTCTGATCTTAATAAGCGTAGCATCGAGTATCAGCCAACCTCGGTCTACACCAAAGCCGACCATCTCACTACCTTCTAATGACCAAGATGGGTCAATTAGGGTTCTAAAAGTTGAGTTAGTGCTGATGACACCACGCATAAGCCAAATACTATCCTTAACTTGGAAATGAAGAGTATCAGGACATCCAAAGTGTCACACTAACGTAGCCATCATGTTGACCATTTCGGTAAACGCCTAACGGTCGCGACGATCTATTGCTACTTACCTAAGAAAACCTGGATCTGGGTGTAGGATCCCCCACAAGTATAATACCCAAGCAACCCCTAAGATAAAGCATACAAATCAAACAGAAAGCAGTAAAAATGATCTAAAAACCCCAAAGGCATTCTCTCTTTAGGGTGTCTCCCCGGCAGAGTCGCCAGTTCTGTAATACGGTGGAAGAACTGACTTTGAGAATTTGTTTTGCTTTTTATCGCAAATGTTGCGGATAGCAAGAGTCGCCACCGACTTTTCTTTTATCCAATTAAGGGAAGGTGAAAAGAACAGAAAAAGACCTTCATTAGATTCTGTGTAAGGGAGAAGGTTATGAAAAGGGAAGGTATTAGCACCCTTTTCCATCCGTAGTTATCTACGGGCTCTTAGTTGCTTTTAGCTCACTTTAAAAAATTGCTTTCTGTGTGTTTGAAAAAAATGTTTTGAAAAGGCATTTCGCTTTGACTTTGTAATGATTCATGTAGGAATGTATAGAAAGTGTTCGGAAATGTTTCGTTTTGAAAAGTGTTTGAACTTTGACAAAAGTGAGGTGTGAAAAGTATTTTGATAGAGCAAGCAACTAAAAGTCTTATTCCCTACTCAAAATGGTCGTTTTTCGTGTTGTTTTACGTTCGTTTAGAATAGTGTTATCCATACCATTAGTTGGTAGGTAACCCTATTCGTTGGATGTAGAAGGGACATTCGAAGGAACATCGGATGGTCATAGGAGGCAACTTGTAGGAATATCCTAGCACATTCGAAGGGACGATCATCACTTTTCATAGGCAACAATCGAGGGACGAGATCATGTTTTCGTAGGCCACGTCGAGGGACTCATGATCTTTTATTCGAAGGGACTATGATGATATGTTTGTAGGCAACGGTGCTAGGATACCTCTATGTTCGAGGGACTTGACCATTTATTCGAAAGGCAACGAGAGAGAATTACCCTAAGGGGTGCATGTGTGAAGAGAGTGTGTTGGATTCAGATATTTTATCTAGGAATTAGAAGTGATCTACGTTCGTTTTTATCTTGCCATACACGCCTAATTACTAGCAGTTTATAGGGTGCAGAAAATAAATTGCGGAAAGTAAAGTGCGGAAAGTAAATCGTACGCTATTACATGGCTTTGGGGCAGTTACATAATAAGAGTGCGGAAAGTAAATCCTAATTAAACTATTACATCCCATGAGTAGTTACATAATATTGGAAAGGAATGCGAGAAAATAAATCCTAACTATTACAACCTGTAAGCAGATACATAATTATCGGAAAATATAAGAAATTTGCATAAGAGGAAAAATATGTTAGTAAAAGAAAATTTTGAATGAAGAAAAATGTTTTTGGGTTAGTAATGATAATTAAATGATCGAGTAATTTTTTAGGAATTTTTTGGATCGTTTTTGATAAGGAAAAGCAATTAAAAGTCAATTTAATGGTTAATTAGCAATTAATTAAAATATGCATGCAAAAATATTAATTTTAATGTTAAAAATTAAATAAGTATTTTTCTGATTAAAATGCAAAAGGAAAATATTTTTGGTGATTTTTAAATGCATGAGAAAATTATTTGAAGATAAATTAAATTGAATAAGAAAATATGAAAAGAAAAGTTAGTTTTGGAAAATTGATAAAAAAGATAAAGTGGGAAGCCATGGATCGAACCCCTGATTTCCAGGGTGTACCAACAGACGCGTTGCCAACTGAGCTAGCTGTATCAATTGTTTTAAACCTGCAAACAATGTATTATAAGTGATAAACGTGTCATATTTTTGGATTTTTAAACACAGTCAAGCGTGGGACCCAGTATTAAACGTGTAAGCTAATCGAACGACAGGAATATGCCACGCCATGGTCCAACAGTCAGCGCCGGAGTCAACCGCCGGAACCCTATTGCCGATCGTCTTCTCCGGCAGGTTGTTTTTTTCAAAACCTGCAAAATACTAAAAATCGAAGCTTAAGGTTAAGGCTACCCCCCCTAAACCGGGGTCTACGAGTTCAGTGGTGCCCTCAGTTTGGCCTGAAAATGCTTGCAAATTGAGTTTCGAAGCAAGCAACCCAAACTGCCCTAACAATGGCAGATCGTGGTTTCTGCGTTAAACCTCACATGTAATGCATCAAACATGTTCTAATGGATGTCCTGAGATCATACAAACAATTGAAAATAGTTAATAACACATGAATCAAAGAAAACGAATTTCGAAACTTTACCCAACCGGTGAGACTTGGATGGCACGATTTGGAAGACTTTGGCTTCGTGTAAGGGCTGGGATCGATTGCTGGAAAGCTCAGGAACTCAATGGAATGCTTGGATTGCTTCGAAACCTGCTTGAAAACAAAATGCGAAAATTGCAACTTTGTAAGAATTTTTGAGAAATTAGGGTTGCTTCATGAGGCTAGGGTTTCGTCCTTTTGTGTTGTGGATGTGTTGTGTATTTATAGAGCAAGAGATTGGAGCAAAAAAAATGAAAAAAGATATAGCTTTGAATGCAAAAATATTTTCCTTTCAATTTCCATCAAATTTTTCCAAAATTTGATTTTCTCTTCCTTGTATGAGCTTGCACGAAATTGGCATGTCTTGTGGGCTTCCTTGGTCCTCAAGGTTGATAGAAATCCAACCCAACTTGTTTTACACCTTGTTTTCATATTTTATTTAATTTAAAATTTAATTAAATGCTTTTAAATTCAAAAATAAATCAAGAAAATAAGAAAAGGTCGTGGCAAGGCATCAAGAGGTTATAAATAATATTATGATCAAGTTTGGATCATGAAATTATAAGCCCATTTGGAAAAAAATTGGATTTTGTCAAGTATTTCTCTTTGTGCACTTCTTCAAAAATGCCCAACTTGTGCAAGGTGTATCTTGCTCAATTTTTAACATTTTTGGGTGTTCTTGGACTTTTTGGAAATCTCTAGATGTCCTCTAAAATACCTCTTTGGTTTCATCTCAATTGAAGTTACCATGCTCAATAACACTTCTTTACAAAAAGTTGACTTTTGTTGACTTTGAAAAGGACCTCTAATGTTTTGATCCATATCTTCCAAATGAAGCATTTTCTGACCAAGCTTGTGAGACATGAAGTTGTAGAGAATTGAATTTCCTTCAAAATTAGCTTTGGTGGGAAAATTTATGATAAAGTATGAGAAAGTTATGCCTGGTCAAAGTTCTGTTGACTTTTCCTTCAAAAACCCTAATTTGGAAAGTTTGACTTTTGATCAAATCTTGAGTTTTCTTGATGAATCATGATCAACCCTTAATCAAATGATGAATATCACTTCAAAATATGGATGTTGACCAAGAATCATGAAGTTTCACTGTATGTTGACCACAGTTGACTTTTTGTCCAATACAACTGATTTTCAACCATCTAAGCAATTGTCTGAGGAAACTTGACTTGCAAGGCTTGAAACTTGACATGGAGATTCTTTGAAGCTTATGATGAGGCATGATGACCACTGGAGATGTTGGGAACCTTCTTGATCTGAGAATTGCCAAACCCTAGTTTGGGTTGATTGCCTAGGAGAGAGTTTGTCTGGTCAACCCTTGTGAAGTCTTTGAGTATGGATGTATGAAATGTCTTGAGAAGTAAGAGGGCAAATTTTGGGGTATGACAACATCGCAATCAACAAAATTTATCAGGCATCATAACATCACATCACAAGGAAAAACAACAACACAGAGTAACCCAACCAATTCCATCACAACCTGCAAATTCACAATTTATGGCAAGTATATAATTTATACTATACTCTTAACTTATAAAAATATCATAATAATATATAATTATAACCTGACATAATTCTCAATGAATTATAAATCACTCTACCTGCTCAAAATTGCTCTACGACAACTCCTGTATATATAATAATATTTATGAAAATAATTGGTTAATGGTCTGACGTAAGTAATAACAAAACAACTCTAAAGGGTAAAATACCTTTACCTTTTATTCCACAGTTTATTCTACAACTTATTATATTTAATTTTAAACAACTCAAAAACAACGCTGACAACTCTAACCATGTCAGAATCACCCAAAACAATTAAAGTATGACTCTTAATAACTCAAAATAACTCCTCATAATTTTATTTACAACTCTAATAGAATAAAAATTAACCCGAATTAAATATTTATCTAAATAAATATCTCTAATTCAAAACTTATACAAAATTATTATTCTTAATAATACTAAATTATTAATATTATCCTATTGATTTATTATGTTAGTAACCTGCAATGCTGCTACAGCGTTGATGCAAATGTCAAACGAGGCATTGTGTGTATATCTCCGTATATATTATATATAATTCATATAAAGCAATATGTATAGCCATATATCCATATATCTATCAATGGTACCATGATACCATAAGGCATCCTCATATAGGTCATTTTTCACGGTCCTACATAGAAAAAATTAAACAAACACACACCATATAAAATATGCATATTAAAATTAAGCCTATATATATTAAAATGAAGTGGTTTAAACGGTAGAAGGGTTGTTGAGGAAAATCAAATGTAATATTGGTGTTTATGGTGAAGAGAAGATGAATGGAGGTATTGAATGGGAATTAACGATGGTGTTTATGGTGAAAAGGAAACGCATGGGAATATTTTGAAATATTTTGAATTGGTATGAATTGAAATGAATGGGAATGAATGGTGATGGTCGGTTTATAAAGTTGCATGGTCAAGGGGTGTGTAACGGTCGTTACACAAGGATTTCTTTTGCAAGCCTAGCCTTTTTCCCTTGTAATGGTCGTTACAAGGTGTAGGCCTTTGAATCTCACGTTCCTGCAACAGACGCGACAAGGCATGCATGAGATTCTCTTGGTGACCGTGGCATGGCAGGTTGTGTCATTTCAATGTCTTAAAGGATAAAAATAAATTGAGCATGGGAGACAATGAATGACATATTATGTGTGTTATTCAATAATAAATGCATACTAGGACTAGTAGGTTATTATTCATGCTTTTTTTTAGATGAAACTTAATAATAACACAATAGCATCATATCATAGTAGCAACAGAGCATTGATAACACGAAAATGTATCGATTATTTAAGCCAATTTATATGCTTTTTATCCTCATTTTAATTAAATAAATTATTATTTATTCGTATTATGCCGGTACTTTTTATGTTTTCAAGTTTCTACCGATTATTAGGCATGTGCGAAGAAAGTCGAGAAAAGCCGGATAAATCACACTCAAAATCCACAAAAAGAGAGTATTTATTGAAGTGTGTATGCATAGCATGAAATGGGGGTGTGAATAAGAAAACACGCAGGAAACTCAAAGAAGCGAGGCCCAACCAACTTAAAGCAAGCGAGCCCAGCACGTTACAAGGTGTAACGATCGTTACACGCAAGCCCTAAGGGTTGTGGCGACCGTTATAAGTCACAGGAGAATCTTCCACCCCACGCAAGACCTATGGCGATCGTTACAAGCTGCAGCTGACTCCGTAGCGATCTCTACGGAGGAGATTTAGGAGGCGAGATCTTCTCCAACCACTTCGTAATCCTAGCTCTCATGCGCCTATATATATGTCACTTTAGTTCACTCTCAGGAGACGTTTTTTTCTTCATTCCAATAGCGTTACTCTGCCAATTTTAATTTCTATTCCGCATTTAATTTTAGTTTTATTTTACGTACTCAGTTACATTACTCGTAGCAATCTTCACATCGGAGATTGCTGCAAACTTTTGCCAATTCTAACCTTATGTTAGGATTGCGCCTTTTTACCTTTTTTTTCATCGCATTTGGATTATTGAGCAATTAAAGGCGATCTCACCGACTTGTGGGAGACACTTGGAACATGCCAAATATTCATCCTTTTATTTTCAGGTTTATTTAATTAATTTATTTTTAGGTTTATTTAATTTATTTAATTGTTTATTTATTTTATGCCCGATTTATTTGAAATGCATATTTTATCTGAATTGTATGTTTATTACTGTTGCGCTATATTTGAATCATTAAACATGCTAGGCTAAATTTAGTTATCGGTATGTAGGGTCACATAGCCAACAGGGTTTAGCAACTTCACTCGACTTATTCTGTTTTAAAAATATTAATTTTTCGATTTCAATTATTAGTAATTAATGCAACTATTTTGTTACGAAAGTAAAACACAGATTAGAAGTTAGGATCAATAAAGCGAGAGTTTGAGATTTTAATTGGACATTAATAATTGAGCATCAATTTAAAATACAGTGAGAGTGCTTTTAAGTTGATTAGGTTTTATTTATTTTCAAAAACTATTTTTAAACTCTAATTGAAACAGCGAGAGCACTCACTTAGGTTTGATTATAGGATCTGAGTCAATAAACACGAGAGTGTGAGAAGAGGATTTTTAAACAAGTACTTCCTACTAAAATACATTTTGATAGTACAATTTAAGTCGATAAGTCGCTAAATCCCTAAGCCCGACCATTACATACCGATACTTCTATTCTGAATCTAAACTAGATCTTAATCAGTTAGGTTCCCTAAAACCAAACATCATTTATATTACTAGCCTTAGATTTATGTAGTAACCTAAGATAGCGGTAGATCAACATTTAGTCCATGTGGATTCGATAATCTTTAAAGCTACAAGCGATAGGACTATATACTTGCGGTCTAGATTCTATAAGACGATAAAGTCGCGATCAAGTTTTTGGCGCTGTTGCCGAGGACTAACAAGTTGATATCGTAAATCTTAAAGTTACGCTGTAGAGACTAAGGCAACATTCTCGGTTGTATACCAAGTACTCTCTCTAGAAGTGAACTCTTAGTGCTACCAATTCCGGAATCCGAGCGTACTATCATTAGAAGACGCCATGTACGAGTACCTCATACTAATCAACTCTCTTCTCAATCTACAATTTCTGCCGAACCAGTTGAAGAACCAGACATGGGTGATCAACCACGTCCGCTAAAATCTTATGTTATTACTTTGCAGGAAGAACCATATAATAACATTGTTGCTCCAGCCATATAGGCTAACAATTTAGAACTCAAACCATCTCACTTATCCGCTGTACAATAGAACCAGTTTTCTGGTGGATCAATGGATGAACCTAACTTACATCTGTCCATGTTTCTGCAATATGCAGATACAATTAAAGCTAATGGGGTCAGTCAAGAGGCGATAAGAATTTGTCTTTTCCCTTTTTTATAAAGAGACAGAGCCTGAGCTTGGCTCCAATCTCTACTAGCTAACTCAGTTACCTCCTGGGATGAGTTGAAGAAGGTTTTCCTTTCCCGATATTTCCCACCAAGCAAGACAGCTATGCTCAGAGCCCAAATAAGCGATTTTCGACAAAAAAGACAACGAGTCTCTTTTTGACGCTTGGGAGAGATATAAAGACATGTTGAAGCTTTATCCACATCATGGGTTAGAAGAATGATTAATAATCCATACCTTCTATAATAGTCTCCTGTATAACACGAGATTAACAATAGACGCTGCAACGGGTGGCACTCTTATGGATAAATCCTATACCGCAGCTTATGCACTCATAGAGAGTATGGCTCAGAACCACTACCAGTGGGGAAGTGAGAGAGGTCAAATAGAGAAGGCTTTTAGAGAAAAGGCTTCTAGAGAGAAGGCACAAACAAAAGGAGGGATGCACGAGATTAGCGGTCTCAATAGCGTCCATGCTAAAGTAGACACCCTCACCAAGAAAATTGATAGCTTAACCGCAATACCTCCAGCCACCGTGGCTACCATAACTCCCAACTGCGAGATATGCGAAGTACCTGGACATGTTGCCGCCGAATACCAAGTCTTAGTAGGAGCTCCCACCGACCAAGTGCATTGTGCTCAAGGAAATCCTTAATCAAACACATACGACCCTGGATGGAAGAATCATCCGAGTTTTTCGTATAAAAACCCCAATGCGTTGTATGCACCTGGACAAGCACCATTTGTATCACCTGGATACCAAAAGGCACATGCAGCTGCACCTAATATGCCTGGAAGTCCAATCTCGAGCTGATGATGGAAAACTTTATAGCTACTCAAGCTCAAACCAATAAGGAATTGCTAAACCAAAATATTCACACCAACGAGAAAATCAAACAGCTGGTGAATAAGTTGGATGCTTTAGCCACACATAACAAGATGTTAGAAACTCAGATTTTACAAGTGGCCCAATAACAAGCACCCCCAACTACACCTGCCGATACATTTCCTGGTCAACCTCAACTATATCCGAAAGGACAGTCCCATGCTATTATATTGAGAAGCGGAACTGAACACGATGGACCAGAGGATCCTAGAGCTAAGAATCCTGCCATGTCCTAGAGCTCTGGGAAAGCAACTGAGAACGAAAGTGAAACAAAAGAGAAAGAGAAGGTGAGTGATGGAGAGACGTTAGAAAAGGGAAAAACTTATGTTCCTCCGCCACCTTACAAACCACCGATCCCTTATCCTCAAAGACTTACTCACCGTAGAGTGTAGCGACATCATTCAGAATAAAATGCCGCAAAATCTGAAGGATCCCGGAAGCTTCTCTATTCCTTGTAACATAGGTAAGTTTGTCATAGACATGGATCTATGCGACTTAGGAGCTAGTATTAACGTTATGCACTTGTCGATATCGAAGAAGCTCGACATAGGAGGATTAAGACCGACTAAGATGTCAGTACAACTAGCGGATCGTTCAGTCAAATACCCCGTAGGAATCCTTGAAAACGTTCTAGTGTGAATAGGTCAATTTTACATCCCTACGGATTTCATCATTATGGACATTAGAGAAGATAGTGTTACCCCAATCATTTTGGGAAGACCATTCTTTGCCACTGCCGGAGCCATAGTAGATGTTAAGAAAGGAAAATTAACCTTTGAAGTTGGAGAAGAAAAGGTCGAATTCATCTTGACATGATTCCTACAAGCTCTAACTATCGATGATACCTGTTATCTTTTAGACATGATAGACGAATTTGTCAAAGAGATGGAGTCAGTAAAGGAACTCGATTCCGAAATTATGAAGATTCTAATGCCCTTAATCTTCGAAGATGATAATTGGTGTCCTGAATATTGTGATGACAATTTAAGTGAATGTCTAGCATTGGCACCAAATCATATGCCCTGTCCGAAGAAACAAGAATTAGAACTTAAAGTTTTACCCAAAACCCTAAGATACGAATTCCTAGACGCTGAATTCAGAAAACCAGTGATAATAAACGCAGACTTAGGACAACTCGAGATGGAAAAACTGTTAATTGTTTTACGAAAATATCCCTCAGCCTTAGGATACAACATTGTTGATCTTAAGGTGATAAGTCCTTCCATTTGTATGCATCGCATCATGCTGGAAGATGATTGTAAGACATCGAGGGAACACCAGAGAAGAACTAACCAGATTATGAGCACTATAGTAAAGGACGAAGTAACTAAGCTTCTAAATGCAGGAATCAAATATCCGATCTCTAATAGTCAATGGGTAAGTCCAGTCCACTGTGTACCTAAAAAGAGGGGATCACAATCACGACAAACAAAGCTGGAGAACATATAGATGAGAGAGTCGTGAGTGGAGCTAGAATGTGTATTGACTATAGGAAACTAAACAAAGCTACTCGTAAAGACCATTTCCCTTTACCATTCATTGATCAAATGCTTGAGCGATTGGCTAAGCACTCCTACTATTGTTATTTGGACGATTATTCAGGATTCTTTCAAATTCCTATTCATCCTGATGACCAAGAATAGACCATATTCACATGCCCTTATGGTACGTTCGCTTATAGACGAATATCGTTTGGATTATGTTATGCGCTAGCAATGTTCCAAAGGTGTATGATGTCCATCTTTGCCGATTTCATAGACGATATCATAGAAGTCTTTATGAACAACTTCTTTGTGTCCGGGCAAAGTTTTGAAGGATGTTTATCAAATCTAGAAAAGGTATTGGAGAGATGCGTGCAAGTAAACCTAGTTTTGAATTGGGAGAAATGCCATTTTATGGTAAAACAAGGAATTGTTCTTGGACACATATTTTCCGAAAGAGGTATCGAAATAGACAGAGCCAAGATTGAAATAATAGAAAACCTCCAACCACCAAAAACCATGCGATAAATATGAAGTTTCTTAGGCCACGCCGGTTTCTACCGACGTTTCATAAAAGATTTCTCAAAGATATCCAAACCGCTCACCAACCTCCTGATGAAAGAATCCAAATTCATATTTGATGATTACTTCCTGAAGGTGTTTGAACGGTTGAAAAAAGCTCTTATATCCGCACCCATTATACAACCACCTAATTGGAGTCTACCACTCGAGATAATGTGTGACGCGAGCGATTATGCAGTAGGTGCAGTCCTAGGACAGAGGAGACACAAGAAACTCCATGCTATATATTACGCAAGTAGGACATTAGACTCTGCACAAATAAATTACGCCACTACTGAAAAGGAACTTCTAGCCGTAGTTTTTGCATTGGACAAATTTCGTTCTTATCTAGTAGGCGCGAAGATTATTATCTATACTGATCACGCAGCTATTAGGTACCTACTGGTTAAATAAGACGCCAAACCAAGATTATTGAGATGGATCTTGCTCTTGCAGGAGTTTGATTTAGAGATCAAAGATAAACTGGGCTCCGGGAATCTTCTAGCTGACAATCTATCTAGAATGGAGAACCTTAACCCAGACATCGTACCTATTAATAACGATTTTCCATATGAACAATTAGTAGCCCTGATGGAATCTGAAAGTGAAATTAAACTAAGCTCTGAAATTTGAAGCAACAACAAGACAAAGGAAGAAGAGGAAATAGTATCTGCTCAGACCTCACTACCCTGGTACGCTGACTATGTCAACTATTTGGCAGCGAGAATCCTTCCACCCGATCTAACCTATCAGCAAAAGAAGAAATTCTTCCACGATCTCAAACACTATTATTGGGACGAGCCCTTACTATTTAAACGAGGTCTTGACAGTATCTTCCGTTGCTGCATTCCAGAAAGTGAAATAGAAGATGTAATTGCTCACTATCATGAAGCCCCTTATGGTGGACATGCTAGTACATCAAAGACCTGTGCGAAAATTCTGCAAGCCGACCTTTATTGGCCCAGCCTATGGAAGGATGTCCATGCTTCCATCATAAAATGTGACCGGTGTCAACACAATGGTAACATATCAAGGCGAGACGAGATGCCTCAGAAAGGTATCCTGGAAGTAGAAGCCTTTTGAAGCAACTCGATTTTCAAAAATCATTTAAATGAATTTTCAAAACAATGAAATCGCCACCTAATTTTATTTGTTCTAGAAAGAACGGGGAAATATAGATAAAACCCACAAAATCGGATAAGGCGGTCTACAACACCAAAAAGCATGGATTCGGGAGTCGGTTACGCAAGAGGAAGGTATTAGCACCTCTTACGTCCATCGTACTCGATGGGACCCATTTAGTTCGAAATGTGTTTGTGTGTGTAATCGCTAATTTCTAAGTCATGAATAAGAAAAGGCGTTTGTTTATTATTATTTTGAGTTTGACACGGTTTCGAAACCGCGTGCCTACGTATTCCCTCGTGCAATGGGAAAGTCAAAACTCCGTAGTTCTTGTTGAAAATGTCTTGGATTGGTTGTGTTGATTTTAATTGAAATGTTTTCGATGACCGCGTATGAGCGGAAAAGGAATTTGAATGGGTTGAATTGATTTTAATTGTAGATGACAAGTACCAAAACGTTGGGCTATCCTCTAACGATTCAATACTCGAGATTGGTGATTGAGGTCAACCGATCATCTCTCATCCAAAATCTTTATTATGAAAAGAGTGAGGTGAAACAAAGTTCACTTTTATTAAGTGTATGGAATAAAGTATTTAAGTCATTGGGTTACCCTCTAATGGCCCAAATACTTTACATTTTAATTAAATCTTCGGGCTATCATCCAACAATTTACTTAAATACCATAGCACCATGTTTTTTTTGTTTTGTAGAAAAATTGATTTAGAAAACAAATTCAATTAATTAATTTAATTTGAAAGTGTTTTAGGGGTTTGGTTGTGGATAGAATAATTCAATTAGGAAAACAAGCGAACCCATACAAAGTGGCTTTATGTATGCTCCTAAAAGTGGGACTAGCGTGACACTAGTATTTTAAACGACCGATTGGAACAATCGATCGAATAGTTGTCGCTGTAGAAAAGCCCAGGACCAAACTATGAATGTGTGCAGGTGTGCATTGTGTATGTTTACCTGTTCTTTGATGAAGAGCCCAAGAGGAGGCTATGTGTTCTAATATGATTAACGCATAATTAAATGGTAATTAGAACACACAGGGAATTACAATCTATGCGAAAGTGGAGGTACATGTTCATGAGCGGGAATATATATACAACCAAATCGAATTAATTTGAATAAATAAATAGCTTTTATGCGTTGAAAGAATTGAGCTCCGAGTAGTCTTCAAGATCGAATAAGGCTTGATGCATCGGATGGATACCAAATGAAGATCCCTACATCACTCAAAATACAAACAAAAACTATGCGAAGAATAGATATAAAAATCATTCGAAGGTTGAATTAAATTCCAAATTCGAAATCATAACACAAGAATAATAATTACAATATGATTTGATTTACAAAATGAACCAAATAAAATATATAAATAAAAGTAGTATAATTATATTTACAATACTAAATATAAAATAGATATACTATATAATTATATTTACAATACTAAAAATACATAACTAAATATTATATTGAAGTAGTAGAATAATTATAATAAAAAATGTAAATGGAGAAAGATATATATATTCTATGATGGAATGATGTTTGAACTACTCTTGAATGCCTTCACAAGTAACAAACATGTTAGTAGCATAGTGGGATAAAATCGAAATGAGATAAAATAGACTATGTACATGAATGGATGAATTTACAAATAAAAAACAAGAAAATAGGCTAGTATTCAATGTACATGTTAAAATTCAGCACTACATACATTGTTCCAAGCACATTTAAACTCAAGTATACACAACGGTAAACATGCTTTTCCGATCATAGAGAAAACAAGGATCAAAAATTCAAATTGAAACATGAAAACTCGAATTCAAAGCAAACTCTATGCTCTTAAAAATGATTCCGGGCAGCAACCACATATATTCAAATATGCTCAAATAAATTCATCCCAACGAGATTCGAACAAAACAAAAATATAACTCGACAACCCCACCAAACCTCCTTTCAAATTGGTTCTAATTAAAATACCACAATTTTTAAATCTCACTTGAAATTCAAACCAAAGATATCAAATTGCAAATACAAATTCCAAATGGTTCTACCATGGTATTGTTGTCATAAACTCCTCATTTGGATCTAACACAAACAAAATGACAACACCAATCCAGGTCTCGACATACAAGTTATCCTTTCTTCATACAAGTTATCCTAATCAAGAAACAAATGTCGACATCCATACATACCAATCGGATTCAACATGGATAAACTCATACCATCATCAAGAAACTATAATATGGCAATAATGGTAAAACAAATCAAAACTCTAACATACTGATAGAAGTTAATAGCCCAATTTCAACAAACTTCAATGAGATTCAAGCATAGTCAAAACAGAATTTTCGGTGAAACAAACAAAACATTGACACAAACCACAAACTCGAGATTCAGCCCGAAGAAACATATCTTAAGCATCGAAAAAAATGCTTGCTCAGAGGAACACAAGCAACATTATTGAACATAAACATTGAAATACACTGCAATATCGAACACAAACACTGAAATACAAATCACTCAAAACAGATCCATAAAACTATCTTGGTAGTCCTATCATTAACCTCTAGGCATATCAATTTGCATCAGAATTATTTCCTCAAAATTATCACAGTGATTATCAACAGCTAAACCTAACCAACACAAACTGAAAAGAAAATGAATGTTACTGAAACTTCCGAAGGATGTCTGATCAAAGCTTCACGGATGGACAGCGGCAGTGATGATAATGTTGAAATGCCGATAATCAAGTGGCTATTGACTGAGCTGCCGTGGTGTTGTTGAACAGAGAACGTGATAGGAGGGAGTGTTGAACTAGAGTTGGCTCCGGTGAATAGGAAGCTGCGGCAGTGGAAGAGGGTCACGATTGAAGGTGGCTTGGAGATGGAGATGGCCATGGTTTTGCGGTGTTGAGGGTTAGGTGTGAAGCGATGAAAAAGAGGTTCTGGGTTGATGAGAACGTTGCTAGTGACGAAATGGGTTTCTGGAAGGTGATGAGAGGCTGAAGGTTGAGATTAATACGACAGAAGGAAGGTGGTGCGTTTCTGGAAAATGAAGGGCGAGAGGGACGGCGAGTTGGAGTTTGGTGAGGTTGCACCGACTGGGAGTGAAGATGATGGTGTGTTAATGGTGACAGAGGGGGTTTCCGGCGGTTGAATGGGTTAACGGAGGGGAGTATGAGATGAAGAGGATGGTGAAGGTTGTTGTTGTTTTGAGCTGATAGTGGTGTCGAAGAAGAAAGGGAATGAAGGTGGGTGTGAAGCGGCGACAGTGAAGTGGCAGGGTGTGCGGTCGGATGAGAGGGTTTATGATGGAATATGTTGTTTTGTTGGAGGAATGAAGGGGAGGAAAGGTTGAGTAGCAGTGAGACAGTGGGGGTTGCGAGCGGCTGCAGAGGAGAGTGGAGATACGGTGGCGAGAAGGTGGTGTTTGGATGGAGAAACTGAAGGGAGATTATGAGAGGCAACAGAGATGAAGGTTGATGTTGTTGTTTTGAGCAGATGAACAACAACCAATTTCGGATCCGCCTCCCTTTACATTTTTCCGTTGGTTTTTCTTCTCCTCCACTATTGCAAATTATAACACATATATATACCCAATAAATTAGGTTTAGGTTTTTTTTTTAAAATGCCAAAAATGCCCTTCATGATTAAATGGGCCATAAAATGGGTTGGGTAAAAAATGACAAGCCCAAAAGTATTTTGTTTGATTTTTTTTTAGATAAAAATTGGACACCTAAAATTGTTTAAAATGATAAAAGTTCGGACAATAAGTTATCCGAAAAAATAAAATAAATATATTAAAATAAATTACGGGTATCAAGGATTAAAGAAAAATTATCGAAATAATTAAAATTGAATTAAAACGATAATAAAGAATACCTGATTTTAAAACACTTACGGTAAAAAACAAAACTTCGAAATGTATCGAAAAATTAGAGAGATCACATTTTCATGATCTACGCGACACGTAGATTCATAAAGCAGTGAGTTAGAGGCAAAAACTTGAAATATTTTTCTCACTAATTTTCGTACAATGTCGAATCGCTTTTAGCAGTCTGTTTGTAAAACCGAAATATCAATATCATCGACACATAATCAATTTAAAACGATACAATAAACAGGTAAGGAGATAAAAATGAATGAAGTGAAATATTTTGATGCAAATATCGATTTAAACGATTTTTGGTCAATTTAAATACGACGAAATGATGCATATGATGAATGAATGATTGTTTAATGCCAAACGATGCAAATGAATGCGAAGCCTAAGCCAGATAAAATCGAGATAGGAGGGCAAATTTTGGGGTGCAACACCTTTGACGTGTGGGGAATTGATTTTATGGGACCTTTCCCATCTTTCTTTGGCAACAATTATAAATTAGTTGCAGTAGACTACATATCTAAACGGATAGAGTTGTAGCCTCTCCAACAAACAATGCACAAGTAGTGATTAGATTGTTTAAGAACATAATTTTTCCAAGATTCGGTGTATCGAGACTAGTCATCAGCGATGGTGGATCTCACTTCATTTTCAAAATCTTTGATAAACTCTTAGCTAAATATGGAGTTCGACACTGTGTAGCAACACCTTACCATCCGCAAACAAGTGGACAAGTAGAAGTGTCTAACAGAGAGATCAACAAATATTGGAGAAAATTGTTTCCACATCTAGGAAAGATTGGTCATCTAAACTACATGAAGCATTGTGCGCTTATAGGACGGCGTACAAGACACCCATCGGAACCACACCTTTTAAGTTAATTTATGGGAAGTCATGTCATTTACTTGTAGAACTAGAACATAAAGCCTATTTGGCTATTAAAACCCTGAATCTGAATTACAAAGAAGTTGGAAAAAAGAGAATTCTAGACATCCATGAGCTGGAAGAGCTTAGACTAGATGCTTACGAAAGTGCCAAGATTTATAAGGAAAGAACTAAGAAATGGCACGATCGACGCATCTCCAGAAAAGAATTCAATGTGGGTGATGTAGTACTCCTATTTAACTCCAGACTTAAACTATTCCCAGGAAAAATTCATTCTCGATGGTCAGGACCCTTCGAAGTTATAAGAGTACTCCCAAGTGGCACTGTTGAAATCAAAGGAAAAGATAGTGACTCGTTTATAGTAAACGGGCAGCGTTTGAAGCATTACCACTGTATCAGAAATAAAGATTACTCAGCTAGTCTGAGACTTATACAACTACTGGCTGAATCACCAAAATAATTTTCAGTTTTCAAAATTAGATCGAGCTTCTGATGTTAAACAAAGCGCTTTGTGGGAGGCAACCCACCATTTTTATAAAAACTTCGATTTATTAAAAAATTGCATTTATTTTAGTTTATGTATTTCTTAAAATTTCTACAAATATTTTATGTTTTTCTTTTCTATTTTTTAGCATCGCATTAGATTTATTTCAGTATTTCAGTTATTCATTTTTGGATTTAGTTATTTCAATTAATTCATTTAATATTTCATCATTTATTTTTATGTGTTATATTTCTCATTTTGTTTTGTTATTATTATGCTATGATGCTATTGTGTTATTATTAAGTATCATCTAAAAAATAAAATGCATGAATATTTACCTACTAGTCCTAATATGCATTTACCATTGAATAACACACCCCAATATGTCATTCATTGTCTCCCATGCTCAATTTATATTTATTCAATTGAGACAATGAAGTGACACAACCTGTCATGCCATGGTCACCAAGATTCTCATGCATGCATATTGACTTGTCGTGCCCGTTGCAGGCACGTGAGATTCCCATGTCTATACCTTGTAACGACCGTTACAAGGGCAACATGCTGGCTTGAAAAAAATGAACCATGTGTAACGACCGTTACATATCCCTTAGCCGTGCAATTTTAGAAAATGACTACGCCATTCATTCCCATTCATTCTCAATTTAAATCAATTCAAATAATCCCATCCGTTTCTTCTTCATCATAAACACCACCCTTAATTCCCATTCAATACATCCATTCATCTTTTCCTCACCATCTTCCTATAAAATCCCTTAGAAAAAACACCACTATTACTTCCAATTTTCTTCAACAACCCTTCTACCAATTAAAACCATTTCATTTCCAAAACACTTCACAAAGATGGCTAGAAGAGCTCAAGAAGATAGAGAGGAACCAGACCTCACAATTATGGTGTTCAGAGATGGAGAAGACGAAGTCTGACAAGAGCAACTCTACCGGAGATTCCACCAGAGAGTTATATTTCCCACAAAATACATTGATGAAGATTGTTTACGTGATTTGGGCTTTCTAGATAGTGTGCAATTCATGCTTCATGAATCTGGTCTACACCACATTGCCACTATGAATCTTTCAACTTATGAACCCCTCACGCTGGAGTTTTTGAGTTCTTTTGCATACCAAACACCGCCTACTCCAGAAGCCGGTCAATATCTGATCGGTGCAGCAACCTTCAGATTATTCAACACGGAGTATACCATGAACCAGGAGACTTTGAGCCAAATACTTCATTTTCATCATGGAGAGGGTGTGGAATACCGAATCCCGCACGATGAAGATTGGACGACAAGATCATTTGAAATATGGGAGCGTTTAATTAGCACTCGAATTGATAATTGGGAGGAACTTCTATCCACTCACATCCACAACCCGTGTATCCTCTATTTCCACCGAGTCTTAGCTAACACAGTGTTCGGTCGGGCAAACAATAACAAGGTAAATTCTAGGGAGATGTACTTTATGCACTGCACTTTTAATCTGGATTTGAGTATAAATACTGCTTCGTTCCTTCTCAACCACATCTAGTCGTTGTTATCAAGGAATGCAAGCACATCACCTTTCTATATTGGGGGCATAGTAACAGCCATTGCCCAATATTTGTAGTTGCAAGACAGGTTGGATGAGTTACCATTCTAGCAAGCTGAATTCTTAGATATTGATTACTGCCAGTCTGGTCGTATCGTCAAAGCAAGAAGGGATGGGAGATACAACTTGATGGTGAACACCAGAGTCGTTCCAAGTTTTATTCTGCCAAATTCAGCGGCCACTAGAATTGATATTGCTGCGAACTGGATTTATGATCTTCAAGCACCAGCTCCTGGAGCAAACATGCATAACAACGAACCAGAAGTGAATCAACAACCACCATAACCAAATGTCCCACCACAGGGACAACCAGGAGATAACCCTCAGTCAACCGCACTCGATGCAATATATGCATCACTTTTACTTCAAGATCACCATCAGTAGGAACTGATGCAGTTGATGCAAGAGATGCAGCGCGATCAATGCAATGCCGCTTATTGGAACCATCTCGACATTTTTGACTTGACTAATGAAATGCGCCGCCTATCATTCCACGTGGAAGGCCTGCATGCACATGTTTACAGAACTGGTGGAGCCTCCTAGACCCAGAGGAGGTGGAGTGAGGACACGTGGCAGAAGAAGAGCATGAGGCGAAGCATCAACCAACAGAGATAATAGAGACGACAGTGAAGACTGATTTATTTTCCTGTATTTTTCTTAACTTTCTTCGTTTGTTTTCTTTTTCTCACTTTAGTTGTCGCATTGAGGACAATTCTCAGCCTAAGTGTAGGGGAGGAAAACTTTGTCTTCAATTTCTAGTAAGCTTTAAATTTCAGTTATTTCCCTTTCCATTAAATAAGAAGAGAGTTTTAGATCGATATTCATTTCTGTAAGTTATTCTTACTTCCACAAGTTTCTTGAGCCATAACAGAAAAAAATTTAAATTTTTATCTCAACGCATTAGCTCGGTACTTCTGAAAAGTATATAGGTTGCTCGTAAGGCTGCGTTAGATTTCTTGAACACGATTCGACAAAGATAATACCGCCCTAACACCCAAGTTTTCCAGATCGCGTAGATCAGTTTGAGTAACTATGATACTGAGACCTTGAGTTTTAAGTTTTAGATCAACCCCGAGTAGTTTATACAAGCAGTCGGCACCGTCTTATCCATAAACTACGTAGGGAGATGATGAATATAAGTGACTGGTCATTATCATAAAAGCTTTAAAAATTAAGTTATAACAGGGAATGCGCTAATTAAGTTAGGTGACCCTCACTAGGTCATTTAATCCAACAGTTGCAGAACCTACAAAAAAAGAAGTGCAAACCATTTGTAAGCCTGTTCAATGGTATCTAGTGTTGAACTCGGTAGGGCGAACCACGGTTCGATCCCTCAAGACTTATAATTTGGAAGAGAAAAGGATTACCAACTTGCGTACCAGAACCCCATAAAAAAATTGACCAGAATCACTAACCAGATGTTCAACTATGTGCGTGCGAGAGATAAAGGGCTTAATGTGATTGCGCATGAATGAAAGCGGTTGATTTCGAACGAGAAGAATTAGGTTAAGCTATGATAGCATGATTCATACTGGTTTGGATAGGAAGGAAGATTTAGACCATGTTCTTAGTTTCGTGTCATTCCTGTATCATCAGTGTCGGAGCCCAGTTCCATCTTTCTAAACGTAACGCCTATCAACCACATATAATTCGAGTTGCAGCGTGCGATTGTGTCAAAATTTTGCGCTGAATTATTTCAAAACCTATCATTTGCTTGAGGACAAGCAAAGGTTCAAGTGTAGGGGAGTTTGATAACACGAAAATGTATCGATTATTTAAGCCAATTTATATGCTTTTTATCCGCATTTTAATTAAATAAATTATTCTTTATTCGTATTATGCCAGTATTTTCTATGTTTTCAGGTTTCTACCGATTATTAGGCATGTGCGAAGAAAGTTGAGACAGTCCAGATAAATCACACTCAAAATCCACAAAAAGAGAGTATCTATTGAAGTGTGTATGCATAGCATGTAATGGGGGTGTGAATAAGAAAACACGTAGGAAACTCAAAGAAGCAAGGCCCAATCAACTTAAAGTAAGCGAGCCCAACATGTTACAAGGCGTAACGATCATTACACGCAAGCCCTAAGGGTTGTGGCGACCGTTACAAGTCACTGGTGAATCTTCCTCCTCACGCAAGACCTGTGGCGACCGTTACAAGCTGCAGCTGTCTCCGTAGCGTTCGCTACGGAGGAGACTTAGGAGGCGAGATCTTCTCCAACCACTTCGTAACCCTAGCTCTCACGAGCCTATATATATATATATATATATATATATGTCACTTTAGTTCACTCTCAGAAGACGTTTTTTTTCTTCATTCCAGTACCGCTACTCTGACAATTTTAATTTCTATTCTGCATTCAATTTCAGTTTTATTTTACGTACTCAGTTTCTTTTCTCGTAGCAATCTTCACATCGGAGATTGCGCCTTTTTACCTTTTTTTTCATCGCATTTGGCTTATTGAGCAATTAAAGGCGATCTCACCGACTTGTGGGAGACACCTGGAACCTGCCAAATATTCAGCCTTTTATTTTCAGGTTTATTTAATTTATTTATTTTTAGGTTTAATTAATTTATTTAATTGTTTATTTATTTTATGCCCGATTTATTCGAAATGCATATTTTATCTAAATTGTATGTTTATTACTGTTGAGCTATATTTGAATCATTAAACATGCTAGGCTAAATTTAGTTATCGGTATGTAGGGTCACATAGCCAACGAGGTTTAGCAACTTCACTCGACTTATTCTGTTTTAAAAATATTAATTTTCCGGTTTCAATTATTAGTAATTAATGCAACTGTTTTGTTACGAGAGTAAAACACAGGTTAGAAGTTAGGATCAATAAAGCGAGAGTTTGAGATTTTAACTGGACATTAATAATTGAGCATCAATTTAAAATACAGCGAGAGCGCTTTTAATTTGATTAGGTTTTATTTATTTTCAAAAACTATTTTTAAACTCTAATGGAAACAGCGAGAGCACTCACTTAGGTTTGATTATAGGATCGGAATCAATAAACACGAGAGTGTGAGAAGAGGATTTTTAAACAAGTACTTCCTACTGAAACACATTTTGATAATACAATTTAAGTCGATAAGTCGTTAAATCCCTAAGCCCGACCGTTACATACTGATACTTCTATTCTGAATCTAAACTAGATCTTAATTAGTTAGGTTCCCTAAAACCAAACATCATTTATATTACTAGCCTTAGATTTACGTAGTAACCTAAGATAGCAGTAGGTCAACATTTATTTCCTGTGGATTTGATAATCTTTAAAACTACAAGCGATAGGACTGTATACTTGCGGTCTAGATTCTATAAGACGATAAAGTCGCGATCAAGCACAATGAGAGATATAACACAAATAGATAAAATGATGAGATAATAAATAAAATAACTGAAACAATTAAATCCCAGAAAATGAATAACTAAAATAAATATAATGTGATGCTAATGAAAAACTACGAAATAGAAAAAAAATCAAATCCTCTAAATCTAAATAGACACTCATACCCTACACTAGGAGTGAACAATGCCCTCAATGTTCTAAAACAAAAATCAGCCACCTCTAGAATTCAACTGCTGATATAGGTGATCTAGATTTTCTGTAACCAGATCCATGAAACCATAAAATCAGTGCGGAGCGAGTTAAGATCGGAGCGGATGGCAGTATGCTCTCTCGTAAGCGCATCAATGGCAGTAACATGGTCAAGCTGTGGAATATGGGCAGCAGCAGCATCAGGAGCTATGGGTGGATCCCAAGATGGAGGGTAATATTAGTGGGGCAGTGTCAATGGATCAAATTCTTCTTCTTCTATGTCGTTCTCTGCTACACCTTCTAGCTCATAAGTCCAATTCTTCTTGTCATGCACATTGGATCATGCAATGTCAGGAAGTGTAAAGTGGTAGATCGGCTCATGATGAATCAGAAACTAATACTGATTCGGCTCCAAATATCTAATCATCCCAACATTAAAACAAAAAGACAAATCCAATGGGTATGGTCAGCAGCATGGGTTAGACGGGACAATCGCTCTCTCTGAAATAAGGCACTAGCGATTATAGTCACTAAGCCTCCAACACATATTGATCCATGAGGAGCCTGGGCAATACTCAGAAGATGAGCAAGCATAAATGAAGTACCTACCATTGGTCTAGATTGAAACACACAGAACATGATAAATAACTCCTCCTTAGGCACAAAGGTATCATTCTGAGGTTTCCCAAATAAGGAAAACGACATAATCATGTGAAAGTACCTAATCGCTGGGTTATGAATTTTTGACGAGTGTCTAGGGATAAAGCTGTCATACCTCAAAGTAGATATCTCTCCCAAAAATAGTCAAGCTGGATGTCCAAATACTCATCATCTGGAATCTCAATGACAACATCAGCACTAACTGGGAAATCCAAAAGATCAGCAAGCTCACTGGTAGTGTATCTGTGAGTAAAGCCAAATAATCTGAAAGAAACCACTCCTCTAGCCAACCCTAAACCAACATCAGGGTTATAATGAAAAGAAATGAGAAACTCCAATGTCAGGTTGCGGAAAGTGAGAGCTGGTTATGAATGAAATAGTCCCAACCAATATGGTTGAACATGAAGCAAACACCCTCCCTGATGCCTAAAGCAGACAATGTGGGATCGTGTGCATAAACAGTGAGATGCATCTCTCTCTGAGCAAGTGTCTTATAACGTCTTTGTTGGGCCTCACTCAAGAAGGTGACATGCATAGTGTTAGAAAAATCCATAGTAAAAATCAGTGAAGAAAAAGAAACGTGAATCCTGTAAGTAATCAAAAATAGTTTTAAATTAACATCGGCCTAATGCCTAAGTGTAATACGGTGGGAGAACTGACTTTTGAGAATTTTTTTTTGCTTTTTATCGCAAATATTGCGGATAGCAAGAGTCGCCACCGACTTTTCTTTTATCCAATTAAGGGAAGGTGAAAAGAACAGAAAAAGACATTCGTTAGATTCTAATTAAGGGAGAAGGTTATGAAAAGGGAAGGTATTAGCACCCCTTTCCATCCGTAGTTATCTACGGGCTCTTAGTTGCTTCTAACTCATCTTTTAAGGGAGAAGGTTATGAAAAGGGAAGGTATTAGCACCCCTTTCCATTCGAAGTTATCTACGGGCTCTTAGTTGCTTCTAACTCATCTTTTTAAAAAAAATTCTTTCTGTGTGTTTGACAAAAATGTTTTGAAAAGCCATTTCGCTTTGAATTTGTAATGATTCATGTAGGAATGTATACAAAGTGTTCGTAAATGTTTCGTTTTTGAAAAGTGTTTGAACTTTGACAAAAGTGTGAGGTGTGAAAAGTATTTGATAGAGCAAGCAACTAAAAGTCTTATTACCTACTCATAATGGTCATTTTCGTGTTGTTTTACGTTCCTTTAGAATAGTGTTATCCATACCATTAGTTGGTAGGTAACCTTATTCGTTGGATGTAAGAGGGACATTCGAAGGGACATAGGATGGTCATAGAAGGAAACTTGTAGGAAGTATCCTAGCACATTCGAAGGGACGATCATCACTTTTCGTAGGCAACAATCGAGGGACGAGATCATGTTTTCGTAGGCCATGTTGAGGGACTCATGATCTTTGATTCGAAGGGACTATGATGATATGTTTATAGGCAACGGTGCTAGGATACCTCTACGTTCGAGGGACTTGACCATTTAATCGAAAGACAACGAGAGAGAATTACCCTATGGGTGCATGTGTGAAAAGAGTGTGTTAAATTCAGATATATTATCTGGGAATTAGAAGTGATCTACGTCTGTTTTTATCTTGCCATACACGCCTAATTACTAGCATTTTATAGGGTGCGGAAAGTAAATTGCGGAAAGTAAAGTGCGGAAAGTAAATGTCCTATGCTATTACATGGCTTTGGGGCAGTTACATAATAGGAGAGCGAATAGTAAAATCCTACTTAAACTATTACATCCCATGAGCAGTTACATAATATTGGAAAAGAATGCGAGAAAATAAATCCTAATTATTACAACCTGTAAGCAGATACATAATAATCGGAAAAGATAAGAAATTCGCATAAGAGAAAATATGTTAGTAAAAAAAGATTTTTGAATGAAGAAAAATGTTTTTGGTTAGAAATGATAATTAGATGATAGAGAAATTTTTTGGGAATTTTCTGGATCGTTTTTGATAAGGAAAAGCAATTAAAAGTGAACTTAATGGTTAATTAACAATTAGTTAAAATATGCATGCAAAAATATTAATTTTCATGTCAAAAATTAAATAAGTATTTTTCTGATTAAAATGCAAAAGGAAAATATTTTTGGTGATTCTTTAAATGCATGAGAAAATTATTTGAAGATAAATTGAATTGAATAGAAAAATAAGAAAAATAGAAAAAAGAAGTTAGTTTTGGAGAAGTGATAAAAAGGAAATGTTGGAAGCCAGGATCGAACCCAGGACCTCCTGGATAAACCAACAACCGTGTTGCCATCTGAGCTAGGATGCTTAGTTGTTTTAAACCTGCAATCAATGGATTATAAGTGGTAACGTGTCATATTTTGGTAATTTTCAAACACAGTCAAACGTGGGACCCAGTTTATAACGTGAGAACCACGCTAGCCTCGCCTGAGTTCAGACAGGTCAACGACGCCGAAGCTAGGGCTCCGGTCGTCTTCTCCGGCGGCCTTGATTCTTGAAACCTGCAAAACAACCAAAATAAAAAGCAAAGAGGTACCCTACCCCTCTAATTTGACCATGGCGAACACGATGGTAGTGTTCTTTTGTCCTGAAACGGCCTGGAAAGTGAGTTTCGAAACAAACAGACCTAAAAGCCCTAACAATGGCAGTTCGTGATTTCTACGTTAAATCTTACATGTAATGCATCAAACATGTTCTAATGGATGTCCTGAGATCAAACAAGCAAACGAAAACAGTTAATAATGCATGGATTTTGAAAATCGAATTTGAGAAATATACCAAACCGGTGAGACTTGGATGGCACGATTTGGAGTGCTTTGGCTTCGTGTAAGGTCTGGGGTCGATTGCTAGGATGCTCAGGAATGCAATGGAATCCTTGAAATACCTTGAAACCTGCTGGAAAATAGAATACGAATTTTGCAACTTTGAGAGAAATTTTGAGAAATTAGGGTTGCTTCAAGAGGCTAGGGTTTCGTCCTTTTGTCTTGTGAATGTGTTGTATATTTATAGAGCAAGAGATTGGAGCAAAAAAAATGAAAAAAGATATAGCTTTGAATTCAAAAATATTTTCCTTTTAATTTCCATCAAATCTTTCCAAAATTTGATTTTCTCTTCCTTGTATGAGCTTGCACGAAATTGGCATGTCTTGTGGGCTTCCTTGGTCCTCAAGGTTGATAGAAATCCAACCCAACTTGTTTTACACCTTGTTTTCATATTTTATTTAATTTAAAATTGAATTAAATGCTTTTAAATTCGAAAATAAATCAAGAAAATAGGAAAAGGTCGTGGAAAAGCATCAAGAGGTTATAAATAATATTATGATCAAGTTTGGATCATAAAATTATAAGCCCATTTGGAAAAAATTGGATTTTGTAAAGTATTTTTCTTTGTGCACCTCTTCAAAAATGCTCAACTTGTGCAAGGTGTATCTTGCTCAATTTTTAACATTTTTGGGTGATCTTTGACTTTTTAGAAAGCTCTAGATATCCTCTAAACAACCTCTTTGGTTTCATCTCAATTGAAGTTTCCATGCTCAATAACACTTCTTTACAAAAAGTTGACTCTTTGTTGACTTTGAAAAGGACCTGTAATGTTTTGATCCATATCTCCTAAATGAAGCATTTTCTGACCAAGCTTGTGAGACATGAAGTTGTAGAGAATTGAATTCTCTTCAAAATGAGAGGTGGTGAAAAAATTTCTGATAAAGTATGAGAAAGTTATGCCTGGTCAAAGTTCTGTTGACTTTTCCTTCAAAAACCCTAATTTGGAAAGTTTGACTTTTGATCAAATCTTGAGTTTTCTTGATGAATCATGATCAACCCTTGATCAAATGATGAATATCACTTCAAAATATGGATGTTGACCAAAAATCATGAAGTTTGACTGTATGTTGACCACAGTTGACTTTTTGTCCAATACAACTTATTTTCAACCATTTGAGCAATTGTCTGAGGAAACTTGACCATTAAGGCTTGAAGCTTGACATGGAGATTCTTTGAACCATATGATGGGGCATGATGACCATTGGAAATTTTGGAGGCTCATCTGGACTTGAGGATAGCCAAACCCTAGTTTGGGTTGATTTAGGAGGGGGTTTGTCTGGTCAACCCTTGTGAAAATAATGGAATGGGCTTACAGATGCCATTTGGAAATAATGGAGACTTCACTGGGTAACGAGTCGTACGTTAGACTCAAGGACGTTTCCTGAATAAGAGAATCGTCGGAGATGGGCTAAAGATGCCATCCAGATAGACTGATGTTGGGGAATGAGCCGTACGCTAGGCTCTGCAGATGTTCCTGAAGGTAGAAGGGAGCACGGAGATGGGCTTAAGATGCCATCCTGAGAGAGTCGTATGTTAGACTTCGCGCTCATCTTTGAATGAAGTTATTGGTTTGTATTGGTTTTTAACCAAATATGCAGCATTCTGAAAGTGGAGAGAGGTCGACAAATAGTCGGAGATGGGCTTAAGATGACATCCAGGGAAACTGAGTCGTACGCCAGACTCTGTAGTTGCTATTGATAATAAGAGAGGGTCAGAATAAATCTTCGTCTTGATTACTCTGGGGGGATAGTAGTTGGCAGAATGTGGATAGCTTCCCTGTCGTGTTTCGGGTGTTGATCCAATGCCTTTTTTCGGAGGACAACTTGGGTGGTCATTCGAATAGGGTTTCCCGTCTGGCTTCGGGTATTAATCCTGGACCTGTTGTCGGAGGACAACTTGGGTGGTCGTTCGGATAGGGTTTCCCGTCTTGTTTCGGGTATTAATCCTTGACCTTTCATTTAGAAGCGATTTTCACCTGTTAGGGAAAAACAAAAGAAACTTTGACAGGATATAGTTAGCTTCATGCGGATTATGATGCATGACAATGTGTATAAATGATATATGCACATGTTATGACTTTTATGAATAACTTATGAATGCAGATGTTGTGGTATTTTAAAACATATCCATCTTGAAGAAGATGTGAACGTCCTGCTGGAGATTTCTAACTTCTGCTTGGGGATGTTATTGATGAAAAACCTACTTTGGAGGGGAAGGAAAATGTCTTTGATTCCTCCGATGCACTATCTGACCAAGTTTCGAGCCTAAATATCAATGCTGCTGGGAATAATAGAAACCGAGAGATACTCCACTGGGGACCTTGTGCGTAGACCCTGTTGAGGATAGTAGAAATTGGGAGACACTCTGCTGGGGATCTTGTGCGTAGACCTCGCTGGGGAGTATTTGATCGTTGCTGGGAAACGGGGCTTGAAGGATCTGGGGCCTGTCAAAGCCTCCGGCTGGGGAATAAGAGATGTAGGTTTCCTCCGATGTACTATCTGACCAAGTCACGAGTCTGGATATTACTGCTGTCAGGGAATGATAATCGTCGAGAGATATTCTATTGGGGATAAATATCTCTGCCGGAGATGAACCGTTACTGCTTGGAGACTGACGTAGCAAGGTTAAGCTGGTTGGAATCACTGCTCAGGGACTAACGAGATGAAGCTTGGAATGTCGGGACTAGTGGAAGGAAATTTGTACTCCGCTGGGGAAGGTTTGCAGTGAGCGATACCTCTGTGGGGATTGTACTCTGCAGGGGAACGTTTTGGTGACTTTCGTCGCCATCTCAATTCATAGAGCCTATAGTAATTATCCTTGTTCGTTCACTTTTCGCATGTTTGTAAACAGATATTTATTGTCAGATGCATATAATAATTTGAAAGAACTTGTAAAAAGAAAGAACTTGTAAAAAGAAAGAACTTGTAAAAACAGACAATAGCGAACATTGTAAAAAGAAAGAACTTGTATTAATTTGAAAGGTGGCGTATGGCCAAGCAGTTTGTATACAAGGAAAGTAAAAATCTATGCGGAAACAATCTCGTCAAGTTTCAACTATGCTAGTACTCATATATTTCGACTATCTCATCTCCTTGCTGTCAGTAGAAAGTAAGTGGATTGATTTTCGCCATTTAAATCTTGAATGCTGATAGTAGTCTGCAGGTAGGTGATCCGGACGAGACATAGTCGTACGCTTACATCCCTAACTTTTGCCTAGACCGCCCTTTCGGGTTTTCAGTCTATCGGGATACCCTTTTTTGCCCAAGCCGCCTTTGTAGGTTTTCGACTTGCCGGGTGTACATGTTTTGTATATATCCTTAACTTTTGCCCGAACCCTTTTGGTTCGCCAGGATGCCCTTATTTTTGCCTAGGTCAGTCGACCTAGTGGGTCTCGTTTATGCGTAGTATTTTATGACTATGTCTGCATTCACAGGGTGTGGAAAGTCTTCGCCATCCATAGTGCCAAGTATCATAGCTCCGCCTGAAAATACTGTCTTGACTACAAATGGTCCTCGTAGGTGGGAGTCCATTTTCCCCTGGGATCACCTTGTGGAAGAATGATACGCTTGACTACTAGATCACCGGCTTGGTAGACTCGGCGCTTGACTCTCTTCTTAAATGCTCTAATCATCCGCTTTTGATAGATCTATCCATGGCAGATGGATGCGAGTCGTTTCTCGTCGATCAAGTTGATTTGGTCGAGGCGAGTCTGGACCCATTCGTCTTCGCCTAACTCTGCGTCCTAGAGGACTCTAGTTGAAGGTATCTGAACCTCGATTGGCAGGACTGCTTCTATACCGTATACGAGAGAGAAAGGGGTTGCCCCTGTGGATGTTCGTACTGTAGTGCGGTAACCATGAAGAGCAAATGGCAATATCTCATGCCAATCCTTGTAAGTCACTGTCATCTTCTGTATGATCTTCTTGATATTCTTGTTGGCAGCTTCCACTGCGCCATTCATCTTAGGCTGATATGGAGAAGAGTTGTGATGCTTGATCTTAAACTGCGTGCAGAGTTCGGTGATCATTTTGTTGTTGAGATTAGAACCGTTATCTGTGATAATCCTTTCGGGAGTGTCGTACCGACAGATAAGATTATGCTTGATGAATCGAGCCACAACATTCTTGGTAACAGATGCGAACGAAGCTGCTTCTACCCACCTGGTAAAGTAGTCAATTGCTACAAGGATGAAACGATGTCCGTTAGAAGCGGTGGGCTTGATTTCTTCGATCATGTCAATGCCCCACATTGCGAAAGGCCAAGGAGCAGTTAAAACATTCAGCGGTACTGGAGATACGTGCACTTTGTCTGCATATATCTGGCATTTGTGACAAGATCGAGCATAGCGATGACAATCGGCTTCCATGGTGGACCAATAGTAACCTGTTCTCAAAATCGTTTTAGCCATCGTATGTCCACTAGAATGGGTACCAAATGCGCCTTCGTGTAACTCTTCCATGATACGTTCAGCTGTTTTCTGATCTACGCAGCGGAGTAAGCATAAATCGTGGTTGCGCTTGTATAAGATGTCGTTGCTGAGAAAGAACTTGGACGCAAATCTTCTCAAGAACTTCTTGTCATTGACAGATGCCCCTGCGGGATATTCCTGAGTCTCAAGATACCTCTTCACTTCGTAGAACCAAGGTTTCTATTCTGTATCAAGCTCACAACAGTATGCTGGTTCGTCAAATTTCTCAATGATGATTTGGGGAGCTTCGTTGTCCCATCTGACCTTGAACATAGATGACATAGTAGCTAATGCGTCTGCCAACTGATTCTCCTCTCGTGGAATATGGTCGAAAGTAATCTCTTCGAAGTAGGGGATCAAACTCAGAACATGCTCTCGATATGGAATGAGATTCAAATGCTTCGTATCCCACTCGCCTTTAATCTGACTGATCACTAAAGCTGAGTCTCCGTACACTTGCAATAATTTGATTCTTAAGTCAATAGAAGCTTTGATACCCATGATGCATGTTTCGTATTCGGCCATGTTGTTAGTGCAGCTGAAACATAATCTGGCGGTGAAAGGCGTGTGTTCGCCTGTAGGAGATGTAATGATGGCGCCAATGCCATTGCCAAGTGCGTTTGAGGCTCCATCAAAGACATGGTTCATCGGGATCCTTGTTCAGGTCCTTCGTCTAGTCTTGATTCTTCACAATCAGTAACTAAATAAACATCTTTGTCTGGAAACTCGAACTGCATAGACTGATAGTCATCTACGGCTTGATGAGCCAAATGATCGGCTACTACACTTCCTTTGATCGCTTTCTGAGAAGTATACTGGATGTCGTATTCGGTCAAGATCATTTGCCATCTTGCTATTTTTCTGGAGAGAGCTGATTTCTCGAATATGTATTTTATCGGATCCATCTTGGAGATCAGTAAGGTAGTGTGAGTTAACATATACTGTCTTAGTCGGCGAGCAGCCCAAGCCAAAGTGCTGCAAGTTTTCTCGAGCTGTGAGTATCTTGTTTCATAGTCGGTAAACTTTTTGCTAAGGTAGTATATTACATACTCTTTTCGACCAGACTCGTCATGTTGCCCCAACACACACCCTATTGAGTTCTCTAATACCGCAAGTACATGATAAGAGGTCTTCCTTGGGTGGCATCGGGATGGGAGGATTCTGAGGTACTCCTTGATTTTGTCAAAAGCGATCCGCAATCGCTGCCCATTCCACTACTTGATCTTTCTTTAGTAACTTGAAGATTGGCTCACAAGTAGCTTAGATGTGCAATGAATCTGCAATGTAGTTCAATCGTCCCAAGAAACCTCGACTTCCTTCTCGGTGGGAGTGGCATTTCTTGAATAGCTTTAACCTTGGCGGGGTCAACTTTAATACCTTTACCACTGACAACAAACCCTAGGAGTTTACCAGATCTGACTCCAAAGGTGCACTTGATGGGATTAAGTCTTAGTCTGTACTTCTTCAGTCTATCAAACAGTTTCCGCAAATGATTGAGATGTTCTTCTTCAGTCTATGATCGAGTTATCATGTCGTCGATGTAGACCTCTATCTCGTGATGAATCATGTCATGAAATAATGCCACCATGGCACGCTGATAAGTGGCGCTGCTTCATTCGAACGGCATGACCTTGTAACAGAAAGTTCCCCACTGTGTAACGAAAGTAGTCTTCTCCATGTCTTCAGGAACCATTTTGATCTGATTGTAACCGGAGAAACCATCCATGAAGGAGAAGACCTTATGTTGAGCGGTGTTGTCGACTAGAACATCAATATGGGGAAGTAGAAAATCGTCTTTCGGACTCGCTTTGTTCAGATCTCTATAATCCACGCACATTCATACTTTGCCATCCTTTTTAGGTACGGGTACCACGTTTGCAACCCATAGTGGATAAGGAGTAACAGCTAGGAAACCAGCATTGAAATGCTTCATAACTTCGGCTTTGATTTTCTCAGACATCTCAGGACGCATGCGACGAACCTTCTATTTCACAGGGAGAAAACCTTCTTTTGTCGGTAACCGGTGTACCACAATGTCAATGTCTAGACCAGGCATGTCTTCGTATGACCAAGCAAAAATCTTGATATAGTCTTGTAGCATCTGAACCAATCTCTCTTTGACACTGTTCTCAAGACCTGCTCCTATCTTGATTTCTTTTCTGTCTTCATCAGTACCCAAATTCACAACCTCAACAGGCTCTTCGTGTGGCTGTATAACTCGCTCTTCTTGCTGTATAAGTCTGACAAGTTCTCCTGGCACTTCACAATCTTCCTCACCTTCGTCTTCAGCTTGGTAGATCGGATTATCGAAGTCATATTTAGCAATAGCATAGTTGTTATCAACGAGATTCGGGGTGAATCTGCAGTGTATCACGTGGGTGCGTGTAAGAAAACATAGCTTTTTGAAGGGGTGATAAAGTAAAAGAAAGAAAACAACGTTTAAATGCAAAAGTCCAACGATTTTATTGAATGAAAATATGCAAATGATAGATAATAACCCTCACAAACGAGCCATGATGCCCCGGGCAAGGCACTAGGCTTTAAAGTTTATCGTTCAAAGCATAGAAAACGAAAAACATAACAAAAAACAAAAGCAATTACTCCTGTCTAAAGGAGATTGGTATGACGTCTTCAATCTTTCAATTGTTGAGTCCGTTGTCAGGAGTTGGGAAGATCCACTAGCTGATGTCGAAGTCGCTGTCGCTGTCTTCTATAGCATGGATTCCATTCTGACTGATGCGGAAAGGAAGCTTTCCGGCATGTTCGTGGCGTATCATCTTCTGACCTTTGATAGTGAAGCCTAAACCATTCTTGTCAGATTTGAAAGGAAGATCGGGGAGCTGAACCCAAATAGCACTACCTCCTTCTTCAACTGCAGCTTGAGCATCTTTCAGCGAGGCCATCCTAGGCGGGACTTATGTAACTTCAGGAGTGACAAGAGAGTCAACAGGCATGACTCTTGGAACTGTCTCGAAGGCTTGACAGGGAGTCTCAAAGAATTCACCTTCCACCTAGAGGTATCGGAATGACTGTAGATGACTGACCATGTATTCCTCTTCACCGCATATTGTAACAACCTTCCCCTTCACTGGGTACTTCAGCTTCTGATGCAAGGTAAGGTAACAACGCCTTCCCCATGTACCCAAGGGCGTCCAAGTAGGAAAGAGTAAGCTGGACGGATGTCCATGACAAAGAAAGTGGAGTCGAAAGTCTGGGAACCGACTTTAATAGGCAGAATGAGCTCTCCAAGTACCGTTCGTTTAGAACCATTAAAAGCTCTCACAATTATGTCGTTGGGCTTCAAGACCAATCCTTCAACATCAAGTCGGTCGAAAGCAGTCTTCGGTAGGATATTCAAAGCAGAATCGGTGTCCGCCAAAACATGAGACAATGTAACGCCCTTGCATTCAACAGAGATGTGCAAGGCTTTGTTGTGTTTCCTTCCGGCAGGAGTCAAGTCAGCATCAGAAAAACCTAGACCGTTGTTCGCAACCAGGCTTGCAATACAAACTTCAAACTGATCAGTAGTAGTGTCTTGCAGTACGTGAGCATTCTTCAGAAACTTCACCAAGGCCTTAGCATGATCCTCAGAGCACAAGAGCAGAGCAAGCATGGAGATCTTGGACGGAGTCTGTCCCAACTGTTCCACAACATTGTAGTCACTCTTCTTGATGATCTTAAGAATTTCCTCCATTTCTTGTTTGGAGGTGTCTTCAGCAACTTCCTTTGGTACTTCTGTCTGAGCAGGATGAGTCACTGGTTCTTTTCCCCTAGCTTCGGGAACTGATTCAATAGCTGGAATGCGAGCTGGAGTCGCAGTGTCTTTTGGAGGAGAGATTTCTGGAGAAAATACTCTTCCGGTTCTGGTCACCTTACTTGATCCGGTGATGTTGTCAATGTCAGGAATGGAAGCTTCAACTGTAAGATCCTCAGTGGTCAAAGGGTCTTGCTTGACGCCAAGATAGTAAACCTCAGCTTCATAGTTCCAACGTATAGCTTTGTTAGAGGAATATGGAACCTGGCCTGGGTGAAGTGATGATGAGAGGTGCCACTCTAGGCACAGGATCAGCAGAGGAAATCCTTATTCTGTTAACATCAGCATAGTCTTCTGGGAAGTCGTCTCCCCATCCGGTCGCTTTAACGTCTTCAATAGGAATTTTGTAGCTTTCAGGAACAGTATACTTCACCATGTAATCAAACTTTCCACTTGGCTGCCCCAAGGTATCCCATACTACGTACCACGCCGATCTTCAGATTCTTAGACATGTCTTCACACAGATTCTCCACAGGTGAAGGTTTCAAAAATAGCACTTCCCGGTTATCCAGCATGCACTGAATATGTCTTCTCAACCAAGCACAATCGTCAGGTGCACATGGGCACCACCGGCAGTTCTCTGGGCATCCTGGATTGACACCGGCTTGCAGCAAATTCTTCTTAACAGTCATCAGAGGAATAGTCAAGTCATCTATATTAAAAACATAAGAGTTCTTGTCAATAACATTGGAACTTTTGCCATGATTAGGCATAGGTGCATTTATCACATTTGGAGTCTCAACAGGAGGATCGAACTCAATCTCTTTAGCTTCAATCATGTCTTGAATCTTGCTCTTCAGAGCCCAACAATCATCAGTGTTATGTCCAGGGCTGTTGGAGTGGTAAGCACACTTAGCATTAGGATTGTATCTCGGAGAGGAAGTGTTGATGTTCTGAGGAGGATCCCTCAAGGTAATCAGCTCTGCTTTCAACATGTGTTGCAATGCTTGCGACAATGGCATGTTGATCTTCGTAAACTGTCTTCGTGGCGCGTTCTGGTTACGCATGTTATCTCGTTGAGGTTGTGCTGACGCAGGATTGGAGATCACAACTACCCCCACAGATTGAGCACGGTCGGTCTTGGCTCGGCTTTTCTGACCATACACAGCATTGGCTTCTTTCTTACAACCAAAAGATCTCTTCGTAGCATTTGAGGATGACTCTACCTGAATATTTCCGCTCTTGATTCCAGCTTCGATACGTTCTCCTGTCAATATCATCTCGGTGAATCTGGATGAAGAATTTCCAATCAGATGATTGAAGAATGGGCCTGTCAGTGTTCCCGTGAACATATCAACCAACTCCCTATTGGACAAGGGTGGTTGAACTCTGCCTTCTAGATCTCTCCATTTCTGAGGGACTTCAAATGTAGCTTCGGACAAGAGATGCCATCATATTTGCCAAAAGTAGGAACCTTGAACTTGCAAGGAATCACCACACCAAGAACAAGACTCAGATCATCAAAATTTAGCCCGGACATCTTCAGATTTTCCACAGCATTCAGACGGTCTTCAAGTTGTTTGTATTTGTCATCTTCAAAAGAATACTGCTCGTGCTCATGGTCTTCCTCTTTGTGCTCAAACTCACGCTGGTCTCCTTCGTTGTTCTTGATACTTCCCTCAGTTTTGATACTCTTATTTGAGAACTCTATCTGGCTGACCACTTTAGGACCACCTTTGTGACGTCTACCCAAGTTGAGAACACCAATGACCTTCTTCCTCTTGTTGATGAGCTTCATCAGATCTTCTTGGCCTTGGACCAAGCTGGTAACCACTTCCTAGAACTGAGCATTCTGAGCTTTGAGATCTTTGACTGTCTGTTCAAGACCCATTTTCTGCTAAAATAAATAGCAAGAAAATGAGAAAATCAATCTTCAATGTACTTGTTATGCAATGTTATGCTATGATATGCGATGTTTATGCACATGCAATGCAATGTTTTCAAGGACCTTTAGGAATTTAAATTTGTTGAACAAGCATGAACAAACTTTATTAGTCTCTTTTTATTCTCTTTTTCTTTTTAAGTACAAACGATTATTCAGAAAAATAAAAGAACAAAATCTCTAAAGCTCTAAGTCTCCCATGGGCGCTTCCTCTTGGTGTTGAGGTAGGCGTTGATGTTTCGCTCCTCGTGAAGTAGCTTGGTCAACTCTAGTACCTTCTTCTCACTTGCATAGCATTGGGCTTCGAATGTATCCCTTTCTTCTTTTAGTTGATCCAGGATCTCTTCAAGTCTTCGAAATCAGTAGGCATGTCGGGATGGAGAATAGTATAGGGTACGTCACCTATAGCAACAAGTTCCATAATTACTGGTAGAACAGGCGTGAATGGCATCATGAGGTTTTGAGCTCGGCTCGCACCACTGAGGTAAGGTTCCCAAGGAATGGAGTTTTGGTGCCCCAAAGTCTTGGTATCAGGCTTCTTTACCATGCCCCAAGCGTGTATGAACCTTCGATGGTAATTCTGGAGATCGTGGTTGTAGTCGAACACAATATCTTGGAGAAGCATATCATGAGGACCATCTCTTCGAGCATAACCAAACTGACGTAGAGCTAGAGAAGGGTTGTAAGTAATACCTCCCCTTATGCCAAGGAGTGTACATTAGGGAATTCTCCACAACGCTCAATGAATGTGAAGTCCTTTTGAGAGAAAAGGCACCAACGGATATCTGAATGAGAGAGTGACATTAGTCTTTGAGACCACTTCAACCTTTGCTCGTTCTTCAATACTGATGGAGGAAGGTGCGAAATAAACCACCTGGAAAGCAACGGTATGCAACACATGAGAGTTCCTTGTCTTTTGATGATACGAGTGTGGAGAGAATGTAGGATATCTCCAAGTAAAGTAGGTACAGGATTACGAGTGAGGAATATCTTGATGGTGTTCACGTCGATGAACTGATCCGAGTTAGGAAATAGAACCAAACCATAGATTAGCAAAGCCAAGATGTCTTCGAATGCTTGGATACTTATAGCTTTGAGGAATTCTCGAGCTTTATTAGGAACTTAGCAAGTAAACCTTTAACTCCACTTCTGGATTCCCAATTGGCTTCAATGTCTGAGGGCTTTAGGTGTAATGCTGATGCAATGTCTTCGTACTTAGGAGCCTTTTCTAAACCGGTGAATGGCATCTCGTCAAGAACAGGTATCCCAAGTAGCTTAGAGAACTCTTCCAAGGTAGGAACCAACTGATAATCTGGGAATGTAAAGCAATGGTGTTTCGGATCAAAGAACTGGAATAAGACGTGCATCATATCTTCTTCAAAACCGGAGATAACCAAGTCAAGTAGATAACCATTTCTCTTGATGAACTGAGCATGATCGGGAATTTCTGAAACCAATTCTTTGAGCTGAGAAGGTATACCCATGAAGTTGATTCGGATAGTCTTTCTGGAAGCCATAATCCTACAAAACAGAGCAAAGATAAATCCTGAGGTCCTTGAAATAGTTAGAAATGATATGCAATGCGATGATGTCATGATGCCATGTTTAACAAGCACAAACAAACCACACAAAAGCCCTAGGTTTAAGGCTTGCATTAGGTATAGGTGTCTACCCTACCAAAGTTTGAGTGGGTTCATCCTGTCCTATAATAGTAACCGGGTTCTAGGAATCTCATATCATTGATCTTTCTCGTAGGCGTTTATTTCAATACGACTACAAAGTGGTCGACCGAAAATATCCCAAAAGTCTGATCTTAATGAGCGTAGCATCGAGTATCAGCCAACCTCGGTCTACACCAAAGTCGGCCATCTCACTACCTTCTAATGGCCAAGATGGGTCAATTAAGGTTCTAAAAGTTGAGTTAGTACCGATGACACCACGCAGAAGCCAAATACTATCCTCAACTTGAAATGAAGAGTATCAGGACATCCAAAGTGTCGCACTAACGTAGCCATCATGTTGACCGTTTCGGTATACGCCTAACGGTCGCGACGATCTATTGCTACTTACCTAAGGAAACCTGGATCCAGGTGTAGGATCCCCCACAAGTATAATACCCAAGCAACCCTTAAAAGTAAAGCATACAAGTCAAACAGAAAGCAGTGAAGATGATCTAAAAATCCCTAAGGTATTCTCTTTTTAGGGTGTTTCCCCGGCAGAGTCGCCAGTTCTGTAATAAGGTGGGAGAACTGACTTTTGAGAATTTTGTTTTGCTTTTTATCGCAAATATTGTGGATAGCAAGAGTCGCCACCGACTTTTCTTTTATCCAGTTAATGGAAGGTGAAAAGAACAGAAAAAGACCTTCGTTAGATTCTGAGTAAGGGAGAAGGTTATGAAAAGGGAAGGTATTAGCACCCCTTTCCATCCGTAGTTATCTACGGGCTCTTAATTGCTTCTAACTCATCTTTTAAAAAAATTGCTTTCTGTGTGTTTGACAAAAATGTTTTGAAAAGCCATTTCGCTTTGACTTTGTAATGATTCATGTAGGAATGTATACAAAGTGTTCGGAAATGTTTCGTTTTTGAAAAGTGTTTGAACTTTGACAAAAGTGTGAGGTGTGAAAAGTATTTGATAGAGCAAGCAACTAAAAGTCTTATTACCTACTCAGAATGGTCATTTTCGTGTTGTTTTACGTTCCTTTAGAATAGTGTTATCTGTACCATTAGTTGGTAGGTAACCTTATTCCTTGGATGTAAGAGGGACATTCGAAGGTACATAGGATGGTCATAGAAGGCAACTTGTAGGAAGTATCCTAGCACATTCGAAGGGGCAATCATCACTTTTCGTAGGCAACAATCGAGGGACGAGATCATGTTTTCGTAGGCCATGTCGAGGGACTCATGATCTTTGATTCGAAGGGACTATGATGATATGTTTATAGGCAACGGTGCTAGGATACCTCTACGTTCGAGGGACTTGACCATTTAATCCAAAGGCAACGAGAGAGAATTACCCTAAGGGATGCATGTGTGAAAAGAGTGTGTTAAATTCAGATATATTATCTTGGAATTAGAAGTGATCTACGTCCGTTTTTATCTTGCCATACACGCCTAATTACTAGCAGTTTATAGGGTGCGGAAAGTAAAGTGCGAAAAATAAATGTCCTACGCTATTACATGGCTTTGGGGCAGTTACATAATAGGTGCGGAAAGTAAAATTCTACTTAAACTATTACATCCCATGAGCAGTTACATAATATTAGAAAAGAATGCGAGAAAATAAATCCTAATTATTACAACCTGTAAGCAGATACATAATAATCGGAAAAGATAAGAAATTCGCATTAGAGAAAATATGTTAGTAAAAAAGATTTTTGAATGAAGAAAAATGTTTTTGGGTTAGCAATGATAATTAGATGATAGAGAAATTTTTTGGGAATTTTCTGGATCGTTTTTTATAAGGAAAAGCAATTAAAAGTGAATTTAATGGTTAATTAACAATTAATTAAAATATGCATGCAAAAATATTAATTTTAATGTCAAAAATTATATAAGTATTTTTCTAATTAAAATGCAAAAGGAAAATATTTTTGGTGATTTTTTAAATGCATGAGAAAATTATTTGAAGATAAATTAAATTGAATAGAAAAATAGAAAAAAGAAGTTAGTTTTGGAGAAGTGATAAAAAGGAAATGCTGGAAGCCAGGATCGAACCCAGGACCTCCTGGATAAACCAACAAGCGAGTTGCCATCTGAGCTAGGATGCTTAGTTGTTTTAAACCTGCAACCAATGGATTATAACTGGTAACGTGTCATATTTTGGTAATTTTCAAACACAGTCAAACGTTGGACCCAGTTTATAACGTGAGAACCAATCGGATCGCGCCATAGCGCCACGCCAGCCTCGCCTAAGTTCAGACAAGTCAACGACGCCGGAGCTAGGGCTCCGGTCGTCTTCTCCGGCGGCCTTGATTCTTGAAACCTGCAAAACAACCAAAATAAAAAGCAAAGAGGTACCCTACCCCCCTAATTCGACCATGGCGAACACGATGGTAGTGTTCTTTTGTCCTGAAACGGCCTGGAAAGTGAGTTTTGAAACAAACAGACCTAGAAGCCCTAACAATGGCAGTTCGTGATTTCTGCGTTAGAAAATAATTTTACTAAAGGAAAAGTGGACACAACCTTATTTAGAAAAACATTTAAAAATGATCTTCTGATCTGTCAAATTTACGTAGATGATATTATTTTTGGAACTTCTAATGTCTCTCTTGGAAGGGAATTTGCAAAGTCTATGCAGGCAGAATTTGAGATGAGTATGATGGGAGAACTAAAATTCTTTCTGGGAATTCAAATCAATCAATGTTCAGAAGGTACTTACATACATCAAACTAAGTATGTTAAAGATCTTCTGAAGAAATTCCAATTATCAGAAAGTAAGGAAGAAAAGACCCCAATGCATCCTACATGCATTTTGGGAAAAGATGAGGTAAGTAAGAAAGTAGATCAGAAACTCTACAGAGGTATGATTGGATCTCTTCTTTATGTAACTGCATCTAGGCCAGATATTCTATTTAGCATTTGCTTATGTGTAAGATTCCAATAAGATCCCAGAGAATCTCACTTAACTGTTGTTAAGAGAATTCTAAGGTATCTGAAAGGTACTACTAATGCTGGAATATGTTACAGAAAATCCTAAGACTTTAATTAGTAGGTTATTGTGATGCTGACATTGCTGGAGGTAGAGTAGAACAAAAAATCACCTCTGGAAGTTGTCAATTTCTTGGTGAAAATCTGATCTCATGGTACAACAAGAAGCAAGCCACAATTGGTGAAAATCTTTATTTACCATATATATACCATCCTTTCTAATTTTCAACAAATTTTCATTAAATAATAACATACTAAAATAACTTTTTTCTTAAAAATCTATAAATATTATCTTTAAATTATTGCATAACAATGTCCAAATTTTTTGAATCAAACTTTTACTTGTAAGAACTCAGTTTCCAACAAATTGACTGCATTGTCTGTTCATTTCCAATGTTACTATACTTCAAGTAGAAAGAAAAAAATCCTCGAAATCCTCCTAGATCCACCAAATCCAGCAAGGTGAAAAAAAACAGCATATCCAGAAGTTCTCCACACATAACTTCTGCAACTCTCATATCTAGAAGTTCTCCTCACAGAACTTCTGGAACTCTCATATTCAGAAGTTCTCCTCACAGAACTTCTGGAACTCTCATATCCAGAAGTTCTCCTCACAGAACTTTTAGAACACTCATATCCAGAAGTTCTCCCAGAAGTTCTCCTCAGAGAACTTCTGGAACTCTCATACCCAGAAGTTCTCCTCACAGAACTTCTGGAACTCTCATATCCAGAAGTTCTCCTCACAGAACTTCTGGAACAATGTAGCCGTTCTCAGAATATGTTCATAAGCCTATATACATTTGAAATAAAATAAATATGTATCCTTTTAAATCTTTTCAACAAATCTTCATAAAATAATAATAAAATATTATTTTAAGTTATATGTAAATTTATTATATTATCTAAATTTATGTTATATATCATTGCATCTACAATAATAAATTATATAATAAAATATATAATAAATTAATACAATATTCTTTATACAAATAAACGTACACGTTTTAACTTAATACACATAAGATGTAAAAATAAAAATAAAATACAATCAAATATTTATAGAGAATACCCACATTTAAAATACAATCTTTATTTACCATTTATACCATCCTTTCTAATTTTCAACAAATTTTCATTAAATAATAACATACTAAAATAACTTTTTTCTTAAAAATCTCTAAATATAATCTTTAAATTATTGAATAACAATGTCCAAATTTTCTAAATCAAACTTTTACTTGTAAGAACTAAGTTTCCAACAAATTGACTGCATTGTCTGTTCATTTCCAATGTTACTATACTTCAAGTAGAAAGAAGAAGAATCCTCGAAATCCTCCTAGATCCACCAAATCCAGCAAGGTGCAAAAAAACAACATATCCAGAATTTCTCCACACAAAACTTCTGGAACTCTAATATCCAGAAGTTCTCCTCACTGAACTTCTGGAACTCTGTAGCAAAAAATAGCATTTCCAGAAGTTCTCCTCATAGAATTTCTGGAACTCTCATATCGAGAAGTTCTCCTCACAGAACTTCTAGAACTATGTAGCCGTTCTCATAATATGTTCATAAGCCTATATACATTTGATATAAAATAAATTTGTATCCTTTTAAATCTTTTCAACAAATCTTCATAAAATAATAATAGAATATTATTTTAAGTTATATGTAAATTTATTATATTATATATATTTACTTTATATATCATTGCATCTGCAATAATAAATTATATCATAAAATATATAATAAATCAATATAATATTGTTTATACAAATAAACGTACACATTTTAACTTTATACACATAAGATGTAAATATAAAAATAAAATACAATCAAATATTTATAGGGAATACACACAATTAAAACACAATCTTTATTTACCATATATATACCATCCTTTCTAATTTTCAACAAATTTTCATTAAATAATAACATACTAAAATAATTTTTTTCTTAAAAATCTCTAAATATAATATTTAAATTATTGCATAACAATGTCAAAATTTTCTGAATCAAACTTTTACTTGCAAGAACTCAGTTTCCAACAAATTGACTGCATTGTCTGTTCATTTCCAATGTTACTATACTTCAAGTAGAAAGAAGAAGAATCCTCGAAATCCTCCTAGATCCACCAAATCCAGCAAGGTGCAAAAAAACAGCATATCCAGAAGTTCTCCACACAGAACTTCTGGAACTCTAATATCCAGAAGTACTGCTCAGAGAACTTCTGGAACTCTCATATCCAAAAGTTCTCCTCACAGAACTTCTGGATCTCTGATATCCAGAAGTTTTGCTCAGAGAACTTCTGGAACTCTCATATCCAGAAGTTCTCCTCACAGAACTTCTGGATCTCTCATATCCAGAAGTTCTCCTCAAAGAAATTCTGGAACTCTCATATCCAGAAGTTCTCCCAGAAGTTCTCCTCACAGAACTACTAGAACTCTCATATCCAAAAGTTCTCCTCACAGAACTACTGGAACTCTCATCTCCAAAAGTTCTCCTCACAGAACTTCTGGAACTATCTTGCCGTTCTCAAAATATGTTCATAAGTCTATATACATTTGATATAAAATAAATATGTATCCTTTTGAATCTTTTCAACAAATCTTCATAAAATAATAATATAATATTATTTTAAGTTATATGTCAATTTATTATATTATATAAATTTATTTTATATATCATTGCATCTACAATAATAAATTATATAATAAAATATATAATAAAATATATAATAAATTAATACAATACTCTTTATACAAATAAACGTACACGTTTTAACTTAATACACATAAGATGTAAATGTAAAAATAAAATATAATCAAATATTTATAGAGAATACCCACAATTAAAATACAATCTTTATTTACCATATATATACCATCCTTTCTAATTTTCAACAAATTTTCATTAAATAATAACATACTAAAATAATTTTTTTCTTAAAAATCTCTAAATATAATATTTAAATTATTGCATAACAATGTCAAAATTTTCTGAATCAAACTTTTACTTGCAAGAACTCAGTTTCCAACAAATTGACTGCATTGTCTGTTCATTTCGAATGTTACTATACTTCAAGTAGAAAGAAGAAGAATCCTCAAAATCCACCTAGATCCACCAAATCCAGCAAGGTGCAAAAAAATAGCATATCCAGAACTTCTCCACACAGAACTTCTGGAACTCTCATATCCAGATGTTCTCCTCACAGAACTTCTGGATCTCTCATATCCAGAAGTTCTCCTCACAGAACTTCTAGAACTCTCATATACAGAAGTTCTCCCAGAAGATCTCCTCACAAAACTTCTGGAACTCTCATATCCAGAAGTTCTCCTCACAGAACTTCCTGAACTCTCATATCCAAAAGTTCTCCTCACAAAACTTCTGGAACTCTCATATCCAGAAGTTCTCCTCACAGAACTTCTGGAACTACCTAGCCGTTCTCAGAATATGTTCATAAGCCTATATACATTTGATATAAAATAAGTATATAACCTTTTAAATCTTTTCAACAAATCTTAATAAAATAATAATATAATATTATTTTAAGTTATATGTAAATTTATGATATTATATAAATTTATTTTATATATCATTGCATCTACAATAATAAATTATATAATAAAATATATAATAAATTAATACAATATTTTTTATACAAATAAACTTACACGTTTTAACTTAATACACATAAGATGTAAATATAAAAATAAAATATAATCAAATATTTATAGAGAATACCCACAATTAAAATACAATCTTTATTTACCATATATATACCATCCTTTCTAATTTTTAACAAATTTTCATTAAATAATAACATACTAAAATAATTTTTTTCTTCAAAATCTCTAAATATAATCTTTAATTATTGCATAACAATGTCCAAATTTTCTGTATCAAACTTTTACTTGTAAGAACTTAGTTCCCAACAAATTGACTGCATTGTATGTTCATTTCCAATGTTACTATACTTCAAGTAGAAAGAAGAATCCTCGATATCCTCCTAGATCCACCAAATCCAACAAGGTGCAAAATAAATAGCATATCCAGAAGTTCTCCACACAGAACTTCTGGAACTCTCATATCCAGAAGTTCTCCTCACAGAATTTCTGGAACTATGTAGTCGTTCTCAGAATATGACCATAAGCCTCTATACATTTGAAATAAAATAAATATATATCCTTTTAAATCTTTTCAACAAATCTTCATAAAATAATAATAGAATATAATTTTAAGTTATATGTAAATTTATTATATTATATATATTTATGTTATATATCATTGCATCTACAATAATAAATTATGTAATAAAATATGTAATAAAATATATAATAAATTAATATAATATTCTTTATACAAATAAAAGTACATATTTTAACTTAATACACATAAGATGTAAATATAAAAATAAAATACAATCAAATATTTATAGAGAATAAACACAATTAAAATACAATCTTTATTTATCATATATATACCATCCTTTCTAATTTTCAACAAATTTTCATTAAATAATAACATACTAAAATAACTTTTTTCTTAAAAATCTCTAAATATAATATTTAAATTATTGCATAACAATGTCAAAATTTTCTGAATCAAACTTTTACTTGCAAGAACTCAGTTTCCAACAAATTGACTGCATTGTCTGTTCATTTCCAATGTTACTATACTTCAAGTAGAAAGAAGAAGAATCCTCGAAATCCTCCTAGATCCACCAAATCCCGCAAGGTGCAAAAAAACAGCATATCTAGAAGTTCCCCACACATAACTTCTGGAACTCTCATATCTAGAATTTCTCCTCAAAGAACTTTTGGAACTCTCATATCCAGAAGTTCTCCTCACAGAACTTCTGCAACTCTCATGTCCAAAAGTTCTCCCAGAAGTTCTCCTCACAGAACTTCTGAAACTCTCATATCCAAAAGTTCTCCTCACAGAACTTCTGAAACTCTCATATCCAAAAGTTCTCCTCACAGAACTTTTGGAACTATCTAGCCGTTCTCATATTATGTTCATAAGCCTATATACATTTGATATAAAATAAATTTGTATCCTTTTAAATCTTTTCAACAAATCTTCATAAAATAATAATAGAATATTATTTTAAGTTATATGTAAATTTATTATATTATATATATTTACTTTATATATCATTGCATCTGCAATAATAAATTATATCATAAAATATATAATAAATCAATATAATATTGTTTATACAAATAAACGTACACGTTTTAACTTTATACACATAAGATGTAAATATAAAAATAAAATACAATCAAATATTTATAGGGAATACACACAATTAAAACACAATCTTTATTTACCATATATATACCATCCTTTCTAATTTTCAACAAATTTTCATTAAATAATCACATACTAAAATAACTTTATTCTTAAACATCTCTAAATATAATATTTAAACTATTGCATAACAATGTCAAAATTTTCTGAATCAAACTTTTACTTGCAAGAACTTAGTTTCCAACAAATTGACTGCATTGTCTGTTCATTTCCAATGTTACTATACTTCAAGTAGAAAGAAGAAGAATCCTCGAAATCCTCCTAGATCCACCAAATCCAGCAAGGTGCAAAAAAACAGCATATCCAGAAGTTCTCCACACAGAATTTCTGGAACTCTCATATCTAGAACTTCTCCTCACATAACTTCTAGAACTCTCATATCCAGAAGTTTTCCTCAAAGAACTTCTAGAACTCTCATATCCAGAAGTTCTACTCACAGAACTTCTAGAACACTCATGTCCAAAAGTTCTCCCAGAAGTTCTCCTCACAGAACTTCTGGAACTCCCATATCCAGAAGTTCTCCTCATAGAACTTCTGGAACTATCTAGCCGTTCTCAGAATATGTTCATAAGCCTATATACATTTGATATAATATAAATATGTATCCTTTTAAATCTTTTCAACAAATTTTAATAAAATAATAATATAATATTATTTTAAGTTATATGTAAATTTATTATATTATATAAATTTATTTTATATATCATTGCATCTACAATAATAAATTATATAATAAATTAATACAATATTCTTTATACAAATAAACGTACACGTTTTAACTTAATACACATAAGATGTAAATATAAAAATAAAATATAATCAAATATTTATAGAGAATACCCACAATTAAAATACAATCTTTATTTACCATATATATACCATCCTTTCTAATTTTCAACAAATTTTCATTAAATAATAACATACTAAAATAATTTTTTTCTTAAAAATCTCTAAATATTATCTTTAAATTATGGCATAACAATGTCCAAATTTTCTGAATCAAACTTTTACTTGTAACAACTCAGTTTCCAACAAATTTACTACATTGTCTGTTCATTTCCAATGTTACTATACTTCTAGTAGAAAGAAGAAGAATCCTCGAAATCCTCCTAGATCCACCAAATCCAGCAAGGTGCAAAAAAACAGCATATCCAGAAGTTCTCCACACAGAACTTCTGGAACTCTCATATCTAGAAGTTCTCCTCAAAGAACTTCTGGAACTCTCAGAAGTTCTCCTCACAGAACTTCTTCAACTCTCATATCCAGAAGTTCTCCTCACAGAACTTCTGGAAATCTCATGTCCAGAAGTTCTCCTCACAGAACTTCTAGAACTCTCATATCCAGAAGTTCTCCTCACAGAACTTCTGGAACTCTCATATCCAGCTCACAGAACTTCTGGAACTATGTAGCCGTTCTCAGAATATGTTCATAAGTTTATATACATTTGATATAAAATAAATATGTATCATTTTAAATCTTTTCCACAAATCTTCATAAAATAATAATATAATATTATTTTAAGTTATATGTAAATTTATTATATTATATAAATTTATTTTATATATCATTGCATCTACAATAATAAATTATATAATAAAATATATAATAAAATAATACAATATTCTTTATACAAATAAACGTACACGTTTTAACTTAATACACATAAGATGTAAATATAAAAATAAAATATAATCAAATATTTATAGAGAATACCCACAATTAAAATACATTCTTTATTTACCATATTTATATACCATCCGTTCTTATTTTCAACAAATTTTCATTAAATAATAACATACTAAAATAACTTTTTTCTTAAAAATCTCTAAATATAATATTTAAATTATTGCATAACAATGTCAAAATTTTCTGAATCAAACTTTTACTTGCAAGAACTCAGTTTCCAACAAATTGACTGCATTGTCTGTTCATTTCCAATGTTACTATACTTCAAGTAGAAAGAAAAAGAATCCTCGAAATCCTCCAAGATCCACCAACTCCCGCAAGGTGCAAAAAAATAGCATATCTAGAAGTTCTCCACACATAACTTCTGGAACTCTCATATCTAGAATTTCTCCTCAAAGAACTTTTGGAACTCTCATATCCAGAAGTTCTCCTCACAGAACTTCTGGAACTCTCATGTCCAAAAGTTCTCCGAGAAGTTCGCCTCACAGAACTTCTGAAACTCTCATATCCAAAAGTTCTCCTCACAGAACTTTTGGAACTATCTAGCCGTTCTCATAATATGTTCATAAGCCTATATATATTTGATATAAAATAAATTTGTATCCTTTTAAATCTTTTCAACAAATCTTCATAAAATAATAAGAGAATATTATTTTAAGTTATATGTAAATTTATTATATTATATATATTTACTTTATATATCATTGCATCTGCAATAATAAATTATATAATAAAATATATAATAAATCAATATAATATTGTTTATACAAATAAACGTACACATTTTAACTTTATACACATAAGATGTAAATATAAAAATAAAATACAATCAAATATTTATAGGGAATACACACAATTAAAACACAATCTTTATTTACCATATATATACCATCCTTTCTAATTTTCAACAAATTTTCATTAAATAATAACATACTAAAATAATTTTTTTCTTAAAAATCTCTAAATATTATCTTTAAATTATGGCATAACAATGTCCAAATTTTCTGAATCAAACTTTTACTTGTAAGAACTCAGTTTCCAACAAATTTACTACATTGTCTGTTCATTTCCAATGTTACTATACTTCAAGTAGAAAGAAGAAGAATCGAAATCCTCCTAGATCCGCCAAATCCAAAGAAGGTGCAAAAAAGATATCCGAAGTTCTCCACGTAACTTCGAACTCTCATATCTAGAAGTTCTCCTCAAAGAACTTCTGGAACTCTCAGAAGTTCTCCTCACAGAACTTGAACTCTCATATCCAGAAGTTCTCCTCACAGAACTTCTGGAAATCTCATGTCCAGAAGTTCTCCTCACAGAACTTCTAGAACTCTCATATCCAGAAGTTCTCCTCACAGAACTTCTGGAACTCTCATATCCAGCTCACAGAACTTCTGGAACTATGTAGCCGTTCTCAGAATATGTTCATAAGTCTATATACATTTGATATAAAATAAATATGTATCATTTTAAATCTTTTCCACAAATCTTCATAAAATAATAATATAATATTATTTTAAGTTATATGTAAATTTATTATATTATATAAATTTATTTTATATATCATTGCATCTACAATAATAAATTATATAATAAAATATATAATAAATTAATACAATATTCTTTATACAAATAAACGTACACGTTTTAACTTAATACACATAAGATGTAAATATAAAAATAAAATATAATCAAATATTTATAGAGAATACCCACAATTAAAATACATTCTTTATTTACCATATATATATACCATCCTTTCTTATTTTCAACAAATTTTCATTAAATAATAACATACTAAAATAACTTTTTTCTTAAAAATCTCTAAATATAATATTTAAATTATTGCATAACAATGTCAAAATTTTCTGAATCAAACTTTTACTTGCAAGAACTCAGTTTCCAACAAATTGACTGCATTGTCTGTTCATTTCCAATGTTACTATACTTCAAGTAGAAAGAAAAAGAATCCTCGAAATCCTCCTAGATCCACCAAATCCCGCAAGGTGCAAAAAAATAGCATATCTAGAAGTTCTCCACACATAACTTCTGGAACTCTCATATCTAGAATTTCTCCTCAAAGAACTTTTGGAACTCTCATATCCAGAAGTTCTCCTCAAAGAACTTTTGGAACTCTCATATCCAGAAGTTCTCCTCACAGAACTTCTGGAACTCTCATGTCCAAAAGTTCTCCCAGAAGTTCTCCCCACAGAACTTCTGAAACTCTCATATCCAAAAGTTCTCCTCACAGAACTTTTGGAACCATCTAGCCGTTCTCATAATATGTTCATAAGCCTATATACATTTGATATAAAATAAATTTGTATCCTTTTAAATCTTTTCAACAAATCTTCATAAAATAATAATAGAATATTATTTTAAGTTATATGTAAATTTATTATATTATATATATTTACTTTATATATCATTGCATCTGCAATAATAAATTATATCATAAAATATATAATAAATCAATATAATATTGTTTATACAAATAAACGTACACATTTTAACTTTATACACATAAGATGTAAATATAAAAATAAAATACAATCAAATATTTATAGAGAATACACACAATTAAAACACAATCTTTATTTACCATATATATACCATCCTTTCTAATTTTCAACAAATTTTCATTAAATAATAACATACTAAAATAACTTTATTCTTAAACATCTCTAAATATAATATTTAAATTATTGCATAACAATGTCAAAATTTTCTGAATCAAACTTTTACTTGCAAGAACTCAGTTTCCAACAAATTGACTGCATTGTCTGTTCATTTCCAATGTTACTATACTTCAAGTAGAAAGAAGAAGAATCCTCGAAATCCTCCTAGATCCACCAAATCCAGCAAGGTGCGAAAAAACAGCATATCCAGAAGTTCTCCATACAGAATTTCTGGAACTCTCATATCTAGAACTTCTCCTCACATAACTTCTAGAACTCTCATATCCAGAAGTTTTCCTCAAAGAACTTTTAGAACTCTCATATCCAGAAGTTCTCCTCACAGAACTTCTAGAACTCTCATGTCCAAAAGTTCTCCCAGAAGTTCTCCTCACAGAACTTCTGGAACTCTCATATCCAGAAGTTCTCCTCACAGAACTTCTGGAACAATGTAGCCTATAATATGTTCATTTTATCATTTAAAATTTGTAATAAAATAATAATATAATATAAAGTTATATAAATTTATTATATTATATAAATTTATTTTATATATCATTGCATCTACAATAATAAATTATATAATAAATTAATACAATATTCTTTATACAAATAAACGTACACGTTTTAACTTAATACACATAAGATGTAAATATAAAAATAAAATATAATCAAATATTTATAGAGAATACCCACAATTAAAATACAATCTTTATTTACCATACATATACCATCCTTTCTAATTTTCAACAAATTTTCATTAAATAATAACATACTAAAATAATTTTTTTCTTAAAAATCTCTAAATATTATCTTTAAATTATGGCATAACAATGTCCAAATTTTCTGAATCAAACTTTTACTTGTAAGAACTCAGTTTCCAACAAATTTACTACATTGTCTGTTCATTTCCAATGTTACTATACTTCAAGTAGAAAGAAGAAGAATCCTCGAAATCCTCCTAGATCCACCAAATCCAGCAAGGTGCAAAAAAACAGCATATCTAGAAGTTCTCCACACAGAACTTCTGGAACTCTCATATCTAGAAGTTCTCCTCAAAGAACTTCTGGAACTCTCAGAAGTTCTCCTCACAGAACTTCTTGAACTCTCATATCCGTGTTCTCCTCACAGAACTTCTGGAAATCTCATGTCCAGAAGTTCTCCTCACAGAACTTCTAGAACTCTCATATCCAGAAGTTCTCCTCACAGAACTTCTGGAACTCTCATATCCAGCTCACAGAACTTCTGGAACTATGTAGCCGTTCTCAGAATATGTTCATAAGTCTATATACATTTGATATAAAATAAATATGTATCATTTTAAATCTTTTCCACAAATCTTCATAAAATAATACTATAATATTATTTTAAGTTATATGTAAATTTATTATATTATATAAATTTATTTTATATATCATTGCATCTACAATAATAAATTATATAATAAATTAATACAATATTCTTTATACAAATAAACGTACACGTTTTAACTTAATACACATAAGATGTAAATATAAAAATAATATATAATCAAATATTTATAGAGAATACCCACAATTAAAATACATTCTTTATTTACCATATATATATACCATCCTTTCTTATTTTCAACAAATTTTCATTAAATAATAACATACTAAAATAACTTTTTTCTTAAAAATCTGAAAATATAATCTTTAAATGATTGCATAACAATGTCCAAATTTTCTTAATCAAACTTTTACTTGTAAGAACTCAGTTTCCAACAAATTGACTGCATTGTCTATTTATTTCCAATGTTACTATACTTCAAGTAAAAAAGAAGAAGAATCCTCGAAATCCTCCTAGATCCACCAAATCCAGCAAGGTGCAAAAGAATAGCATGTCCAAAGGTTCTCCATACAGAACTTCTGGAACTCTCATATCCAGAAGTTCTCCATACAGAACTTCTGGAACTCTCATATCCAGAAGTTCTCCTCATAGATCTTATGGAACTCTCATATCCAGAAGTTCTCCTTAAATAACTTCTGGAACTCTCATGTCCAGAAATTCTCCTCACAGAACTTTTGGAACTCTCATATCTAGAAGTTCTCCTCACAGGACTTCGGAACTCATATCCGTGTTCTCCGTAACTTCCAAACTCTATAGCAAAAAATAGTATATTCAGAAGTTCTCCTCACAGAATATGTACATAAGCCTATATACATTTGAAATAAAATAAATATGTATCCTTTTAAATTTTTTCAACAAATCTTCATAAAAGAATAATAGAATATTATTTTAAGTATATGTAAATTTATTATATTATATAAATTTATTTTATATATCATTGCATCTACAATAATAAATTATATAATAAAATATATAATAAATTAATACAATATTCTTTATACAGCTAAACGTTCACATTTTAACTTAATACACGTAAGATGTATATATAAAAATAAAATACAAGCAAATATTTATAGAGAATACACACAACTAAAATACAATATTTATCATTTATATACCAAAAGAAACAAAATCAAATCAAACATCACAAAAGAAACATTATAAAATAAAATGAATATTTCACAATTATTGCACAAAATCTTTCCAAAAGAAATACTACCAATTCCTAAATTTGTACAGAATCAAATCAAATATGTATTATATTACACATACTCACTGCAAATAAAATTGATTTTAATTAGAATAGAATTAATGAGAATATAACATACAATTATAATGGTCTGAATAATTATTAAAACTCTTTGATTATGGAACGGTATCTCTTTTGGATTTTCTTCAGAAATTTTACTTCCACCAGAAGTTTCCCCTTTGTTAACTTCTGGACCTTGTCCAAAACCATAGTTCCTGGACTTCATTCAGAATCATGACTACGACAAGAGACTGGACTTCCTTTAGAAGCTCCTCCTTCAGAAGATCCACCAACTTCTGACTCTTCTTCAGATGTTTCAACATCTGACTCTTGTTCAGAAGTTTCAACTTCTGACTCTTCAATGCTTGACAAATATAAAGTATGATATTGAATATTATTACCAAATACTAAATATTACAATTTTAATAGTTTATAATATTTGAATATGTGAACAAATAAATTATTTTGAATTTAAAATAATTTAGTAATAAGTTTATGACATCACAAAAGAAACATTATAAGTGTGGGCAATGTGCATAGCTGACAAAAGTATTATCTAACTCAGACTTTTCAAAAGTTTCAACTTCTGGAGTACAATTAGAATATCAGCGTAGGCAATGTGAATAGCTGACAAAATACAATTAGAATATATATACAAAATATGGCAAAACAAAATAAAAATACAAACTAATCTGAAACACTTGAAACATATTCAATCACAGTAACAAAAATAGAGTTTTAATCATAGTAACAAAATATGGAAATCAATGGAATCTAAAATAGTACAAACTTAAAATATATTTGCAAAGATGCTACTACTAAATAATTTACATTTCTACATTTATGTTCAGATGCAGGGGACAATTCTTCCATCAAAGGAGCTCTTGGAAGTTGCAAATCTTGAGTAAAACTTGAACCTTTAGGAAGCTGAACACTCAAGCTTGTAGTATTATCTATACCTACTACATCAAAGTTAAATTTTGCCCACACAACATCTTGAGGCCTGCACATCCTTATTAAACATATCGGAACAATGGAGTTTTAAGAACAATGGAGTTTCCAAAAAAATGGTAAAATATATCAGAACAAAACGAAGAGAAAGTAAGAAAGCAATATTGATATTGTTGGAAAAAGCTTGCAAAAATGATGGTTGAGTCCATCTGTATTTATAATGGTTCCAAAGTTTGAGAAAGAAAACGAAAAGTTGTATGAGAAGAAAGAGTAAAGGAAGACGGTTGAGAATCCATAGGGTGGCTATTTTTTCCCTTCCCGTTACCTTGGTCGTTGCTGCAACTAATTACTCCACTAATTTAAATTTTTGCTCTATTAAATAGGTTTAAGTAATTTAAATTTTTGCTCTATTAAATAGGTTTAAGTAATAGGTATAATTTTGTGATATAAAAAAATAAACAATTGTAACATAAAACGTGGGAGTGACACATCATGGGGCAAGTCTGTTTCTGTAAGGAAGAAGTAGGAAGGGTTAGCTGTTTTACGAATCTTTTCAACAATGGGTTTGGCAGGTGTTATTAACCGCACTATTCTTCGTCACAAGAGCACTAGCGTGCATTTATTGACAATCAATAATTGACGTGAAAACAGTAATCAAAAATGTGAATCCACAATTAATTTTTATGGGCGACATCAAACACAGATACCTGGAAGATACTGTGTTTGATGTCGCCCATAAAAATTAATTGAAGATTCACATTTTTTATTACTGTTTTGACGTCAATCAATGATTGCTTATGGTGAACAGTTCCCAATAAATACACGGTAGTGCGCTCTTGTGACGAAGAATCCTTCCAGTGCGGTTAATAACACCTGCCAAATTCACCTGCCAAATTCATTGCTGAAAAGATTGGTAAAGCAGTTAATTGCTAACCCGTCTAATTGCTAACCCGTCTAGTTGCTAACCCGTCTAGTTGCTAACCCGTCTTTAAGGAAATGGACTTCCCCTTTTAGTTGTTAACCCGTCTACTGGACTTCTTCCTTAGAGAGAGGACTGGACTTAAAGGGCGGTTTTTCTTTTCTTATTTCTATTTCTAAACGGGACCAGACCAAGATAGATGTTGATCCGTTTTTCTTTTCTTATTTCTAAACTGGACCAAGATAGATGTTGATCCGTTTTTCTTTTCTTATTTCTAAACTGGACCAAGATAGATGTTGATCCGTTTTTCTTTTCTTATTTCTAAACTGGACCAAGATAGATGTTGATCCGTTTTTCTTTTCTTATTTCTAATCTTAACTGGACCAAGATGGCCTATACACCAATTGACCGACACCATTCCTGAAGAAAAGAATAACATAGATAAATGAATTTGAACCAAGAAATAAACACAAACATTAAACCCGAACTTGAACATTAAACCGATTCGGGCAGCTTAACAATTCCAATTCAAACAGGTGTTGAAACAAAAAGAGAACAAATTAATATCATAACCAAAGTCGGTGTTGAAACAAAAAGAGAACAAATTAATATCATAACCAAAGTCGGTGTTGAAACAAAAGGAGAACAAATTAATATCATAACCAAAGTCATCACATCTCTCATAACATTCGCGAAAACAGCAACAGCAACAAGCAGAACATAATTCTATCATCAAATTAGTACAGATAGCATATACAATTATTTTCAAACATCAAAACACAAACCAGACTTGAATCCGCGTATAATCACAAATACAAAACAAAAATTACTACCTAAAGCGATAACAAGTGATTTACCGGATCGACTTTGAAAGACAGAGGGAGTATGAATCAGCGATCTGGAACAAATGTCAGAACAGGGAAGTATCGTGTGGATCTGATGATGTTGATCGATGATAGGTGATAACACAGAGAATGAGTCTTCCGTGTTGTTGTTGTAGAAGGACTGCGCGAGATGACCGTATGAAGGTTGTTGATTCCGATGGCTATTACGGCGAGGTGACTGAGGTTTTGCGAAGGTTGCTGGTCGGAGGAGTATGGAGAGAGATGAGTGAACTGAGAGACGGAGAGAGAGGCGGTGAGAAGGTTATTGTGAGGATAAGAGTGGTGGTTGTTTGAGCGGAAGGTTGAAGAAGAAGGATGTTTTTTTCGGATGGGACGAAATAGGTTATGAGGAAGATTAAGGGTGGAGAGCGCGGATGAAGAAGATGATAGGCGGTTGTGTTAAGGAGGCTGATGAAGAAGAAGGGACGAAGGCGTGATGGTTGAGATAATGAGAATATGATGAACGATGGGTCGGAGGATGAACAAAGACGGTGGTGGAAGTGAGTCTGATGAAAGGATTTTCTTCTGCGTTTTGTTCTTTTTTTTATCTGATGCCTCTTTTCTTTTTATCTTGTTTCCTCCTCCGTTTTCATGATAGCCACACACCCTTCTTATAACAAACATCCAAAAACCTTATCTAAATTTTAGGTAAATGCCAATGACTAATAGACCCTTCTTGTAGATATTTTATGATATTATAATAAAAATCAAATATAAAATTAAACAAATTATTTTTCTGTAACATATTCTTTATTAAAAAAAACTACAACTAAAAATTCACTTAGTAAATGGAAACACACATTTTTTTATATTTTTTATCCAAATGTTAGTAAAATTTAAATATAAATTGCTTAAAGAGAAAAATATAAATCAAAATACCGCATAAACAATGCGCGAGAAATGCAATGACACGAACAAAAAAATAATTTGGATATGATCAATGCGAATGAGAAAACTCAAGGTAAAATTTGGGGTACAACAACTGCCCCTATTTAAATATCTTCAACCAGATGATATGAAGATGATTAGGCTTCATATAATCGCAGTAGGAGATAGTTAAATATTAAAGAACCTGAAATTTTACTATGAGATGTAATGGGTATGCCGTGAATGAAATGTATCAAAAATGTGGTGAATGCATGACTATCATTTTTTTATGCATTATTTTTTTTGAATGATGAATGGTACGAGACAAACTCTGTGAAAATTATTGGAAGACTTGAAACTAGAAATTTGTAGTAAATTGAATGATATGACGTAGAAAGACATGTTGTATAAACACAAGACATTCTGGATATCCATCAGGGTGACAGGAGTAACCAAAAATATCTACGAAGAGGGAGATAAACTTTGAAAAGGTAAGTGGCGACATCCAAGAATAGCATTGAATGAGGCGATAAACTCTCTGGAAATACATAAAAACATTTGAAGATACATCAGAGTCATCTAGAAATGGCACTGAATGGAAAATAAACCACGACATCCAATAACCTGCTTTGGACGAAGGGAAAGGGTCTCTGGAAAATACAATCAGATACATCTAGAAAAGCATTAGATGTGGAATGAGAACAAATCTGAAGATACGTCAGAGTCATCCAGGAATGGCACTGGATGGAAAGGAAACCACGACATCCAATAACCTGCTTTGGACGAAGGGAAAGGCTCTCTGGAAAAGACAATCAAATACATCTAGAAAAGCATTAGATGTGGAATGAGACTAAATCTAAAGCTACATCAGAGTCATTCAGAAATGAAACTGGACGAAAAAGATCACAATCGTCTAATAACCTGCTTTAGACGAATGGAAAGACATACGATATTCAATAACCTGATTTGGATGAAGAAAGGCCACAAAATATAATAACCTGCTTTAGATGAGGGGAAAAAGGAAACCACGACATCCAATAACCTTCTTTGGATGAAGGGTGAAACAAGGTATCCAGAAATAACACTGGTGAAGACAAAGAGACAGACTTCCAGGAATGGAACTGGAGTGAAAAGAGATAAACATCCAAAAATGGCACTGGACGGGGTGATAAACGCTACACTGGGGAATGTGACATCCAATTCCATTGAATAAAAGTGAGGAGTAACATAACAAAGAATAATATTGGACGAAAAGAGATACAGACTGACAGACATCTGTTTTGGTAGGTACCAAGTAAGTTGGGTTTGACCACAAGGTAAGATGTTGACTGCAACAAGACCTCGGAAAATGCAAATGAGGATAAAACACTCTTGGTATGAAATGATATTGAATTTTGTGATGCATGATATATGAATGATCTATGCATGTAGTATGTAATGCAGACATTTATGACAACAAAGCTTGACTCTTTTATGGAGGTAAGACTGAAACATTGATTCCTCAACACGGAGAACTCTGTCAACTTTGCTTGGAGAGAAAGATCTCTTGAAAAACACTTCTGCCACACTTGTAAGCCTGAAGATCCTTTAAGGAAATAGTGGAGAGCCGCCTGGGAATTGTCCCAGATTAGCTGATTGTTGAAGATAAACTGATCACTTCTTAAGTCGAACATTGATGGTGATAAACTAATCATGGCCTTAGTTCTTAAAATAACTAAGGGAAAACATTGCCCCAGTATAAGTCTTGAAAAAAATTTTGGCTAATCAATCCTGAAAATAACTTGCACCGACCAACAAATCTGGAACTGATTTGCAACAAGATCTGAAAGATACTTGCCCCTGATTAGGATCACTGACCAAATTTCTCAACAGTTTGGACTTCCTTGATGAGGAAAGCTTGTTTGTAAGCAAAAAAAATTATTCAAACATGGTAAATTTAATGCAAAGTTCATGCAAAAGTTTTGAAATCAAAATCATTTTGAGATGATGTATTTGGTGTATAAAAAATGAATCATTGGTTAAAACATAACGGTTTATAAATTTAAAGGTTAAAGAGAAAACAAAAGTATGGATATACCAAGATAATTGATTTGCAAAAGATTTTAGGAGTCATATTACACAACCTTGTTGTAGTATGCTTTCAAAAGACACCTGACTTCAATTAGGTCTTTTGAGGGTTGTAACGTGGTTTGGTTCACGGTTTAAGAAACAAAGCATAAAGGCTCAAAATTTATTTGTACCCAACCCAATCTTCGTGATGTTCTTCAGTCTTACGCTCAGTTAACTCAGATTGCACATTTAGGTTCCAATCGATTTTGGATTGTACACTGATAGTGGCGATGGCTCAGAAGCTGATAGATTCTTGAGATGTCAGTCACTTCTTCTTGCAACATTTGTTGTTTGAGAACTTTTGTCAACTCTTGTTTGAATTTGTCATCCCTAATTTTTGCCTGAACCATTCCGTTTAAGATTACCGTCAACAGGATGTCCCTGTTTGTTGCCTAAGTTGCCTTTTAGTTTTAACTTGGTGTCTTTTTCTTTTGATATATATTTCTTGGAAAGATAGTGATTGCTTGACTTTCATGATTACGGAGAACCATCATCGTCTCTTTATGACTTGGAGGACATCTTCGACACTTATTTGATGCGTGCGAAGGAAACTTGATTGAATACAACCTCTATTGAAAGGCGTCTTGAATGAATGCACAAACGAATTAACTGAGAACTACCCTACCCCAGGTTAAAATTGTGGGTTTTTTGTATAGAAAGAAACTCCAACTTCTAGGCTCAAAGGGGTAAACAAGGGATTAACTTCCTTATATCTCCAGTGTTTAGGAATTGAAACAATATCTATATATCATCAGCAAAGTTTTATTCGAAAGCATACCAACAACAATTATGGGTAACTTGTTTTCATCATCCTCCCTCCAATCTTTGCAAAAACAAGAGCTCGGTAAAGAAATTAAATAGGAAAATATATATATATATATATATATATATATATATATATATATATATATATATATATATATGAAAGCAACAAATGTAAATGATTTGAATCAAAACAGTGCAATGCTCATTTCATTAAAATTAACATGAAAGTACAAACGATATTTGAAAGCGACAATTTAACATAAATAAGGGAAAATGCAAACAGAAAAGAAACATGGCCTAGTGACTAATCAGCAACAAGGATGAGTTGTCCTGTCTAAAACACTGGCTTTAGGAGGTGACTTGAAATATTCTGATCCATTCTTCAGCCACTTTGTCCTGGAAACGGATTGTTGATAACATTTGGTGGAGAATCTCCAAAATTTATCTCCTATCCTCTGACTAGCTCTTGAACTCTAGCCTCTAGTGCATAGCAACGTTCCAAAACGCGACCAGCAGCTCCCTGATGGAACTCACGATGAAGATCAGACCTGAATCCGGCTAAGAGAGGATATGGAGGAGCCAGAGGCCTAGTTGTGATTAGACCTAGTTCAACCAACTGAGGGTACAATGTCGTGTAAGTTGTCAGGATAGGGTCAAACTGAGGCTTATTCCTTGCATTGCAATTTTGATTTTGTCCACCAGTCTGGCGTTGGGGAATCTGAATTGGTTGAGCTTTAACTGTAGGAGTGACAGCATCTACTTGTGGTTGGTCATAGTATTGAGGCCTACGGCGAGGTCCTCTTCTTTCAATTGAGACAACATTAGTTTCGACTTCTTTCTTTTTCTAGAAGTTTCTGAAAGATCTCTTGGCACCACTAGAGGATTCACCAGCAACAGACACTTTCCCTCTCTTGATCCCTTCTTCCAACCTTTGGCCAATAGCAACTAAGTAACACAACAACAACAAATCAAAAGTAAAATAGAAGCAAATAGAAGAAAAATTTGGGTGAGGCATTTTATCGAATACCTTGTGAATAAAGAAAAGCAAATTCCAGCAAAGAAAGTTATAGTCAATCCAATCAATGTGTTTTTCCCAAAAACCTGCAACAGAACTTTAAGAGTAAGATATGTGACCAAGGCATGATGTTTTTTGACGTATCATCCCATAATAGATTATAATCACATGCCTTAATAGCTCTTGTTTTCTCAAGCTCTATAAGAAAACCTGCACTTCCTGCTTTCAACTTTTCTGAAGAATTGCTTCCGCTTTCAACATCCTTTGATTTAACTATTATTATACACATTGAAAAGGTAGGAAAAATTAGCATATTGTTAAATTATGTAATCCTGTAAGTTGAACCTGGTTGAAGGTTCTTACCTATGTTTCCTTCTTTCAAGGAATCCCTGGCAAAAAAACAGAAGTTGGCAGCAATATAATCAAATTGCAATTATTAAAGGTAATAACTAGACAAAGTGTAAGAAAACAAGACATACAAGGGTGCATCTTTATGACTATTTGAAAAATCCTTGAGCTTAGCGGAATTATCAGCAGCATTTGATGAATGAACAGCAGATCCTAGACAAACTGCAACCAAAAAGCAACCAACTCCTGGGAAAAGAATCTCAGCCTTGTTGATTTTGTCATCCAAAAAGTAATTTAATGTTGTTCCTGTGACAAATGGAACAAAGTTAATACATCAGAATTCAACTTTATTGCTGTTTGTCTAGAGCATATTAAAAGATTATGACTTGATAAAATAAATTCCTTCTTATCTGGCTTAATGATAAAATTAGATTAAATAATAAAAAGAATTTCAATAGATTTCAGAAAATAACCAATAAAAGAATACATACCTCATTTAGTGAGACTTTGGGGCAAATACCAAATTCTTCTGGTGAAGTTGAAACTAACAACAGCAAGAAAAACCAATCAATTATCAATTAGGTAGAATGCAGCATCAGCTTCAAAATTTGGAAACAATTACCAATATGAAATCGATAGCAACATTATGTATTTGCATGCACAATTACAAAATTTCACCGAAGCAAATGGGATAATTGCATAGAAAAGAGCACGACTTCGAGAGAAATGGCATCAACTTAACAAGCAAGTAACTGTGGCAGTAGAGTGGGAGCAAGCAACGTACCTCTGGATGAGAAACAGTGAAAACAACTAAAAATGTGTGATATTTCCTATACAAAATTTTAAAGGTAACTAAGTGACATTTTTTAGGCTAAAAGTAAAACAGATACTGAAATAGAAAACATTTTCTCAAACTATAAGTGCTTAAAACAGTAAACTAGGGGAGAAAGTAATCAAGCACAAGTTACAGAGGAATTTGTTTTGTTTCTTATCTCAAACTAGTGACTTAAAGATGCTTCATCAAAATAATATGCAGAACCCTTGGGAACTAAGCACCCCGACAACACTCGATTTGAAATCAAAACATACCTGTTTTGCAAATATTTGTGACAGACACCAGTTAAATTATGCTCCTCCCCTTTTGCAAATCAAACAAATTCATGAAATGATACACATAAACTTGAGAACCTACATGGTGGTCATAAGCAAAGTTAAAAATTAGTAAATCCAACACAGATATTTAACATTCAAGCTTTAACGGGGTGTTACTTTTATATTTCTTATACATAATGACTCATAACCATCCATAACCCAACTGGTCGTTTAGCTTGACGAGTTATGATAGCCATGGTTATCAATCTAACACAGTGAGTCACAATAATACAAGGTGTAAGTGTATTAGCCCTTGGATTATGAAAGACATTTAATCTCAATCATCCGTGAAGTTCTATGTGTACGAAGGGTAGCATTAATTAATTTATTCACTCTCATTAATTAAATTTTATCTCAATTTGTTTTTTAATAATAACTTCTTTTTTTACATTAAATAATATAATTGTCATACCTTTTATTTTATAAAAAAATTAAGATTGAAATTAAAATTAAAAACTAATTTAAAAACACTATAAAGTATTGAATTAAATAAAAAAATAAGAATTAAAAATTTCAGTTAAAATGTTATAGATATATGTAATTATTATAAATATAAAATTATGTATTTAATAAAACAAAAAAAAATCTTACATTTTAAACTATCAATATATTTTTATTAAATTCGTAAAATTAATATATATTAAAGTTGTCTTTAAAATATAAAGATTGACTAGATATGAAATAGTATATGGGTTCAATTATTCACTGAACCACAAATGAAACCAATTCAAATAAAAGAATAATTATTTTTAAAAAATATTTAAATTTGTTAAATATTTTTGAGAAAAACATTTTATTTTAATATATATATATATATATATATATATATATATATATATATATATATATATATATATATATATATATATATATATAAATTACATATCTTTAATTTAGTCAGAAATTAAAATATTTAGAAAAAATATAATCTGCAGCAAAATCACGGTGGATGGGTACCAGACGCGTGTATGGTTGGTCAAACGTCAAACCAAACACAGTCTAAAACAACTAACGCTTTTATTAAATTCAATTTTGAAATCCAAATATACTTTTGTCCAAATCCAAATTCAAATTTGTATCCATATCCTTCAAAACGAGTCCTACATCGTTAATTTTCGGACTCAACTTGTCACCTCTTTTAAGAATCTTAACTTATCATATACTACACCATCGTTAATTAGAAAACATCATAAAAACAAGTTACAAATTATAAAAATAAAGATTAAAATATTATTTTTTTCTTTATTTTTATAATTTATAAAAAAATATTATTTATTTTGATGGTGTATTTTATTTAGTTTTAAATTTTTAATCTTACACACACAATAAGGATCACTTCTGCTGATGGGGAGACGATTTCTCTATCGAAGATGTCAAGGCAACCAGATGGGGAGACGATTTCCCAAAAGACTATGTTGATGTGAACACAATAAGGATCACTTCTGCAGATCCTGCGCCTAGAGTAACACCTCTCATTATTACCTCGCCCAGATCAATTCCATATTCCGCTGACAAAGTTATGCCTTGGAACTATGGAGCAGAAGTTTACTATCATGGTGTCAAGCAAGACCCTTTGACCATTGAAGACTTTGCAGTTGAAGCTACCAATCCTGACATCAGCAACCTTAACAGATCAAGCAAGGTAACCAGAACCGGAAGAGTATTTTCTCCAGAGATCTCTCCTCCAAAAGATACTACTACACCAGTTAGAATCCCTACTATCGAACCAGTTCTCGAAGCGATAGGGCAAGAACCAATAACTCATCCTGCTCAGACAGAAGTACCAAAGGAAGTTACTAAAGACACCTTCAAGCAAGAAATGGAGGAAATTCTGAAGATCATCAAGAAGAGTGACTACAATGTTGTGGAACAGTTGGGACAAACTCCGTCCAAGATATCCATGCTAGCTCTGCTATTGTGCTCTAAGGCTCATGTTAAAGCTTTAGTAAAGTTTCTGAAGAATGCTAACATACTGCAAGACACCACTGCTGATCAATTCGAAGGTTGTATTTCTAGCCTGACCGTCAACAATGGTCTAGGCTTCTCTGATGTTGATTTAACTCTTGCCGGAAGAAAGCACAACAAAGCCTTGCACATCTCCATTGAATGCAAGGGCACTACATTGTCTCACGTATTGGTGGATACTGGTTCTGCTCTGAATGTTCTGCCAAAGAGCGCTCTCGACCGACTTAATGCTGAAGAAGTGGTCATGAAGCCCAGTGACATAATCGTAAGAGCTTTCGATGGTTCTAAACGAACAGTACTTGGAGAGCTTGTCCTACCAGTTAAAGTTGGTTCCTAGACTTTTGACTCTGTTTTCTTCGTCATGGACATTCGCCCAGCTTACTCTTGCCTACTTGGATGCCCTTGGATACATGGGGTAGGCGCTGTCACCTCTACCCTGCATTAGAAGCTAAAGTACCTAGTGAAGGGGAAGATTATTATAGTATGCGGTGAGGAAGAATATATGGTAAGTCATTTGCAGTCATTCTGATACATTGAAATGGAAGGTGAATTTGTCGAAACTCCTTTTCAAGCTTTCGAAGCGGTTCCACGAGTCATACTTGTTGACTCTCCTGTCACTCTTGAAGTTACTAGAGTTCCACCGAAGATGGCCTCACTGAAAGACGCTAAAGTTGCGGTTGAAGAAGGAGGTTGTGCTATTTGGGGTCAGCCCCCAATCTTCCACTAAAATATGACAAGACTGGTTTAGGCTTCACTATCAAAGGCCAGAAGATGATACGTCACGAACGTGCCGGTAAACTCCCTTTCCACATCAGCAAAAGCGGAGTCCATGCTATAGAAGACGACGACAACAACTTTGACATCAACAAATGGATCTTCCCAACTCCAGACGACGGACTCAATAATTGGAAGACTGAAGATGTCATACCAATCTCCTTTAGACATGAGTAATTGCTTTTTCTGTTATGCTTTTCGCTTTTTTACGTTTCGAACAATAAACTTTAAGCCTAGTGCCTTGCCCGGGGCACCACGGCTCCTTTGTGAGGGTTACTATTTGTCATTTGCATATTTTCATTCAATAAAATCATTGGACTTTTGCATTTATATAATGTGCTTTCTTCTTTGTCTTACTTTATCACCCTTCAAAAAATTATGTGTTCTTACACACACCCACATGATACACTGCAAATTCACTATGAATCTCGTCGATAACAACTCTGCTATTGCTAAATATGACTTTGATAATCCGATCTACCAAGCCAAAGACGAAAGTGAGGAAGATTGTGAAGTGCCAGGAGAACTTGTCAGACTACTACAACAAGAAGAACAGGTTATACATCCAGACGAAGAGCCAGTCGAGGTTGTGAATCTAGATACTAACGAAGACAGAAAGGAAATCAAGATAGGAGCAGGTCTTGAGAACAGTGTCAAAGAGAAATTGGTTCAGATGCTGCGAGACTATATCGAGATTTTTGCTTGGTCCTATGAAGACATGTCAGGTCTAGACATTGACATTGTGGTGCACCGACTACCAACAAAAGAAGGCTTTCTCCCTGTGAAGCAGAAGGTCCTTCGTATGCGTCCTGAGATGCCCGAGAAAATCAAAGCTGAAGTTATGAAACAATTCAATGTCGGTTTCCTAGCTGTTACATCTTATCCGCAGTGGGTTACAAACGTGGTGCCCGTACCAAAGAAGGACGGTAAAGTGCGAATGTGTGTGGACTATAGAGATCTGAACAGAGCAAGTATGAAAGACGATTTTCCGCTTTCTCATATTGATGTCCTGGTCGATAACACTGCTCAACACAAATTTTTCTCCTTCATGGATGGTTTCTCCGGTTACAATCAGATCAAAATGGCTCCTGAAGACATAGAAAAGACTACTTTCGTTACACAATGAGGCACATTCTATTACAAGGTCAAGTCGTTTGGACTGAAGAACGCTAGCGCCACATATGAACGTGCCATGGTAGCTTTATTCCATGACATGATTCATCACGACATAGAGGTCTACGTCGATGACATGATAACTTGATCACAAATGGAAGAAGAACATCTCGATCATTTGCAAAAGCTGTTTGATAGACTGAAGAAGTACAGACTAAGACTTAATCCTAACAAGTGCACCTTTGGAGTCAGATCCGGTAAACTCTTGGGATTTGTAGTCAATGGTAAAGGTATTGAAGTTGACCCTGCCAAGGTTAAAGCTATTCAAGAAATATCGGCTCCATGCATCGAGAAGGAAGTCAGAGGTTTCTTAGGACGATTAAACTACATTGCCAGATTCATTGCACATCTAACTGCTACTTATGAGTCAATCTTCAAGTTGCTGAAGAAAGATCAAGTAGTGGAATGGAACGACGATTGCCAGACAACTTTTGACAAAATCAAGGATTACCTACAAAATCCTCCTATCCTGATGCCACCTGCCAAAGGAAAACCTATTATCATGTACTTGGCAGTATTAGAGAACTCAATGGGGTGTGTGTTGGGGCAACATGACGAGTCTGGTCGAAAAGAGTATGTAATATAATACCTTAGCAAAACGTTTACCGACTATGAAACAAGATACTCACAGCTTGAGAAAACTTGCAGCGCTTTGGCTTGGGCTGCTCGTCGACTAAGACATTATATGTTGACTCACACTACCTTGTTGATCTCCAAGATGGATACGATAAAATACATATTCGAGAAACCTGCTCTCTCTAGAAGAATAGCAAGATGGAAAATGATCTTGACCGAATACGACATCCAGTATACTACTCAGAAGGCAATCAAAGGAAGTATAGTAGCCGATCATTTGGCTCATCAAGCCATAGATGGCTATCAATCTATGCATTTCGAGTTTCCAGACGAGGATGTTTTGCTAGTCACTGATTGTGAAGAACCAGGACCAGACGAAGGACCTGAACCAGGATCCCGATGGACCCTGGCCTTTGATGGAGCCTCAAACGCACTTGTCAATGGTATTGGCGCCATCATTACATCTCTCGCAGGCGGACACACGCCTTTCACCGCCAGACTTTGTTTCGATTGCACCAACAACATGGTCGAATACTGAACGTGCATCATGGGTATTAAAGCTGATATTGACTTAAGAATCAAATTCTTGCAAGTGTATGGAGACTCAGCTTTGGTGATCAGTCAGATTAAAGACGATTGGGATACGAAGCATCCGAATCTCATTCCATATCGAGAGCATGTTTTAAGTCTGATCCCTTACTTCGAAGAAATTACTTTCGATCACATTCCACGAGAAGAGAATCAGTTGGCAGACGCGTTAGCTACCATGTCATCTATGTCCAAGGTCAGATGGGACAACGAACCTCCCCGAATCATCATTGAAAGGTTCGACGAACCAGCATACTGTTATGAACTTGATACCGAAGGGGCAGAAGAGAAGCCTTGGTTCTACGAAGTGAAGAGGTATCTCAAAGGTCAGGAATATCTCGCAGGGGAATCTGTCAACGATAAGAAGTTCTTAAGAAGATTCGTTTCCAAATTCTTTCTCAATAATGGCATCTTATACAAGCGCAATCACGACTTGTGCTTACTCCGTTGTGTAGACCAGAAAATAGCGGAACAAATCATGGAAGAGTTGCATAAAGGCGTATTTGGTACCCACTCTAATGGACATACAATAGCTAAAATGATTCTAAGAGCAGGTTACTATTGGTCCACCAAGGAAGCTGATTGTCACCGTGATAAGTGCCAAAATTTAGTTATTTTGTATATATGTTTAGTGGCACTTATCGGTTCTTTTGTTGATATTCTTCGAATAAATCCCCCGCTTTTTGTATAAATGTGTACATAATAGAATAATTGATTTTTTGTGTAAATATTGTATCATTTGATAGTTTTTCATCTCTTTTATATGTATTCATTCATAATTGGAGCATTGAGTAATAAAGTGTCGAAGACACGGCTTCAAACGCGCGATTTGAGCAACTCATCAACGAATAAAGCTCAAAATCAAAGAATAAAAATCATCAATTTGATTGATATTTTGTCATGGTTAGATATAAAATTTAATAAGCTTTCTAACGCTTCAAACCGGGCGCAATTCCGAGTTACGGTTCTCAAGATATGGCAAAAACAAGATGCTGAACATCACAGACCGCGCTTAGCGCGCCCTGGGACTTCAGAATTCTTTAAAAGGGGCTAAAAACACATTTTTAGGTTATGGGTTGGGTATTTTTGAGTCCCAACACCATCAACATCATTTTTTGGTCTAGAGAGTTTAGAAAACAACATTGGAGCTTGCATTTGGATGATCCGGAGTCGAATCCCTCGTCGATTGGTGTTGACAAACCAAGAAATGTTTGGTTTCTCTTTTTCTCTTCTCTTTGTAATCTCTTTTGTTGGGTTTTGTATGTATATCTACTCTAACTCATGTATATTTGTCGCCCTTAGTGTTGTATAAAGTTTACTTTACGAATTTGTGTTGGTGATTGTCTTAGGTTTTTACTCTATGTTAGAGATTTGAGCTTTACTAGAGATAGATTGCTTAGATTCTTTCCTAGGATAATTATCTGTTAGTTTCTGAATGCTTGAAATGGGTTTAAAGCTGACATTCACTATAGAGTATCTGAACTTAATGCCTCTGTGTTGGTGAAGTATGCCAAAGATGAGTATGGAGGTGACGCAATTGACTTCTGTGTTGTTGAGATAGGCCAGAAATGGATATCGAGGTGATTCAGGAGGATTCTCAATTTGGGGTTAGAAATAGCTTAGGTTGTGAGAGGTATGTGATGACACGGACGCGTATCATAGGCCGAGTATGACATGGGTGGTAGATTTAAGTCTGTGACGGGTAGTTTACATTCGTTCCAGACAAGTTGTCTATCCTTTATACTTTTTGTTCATTTACTTTTTGTCTTTTATTTTCATTTCTTTTAATCTCAAACTCATTAACGGTAGAATTTTCGAATGACGAATCAATAACCAATCTCTGTGGACACGATACGATATAACCTAACCGGTATACATCACCCGGTAAAAATAATACCAACTCTTTGCTTGTCGCTTTACCGCAACAACAAAATGGCGCCGTTGCTGGGGATTGGTTTTATTGTTTCTGTATTGCGATAATTCCGTTGTTTTTGACTTTTGTAATTATTGTATATGTTGTATAGGCTTTTGTATATGAACTTGTATATGTTACTTGTACATGTTATGTTTACTTTACATACTTGTACATATTTGTGATTTTCTTAGCTTTCACGTGATGTTGTAAATTGTCTCGCACTCGTAACGTTTGTTCTGTGAATGTTAGGACACTTTCTTTAGGTTTGCACGGTGTGGCAATACCATGGCATGATGAAATGAGGTTACTAGTGCTCACACAAGAAAGGCGTCGAGCTTACGACGTAAAACAAACATGTTTTTGTTTGTTTTTGTTTATGTTGTTTGGTGACTTGTGTTTTAACAAGTTGAAATAGGACTTGTTCTTAATTTTAAATCTTCACTTCTCAACTTGTTAATTCATTTTCACCATGTTTTCGTATCGTAATTTGCTTTTGTTTTGTTACGTAAATTGTGTTTTTCTCAAGCTTGTCGTGTATAGCTTGAGGAGTTTTGTTGGTTGTAAATTTTGTAAATTTATTTTTTCTGATTCTTTTGTTGTTGTTTGGACTCAAATTTTGATCCAGTAACTTGAATACTTTTAAGGTGATTTTCCGAGTTTGATCGTTTCAACTCGCGGATGTATGGTAATAATAGTTTTCAAAGTTGGTACATGTCAGGTACTCGTTTATCGCTTTCTATAGCATAACATGTTTAGGAAATTTATCATTTGTATAATTACCATGCTATTCATTCTTTTTGCATTACTTGCTCATGAATTGAATCACTTTAGTATCCTTTTTAACCATAAATGTGAGGAAGCTTTCCATTGTTTACATATGCTGAGAGTCCACATTCTTGTTTTAACTGGATTTTATTATGCTTAATCTTTTGTTTTGTGTTGATTGTATGATTGCAAGAAAATGATCAAGGCATTTTGTTGATTTTGAGCATAACTACCTTGGCCAAATATTCAATTCACCTTGTGAGTGTGTGATCCTTTGTTAGCCCCTTTGAACTTTTATCAACATCTATTTTTATTTGAACTTGATGCTTGTCTATGAGTGTCAATTCACTTCTTTTTTGTATGGATGTTGATTTCTTTGTTTCTTGAACCCTCAACTACATGTTGTTGTATGAATTTTTACCTTGCCTTAGAAAATAGGGAGTATTCACATAATGATGTTGGTTGAATTCAAGTTGGGGAGAGAAATGTTTATATACTTATATTGTGGTTGGTATGAGGTTAAGAAAAAAATAAAAGAAAAGAAAAAGTGAAAAAGAAAGATTAGAAAAAGAAAGAAAAAAGAGAAAAGCTTTGAAAAAGAAAAACAAAAAGAGTAGGAATAATGTTATGTTAATAAGTGAGGTGTGTTTGGTGTGAAATTTGTGATGAAGAATAAGTTTGATTGAAATTATATTGTTTGGAACTTTGTGAGTTGATCACTCCCTTAGGTTTAGGCAAGTTTTTGTTTCGATTAGCTTTAGGACTTATCACTTGTTTGTTAACCAAGCCACATTACAACCTTGAAAAGCCCTTGTGATTCTTGTATTTGTATTTTCAATACGTTTTTGGATGAATGCATAATTTAGTCTATTGTTTGCAAGATTGTGGAGGAGTGTTTTTTATCCCTCAACTTTGTGTGTTCTTCATCTACCGATGAATTTTTGCTAGGTGTGATTCATGATTGAGCTTGTTTTGTTTTATAATGTTTTGCATGATTTTTGTACTTAGGATTTGTTTCGTTTATATGTTATTGTTGTAGGATGGTGGTAAGTTTGTATTCGTCGTGTATGTTTTCGTTTGAACCATACATTTGTTTTCCGTTTTAAAAATTTGTTGATTCGTGATTCTTTGATTATCGTCTTTTGTTTCTTCGAGTTATTTGACTTTGTTTGAGGACAAACAATGTGTCAAGTTGGGGAGAGTTGATAGTGCCAAAATGTAGTTATTTTGTATATATGTTTTGTGGCACTTATCTATTTTTTGTTTGTTAATAATCGTTGAATAACCCCAATTTTTGTTGTAAATACGTTTTATTGTGTTTTGTGTACATAATGTACCGTTTGATAGTTTTGTATCTATTTTTGTAGGTATTTGTTGCATATTTGGAGCATGGAGGAATAAAGTGTCGAAGACACAGCTCTGAAGTGCATTTTTGGGAGGTCAAACAGGAACTTTCGCGCTTAGCGCGGTTTTGAGCGCGCTTAGCGCGGTGAGGCAGTTTAATGTAATAAAATAATAAAGTAAGTCGCGCTTAGCGCGGTCTGCGGGATTTTGTTTATAAATACTTTTCAAAACAGATTTCTAGGTGTGGTTTTGGGGTGGTTTTTGATCCTCATTTCCATCAACCTTCATTTTTAGTAGATTAGCTTAGAAAACAACATTAGGGCTTGCTCATGGATGATTGGAGGTGGATTGCTCTTCGATTGGCTTTGACAACCAGTGTAGATCTGTGGTTTAACATTCACTATAGAGTATCCGAACTTAATGCCTCTGTGTTGGTGAAGTATGCTAGAGATGGTTATGGAGGTGACGCAGTTGACTTCTGTGTTGTTAAGATAGGCCAAACATGGCTATTGAGATGATTTAGGAGGATTCTCAATTTGGGTTAGAAATAACCAAGGTTGTGAGAGGTATGTGATGACACGAACGAGTAACGTAGGCCGAGTATGACATGGGTGGTAGATTTAAGTCTGTGACGGGTAGTTTACATTCGTTCCAGACAAGTTGTCTATCCTTTATACTTTTTGTTCATTTACTTTTTTGTATTTTATTTTCATTTATTTTAATTCCAAACTCATTAACGGTAGAATTGTCGAACGACGAATCAATAACCAATCTCTGTGGACACAATACGATATAACCTAACCGGTATATATCACCCGGTAAAAATAATACCAACTCTTTGCTTGCCGCTTTACCGCCGCAACAAGTATCTGTGAATATTAAATAATCCGTTGTGAAATGCATGATGTTGTTTTAAAGCATGAGATTCAAATATGTGTTATGATTATGACCAGTTGTCGACGCTATCGAAAAAATTCGATCACGAACAAATGAAACAATGAAGTCGCCATCTAACTTTATTTATTCTTAATGAGGAAAGGGAAAATATAGATAAAACCCAAGAAATGAAAATGTGGAAAGGAATGGTCGTCAGGACCAAGAGATGAGGGTTCGGGAGTCGGTTATGCAAGGGGAAGGTATTAGCACCCCTCACATCCATCGTACTCGATGGGACCCATTTAGTTCTAAGTGTGTTTGTGTGTTTAAAATTAAATTTGCAATCTTCTAATTATTATGCGAAAAAAGAGAAATGAAAAGAGAAACATGTTTTAATTTTTTGAAAGTGTGCTCGCCAAGATGTTAGAATCTCGTGCCTACGTATTCCCCAAGTGCGATGGGAAAGTCAGAGCTTACGTAGTTCTCGTTTGTGAGAACATGTGTTGGTTGGTTGATTTTATTTATGAAAAATAGGAGCTTAATCGTACGTGGACGATAAGACATCACTAGTGCAATTCGCGTGTGAGCGAAGGGAGATCGCATGTGAGCGATGAGTGTCGCATGTGAGCGGTGTTTGAAAAATGACTTGCATGTGGGCAAGGTTTGATGAGTTTGAATTGATTTTATGTGGGAGACAAGTACTGGACCATAAGCGTTCAACGGCTAACGCCCCAAATACTCGGATGAGTGGACAGAACCATCCTAATCATCTTTTTCTACCCAAAAGTTTTATTGAGAAAAGAGTGAGGTGAACCGAGATTCACTTATTAAGGTTCAATTAAAGACACCAAGCGTACGATCGAGGGTCGAAACAGGACTGACTACCATACGCTTGGGAAGAGGGAAGTAGAATATTTATTTATGAAAATATTTTTGAGAAGAATCACTCGACGTTGGATCGAGGTTTAAGAATTTATTATGAAAGGTCTTAAAGATGAGAAGAGAATTGATTTGGGCTACGATTAAAATTGGTATATGGACCAAAGTGCGAGAATGGAAATGAGACGGGTAATAATTATACAAGTATGAAATACAAGCGAGTAAATGAATTAAAAGCCCATACAAGGTGGCTCACATAAATGATAAAGCAACTAACAATTGTGTAAGTGCATGCGCGAAATAAATTTAATCGACTAATTAAACAAAATTTAATCAAGTAATTAGTTTAATAAAATTAATTAGATGGGCTAATCAATTTTAAATAACCTAATTAGATAATTAAATAATGTTTAACTAATCAATCAAATGTTCATTGTAAGCCCAAGAGCAAGCGTGGTGTGTGCACAAATGTGTGGTCGTTGCGACGCTTCGAAGCTTTGTCGACTCAAGGTATGAAAATGGCTCGCAATCGAGTATTAGTTTGAAATGTTTTGGTTTGTGTATTGTGATGAATAATTAAATAATAAAGCAATAAAATATTTACTAAACTATTACAACTCATGGGGAGTGGGGATACATATTTACAAATGGGGATTGAATCAAATAATTACAAATCTATATAAATATACAAGTGAAGATAAATAATAATTCAAAAATTAAATAAAATAAGATAAATTCTAAAAAGACTTAGCCATAAAAAGAAAATTTAAATCTAAACTATGTTATGATAAAGAATAGAAATAAGTGTAAAAACATTAAATTAAAAAAAATTACTATATTATTATTTATATATAAAAAAAATGTTAAATAAATAAAAAGAAAATTTGTTAAAACACTAGACAAAGTGTAAAAATAAAATAAAGTGACCTGAATGGGTGGTACATTCCCACCTTTAAATTTCTCAAAATTAATTTTATTTTATTTTTTTAATATTTAAGAAACTAACTAATTACTATAAAATAGTAAACACAAAAAATGTGGAGAAAAATTGGGGAAACCTAATTGACTAGTGCATCAGCCGCTACACACCCTATTGCCATCAAACTTAATACTTATATTTTTTCATTAACAGTAAAACAGAAGAAAAATAAAAAATACTGATGCATCCTCTATCTCTGTTTCACACGCTTCATCTCTTGTTAGCTTCAAACAAAAAAACTCTCTCTCTCTCTCTCACACGCCATGGCCGTTTCACAGTTCGAGCGATACTCTGCCTAATGCTTGCTTCATCTTTGTTCATCGACTTTCTATCCTTGATCTCTCTTACATGAACAAAACGTAAAATACCCTTATACCCAAACAAAACCCTAAGCCCCAAATTGTTGATGATTTACGGGTTACATCATGAAACGCAGTAAACAAAAAATCAAAGAGGAGTTTGAAACAATCACAAAGGATAGGTACGTTTTTAATTTGATTCTTCTTCGTCTTTTTCGTCTGCTTTCTGCGATCTGGGTTTGTGTTTGGTTCTTCTGCTACCTTTCGATTCCGAGATTCTGTTTCGAGATCTGTATCCTCTGTGTTTCGGCCGCGGCGAGATTTTTGAGAGTGTATGTGTGTTGAGAGTAGCAGGGAGTTGAGTATGAAAGGTCAGGGGCGGTGAAGATGAAAGTATTGATGTATGAAGTGAGGTTGAGTTTATGAGTTTTTGATGAAAGGAGGTTTGTTGGTGTTAAGAGTATTGAAGAGAAGGATGAAGAGGGTTATGGGTAGAAGAGAACCATGAAGATGGAAACTTATATATTTTTTTGTAGTGTTCTTTTCCGTTTCTGAATTTCCAATTTCTGGGTTCCTCCCCTGAATGAGTGTGATGAGGTCTGTTATATAGCAAGAAGAATTGAGGGTAAGATAAGGATTAGATGATGAATTGGGAGGATAAGATCAAGGACAATTTGTGAGCTGTTATGGAAGGTAGTGGAGTGGTGGAATTGTTAGTGAAATTGCTGTGTCAAGTTGTACAAGTACTGATTTTGTTTTCTTGTATTGCAGGTTGTACAAGATGGTGGACAAGAGATGGTGAGAATATGGAGATTAAGGATAAAAATCGAAATCTTAGTGAAGAAGTTTGAAGGACGAGGGTACATGGCTGGCTGTGAATTTGTGAGATTATTATGAGTGGAAATTGTACAAGTTGAGGAGAGGTAGTGGAGTAGTGGAGGCATCTTTGTGTTTTGTACTAAGTTTTTGTCCTCTGTATTTTGCAGGTAATGATGGTAAACATAGAAGAAGATAAACATAAACAGCAACAACACATTTGTTTAAATAACATTGTTATAACAAAAAAACAAAAAAACAATATGTAAACAAAATTAACTTTCATAAAAATATTTATATTATTTTGACTTAATACTAACCATAAAAAAAAGAAGTGGATGCTACTTACCAATAAAAATGAATTTAACTCCTATTTTACTACGCAACTAATAAAAATTAATTAAACAAAAAGTAGAATAAAAATTACAAAAATGAAATAATGAACATGATGCAAACCAATACCTTTTTTATGATTACAAAATAAAAATGGAATGTCTAACAAAATAAATAAATAAATAAATAAATAAATAAATAAATAAGTAAATAAGATATACAAATGAACTATGAAATTTTTTACTAACATGAACACTAATTAAAAGACATTACTTAAATCGATTAATAACAAAAATACTAATTAAAAGACAAATTTAATCTACTAACCAAAAATATAAATTTTAATCCATAATCAAATTTCACATTTAATTATTAATAAAAATTAAATTTAATCAGTAATTATACTTGTATCTAGAAAATTAAAAGATACATGTATATAAATGAAAGAAACAAAAAGATTATTGTTAAATCAGAAATGATTGGTATGAATGGTGCAAGTGAATCGATGATCGAATAAGATACAGAAGATTTAATGCTAATACAAAAAAAATGTGACATGTAAAGTTGAAATTAATTTGGACGCGAATAAGACATATAAAACTGATTGGTGAAAAGGTCAGGGCGAAATTTAGGGTGTGACACCAGTGTATATATGTATTATTTTAATTTGAAAGAAAAATATCATGTGACACCCTCTTGTTATGCATTCTATTTACTCGATATATATATATATATATATATATATATATATATATATATATATATATATATATATATATATATATATATATATATATATATATATATATATATAATTTAGAGGTGTTACAAGGATGGAGAATAAAGTTCTCCCGAAGAACTTTGGGGATGGTGATGACGGACATGTCCCCCGCCCCCTGGAGTCCCCGCCCCGCACTAGAATTTCGTAATATCGTTAATTAATATATAGTTTAACATTTTTATGTAGGTTTATTTATCATTTCAAATAACTTGTTAGAGAGAGAGAGAGATGAATGACTATTTTAATTTGTTAAAGTTTGAAAACTTTGTGTTCATGAAGCTCAAGATTAATTATTATTAAAATAATATATTTATCGTAGATGATTAATTTACTAATTTATTGTCGTTAGTTTTGAATTTTTCTATTAAACTAGTTAAAAATAATAAGTAAAAATTTTATGTTTATAGATATCTACAAAACCGTGAGAATCCGTGGGGACCCGCGGGAGTCCATGACGACGGGGATGAGGGATAAAATCCCTCCGTGACGGGGATCAGAAACGGAGATAAGAAATAAATTAAAAAGCGGAAATTGAGATGAGAATGTATCTCGCGACTCCGTCCGCCTCATTGACATCCCTACTAAGCACCCCTCGTAGTTTTTCAAAAACCATAGAATTTATTGTTATTATAAACTAAAGACACTTTCGTGAATTCTTACCCTTTAACTTGAAAATAAATATGAAAAAAATTATATGTAAACAATATTTTTAAGAATAAAATATCCTTGAGAATTATTTTTTTTGAAATTATAACAAATATAAAATTATTGTATTTCCAATATAACATTTTTAAAAATCTTACTGCAATTTGAAACAACCGCATTCTAAATTTTAACTGACAGCCACATTTTTATTAGGATGATGGTGTTAAAATTTTACTCAAACTTCATGTGTTTCCGCTCCTTTCATTCCTAATTCTATTTTTCTTTTCTTTTCGATTCCCGCTTATGATCTTGTAATGATTCCTATATTGTTTTGATTATCCACCTTTTTAGCCCTATCAATTAACAGCATTGCTATGTTTAACATCAATTTTGAAATCAATATCCATCTTTTTAGCCCTATCAATTAACAGCATTGCTACGTTTGAATCAATTTTGAAATCAATATCTATGTTGTATATACTGTTTATCGTATTATACAGTGAACAATATATTTATATTAAAATAATATTATTTTTTTAAAATTTATTATTTTTTAAATTTATTTTATAATATAAATATACGTTGTGTTATTAACCAATTTCACAATTGTATTAACCATAAAAATATACGTCTTTAATCAATTATTTCACTTATAATTTACTAATCATTTTTAGTACTTGATTAACCGATAAAATATACAGTATTAACCATATTATGACATTAAATTATAAATATATTAACCAATTTTTTTACATTATTAACCAACTTTATTTTACTATTTAACATATTTTTTATGTTTAAGAATTTATTGACCAAGTTATCAATTGCATTAACCAATTTCATATAAATTATTAACCAAAGTCTAAATAATATACATATTAACATTTTTATGTCAAAATATATATTAATAAACTTAAAACTATATTAATCAAGTTATAATATTTCATTAACTAAAATAATTATAAAAAAAAGAAGAAAAAATAAAAATAAAAACACTATTCACATATTGTGAACAATATTTTTGGTGTAGGTGTACAACTGTAGTTTCAAAGTATCATTTCTCATCAATTAAGCTTCTCTTTTGTCAATTGTTTTTTATCAATTGTAAATTCTTCAGTCTAATTTTCACATTCAATCAAATTTATTATTAGAGCTTGTTCTCTATTGCTTAAAATTAATTAAAAATAAACCTAAACTAGTGAAAATGACAAAACTTCTAGTTTGAATAATCAAATCTAATGCTCATTTCCATTAGTTGTAGTAAATATGTGTACCGACCGAGCAATATGACATTGAAATTTTCAATTTTGATATTCAAAACTATATATAGATTTCTAAACCTCTCATGTTTACTCTGGTCCCAGGTAATTTAAATAAGAGAATTTTTTTTTTTTCACATCTAATACACTTCTTCTAAATCTCTATAAAAATATAAAATATTTTCAGAATTCAAAAGTGTGTATCCAAATACAATTTATTTTTTACGAAAAAACGGTTTCGGATATGCATATTCGAATATATCTTATTTTTACGAAAAAAGATATTTCAGATATGTATATTCGAATTTGACGAAAAAAAGAGGTGCGCTCATATATGCATAACCAAATACACCATATTTTTTACAAAAAAAAAGTGATTTCGGATATGAATATCCGAATTTTACTCTGTTATCAAAATTTAAAAATACAACTAAAAATCAAATAAAATTATATTAAGGGTCTAAAAAAATTTTGGATTTTTTCGAAAATGTGAAAATGAAAAAAAAAAAAAAAATGAAAAACAAGGAATTTAGGGTTTTTATGGTAAAACTTTAACTTAGAGTCGATTTTTCAAAAAATTGAATTTTTTACGTTAGGTCGCGTAAATGCCAGAAACGCAAGGTCTAAAACATCGCGATTATTTAGTTACATTTTATTTTGTTATAAAATATATCAATTGTTACATTTTATTTTGTTATAAAATATATCAATTGTTACATTTCACTATTATAATTAAAAATTTAATTATTACATTCATTATTTAATTCCATATTATAAATTTACTTTTATATTCAATTTTCAATTATAAATTTAAATTATTATTTATTAATAATAATTTAATTTAATTATATTATAAATAAATATGTTTTCAAAATAAAATAAAAAAATTATAATATTGAGTTATTTCAGATATACATATCCAAAATCTCTATAAAAATGAAAAATGTGAACTCATTCGGATATGCAAATCCGAAATAACCCAATATCCTAAATTTACAAAATACGTTCAAATCATTCGAAAAGTATTTTTGGATTTTGAGTTGTACAACTCACCACTATTAGTATAAAAAGAAATTCTCTTTAAACAAAACAAAAAAGGATCGGATGCAATTCTCGCAAGCACATTGTTGAGAAAACATAGTTCTTTGAAAAAATCACAACAAAAGCTACATGAAGGGGTTCATGTGCTATTCACCTTTCCGAAGATTTTTATGATTCTTAAATGGAACAATGCCCCCACAAAGATGATCAGTGATATAGCAGCCTCCGAAGCTGACGGGATGTTGCTGGTACTTTTGCCTTGGCTTTGGATATCATTTTCCTAAATTATCACTTTAAAATACCAAATCCATCTACAGAAAGTTGTAGGAGTAGCTAATGCACAAGCAGCTAAAGACAAATGAGTTTGCAAATCTAGTATATATTTATAATTTCCTCTGACAAGTTTCAATTTTCTAATGCTGTCTATATACAATTACAGAAGAAAAAAGATATTCCTGAAAAATATTATACTGACATGTATACACATATATACTATGTATGGGACACAAACAGATGAACTACATGGTGTTACCAGGCAATTATCAGTATACGGCTATTACAGAATTACAAATTTACTTATGACAACCACAACACAGAATTACACATACTCATACGAAAAGAAAATTCTAATAGGTTGGTAGATCTGGATGGGTACATCTCTTACACACTGAGCCTGACTATGACAGAAGCAAGTTTCACCTCCGTAAAATGCTCTCGATCGATGCAACAGATGGTGCTTGTTCCCTTTATTACGAAACTGTATGTGAATTAGGACTCGGAGAGGACACATGTTGTCCTGAGTACCGTATATTGAAGTAAATTTCCTATTCAATCTAGAGAGTAAAGACTTTTTACATTTAATTTCGGGCAAGACCCGCAATAGAAAAACATCTACTGGCACTGAGAACTGTATTTTTCATTATGTAGTAAATTCAAGAATCACTCCAAGCATCATCATCTTCATCACTTCCAGCCAGAGCCTGTTTCAATGATTGACATTAGTTCAGTTTACTCGGAAGAGAAGGGGTATGTTGGTGCAGGGAAAGAGAGGGTAAGAGCACATGTAGTTTACCAAAACATAACCAGAGAATAGAATAAATTTAATGAAGAAAGAGAGATGGACCTGGCGAATAGAATTTGCTTTCTTCTCCAAGATGGCAGCAACCCTCAAGTTCGTTTTGGGACCCTGAATGTTAGGTCGTGTAACCACAGCAGGCCTCAAGTTGAAGGACTGAAAAACAATATTTTGAAATATCAAAACACAAACTTTATACAAAAGGATAAAAAACCATGAACAAGATCAAAGTTGCTGTCAAAAGAAAGATCAAAGTTGTCGTCAAAAGAAAAAAAAGATCAAAGTTGTTGGCTCTTACCTTCGTTCTAATCTGTTCTAACAATGAGTCTCTTTCATCTATCTTGGGTGCTATCGGGGGCCTAACACGATCAGTGACCTTCCTCAGCTGCAGTGGTACAAAGGCAGCGCGTTATGCAAAAATTAAGACTGCATAGAGAGTAAATTTGGCAAGAACAAGAAAACTGTCTTTACCCTGCTTTTGTCAAGAGCGGCAGCAACATCAAATAAATGGTCCGGAGGTGGAGGAGGCTTCTTTGACTTTCCATATGGTATTTGATAATCAAATTCTGACGATTGGGCCAACGGATCCAATGACATCGCCGCATCCTTCTCTGAAGGCAGCAGGCTGTGATTGGGCTGCATAATTTCTATACTTGGTGGTGGTGACTTTGGTGAGACTATATCACCTTGATCCCTTTCCAAATGAATTGATGGCTCCTCAAATGTTGTAAATTCCAGAACAGTCTCTTCCATTAATGCATCTGGAGAATTAGAATGTTGTTTGTTTGAAGAAATGGAATCACCTCCAGAGACAGGACAGTCAGAAGGTAGCACTGAGTGCAATTCTTCAGGACTGTCCTTTTTAGCTTCAAAACATGTATCTTCCATTATTTGACTAGAAGAATGGGTCTGTTTTTCTTGTTGAAAGATGGTATCAGCCCCAGGAACAGCACATTCAGCGGGCAGTATTGGTGGGCATGAACTTGAACCCAATACGCTTTCTCCAGGACTATCCTTTTTAGCTTCTATACTAGTACCTTCCATTGACTGACTCTTGAACTGAGAGAGTTTTTCTTGTTGGTCACTGGTATCAGCCCCAGGAACAGTACATTCAACTGGCAGTATTGGTGGGCATGAACTTGAATTCAATACACTTTCTCCAGTACTATCCTTTTTAACTTCTAAACTAGTATCTTCCATTAACTGGCTCTTGAAATGAGGCAGTTTTTCTTGTTGGTCGCTGGGATCAGCCCCAGAAACAGCACATTCAGCGGGCTGTATTGGTGCGCATGGATTTGATTTCAAGATGCTTTCTCCGTCTGAAGCTATGACACTTCCATGTGGCAGCCAACCATAAGATAGCATGGGTAATGCTAAGAAAGGGTTGTGAATTTGACTTCTCTCCAGAACTTGGTAATTATGCTGACCATTTGCTTCATTTACCATCACAGGAAGTTGCAAAGGAATAGCAACAGGATGCTCTGAAATACTTGCTGATAACCCAGAAGAATGTAGGCTTTTATTACTCTCCACGACCTCAGCAGGCAAAAAAGGATTCTGATATGGTAAGGTTACTCTTTCAGAAGTTGATAAGTCAAATTGAGAGTTAAAATCAGGTTTAACTGGCTGTACTGGTTGAGATAATACTTGACTTACACCTATTTCTTTTGTCTGTGAAACTAGGGAAGCATTTTGAACCCTGCTCATTATCCACTGGATAGGTGGTAGAGGGGGCATAGGTGGCCTTTCCTCGGGATTTATTTTGGTTTCCTTGGGAAAAAGATCAGGAAGTAGAGGTTTCAATGGATCCGTGAAATGTGTTGTTGGGTTAATCTTCTGATCAGATGACTTTGATGCGGAACCGTGTGAAGATTCCTCTAGATGGACTTCAGCAGAAAACTCAGAAGCAACACAATTTATTCTTTCTTGCTCCAACTGATTTGATATCTGCATCGGCTGAGGTTCATATTTTGAAGAGGTGCAGTTTTCTTCACTTTTGAGCAGAAAACCCACATCTTGCTGCACAACTTGTGGTTTTAAGGTCCACCCTAAATGGGTTTCAGGCTCCAGTGGATTATAGGAAGATGGTGAGAAACTATCTTTACTGTTCTGTAGATCATTCTTGTAAACAATTGTAGATTCTGAATCCTGAGAGTCTAGCTCTGAACATTGGGTCACCATTTTCATATCATTGAGAGAAGAACCATCATGACTTTTCTCCGTAAGCAATGGATATTGAAAATTATTACATATACTAGAATTAGAAGAATCTGATCTGTTCAGACTCAACAGTTCATTAGTAGAAGCAATTTTCAGTTGATCTACTACTAAATGTGATGTTAACTCTGTCAAAGAATCTCTTGCAACTTCCTCACCGACTTCCAACTTTTTCCAGTGAGAATCTTCAAAAGTAGAAATAGGTTCTTCCAAATTTGTAAGGCTACTCACTTGAGATGTCATGTATGAAAATGGTTCCAGTTGATTTTCCCTCTTATCGGCATTCAAGTCTACAGAAATGTTTGTCAACTCTACCTCACTGGTTTCCATTTCCATCCTATTGGAATCTGGAGAAGCTGGGAAAGGTTCAAGCAAATTTGAAGGATTCATTGATGGGGAAAAAATAGAATTTGAAGCTTGACAATTAACAACACTTGCATCAGTTTCAGCATTATCAAGAGAAGGAAAAGCGGATACAGCCAGATCTTTGGACAGAACTTTTACAGGGAACATATCATTTACCATGAAATCATCATCCTGCAGTATGTAATTAGAGGAAGGTGGATGTTTAATAAGATCATCATCTTCAACTTGATCCAGACTGCGGGTAGATCCATTTCTTTCATCGCCAAACATTATCTTTGGCACCTCTTCAAAATTTGATGGCTGATCAGAATAAACTTCTACCGAATCTGGTTCATCTTGTGGATTTCCGTGTATAAAATCAGAGAATAGCTCCTCTGCAAAGCTATTCTCTATGGTAGTCTCCACAACAGGAAACAAATCTTCTGAGTCAAGTTGCATTGCTTTAATATCATCATCAGATTGTAAGTCCCAGTCGTCAAGCTGCAGTTTAGTGCCTGAGTTAAGGTCTAATTCCATGGGCCGACAAATAGGATCCTCCTCTCGTGAACCAATGTCTCCAACAACTGATATTTCAGAACAGTGCTCATTAAGAGATTCTTCCTGCATCATTTTGATGTTAGAATGACCACCACATTCGCCTTCATGGGCTAAATTTAAATCATTGGAAACTTGTAACGAAGTATGGGAACGGACATCAGGATTGCAGATACCGAAGTTGTTCAAAGAATTGTTGTCAAAATAGACAACTGGGAGAGTATTATCTTTTATTGGGGAGATGGTGTCTTCATCATCTTCTAATCTTAAATGCCGTTCAACAGGAACATGTGGTGTTTTATCTGATAGAGTCCCTGTGTGTAAGGACACTAGTGAGGTAGCTGTAGCTCCATGATCTGAAGACAATAATAAACATCCTGAATCCACCGGACAGGAACCAGAAGAGACTGGTTCAGAATCAGATACTTCTCGCCCAAGATCAGGTGCATCATCATGTGTGACAAACTCATCATAAACTTTTTGCAATTCAACAGTTTGTGGAAGCTGGTTGGAAGGCATATTTTCAGTTTCTGGTGAGGAATTCCCAATAGATTGAAAATCTGATAACTGAGAATGCAGTTGGGTATGTTCTTCAGTTCTACCTCTTCTGAATGAACGATTATCATCATCTGATACACAGGGGGTTCCTTCTGAGCGAGAGTCTGGCAGCTGAGCTTGCACTTCATTATTCTCTTGTTCAAACGAACTCATTTCCTCAGATAATGATGAGTCTTCAAATGATTGAGAATCTGAAAATGGAGCTTGCAGCTGGTGTTCTTCTTCACCATTTGAATCAATTACTTTTTGAACATTCAAGAAGCTTTTCTTAGGTCCACACTCATTGTCTATTTCCAACTCGGAGTCTATGGTAGCTAATGCATCCATATAATCATCAACCTCACTAGCTGCATCATCAGAATGGTAGCAGTCTAGGCTTCCTTCTCTTTCGTTTTGTCCATCATCATCCACTAGTTCTGTTTCATCCGGTACCTTGAGATGCTCAGAAGACACTTCACCTATCCCACCAGAAGAGATTTGTTCGGGCTCCTTCACAAGATATCCATTTGTCTTCACCAGAAGAGATTTGTTTTGTCCATCATCATTCACTAGTTCAGTTTCATCAGGTACCTTGAGATGCTTATAAGACACTTCACCTGTCCCACTAGAAGAGATTTGTTTGGGCTCCTTCACAAGATATCCATTTGTCTTCCTGCCTATTTCCGAGCATGAATTAAGTTCTAATTCCTGCTCATTTGAAGAAGAATCTGTTTTTCCGTTTTCAATAGACCTTCTCATAGGTGAAATGCCATTGATTTCGAGTATTTCAGTCCCAGTTTCACCAGTGTCATTTGACATCAATTTCTCAGGCAGTGGATTGATTGAAGTTTCACAAGCCATTTTATGATCAGGTGAGGTCATTTCCAGAGTTTCCTCCATGTAATTTCTCCCAGATTTTGCTTCAACTGCAGATCCATCAAATTGTCTTTTTTTCAGTTTCACAAGACGAGCAGGATCGCTACACGCATTCTCAATACGCTCCTCAAGAAACAACTGATGTAGTCTGCAATAATGAAAATGGATTGAGTAACTGATTAGCCATTATAAGGACATTTTTGCATTTGACAAATCAGAGGCATAGCTTATGCACCACAGTAAAATTATTGGAACTCACTTTGAATGTGATAGTACAGCTCCACGGGTCTCACCATCTCTTCGCCATTCCCCTTTCTTTTGCTGGAAATACAAGTTATACATATTTAATATCCAAAATTGTAAATATTCAATTTTGCATTGCATACAATTGTGTTTTTATTATGTCAATTAAAACAATTCGAGAAAAGTTATGTCATCAAGTGGTAGAATCAGTGCTTAAGTAATAACCTTGACTTTACGAATTTTCCTTTCCCTGTGAGCTTCTGCTGTTGCTGTTACACTTACAGATGAAGCGGGCTCTGCCTTAAAGAATGATGGATCAGAATAACGCTTCAGACATGCCCCAGCACCAGCCACATCAAACCTTTTTTATCCAAAAGAAAACAAAAGCTTCAAATATCCATAAAATAAACAACTAAATAAAATTTATACTAAAATTGATTTTCCAAATCTGGTTGCCATACTTGTCTAGAAGGAAAAGTCTAGGTGGACCACGGCATTCTTCATACGAATCCATTATAAATCGAGGTAAATCTCCGCGTGAAACAAGATTCTGTTCAGATCGAAGATTAGGACACCAGTCAATCCCTGCAGTGCAAGAAACAAATTAAAATATGTCATGCATGGAGTCGTTATCACCTACGGTTCAAATTACAAACATGAATAATGAACAAACGGACTCCATCGGTTAATTAACCTAACCTCCATTTGTGAAGAAAGACGAATGATGAGTTCGTGACAAAAATGCTTTCTCAAGTGGAGGAATTTCAGCCTCAATCTGTTGAACACGAGACATAAGACTGTGGCCTCTTTCAGCTGTAGCCATTACTTCTTCATGCAAGCCGTGGAACATCTCAGCAGCAAATCTAATCAAAATGATACACCGGTAAATGCAAAGAACTTATCAGCAGCTTCTGACGAAATATATAAATATTTCCTACCATATGTTAACATACAAAAAAAGTAAGCATAATCCGTCGATCAAATCATGTTTACAGCCAATAACTCTATTTTTAAATCTTCCCTGAAACTTAGTTTCAGAATTATGGTTCACACATCATCGAATCGAATATCCGTATATACAAAAAAGTATCCAACATCTTCTGAACCAATCTATGCACCAATAGTCCATTTTCTTCCTTTTTTATCCACACAAAAAGTGACTTACATACAAAGAAACAAAAGGAATCAAGGAATTCAAGGAAGAAGACACAAAGAAAAGGTGAAATAAATTTAAAAAATAACAACAAAAAAAATCAAAAAAGTAATATTCTAAATCAGTTAACAGTATTCAATTCTACATTACAATATTGAATCATAAATTCATAATAATATTCCAGAAAAATATATATAAAGTCGAATTTAGCCACATACCTAATCACCAAATTAGAAACTCCAAACTAACAAATTTCCAAACAGAAAAAAAAAAAAACTAAATAAAAATTCAAAAAATCAAATATAGAAAACTAAATTATCTTTTTATTTTAATTTTTCAAAAATTCAATGTAATCACGGAAACTATGAACACAATTCAACACCAGTGAACAGCACAAGAAAAGCCGTTAGAGAGAACTACTGACTGAGCGAGGTCGCCGAGCTGGCGCAAGAAGCCGACGAGTCCGCTCATGGCTACGGCTTCAAGGAGAGCTTCGGAGTCATCCTTATCGGCGGCACGGTGCAGCTCCGGATCCGCCAAACTGTGCGCGCTACGAATGTGGTACCTGGAGATAGGCATTGTTTGAATTCGAAGAATTGGTAAACGATAATTCTGAAGCAATTACAGTGAATTTGCAGTGGTGTTTGATGTATGTTCCGGTGACACTGCGTTTTCCGTTGGTTTCGCCATGGAAATGGAAGAGAGAGAAAGAGAGAGAGATTTTCTTTTCTTTTCCTTTTAGTCTTTTGTTTGAATTTACTTTGTAGTTTGTTTTGTATTTATTTATATTTATATACTACCACTATATTATAAGGGTTTCTTTCCTCTAAAGTCTGAACCAAACGAGTTAACTTAAAAAATAATTAAAACCTCTTTAATAATAAATAAAAATTAATTAATAAAATATTGGATATTCTAATTTAATATATTTGCACAACTATCGATCAATATTCTAATAAAATTATTATTTTATAATTCTAATACAACATTAGCATTTAATTTTAATATATATTTTATTTTATTTACAGAATTAAACCTTCTATTTTAATAATAACTAGTATCATATTCTTTTCTCTATGTTAAAATATCTATTTTATTACTTAAAATTTTATTTATGTTATTGTTAATAAAATATAATTTTTTATCCAAAATTTACTATATTTTTAATTTGTATCAAATAATTAAAATTTTCAACATTTGCATGGAGGAATATGTTTTTTTTTTAATGATTTAGTAGTTCTTATCTATTTTTTAAATTTTTTCTTTAATGAATCCTTGAGATGATATTATTTATGGATACGAGACGATAAATTATAAACATAAAAAATATAAAAGAAATTAAAATATCTAAAATTTTAATTGAAGATTTCAGTTGCTTTTAATACAAGAAATGTCACAAAGTTTATGAAAGTTACGTTTTATGTCAATAATTTTTTTGAAACGATATTGTAAAGACTTTAAAATCACAAATACAAATATATAATGGGTCAAAATCATTTTTGTAGAAAAAAAAAGTTTCAAAATCATTTAAAATTTATGGCCAAAAGTAACATATTATTCTGTCCCAAAACAATATATAACGATTTAGGCTTCTAGAAAAATAATTGTCTCACTCTAATTAATATATTATTTTAAATTATCAATAGGATATTAATATTTTTTATTTATATCAATTTTATTTTTTATTTTTCTTCACATATTACATAAAATAATATTTTCAATAAATTATAATTTAAAATTTTATACAAATATAATATATTTTAATTAGTGTAATGAACAAAAGTACTCAATTTTATAACCGAGAAAATTGCATGATATTAACTTTTTCATTTTATATAATATAAAATGTTTTTTTAGTTATCAAAAAAACACTTTTATCATTAATGTAAATATTTTATTTAAAGTTTTGCTCTGACTCGGAAAAGAGGATGACCGCTGAAGAAAAAGGTGATCTAATCGTCGGGACCTAGCAATGTAAAGAGGGATGGTACGACGAAGATTCATAGTCGGAAGGTTACTGAGGTGGAAGTGTTGGTTGAGGAAGAAGAGGATGAAGTGGCGGAAGCAATTTTGGGGGACACAATAAACCCTAATTTTGCGAATGAAGGAAAGACGTTATCGATGACAAAAGGAGAACAATTGTGGGTGGATATGATTTGTGGAAATCACACTTAACGAATGGGAAACCACTTTGGTATTTTGCACCAAAAATCAACGATGGAATCATGGAAGTGGAGATTGAGGAGGAAGATGTGGAATCCAAGATTAGGTTCTGGGAAACGACTATGATTATGTATGTGATAGGGACGGACTTAAGCATGAATATGGTGAAGAAGTACATGAGCAAGACCTGGAATTTTGTGGCGTTGCCAGAGATGTACTTCAATAATGAAGGCTATTTCATTTTGAAGTTCAAGTCATTCAAGGACAGGGATGGAGTCATGATGAGGGGTCCTTACACAATTCACAACATGCTAATGGTGATTATGGAATGGAAACCGAATTTCTCGATGAAGAGGAACATGTTGAGGATGGTGCCAATTTGGTTTAAACTTCCACGGTTTCCCTTGTTTCTCTAGGAAGATAGCATTTTGGGGAAGATTGGTAGTATGATTGGTACTTTGTTGTTTACTGATGAATGCACTACAGAAAAACTTAGAGTTACGTATATGGGGATGTTGGTAGAGGTAGATGTTGTTAGAACAAAGTTTGTTTCTAAATATATATTAAAGTTTTGATGTAACAAGCATAATAAATTTTGTATGAATGAATATGATACTCTGACTGGTACATGTTTTCATTTCAGAAGATGTTCTGACTCTAGCGCAAAAATGGAAGATATACTATGATGAGCAAAAGATAAAGTTAGAAGTTCTAATGAGAGCAGAACTTCTGGTCAAGCACGCTCAAAGCAACTGCTGATAGAAACGAGCCTTAGAAGTTCTAATGAGAGAAGAACTTCTGGAACATGCTCTCTACCTATAAAGCTTCTGAAGTAAAGAATGAAATTCAACTTCTGAGAGAAGCAAGCAAAGCGCAACCTCTGATAAAAAGCACCAACAATATGTTCTGAATATAAGATGTATAACAAGGCTTACAAAAAATCATGAAGTATTAGAAGTTCTAATGAAGACAAAACTTCTGGTCACGCAAACTAGGAAGCAACTTTTGATAGAAGCAAGCTAAACACAACTTCTAATAGAAGTAACTTCTGATAGAAGCAGATAAGCACAATTCTGATAGAAAGCACCAACAAAATATTCTGATAAGAAGATATTCTAACAAGGCTTACAGAAGATCGTCATCTAAATATACATCATCTTCTAAGAGACAAAACCTGCTACAGCAACATTATCCTACTAAGCTAAAAAGGCTAAGGTACTTGAGTGGCTCAACAATCCATGTTCATTGGTTAAGCAAAATCACGTGGAGATTAGCAAGTTAATTACGTTTTCCATTCTTCAAGACACGCTACCTCCAACGGAAAGTTTTCCTAGAAAGCTCTATATAAAGTCTTCAATTCAAAAAGTAAAACAACAACAACAACAAGAACAATTCTTCAACGCACAACAAACATTCATTCATTTTCTCAAGTAAACGCACGCTGCAAAAACAAAGAGTCATTTTTGTAAATTAGTTTACTATACATTTGAGCTTCATTTTTGTGTAAACTTCACTTTATGAAGAATAGCTTTTCTAGAAGCAATTTTGTACACACTCAGTCAGAATTCATTTATCTAATAGTTGTTCCTTGAGAGACCAATTTGGGTCAGTAATCTCGAGAGGGATAGGACTAGTTGAGTCTTAGAGGTGTTAGTCACAACAGTTGGTTGTGCATATTGTTCCTTAAGAAGACCAGTTGGGTCAGTATTCTTGAGAGGACTAGGACTATTGAGTCTTAGAGGAAGTTAGTCACACCAGTTGGATAGTGCACTCTGTAACCGTTGATTATGGTGGATTAAGTCCTCGTTGAGAGAGGTGAAATCACCTTGACGGGTGGACTAGAGTAGTTTGAGTTCCAAACGAACTAGGATAAAAATCCTTGAGTATTTAGTTTGTTGTTTGGGTAAAAGATTTAAAAAGTAAGAAAAACTTATTCAACCCCCCTTCTAAGTGTTTTTCCAAGCCTTCAGATGTTACACAAAAAATGTGTGAAGAGAATGTCATTAGGGATCATAAAGGGGAAAGGAGGAAGCAAAAGGTGGAGTACGAGTAGAGGCCACGGGTCTGTGAGAAATCCTAGAAAGTTGGACATGTTTGCAACATCAATAAGAATCCTGCTATAAAGAAATGGCAACCCAAGGGTCCTATTGAAGATTATAAGGAAGGTCTAAGCAATATTGTGTGTGAAGTGGATATTGTCCAGCCCAATCCAATTGTGTAGGAAATTGACAAAGAGGTTTCAACAATGCAGGAGCATGTGCGTACCCCTGTTGTTGCTGGCATTTAGACTGAAGTTAATGCTAAGAGTTTTGAGAGAGGGAAGAAGTTAAAGGCAAGAACTTAGAACAACTTGTCCATCTCTAATGGTTTTGACTCCTTGGGTGTTTAGGATGACCCTAAGTTGACCCCCATGGATGGTCCATGATTCTCTCATGGAACACTAGGGGGCTCAATAAAGTGGCAAGAAAAATAGAGGTTACTCTCGCCTCTTTAGGTTGAATCATAATCTTGCCATCTTGGTAGAAACTAGAGTTAAAAAGTCTAATGCTGGGAAAATCAGGAATTCTTTTGGCAATAAATGGTCCTTTATAGACAATTATAAGGATCATGGAAATGACACAATTTGGATCTTATGGGATGACAAAAAATTGAGGTGAAGGAAATTAGGAGTACTAGTTAATTAATTCATTGTGGTGTTTACAATTTTGCTAGAGGTTTTATGTACTGGCTGACAACTATCTATGCTCTTAATCAGCTTAATAAGAGGAGAGACCTTTGGAAAGACATTGACAATATTGGTAGCAATCATCAAGGGCCTTGGATGCTTATGGGAGATTTCAATAATGTCCTAAACACACAAGATAGATGTGGGGGAAACCTGTCAAGGAATATGAATTTATTGATTTGAGGGAAATGATGCCAATAAATGGTCTTTTTGAAGTTGAGAGAAAGGGTGATAGGTACACCTGGTTCTACAAGCATGTAGATGGTGTCACTTATTCCAAGATTGATCGAATCATTTCTAACTTGGACTGGATTCATCATAATGATTACTTGACAGTGCATATCATGGAGCCAGGTTTCTCTAATCATGCCCTCATCTACATTCAAGCTGAAACAGATAGACAGATTTAGAAATGCAAGTTCAAATTTATTAACAAAGTGACAGACATATAAGAATATAATGTTGATGTGAGGAATAGTTGGATAAAGGATGTTAAAGGGAGCTCTAGTAGGGTGTTGTGGCAGAAACTAATGAGACTTCAACCAATGATAATTTCTACATTATCCACCCCATGTTCATTTCTAAAAATCGAGGAGAGAATAAATTCGAAACCAAACTCAGTCAATAAAATTTTCTTGTCAAACTCGAGGTACTCACTGACACAAATATAACACTTGATTTTACAAACAAATAATTTTATTATTTTAATTAATTAAAAAATAAAAATATAATATTCTCCTCCTTCATAATCAAAAAACCACCCTTATAATACCAATTTAAAAAGAAATTAAATTTTAAATAATAACTTTTTTTTATTAATTGTTAATAATAATTAAAATTTATGCATGCAAGTTTGTTTTTATATTTTTTTTCTTTCATGTAAACCATTTAATTATTGAAATAATTGAAAATGTTGTCTTAAAAAAATTATGATATTTAGACCGTATATAATTAAAGTTGCATGCATTCATCAATTATGTCTCATCATAAAAGTTCTTAAAGAATTATTTCAAATACACACAAAGAGAACTAGGATTATTATTATATGATAAATTCTTATAAGCATAGCTACAATTAGTTCGATAAATTTGTTATATCATCATATATTTTCCAAAATAAAATTTGAAAATCACTATATTAGTTATATCCACAATTTCATTTTTTATTTACTCACTTTGCATATATTTTAATATTTTTTCCCTAAATATATTTTAAATATTTAGATTTTATAATTTGGGAGTTTAACACTTTTAGATTTTAAAATTTTATGAGGTTGTTTGAAAGAATAATTGTCCCTATAAATGGCGTGCATTGTGGCGCTTATAATGCGGTGGGTGGTATTGGATCATGTTACTTGGGTTTGGTGATAATATACTCACTTTATTAAATAAGTTGTAATCATATTTTTATTAAAATACATTATTTATCTGTATCTATTTTTATTATAAATATGAAATGAAAGCTAATATATTTAGAAACAATTGTCTGTTATTTTAACACGAAAAACGGAATATGTTAGACATAACAATATAATATTCCCTCCATTATTTGAAAACACCTGTAGTTTGTAAAGTATGTTTATTTCTACTTGTTACTTTTATAATTTATTAGAAAATAGGTGATATATTCACAATCACAATTAGATATCCGTTCGCAGGAATAAATTTATTTTCATAAAATATAAAATATATTTAGATATACGTAATTTTAAAGTAAATTTATTAATTATAAAATAAATTATGATTAAATAAATTTAATTAATTTAAATAAAATATATATTTTATTGATAGTGATCGATGATAAAAAAATTTGATATAAATGCATAGTAATTAAAATATATTTTGAGATAGAAAGTAAAAAAATTATATTTTTTAAATTGGATTGCTAACATTATTATTTGTCTGTAATAAAAACAAATAGATAATATGATATAGTGACACATGAGATAAAAAATAAATTTTGTGATAAAATAAATTTTTAATTTTATTAAAATTATAAAATATACTAATTAATAATTTAGTGATAATAAATAAATAAAATTGATTAAATAGTCATAAAAAGTAAAATAAAAATTTTCAAACTCATATTTATATAAATAAAGACTTGGACATATATAATTGAAAACAATTTTTACAATAATGTTTTATTAAAATACTTAAATGATAATTTAAAAGTGTGGAAAAAATTAGAAAATATTTGAAATTTGAACTTCGGATATAATTGATTAAAATAATATAAATAAATGAGGTGGAATATGAAAAAATAATGAAGAAGAGAAAATGTAAGATATTTCTTTTAATATTTGTTAATTACAAATAAAAAAAGGTAACATTGATAGTTTGCTTTTTATATTATACTCATAAATTATTTTGAATATTGATATAATATACTTAAGTATTTGGACATAGCAACAATATTAAAGAAAATAGTCATTGTAATTGATCACATTTTTGCTATAGTTTTAAATTTAGATTTCTTATTTTTAAGGATGTTGAACAACATTTGAAAGACTTATTCTTCTATATACGTTGGAATTATTTCAATAATAATTAATCACATATACATGTTCTTTATATTATAGAATATACTTTAATGCGAAATATAATAAATAATTGTAAACATGTATATAATTATAGGATCTACAACATGTTAGTATACAAGATATGAGATTTCAGAAATACCTGGATCCATGAGGCAATGATAATTGTAATTCTGAAATGCAAAAGTGTAGAAGTGTTGGATCTTTCTCAACCAGTACTCATAATGCCTTGAATACTCTTCAGACAAGGAGAAGGGATAATTTGCTTACGCACGATATATTGGGGACCATAACCTTTATATAGTGTGATAGCCAATTAGGATTCCCATTATTCTCAAATGGGTCATCCTGGCATCCACTCATATTTGAGTCCATACCTAATTAATCAATTAATTAATTAATTAATTCCTAAATGAAATTTAAATAGCCTTTTAACATTATTTGATCACTTAATTATTTAAGGCACTTTAATTGATAAAATAGCTAATATAATTCATATAAATATATTTGTCCACATAATAATTATTGGAATATAACAATTAAATAATATTTAAGTATAAAATATTCCAACAATCTCCCACTTGGACAATATATCTTAATAATTATATCATAGTCTTTAGGCGTGCATCTGAATGCTATTTATCCTTAGATTTCAACTTTACAATCTGATCCATCTCATACATTAATAATGAGACCATCATGGTTGACGCCACTAACGTATAACATGACGGAACCCCGACGACCACCACATATATGTACTTGATGACATAGATCGATATGGATGAGTGGTATGGAAATTTCATGCAATATGATCTCTAAATCATGTATATTTCCAACTGGTCCAACTAAAGTCTTTATTGAGATCAAACTAAAATTTGCGAATTCAATATTTGCACAAACGATACAAAAATGGTTATAACAACAATAACCTTATAAACATTATTTCTGTAGATAATCTTAACATAAAATTTGTATCGATATCAAAATAATATTATTAAACATACAGAAGCAGTGACTCCCACTAATCCAAGACATCCTTAGTGACAATAATCATATGAACGTCCTTATATGTCCAATCTTTGATTAGTGAATCTTTAGCTTAAAATATATGATTGACTTACAATAAAAGATAACTTGAGTGATCTTATATTTAATTGTACCCGAGTTCCAGAAATACTTACCTTCATTTATCCTGTATTAGAATGTTTAATCTGTTAGAACATAGTTTGGTTCTAATCATATCTTAGAGTTTTGATGATAACAAGTGAAATAAATTTTGTATAATAAATATGATACTCTGATGTGTATTGTTTCCATTTCAGATGATATTCTGACTCAAGCACTATAGAATAAAGAAATATCAAAATTATGTTGAGTAAACAGGTAATAGAAGTTCTAATGATGAATGGAACTTCTGGACACGCACGTTGAAAGCAACTTCTGAAAGAAGCATGCTAACGCAACCTCTGATAGAAGCACCAAGGAAACCTCTGAATAGAAGATACTTTGAACAAGGCTTGCAGAAGATCATGATTTATCATACGTCATCTTCTAAGATAAAGTCTGCTACAGTACCGTTACTAATTAAAGTTAACACAACTTAAGCACTTGAGTGGACCAAATTCCGAGGCTCATTGAGAAAATAAAGCACATGCAGACAAGCAACATTCATTACGTTTATCATTATCCAAGACACACAACGGATTGCAACGAAACAATTTCTAGAAACTATATAAAGACCAAACTTTCAAAGAAGCACAACAACTATTCACAACAATTCCTAGAAAGAAAACTTACGCTGCCAAACTCAAACCTTATTGTGTTAAGTTTATTTTTCAGTTTTGAGCTTAAACTTTCTTGTGTAAAATTCACTTTTGTGATACAGCTTTTTAGAAGCAACCTTATACACTTTGTTAGAAGTTAGTGTGTAATTGTTCCTTGAGAGACCAGTTGGGTCAGATTTCTCGAGAGGGCTAGAACTAGAGAGTCTTAGAGGTGTTAGTCACTTACAGTTGGCTTGTGCGTTGTTGTTAGTCATAACAGTTGGTTGTGCAATTGTAATTATATTGATTATAGTGAATTAAGTCCTAGTTGAGAGAGGCGAAATCATCTTGACGGGTGGTCTAAAGTAGTTCGAGTTTCAAACGAACCAGGATAAAAATCATTATGTGTTTAAATTGTTGTTAAGTAAAAGAAAATTTAAAAGGGAAAAACTTATTCAACCTCCCCCCCTTCTAAGTGTTTTCTAAGCCTTCAATTGGTATCAGTGCTCTTGGTTCTAGGTGCAAACACTTAACCGTGTCAGAAAACATCTAGAAGGAAAACACAAATGACAACTGATCATAACAACAACAACACAAAACCACCAGTCTTTGATGGAGAAGACTTTGAATACTGGAAAGATGGATTAGAAAGTTTCATTCTAGGCTATGACCTTGATCTACAGGATATGGTCTTAGATGGTTATAAATGTGACACCCCAAATTAATTCAAGTATTAAATAATTAGAAATTTAATTATTAATTTAATTAAAGGTTTAATTATTAATATTTTTGGATTAATGGATTTAATTATTTAATTAAAGAAAGGAAGGTTGGGGGTGTAAAGTTGAATTGGAGGTGTATGGAGTAAAAAGCTCTACTTAATCCTAATTTATTTATTTATATTATTTGGCAAATAAAAAGGAATAAATAAAGGAATAAAAGGAACAAGTGAGGAAAGAAAATAAGGATTTGCATTCTACGTGAAATTGGAAAAGAGAAGAGAAAGAGGAGAAAAAGCCAAACGCCGAGAATTCAAAGATTCATCGCGAGGTATGGGGGGTTGAATCTGATTTTTATGCCTTATAGGTTTTGAGAATCGATAGAATAATTCAATCCGTTAGGAATCCCAAATTATGATTCTAGATTGTGCCCTACCGTATAATCCGACGTAAAACCTTGAGAAGAATTGTGATGAACGGTGAATTGCGTAATGTGATCATAAACTGATTAGGAAACGAAATTATGTAGTTAATTGAATGTAAAAATACATGTATTAATTCTGTTCTGTGGTCATATGATGTTTGGTAATGATTGGGGTTAATGGGAATTCGTAACAGTGGAGAAAACTGGATTTTTGGGTGAAAACTAACTGTATGAGTCGACACAAGGCAGTATGGATCGATGCAAGCAGTAGAATTTTAGAAAACTAGAAGTAAAGAAAATGCATGCATCGACTCACAGGGCCATGCATCGACCCATGTGGTGAAAAACAGAACTTATGCATCGACGCAAGATGCGTATGAATCGATGCATACTTAACAACTTTTGAAAATGCAGAAAATTTACTTGTATGCATCGATGCATACGAGGCATGTGTCGACACATGCAGTCTATGAATTGATGCATAGACTTATGCATCGATACATACTGAAGGGAATTTTAAAAATGGCAGAATTTTAACTATATGCATCGATGCATACGTTCTATGTGTCGATACAAGCAGCTCATGTATTGACACATGAGCTTATGGATCGACCTAAGCTGGACAGGAATGGGCAGGATTTTCTGAAAACGATTTCGATCATATCTTTTTAACCGTAACTCCGATTTAGGCATAATTGGTATCGTTGGAAAGCTTAGGACGAGTACTACCTAATAGAAATATTTTCAACACTAATAATTGAAATCTGGAAGGATTAATTTAGCTTCCGTAATCAGAACTCGTTGAGAATTTATGAATCATGTGTTGAATAATTGTGCATAATGTTAACTTATGGGTTGTGATTAACATTGATGCTCATGATTGATGTTACCATATGCTGTTGTTGTTATTGAATATAATTGGAACAATGCTGTGTGTTCATGTTCCATGTTTAAATTGTTGCATGCTTCTAATGTGCATGCATGAGCATTTTGGTAATGGTTCATTCCCATTGTGTGGAATTGAACTTGCAGGGCCAATAAACTTACCTAATGGACAGAGGTGGTGAGGCTAGATTCTTGACCCAGTGATGTATGGGAGAATCATTGAATTGACGTTGTTTTCTAAAGTGTAAGCGGAACAGGGTGTGGACTTGGTTCACGTTTGGTACCACATGCATTGAGTCTGCATTGCATATGTAATTGTAACATGTTAGGATGAATTCCAGTGTTGCAGTTGCATTAATTGTTGTTGTTGGCATAATGATCTATGTGTTTGTATTTATGAATCGTATGCTAATATTGCTAATAAGGGTGGATTAACGAATTGGTTGTTTTATTGTTTTTGAGAAATGTATAATGCATTTTAATCTTGATGAAATCTCACCCTTACTTTAATGATTTCAGATTGAGGAGTATAGCTGCTCGAGAATTGGTGAGGACAGCTTTTAGAGTTGTGCTATTTAGATAATCCGCGTGTCAGTGTCATGCTCTGATAGTTGTAACACTAGGGAACATTTGATTGGAATTTTTATGGATTTAAAACTGTTTCCTTTTGGTTTATGTTTTGGAATAATTATTAATTGAAGTATTCCGGATTTTTATGTTATATTTCCGCTGTTTAAACATAATCCGTGGTTTCGTTGTATTTGATAAGTTCTTCAGTAAAGGCATGTTCACTGTTTTTGGTTATTTGAATTAATTAAATTGTGATGCCCTTTCGTTATCTTAAAACTCTGATTAAATTATATAAATCGCGGGTAATTTAGAAGGGGTGTTACAATAAACATTCAGTAGACAAAGAAGGAAACAAGTTAGATAGAAAGACAATGGAGAAACAATAGAAAATAGATTTCAATAATTATCACAAAGCAAGAAATATCCTGCTGAATGCCATTTCAAAAATGGCGTACACCAACAAAGATACAACACATGACATTTTTGAGTCTCTCAAAATGTCACATGAAGGAAATGCTCAAGTTAAAGAAACTAAAGCTCTGGCTCTCATTCAGAAGTACGAAGCCTTCATGATGGAAGAAAATGAGTCCATTGAAGCAATGTTCTCAAGATTCCAAATTCTAATAGTTGGCCTAAGGGTTCTAAACAAAGGGTATACAAACGCAGACCATGTAAAGAAGATCATCAGAAGTTTACCCAGAAGATGGGCACCAATGGTCACAACATTCAAAGTGTCAAAGGATTTGAATAGTATATCCCTAGAAGAACTTATCAGCATGCTGAGAAGTCATGAGATAGAGCTTGATGAATATGATCCCCAGAAGAAAGGTAGGTCTGTTGCTATGAAAACTACTAAAAAATTTGAAACTAATGCTTTTCAGGATGAAGAAGGAAGCTTTGAATATTTAGAGTCAAAAGAAGATGAGCTATCTCTGCTTTCCACAAGGATAAACCAAATGAGGAAGCACAGGCAAAGGAAGTTCAGAAACTACATAAGATCAGAAGATAGAGGAGAATCTTCTGGGCACAAGAAGTTCAGCAAAAGAGACATCATTTGCTATGAATGCAAAGAATCAGGACACTTCAGAAGTGATTGTCCTAAGCTACAAAGAGAAAAGCCAAATAAAGAGTTTGGAAGAAATAAAGGTATGATGGCCACCTGGGATGATTCAGAATCTTCTGAAGCTGAATCTGACTCAGAGGATGAGCATGCCAACTTAGTCTTTATGACCACCACAACAAATGACTCTGCCTCTGAATCTGAAACAGAAGAGATGTCCTTAATAGTAAAGTTGAAACACCAATCATGGTACCTAGACTCTGGATGCTCACGACATATGACGGGAAGAAATTCTATGTTCCAAAGCCTGGAACTTAAATCTGGAGGTGTTGTAAAATTTGGAGGTAACCAGAAAGGAAAAATCATTGGTTCTGGAACCATTGGAAACAGTAATCTCCCTTCTATTTCTAATGTTCTGTTAGTAGAAGGATTATCGCATAACTTATTGTCCATAAGTCAATTAAGTGACAATGGTTATGACATAATCTTCAATCAAAAGTGATGTAGAGTTGTAAGTCAAAAAGATAGGTCAATCCTGTTTACTAGCAAGAGAAAGAACAACATATACAAAATTGATGTTTCTGATCTTAAATCTCAAAATGTAAAATGCCTTATGTCAGTGAACGATGAACAATGGGTATGGCACAGAAGATTGAGACATGTTAGCATGAGAAGAATTTCTCAAATTAACAAACTCAATCTGATTAGAGGACTTCCTAATTTGAAGTTCAAATCAGAAGTTATATGTGAAGCATGTCAGAAGGAAAATTTTTCAAAACTCTCTTTTAAATCAAAAAATGTTGTTTCTTCCTCTAGGCCATTAGAATTTCTGAATATTGATCTATTTGGACCAGTGAAAACTGCATCCATTAGAGGCAAGAAGTATGGATTTGTCATTGTAGATAACCACAGTAGATGGACATGGGTAAAGTTATTAAAACACAAGGATGAGTCACATTTTGTGTTCTTTGACTTCTGTAATCAAGTTCAAAATGAAAAAAAGTTTAGGACCATAAAAGTTAGAAATGATCATGGAGGACAATTTGAAAATCAATTTTTTGAAAAATATTTTAAAGAAAATGACATTTCTCATGATTTCTCCTGTCCTAGAACTCCCCAACAAAATGGAGTTGTAGAACAAAAGAATAGAACATTGCAAGAAATGGCCAGAACCATGATCACTGAAACTAATATGGCTAAACACTTCTGGGCAGAAGCAGTGAACATAGCATGTTATATTCAAAATAGAGTTTCTATAAGATCTATTCTTGAAAAGACTCCCTATGAATTATGGAAGAACAGAAAGCCCAACATTTTATATTTTCATCCATTTGGATGCACTTTCTATATTTTAAATACTAAAGATCATCTGAACAAGTTTGATTCTAAAGCACAGAAGTGTATTCTGCTTGGATACTCTAAACACTCAAAAGGCTATAGAGTGTACAATACAGAAACTCTGATTGTTGAAGAATCAATCAAAGTAAGATTTGATGATAAGCTTGGCCATCAAAATCCAAAGCAAATTGAAAATTCTGCAAGTACAGAAGTTCATCTAATAAACTCTGAAGGGACAAAAGAAAAGGACAACTCAGAATATCCTGCTGTTGAAGATGTTCTGAACAACTTAAGAATTTATGAAGAACCCTCACAAAAAATATTTCCAAGAATCACATTAGCACATCCAGAAAATGTAATTATTGGAAAGAAAGATGATCCTATCAGAACAAGATCCTCCCTAAGAAACAATGAAGAATCACTGTTTCGTCTAGTTTCTCTGATTAAACCAACCTCAATAGATGAAGCTCTTCAAGAAAATGATTGGATTATAACAATGCAAGAAGAACTCAACCAATTCACCAGAAATAATGTGTGGGATCTAGTTCCAAAGCCTAAAGGATTCAATATAATTGGAACAAAGTGGGTATTCAGAAATAAGTTGAATGAGCAAGGAGAAGTTGTCAGAAACAAGGCACGATTGTTTGCATAAGGGTATAGTCAACAAGAAGGTATTGATTATAATGAAACCTTTGCTCCAGTCGCCAGGTTAGAATCTATTAGACTATTAATTTCTTTTGCTATTCAAAATAACATTACTTTGTATCAAATGGATGTTAAGAGTGCATTTTTAAATGGCTATATAGAAGAAGAAGTTTATTTCCATCAACCTCCTGGTTTTAAAGATTCAAAATTTCCATAACATGTTTTTAAACTCAAAAAATCCTTGTATGGGTTAAAACAAGCTCCCAGAGCTTGGTATGAGCGCTTAAGCAATTTTCTTTTAGAAAAGAATTTTACTAGAGGAAAAATAGACACAACCTTATTTAGAAAAATATTTAAAAACGATATTCTGATTTGTCAAATTTACATAGATGATATTATTTTTGGAACTTCTAATGTCTCTCTTGGAAGAGAATTTGCTAGGTCTATGCAGGCAGAATTTGAGATGAGTATGATGGGAGAACTAAAATTCTTTTTGTGAATTCAAATTAATCAATGTTTAGAAGGTACTTACATACATCAAACTAAGTATGTTAAATAACTTCTGAAGAAATTCCAATTATCAGAAAGTAAGGAAGCAAAGACCCCAATGCATCCTACATGCATTTTGGGAAAAGATGAGGTAAGTAAGAAAGTAGATCAGAAACTCTACAGAGGTATGATTGAATCTCTTCTTTATCTAACTGTATCTAGGCCAGATATTCTATTTAGCATTTGCTTATGTGCAAGATTCCAATCAGATCCCAAAGAATCTCACTTAGCTGCTGTTAAGCGAATTCTAAGGTATCTGAAAGGTACTACTAATGTTGGACTATGTTACAGAAAATACATAGTCTTTAAATTAGTAGGTTATTATGATGCTGACTTTGCTTGAGATAGAGTAGAACGAAAAAGCACCTCTGGAAGTTGTCAATTTCTTGGTGAAAATCTGATCTCATGGTACAACAAGAAGCAAGCCACAATTGCACTTTCAACCACTGAAGCAAAATATGTAGTTGCTGCTGGCTGTAGCACTCAGATGCTCTCGATGAAGAGTCAACTAGAAGACTATCATTTGTATGAGTGCAAGATTCCTATCTTCTGTGATAACACTTCTGCCATTTGCCTCTCTAAGAATCCAATTTTACACTCTAAGGAAAAACATATTGAAATTAAACATCATTTCATAAGGGACTATATTCAGAAAGGAATTTTGAGTCTAAACTTTGTAAATACAAACCATCAATGGGTTGATATTTTCACTAAACCTCTTTCTGAAGATAGATTTAAATATATTTTGAAAATTATAAGTATGGAACTTTTCCCTGAATGAAATTTCTGTTTGTTTTCAATATAGTCAGAAGTTCTATTTTTAAATGAACGTTCTAATTAACATCTCTTCAGAAGTTAGAAGAGAAGTTCAGATAGAAATAATATCTAGACGTTCTGAAATATTCTCTAATGTTTCATTACAAATATGGTTCAGAAGTTCATTATATTAAACATCTGTAACGTTTTTAACCTAGAAGTTGAACACGTATCAAAACTTCTGATAGGTCACACACGCGTGCTAGCTATTGACACGCCGTCCCTAGGTAACTGTTGCAATCTTTTCAAATCTCAAGAAATCCCTCTAATGTCAGACACTATTAATTGCATGTGATGATTAATTTGTTTTAATTATTTTTAAATTAACTTTAAACTTTTCATCTACATGTGTTTCTCTTTAAATAGTTCTTCAAAATCTCTTTTTCTCTTTTCACTCTCAACAGAAAGTTTATGCATTTTTGCCTCTTCTTCTCCCTTTTCAAGAACCCTAAACCTAGAATTTCATAAATGACTTTAGAAACCACCGTCCGTAACAACCCAGAAACTACCGTTCAACATAATCCTCAACATGGATGCAGAAGCAAAAGGAATATTCCAATGAAATCAAGAACCTTCTGCTTTCCCTAGTTTCTCGTCCCTCTTAGTCCTTCCATTTTCAACCTTTCTGTGCATCATTGTTTTAAATGTTTTGTTTTGACACACCTTCTGTACTCGTATATTTAAAATTAATGTTATCAGTACTTTGCTTCACTTTACACTGTTGTTTTTTTTTTTAAAAAAAAATGACTTTTTGATTATGACAAAAAGGGGGAGAAAATTGAGATTTTGATAGGGGAGAAAACATGTTATTGGGACAAAAGTGTCAAACATTTCTAACAACAAATATACAAGTGTATTTTTTTTCTTCGTAAGTATACAAGATTACACAAGCTCTGAAAGAAGACGTTGCAAAGACAAACTCAAATTCTAAAGTCTCAAACTCTGAAATGATTTAAGCTCTGAATTAAAAAGGAAACTCTGAAAGAAGGATCTCTGAAAGAACATCTCAGGGAAGTTCTAATATATACTTAGTTTTTTTTAAGTATTTATCTCAGGGGGAGATATGTTTTTCATATATACAATTTTTTTAATCAAAATCTAATATTTTTGTCATCATCAAAAAGGAGGAGATTGTTAGAACATAGTTTGGTTCTAATCATATCTTAGAGTTTTGATGATAACAAGTAAAATAAATTTTGTATAATAAATATGATACTATGATGTGTATTGTTTCCATTTCAGATGATGTTCTGACTCAAACATTCTAGAATAAAGAAATATCAAAATTATGTTGAGTAAACAAGTAATAGAAGTTCTAATGATGAATGGAACTTCTGGACACGCACACTGAAAGCAACTTCTGAAAGAAGCATGCTAACGCAACCTCTGATAGAAGAGCCAAGGAAACCTCTAAATAAAAGATACTTTGAACAAGGCTTGCAGAAGATAATGATTTATCATACGTCATCTTCTAAGACAAAGTCTGCTACAGTATCGTTACTAATTAAGGTTAACATGACTTAAGCACTTGAGTGGAACAAATTCCGAGGCTCATTGAGAAAACAAAGCACATGAAGACAAGCAACATTCATTACGTTTCTCATTATCCAAGACACGCAAAGGAATGCAACGAAACAATTTCTAGAAGCTATATAAAGAGAAAACTTTCAAAGAAGCACAACAACTATTTACAACAATTCCTAGAAAGAAAAATTACGCTGCCAAACTCAAACCTTATTGTGTTAAGTTTATTTTAAGTTTTGAGCTTAAACAATCTTGTGTAAAATTCACTTTTGTGATACAGCTTTTTAGAAGCAACTTTATACACTTTGTTAGAAGTTTATGTGTAATTGTTCTTTGAGATACCCGTTGGGTCAGATTTCTCGAGAGGGCTAGGACTAGAGAGTCTTAGAGGTGTTAGTCACTTGCAGTTGACTTGTGCATTGTTGTTAGTCACAATAGTTGGTTGTACAATTGTAATCAGATTGATTATAGTGAATTAAGTTCTCGTTGAGAGAGGCGAAATCACATTGATAGGTGGAGTGGAGTAGTTTGAGTTTCAAACGAACCAGGATAAAAATCATTGTGTGTTTAGATTGTTGTTAAGTAAAAGAAAATTTAAAAGGTAAAAACTTATTCAACCCCCCCCCCCCTTCTAAGTGTTTTCTAAGCCTTCATAATCGACATCTAAAATATCAGAGTCAAACATACTAATGATCTCCTCATTATCAGATCTCCAATTTGCGATTCTTTCATCTTCGTCTTCTTTATCTTATGCTTCAATAGAGATGCGAACTCCAACAAAAAACACTACATATTCACCAAAACAATTTAAAGTATTAGATATATGAATCATCAGTCTATTTTTTCAAACAATATAAAATTTCTAACTCAGATTTATTTCTTAACATCAATAACATTGAAACATATTGCTAAATGTATTGCCTAAAAAAATCTATCAATCAAATATAATATAACTCCACTAGTAATGAAGCAACCAACAACCAAGAAAATGCATGTGGATTGAAAAATAAATTTCACTTAAGGGGAAAGGGACCTAGATGATCGGATGGATTCACTTTTGAGTTAAAGATAGTTAGTGTGCAAGAACGGATTAATAACATCCCACGTTAAATAAAAAAGTAATGTTGAATTTCATACAAAAGAGATGGCTTATATATTTATGCCTTAAAATTTTAGATAAAACACACTATCACTTTCACTTTTATGGATAGTTGCTCTTGTTCTAATATGATAATTTTGTGAACTTTCTTCATGATCTAAGAATAGTATGAGACATCTTATGTGCAACTTACACTATTTCAAGCTGGTCAAATTGATACCAATGAAATGGCAAAGAAAAACATTATCATTAGCAAAAGTAACGAAGAAGTTACTACGGTACTCCCCTTGCATTTTTTGCGAAAATGATTTTCTAAAGATTCTCAATGAACTTTGGAAAATGAATTATAAAGAAACAAAAGTGTTGAGTTTTGTTTTGCTAGGTACATGTGAAATTGAAATTGAGAATCACTTTTCAACACCATGAGTGAACTCTGGACTTGCCTTTTTGCTACCTTTTATTTTCAACGCCCATACTTTATTCTCCCCTGGATTATTCATCCAAAATCCAAAATTCCTAATTGAACTCTCATGTTTTTGTTTTATATAAATATCTCAATAAGTACAAATAACATTCATTGTCCATAACTCTTTTGGATTTTTCTATCCATCTTTAATCACGGGAGAGGGAAGCTGTCTATCCAAAGTTTATATTTTGTATAAACTATACGCAGCAAAACTCAACAGAATCAATAAGAAATGGCATTGTTGGGACCACCCTCTCTTTCTCCAAAATTATAAGATGTTTTAAAGAAAAAAATTGTGTTTCATTATAAATTATTTTACAATTTTAATACAATATTAATGATGTTTTTCTAATATACTTTCTATTATATTTGTTTATCTTTTCTTCTTTCGATTCTATTAATTTCTCTTTTTATGTAATTAATAAGGGACAATAGTGTAAAATCATACATAATTTCTCTTTTCTATACAATAATGATTATTTTTTTTAATATGTGTGAAATGCTCAAAACGTCTTATAATTTAGAACAGAGGAAGTATAATACTAGCTAAGAAATACTAGCTTAGAGATTTCAATTGAATGGATTCTGTCGTGATTTCAATATAATGCTTTTAAGTCGAATGAATTCGGCCGTGAATCTTGAACGACATTATTTTTCTAATAATATTTTAAATATTTTTGAATGTCTTAGAGTTAATGCCCAAAAATATTGATTTAGGAAGGCTGATTGCACACATTGAAGAGGAAGTCGCTCGTCAAAAAGGTTCCAGATGAATTATACAAATTTGATGTTCGATGTTAGACTACCTATTATCATATATTTTCCCCCCAAATTCAACATTTTACTAATTTGTTTTATTTATTTATTTATTCTGTTTTAGATTAAAGGCCAATAAGGCCCATTGGGATTTCTTTGTTTTCTTTATTTGAAGATATTTGGCGTGACCATAAGAATTATATTTTATTATGACAAAATTCAAGGTTTTTTTATCTGGTGGATTCACGAGCTCATCTAACAGGTTTTGCGCTTGCAGTCCCGTGTATTCATTCTAGGTTTAGTGTTTGTCATTCCTTTCTAATTTTCGACTGCATAAGTTGGCATCAGAGCAACTTTTCTCCTGTTCTTTTCGTAACTTAACAACCATGGTGAATCAAACAATGACCAAAGCAGATATTGAGGGAACTATCATGATATTTACTATGACCATAACTGCTTTGATTGAATAGATGACGACTTTAACAAATCAGGTGAACAACGCCAACAACAACATGAATCAACGAAGAGACATGAGAAACTAACTGATTAGGAATCCACGAGATGGAAACAATCATGTTGAAGATTCTAGTTCTGGAGAAGAAGAACCCTACAAGGAAGTGGTTGACCATAAAAATTGACAGAACAACCATGACTATCGAGTGAAAGTTGATATTACTTTGTTCTACGAAATGATGGGAGTGGAGACGTTTCTGGATTGACAAATTTATGTCGGCATGTTTTTTGACATTATGGTCGTTCTTGATAACAAGCAAGTTAAGATGGTAGCGACTAAGCTTAAAACTACTACTATTGTCTAATGGGACAAACTTTGTTATTCAATGGCAAAGGTAAAGGAAGGGGTCAATCAAACATTGGCGAAGAATGAAACAATTGATGTTGGAGCGATTTTTACCCAGGTATTATGAATATATTCTATATAAGATGTACATCAAGTGTGTTCAGGGCAAGAGAACCGTGACTGAATATACAATTGAGTTCATGCATTTTTATGAGTGGAATGAATTGGGAGAATTAGAGAGCCAGGAAGTGGCTGGATACATCAATGACTTAAAAGGATCCTTATAGGAGAAGTTGGGGTTATGGACTATATGGACGATAATTGAGTTATTCAGTTTTGATTTGAAGACATAATTTATGGAGAAATCCCCTCAAAATTTCTCGTTTTTTAAAAGGTACTCACCCCATAATAACTTTGAATTAGTAGGTGACAAGGAAAAGAGTGCAACACACTGGGATTCCAACCATGGGAATAAGAGGAAAACAACTCTAACGGTGTGCATCATGGTAAAAAATGAATCTAGCGGAAGAACAATCCATATGCTAAAACCATTGGAGACACGTGTTATCCTTGTAATGGAAGAGACCATAGATCGAATGTTTGTTTAACAAGGAAATTTGTTGTTGTTGTGGAAGAAAGTGAGGAAGTTGAGTAAAGAGAAGATCTTGTGGTTGAGAATGGTGAATATGTCAATGTTGAGTTTGTAGAGGAAGAATCTGATGAAAGGGTAAATTTTGTGTTGCAGATAATTTTACTAACACTCAAAGATGAAAGACAATGCAAAAATTTCTTCAAATCACATTGTTCTATCAAGAATAAAGTGTTTAACTTAATCGTGGATAATGGCAACATGAAGAATCTAGTGTCGTATAAATTGTTAAATTATTTGAATTTTTCCATAGAATCTCATGAGAAGTCATACACCCTCGGTTGGGTAAGCAAGGGCTCCCAAGTTCGAGTAACATTAGCATGCAGAGTTTCTATCTCCATCAGAAACATTACAAATAAGAGGTATTTTGTGATGTTCTTGATATGGATGTTTGTCATATTTTACTTGGTAGACTTTGGTATTTTGATAATGATATCACTTACGAGAACGAGATAACATAATGGTGTTTACATGGTGTACACATAAAATTGCCATGGCTCTTATTTTCCACTTTGATAAAAATCTAGGAGGAAAGAAGTCAAGTTTCTTGGCGATAAAGCAGAGTGAAAATAAGCTTGATGAGGTTGTAAAAGAAATTAAATGTTTATGTCCAATGGTGATCAAAGAGTTGATGAATGTTGTAAAGGAAGAAACAACAATTTCAAAAGTGCTAGAGATCCTTTAGGATTTCAAGAAGTTGAATAAAGAGGAATTACCAAACTATTTGCCTCCCATGTGAGATATTCAACATTTGGTTTACCTCATCTCGGGGTATAGCTTACCATACCCTCCTCATTATCGTAAGAACCCCAAGGAGAATGAGATTTTAAGGGAGCATATTAAAGATTTGTTGAAGAATGGATTTATTTGTGAAAGCATGAGTCCCTGTGCAATACCAGTCCTTTTAGTCCCTAAGAAATGAAATCACTAGCGAATGTGTGTTGACAGTCGAGCCATCAATAAGATAACTATCATGTATCGATTTCCAATTCCATGTTTGGAAGATATGCTTGATGAGTTGTTCGGTTCTAAGGTGTTCTCGAAGATAGATTTGCATAGTGGATATCATCATATCAAAATAAAACCTAAATATGAATGAAAAAAATTTCAAGAGTGAATATGGATCCTATGAGTGGTTGGTGATGCCCTTTGGTTTTTCAAACTCCCCTAAAACCTTTATGTGGTTGATGAATCAGGCTCTGTTCCCATTTACTAGTTCTTTCATAGTGGTTTATTTTGATGATATTCTGATTTACAGTAAGACCAAGATAAAACATCTATAACATGTAAGGAAAGTGTTTCAAGTCTTACATGCGAATCAGTTGTACATTAATCTAAAAAGTGCACATTTAGCACCAATAAGTTTATTTCGTAGGCTTTGTTGTTGGTGAAGAAGAGATTCATGTGGATGAAGATAAGGTGAGTGCTATAAGGAAGTGGCCTGCACCCAAATTGCTGATAGAGGTTTATAGTTTTCATGGTCTGTTCACCTTCTATAGGAGGTTTATCAAATATTTCAGTACTATCACTACACCTATTAAAGGGAAGTTCAATTAGGGGTTTGAGCAAGAACGAAGTTTTACACTAATTAAGTTTAAGCTATGTACCATACCTAGGGGTGGCAAAACGGGTCGTGGCTCGTCGGGCCAGCCCGCGCACCCGCCAAAAAACGACGGGTTGGGTTAGGATTTTGGGACCGCCACCCTCTAAAGACCGTCCGGCCAAAGCTCGTTGCCCGCCTAAGCTCGCCCTGCAAAAGCTCGCCGCCCGCTAAAGTCCAGCCTCACTCATCTGTTTAGCTTGTCCCGCCTTAAGTCCCTACTTCTCTTAGTTAATTCTAGTCATTCCAATTTTTAATAGTTTTATTTAATATATTTATATGTGAATATATATAATATTTTTAAAATAAAATTTCTTAAAAAGACGTTTTACAAAAAAATGTTCTAAAAAATAAGTGAAAAATCTAATTAAAATGCAAAAAAACCTATTAATATATTAAAAAATGAAAAATAAATAAATTAAAAAAATAGGCGGGCAAACCCGCTACCCGCCAACTTGGCAGGGAAGGCTTGATTTTTGTGCCCATTATGTTTGGCGGGCTTGCCCGCCCCTCTTTTTTTGGCGGGCTTAAGGCGGGGCGGGACGGGCGGCCTATTTTGCCACCCCTAACCGTACTGATATTAGCATTTACCAATGTTGACAAAGTGTTCCAAGTTGAGTGTGATGCTAGTGGAGTGGGAATAAGAGTTGTGTTATCGCAGAAGATGAAACCAATATCCTTTTCCAGCAAAAAAATTAATCGATGCTCGCTAGAAATGGAGTACTTATGATCAAGAATTCTATGATGTTGGGAACATTATTTAGCTCAAAAAGAGTTCATTATATTCACGGACCACCAATTTCTGAAGTTTCTGCATAGCCAAAAAGTGATAAACAAGATGCATGCTCGGTGGGTGAGTTTTATGCATAAATTTCCTTTTATTATTCAGCATACGTCAGTGGCACTTAACAAGGTAGCAAAAATATTGAGTAAGATGGCTTCCTTTCTAATTACCTTAGCACATGAGATAGTAGGCTTTGAGTGCATGAAATATTTGTATGATAATGATGTTGAGTTCAAGGAGTTATGAGCCAAGTGTGGTGGAAAACATCCTTGTGCATATTTTTGCATTCGAGATAACTATCTTTTTAAAAGGGATCGACTATGCATTCCTTTCTCCTCTTTAAGAGGGATGTTAATTCAAGATATGTATGGTGGGGGTCTTAACAGTCATCTGGGTAGAGACAAGACCATTGCTAGCATGAAAGAGAGGTATAATTGGCCATACTTGAGGAGGGACGTTGTTTCTATAGTCAAGAGGTGTTATACCTATCAGGTGTCTAAAGGTTAGCCTTAAAATACTGGTCTTTATATGCCTTTACATATTCCTAATGATATTTGGCAAGATTTAGCCATGGATTTTGTGTTGGGCTTGCCTCAGACACAACGAGGTGTAGATTATGTGTTTGTGGTAGAAGACAAATTCTCGAAGATGACACACTTCATTTCTTGTAAGAAGACTATTGATGCTTCCAACATAGCCAAACTATTTTTCAGGAAGGTTGTGCGTCTTCATGGGGTTCCTAGATCCATTACTTTAGACAATGACACCAAATTTCTCAGACACTTATGGATTACTCTTTGGAGAGTTTTTGGACCAACACTGAACATGAGTTATACAACTCATCCTCAAACAGATGGGTAAACTGAGGTAACCAACAAAACTTTGAGAAATATGATTCAGAGTGTTTGTGGACAGGCCAAAATAGTGAGATTTAGTTTTGTCTCAAGTCAAATTTTCTTACAACATCATTGTGAATTCAGCTACAACAAAATCACCATTCTATCATGATTCCTAAGCATATGTGGTTGATTTTGTTATGTTGCCTAAGGTGCCTGGAGTTAGTGTGGTTGTTGAGAATATGACGAGAAAATGGTGGCTATTAAAGAACTTGTCAATGATAAGTTAGAGGCTATTGGGAAGAAAATAAAGCAAATACTAACAAACGAAAGAGAGTTAAAGTGTTCAATGTATGAGACAATGTGTTGGTGTTTCTGTTGCAAAGAGAGGTTCCTGATTAATACTTACAACAAGCTGCAACCACACAAATATGGTCCATTCAATGTAACCCGAAAGATCAATGATATTGCTTATGTGGTAATCCTCCCGAAGTTCATGAATATATATTTTGCCTATTGCAATAATTCACGAAGCGATGTCTATTTTTGAATTTAAAAAACAAACTTAAGTAACGACCATTAAAAATAAGAGCAACGATCACCGCTATTTGTGGTGGTTTACCACTACAAGTCGGCCTAGTGTAGTCTACAAGGTCTCACTAGTGCCTCTACACCTACACCATTAGATCCCGTCAGATGGGAGTGTGGAGAAATCAATTAACATTTAACTTGAGACCGTTAACTTTTTAACTTTTTTTGAGTTAATTAATGTAACTTCTTATAAGTGTTTTTAAAATGAATGATATTTTTTATATGAGTTTTTTTTTTTACATTGAATACTTTTTTTTCATTTGCACATTTTATTTTCATTAATAATATTATCGTTCTTAATTAAAACAATTTAAAATTACAGATACTGGTACCCATAGTAATATTGTAAATGTTTGTATATGCCAAAGTGGATATAATATTGTTAGTGTAAACTTTGCTTGAAAGTTGAGATTTTTTAGGAAATGGTGGTAAGCAATGATAGTACAATTTTCTATTCTTAAAATGATCGAGATCACCTTCAACAAACAGTGTAGACACTAGGCAACAACTTGTTGGTTGATTACTGTATATATTTAGTGGTGCAATATTATTGGTAGTTTAAACAAATGTGCACTTTTTCTTGTTAAGTTAAGTTTGTATTTGATTTTGGTAAAGTTTGGTTGATTCATGTTGTTTATTATAGTGGATTCGGTTATGCAACAATCGTCTTGTGTATTTACTATCTTGTGTCCCACATATCTTCGGTTGGTGACCTTTTCCTAGACTGCGTTAGGCTTTTTTGACCCACCAAATTATTTACTTAACTACTATGGTTGTACGAGATTGTGACATATATATGCAAGTGAAAAAAATCATACAAGTGATTTTCTAGTTCACTTATTTTTCAAATAGGGTCAAAACTATAGTTTTGACTAGACAAAACATCCATTCGTTCAATAGACTCTACGTAATCTACAATAGATTTAGATTCACATTCAATCATATAAATTTCTTTATTTGCTTTACAATAATATAGAGATGAAAATTCTGTGATCTAATCGTGACTCTCTTATAATAATAAGTCAATTAACCGTTATTGTAAATCAATTATCTACGACCACATCATCGTTTAAGATTTAATCTCTTACATTTCACTAGTATGAAAGACATTCACCATAAGTAATAAGTATATTTTATTAGTTACAGAAATTAGTTACATTTAACTTTATATTATTTTAGAATATGTCATTTATAATTGACCTTCTCTTTATAAATATTTAGATCATCATCGTTATTATGAAATAAACTAGTAGAGATCCTCTTCATTTCTCAAAAGAAGTGGAGAGTTCCATTACTAAAGTTTTTATGATAAAAAGTTAAATAATACAAATATATGTCAAACTTATATATATATATATATATATATATATATATATATATATATACCAAACTTTTAATAATTGAACTCTTCATTTCTTATGAAAGATGGTGAGGATCTCAACATGAAATAAACAAACTTAACATTAATGGTGTTCAACATATTCACATTGTGTTATTTTTTGTTATTCAATCACATACTTGTGACATGTCAGATTCAATCATTCCAACCATTTTAATGAATAGGCATTGTCCTCTATCCCATTCGAGCATTCCGCCCATTATGTTCAAATTCACTTTGGATCACTTATAAATATATTTTACCAAACATAACAAATTATTAATGGCCAATTTCTCTAAAAAGTTTTTAAAACAAACGAAATAATAATTTCAGATATTTTTTAGAGATAACTTTTATCTAGAAGTATCCTTTAAAATTTTAAGTGATAAAGAGAAGGAAAACATATTTTACAAATTTCAAAAATAAGAATGTCAATAAAGAAACTAGGAAGTTGACGGAGGTCGCTAGAGCCAGTGTGCGACAGTCTGGTAGAGATCAATCGCGATACATGGTGCCACATAGGCGATAATGGTAAACAACACTGAAACCGTGAAGGAAACAGTTGGAGATGGTTAGCGTAAACGAGGTGGTCCGTGATGGTGCAACCTAAGTGGGTTGGAGTTTGGCAATGGTGACAACGGTCCTCGAGGCAGTGGGTCCAGTCAACGTGGTTTACATGTGGATTTTTGCCAAAGTCTTCAATGGAGTATTGAGAAACTCTTCTCCTCTTTTCGAATAACACACACAACCAATATCCATGCTTAAGAAATGGTTCTTCCACCTGATACATACAACAATACTTCAAAGAAAAATATTAGATTCCCTATTGTACCTTTAACCTACCTCGCACGCTCGATCTTTAGAGTTGGAGGTCTATAAAAATTGTTTCTTGTAAAGGATGAAGATGATGAATAGTAACTGAAAAATATCTCTCACACACAACTAATTCTCACAGGATCCACATTCTAGGAGGTTAATCACAAGGTATCAACAAGGGGATTCTAAGCATAGTTGAGGCAAACAGATACAGATGAATTACCAATAAATTACAAACATATGTTTAATCAAATAGTACACATACACACAAATTGACAAATTAAAATCACACGATAAATCAAATGATGCATATACACAAAAGTTGACAAATTATCAAAATAAAAATGATAATGTTGTCGACTGCAATTTCATAATCCCGCTTGAAAGATTTAGAGTCCCGCCAAATAGGCTCTTCTAAATGCCCCACCTGAGAGACTTGAAGTATCCTCGTATAGGATCCAACCTAAAGTCTCGTATGAGGAACACTACAAATGTATGGACAAAGAGTATTAGCTTAAAAGTCTTGTTTGAGAGGTTGATAGAAGTCTCGGTTGAGATACTCAATGCCTCACCCGAGGGACTTGAAGTATTCTAAAAGAGGATCCACCCTAAAGTATCACCTGAGGGACTGATAAGAAATTAAATTTCTTCACCCTTTATCAAGCCCTCGTGCTTAAGAGACTACGTAGTGATATATTTGTAAAACACCGACCAGGGGAGAGGGAATCAGGGCCACCACTAAAGGGTGTCTCCTTTCTTTGGGCGATAGTCTTCAATCTCCTAGAATTAAGGGAAACCTCACCCTTATCGCCCTCTAGTCACCTGTCTTAGGAAGTGTGGGAAAAGAGATGTCTCGATCATAGAAATTTCAAAGTCAACAGTCTCAACCACTTCTTCTTAGGAAGTAGGGATTCAACTATCCACTGCTATGACTGCGGGCAATTATCATTCTCGAGAAACCCTAGACTCCAAGCCATAGGACTGTATAAATATCTCATCTCAAGCATGAGGAAGGAACACTAATTACAAAGCTTCTCACTCCGTAGCTAAAATCACCATCGAATAGGGTTTTTTCACCACCGTGAGCAAGTCCTAAACCACTAAAAAACACGAAGATCTCTGGCCACCCCTACCAACATAGGGGTGTCACACATTATGTACTTTTTTAACAAGTACAATGTGAATTTCCATTAAAGCACAAACTTATTAGAATACACCTTAAGAAACAATTATGTGTGAGTTTAATGTTTAAAATAGAGTCCAAGACAATTGTGTCACTCGTGTTAAATTAGAATCCTACATGCTACGCAAAGGTTCAAGTCGTAGACATCTTTATATATGCCTAATCATATAAATGTTTAATGTTACCTCTAAAATCACTTTTTTTCCAGCTAGGGGGTTGTTGGAAATTAAAGAACTAGAGGGGAATTAGAAAATATTGTCGGTTTTAAACGGGCAATAAATAAACACAAGTAAGAGCTAGTGTGTGTAGAAGTGTATTTGAAAAAATTCGCTAAAGTCTCAGATTGGAGGGAAGACTTTAATAGTGCTTTATATATATATAATTTGACTCTTGGGGCGTGCTTACAGGGATACACAACTTTGTGAAAGAGTGATGATGCACCACCATGAACCATCACACACACGTTTGCCACCACTGTCCGTCTGACTCGGTTCATTTATGGTCGGGCTTGAGTTGGGTTTTTTAGTATCCAAAATGATGAAAATTATTTAATATTTAATATTATTTAATTTAATTATTGGTGTGTGCTATAAATTAATTAATAAACATTAATTAATATTGGTGTGCTGTCCCATAACAATAACTTTAGCTTTTGACCAAGTTTCCACGATTTTGCCTTGGCTTCCACGTTTTCCTGTTGATCAAGTTCCATAACAACTTTTTTTGTACTGGATCCACTCCATTCTCCCTCACGTTTTTTCTCATTCGGGTAAAATTTTCGTCTATAAATAAGGACTTTCCCATCTCATCATTTTTCATTCTAGATTTCCGCATTCTGAAATCTTTCTCATTTCTATCATCTCCGCTTTATCTAAATATTTATTTTTTATTTTCGAGTGACTTCTTTGCATCATCTACGGCTAGTATAAAAACCAGATACTCATATTAGTATTTGTACCATATTCAACTGACCATAATGCCATCAAAAGATATAATTTTAGATTGATTAACTATTGTGCTAATAGTCGTACAATATAAAATTTAACTATTTTATCCTAGTAACGTCGTGGTTGAAAGTCTATTTTACACAATTTTAAACAATATTATAAAATATTCTTAAAAAAAGCGACCAAGTGTGCGGATCAATCCATATATAACAAACATATTGTAACAAGTTCATATAGGATTGAGAGAGTGAAACATATAGTAGCAAACATCATCCATGTGTTTTATAAGTCTCTTTCTTTGTTGGTTTGGAAATGGAGATTGTGGGGACATATGTCTATGGTCCCTAAAATAATTTAAACAATTGCACACCTACTCTTTCAATGGATAAAAATTTCATACCGGATCTTTGATCGGAGGAAAAGAAACAATAAATAGTGGAGTGTGCATGAAAAGTGTCACTAGTATTATTTACACAAATTTTATTTTTTCTAAAATGTCAATGGATAATAATATTCTCAATGAACTTTGGAAAATGAATTATAAAGAAACAAAAGTGTTGAGTTTTGTTTTATTAGGTACATGTGAAATTGAAATTGGGAATCGCTTTTCAACCCCATGAATGAATTCTGGACCTGCCTTTGTGCCACTTCCTTTTCAACGCCCATACTTTATTCTCCCTTGAATTTTCATCCACAAATTCAAAACTTTTAGTGTATATGAGTTTTGAGAAAATAGAGTAAGTCTATATCTCTTTGCTAAATCCTAATTGACCTTTCATTTTTTAAAATCATTTTGTATATAGAAATATCTCAATAATTACTAATAACACTTCATTGCGCATAATAACTTAAAACAATTATAATAATACTAAGTTAAGACAATTAAATTTTTTTATCACATATATTTTCTTTATAAGCAAATAATTGTATTAATATTGAGTAGCATGGATACTCAACCCAATATAATATGAGAAGAAAGACCTCAAAACAATAAGAAAATTAAGAAAAACAAATACTAGGTTTCGGATACCAATCTGCCAAATCGAAATCAATAGACCTCAAAAGTTTAGCACCTAGCCATTCTCAAGCAAGACTCTTAGATAATATTACAATATTGGATTCTCCTTTATGACACCCTTAAAAAAGAATCTCATTTGTAGTCAACCAAATGGACCAGGCAACAAACATCAAAGAAGGAGACAATTTTTTCTTAATCTTCCCTATCAAACAGTTATGAAATACTATCAAGTTAGACAGAGCATCCTCTTGAAAAGGCATATGACTTATACCAATCCAGTTCAACATTAATATCCACACACGAGAGGCAATCGGGCACAACAAATATAATTAAAAAATAATAAACATATCTAAAATGCACTGCTACATCACTTTAAAACCATTCATTTTATTCATAATGATGTAGCCATCGTAATATATGTTTGTATATGTCAAAATGGCAACGGCAATGATCATGTAAACTTTGCTTGAAAGTTTTGAGATTTTTTATTAAGGAATATAATTTTCTATTCTTAAAATGTCAAGATCATCTTCAACAAACAGTGTAGGCAACAACATGTTGGTTGATTACCGTGTATATTTAAGTGTGCAATATTATTGGTAGTTTAAACAAATGTGCACTTTTTTCTTGTTAAGTTAATTTTATATTTGGTTTTGGTAAGTTTTGTTGTTTATTAGTGGATTCGGTTATGCAACAATCTCGTCTTATGTATTTACTTTCTTGTGTCCCACATATCTTCGGTTGGTGCCTTCAATATGGTTGGTTAACCTTCTCCTCGATTGGGTTTAGCTCTTTTGACCTACCAAATTACAGAACTACTATGGTTGTGAGATTGTGACATAAATGCAAGTGGAAAAAAACCATGCAAGTGATTTTCTAGTTTACTTATTTTTCAGACGGACCTAAACTATATTTTTTGGAAAAGTTTACCCTTAAGATTTATCTTCCTACTCCTACACTATACTATTTTTGACCAAAATATTCTCGTTTAAATAGTTATTTGTTTCAATTTTTTCCTTTTCCCCCCCTCATTCGTTTTTTTTAAATTCTTGAGCATGAGAAAAAAAAATTCACATACCAAAACACCTTGAGCAAGTTATCTAAACCCAGTTCATTAAATTGGAAATCAGTCAATAAGTTATTTGGTCCTTAAAAGTCATTAGAAAAGTTATTTGATTTTTGAAAGTTGGAAAATCTTAGATAAAAGTTATTTGATTACTACAAGAAATTTGGTTAATATCCAGGGCCAAAAGTCTGTAACAAGAGAAAGCCGTGGGTAATGGTCAATTAGTCATAATTTACCGATGACCTAGGGCCCCTCGGTAAATAGCTCTTTGGTAACGTCTACCGATGGCCAATTAAATCCTCGGTATTATCTTCGGTCAAACCGTGGAAATTTTGTGGATAATTGTACGAAAAAATGTGAAATTTTTTGTCTTTATTTACCCATGGTGTAGCCGTCTGTAAATACACTCATGCCTACGATAATTTTAGATTTCTCGTATAATATTACAAACGGTTAAGCCGTCTGTAATGGTAATTTTATTTTTTCTAAACTGCCATCAAATTGCTAGCCTGCCTTATAATGATATTTTTCCTGTTTTGAAGAACTTGTATACGAATATTTGTTTCACAGCCAACCATATATCAACAAGCAAAGCTATGTCTATCATAACCCAAAATCTAAAGAAAAAATCAAAAAATTTAAACTTTAATGTCAAACCACAAATCTAAAAAAACCCATCAATTAAACAAGTTTGATGTAAACTAGTCTCAAACAAAACATAAAAACTCATCCTCGGGCCGCCAAGCAACTTTTTTCTGCGGTATTTTAATAATAAACAAATTAAGAAGCAACAAGAAAAAACTTTAAAAAATCACTGTGTTACCATAGTCTTGCCAAATTTACGATGAATCTAGTCAGGTATAATCAATTGAACTATTCAAAATGATAATCATTAAAAATCAGCATGTCATGTTGTTGCAAACTACATTTTAAAACTTTAACAAAAGTAGAACACTACCATCTCAGAATATTTTTTAGTTCAACAAGATTTAAACATGGCTGAGTGTACCAACAAAATTGAACCCAACAGAATAGACTAGTCTACCAAAATATGGCAAACGAGAGTTCTAATTACAGCTAAATAAATGTAGAATCATTTCATATCTAACATGCTTTAATTGAAAACCTATGAACACAAAACAAAAAAAGTCAGCCCTGCCTACCTCTAACTTCAATTTTAAAATGTTAATGAAGAAGTTTTATCATATAATAAGTGTAGTAAAGAAGAGCACCTTAGTTTAAAAAACTATATTTAGTGAGTATTGCACTACTCAAGATGAAAACCAATCATATTCATTCCAACATCAATAACTTTAATGTACTTTTTGGTTACAGATAGAAAATAAACTGCATTTTTCCATGTTCACATGTGCTTGGTTCGAATAAAAGTCAAAACAGTGTTTCATAAGCATAAAGAATTCTAAATAAACAATGTTTCATAGTAATAAAAATTTCTAAAAGTCAAAACAAAGCTTCATAGACATACTGTATTCCTACAAGCTATCTAATTGAGAGTGAAAAAAAAACTTTAGAGACAAATAGAAAGAGAGTGGGGCGAAACAGATCGAACAAGAGAACCAAATGTTGCACCCTTTGGAGAGATAGATCGTGGGAGAAGACGACCAATCACAATCCCAATCCCTTTTAGAGTGAATTTAGGTCGTGTTGTTGTGTGAGCTAAACTAGGTCATGGGTTTGAACTATTCAAATTTATTTTTTCTTTGGTTTCTCTTTTTATTTTGGCTTAATTACACTTTTGGTCCTCCTATTTTTTCTGTTTTTAACTTTTGGTTCCCTCATTTTAAAATCCTGAGTTTTAATCATTTTTTTAGTTTTGTTCTTTATTTTTGGTCCCCTTACCAATTTGACTCCCATTTTTTATGACATGGCAGGTTGACTGATGACATGGCAGGGTCCATGTTGGCAATTTATTTTTCATGTTAAAATTTAATTTCCAAGTTGGCAATTTAATTTCCATGTCATTATGATTAAATTTAAAATATTAAAAATAGGGAAGAATATTTACTTTTTTTAAAATTGAAATTATTTTACCAATTACTAGTTTTTAAAATTTTTTACTCATTTTAAATTGAAATTATTTTACTAATTATCAGATTCTAAACTGTGTAATTTCGACATTGAACAATACCTTCATTGAAACAACAATTTCTTCAGAAAAACAAGTGTCACCGTGTTCTTCATCTGAAATCCACAATGTCGTGTTCTTCATCTCAATGTCGTGTTCATCCGAAAACAAGTGACGCCGTGTTCTTCATCTCAAATCAACAAGCTCCCTTCTGAAAACAACTGACACTTCGTGTTTTGCCGTGTTCGTGTCCTTCACTTTCTCGTCTTCGTCACGTCGTCACGCTTGGTGCCCGTTTTCATCTTCTTCAACGCAATTGTACAACACAGCCTGACATGGCTAAACCTTCTTTTGTTTGCAGGTATTTGCTAGGTTTTAATTTCGGTTTGGTTGAAAAACCCCAATTCATGTTTTTTTATAAGAGTTGAAAAACCCCATTGTTAGCACTGTTTAGGGTTTGGCATTGATTATGTTTGTTTTGTTTGTATAGGCCACCGAGGATCAATTGGTTAGACTTAGAGTACACCATAGGGGCTTTGGTTTATCATCCAGAAGTCGATGTTGGGGACTACTTGAAATGAATTGGGATTGGGATGTGGACCTAATGTCCTACATGGATATTGAAGGTTTGATTAAAGGTGAGGGGTATTGCAATATACGGTGTTTATGGTATCGGGACCCTAAGTTCTCATTTTCTCTTGGACTTCGGCCTTTGAATAATGATCAAGATGTGTTAAAGTTCGTGCAAGATGTTAGAGGGTTTAAAGTTGTTGACGTTTATGTTGAACACAATGTTGAAAAAGTCAATATTGAAGATGTTATTTTTGAGGATGTTGATGTTGAAGAAGTAAATGTTGAGGATTCTGATGTTGAAGAAGTAAATGTTGAAGAAATAAATGTTGAAGAAGCTAATTGTGAAGATGTAAATGTTGAGAATGTTGATGTGGAAGAAGTAAATGATGAAGAAGTCAATGATGAAGAGAAGAATTGTGAAGATGTAAATGTTGAGGATGTTGATGTGGAAGAAGTAAATGATGAAGAAGTCAATGATGAAAAGAAGAATTGTGAAGATGTAAATGTTGGGGATGTTGATGTTGAAGAAGTAAATGTTGAAGAAGTCAATGATAAAGAGAAGAATTGTGAAGATGTAAATGTTGAGGATGTTGATGTTGAAGAAGTAAATGATGAAGATGCTAATTGCAAAGATGTTACTTTTGAGGATGTTGACGCTGAAAATTGTGATGATGCAGATGATTACGAGGAAAGTGATGATAGTGATGAGTGTAACTTAGGTCCTGATGTTGGTGTTGACTAGACGACTATTCTTCCAAACGCTTCAGCAGAGAAAATTTCAAGAAAGAATGATATTTCTGATGTTGAAAGTTGTGATTCGGATGAACTTTATACACCACCTGCTAGTGATGACGAAGGTGATATGGTAAGGTTTCCAAAATTTAAAGAAACTGCCAAATTTGAAATAGGGATGATGTTTAAGGATAAGATGCAGATCAGAGATGCCGTAAAAGAATACGCACTGGAGAATAAGAAGAATCTTGTAACACCCCCTTCTATTTACCCGCGTTTTATAGAATTAATATCAGAGTTTCATTCACAATTAAGAGGCGTCACAATTTAAATCATAAAAATTTACCAAACATGTGTCATGCCTTCACTGAGGAATAAATCATTAATAAATCATACTCAACGTCATGTTTATCAGCGGAAATGAAAACATAACCAAAATCCTGAATACATCACTCAACAATTATTCCAGGATAATAAGTCAACATAATTCAAAGTTATTCAAAATATCCATTAAAGGATTCAAGCAACCGTTTCCCCAGTGTTATATCTACCAGAGCACGACACTGACACGCGGACTAGATTAACTAAACTCAACTCTAGAGCTATCCTCACCAACTCCAAGCAGCTAATCACTTCGGATCTGAAATTGTTAAAGTAAGGGTGAGATTCCAATTCAATATAACATGCATTATACGCTTAGAATACAATGTAATAAATGATACATTAATCCATTAACCAAACACAAGTCATAATAAGATCGCAAGGCAGTTCACACAATGAACATGTAATATAACAAACAATGGAAATTGCAACACTGGAAACCATCCTAGCATGTTACAATCCCATATGCAATGCAGACTCTATGCATGTGGTACCAAACGTGAACCGAGTTCACACACCGCTCCGCTTACATGTGGAAAGACAGTAAATTCATGATTCGCCCATAGCTATTGGGTCAAGAATCCAGCCTCACTACCTCAACCTCCGTAAGTCTATTGGCTCAACCAGTTCACTTCCGCACAATGGGAATGAACCAAATCAACAATGCTTATGCATGCATCATAAAAGCATGCAACATTAATTCTCGATCATGATATCAATATAGATCACATCATATCAATTCACCAATGCATCTCATTCAATCAAAATGAATATCAAAATACAAAGATTGTAAACATTAATATCTCATTCGTAACTCGCACCATTCATAATAGTTCCCGTTATCCTTAACTACTCACTCTTTTCAAAAATCGGGAGCTCGACTATTTTCAAAATAATTTTAGCAAAATAATATTTTTCTCTTTTCAAAAGGTAGTATTTTCAATTTAAGAAATAACGCCGAAAACAGCACTCGAATCGGAGTTACGATTTAGAAAATATGAATTTTTAAAGTTTTAGAAATTTTGGAAAAATACTCATGGAACCCGGTTCCTACCTATACAGGAACCGGTTCCTGAAAGTTTTAAAAACTCGCTCCCTGGTTTTTGAATGGGAACCCGGTTCCTACCCATACAGGAACTGGTTCGTGAGTGTAAAAATCCCAGTTTTGCCAATTTAACACTGGGAACTCGGTTCCTCCCCACAGGGAACCGGTTCCCACGTCCTATAATAGTATTTTCTGCAACTTTTGACAGCATTTTGTATCCTTTATCATTTCCAAACTTACTAATACGATTTGGTACATTAGGAACACCATTTCATCATCATTTCACACCATTATAACATCAAATAACATGGTTTATTCATCCCTATCAATTATTTGACATACTAATGATCCTAATTCCAAACACCGACACAAAATATGGTTTATTCCTATAACTTATAGTCATAAAAATTCAAACTTCCTAACATACCCAATTATCCCTATGATTCCCAAAACCCATAAAACATATTAACCGAACGAAATCACCCCTTACCTCGCGATGATCTTCGATTTCTCTCGGCGTCAGCTTTTCCTCTCTTCTCTTCTCTTTTCCAATTCTATGTATAATAGCTTTTCTCCAAAAAGACCTATTTTTCCTTTCTTTTCCTTTTAATGTTCCTTTATTTATTCCAAATAAAATAAAATAAATGGTAATTAGTAAGTGTAGAGTAATTTACTCCTCACACCCTTAATTACACCTCACACCTCCATTCTCTTCTTTATTAAATGACCCAATTAATCCAAATAAAATTAATACTTAAGACTTTAATTAATTAAATAATTAAATTCTCACTTATTTAATGTTTGAATTAAATCGGGGTGTCACAACTCTCCCCCACTAAAAGAGTTTTCGTCCTCGAAAATATACCTTAGACGAACAGTTCGGGATACGAGTCCTTCATCTGACTCTCCAGCTCCCAAGTTACATTTCCTTCAGCTGGTCCTCCCCAACCTACTCGTACCAGTGCTATCTCTTTACCACGCAATTGCTTCACTTTCCGATCCTCAATTCTCGCAGGCATTGCTTCAACAATCAAATTATCCCGCACCTGCACATCATCTATTTGAATCTCATGAGACGGATCCGCAATGTACCTCCTCAACTGAGATACATGGAAAACATCATGCAAATTCGCAAGTGACGGCGGTAAAGCGATCTGATAAGAAACTCTCCCAACTCTCTTGGTAATCTGAAACGGACCAATAAAGCGCGGAGTCAACTTCTTTGACTTCAAGGCTCGACCAATACCAGTCATTGAAGTAACTCTCATGAACACATGATCTCCTTCACAAAACTCAAGATCTTTCCTCCTCTTATCATGATAGCTTTTCTGACGACTCTGAGAAGCCTTCATCTTCTCCTGAATCATCTTGATCTTTTCTGAAGTTTGTTGAACAATCTCTGGCCCAATCACAGCACTTTCTCCAGATTCATACCAACACAATGGCGTCCGACACCTCCTACCATACAATGCCTCAAACGAAGCCATACCAATGCTCGAATGAAAACTATTATTGTAGGTAAACTCAATCAATGGTAGATAACTATCCCAAGCTCCACCTTCCTCTAACACACAAGCCCTCAACAAATCTTCTAACGACTGAATCGTCCTCTCCGTTTGACCATCTGTCTGTGGATGATATGCGGAACTCAATCGTAACTTAGAACCCAGAGCTTCCTGCAATCCTGTCCAGAACTTAGAAGTAAACCTCGGATCTCTATCCGACACAATGCTAGACGGGATACCATGCAAACTTACAATCCTCTCAACATACAATTCTGCCAACCTCTCCATCGGATAATCCATTCTTATCGGAATAAAGTGAGCAGACTTCGTCAATCGGTCGACAACAACCCAAATAGAATCACAGTTCTTCGTCGTCCTCGGCAAACCAGTCACAAAATCCATTGAAATTCCATCCCATTTCCATTCCGGAACAAACAACGGCTCCATCAATCCCGACGGCTTCTGATGTTCAATCTTTGATTTCTGACAAACCAAACATGCGTACACAAACTCGACAATTTCCTTTTTCATTCCAGGCCACCAAAATAATTTCTTCAAATCATGATACATCTTAGTAGCACCAGGATGAATACTCAACCCACTTCGATGTCCTTCTTCCAAGATACTCTTTCTGATCTCAGCAACATCCGGAACACACACTCTATCACCAAGTCTCATAACGCCATTCTCGTCAATTCGGAACTCGCCTCCTTGACCTTGGTTAATCAATGTCAGCTTATCCACCAAGCCAACATCAGATTTCTGTCCATTTCGAATCTCTTCCAAGATACCACTAGTCAGCTTCAACATGCCCAATTTCACACTATTCTGAGTAGTCTCACATACCAGACTTAAGTCTCTGAATTGTTCCACCAATTCCAATTCACGAACCATCAACATCGACATATGCAAGGACTTCCTGCTCAACGCATCTGCCACAACGTTTGCCTTACCAGGATGGTAATTCAAACCAAAATCATAATCCTTGAGAAACTCTAACCATCTCCTCTGCCTCATATTCAACTCTTTCTGATCAAAGAGATACTCCAGGCTCTTATGATCACTGAACACTTCAAATCGGGAACCATACAGGTAATGTCTCCATAATTTCAACACAAACACAACAGCCGCCAACTCTAAATCATGAGTCGGGTAATTCCTTTCATGAGTCTTCAATTGTCTTGAAGCATAAGCCACAACCTGCTTATCCTGCATCAAAACACCTCCTAAACCCATCAAGGACGCATCACAATACACCACGAAAGATTCTTCCGGATTCGGCAAAATCAGAATCGGAGCACTAGTCAACCTCCTCTTCAATTCTTGGAATCCTTTCTCACAATCTATATCCCAAACAAATGCTTGACCTTTTCTCGTCAACTTAGTCAACGGTAACGCTAACTTCGAAAATCCCTCAATGAATTTTCTGTAGTAACCTGCAAGACCAAGAAAACTACGAATCTCTGAAGCATTCTTCGGCGCTTCCCACTGAGATACCGCTTCTACTTTCGTAGGATCAACAACAATACCATTCTTAGAAATCACATGACCAAGGAAACTTACTTCGCTTAACCAAAACTCGCATTTAGACAACTTAGCATAAAGCTTCTTCTCCTTCAACAATTCCAATACAATCCTAAGATGCTTTGCATGCTCCTCATCATTCTTTGAATAGATCAGGATGTCGTCAATGAACACCACCACAAACTTGTCAAGGTACGGATGAAATATCTTGTTCATGTACTCCATAAACACACCAGGTGCATTAGTAACTCCAAATGGCATAACGGAATATTCATAATGCCCATACCTCATTCTAAATGCAGTCTTCTGAATATCTTCCGCCTTAACACGAATCTGATGATATCCAGACCTCAGATCAATTTTGCTAAATACACAAGCTCCGAACAACTGATCCATCAAATCATCAATCCTCGGCAATGGATACCGATTCTTGATTGTCACTTTATTCAATTGCCTGTAGTCAACACACAATCTCATTGTACCTTCCTTCTTCTTAACCAACAATACACTACGGTGAAACACTAGGCCGAATAAACTTCTTTCCAATAAATCTTCTAATTGCTTCTTCAACTCTGACTACTCGATGCCGACATGCGATAAGGCGCCATCGACACCAGACTAGTTCCAGGAATTAAATCTATAGCAAATTCCACTTCTCTCGTGGTAGCTCGCTAACATCTTCCGGAACACCTCTCGAAATTCGTTAACCACAATTCACCACTCTTAGCCTTTCCTTTCACTTCCGAAGAATATAACATAAACACCACAGACCCTCTCTAACGGTGAATTCATCTCTTAATCGACATAGTCTCATCTTCCACTTTAACTTCTTGAAATAAGACCGTCTCTCAAAACAATTGATATGAACCGTTGAAGACCAACCGTTCATTCCAAGGATAATATCGAGTTGTCTAAAGGTAGGCACACTAAATCCATACCGAAACCTCTATCAAAATAACAATAGGACAATTCCTACAAACATACGAAGTAGTCACTAAACCCGACGCAGGAGTGTCAATAACCATACTTCTATCCAAATTAGAAATTTCCAGATTTAATCTCTTAGCACAATCCAAAGAAATAAAAGAATGTGTCGCTCCAGTATCAATAATTGCTATTAAAGGCATGCCATTAATAAAACATGTACCTTTAATCAACCGATCATCGCTTAACATCCGATCCCGACAAAGCGAACACCTTCCCACCAAATTGCTCTTTCTTTGGTTTAGTACACTGCGGACGAGTGTGTCCTTCTTCACCACAGTTGTAACATGTTATCCTTCTGGATCTACACTCAGCATCTAAATGACCAAATCTTCCACAGTTGTTGCACTTCCTCGCACCGTTCTTTCATTCAGGAGCTCGGTGACCCAATTCACCACATCTGTAACACTTTATGGAAGAACTAGAAGAACCAGAGTCTCCCCCACTAGGCTTCTTCCAACCTCCAGATTTCTGATTATTTCTATCATATGGCTTACCACGATCCATATGTCTCTTGCCCTTACCATTAGCATAACTCTGAGCATTCGACTTAGTACTAGCAAGATCTTCTTCCAGAATCCTACTACAGTCAACCAAATCAGGAAACCTTCTAATGCGCTGATACCTGATACCCTGCTTGATCTCATCACGCAGACCATTCTCAAACTTGATACATTTGGAAAATTCTCCATCTGCATCGTTAGGATAATTAGCATAATACTTTGCTAACTCAGTAAACTTGGTTGCATACTCACTCACAGACTTATTGCCTTGCTTGAGCTCCAGAAACTCAATTTCTTTCTTACCCCGAATGTCTTCAGGAAAGTACCTTCTCAGAAAAGCTCTCCTGAACACAGCCCAAGTCAACACAATTCCATCTTCTTCCAGTTCAGTCCTGGTAGCAACCCACCAGTCATCAGCTTCCTATGCAACCATGTGAGTACCATATCTCACCTTCAGCCCTTCAGCACAGTCAATCACTCTGAAGATCCTCTCGATCTCCTTTAACCACTTCTGAGCACCCTCGGGATCATGTGCACCCTTGAACAATGGAGGATTATTCCTCTGAAAATTCCCCAATTGTCTGTCAGCACCAATCGCAGCTCCCTGCTGATTCCCTCCGAGCACTCCAGCTAACATTCCCAAAGCCTCAGCAATAGCATCATCATTCCTTCCGTTACCTCTTCTAGCCATTACTCTGTAACATTACAAAATAATCTGCATCAGCACACAAGTATCGACAGTGTTACTTACACTAGTCGCATACTAAAAGGGATAACGACGCTAAGACAAGACCGACTATGCTCTGATTCCACTATTGTAACACCCCCTTCTATTTACCCGCGTTTTATAGAATTAATATCAGATTTTCATTCACAATTAAGAGGCGTCACAATTTAAATCATAAAAATTTACCAAACATGTGTCATGCCTTCACTGAGGAATAAATCATTAATAAATCATACTCAACGTCATGTTTATCAGCGGAAATGAAAACATAACCAAAATCCTGAATACATCACTCAACAATTATTCCAGGATAATAAGTCAACATAATTCAAAGTTATTCAAAATATCCATTAAAGGATTCAAGCAACCGTTTCCACAGTGTTATATCTACCAGAGCACGACACTGACACGCGGACTAGATTAACTAAACTCAACTCTAGAGCTATCCTCACCAACTCCAAGCAGCTAATCACTTCGGATCTGAAATTGTTAAAGTAAGGGTGAGATTCCAATTCAATATAACATGCATTATACGTTTTTAGAATACAATAATAAATGATACATTAATCCATTAACCAAACACAAGTCATAATCGGATCGCAAGGCGCCACACAATGAACATGTAATATAACAAACAATGGAAATTGCAACACTGGAAACCATCCTAGCATGTTACAATCCCATATGCAATGCAGACTCTATGCATGTGGTACCAAAACGTGAACCGAGTTCACACACCGCTCCGCTTACATGTGGAAAGATGTAAATTCATGATTCGCCCATAGCTATTGGGTCAAGAATCCACCTCACTACCTCAACCTCCGGTAAGTCTATTGGCTCAACCACCACTTCCGCACAATGGGAATGAACCAAATCAACAAATGCTTATGCATGCATCATAAAAGCTTGCAACATTAATTCTCGATCATGATATCAATATAGATCACATCATATCAATTCACCAATGCATCTCATTCAATCAAAATGAATATCAAAATACAGATTGTAAACATTAATATCTCATTCGAACTCGCACCATTCATAATAGTTCCCGTTATCCTTAACTACTCACTCTTTTCAAAAATCGGAGCTCGACTATTTTCAAAATAATTTTAGCAAAATAATATTTTTCTTTTCAAAAGGTAGTATTTTCAATTTAAGAAATAACGCCGAAAATGGCACTCGAATCGGATTTACTTTAGAAAATATGAATTTTTAAAGTTTTAGAAATTTTGGAAAAATACTCATGGAACCCGGTTCTTACCTATACAGGAACCGGTTCCTGAAAGTTTTAAAAACTCGCTCCCTGGTTTTTGAATGGGAACCCGGTTCTTACCCATACAGGAACCGGTTCCTGAGTGTAAAATCGCTTTTGCATTTAACACGGAACTCGGTTCCTCCCACAGGAACCGTTCCCACTATAACAAGATTTTCGCAACTTTTGACAGATTTTGTATCCTTTATCATTTCCAAACTTACTAATACGATTTGGTACATTAGGAACACCATTTCATCATCATTTCACACCATTATAACATCAAACAACATGGTTTATTCGTCCCTATCAATTATTTGGCATACTAATGATCCTAATTCCAAACACCGACACAAAATAGGGTTTATTCCTATAACTTATAGTCATCAAAATTCAAACTTCCTAACAAACCCAATTATCCCTATGATTCCCAAAACCCATAAAACATATTAACCGAACGAAATCACCCCTTACCTCGCGATGATCTTCGATTTCTCTCGGCGTCAGCTTTTCCTCTCTTCTCTTCTCTTTTCCAATTCTATGTATAATAGCTTTTCTCCAAAAAGACCTATTTTTCCTTTCTTTTCCTTTTAATGTTCCTTTATTTATTCCAAATAAAATAAAATAAATGGTAATTAGTAAGTGTAGAGTAATTTACTCCTCACACCCTTAATTACACCTCACACCTCCATTCTCTTCTTTATTAAATGACCCAATTAATCCAAATAAAATTAATACTTAAGACTTTAATTAATTAAATAATTAAATTCTCACTTATTTAATGTTTGAATTAAATCGGGGTGTCACAAATCTCGTATTCAAGAAAAATGACAAGAAGAGAATGGTTGCTAAGTGTATGGATGGATGTCCATTTCATTTAAGGTTTAGCATGAGAAAAGCAAATCAGTCTTGGCAACTTGTTAGTTTCACTGATCAACATAATTGTCACAGGACAATCAAGAATAGACAAGCAAAAACGGATAAGTTGGCTCGCAAATTTGTGTATATATTAAGACACACACCTGAATTGAAAACTAAGGGGTTGATTGCAATAGGTATTGAGAAGTGGGGGTTGAGTTATCAATGAATCAAGCTTATAGAGCCAAGAAAAGAGCAATAGAGATGATTCACGGTGCTGGTCGGGAACAACTCAAACATCTTAGGAGCTATGCTGAGGAATTGCTAAAGTCAAATCCTAATTCCACCGTTAAAATTCAGTGTGACAACTCTGTTGGAGTGCCCGTGTTTGAACGAATATACGTATGCTTGGAAGCATGTAAAGCAGAATTTGTAACAACTTGTAGACCTCTAATTGATTTGGATGCTTGTTTTCTAAAGGGGGAGTTTGGAGGTCAGTTGATAGGTGTTGTTGGTAAAGATGGAAATAATAAGATGATACCAATAGCTTATGCGGTTGTGGAAGCTGAAACAAAGAATTTGTGGCAATGGTTTCTCAACTTACTACTTGATGACTTACAGTCCATTCAACCTAAGGGGTATGGATTTATATCCGATCAACAGAAGGTATTTACTTATTAATATTTCTCAACAGAATTGTCATTCACTTACTAATGTTTCTCACAGAATTGTAACTCACATAATTTTAAGCAGAATTGTCATTTACACAGAATTCACACAAAATTGTCATTCACATAATGTTGAGCAGAATTGTCATTTACACAGAATTGTCATTTCATTTACTACAGGGTCTGGTTCCAGCTATTCTAGAGACTAGCCAAAATGTTGAACACAGATTGTGTGTTAAACATTTATATGGGAACTGGAAAAAGAAATATCCCGGGGAACAATTGAAGGAAGCTTTATGGAGGGCAGCAAGGGCTACAATAGTCCCTGGGTGGGAGAGAGCAATGAGTCATATGAAGGAGCTTTCACCTGCTGCATGGAAAGACATGATGGCTATACCTGCTGCATGTTGGAGTAGGTCCCATTTCAAAACAGACACACACTGCGACTTGCAAGTTAACAACATGTGCGAGGCTTTTAATCGAGCAATCTTAGAGTATAGGGACAAGCCAATAATTACATTGTTGGAAGGAATAAAACATTACATAAACGAATTTCCACTCAAAAGGATGTTATCAGTAGGTACAAAGGTGTTGTAAGTCCAAAAGTCCAAAAAATCTTAGAAAAGGCAAAGAGGGTTGCAGAACAATGGATTGCAACATCGCATGCAGATGATGATTTTGCTATATTTGGGGTTTCGAATGGAGTATCTACATATGCTGTCAACTTAAAGCAAAAGACATGTGCTTGTAGGAAGTGGGATCTAACGGGAATACCGTGTTGTCATGTTATCACTTGCATATGGTTTAACAAAAAAGACCCGGAAGAGTATGTTTCATCATACTATAGGTAAATCTATTACCCAGGAAATCTACTTTGTTGTGTTGGAAAATCATTGTATATGAATTACATTAAACCAATACAACTTGTATTTGTGTGCAGGAAAACTACTATGTTGGCAACTTATAGCCATATAATCATGCCTACCAATGGTCCAGATCTATGGCCAACTGATGTTAATCAGCCAATCAACCCTCCAGTAATGAGGAGATCAATTGTTCGTCCGAAGAAAAATCGTAACAAATCAAGTGATGAGCCGAGATACCAAAATACATTGCCCAGGAATCTTCAAACTGTTACATGCAAGAAATGTGGGATCATGGGACACAACGTGCGCACATGTAAAGGGAAGCGACCTGCTGAGAGAACAATTCCAAAAGGTGGCAGTAAGAAAATTAAGAAGACTGCAAAACAGGCTGTAGAAGTGGTTATAGACGGAGGGTCGCAAGCGCCACAACAAACTCAAGACTAGATGCTTAGTTTCTTAAGTTTATGCTATATTTTGTACTGTTGTTTTGATACTGGGCACTGCTTATGTAATGCACTGGTTTATAATGCTATAATGCACTAGGCAATGCTTATATAATGCACTAGTTTATATTGCTTGTATATTAGAATCTGGCTTATATAATGCACTGTGTGAAAACTGGTTTATAATCTGGTTTATTAGAATACTGTTATATCAGAATACTGGTTTATCATAATGAAAACTGATTGTGTATAATTGGTAATCTGTTATTCTGATTGTGAAAACTGATTGTGTATAATGTAAAGTATAACGAAAACTGATTCTGTTATTCTGTGTGAAAACTGGTTTATATTGCTTATATTATGTTCCTTATTATGTTCCTGATTCTGTATATATAGTCTGCTACAACTACTTCCGATGTGCTCCTGTAAGTTTCCCTGTCCCGGCCTTCTTGTGAAAATCAACCATTAAACCAGAGCACTCTCTGTGAGTCACAAACAAAGTAGCAGACACTATTTAGTATTTATTTAGCATAAACTTTAAAGTAACAATATAGAAAAAGGTTATGGCACTACATAAACTGATTCTGTTATGGCACTCTCTGTAAAATACATACACTGGTTTTTTCGAGCTGCAATTTGATTCTGTTATGCTCAAAAAGTATTTATTTAGCATAAACTGGTTTTTTCGAGTTGCAGCCTAAGGAAGGCTTGGCACCGTGAATGGTACCGTTGGATCGGTTTGGTGCATTTGTACTTTTGAGACAAATTTATTAGTTGTTTTGTCGGAACTTTGTCCGCGATTACCAAGTTATGCAAGGAAAGCCCGAATTCGGACCATTCGACTCATAAGTCAAACACCATCCCGGTCAAATTGAGGTCGCTATAATGGAACATATTTTAGATGGAAGCTATTATGTTAAGGCTGCACAAAGAGTACATGAGATTGATCCACTTGAAGCCTAAACAAGATAGGTACGCTTCGAACCTAACATGACAAAGGAGCCGAGTTTGATTACGGCTTCAAAGGAGCGGAAATTGCAATGGCATCTTATTGCTCGTAACTTCGCACCTTGCTAATCCTCACTACTCATGTGCAAAGTGCCGAGCAACATAACCAAGATGTTAACTCCTTAGGCCCGATCTCATCAAGAAAACAATTGAATCGGTAGAAATATCGAAACTCATGTCATCGACTTACTTAGTTGCATTGTGCCAAGCAATTGATCTTACGCACATTGAGGAAAACTTGAAAAATGTAGTCAAGAACACTGTGAGCCAAGTGGCTAAATGAATTCTCATAGTTGGTGTAAATGGCGAGTTGCATCCGTCAAGGTTCTGCGAGAAGGATTTGCTAAATGTCGTTGAACGCGAGTATGTGTTCGCATACATTGATTGGTAACATGACTGAACTTTGCATATATACTAATGTTTCATGTTATCAGAGACATAGGAACAAAAGACTGAACTCTGCATATATACTAATGTTTCATGATGAAATTATATATTGCATTTGATTTTTGATGTAGAGAAATAGCATTGAGGCTGCATCAAATCCATTACATTAATCTCAAACAAAATCCATTACATTAATCTCAAAAAAAATCCATTACATTCATGGGACAATACAGACAAATCCATTACAACTACAACAAAATTACTTAATGCTAAGGGACTACAACACAATTACTTCAACACAAGTACATATATCACTAACAGTAAAAACACAATTGTTAAACCCAAAACAAATCTCAGATATTTGTTCTTCTTCTTCACCGTTTCTTCGAATTTTTTATTTTCGCTCATCGCTTCCATAAGCTCATCATTTCGGTTTTTCAACGATCTAATAACCTCTTTTGCGCGAAAACTCATCTCTTCGTCAAACCATTCAAAGTGGTTACATCCTTTCTTTCTCATGACCTTAAAACCTCCACACCCATAAAACCTTCTTCCAGAATTCTCATAGGTCCATGATGTCATCAATGGAGATTCTATGTCACACCAACATGTATTTCCTCTTTTTCTTAAATTCGTATGGTTTGAAGAGGCAAAAGAAAACCTTAAGGAATCCATGGTTTGAAGGAGAAGAAGAGATTAATTACAAACGAAATGGAAAGAGAAGGAGAAGAACAAACGGTCGTGAAAGAGAAGAACAAGACACTGATCGTGAGAGAAGAAGAAGAAGAACAAACGGTTGTGAGAGAAGAACAACCTGATCTAGGGTTCATATCCTAGTCTTGTTCTTCCCTATTTTTAATATTTTAAATTTAATCATAATGACATGGAAATTAAATTCCCAACATGGAAATTAAATTTTAACATGGAAAATAAATTGCCAACATGGACCCTGCCACATCATCAGTCAACCTGCCATGTGTTGGCTGAAGATTTTGATATATGTGGTTCAAAGTGGAGTAATTAAGTTCGAAATGAAACAAGATTAGTGTTCGTGGGAATAAAGTGAATGTCACAGTTCGGAATGGAAGAAATGGTTCTTCGAATGGACAGATCAAAGCTTGGAGCTTCGAGTGACAGTTGTGAAGATATATTTAAAAGAAGCCTCGAAGTGGTAACGAGACTGTGTCTATGAAATGAGTTCGAAACGAAGATTGTCAAGGCATTTGAAATTCAAACGCGAGCGGGATAAGTGGGATTCAAATATATATGCGCTGGAACGATTCGAAGACGCGTGGAAGCTAGAGAAGAGCAATGTTCTGCATGTTCTGAACGTGGCAGAATCTTATAAGTCAGACCGTTATGGTCAAAGTAGTATAAATAGAAGTCTTAGTGTTAGGATTTCGTGTGTCATATCTATTGTACAAAATTCAGTAAACATTCAAAATACCACATGGCTAGGGAAACGAATGCTCGAACAATGTACGTATGATAACACCAAACATTTATAATTCAGCAAAAACTCTTTATCTTTCCCAGTTTATCTTCCATTTTCGCATCAATGTCTTTTAAATACTTTTACATTCAAAGTCATTTAACTATCTCTTGCATTTAACGTTTTCTTCTATTTGAAATCCTTTACATTTCAGAAACTCTTTTACATTTCATGCTTTTATATTCGTGCTTTTACATTAAAATCTTTACATTCAAAGTCATTTGCGTATTTCTGCATTTAAACATTTCTTTGCAATTGAACCTTTATTCATTTAATTTGGTTTCATGTGTCTTTACTTGATTATGTCATTTAGATCCTTTAGTATTGTAATCGAAGTGAATTAAACATCTATAAAACACTCTAAATACAAGTCCTAACAATGAATACCAGTTTTGTTATTAGATTTATCCCAACGACCAATACCCCCATAGGATCAATCTAGTCGATCCTGCAAGTTACCAAAGGGATTAAATAACAGTCATTAAGATTATTTGATAGTTTGGAGGACTAGCGGTTGTTTTACCAGAAATCACTGTAAACAAATTGGCACGCCCAGTGGGACAGTCATTAGTCGTTACAAATTCAAAACAAAATAAAGATTGTTAAGACATAATCATTATAAAAGTTCTTTCTGAGTGTTAAGTTTGTTGTTATATGAACCTTAGGAGTGGTAGAATAACTAATAGCAACCAACCCTTACCCAGAAGAAAACGAAATAATAGGATGTCTAATCCAAACAATCAACAAGGGGAACAAAATGCCCCACATGGAACAGGCACTAATGCGCGCGGAACGTCGTGATCCCTTCGAACGCACAGTTTGTTGCATCTTCTACCAGTAATGTGGCCACGAACGGAACAAGTGGCATGTCAACTAACAATTCGATCCTAGGGAATACAGAACCATCGGGTATCTCGGGGATTTGTCCCACCATCGTGACACAAACCCATTTCGCCACCCCACCACCAACTAGACCACCCAGTTTCGATGGTAATAGACCCAGAAATCCCTCTTATGGGATGCCAACATCTTTTATGGCAGGTTTGCAAACTTCGACATCGAATACATCACCACATTTTGGGTCTGGATCTGGGGCTAATCAATTCCTGACAAATAACCAAGGGTCAGTAGGTTATAGTATGTTGCCTATCCGAACCACAGAAAACCAGATGGCTTTTAGGCAATTAATGGATGATAGTAACCATAATATGATAGGAGTGTTAGCACAAACTATGCAAGAAATCTTCGCCCCAATAGTACAAAATGTAACTGTGACAAACAGAGAAAACGCGGATAATATGAGTCGAATAGTAGATTTCTTCGCTCCGCCAGAAAGGCGTAGACAGAACCAGGCATTGGTTCGAGCAAACGTACCTATCATAGAACAAATTGCTGATGACCCACCCTATAGACCAGCCAAAGAGGGGGTTAATTTGGGGGCAAGGGCACAAAGGTTAGACCCCCCAGTGATTCGAGAAGAACCACAAAGGGGATTTATAGAACCAGCAGTAGGGATCGAAAGGTTAGATGCCCCAGCGATTCGAGAGGAACCACAAAGGGGAGTTATGGAACCAGGGGCAAGGGTCGAAAGGTTAGAAGCCCCAGCGTTTCGAGAAGAACAACATAGAGGAGTTGTCATGGCGGGTCGAAATCAAGATGCTGATGCAGTTGTTCATAGAATTCGAAACGACAATATCTTGGCAGAAAATAATTTAACCACCATGATAGAAAGGATTATGGCCCCAAACGGTCTTAACACAGGAATTAGAAGGCCAAATTATGCCTCTCCTATAGCAGATTATGTAATGCACACTGATTTACCAAGGGGATATAAGATCCCTAAGTTTACAAAGTTTGCTGGAGATACCAATGAATCAACAGTCGAACACATAGCCAGGTATCTGACCGAAGCAGGAGACATAGCAAATAATGAGAACCTTAGGATTAAATACTTCCCAAGTTCCCTGACCAAGAATGCTTTTACATGGTTCACCACACTGCCTCCTGGGTCCATAGATACTTGGACCCTCTTAGAAAGATTATTCCATGAACAGTTCTACATGGGACAATCTAAAATAAGTCTGAAGGAACTAGCTAGTGTTAAGAGGAAATTTACTGAACCAATAGATGATTACCTGAATAGGTTCAGACTCTTGAAATCTAGATGTTTCACAGTAGTCCCTGAACATGAGTTGGTCGAAATGGCCGCTGGTGGCCTGGACTATTCTATTCGAAAGAAATTAGACACACAATACTTGAGGGACATGGCTCAATTAGCAGATAGGGTTCGACAAGTCGAAAGACTAAAGGCCGAAAAGGCCAAGGCTTTTAAAAGTAACAAAAAAGAAAGAATTTCCTATGTCGAAACTGAGGAAGTGGAAGAATATCCTGAATTCGAAGAGGTCGAAATTGATCTTGCTGAATTAAAGCAGGCTCCACCTTACTCTTGTAAACTATTTGTTCCCACAAAAGGGAAAGAAATTGTTGAAAATGAGAAAAGCGACAAATTCCCAAAGAAGGTGTATACCTTCGATGTAACAAAGTGTGACGAGATTTTTGACCTGCTTGTCAAAGATGGCCAACTAATTGTGCCACCGAATGTCAAAATACCTCCTTTAGATCAAAGAAAGAAAAGAGGATTTTGTAAATATCATAGTTTCCTAGGCCACAAAACCTCACAGTGTTTTCTTTTCAGGGATCTGATTCAAAATGCAATTAAAGATGGCAGATTGAAATTTGCTGACAAACCAAAAATAAAAGTAGATGAAGACCCTTTGATGTTGCAGACACCATTACTCCGAGCTGTATGCATTGGAGAAATCAATATGGTGGAAGCAGATCAAGATGACACTCCATTAGGAGAAAAAGTACCGAGAACAAAAACGTGTGTTAGTCAAGTCAACAAGGGGTCATCAAGACGCCCACAAGCAACTAGAGGCTTCAATCGAAGCAGTACTTTTGGCTGTTTCAAAGAGATCTAGGCTACTGAAGGCCAGGAGAACCAACAGCATGGATTGACACAGGCTTCTGAAGGCCTGAGGCAAAAATTGGAAAAATTCCAGATTACAAAACCAACTCTCCCTCAGAAAGAAATCTGGGATACCTTAGGGGAACCCAGTGGAAAGTTCGACTATCTGGTGAAGTACTCTGCTCCAGAAAGTTTGAAAATCCCAATCGAAGACATCAAACCTTCAGGATGGGGAGATGATGACATAAAGGGGGAGGATGCAGATGTTAACATTCCTCAGAAAGAAATCTGGGATACCTTAGGGGAACCCAGTGGAAAGTTCGACTACCTGGTGAAATACTCTGTTCCAGAAAGTTCGAAAATCCCAATCGAAGATGTCAAACCTACAGGATGGGGAGACGATGACCAAAAGGGGGAGGATGTTGATGTTAACATGGTGGATATGGAGAGACCTCGCTCTGAAATGGAGGAGATGGAAAGATATTTGGAGAAAGAGAAGTACAAGATGGAGGATAGTTATGTTGTGGATACTAGCCTTAAAGATTACCTCATGTTGTGCCACAAAGGAAATGCTGAAATGATACTATGTTCCAGATGCAGCATCATCTGCAACCAGAGAACCGCTGCAGACTTCGAGAGGAAGCAAAGGACACGAATGGCAGAATCGGTGCCGGATAATCGCTATTCGTGTGTTACCCTAAAGCAGGAGAAAGTTTATTGAGTTTTAGTGCGTTGTCACAAAGGGCAACCAAGTGCCCGATATGCCCAAGGTGCTCGCAGTGTATGATCGTAATACGGTGGAGCTTAAACCATTCCTTTCGCCCATGCCGGAACCACAAAGAAGTCGGTCGATGAGCCAACATTTCGAGGGTAACTACACTCAACGAAAGCCCCGATCCCTATCCTAAAGGTGCTCAAGGGTGACGCTCAAAATCCCTATCAAGTACCAATGCACAAATGGTCAAGTCGAGCTAACAAGGGAAGGACAAATGGATGAGCAATCAACAAAATGCACGTCACGCCATGACATATAGAAGACAATTCAACACTGCAAAGAGGGAGGAATTGAGGTTAGAAAATTATAAAGGAAAAAACCCTATGTCCAGATCACAATGGCGAAGATAACAGAGAATTCGAAAGGCTGAAAGGGAAGTTGTGGCAGATAAAGGAGCAACTTCGATCAAAAACCAAGGAGAATCAAGCACCAACAAACCAAAATCAAATAATCAACCTGAGGACAAACCCCCAATCAGTAGGAGACTCTTCTCTGAAACACAACAAGATGAATCGAAGGAGTACACTCCAAGTGTAACACGGTGAACTGACTTTGTGGATTTTTGTATCGCAAATGTGCGGATAGCAAGAGTCGCCACCGACTTTTATTTTTATCCAATTAAGGGAAGGTAAAAGTACAGAAAAAGACCTTCGTTAGATTCTGAGTAAGGGAGAAGGTTATGAAAAGGGAAGGTATTAGCACCCCTTTCCATCCGTAGTTATCTACGAGATCTTAGTTGCTCTTAGATCACTTTAAAAAATTGCTTTCTGTGTGTTTGACAAAAATGTTTTGAAAAGGCATTTCGCTTTGACTTTGTAATGATTCACGTAGAAATGTATACAAAGTGTTTGGAAATGTTTTGTTTTGAAAAGAGTTTGAACTTTGACAAAAGTGTGAGGTGTGAAAAGCATTTTGATTTGAGCAAGCAACTAAAAGTCTTATTACCTACCGTAATTGGTCGTTGTTGTTTTACGCCTTTAGAATAGCGCTATCCATACCATTAGTTGGTAGGTAACTCTATTTGTTGGATGTAAGCGGGACATTCGAAGGGACATCGGATGGTCATAGAAAGCAACTTGTAGGAAGTATCCTAGCACATTCGAAGGGACTATCATCATTTTTCGTAGGCGACAATCGAGGGTCAAGATCATGTATTCGGAGGCGACATCGTGGGTCTTATGATCTTTGTATCAAAGGGACTATGATGATTTGTTTTGAAGGCAACGGTGCTAGAATACCTCTACGTTCGAGGGACTTGACCATATTAATTCGTAAAGGCAACGAGAGAGAATTACCCTAAGGGGTGCATGTGTGAAAAGAGTGTGTTGATTTCAGATATGTTTATCTTGAAAATTAGTGAGCTATGTTGATTATTATCTTGCCATACACGCCTAATTACTAACAGTTTATAGGGTGCGGAAATTAAAATGCGGAAATGTAAAGATGCGGAAAGATAAATGTCCTACGCTATTACATGGCTTTGGGGCAGACACATAATTTAAACTTGCGGAAAATAAAAACCTAATTTTAAACTATTACATCCCATGAACAGTTACATAATTGGAAAAAATGAAAACAGTAAAAGAAAACCGTCTGAAATGGAACAACCTGTGGAAAGATAAGAAAATCGGGAAATACGAGAGAAATTGATTAAGAGAAAAAATGTTAGTAAAATGCAAATTTTAAAATAATAAAAATATGACATGCTGGAAATAACATAAACATGCTAGAATAATTTTTGGGATTTTTTGATGCATTTTAATAATTAAAAACTAATTAAAATTGATTTAAATGCTAAATTATGAATAAAAATAAATATGCATGCAAAATAATATTTTTTAATTTTATAAATTAAATAAGTATTTTCTGGAAATAAATGCAAAAGGAAAAAATATTTTGATGATTTTTAATGCATGAAATAAAAATATGAAAAGAATTAAAATTGCATGAAAATATTAAATAAAAGAAAATATGAAAATAATATGAAAAGTGAAGTTTGTAAAAGAAAAGAATGGAACCGGTCCCGTGTGGTTCGAACCCACAACCTTTGAGAGCATCTATGCAGTGAAGAGCCTTTACCACTACGCCAAGTGTGCTTCAATCGCTTGAAAACCGAACGAGTAAAAGAAAAACAAGTGTCATCTCCGCTTCATCGTTCTCGCCAAGCTTCATCGCCCCGATTTGAATTTTTTTAAAAGCTTGCGTCGGTCCTTCTTCGACGCTATGTCCCTGGCAAAACTGGAAATCAAGCATACATAATATAAATAAGTTCTAAGGACATGGTTCGATTCCAGGCATCGTTCCGAATTCATTGGTCATAGTCTTGTGGTCCAATTTTTCCTATTTTGTGAAACCCTAAAACGGCACAGGAAACCCTAATCATGGCATATCGTGTTTCCGGCCATGGAAACTCAATCAAAGTGCCCAGAATGCTTGCAAACTCATCACTAATCACAAAAACAAACACAAAACATGTTAATAATGCATGATGATTGAAATACGATTTTGGAAAAAACAAGAACAAACCGATTCATGATTTCTTAATTCTGGATGGTTTTGAGCAATGTGAAGGTCTGGATCGATTCAAGAGGTATCAAGGAATGTGTTTTGATGCTTAGAATCAACTAAAATGATCCAAAACCAAGGCTGTCAGTTGCTTGAAGGTCACGGATTTTTGAGTTCTAGGTTAGGGTTCTTGAGCCAATTTTTTCGTTCTCAATCATGTGCTATGTATTGTACATTTATACTGGATGGATTTGGAGTTAATTTGAGGAAGAATCAATCACAAATTAATGCAAATCAAATTTGATTTTTGTACAAAATCAAATTTTCAATTCTTGATCAATTTTCAATCCAATCTTGCCATATTAATCCAAATTTCGAAATTTGCTGGCTTTAATGAGTTGCTTGGATCTCAAGGAAGAAATAAAAATCAAGTTTGTAATTAATTTTGATTTTATACTTTATTTTTGAATTTAATTTGTATTTAAATGAATAAATTCCAAATTAAATAGAAAAATAAAATAAAAATTCGTGGCATTGGGCTTGGATATTCCTAATTGTATAAGGAACAAGTTTGGATGAAGAAAAAGTAAGCCCATTTGCAAAGTTTTAGATTTTTAGAAGTATTTCTCTTTGTGCACTTCTTCAAAATTGCCCAACTTGTGAGTGGTGTATGTTGCTCATTTTTCCACATTTTTGAATGTTCTTGGACTTTTTGGAAAGCTCTAAGAGTCCTCTAACCAACCTTTTTGGTCTCATCTCAATTGGGGTTTCCATGCTCAACATATCTTCAAAACAAAATGTTGACTTTTTGTTGACTTTGAAAATGACCTGTAATGTTTTGAGCCATACCTCTCAAATGAAGCATTTTTTGGACATTCTTGTGAGACATGAAGTTGTAGAGAATTGAATTTCCTTCAAAACAAGAAGTGGTGGAAAAATTTCTGAGAAAGTATGAGAAAGTTATGATCAGTCAAAGTTCAGTTGACTTTTCACCTAGAAACCCTAATTTAGAAAGTTTGACTTTTGAGCAAATCTTGAGTTTTTTGGATGAATCATGATCAACCCTTGATCAAATGATGAATGTAACTTCAAAATGAGGATGTTGACCAAAAATCATGAAGTTTGACTGTATGTTGACCACAGTTGACTTTTTGTCCAATACAACTGATTTTCAACCATCTGAGCAATTGTCTGAGGAAATTTGACTTGTGGGGCTTGAAACTTGTCATGGAGAATCTTTGAAGCATATGAGGAGGCATGAAGACCATTGGAGATGTTGGAAGTCCTTCTTGATCTGAGGATCACCAAACCCTAATTTGGGTTGATTGTCTAGGAGAGGGTTTGTCTGATCAACCTTTGAGGAATCCTTGAGTATGGATGTATGAAATATCTTGAGAAGATGGAGGGCAAATTTTGGGGTATGACACCAAGTCCAGAAGAAGACGGGGATATGTTAACAGACAACTTCGAATCAGAGGGGGAGTCTTCACTTAACATTAATTGCAACGTGGTATCTGTACTACCTTCTGAATTTGGACAGGAAACTGAAATCGAAGAGCATGAGGAGGACGATACCATAGATTTGATGAAGCACAGACCAGTATGCTACTACGTGATGGATAACGGCGCGGTCGAAGAGAAGAATGCGTTCTTCGAACACCCAGAGCCAGCCATGAAGAATCATCTGAAGCCATTGTTCATTCGAGCAAAGGCTGGTGCCCATGGCGTAAATAAAGTCTTGGTGGATGGAGGCGCTGCAGTCAATTTAATGCCCCACTTCATGCTGAAGAAATTAGGAATACAAGATAGTGACATCAAACCACACAACATGGTTCTATCCAACTATGAAGAGAAAGTGGGTCAAACATTGGGGGTAGTTCAACTGGATTTGACGGTAGGATCGAGCTGCAGGGCCACCATGTTTATGGTGATCGAAGCCAAGGCCAACTACAACTTGTTGCTGGGAAGAGAGTGGATCCATGGCGTAGGAGCAATTCCTTCGTCAATGCATCAGAGGTTGGTTTTATGGAGAGAAGATGGGATTGTGGAGAATATCGAAGCGGATCAGAGTTACTTTATGATAGCGGTTAACTTAGTCAATAAAAGGAATTATGACAAGTACCTAGCCAGAATAGCCCCTTGTACCCCAAGTGACGAAATAAACGAAACCAGGAACGCACACTATTATATGACCCTTCTCCATGATGGCATGTACTGGGATAGGAAGATAATTAAAGGGGACGAAGAAGTCGAAGGCACTACGCAAAGACGGCCAGCAGGCTGGGAGTTCGACAACCTTGCTCATGATTGAGTCCTCCTTCTTCGAAAGGATTTCGGCCTATATGGCTGAGAACGAATGGAAAGCGGCCTCAGAGGCTGAAATAGATAATATGTCTGAAGTAAACGAAATAGAAGGGAATGGCTCGAAAGACTCACCCTTTGAAGAACACGAAATAGATCAAAGGCTAGATGCCATCTATGATAAAGAACCCTAGTTTCGAGAAGGACCCCACAAACTCAAAGCCAAATGTTAGCACAGGATCCACTCAAGAGGTGAATTTGGGGATGACAATACAAAAAGAATAACTTACATAAGCGCAAAACTCAACCCAAGCTTCAAGCAGGAGGTGATCGAAGTCCTCAAGAGAAACAAAGACTGCTTTGCATGGGACTATGATGAAATGCCTGGTTTGAAAAGAGAGTTAGTGGAGCACAGACTTCCAATTAAGGATGGCAAGAAGCCCATCAAACAAACTCCTAGAAGATTCGCGCCAGCAGTTGTCACAAAGATTAAAGTCGAGGTCGAAGGTTGTCATACGCAAATTCATCGTAACCACAAGGTATGTCGAATGGTTAGCAAATATAGTACCTGTTATTAAGAAAAATGGCTCTCTGAGAATTTGCATAGACTTTAGGGATTTAAATACTGCTACCCCTAAAGATGAGTATTCCATGCCTGTGGCAGAAATGCTAATAGACTCTGCTGCAAGATTCGAATACCTAAGTATGCTAGATGGATACTCTGGACATAATCAGATTTTTATTGCTGAAGAAGATGTTGCTAAGACAAAGATTTCGCTGCCAGAGCCTTAGGCACCTACGAATGGGTAGTGATGCCTTTTGGTTTAAAAAATGCTGGGGCAACTTACCAAAGAGCAATGAATTCAATCTTCCATGATTTTATTGAAACCTTTATGCAGGTGTATATTGATGATATAGTCATCAAATCTATATCTGCAGAAACCCATCTGCATCATTTGAGCCAATTGTTCGAAAGAATGAGAAAACATGGCTTAAAAATGAACCCCCTTAAATGTGCATTTTTTGTGCAGGCTGGAGATTTCCTTGGCTTTGTGGTTCATAAGAAAGGAATTGAGATCAACCAGAATAAGACCAAAGCCATTATGGAGACGAAAGCACCCACATCAAAAAGGGAGCTGCAATCTTTGCTAGGGAAGATTAACTTTCTAAGAAGATTCATTTCGAATCTAAGTGGAAGAACCCAAGCTTTCTCTCCACTACTTCGCTTAAAGCAAGGCCAAGCCTTCGAGTGGGACGAAGCACATCAGGAGGCATTTGACAAGATAAAAAGATATCTCTCTCAGCCTCCTATCTTGTTCCACCTTCATGGGGAAACCCATGAGATTGTACATATCCGCCTGGGTTAGTATAGGTAGTATGTTAGCACAAGAAGATAACAATGGCATCGAAAGAGACATATACTATTTAAGTAGGGTATTGAATGATGCAGAAACTAGATATAGCAACATAGAAAAGCTATGTCTCTATTTATACTTTTCTTGTATGAAACTTAAGTATTATATAAAGCCTGTGGATGTTTATGTTTCATCTCATTTCGATGTTATCAAACACATGCTTTCGAAACCAATAATGCATAGCAGAGTTGGTAAATGGGCTTTAGCCTTAATGAATATTCTTTGACTTTCATGCCTTTAAGAGTCGTGGAAAGGTCAAGTAATTCGATTTCATTGTGGACCATTCATCGTCAAAAGCCCGCCATGGGTTACGTTGAAATGCGCCTTGGAAATTATACTTTGATGGTTCGACCCATAAGGAGGGTAGTGGTGTTGGAGTTCTCATAATTTCTCCAAGGAATTCCAACAAAATTCAAGTATAAGTTAGATGGTCCTCGTTGTTCGAACAACGGTCGAATAGCGCTTATTGTTGGACTTGAAGCTTTGTTGGAATTGAGGGCAACTAGAGTCGAAATTAAAGGTGATTCAGAATTAGTGGTCAAGCAAATAACAAAGGAATACAAATGCATAAAGGAAAATCTGATGACATACTTTGTCATAGTTAACAGGCTACTCAAAAAATTCGAATACATGGATATTCAACATATACCCAGAATAGAAAATCAAGAAGTAAATGACCTAGCACAATTGGCTTCAGTTTTTATTGACGGAACAGACCATGGGTAATTATCGACAGCTCGGTCATGGGTAAAGCTTTAAGAAGATTTATCTTTACATGTCACATTTATCCACAGTTTATTGACGGCTCCACCGTCTTTATTTAAAAGATTACCGACGAACACGAGGCCGTGGGTATTACTTTGTGGGTAATTTTAAATTTTCTTGTAAGTGAAAAACAATACCGAAAATTTTATAATTTTTTTTGGTTTGATGTAATTTTTAGTCACTGAACCTCTTTGACAAAGTTATCCAGTTTAATTTTTTTTTAATTTAGATTGATGTGTTTTTTATTTTTGTTTTGTCAGTGCGCAAACTCGAAGACATGATGGTCGGATCCCAGTACGTGTATGTGTTGGACGAGGTGCTCGAGAGCTAATGGTTGGTGAGGATGAGTGTATATGTGAATTTGTATCTGCTCCATATCCTTTTGAATTTTGAGAAAGGTCATACGATATGTCTCTTTTGGTAAAATACGAGCATCATGTTGCTCGTCATATATGGTTTGATGTGGTAAGTAAATGACAATCATTTTATTTTTAATAAATTGCAATTTTAATTTTATATTTTGTAATATATACTTTAACTTATTTTCAGGAGAGATGTCTGAAGAAAGAACTGAAGGTTATTGGACAAGAGAGCAACCTTATAGGATGAGTTTCTCATCGTCTCCCACCTGAGATGCTAGGATGGTTGATTAACTCTGGTCTATTTTCATTGCAGATAACCAACCTAACGAGGATACACTAAAGCCTAATATCAACATTTGCAGAGAGATGACATGCAAAGACATCGTCATTTGACATGTCATTTAGTGAGATAAGCATTACACTAGACGACGTTTCTTGTCTGCTTTCACCCTGAATTCTATATTTAATGGCGTTAACAAGAACATATTTAGGCTAATAAACACATGTATTGAAGCTAATGAAGCTAAAGAGGCTCAGAAGATTCTCAAGACTTCTCATGAAGGCACATCCAAAATGTGTATGTCAATGTTGCAGCTCCTCACAACTAAGTTTGAAAATTTGAGAGTGATGGAAGATGAATCTGTATCTGATTTCAACATTCGTCTTCATGATATAACCACCTATTCTTTTGCTTTGGGAGAGAAGATATCAGAAGAGAAGCTAGTCAGAAAAATACTCAAATATTTACCCAAGAAATTTGACATGAAAGTAACAGCTATTGAATAAGCTCAAGATTTAAGATTCTTAAAGATTGATGAACTTATTGGCCCTCTCCAAACCTTTGAAAAGGCTATAAATGGAAGACCATAAAATATGAACAAAGGTGTAGCTTTTGTATACAAATCAAAGTTGAATTCCCCACTTTTCTAAATAAATAGAAAAAGGATTGTCAATCACTTAATCTGATTCTAATGATGAAAGTGAAGGAGAAACAACTAACATAGTGATGGCTTTCACTGGAAAATATCAGTATGAAGGTGAGTCCGGTGATGAAAACATGACCAGCAAAGTGTTAACTACAATATATAGACTCTTGTATTCCAAGTGGGAAGAAACATGCATAAATGTATAGCAATAAAAGAAAACCGTAAGTGTGCTCCATAAGGAAAATGAGAAGTTTGTCTCAACCATCACAGGTCTGGAAGATGAAATTACTTTGTTAAAATCCAAGCTTGAACATATGAAAAAATGCGTGTGTATGTAGAACAATGGTTCAAATATACTATATGAAATCTTGGAAGTTGGGAAGATGTCCAAGAATATGAGGGAATAAGATTCTGATGACAGACCATATGTCCCAACAACTTGCCCGACATGTGTACCCTCAACATAGAGGTCACAAGAATTTTGCTTGGAGATGTCATCATTGTGGATATCCTCAATCCTATAGTTAATCAAGGCTCAAAACAAATATAGGCAAAAAGGTTTGAGAAAAGAAGGTGTGAAAACCCAAAGTAACAACCGCATCTCTTTTTGCTCATACATCTCTGTTGTACCCCAAAATTTACCCTTTTCATTTCAATAGTTCTGGCTTATATTTCCATTAACATCAACATGCATGCATATCATTAATATCATGGTCATGAGGTTACAGGCATCTCAAGTATGGAAGAAACTGTGCGTTTCAGCTATTTCAGATTATTTCGAGCAAGAAATTGATACTTTTCGGTTCGTATGCTTGAGGCAAGATTTTTTGGTCAGAAGCTCTTCTCGGGTTGGTTCCATGGGCGTTGGAACCATTTCAACATGTTCTCCAGTTCATCTGTTCAGACCGAAGGTCATTTCGTCAAGTAAAGACTTTAATTGATCATTTTCTTCATAAAGTGAATTTCTGGTTTATGGTGTATTTCGGGCCCTCTGGAAGGCATAACTCTTAGCTCGTTGGGTATTTTCGAATGATTTTCGATTCACAAGTCCCTCACAATATTATCTACAACTCTCATTCACAAGTCGGAGGCCAATTTCGTGAACAAAGTCTTCAAAGAATTCAATCTTTCAAGTGGGATAAACTAAATTTTATGGCTAAATCGTGTTCTCGATACGCTAAAAAATTCATAACTCCTGACTGAAAATCAGAACTGAGCGGGGTCGGTGTCTAAAGTTCAGTATCAAAGTCTTATACGACTTTCATTCACAAGCCGAGAGCTGATTCCTCACCAATCAATACCAGAATTTTATTCTTTGGAGTTGATTTTGAGACGAACCGAGCATTTTTCATCTGACGCGCGGTATTCAAAAAATCATATCTCGATCATTTTTTATCAAAACGCGATGGAACTGGTGTCAAAAGTTCACAAATTCTGTTGGCTTCGACTTTCATTCACATCCTGAGTTCGAATTTTGATCAAAAGATCCTCGTTCAAAGCAATTTCCTCGAGCGACGCAAATAAAATTCTACATGCGTCAGATGCTTGAAAAGTGTGTTGAAACTTCAAAAATTAGATGTTTTGGGTTGTTGATGAAAATAATTCAGATAATCGTGATTTGGGCCTAATTGTGGATCCAAGACACTCCAAAGCCCATTTTTATCACCTATAAATAAAATTTGCCTCTCACAAATTAGAGGAGGAAAATCATTTGTTAAATTTCACCCTTGAAATCACACTTTCTCTCTCATTTTTCTCTCAAACTTCTCAAGAATCAAGAAGCTTATTCTTCAAGCAAGACAAGCTTCCTCATCAGTCTTCCACCCTAGCTCCTCCACGAACCTCCATCTCCTTTTCCCTACCGGACCTCGGGTCACTGCCCTCACCGCCGGCCAGCTCCATCCCGCACCGACCTCTTCCGCGTGATCGGCCTCCCGTCCACGCAAAGCTCCTCTGTCTCCTCTCCAACTGGTCGCGCCGATCTTCTTTCCTTCTCCCGCTCCTGTACGCCAACTCTCCTCCGGCCAAGCCTTATTTTGCTGCCAGCAAGCCTTCCGCTTCCACACACTATCCGGAAAGCCTTTCTCCCTCTCCATCTTGCTCGGACCCGATCGAATCAAGCCCTCCCTAGCCCTCTCTTGCTCGGCCTCTACTCCTTTTCTCCAAGGAAGATCAATTCTCCTTAATTCAAGCTTCCTTCTTCAATTTTCCTCCGATTTCAAGCTTCAACAAGTAAGTGATTCTTCACATAATCCCTTATTTTAAGTGATTTTTTCAAAATTGTTTTTTCTTGATTTTGATTGGTAGAATTACTTGCAAATACACATGTGATTCCGATTCTTGATTAATTGCTTGGGATTTGATCGATTGAGGCTTGATTTGTGAATGTTATTGTGTCGAGATGTAGCATTTTTGCACATACACTTGCATGAGGCTACTTCTTTGTACATATCCCACTTATATTGATTATTTGGATCATCAACTGTATGTTCATGCATTAGGTTGCATTTGTATCGAATAATTGAGTCAAATCCATGTGTTTAGGCTTGATTTCATGAACGTTAAGGTGTGTCGAGGCCTAGTTTCATGCACATTTTCATGTGTTGTTTGATGCATTCTTGATTATTTTACTTGTTGCATTATAACATGTGAATTCTTGATTCTTTTGATCTTAATTCATACCTCTCATCATCATTAGATGTGGCATAGGTTGATTGATCATTAACTTGCATTTGTATGTATGTACTACGGTGGGAGAACTGACTTGTTTGTTTTGCGTTTTATTGCAAATGTTGCAGATAGCAAGAGTCGCCACCGACTTTTCTTTTATCCAATTAAGGGAAGGCAAAAAGAAATGGAAAAAACCTTCGTTAGATTCTGAGTACGGGAGGCGGTTATGAAAAGGGAATATATTAGCACCCTTTCCATCCGTAGTTATCTACGGGCTCTTAATTGCTTAGCTCACTTTAATTGCTTTTTGTGTGTGTGTTTGGAAAATGTTTTTGAAAAGGCATTTCGCTTTGACTTCGTAATGATTCTCGCTGGAATGTATACGAAGTGTTTGAAAATGTTTTGTTTTGGAAAAGAGACTTTGTAATGATTCATGCTGGAATGTATACAAAGTGTTTGAAAAGTGTGAGGTGTAGAAAGTAATTTTTTGAGCAAGCAAAAGAGACTTATTTACCTACTCAGAATGGTCGTTTCCGTGTTGTTTTGCTTTCCTTTAGAATAAGGCTATCCATACCATTGGTTGATAGGTAACCTTATTCGTTGGATGTGAAAGGGACATTTGAAGGGACATCGGATGGTCATAGAAGGCAACTTGTAGGGATATCCTAGCATATTCTTAGGGACGATCATCATTTTTCGTAGGCAACAATCGAGGGACTAGATCATGTATTCTTAGGCAACATCGAGGGACTATGATCTTTTAAGTCGACGGGACTATGATGATATATTGTAGGCAACCGTGCTAACATACCCCTACGTTCGAGGGACTTGACCAATATTCGTAAGTCAACGAGAGAGAATACCCAAAGATGGATGCAAGTGTGAAACATGCGTTGTATTCAGATATTTTATCTTATGATTAGAAGTGATCTACGTTGTTTTTAATCTTGCCATACACGCCTAATTACTAGTAGTTAATAGGTGCAAAAAATAAATTGTGGAAATATAAAGGTCCTACGCTATTACATGGCTTTGGGGCAGTTACATAATAGAGGTGTGAAAAGTAAAAGCGGAAAATAAAATCCTACGCTATTACAAAAATAACCTTGCGACCTATACATCGATTTCTAATATTTAAATGCGAAATAAATAAAAGGAAAGAAACTAAATCCTAATATATTTTTTTGGTGTTTTTGAAAATTAATGTTAATTTGAGAAAAAACCTAATTCTAATTGATTTTAATTAAAAAAAAGATTTGATGAAAATTAACCTAAATTAAACTAATTAAGTTAAATAAAAAATGTGGAGGAAATTATTTGTGAAATTACCTAATTAGACTAATTATTTAACCTAATTACTAATTTAATTAATTAAATTAAATAAAAAAGGAAATAAGAAAACAAAACCATAAAAATAAATAAAACAAAGAAAAATCATCAGAGCTTCTGACGGAAGTTGTCTCAGAAGTCAAGCCTTCTGTTGAGTGGCGCGCCTTGGGCACCCAAAAATTGAAGTTTCTAGGTGTTGGATGAAGATTTTGATATCTATGATTCGAATAGGAATCATTGAGCTCAGAGCGAAACAATATCAGTATTCATTGGAACAAAGGGAATGTCATGATTTGGAATGAAGGAATTGGCTCTTCGAATAAATATACTGAAACTTGGAGCTTCGAGTAGCAATTATGATGATACATGTAGAAGGAGCTTCGAAGTGGTAGTAGCGTGGTGTTTAAGAAGCGAGTTCGAAACGAAAGGCAGTTCAGATATTTGAAATTCAAACGTGAGCGGGATAAAAGGAAGTTCGAATATGCGTGCTGGAAACGGTTCGAAGACGTGGAAGCTAGAGAAGCATAGTATTCTGCATGTCTGAAACGTGGCAAGGTCTCATAAGTCAGACCGTTATGGTCAAAATAGTATAAATAGAAGTCTTAGTGTTAGGATTTCGTGTGTCATATCTATTGTACTAAAATTCAGTAACATTCAAAATACCACATGGCTAGGGAAACGAATGCACGAATGATGTACGTATGATTGCACCAAACTCTTTATTATTCAATAATGCATCTTTATCTTTCCAATTTATCTTTATCTTGCATCAATGTCTTTTAAATCTTTTACATTCAAAGTCATTTAACTTTCTTTGCATTTAAACGATTTTCTTTCATTTCGAAGCCCTTTACTATTCTGAAAACTCTTTACATTAACGCTTTTATTTTCCAGAAAGCTTTTACATATTTGTTCTTACATTCATGTCTTTTACATTTCATGCTTTTACTTTAAAAGTCTTTTACATTTAAAAGTCATTTAAGAATTCTTACATTTATGCATTTTCTGCAAACTCTAAATCTTTACGCTTTTACTTGTTCAAATTAGTTTTATACTGCTTTACTTGATCATGTTATTAAGTCCTTGAACATCATAATCGAAACACACTTGAACATATATAAAACATTCAAAAACAGGCCTTGAACATGAATCCTTGTTTTAAGTTTACACAAACGACCAATACCCCATAGGATCAATCTAGTCGATCTTGCAAGTTACCAAAGGGATTGAATAACAATCATAACGCTTATTTGATAGTTTGGAAGACTAGCGGTTGTTTCACCAGAAATCACTGTGAACAAATTGGCACACCCGGTGGGACATCATTGGTTGTTATAAGTTTAAAAATAAGGATTATAAGACATAATTATTATAAAAAGGTCTTTTTGAGTAAATAAAGTTCATTGGTATATGAACCTTAGGAGTGGTAGAATAACTAATAGTAACCAACCCTTACCCAGAAGAAATCGAAATAATAGGATGTCATATCCAAACAATCCACAAGGGGAACAAAACGCCCCACATGGAACAGACACTAATGCATCTACTTCGACAGGGACGTCCAGTGCGATCCCTTCGAATGCATAGTCTGTTGCATCTTCTACTAATAGCATGGCCGCGAACGGAACAAGCGGCATGTCAACAAACAATTCGATCCTAGGCAATACAGGAACCACTGGGTATCCTGGGGGATTTGTCCCACCATCAGGGGCACAAACCCATTTCGCTACCCCACCACCAACTAGACCATTTAGTTTCGATAGTAATAGGCCCAGAAATTCCCAGTATGGAATGCCAACATCTTTTATGGCAGGTTTGCAGACTTCGACGTCAAATGCGTCACCACACTTAGGGTCAGGATCTGGGGCTAATCAATTTATGACAAATAACCAAGGGTCAGTAGGTTATAGTGCATTGCCTATCCTAACCACAGAAAATCAAATAGCTTTTAGGCAGTTAATGGATGATAGTAACCATAATATGATAGGAGTATTAGCACAAACCATGCAAGAAATCTTCGCCCCAATAGTTCAAAATGTGACTGTGACAAATAGAGAGAATGCAGATAATATGAGTCGAATAGCGGATTTCTTCGCTCCGCCAGAGAGGCGTAGACAGAACCAGGCATTGGTTCGAGCAAACATGCCTATCATCGAACAAGTGGCGGATGACCCACCCTATAGGCCACCCAGAGAGGGAGTTAACTTGGGGGCAAGAGCACAAAGGGTAGATGCCCCAGTGCTTCGAGAAGAACCACAAAGGGGATTGATAGAACCACTGGCAAGAGCACAAAGGGTAGATGCCCCAGTGCTTCGAGAAGAACCACAAAGGGGATTGATAGAACCACTAGCAAGGGTCGAAAGGGTAGATGCCCCTGATTCGAGAAGAACCACAAAGGGAATTATTGAACCAGGGCAAGGGTCGAAAGACTAGAGTCCCAAGAAGAACAACATAGAGGGGTTGTCATGGTAGGTCGAAACCAAGATGCTGATGCAGTGGTCCATAGAGTTCGAAATGACAACCTCTTGGCAGAAAATAACCTAACCACCATGATAGAGAGGATCATGGCCCAAAACGGTATTAATACAGGAATTAGAAGGCCAAATTATGCCTCTCCCATAGCAGAGTATGTAATGCATACTGATTTACCAAGGGGATACAAGATCCCTAAGTTTACAAAGTTCACTGGAGATACCAATGAATCAATAGTCGAACACATAGTCAGGTATTTGACTGAAGCAGGGGACATAGCGAATAATGAGAACCTTAGGATTAAATATTTCCCTAGTTCCCTCACTAAAAATGCTTTCACATGGTTTACCACCTTGCCTCCTGGATCAATAGACACCTGGACCCTCTTAGAGAGGTTATTCCATGAACAATTCTATATGGGGAAATCCAAGATAAGTCTAAAGGAATTAGCAAGTGTTAAGAGGAAGTTTACTGAACCTATAGATGAGTACTTAAATAGGTTCAGACTCTTGAAATCTAGATGTTTCACTGTAGTCCCTGAACATGAGTTAGTCGAAATGGCCGCTGGTGGCCTGGACTATTCTATTTGAAAGAAATTAGATACACAATACTTGAGGGACATGGCTCAGTTAGCAGATAGGGTTCGACAAGTCGAAAGACTAAAGGCCGAAAAGGCCAGGGCTTTCAAAAGTAATAAAAAAGAAAGAATTTCCTATGTCGAAACGGAGGAAGTTGAACACTATCCTGAATTCGAAGAGGTCGAAATAGATCTCGCTGAATTAAAACAGGCTCCACCTTACTCTTGTAAACTTTTAGTCCCCACGAAAGGGAAAGAAATTGTTGAAAATGAGAAAAATGACAAGTTCCCAAAGAAGGTATATACCTTCGATGTAACAAAGTGTAATGAGATCTTCGATTTACTTGTCAAAGATGGCCAATTAATAGTGCCACCAAACGTCAAAATACCTCCCTTAGATCAAAGAAAGAAAAGAGGATTTTGTAAATATCATAGTTTCCTAGGCCACAAAACCTCATGTTTTCTTCGTGGACTTGATTCAAAACGCAATTAAGGATGGCGATTAAGTTTGATAAACCAAAATGAAAGTGGACGAAGACGCCCGATATTGCGACACCAATTACTCCGAGCCTCGAGCATTGGAGAAATCAATATGGTGGAAGCGCACCAAGGGGCCACTACATTGAAAGAGGAAAGCACTGAGAATGAAGGTTGGGCTGGTCGGCTAACAATGGAGTCACTGAAGACGTCCACAAACAACGAGAGACTTCGATCGAATCAACGCTAGCCATTGTTTCGAAAGAAATCCAAAGCACCGAGGGCCGTGAAAACCGAGAATGACACAGCCATCAAGGCCCGAGGCTCAAACCGAGAAGGTTCAGATTAAAGCAAGCCTCCTCAAAAGAGATCCGATACCTTGGTGAACCCAGGAAGTTCGACTACCGGTAAAATATTCGCCTGTGGAGTTCAAAATCGAATCAAGACGTCAAGCCCACAGGATGGGGAGATGATGATACAATAAGGGAAGATAGAAATGGTGGCGTTCCTAAGAAGAAAGTCTGGGATGCCTTAGGGGAACCCAGTGGAAAATTTGATTATCTAGTAAAGTACTCTGCCCCAGAATGTTCAGAGATTCGAGTCGAAGACATTAAACCATCAGGATGGGGAGATGACATTGAGAAAGGTGAAGATGTGGATGTCAATATGGTGGACATGGAGAGACCTTGTTCTGAGATGCAGGAAATGGAAAGATACCTTGAAAAAGAGAAATACAAAATGGAGGAGGGTTATGCTGCAGATACCAGCCTCAAACAATATCTCATGCTGTGCCACAAGGGCAATGCTGAAATGATGCTTTGTCCAAGATGCAGCATCATATGCAACGAGAGGATTGCTGCGGAATTCGAAAGAAAACAAAGGGCTCGAATCGAGTAAATCGCCAAGACAACCAATTGTTCAGATGTTACCCTAGGGCTTGGGAGAGTTTGTTGGAGTTCTTAGTTCGCTGTCACAAAGGGGCAACAAAGTGCCTGATTTGCCCAAGATGTTCAGCAGCATATGACCAAAACATGGCCGGAGCATTCGAATCGATTCCCTTCGCCCCATGCTGGAATCACAAGAAAGTTGGTCAGATGAGTCAGCGCTTCGATGGTAATCACATTCAACAAAAGCCTGATAGCCCTTATCCAAGAGGTGCTCGAAGGGTGACATTTAAAATCCCTGCAGAAGTACCAACAGACAAATGGCTGCAAGTCAAAACCAATAAGGGGAAGGATAGATGGAGAAGTAATGAGCAAAACACGCGTCATGCCATGGTGTATAGGAGACAATTCAACACTGCAAAAAGGGAGGAATTGAGACTGGAAAATTATAAAGGTAAGAATCCCATGTCAAGATCCCAATGGCGAAGGCAGCAATGAATTCGAAAGGCTGAGAGGGAAGCTTTGGCAGACAAAGGAGCAGCGTCGACCAACAACAAAGAAGGGTCAAGCACTAACAAACCAACAACAAGCAAGCAACCTGAAAACAAACCTCCAGTTAGTAGGAGGCTTTTCTCTGAAACAAAACCAGATGAGTCGAAAGAGTACACTCCAAGTCCACAAGAAGACGAGGATATGCTTACAGATAACTTCGAATCAGAAGGAGAATCCTCACTTAACCTAAACGCAATGTGGTATCTCAGATACTATCCGAATTTGGCCAAGAGACCGAAATCAAGAACAGGAAGAAGATACCATTGATTTGATGAAACACCATCACATTATGTAATGGATAATGGCGCGGTCGAAGAGTAGAATGCATTCTTCGAACACCCAGATCCAACAATGAAGAATCATTTGAAGCCACTGTTCATTCGAGCAAAGGCTGGAGCCCACGGGGTGAACAAGGTCTTAGTGGATGGAGGCGCTGCAGTTAATCTTATGCCTAAATTCATGCTGAAAAAGTTAGGAATTCAAGAGGGTGATGTTAAACCTCACAACATGGTCCTATCCAACTATGAAGGGAAGGTAGGACAAACGTTGGGAGTGGTGCAAGTGGAGTTAACCGTCGGATCAAGCTGCAGGCCCACCATGTTCATGGTGATCGAAGCCAAGGCCAATTATAACTTGCTGTTGGAAGGGAATGGATTCATGGCGAGGGCGCCTTCGCCGATGCACCAAAGGTTAGTCCTCCGAGAGAAGATGGTATAGTGGAAAATATCAAGGCATCAGTAGTTACTTCATGACAACAAATAACTGTTAGCAAAAGGAATTATGACAAGTATCCGCAAGAATAGCTCCTTGTACACCAAGTGATGAAATGAATGAAACAAGAGATGCGACATTATATGACCCTTCGCCATGATGGCATGTATTGGGATAGAAAAATAATTAAGGGGACGAAGGAGTCAAGGCACTTAAAGACGGCCACCAGTGGGAGTTCGACGGTCCCGCTTATGATCGAGTCCTCTTTCTTCGAAAGGATTTCGCCTATATGGTGAGAATGAATGGAAAGCGGCTTCAGAGGTGCAATAGAACATACGAAGTAAACGAACTCAAGGAATGGTTCAAAGATTCACCCCGTGACGAAAACGAATAGATCAAAGGCTTGATGCCATTTATGATACGGAACCCTTGGGCTTCGAGAAGGATCCCACAAGCTCAGGTGCTAAGATGTTGGCACAGGACCCACTCGAAGAGGTGAATTTGGGGGATACCAACACGAAAAGAATAACCTACACAAGCGCGAAACTCAGCCCAAGCCTCAAGCAAGAGGTGATCGAAGTCCTCAAGCAAAACAAAGATTGCTTTGCATGGGACTATGACGAAATGCCTGGTTTGAAAAGAGAGTTAGTGGAGCACAGACTTCCAATTAAGGATGGCAAGAAGCCCATCAAGCAGACTCCAAGGTGGTTCGCGCCAGCAGTGCTCACAAAGATCAAAGCAGAGGTCGAAAGGTTGCTGCGTTGCAAATTCATCAGAACCACAAGTATGTCGAATGGTTAGCAAATATAGTACCGTTATTAAGAAAAATGGTTCTCGAGAATATGCATAGACTTTAGGGATTTAAATCGCAACCCCAAAGATCAATACTCTATGCCCGTGGCGTAAATGTTAATAGATTCTCACTGCAGGATTCGAATACCTAAGTATGCTAGATGGATACCGGTTATAACCGATCTTTATTGTTGAAGAAGATGTTGCTAAGACAAGATTTCGCTGCCCGTGAGCCTTAGGCACCTATGAATGGGTAGTGATGCCTTTGGTTTAAAAATGCTGGGCAACTTACCAAAGAGCAATGAACTCCATCTTTCATGATTTTATTGAGACATTTATGCAGGTGTATATTGATGATATAGTCATCAAATCTATATCTGCAGAAACCCATCTGCATCATTTGAGCCAATCATTCGAAAGAATGAGAAAACATGGCTTAAAAATGAAACCCCTTAAATGTGCATTTTTTGTGCAGGCAGGAGATTTCCTGGGCTTTGTGGTTCATAAAAAAGGAATCGAAATCAACCAGAATAAGACCAAAGCCATCATGGAGACTAAATCCCCCACATCGAAAAAGGAGTTGCAGTCTCTGATGGGGAAGATTAATTTTCTCAAGAGATTCATTTCGAATCTAAGTGGGAAAACACAAGCTTTCTCTCCTCTACTTCGTTTAAAACAAGGTCAAGCCTTCGAGTGGAACGAAGCACATCAGGAGGCCTTCGACAGGATTAAAAGATATCTCTCTCAGCCTCCTATCTTGTCTCCACCTTCATGGGGAAAACCCATGAGATTGTACATATCTGCTTCTGAACTTACTATAGGTAGTATGTTAGTACAAGAAGATAGTAATGGCATCGAAAGAGTCATATATTATTTAAGTAGGGTGTTGAATGATGCAGAAACTAGATATAGTAATATAGAAAAGTTGTGTCTTTGTTTAGACTTTTCTTGTATGAAACTCAAGTATTATATAAAACCTGTTGACGTTTATGTTTCATCTCACTTCGATGTTATCAAACACATGCTTTCCAAACCAATAATGCATAGCAGAATTGGTAAATGGGCTTTAGCCTTGACAGAATATGCTTTGACTTTCATGCCTTTAAGAGCTGTGAAAGGCCAAGTAATTTCTGATTTCATTGTGGACCATTCATTGGTCGAAAAGCCTGTCATGGGTTATGTCGAAAAGCAACCTTGGAAGCTATACTTTGATGGTTCGACCCACAGAGAGGGCAGTGGTGTTGGAGTTCTCCTAATTTCTCCTGAAGGAATTCCAACAAAATTCAAGTATAAGTTAGATGGTCCTCGTTGCTCTAACAACGAAGCCGAATACGAAGCACTCATTGTTGGACTTGAAGCTTTGTTGGAATTGGGGGCAACTAGAGTCGAAATCAAAGGTGATTCAGAGTTAGTGGTCAAGCAGATAAAGAAGGAATATAAGTGTATAAAGGAAAATCTGATGACGTACTTTGTCATAGTTAATAGGCTGCTCAAAGGATTCGAGTACCTGGATATTCAGCACATACCAAGAATAGAAAATCAAGAAGCAAATGACCTGGCACAATTGGCTTCAGGGTATAAGATTTCTGCCAAAAACCTTGAGGATTTGATCGAAATAAGAGGAAGAGTCATGGCTACTAGACTTACACCATCAGATCTAGAAAATATTAAATTAAGTTATGGTGATAAAGATAGGTTCGAAGTATTAGCCATAAACACTTTAGCAGATACAAATTGGCGAAATACATTAATAAGGTATTTAGAAGATCCAACATTGAATGTGGACAGAAAAATAAAATATAGAGCATTATCATATGTCCTTATGGGAAATGAACTGTTCAAGAAGACCCAAGAAGGCGTATTACTCAAATGTTTGGGAGAAAGTGAGGCATATCTAGCATTATCAGAAGTCCACAATGGGGGATATGGGGCACATCAAGCAGGTCATAAAATGAAGTGGTTGCTATTTCGATATGGTATGTACTGGCCCAGTATGCTCAAAGATTGTATAGATTTTGCCAAAGGATGTGAAGAATGCCAGAAACATGCAGGGATCCAACATGCTCCTGCAAGTGAGTTGCATTCGATCATTAAGCCATGGCCCTTTAGAGGATGGGCATTAGATTTAATAGGAGAAATCAATCTGCTTCATCTAAAGGTCGAAATATATCCCGGTAGGAATAGACTATTTCACCAAGTGGATCAAGCAATACCATTAGTAGTCAGATCAAGAGGCTATCATCGAATTCATACGTAAACAAATTATCTATAGGTTCGGATTGCTGAGAGCATAACCACGCACAAGGATCCGTGTTTATCGGGTAAAAGATGCAAGCATTTGCCCAAGAAATGGGGTTTAAGTTGCTAACATCAACACCATATTATGCTCAAGCAAATGGTCAGGTCGAAGCAGCCAACAAAGTAATAATAGGTTTGATTAAAAAACATGTTGGTAAAAAACCAAGAAATTGGCATAAGACTTTGGATCAAATATTATGGGCCTGTAGAACATCCCCTAAAGAAGCTACTAATACCACACCTTTCCAACTAACATTTGGTCATGATGCAGTCTTACCAGTAGAAATTCATCTACAGTCAGTTCGAATTCAAAGACAAAACGAAATCCCATCTTCATTATATTGGGAAATGATGATGAGTGAGTTAGTTGAGTTGGATGAAGTTAGGTTGCATGCATTAGAAATCCTGATGAGGCAAAAGGAAAGAGTGGCCAGGGCATATAACAAAAGGGTGAAAGGTAAAACATTTAGTGCTAATGACTTAGTGTGGAAAGTTATATTGCCCATGGAAAAGAAAAATAAAGCATTAGGTAAATGGTCACCTCATTGGAAAGGACCTTTTCGAATAGTAAAGACATTTTCAAACAATGCATATGAAATCGAAGAGTTGGCAGATGACAAACGAATCCTAAAGGTTAATGGGAAGTATTTAAAGAAATATAAACCACGCCTGCAGGAGATTCGAATAATAGCAACGCAATCATAAAGATATAACTAGATGCCAAATGGTGAAATTAATTGCCAAATGGCATTGTTCGAATGTTACAAACAAACATTCAATTGAAATACAAGATTTATTAAATAAACAAGTTTCAGAAGTGGGTATTGTTCCTTAATCGATCGAAGATATTCCTAAAAGACTCAAGCTTGTGCTGAGTAGAACGCTTGGCTCCTTCCAGGATAGCAACTCGCTTTAGCTGCTCACCGCCTGCCTCGCAAGCCCTTTATTCAGAGCTCTTGAATCGACACGAAAGTATTGACTCATATGCAATTTGTTGCTGCTGGGCCTCCTTAATTTTATGCTGAAGTTCCTGAATCTGTTTCTCCCAGAGAAGAATGGATTGAGCTCGAAGATCATAATCAACTTTAACTTGCTTGATATGCATGGCATGCTCTTCAACTTCTTTAGTAAGCTTCGAGGCATGTTCATAAGCAGCGTCCATTGCAGTTCGCTTCTCTTGGACTTTATTGGCAGCAGATTCGTTTTGGAGGAGGCATCCAGTTACGTTATCGATCAAAGGTTGAAGTTCGAACAGGATGGTACTAACCTCTAGGGAACAGGTGGTGAGGTCAACTTGATTCAGAAGTCCTTTCATAATAAAGCAGGCTGTAATGTCTTTCTTTAATACTTCGAAGAGATCCACGTCAAGGATTGTCTTCCTAATCTTATGAAGAAGTATAACCCTATCATCAGAAGGCAACGGATCAGTGGTCGAACCAACACCAGCCTTAGGAAGTGGAGTGTCCCTCTGAGCCAGCTTAGCCTTCATGTACCCAATAGGGTCGTGTCGTTTCAAGAGGGCTAACTCCTCTTCAGCTGTCTGACCTTGGGAAGACCCAGGAAGTTCCATGCGCAATGGAGTAACATCCATTTCGATCTCCATTGGTTCATTGGCAGGGACACCATCACCTTCATTAAGTTCCTCACCATCATCTTCATCATCACCAACAAGATCCACTATTTCCATGTCCTCATTTTCATTATTAGGAGCATCAGACTCTGTTCCTTCACTCGAACCATCTTGAGCCTCTTCTCCTCCTTCGTCCTCAGATCCTTCTGTTGCACCCCAAATTTTACCCTGCTATTTTTCTACTTGCATTATATTTAAAATTAAAAAAAACAGTCATTCACACATTGCATTCACATCATTACGTCGTCTTTAAATTGACCAAAAGTCAGTTTAAATCGATATTTGCATCATTTTTAATTATAAATTACCTGTTATCTCACTTCATGCATTTTTACCTCTCTGCCTGTTTATTGCATTGTTTCAAATTATTTATATGTCGATGATATCAATATTTCGATTTTATAAACAGACTGTTAAAAGCAATTCGATACTGTGCGAAAATTAGCGGAGAAAATATTTCAAACTTTCATCTTTTACTCACTGCTTTATGAATCTACGTGTCGCGTAGATCATAAAAATGTGCTCTCCGTAATTTTTCGATAAAGTTTGAAGACTCATTTTTAACTGTAAGTTTTTTTATAAAAAAAGTCGCGTATTCTTTATCATCATTTTATGTTGATTTTAACCTTTTAGATATTTTTTTTCTTTAATCTTTGAAATTCGTAATTTATTTTAATTTACTCATTTTATTTTTTTCGGATAATTTATTGTCCGAACTTTGACCATTTTTAACAATTTTAGGTGTCAATTTTTTATCTCAAAAAAATCAAAACAAATTATTATTGGGCTTTTTATGTTTTACCCAACCTATTTGTGTGGCCCATTTCATGAAAAGGGTATTTTTGGTATTTACCTAAACCTAATTTGTAGTATATATTGTAATGATTGGCACTGTTTACAAGGGGGGCCAAAATTGAAAAAAGGTTAGTAACGGAAAGAGGTGGCGAATTGAAAACAACACAGGCAAACAAAATTATAAAAAACTCCATCTTCCATTTCACTCTCATGACCGCTAACCCTCATCTCTTCACCCTTCACCGAAAAGCCCAACCTTCCTTCTGTATCCAACCTTCAACTCTGCTCCGTTTCCTTCAACTTCTCACCGAAACCCCATTCATCCTTTCTGTTTCTGCTCAAGTTCAATACTCCCTCTATTCGCTGCCAACACCTTTCGTTCACCCCCTTTACTTCATCATCCCACTGTTCTGCCGCTCCATTCTTCATCAAATCGGAACCACTCACCTTCCATTAATATACTCCTTACTACCATCACACTCATCTTCTTCATCTTTGCTCACACTCCATTGCCATCCATTCTTCTCGCCGTTCGCTGCCTGTCTCGCTCTCCACCCTTCGATCCATCAGCCATCCCACCGTAAAACTCTTCAACAGTCACCCACCTTCTTCCACCGTTCACTCCCTCTTTCTTCCTTCTGTTCTGCCGTCACAACCTTCTTCTTCACCATCCACCTAAACCGTGACCTCCCTGCTTCTTCCTTCAAATCGCCGTAAACCACCCTGTACTCGCCTCTCCGTCGTTCCTGTTCCAACATCCAAACTCCAATCGTCGTTAACCCCTTTCATCATCCGGCGACAATAACAACAGTTCCACCGAATATTATCTCTGCTGCCGCGTAACCTCAACCATCTTCACAGCCGCCTCACACCTCATTCCTCTTCCGGTCAACAACATTCACCAGCAGTAGCAACAATCGTATCCTTTAACATCTGTTAAGCACCTGCAACACTGCTGTTTCCGAGATCATCGACAGTTTCGACGGATTTCAGGTAACTTTTGATTCATCTTGCTGAGACTGTGGTTATTCAAGTTACGTGTTTGTGATGCTGTAAACACTTTGTATATGATTCTGGTTTAACCTCGAGCTTGTGATGATTCTGGTTTGTGATGCTGTGAACACTTTGTATATGATTCTGTGATAAATCGTCAAGTTTCAATTGAATATGTTTGAAAGTCAGTATTGCGTTGAATCTGTAAGCAGAGTCCTGTGAACTTCTATTAGTTTGATTTTGTTTTATTTCTGATTGTGTTAGTTTGTTGGGCTGCAAAAGCATGTTGATAAATTTTGAAAAGAAAGCAATTTATTGTTGTTGGATTTCTCATTAGAATTCTGTTTGCATAGGGTTACTTTGTGTGAGAATTCGGTTTCGAATTGGTTTTATTTCTGCCTGGATTTTCGAGTTTATGTAATAATATTTTACATTTTTGCTAACTCCTGAAAACCGTGGTTTTGTGAGTTCTCTTGAAATCGTGAGTTTTGGTAACTGCCAGTTTCGATGATGGTTAACAATGATGCCGCATTTAATTGTGCGCGATCTGGCCGAGAAACTGTCATGGGCAGCCATGTTATTTTTGCTTTCTCTTGAATTGGTGATGAGAATCCTACTCTAGTTTCGATGATGGCTTGATATTGATGTCGCGTTTATCCGCGTACGATTTAGCCGAGAAACCATTAAGATATTGTATCTTTTCTCATTTTTCTTTAATTTTCGATTGAAGTTCGTGAGTAAAAGTCGTATTTTGTTTTAGTTTCATGATGGTTTTATGATTGGCGCTTAATCGTGTGTGAATCTAACCGAGAAGCTATAGGAAGCCTTGTGGCCACTCTTTCTTTAGCGAATTCGATAAGAATGTGGGTTTCGCACCACTTTTGGTTGATGGTTGTAATAGTATAGCTCGATGATGGTTTAGTATTGATACCGTGCTTATTCACGAATAATACAACCGAGAAACTTATGGGCAGCAAGTTTGTTTTCCTTTGTTGTTGAATTTGCTTTTAGAAGCTTTTAATAAATCGAGTCGACTTTAAAGTATTAATTTACGCTTAAGTAGTGGCTGTCCGGACTTTGCTTTAATCAATTAATTTCGAATTCGAATTCTAGTTTTATTTCATGTGCATAAGTGCTGCCCGGTTTTGATTCATGTGGTTTAAATGTGTTTAGAACTCGTTTTTTCCATGATTCGACTTTGGATTAATTAATAACTTGCACGGCTTCTTTGGTTTCAATTACAACCGTTGCTTATCCGTATACATAGTTCATGTTAATTACATTTTGATTTTATTTCTTCACATTAACCATGTTTTGATTCGATGCGATTTTTTGTTCATTTTATTTCACACTATGCTACTAATGTATTTGTTATTTGTGAAGATATCCGAGGATGGTTCAAGCATACATTCTATAGTGTCGCATCTACATACATTTTTATATACTCTTGTTCATATTACTATTTTTATTTAATGTTTAATATTTAGTATTGTACATACAATATACGTGCATTTTTATTTTATTTTATATTTTATACTGTAAATATAATTATACATGTTTTTTTATTTCTTATATTTATTATTGTAAATATACATATTATATTTATTTCTTATATTTAGTATTATATATACTATATACATATTATTTTTATGCTTTATTTATTCATCGGTAAATAAATTCAAATTATACTGTAATATAGTGGGTGCATTTCTTAGAATTAGTTCATATAATCTATTCTAATTAATAAAATAAAATACACTAATCGATATTTAAATTTTTCCGCATTTAATTTTTGTTTGTATTTACTGTTTTTTTCTCTAATTCTAATTTATCCCCATTCGAAAAATTGTATCCCAATCCCCTTGTTGCGTTGTAATTAATTTACCGCTTTCTATTTTATTTTACCGTTTAGTTCCCATTTATAATTCATGTATCCCTCTCCCAAAAACAATTATTGTAATAATTATCTAGTGCACATTTATTTAATTTAATTTAACTGTCACTTACACAAAACCAAAAAAATCTTTTTTAAACTAATATTTGTAAATCATTTTTAAACCCGTAAGTCGACAAAGCTACGAAGCGTCGCGATGACCACACATGCACACATGTACGCTTGATCCTGGGTCTTCCTACAGTGAGCTTATCTCGATTAATTGTTCCAATTAGTCGTTATACTAGACTAGCCCACTTTGCTAGTACACATGTAATTTAATTGTTTTATACTTAGGTTGGCCACCTTGTATGGGCTTTGTCGATTTTATTTGTGATTTACAATTATCTCGATCCTATTCTTTCTCCATTCACCAAGCATTTAAAACACTTTCAATAAAACTCGACCCAACGTCGAGTCTTCTTCTCAAACCTCGATCCAACGTCGAGTTATTTTTTTTTAAAATCAATTTTTCTACAAAACAAAAAAAAACATGGTGCTATGGTATTTAAGTAAATCGTTAGAGGATAGCCCGACGATTTAATTAAAATGTAAAGTATTTGGGCCATTAGAGGGTAACCCAATGACTTAAATACTTTATTCCATACACTTAATAAAAGTGAACTTTGTTTCACCTCACTCTTTTCATAATAAAGATTTTGGATGAGAGATGATTGGTTGACCTCAATCACCAATCTCGAGTATTGAATCGTTAGAGGATAGCCCAATATTTTGGTACTTGTCATCCACAATTTAAAATCAATTCCAACACATTCAATATCTTTTGTGCGTCCAAGCACCCTTTACCTTTAAACCTTTTCAAGATTAGACATGATTCATTTATAATTGAGATGCTTCTTCCTCTATTCCCAAGGTTTTCGACTTCTCCACTTGAGTACTAGAGGTGTTCTCAAACCCTCTCTCATGTTGGTGCGTAGTCCTTTATTCTTTATCACACCTTGTGGACGTTAGATGAGTCCTCTCCTTTAAAAATGACGACTTGTCTTTTTCATTTAAAATCAATCAACAAACAATATTTTCTAGAAGAACTACAGAGTTTTGACTTTCCCATTGCACGAGGGAATACGTAGGCACACGGTTTCAAAACCGTGTCAAACTCAAAAATAATAAAAACATTTCTCCTCTCTTTCTTGCTATATTTAAATTTAGAAGATCGTAAAAAATTTCACACTAACACACAATCACATTTTGAACTAAATGGGTACCATCGAGTACGATGGATGTAAGGGGTGCTAATACCTTCCCCTTGCATAACCAACTCCCGAACCTATATCTCTTTAATATCGTAGACCGTCTTATCCTTTTCATTCGTGGGTTTTATCTATATTTTCCCGTTCTTTTTAGAACAAATAAAATTAGGTGGCGATTTCATTGTTGTTTTCAAAATTCATTTAAATGATTTTTGAAAAAAAACGAGTTGCTTCACCTTCGTCACTGGAATCTTCGCTCTCTTGAGAAGCATTGGCTTGTTCCTCTTCAGCCTGAGGTACCTTTTCACTCTCTTGAGGGATTTCGAGAGGGGACTTTTGTTGAGAAGTTTCTGGAGGCACCTCCTCAGCAACTTCAGGTGTTGGTTCAGTTGTTTCCTTAAGGTGAGGCGAAGTGCCTTGGTCATCTGGTTGTTCAGAAACCCCAGTTGGAACCGCCATATTCGAGGAGCCTTTGTTCTGCACCAGATTGCTAGAATCTCCATGAGGAGAAGAATGGATCGGAGCAGCTGTTTGTGGGGGAGGGGTCGAAGTAGTTGGAAATGGAGTTGAATCATCCTACACAAATAGAGAAAGATTAGAAACTAACAACTAAGGTACGAATAGTTATCTTTTGTTTAAAAAAAAATTCGAATTCAATTCACCTTTGGATTATTTGAGGAAATATTGCTGTCTATGTGTTCCAACATTACGTTGGAGGTCGAAGGTGGGTTTTTGGATTTTTGTGAGGGAGCGACATCCCTGGAATCGAGTCCAGAGACGTTAGTGTCTTTTGGAATGTCTTTCTTTTGCTTCTTTTTTAAAGGCGTTGGTGAACTTTCCCCAGCCTTGAGAGTCTTCCCACTGGTATTAGGTTTTCTCTTCTTTGGAGTGGTTGGTGGGAGTTTACTAGTTTGAAATGGTACAAACATAAGTTAGACTTCAATCATAAACTTAAGCCTATTTCGAAATACCAGAATAAACTGTTTACCTTTGGGGTCGGAGCAGTTGTTGGGATTGGCGCAGTTGTTGGAGTCGGAGCAATGGTGTTTGTTGTTGTTGTTGTTGCAGGAGTAATTGTTGGAGTTGCTTTGGGCACATTGTCATCAGCTTCAATAGTTGTTTGGGAACTACTTCCTTCCTTGGTCTTCGATGCAACAGTCTTTATTCTGATGGCTGAAAAGTGAAACACATAAGACAAAATGTTAAAATAAAGAAAGTAAGACTTATTTGGGGATTTCCCAAGCATTCGCACCTGCGCCTTCATTCGAAAGAATCGACATGGCAGAAAGGTCATAGCGAAGATGCCCTAGGAAATTATGAAGCCAATGTCGAGCCCATGTCACAGTCTCAGATGGCTTTAGTTTCCTTTGAGATTTGTATTTGAACATCTCTTTGCAAGTTAACCACCAAGGGTATGGGGGAAACCAAGCCGAGCCGCCTAGGTAGTTTGGGAAACTTAGGTGGATGCATTTCGAGTGCCAACCTATACCTATCCTCAGGTGACAGCCCTGAAGGAAGTATGAACTTAGAGACTTTTTCTTTAAATTTTTCCTTCAAGGTTTGGGACGCTCGATATACTGTGGACTCCAAGCGTGTGGGATCATAAGTTGTTTCGAAGTAAGTCTAAAAAGCTATAATTTCTTGAGCGTGAGTGAACATACCTTTCTTTTTGTGTACCTGCACATCGAACGCAACAGTCAGTTTATTTTGGATGGTGAGAGTATCAAACATGCAAGATTGGTAGAATTTAATCCACCAATCCAAAAAACCTTTGGATGAAAAATAAGTTGGTTCGAAAGGAATTAATTCGAATTGAGCAAATTCTTGATATTGTTCTTGTTGTAATTTGGCTTCTCTGGCCTTGAAAGTTCGACCGGAGGTAATGGAGCTCTGAGTCTGAAAGAGGGGTTCGGGGATTAATTGGCATAGACCGAATTATCTTGAAACGAAATTTGGTTGGTAGGCAAACAGAAGGATTTGATTCTTGGTTGGAGTGATTCTGGAGGAGATTAATCTTGGGAGCAAGAAGGCTTTCCAAATGTCTTGGACTTCTTTAGTCTTGGCAGCCTCTGAAAGGGACATGGTGAACCATGATGGTCCATGGGTCCTCGAAGCAAAAGGCACCATAGTCTCTTTGAACTTATGGTTTTTGGAAAAGAGCATAATGTATTGTGAAAATAGAATCTGGAAATCAGCCTTGTCATCACTCGGAGTCAGTCTTCTTAACCTTGTGCCTTCAATATTTCGATCCTCTATTTCTGGATCTTGCTCAACAATAGTATCCGCAGTAGAAAGTGAAGATTCGAACATGGCATTAAGCCATAACTGAAGCAACCAGAAAGGACCAGCTAGCAAGATATTCTTAGGAGTGTGCGATTTTAAGCTCGAAACAGCTTACCTCAAACTTTCATAAAGGTCAACTAGTAAGAGCTCACTTAAATTAATCCTCCTATTTTCATGAAAATCCCTTGCTAGAGGGATAAACCTGCTGGCTACCTGTAGCGACCTACTGCAGAAAAAATATCTTGATAACCAGAGGGTGAGAAAGGCAATATGTTCAACATCAGAAACACTTTCACCTTCAGTGTGATAATGACTGATAAACTTGGAGAAGCTAGCCAACTTGATATCGAAGTCAATGATGCTGGAATGTTCCTCAGAATCAGGAATATATGTTTCTCCTACTGGTGATAGGCCAGTGATAGCAGCTATATCAAAAAAGGTAGGTGTGATTATCCCTCCAGGGAGGTGAAAGGTATTATAAGTACTATCCCAAAAGTACAGGGATGCAAATAGTAAAGGGTGGTTGTAGGTGAAGCCTGGTTTCGATAATTTGAGGAGCTTGTAAATACCTAGTTCCTCCCACTGATGGGATTTCTTAGCCTCTACTTTAGCAAACCAGTTTTGGTAAGCTACATCAGCAGTAGGGCCGGATCGAAATGGCTTAAAATTACTTTTAACATAGTCCAAAATAAAAGGATCCTTTGGGGGAACCACAAGGGTTTCTACGTCTTTCGAAGCTGAGGGTTTATTCACATTATCAGTTTCTAACCTAGGGGTTTCCATTTTGTTGAACAAAGGTTTAAAATCATAGCAAACAGGGAATATGGTTCTAGTATCCTTCAGAATCTCAAAAACTGTGAGAGGGCCCATTAGGGCAAACCTCTTTCCAGAGGCATTGGTTGGGATTAATACCGGAAGCGACAGAGTTCTTGTTCTTTGGAGATGCCTTGAGGAATAAGCACGGATTGGCCCCGTGAATATCAACCTTGCTTTCCGTGATCGCTCCAGATTCTTGGTCTTCTTCTTGGAAATCTTTTCATCCGAGATGTTGTTGAAGACATTGTTGGAAGTTGTTAAGGTTTTAGGTTTTTCAAAGAAAGAGAGAAGAAGAAAAGTTTAGAGTGTGTAAAAAGAGTAAAAAGACTAAGTTTGTTTAGTTTTATAGTAAGGAAGTTGAAACACTCATCAACTAAGGCCAAGGTACGTGGAGAACGTGGGTTGGATACGGAGTGAGGTGGCGTAAGGTAAGCATTAGAAATAAGCATGATTAAAGATAATCATTGTCTTTAATAACCGCACCATACCGTGGCAACTGTTTTGAAGCGGTTCGGAAACCCAAGAGCCGTGTAATGGAAATCATACACAGTGTCATAATTACTTAGAGTCACATCAAAATCTTGTGGATATATTTAAAATAAGTATTTCTCAGAAAGAGATTCGAAATACATATTTTAAAGGGGCATTTTGTTGGCTGAAGATTTTGATATCTATGATTCGAATAGGAATCATTGATCTCGGAGCGAAACAATATCAGTATTCATTGGAACAAAGGGAATGTCATGATTTGGAATGAAGGAATTGGCTCTTCGAATAAATATACTGAAACTTGGAGCTTCGAGTAGCAATTATGATGATACATGTAGAAGGAGCTTCGAAGTGGTAGTAGCGTGGTGTTTAAGAAGCGAGTTCGAAACGAAAGGAAGTTCAGATATTTGAAATTCAAACGTGAGCGGGATAAAAGGAAGTTCGAATATGCGCGCTGGAAACGGTTCGAAGACGTGGAAGCTAGAGAAGCATAGTATTCTGCATGTCTGAAACGTGGCAAGGTCTCATAAGTCAGACCGTTATGGTCGAAATAGTATAAATAGAAGTCTTAGTGTTAGGATTTCGTGTGTCATATCTATTGTACTAAAATTCAGTAACATTCAAAATACCACATGGCTAGGGAAACGAATGCACGAATGATGTACGTATGATTGCACCAAACTCTTTATTATTCAATAATGCATCTTTATCTTTCCAATTTATCTTTATCTTGCATCAATGTCTTTTAAATCTTTTACATTCAAAGTCATTTAACTTTCTTTGCATTTAAACGCTTTTCTTTCATTTCGAATCCCTTTACTATTCTGAAAACTCTTTACATTAACGCTTTTATTTTCCAGAAAGCTTTTACATATTTGTTCTTACATTCATGTCTTTTACATTTCATGCTTTTACTTTAAAAGTCTTTTACATTTAAAAGTCATTTAAGCATTCTTACATTTATGCATTTTCTGCAAACTCTAAATCTTTACGCTTTTACTTGTTCAAATTAGTTTTATACTGCTTTACTTGATCATGTTATTAAGTCCTTGAACATCATAATCGAAACACACTTGAACATATATAAAACATTCAAAAACAGGCCTTGAACATGAATCCTTGTTTTAAGTTTACACAAATGACCAATACCCCATAGGATCAATCTAGTCGATCCTGCAAGTTACCAAAGGGATTGAATAACAATCATAACGCTTATTTGATAGTTTGGAAGACTAGCGGTTGTTTCACCATAAATCACTGTGAACACTAGGGAGAATCCTATCGGCGTGTCCGGCCGGGCTTCGGAGATTCTTCTGGGTTGCCTGTCGGAGCTTGGGAGTCTGTGTCGAAACATCCGTGTGGAGCTTCTAGGAGGTCCGTGTCGAAGGGTCTAGAAGCTAGGGCTTCTGGAGATTCTAGATCTGGGACGTCCAAAAGCTAGAGCTTCTGGGGGCTCTGTTGTTGAAGGGGATCCAGAAGCTGGAGCTTCTGGGGTCAGAGCTTCTGAGGGGGGGTCCGTTGGAACTTCTGGAGATGTGCTTCTAAGGGGTGTTCAAAAGTTGGAACTTCTGGAGTTGAAACCAAAACGCGCTAAGGGATCGTCTTCTTCATTTGAATTTCCAGACCTATGCCAACGGATTTGTTGTATCCTTTGTCTACGGATTTTGGTTCGTAGCTATAGCACCTGCAAATTAAAACTTGACAAATACCAAAGATAAATTATATATGAGACCATGGATCGATTGGAATCGATCCACTGAACACGACCATGCCCTTAGTTTGCTCTAATTTTGGTTTAAACGAAAAACCCCAAATCAAAGTTTCAAACCCTAACAATGGTGGATTCGTGTACCTGTACTGAAACTCAAATTAAACCATATGGAAAGCATCGAAATCATGTTAGGAACATAAATATGTTATCAAAACATGTTAAATATGAGTGTATGTACAAAATCGATTTCAAGCTTTTTTGAAACAAACCGCGATGGTGATTTCTGGATTCTGGACGCTTTTGTGATCTGTGGACGTCTGGGAAGGATCAATGGACACCCAGGAAGCGATTGAGAGGCTTGGAATTGCTTGAATCGAAGCAAAAACCTGATTGCTATGTAGCTTGGAACACACGGTTTTATGAAGTTTTTTAGGGTTCTTGGAGGCAAGAATTTTTCGTCCTTTGGCATCTGGAATCAGTGTGTATATATACTAGAAGGGATTAGGTCCAGAATCATGAAGGAATTATATGCCAATCAATGAGAAAATATTTGATTTGTGATGAAACCAAATATTTCCTTTTTTTGAATCAATTTCAATCAATTCTATTGTCAATCTTGATAATTTCGAAAATGACAGCTTGTATGGCTTACTTGGACCTCAAGAATGAGAGAAAATCAATCTTGCATTTAAAATTTGATTTTGTATCTTTTATTTTAATTAAATTGGTTTTAAATGAATAAAAATCCAAAATAAATAAAAATAAAAGATAAAAAAGTGGCCTTGGGCTTGGAGGTTCTATTTCAGATAAGGAACAAGTTTGAATCAAGAAAAGTTAAGCCCATTTGGAAATTTTTTGACTTTCTCAAGTATTTCTCTTTATGCACCTCCTCAAAAATGCTCAACTTGCACAACTTGTATCTTGCTCAATTTTTAACATTTTTGGGTGTTCTTCGACTTTTTAGAAAGCTCGAGATGTCTTATAAACAACCCTTTTGGTTTCATCTTCATTGAAGTTTCCATGCTCATGAACACTTCTTTGCAAAAAGATGACTTTTTGTTGACTTTTTAAAAGGACCTGTAATGTTTTGATCTATAACTTCCAAATGAAGCATTTCCAGCCCAAGCTTATGAGAGATGAAGTTGTAGAGAATTAAATTCTCTTTAAAATGAGATTTGGTGGAAAATTTATGATAAAGTATGTGGAAGTTATGCCTGGTCAAAGTTTTGTTGATTTTTTGTGCAAAAATCATAATTTAGAAACTTTGACTTTTGATCAAATCTTGACTTTTCTTTAGGAATCATGATCAACCCTTGATCAAATGATGAATATTACTTCAAAATATTGATATTGACCAAAAATTATGAAGTTTGACTGTATGCTGACCACAATTGACTTTTTGTCCAATACAGTTGATTTTCAACTATCTGAGCAATTGGATGAGCAATTTTGACTTGTAAGACTTGAAACTTGATATGGTAATCCCTTGAAGCATATGATGAGGTATGATGACCACTTGAAGCACTGGAATTCCATCTTGACTTGAGAGGAGCAAAACCCTAACTTGGATGGATTGCTTAGGAGAGGGTTTGTCTGGTCAACCCTTGTGAAATCCTTGAGTATGGAGTTGTGGATTGTCTTGAGAAGTAGGAGGGCAAATTTGGGGGTATAACAGTTACCCCTGTTTAATCTTTTTGTACCGGAAGGGTTAGATTGGTATGCTTGCCTTTCGTGACTTGTAGGTATAAGATGATTGATCACTCGAGTACACCTGAAAATTTGCACTCGCTGTTGTATGGAATGGGATCATCGATTGACAATGCGACAGAATGGGCTTATAGATGCCATTTGGAGAAACTGATGCTGGAGAGTGAGTCGTACGCTAGACTCTGTATTCTTCTTTTGGATGAAAGAGAAATCGAAGATGGGCTTAAGATGTCATCTGGAGAGACGAAGATGTGTGGTTAGAGATGGGCTTAAAGATGTCATCTGGGGCGGTTGATAATAAGAGAGATTCAGAATGAACCTTCGTCTTGGTTGTTTCCGAGATCAAGATTTGTCAGAAAGTAGATAGTTTTCCCGTCTTGTTTCGGGTGTTAATCTTTGACCTTCTGTTACCTGTTGGGGAAATTTATCTTGAAAGGATATGATTAGTTTTATGCCAATTATGATGCATGCGAGTATATGATAATGCTTGCGAATGCACATGTTATGACTTTATGTGTAATGCATGAATGTAGATGTTATGGTATTTCAATACATATCCATCTTGACGGTGATAGGAACGTTCTGCTGGAGATTTCTGATGTCCGCTTGGGGATGAGGTTGTTGAAAACCCTGGATGGGGAATAAGAGATGATTCAAATTCCTCCGATGCACTATCTGACCAAGTTTCGAGTTTGGATATCAGTGCTGTTGGAAGAATAGTAATGATTAAGAGATACTCGGCTGGGGATCTTGTGTGTAGATCTTGCCAAGGATGATTACATTATCCATAGACCCTGTTGGGGACCAATGTGATGAAATTTGATAGGATCACTGCTCGGGGACTAATATGATGGAGTTGATAGGATCACTGCTCGGGGACTAACGTGATGAGGTGTGAAGCTGATGTAGCTGATAAGATCACTTCTCGGGGACTAATATGATGAAGTTGATAGGATCACTGCTCGGGGACTAACGTGATGAAGTTTGAAGCTGTTGTAGCTGATAGGATCTCTGCTCAGGGACTAATGTGATGCAGTTGATAGGATCACTGCTCGGGGACTAACGTGATGAGGTTTGAAGCTGCTGTAGCTGATAGGATCATTGCTCGGGGACTAATGTGATGAAGTTGATAGGATCACTGCTCGGGGACTAACATGATGAAACTTGATAGGATCACTGCTCGGGGACTAACGTGATGAAATTTGAAGTATTGGAATACTGTTGGGAGAAGATTGTAGTACTTTGTTGTGAGAGCGATGTCTCTGTGGGGATTGGTACTCCTGCGAAAGTGACTCTGCAGGGATGCATTGGTGACTTTAGTGTCATCTCAATTCCTAGAGCATGTAGTAATCACTTTTTTTGTTCGCTTTTCATAGGTTTGTGAACAGATGTTTATTGTCAGATGCATATAATCATTCAAAGCAATCATTGGACTTTATGCAAAAAACAATAAAATTAGAACCGGAAAGGAGGAATTTGCATTAATTTTGAAAAATGGCCCATAATCAGGCAGTTTGTATACAAGAGACAAGTATCCTAGTAAGAGGAAATTATCGGAATAGTAAAAAGCTATGTGGAAACAATCTCGTCGAGTTTCAACTATGTTATTGCCCATATATTTTTGACTATCTCATCTCCTCGCTGTTAGAAGAAAGTGATTGAACCGATTCACGCCATTCGAATCTTGAAGCTGATAATAGTGTAGCCTTGTAAGTAGGTGATATGGACGAGACATAGTCGTACACTTAATCCCTAACTTTTGCCTAGACCGCCCTTTCGGGTTTTCAGTCTACCGGGATACTCTTTTTTGCCCAAGCCGCCTTTGCAGGTTTTCAACTTGTCGGGTGTACATTTTTTTGTATATATCCTTAACTTTTGCCCGAACCTTTTTGGTTCGCCAGGATGCCCTTATTTTTGCCTAGGCCGGTGGACCTAGCGAGTCTTGTTCATGCATAGTATTTTTTGACTATGTCTGCGTTCACAGGGTGTGGAAAGTCTTCTCCATCCATAGCGAGTTTTGTTTTTATAATTTATAACTTGTTTTTATGATGTTTTCTAATTAACGATGGTGAGGTATAAGATAAGTTAAGATTCTTAAAAGAGGTGAGAAGTTGAGTCCGAAAATTAACGATGTAGGACTCGTTTTGAAGGATATGGATACAAATTTGAATTTGGATTTGGACAAAAGTAGATTTGAATTTCAAAATTGAATTTAATAAAAGCGTTAGTTGTTTTAGGCTGCGTTTGACCAACCAAACGCGCGTCTAGTTCCCATTCCACCATGATTTTGCTGCAGATTATATTTTTTCTAAATATTTTAATTTCTTACTAAATTAAAGATATCTATATATATATATATATATATATATAATTAAAATAAAATGTTTTTTTCAAAAATATTTAACAAATTTAAATATTTTTAAAAAATAATTATTCTTTTATAGTGTTTTTAAATTAGTTTTTAATTTTAATTTCAATTTTAATTTTTTTATAAAATAAAAGGTATGACATTTTCATACATATGTATATTATTTAATGTCAAAAAAATAATTTATTATTAAAAAACAAATTGAGATAAAAGTTATAAATTTATTTAAAAATTAATCAACATAATACTTTTGCAATTTGCTATTAGGACTGCCACGTAAATGAAGGTGGGGTATGAGAGTCAATAAATTAATTCATGCTACCCTTCGTACACATAGAACTTCACGGATGATTGAGATTAAATGTTTTTCATAATCCAAGGGCTAATACACTTACACAATAAACACCTTTTATATAATAAAAAAAAATATTTCTCAAAAATGGCTTCATTCAACAAGCGCCAAAACGATATTGTTTTTATTTTTGATCATTAAATTTCTATATTGTTTTTCAGGCTCTTCAAAACGATATTGATCGGTTGAATCCACCGGCTGAACTCGAGAACAAAAGACGTAAAACGACTTGTTCAATCTCCTAATTCATTCTTCATGGTAATATTTTTGTTGTGTTGGTATTATTGTTGATTGATGCTCTGTTATTGTTACCAATTGATTTTAAAGTAAAGAGTTTTTCAGCATACAAGGTGTTTGATGAAAAGTCTCAACCAAATTCTCGTGAGCTCTTCTTTCAAATCGATTTTCCAGGTGTTGTATTTACTTTGCCATTTCATTTGTGCATTTCATTTTTTCGTTCTTCATCTTAAAACCTAATAAATTGATTTTGATCTTTAAAATCCAAATCAATTTTGATTTTCACCTCAGAACCAGAATCGATTTTCACCCCTAAAGCCTTAATCGATTTCCACTCTCAAAACTCAATAAATTTTGACTTTCACCACTGAAAATCTTCCTCAAAACGCAAATCGATTTGGACTTTATGCACGGAATTGAGATTGAGATCTGAACTCTTCTCTCTTTTTGTTATCTCTCATCCCAACCAGGGGCGGATCCAGACTTTATATATTGGTGTGGCTAAACATAAAAGAAATTATCGACTAAAATATATTGAAAATAAAAAATAATATTGTTTGATGAAGTGTATTTACAATGAAAACCGTCTAGTATCAATTTCTTGAAAATGAGCTAAAATAACATCATTGTTAATTGTTCCAAGAACATCTCTTTCTATAAAAGTTACAAGACGATCATTTAACCATTGATCACCCATTTTGTTACATAGCTGACTCTTCACAAACTTCATAGCTGAAAAAACATGTTCCACGCTCGCAGTTGCTACTGGCAAGACTAAAGCCAACTTCAGAAGCTTATAAACTATATCAAAAGTGTTGCATTTTTTTGTTTCCACAAGTTTTGCACAAAGATTTGAAAGTCCGTTTAAATTTGCAAATTTTGGATCACATCGAACATTTCTAACATAATTCTGAAGCTGATGTCGTACCGCCACTTCCGGCACATCTACAAAATCATTTGGGTAAAGTTCAACCATCCTCAATAATTTTTTCACATCAAAAGATTCAAATGATGATGAGGGACTCAAACATGAAACACATTGTAAAAGTTCAGTATTCTCTTCATCAAACCTAGCATTGAGCTCATGCAACTGCAAATCTAAAACACTACATAAACAATCATGCTTATAATGATGCAAATTAGAAACACTAGAAGTGATGGCATGTCGTCTAGGTTTCTTCCCTTGCACGTACGCTGCATCCAAATCAGGCACATCAATATCATGCTTATTGCAAATTTCCATCACCTTAGATATAAGTTCTTCCCATCCATCATTTCTCATTTCTTCTAATTCCTGTTTGGTGGCTTTGACAAGTGATAAAGCATTCAAAAGATCTTGATCACGCTTTTGTAGCACTACACTTAAATCATTTGTAAATCCTAAAATCTAAACCATCATGTATAACATGAAAATAAAATCAAAGGACTGAAGCACATCTAGCAAAAGCATAGTTTCACCATATTTTTCAAATGACGTATCTTTCCCGACTTCTTCAAGTACCTCAATAATGGCACCATATAAAGTCATCAAACTAGTGAGAGTCCTAAAGTGGGAACCCCAACGAGTGTCACCCGCCTAGCAATAGGCGATTCTTGATTTAATCTACTACCGCCTCTATCTCTTCAATCAATTTAGAAAATTGAGATACTTGTTTGTCCCAAGCAATTCTTGTCTCTTGTTAGAAGACCGTATGAAATTAACAAGCATATTGACCTTACCGAAAAACCACTAACATCTTTGTGAGTCTTAGCACATGCAACAAGTGCTAATTGAAGTTGATGGGCAAAACAATGCACATAATAAGTCGATGGATTTTCATTTTGAATTAAAGTTCTCAAACCACCAAACTTACCTCGCATATTGCTAGCTCCATCATATCCTTGCCCCTTATGCTAGATAAACTCAAGCCATTAATAGACAACAACTTCTCAAGTGCCTCCTTAAGTGACTTAGCACTTGTTTCTTTAACACTAACAATCCCAAGAAACCTTTCTTTTACCAAACCATCACTATTAACATAGCGAATAACAACACCGCTTGTTCTTTACCAAGAACGCCACCGGATTCATCAATCAAAACACAAAACACATCATCCAATATCACATACAATTTGTTTAGTTATTTCACATGCACAAGCAGAACAAGATCCTTTTGAATCTTAGGGGCAGTCATAAAGTTATTTCCTGGAGCACAATTTATTACCTTAGCTATCTCTAGGTTAATTTCCTTTAGAGTGTCCACCAACTCAAGAAATGGCCCCTTAAATAAAGAGTTAAAGGACTCGTACTCCTCTAAATGGCATGCCACACCTCAAAAGAAACTTAGTAGCTATAAGAGATGTGTTTACACGAACACGATATTCAGAATTCATTTGTTTAGTTTGATTAACAAATGCAACCTTAATACTTTGGTTTGGGTTCATGAGAGCGTAACTCATATGCACACAATCAATATGACTATTGGAAGAAGTTCCATGATTAGCCAATCTGTGAGAATTCTTCCAATCACCAAACCCCTCTGTCACAAAGTGATCTCCCTCGTATTTAGAGACATTCTTAAACAAAAAACATGGCAAGCAAAATGCCAGGTCCTTAGATTCACTATAATCAATCCAATCATACAAATCAAACCAATTTTTGCAAAATTTACGCCTTTGATTACCTTGAATGCACTAAGGGTAAACAAAATTGTAAGGAGGTTTATGACGACCTATTTTTAAATAAGCTTTCATTACCTCATTTTGGATGTCAGGATGATAGCTTGAAATTGGAGGCCTAATTCCTGGATCGGTTTCCAACAATTCATAATCGACAACTTTAATACTCTCACTTGGATGTTGAGTTTCGATGCTTCTAGATTTATCAAGAAGTAGCTTTGTCTCAGAAAGCACAGAAAAAATTTCTTCATCCTATAAAGAGAACAATGAAACCATTAAAATTAGCTATTCACTCTATAAAGAAAATAATAAGAACAATTTATTGTAAAGAAAATATTTATGAGAAATTGAAAATTTACTTTTTAAAACAAATTGGGGTTTTAGGGTTCAACTCAAATAGAACAAAAGAATAAGAAAATTTTGAAGTAGTTAGTTTACCTTTGATTTTCAATCACCCATAAACAATGCAAAATGGTGGGGTTATTGGATTAATGAGAGAAAGAGACAAATATGGAAGTTGGTGGGGTTTGAGAAGAAGAGGGTTTCACGTGAGAGAGAAAGAAATAAAAGAGAGAGAAAATTAAGAGATAAAAGTGAGTTCAAGAGTTATATAATATTAAATATTAAAATTAATTAATTAATTAAATATATATTAATATTAGAAAGAAAAAAAATCTGGTGTGGCTATAGTCACACCTAGCCTAAACGTACATCCGCCCTTAATCCCAACCCACCCCAACCCTTTCATTTTTGAATTATATGACCAATAACACCATGCCTTAACTCAAAACAGTGACTCACTGAGTTAGATTGATAACCATGGCTATCATAACTCGTCAAGCTAAACGACCAGTTGGGTTATGGATGGTTATGGATAAAGATGATAGCTATAAAAATTTTGAATCTTTGTTTTATTTTTGATTGGAATGTGTTTAATCTTCATCTTGATGCTACTGTGTTCGTAAGATTTTTGTTAATGTTTTTATATTGATTAGACTGAGTTATTCTTCTTTTATGTATTTTGGAATTCTGATATGAAGTGTGTTGGGTGTATTTGTTGAAAATGCATAGAACTAAGGTTAGTTTTTACTTGTTTCATTTTCTTGTCCAAGATTGAACGTAGTTATGGAATATGGTCAATGACTAACAAAAGTTTTTTTTACAGAATTAAAAACTTGTTGCTTAGACTTAGAGTAAAATGTGATGGTTAGTTTTTGAAACAAAAGGATTAATAGTACTAGTATTAAAGAATATTCAATTAATAAAAAGAATTGTACATTGAAATTACAAAATTTAATTCTATTTTAAAATTGCAGTACCATAGCTAATTTCCCATTTATGGTGATAGAGGTGACTAATGGCTAAACTTAATTTAGGAGAGAAGTGAGTAACATCCTGTTTATGAGTCATTATGTATAAGAAATATAAAAGTAACACCCGTAAAAGTTTTGATTCCTCACTAATGCTAGCTTTTAGGTTGGGGAAGTTAAAGCTTGAATGTTAAATATCTGTGTTGGATTTACTAATTTTTAACTTTGCTTATGACCACCATGTTGGTTCTCAAGTTTATGTGTATCATTTCATGAATTTGTTTGATTTGCAAAAGGGGAGGAGCATAATTTAACTGGTGTCTGTCACAAATATTTGCAAAACAGGTATGTTTTGATTTCAAATCGAGTGTTGTCGGGGGGTGCTTAGTACCCAAGGGGTCTGCATATTATTTTGATGAAGCATCTTTAAGTCACTAGTTTGAGATAAGAAACAAAACAAATTCCTCTGTAACTTGTGCTTGATTACTTTCTCCCCTAGTTTACTGTTTTAAGCACTTATAGTTTGAGAAAATGTTTTCTATTTCAGTATCTGTTTTACTTTTAGCCTAAAAAATGTCACTCCGTTACCTTTAAAATTTTGTAGGAAATATCACACATTTTTAGTTGTTTTCACTGTTTCTCATCCAGAGGTACGTTGCTTGCTCCCACTCTACTGCTACAGTTACTTGCTTAAGTTGATGCCATTTCTCTCGAAGTCGTGCTCTTTTCTATGCAATTATCCCATTTGCTTCGGTGAAATTTTGTAATTGTGCATGCAAATACATTGAAATTCCTGGTAGCAGATACGTGATGTCACAGAGAATGTTATGACACAGTATCTGACACTCTGTTAACAATTCACACAATAAATTCAAACAGCAGAAAAGAACACAATAAATTGTTTACCCGTTCGTGTAACTACACCTACATCTGGGGGCTACCAAGTCAGGGAGGAAATTCACTATTAGTAGAATTAATTCAGGAATAAACCAACCAGTTTATCTCCTTCACTTAAAACCTACCCAATGCAACTTCAATCTAATCCTACTTAGACCTGAGTTCCTACTCACTTCCCCTCAATCACAGCAGTAATTTCAACCTATTGATTAATTGAATTGTGAAGACACACTTCAATAAACTATCTTGATTTTGCTTCAAAGCTTTAATCAAGAGACACAACACTCGTGCTTCAAAGCTTTGAGTGATAAACTACCCTTACAAACAAATCCTAGTCCAAAGCACTTATCAATTGATAGTTGTTTGGCTCACAAGAGTAACTAGAATTACAAAATACAACCTGCTAAATCTTCAATACAGTTCAAGAGGCGCAGCAGTAGTGTAAGGGTTCTTTTCCTATTATAGAAGCAGTGTAGAAACTTCAGTTTTGGGCTTTCATAATAATAGCTAGGGTTCACTTAATTAATCCTAAAAACTTGGTCTTTTCAACAACCAATTTAGGTTTAACTAAGATTAACCTAACATCCACGTGAGCATGCAATCTAATAACAGAAAAACATAATGTAAGGGTTTTTTTCCTATTATAGAAGTAGTCTAGAAACTTCAGTTTTGGGCTTCCATAATAATAGCTAGGGTTCACTTAATTAATCCTAAAAACTTGGTCTTTTCAACAACCAATTTAGGTTTAACTAAGATTAACCTAACATCCACGTGAACATGCAATCTAATAACAAACATAATAAAGCAGCTCAACAAACTTCGAAAATCTCGGAAAAGCAGACTGAGAATGTCACAGGATGTCATGACATCCATTATGACATCAATCAAACTTCGCAATTTCCGACAAGATTGCTTCGGATCGATCGTACTTAAACATCCTTGTCAAGTAGGATTTATCTTCAATCTCTGAATGTCATGACATTTATCAAGACATTGCCATAGCCTAGTTTTACCAAAAAATAATGCCAACTTAAAACACTAACAAACTCCCCCTTTGGCACATTTTTGGCTAAAACAACTAAGTTAACAGAGTATCCATGCAGTGGCTAAAACAACTAAGTTAACAGAGTATCCATGCAGCAGAAGAAAACAGACTAGTTCTAAGCTATCCTAAGCTTTGAAAAACCAGAACTTAGAGAAGATAAATTCTACCCATGATTTTGCATACAATTGCCCACATATAAATCTCCATACAGTTTCCCCAATTGTCACATATATACTTCTCCCCCTTTTTAGCCTCAAAGGGGCCAAAGGAACCAGTACAAATGCCCCAACATTCAACATATATTTAAGAAGTACCATCATAGTTAAAGTTACAACTCTGTCAAATTAATACAATTATCTAAAACAGAATAGGGAAAATGCAGAACAAAGTTAACAATAAAACCACAAAACATAAGCATCAGACTATCAGATCAAGTGCTCTCTTCTCCTGAAGAAGCATTGTGAAAAGAAGCATCTTCAGAACTTTCTTCAGCTCCAGCCATCTGAACATCATCATTTTCAGCATCACCATCAACATCATTACCAGCTAACCCTTCATCCTCAACCTCTGTGTCCTGTTCTAGTTGAGAGATCAGTTCTTGAAGGCTTTGCTTCCTTGCTTCAAGCTCTTTACAGGTGGCTTTTAGCACAACTAAGACTGTTGCCTTCTGAGAAGTTGCCTTGACATTGGATGTCTCACCAGATGTCATGACAATGTTTGAGACATGTCTTCCTTGAAACAGCTTGTAGTGAAATCCAAGAGCAGGGGCTCTTTTGCAGACTGCATCTCTGTCAACTAGTATATCAGGATATTGATCCATTATTATGCCACACAGGAGGGAGGGAAAGACTATTGGTCCTTTGATTGCATAGCTTTCAGCATGCTTGAGGGTCTGCTCAAATATGTAGGTTCCATAGTCAAATTTAGCTTGAGTGCCATATATGAATCGCCATCCAATAGAAATGGTTGACTTGTGATTGGTTGGAACCCAGTTAGCAGCACCTATTTTGTGCAGGATGGCAAATTTGACACTCAACTTACTGGCTGTGAGTTTTCCCTTCAGAGGCCAAACTTTCACTTGCTTAGCAGTGATAGTTTGACAGATTTGGTTGTCAGTTTCCTCAAGCTCTGGCTGAGCATTATCTGATCTTCCCAGGAATCTGTTGACCACACTTGGAGAGAGTTTTACTTGTCTCCCCCTCACATACACAGTCCTATAGTCTGCAGACCTCCCATCACCACAACCACTTGACAAGTTTACTATAAACTCTTTTACCAAAACATCATAGCAGTTTGAAAAACTCACAACTGTCTTCATTAAGCCAGCCTCCTTAATCAAATCAACAATCTCCTTGCACTCAAGTGCACTCTTATTCAGCTCCCTTTCCAGAGCTATCCTCTTCAAGCACACATACTTCCATCTGCCAGCATTCTCAGGATGATGGAACGAGATGTTGTCAATAGCCACTTCAGGCACCTTGGGCAGTTTCCCAAGAGTTGGCTTCTTCCTTGGTTGAATGTCTGTGACATTCTCCTCAACATCAAAGTCAGAATCTTGATCAAACTCTGAAGGTTCAGGCACCTTCCTCTTCTTCACAATAGGTGTTCTCTTGGGTCTAGAGCCACCACCAACAGTTTTTACTCTACACTTCTTTGTAGAGGGTCCAGCCTTGGTCTTCTTCTCAGCCTTAGAGACATTGTCACCAACCTTTTCTTTGACAGGGCTCTGAGAGGCAGCTTGTTTACCTTTCCTTCTCATCATCCTCTTTGCAATGCTTGGATTGACATTGGCAATGAGGTTATTGTCTGAGAATTCTTCATCCAAATCAATGACATGAGGTTCAACTAAATTTTCAGAATCTTGAACTGGAGACTTTTTAAGATTATCACCACTTGGTTTTTCTAGAGTCTCTTCTAAGATGCTATCAGAAATGTAATCAGCAGGGGTTTTATCAGAAGCACACTTTTCTGGGGACTCTTCAAGAATACCATTAGAAATCTCATCTTAACAGCAGGAGGTTTATTAAGAGTATCATCTACACATACTTCAAGGACTGGAACAGAGGGATTAACAACATTCTTGACAGGGGAATCAACATGAGTTTCAGTATCAGGATCCATAGGGGTTTTCTTGACATGATCATCAGATGTCTTGACATTCTCAGTGACATCTGGATCAGCTGCTAAACTAGGGCTAGCAGACTTTTGGTTTAGAGGACGAAACCCTGTGCAGAGTGGTTTCGTTTAGGATCCCGGTTACTATCCTAGCAATGGCTTCATGCACATACCTAGAACCTTCTCTATTTGCTATTTCTGGAGGTACAGATGAAGATGGTTCAGAGGTCTTACCAGAAGGTGAAGCTAGTGACCTTCATGCATTCCTTGTGCGCAGTTTCTTGACTTTCTCAGGGTCAGCTGTCATTGCACGCAGAGGAGTGACCTTCACAGGTTCAACATGCATGGCTTCAGCGCTTGCCCTAATTTCAGCCATGGTAGGAGATGTAAAGCCTGAATCTTGGGATGATGAGGAGGATGATGACAGGTTCTGTTGAGACATCTTGAGGAATGCAAGAAAATTTTCACAGAGGGCTTGAGAGTGTTTGTTGTTGAAATAGCAGTAGTGACTTTCAAAATAAGAAACTGAAATATATATATGCCCCTTCCTATTCTTATACTTTTGAAAAACAAGGAGAAAATAATTAATTACTCCACTTAGAATTAAATGAAAAAAGTCTCTCCCATTCCTTATTGTGAGCAATCTTAATTGCTACAATTCCTCATATTGACAAATACCCGTTGCCTTAAATTCTCAAACCGACTAGCATCAAGAGCTTTAGTAAAATGTCACCATTGAAGTTCGGTGGCTACATGCTCCAATTTAATCACTTTCTCTTCTACAAGGTCTCTGATGAAGTGATGTCTAATGTCAATGTGCTTAGTCCTACTTTGTTGTATAGGATTCTTTGAAATATTAATAGCACTCAGGTTGTCACGACAATGTCATGACATCCGTGACATTGTACTCGACAAGATCCGCTTCATCCACCATCCGAGAGCAATGCTACCACCGCTATGTATTCACCTCGAGGTGGACAAGGACACACAGTTTTTCTTCTTGCTGAACCAAGAAACAAGATTATTCCCCAAGAAGAAACATCCTCCAGATTTGCTTTTTCATCATCGACTACCATAATCAAGCATCACAATAGCAGATGAATTGGCTCACATCCATGAGAATACAGTATACCATAATTGCAAGTTCCACTCACATACTTCAGAATTATTTTCACCTGATTGATGTGACTTACTTTAGGTTCAGCTTGGTATCTTGCACATACCCTAACAGCAAATGCAATATCAGGTCTGCTGGCTGTTAAGTACAACAAGCTTCCTATCATGCTTCTATACAAGCTTTGATCAATATTTTCTCCACTTGTGTCCTTGGACAGCTTTAAATGAGTGGGAGCAGGAGTCCTTTTATGGCTGGCATTCTCCATTCCAAACTTCTTGACAATATTCCTTGCATACTTGCTCTGTGAAAGAAATGTTGAGTCTTCCATCTGTGTGACTTGCAGTCCAAGAAAATAAGTCAATTCTCCCATGAGGCTCATTTCAAACTCAGCTTGCATTTGGTTGGCAAAATGTCTCACCATTGTGTCTGATATTCCTCCAAATACTATGTCATCAACATAAATTTGAGCCACCATTATCTTTCCTCCTTCATCCTTGACAAAGAGTGTTTTGTCCAAGGCTCCTTTCCTATATCCTTTGTCAGTAAGGAACTTGGTCAGCCTTTCATACCAGGCCCTAGGAGCTTGCTTCAGCCCATATAGGGCTTTCCTCAACTTGTAGACATGATCAGGAAAACTTGGATCCACAAATCCTTTAGGGTGTTCTACATATACCTCCTCATTCAAATAGCCATTTAGGAAAGCACTCTTCACATCCATCTGAAACAATTTGAATTTCAGAATGCAAGCAACCCCTAGTAGTAGCCTGATTGATTCCAGTCTAGCCACAGGAGCAAAAGTCTCATCAAAATCAATCCCTTCAACTTGAGTGTATCCCTGAGCAACAAGTCTTACTTTATTTCTGGTGACAACCCCTTCTGCATCAGACTTGTTCTTGTAGATCCATTTTGTGCCAATGATGTTTGTTCCTTCTGGTCTAGGAACTAACTCCCACACTTCATGTTGCTTGAACTGGTTCAATTCATCTTGCATTGCTCCAATCCAGTATTCATCAGTTAGAGCCTCTTTGACATTCTTTGGCTCAATTTTTGACACAAAGCAAGAGTTTGAGACAATTTCTCTGGATCTTGTAATGACACCACAATTTGGATCTCCAATGATGAGTTCCTTTGGATGATCTTTCTGAATTCTGATGGAAGGATCTTTGTTAGCTTCCTCTGGTTCAGACTTTGGAGAGGTAGGGACAGGCATATCATCCTTATCAGGTACTTGTGGTGATGTCTCAAACAATGTCTCAACATCATCTGTGACATTGTTTTCCTGATGGTGATCATCAACTATGACATTAATAGACTCCATCATAACTTTAGTCTTGGAGTTGAATACTCTACATGCTCTGCTGTTTGTAGAGTATCCCAGAAAAATGCCTTCATCACTCTTAGAGTCCATCTTTCTCCTTTGATCACGATCTGTCAGAATATAACATTTGCTACCAAACACATGGAAATATTTCACACTAGGTTTTCTTCCCTTCCATATTTCATACAGGGTGGAGGATGTTCCCTTTCTTAAGGTGACCCTGTTGTGAACATAGCAAGCTGTATTCATAGCTTCAGCCCAAAAATGAATAGGAAGTTTCTTAGCATGAATCATTGCTCTGGAAGATTCCTGTATAGTCCTATTCTTCCTTTCCACAACCCTATTTTGTTGAGGAGTTATAGGAGAAGAAAACTCATGATTGATTCCTTCTGAGGAACAGAATTCATCAAATTTGCTGTTCTCAAATTCCTTTCCATGATCACTTCTTATTCTGACAATGCAGCCTTCCTTCTCTCTTTGAAGTCTTTTGCATAACTCTTTAAAAACATCAAACACATCAGATTTTTCTTTGATGAAGTTTATCCAGGTAAATCTGGAGAAATCATCCACAACAACATAAGCATATCTTTTCCACCAAGACTCTCAACTGATAGGCCCCATCAAATCCATGTGAAGCGCCCAAGACTTTAGAAGTGGTCGATGTCTAGACATTGGGTGTGACATTCTGGTTTGCTTTCCAACCTGACACTCACCACAGACTCTCCCTTCATCAATATGGAGTCTTGGTATCCCTCTGACAGCCTCCATGGAAATGATCTCTTTCATTCCTCTAAGATGCAAATGACCAAGTTTTTGGTGCCACAATTTTACCTCATTTTCGTCTTTGTCATAGAGCACACAAGACAGTTGGTGTTCTCGATTCCCACATGTAGCAGTTGTCCTTTGATCGACTCCTCTCATAACCACTTCTTGTTTATCATTGATTACAAGACATTCAGACTAGTGAAGTTGACTTTGAATCCCAAATCACATAGTTGGCTTATGCTTATGAGATTAGCGGTCAAACCTTTACCAATGACACTCCATTTAGGTTTGGAACTCCGAAGTCTAAGTTTCCAACACCTTTGATTTCTCCTTTAGCTCCATCTCCAAAAGTAACAAAACGGTAGAATGAGGTTTGACATCATTCGAAGATTTTGATTCGGTCGTATGCTTAGAATAACCATCAAAAGTACCAATCTTCCTTGGCAGACACTCTAAGGGAAGTGTGAGCTATCAGAGCTGCAGTCTTCTTCTTCCAATGATGAGTGTAGGATACCTTGTTGACTTTAGGTTTGACATAAGGAACTTGATTAGGATATCCATGTAGTCTAAAGCAAAAAGGCTTTATGTGACCAAACCTCCCACAATAATGACATCTCCATCTTTGAAACTTTTTCTTCATGTTTCTTTGATCTTGATGTTGTACCCAATATTGTGACATCTGCTTAGACATTGGTTTATTAGGTTTGTTCTTCCTTTTGTTATCAGCAAATTTCTTTGCCTCCACATGTCTTGAGCTAGACCTATTTCCTGTCTTGTGGTGTGACATCTTCTTTGACATTGACTTGCCAGGTCTGTTCTTCTTCTTGTCACCAGCAGGTTTCGTTGTAGCTTCATATCCCAGACCATGTTTATTTCCTGCATTCTGTCCAAGCTGCAGGATTTCTTCCAACTTATCAATACCAGATGTCAACATTTTGACAGACTTAGACATCTGATCAAGTTTGGAGTTCAACATCATAATTTCATTGTTGAGGTGACTTATAGTAGCAGTGTTTTCCTTCTTCTCAGCCTCCAACTTTACATTCTCGCCCAACTTTTCAATCGCTTTCTTCTCATTTTGACATACTTCACCACTTTTACACACTTCTGTAGGTTTCACCACTCCTCAAATGTCACTTCCTCATCACTAGAATCCATATCGATTGCACACTCAGAGAAAGTGACAAGTTTGGTTGCTTCTTCCTCGATTCATTTCTGAGTCACCATCGACCAATTGACACCATCCCTTTCTTTTGTTTCTTTAGAAAGGTAGGACATTCACTCTAATATGCCCATATCTTTCACACCATGACCTTTGGATTCCTCGCTTTGACTTCCTTTTCTTGACTTGGATCTTCTGGAGTCATAAGATCCGCTAATGTCGATGGAATGTTTTGATATTGGACCTTGACTTTGGATCAATTCTCTTGATGAATTTGTTGAACTGCCTTCCAAGCATAGCTATAGCTTCTATATCTTCATCATCCTCTTTGCATCCTCTTGATGATTGGATACAAGGGCTATGCTCTTGTTCTTCCTATCAATTTCAGATCCCCATCTCAAAAGTCCGAGAGATCCAACAAGTTCTTCCACCTTCAGGTGCTGATGTCCTGAGCTTCCTCTATAGCGTCACTTTCATTGCAAACCTTTAGGCAATGATCCGAGAATCTTTCTCACCACTTTCTTGACATCTTCTCTCCAGTGCTCTCGAGGTGTTGGCAATCTCAAGATATTCATGTGAAACTCATGAATGGTCTCATCTTCCTTCATCTTCAAATTCTCAAATTTGGTAGTGAGCATCCAAGTCTTGACATCTTCACCTTGATGTCCCTCATGAGTAGTTTTGAGAGTGTCCCAAACATCCTTGGCAAGCTCACATTGATGTACTAGTCTGAAGATATTTCTGTCAATTCCATTGAATAAAGCATTCAATGCTTTAGGGTTCCCCAATGCTAGCTCCTCTTCTTCTTTGCTCCATTCTTCCTCAGGTTTCAAGACAGAAGTCCCATCTTTCTCAAGCTTGGTGGGATGTTTCCATCCTTTGTCAGCAGCTCTCCAAGCTTTAATATCCGACCTTAAAAAGGCAACCATACGAGGTTTCCAGAATCATAATTAGATCCATCCAAGATGGGTGGTCTACCTCAAATCCTCCTTCCTTATCCATAACGCCGAAACTATTATCCCTAGATCTCACCCGAAATAACAGTGTGGTGCCCGCGATGCCAATTGAAATTCTGGCGGATCGTGATGTCACAGAGAATGTTATGACACGATCCGACACTGTTAACAATTCACATAGTAAATTCCAACAAAGATAAAGAACACAATAAATTGTTTACCCGATTCGGTGTGTAACTACACCTACATCTCGGGGTTACCAAGCCAGGGAGGAAATTCACTATTAGTATAATTAATTTAGGAATAAACCAACCGTTTATCTCCTTCACTTAAAACCTACCCAATGCAACTTCAATCTAAGTCCTACATAGACCGAGTTCTACTCACTCCCTCAATCACGCAGTGATTTCAACCTATTGATTAATTGAATTGTGAAGACACACTTCAATAAACTATCTTGATTTTGCTTCAAAGCTTTAATCAAGAGACACAACACTCTTCAAAGCTTTGAGTGATAAACTACCCTTACAAACAAATCCTAGTCCAGCACTTATCAACTGATAGTTGTTTGGCTCACAAGAGTAACTAAATTACAAAATACAACCTGCTAAATCTTCAATACAGTTCAAGAGGCGGTGTAAGGGTTCTTTTCCTATTATAGAAGCCCGAAACTTTTTGGGCTTCCATAATAATAGCTAGGGTTCACTTAATTAATCCTAAAACTTGGTCTTTTCAACAACCAATTTAGGTTTAACTAAGATTAACCTAACATCCACGTGAGCATGCAATCTAATAACGAAAAACATAATAAAGCAACAACAAACTTCGAAAAATCTCAAAAAGATTCGAGCAGAATGTCACACGGATGTCATGACATCTGTTATGACATCAATCAAACTGCAATTTCCAGACAGATTTGCTTCGGATCGTGTACTTAAACATCCTTGTCAAGTAGGATTTATCTTCAATCTCTGAATGTCATGACATTTATCAAGACATCGCCATAGCCTAGTTTTACCAAAAATTAATGCCAACTTAAAACACTAACATACATAATGTTGCTATCGATTTCATATTGGTAATTGTTTCCAAATTTTGAAGCGATGCATTCTACCTAATTGATAATTGATTGGTTTTCTTGCGTTGTTAGTTTCAACTTCACCGGAAGAATTTGGTATTTGCCCCAAAGTCTCACTAAATGAGGTATGTATTCTTTTATTGGTTATTTTCTGAAATCTATTGAAATTCTTTTTATTATTTAATCTAATTTTATCATTAAGCCAGATAAGAAGGAATTTATTTTATCAAGTCATAATCTTTTAATATGCTCTAGACAAACAAATAAAGTTGAATTCGATGTATTAACTTTGTTCCATTTGTCACAGAACAACATTAAATTACTTTTGGATGACAAAATCAACAAGGTGAGATTCTTTTCCGGAGTTGGTTGCTTTTTGGTTGCTTTATCTAGGATCTGTTCATTCATCAAATCTTTGATAATTCCGCTAAGCTCAAGGATTTTTCAAATAGTCATAAAGATGCACCCTTGTATGTCTTGTTTTCTTACACTTTGTCTAGTTATTACCTTTAATAATTGCAATTTGATTATATTGCGCCAACTTCTTTTTTGCCAGGATTCCTTGAAAGAAGGAAACATAGGTAAGAACCTTCAACCAGATTCAACTTATAGGATTACATAATTTAACAATATGCTAATTTTTCCTACCTTTTCAATGTGTATAATAATAGTTAAATCAAAGGATGTTGAAAGCGGAAGCAATTCTTCAGAAAAGTTGAAAGCAGGAAGTGCAGGTTTTCTTATAGAGCTTGAGAAAACAAGAGCTATTAAGGCATGTGATTATAATCTATTATGGGATGATACGTCAAAAAACATCATGCCTTGGTCACATATCTTACTCTTAAAGTTCTGTTGCAGGTTTTTGGGAAAAACACATTGATTTGATTGAGTATAACTTTCTTTGCTGGAATTTGCTTTTCTTTGTTCACAAGGTATTCGATAAAATGCCTCAACCAAATTTTTCTTGTATTTGCTTCTATTTTACTTTTGATTTGTTGTTGCTGTGTTACTTAGTTGCTATTGGCCAAAGGTTGGAAGAAGGGATCAAGAGAGGGAAAGTGTCTGTTGCTGGTGAATCCTCTAGTGGTGCCAAGAGATCTTTTAGAAACTTCTAGAAAAAGAAAGAAGTCGAAACTAATGTTGTCTCAATTGAAATAAGAGGACCTCTCCGTAGGCCTCAATACTATGACCAACCACAAGTAGATGCTATCACTCCTACAGTTAAGGCTCAACCAATTCAGATTCCCCAACGCCAGGCTAGTGGACAAAATCAAAATTGCAATGCAAGGAATAGGCCTCAGTTTGACCCTATCCTGACAACTTACACGGCATTGTACCCTCAGTTGGTTGAACTAGGTCTAATCACAACTAGGCCTCTGGCTCCTCCAGATCCTCTCCCAGCCGGATTCAGGTCTGATCTTCATTGTGAGTTCCATCAGGGAGCTGCTGGTCACGTTTTGGAACGTTGCTATGCACTAGAGGCTAGAGTTCAAGAGCTAGTCAGAGGACAGGAGATAAATTTTGGAGATTCTCCACCAAATGTTATCAACAATCCGTTTCCAGGACAAAGTGGCTGAAGAATGGATCAGAATATTTCAAGTCACCTCCTAAAGCCAGTGTTTCAGACAGGACAACTCATCCTTGTTGCTGATTAGTCACTAGGCCATGTTTCTTTTCTGTTTGCATTTTCCCTTATTTATGTTAAATTGTCGCTTTCAAATATCGTTTGTACTTTCTTGTTAATTTTAATGAAATGAGCATTGCACTGTTTTGATTCAAATCATTTACATTTGTTGCTTTCAATATATATATATATATATATATATATATATATATATATATATATATATATATATATTTTCCTGTTTAATTTCTTTACCGAGCTCTTGTTTTTGCAAAGATTGAAGGGAGGATGATGAAAACAAGATACCCATAATTGTTGTTGGTATGCTTTCGAATAAAACTTTGCTGATGATATATAGATATTGTTTCAATTCCTAAACACTGGAGATATAAGGAAGTTAATCCCTTGTTCACCCCTTTGAGCCTAGAAGTTGGAGTTTCTTTCTATACAAATAACCCACAATTTTAACCTGGGGTAGGGTAGTTCTCAGTTAATTCGTTTGTGCATTCATTCAAGACGCCTTTCAATAGAGGTTGTATTCAATCAAGTTTCCTTTGCACGCATCAAATAAGTGTCGAAGATGTCCTCCAAGTCATAAAGAGACGATGATGGTTTTCCGTAATCATGAAAGTCAAGCAATCACTATCTTTCCAAGAAATATATATCAAAAGAAAAAGACACCAAGTTAAAACTAAAAGGAAACTTAGGCAACAAACAGGGGCATCCTGCTGACGGTAATCTTAAACGGAATGGTTCAGGCAAAAATTAGGGATGACAAATTCACATGAGAGTTGACAAAAGTTCTCAAACAACAAATGTTGTAAGAAGAAGTGACTGACATCTCAAGAATCTATCAGCTTCTGAGCCATCGCCACTATCAGTGTACAATCCAAAATCGATTGGAACCTAAATGTGCAATCTGAGTTAACTGAGCGTAAGACTGAAGAACATCACGAAGATTGGGTTGGGTACAAATAAATTTTGAGCCTTAATGCTTTGTTTCTTAAACCGTGAACTAAACCACGTTACAACCCTCAAAAGACCTAATTGAAGTCAGGTTTCTTTTGAAAGCATACTACAACAAGGTTGTGTAATATGACTCCTAAAATCTTTTGCAAATCAATTATCTTGGTATATCCATACTTTTGTTTTCTCTTTAACCTTTAAATTTATAAACCGTTGTGTTTTAACCAGTGATTCATTTTTTATACACCAAATACATCATCTCAAAATGATTTTGATTTCAAAACTTTTGCATGAACTTTGCATTAAATTTACCATGTTTGAATAATTTTTTTTGCTTACAAACAAGCTTTCCTCATCAAGGAAGTCCAAACTGTTGAGAAACTTGGTCAGTGATCCTAATCAGGGGCAAGTATCTTTCAGATCTTGTTGCAAATCAGTTCCAGATTTGTTGGTCGGTGCAAGTTATTTTCAGGATTGATTAGCCAGAAAATTTTTCAAGACTTATACCGGGGCAATGTTTTCCCTTAGTTATTTTAAGAACTAAGGCCATGATTAGTTTATCACCATCAATGTTCGACTTAAGAAGTGATCAGTTTATCTTCAACAATCAGCTAATCTGGGACAATTCCCAGGCGGCTCTCCACTATTTCCTTAAAGGATCTTCAGGCTTACAAGTGTGGCAGAAGTGTTTTTCAAGACATCTTTCTCTCCAAGCAAAGTTGACAGAGTTCTCCGTGTTGAGGATTCAATGTTTCAGTCTTACCTCCACAAAAGAGTCAAGCTTTGTTGTCATAAATGTCTGCATTACATACTACATGCATAGATCATTCATATATCATGCATCACAAAATTCAATATCATTTCATACCAAGAGTGTTTTATCCTCATTTGCATTTCCCGAGGTCTTGTTGTAGTCAACATCTTACCTTGTGGTCAAACCCAACTTACTTGGTACCTACCAAAACAGATGTCTGTCAGTCTGTATCTCTTTTCGTCCAATATTATTCTTTGTTATGTTACTCCTCACTTTTATTCAACGGCATTGGATGTCACATTCCCCAGTGTAGCATTTATCACCCCGTCCAGTGCCATTTTTGGATGTTTATCTCTTTTCACTCCAGTTCCATTCCTGGAAGTCTGTCTCTTTGTCTTCACCAGTGTTATTTCTGGATACCTTGTTTCGCCCTTCATCCAAAGAAGGTTATTGGATGTCGTGGTTTCGTTTTTCCCCTCATCTAAAGCAGGTTATTATATTTTGTGGCCTTTCTTCATCCAAATCAGGTTATTGAATATCGTATGTCTTTCCATTCGTCTAAAGTAGGTTATTAGACGATTGTGATCTTTTTCGTCCAGTTTCATTTTTGAATGACTCTGATGTAGCTTTAGATTTGGTCTCATTCCACATCTAATGCTTTTCTAGATGTATTTGATTGTCTTTTCCAGAGAGCCTTTCCCTTCGTCCAAAGCAGGTTATTGGATGTCGTGGTTTCCTTTCCATCCAGTGCCATTCCTGGATGACTATGACGTATCTTCAGATTTGTTCTCATTCCACATCTAATGCTTTTCTAGATGTATCTGATTGTATTTTCCAGAGAGCCTTTCCCTTCGTCCAAAGCAGGTTATTGGATGTCGTGGTTTATTTTTCGTTCAGTGCTGACTCTGATGTATCTTCAAATGTTTTTATGTATTTTCCAGAGAGTTTATCGCCTCATTCAATGCTATTCTTGGATGTCGCCACTTACCTTTTCAAAGTTTATCTCCCTCTTCGTAGATATTTTTGGTTACTCCTGTCACCCTGATGGATATCCAGAATGTCTTGTGTTTATACAACATGTCTTTCTACATAATATCATTCAATTTACTACAAATTTCTAGTTTCAACTCTTCCAATAATTTCCACAGAGTTTGTCTCGTACCATTCATCATTAAAAAAAAATAATGCATAAAAAATGATAGTCATGCATTCACCACATTTTTGATACATTTCATTCACGACATACCCATTACATCTCATAGTAAAATTTCAGGTTCTTTAATATTTAACTATCTCCTACTGCGATTATATGAAGCCTAATCATCTTCATATCATCTGGTTGAAGATATTTAAATAGGGGCAGTTATTGTACCCCAAATTTTACCTTGAGTTTTCTCATTCGCATTGATCATATCCAAATTATTTTTTTGTTCCTGTCATTGCATTTCTCGCGCATTTTTTATGTGGTATTTTGATTTATATTTTTCTCTTTAAGCAATTTATATTTAAATTTTACTAACATTTGGATAAAAAATATAAAAAAAAGTGTGTTTCCATTTTCTAAGTGAATTTTTAGTTGTAGTTTTTTTTAATAAAGAATATGTTACAGAAAAATAATTTGTTTAATTTTATATTTGATTTTTATTATAATATCATAAAATATCTACAAGAAGGATATATTAGTCATTGGCATTTACCTAAAATTTAGATAAGGTTTTTGGATGTTTGTTATAAGAAGGGTGTGTGGCTATCATGAAAACGGAGGAGGAAACAAGATAAAAAGAAAAGAGGCATCAGATAAAAAAAAGAACAAAACGCAGAAGAAAATCCTTTCATCAGACTCACTTCCACCACCGTCTTTGTTCATCCTCCGACCCATCGTTCATCATATTCTCATTATCTCAACCATCACGCCTTCGTCCCTTCTTCTTCATCAGCCTCCTTAACACAACCGCCTATCATCTTCTTCATCCGCGCTCTCCACCCTTAATCTTCCTCATAACCTATTTCGTCCCATCCGAAAAAAACATCCTTCTTCTTCAACCTTCCGCTCAAACAACCACCACTCTTATCCTCACAATAACCTTCTCACCGCCTCTCTCTCCGTCTCTCAGTTCACTCATCTCTCTCCATACTCCTCCGACCAGCAACCTTCGCAAAACCTCAGTCACCTCGCCGTAATAGCCATCGGAATCAACAACCTTCATACGGTCATCTCGCGCAGTCCTTCTACAACAACAACACGGAAGACTCATTCTCTGTGTTATCACCTATCGTCGATCAACATCATCAGATCCACACGATACTTCCCTGTTCTGACATTTGTTCCAGATCGCTGATTCATACTCCCTCTGTCTTTCAAAGTCGATCCGGTAAATCACTTGTTATCGCTTTAGGTAGTAATTTTTGTTTTGTGTTTGTGATTATGCGCGGATTCAAGTCTGGTTTGTGTTTTGATGTTTGAAAATAATTGTATATGCTATCTGTACTCATTTGATGATAGAATTATGTTCTGCTTGTTGCTGTTGCTGTTTTCACGAATGTTACCATGTTATTTGAGAGATGTGATGACTTTGGTTATGATATTAATTTGTTCTCCTCCTTTTGTTTTGTTTCAACACCGAAGAGATGCCCTTTTCTTTCAACACCGAAAGATGTGATGACTTTGGTTATGATATTAATTTGTTCTCGTTTTGTTTGAACACCGACTTTGGTTATGATATTAATTTGTTCTCTTTTTGTTTCAACACCGGTTTGAATTGGAATTGTTAAGCTGCCCGAATCGGTTTAATGTTCAAGTTCGGGTTTAATGTTTGTGTTTATTTCTTGGTTCAAATTCATTTATCTATGTTATTAGTTTCATCAGGAATGGTGTCGGTCAATTGGTTCATTTATCTATGTTATTAGTTTCATCAGGAATGGTGTCGGTCAATTGGTGTATAGGCCATCTTGGTCCAGTTTAGAAATAAGAAAAGAAAAACGGGTCAACATCTATCTTGGTCCAGTTTAGAAATAAGAAAAGAAAAACGGGTCAACATCTATCTTGGTCCAGTTTAGAAAAACGGGTCAACATCTATCTTGGTCCAGTTTAGAAAAACGGGTCAACATCTATCTTGGTCCAGTTTAGAAAAACGGGTCAACATCTATCTTGGTCCAGTTTAGAAAAACGGATCAACATCTATCTTGATCCGGTAAATCACTTGTTATTTGTCTTTCAAGTCTGGTTTGTATTTTGATGTTTGAAAATAATTGTATATGCTATCTGTACTAATTTGATGATAATTTGATGATAGAATTATGTTCTGCTTGTTGCTGTTTTCACGAATGTTACCATGTTATTTGAGAGATGTGATGACTTCACCTTGTGTCAAGTCAGAATGATCTAAATTTGGTTATGATATTAATTTGTTCACCTCCTGTTTGAATTGGAATTGTTAAGCATGTTGAAGTTCGGGTTTAATGTTTGTGTTTATTTCTTGGTTCAAATTCATTATGATTATTCGTTTCTTCAGGAATGGTGTCGGATAGGCCATCATGGTCCAATTTATTTCAAAAAACGGGTCAACATCTTGTATTTTTTATAAATTGTCTAAAGCCCAATGACCCTTTAAGTCCCTTTCAATAAGGAAGAAGTCCATTTCCTGAAGGATTAGCAACTAGAAGGATTAGCAACTAGAAGGATTAGCAACTAACCCGCAATTTTAAGGAAGGATTAAAGAAGGATTAGCAACTAGAAGGGTTAGCAACTAACCCGCAACTTTAAGGAAGGATTAAAGAAGGATTAGCAACTAGAAGGGTTAGTAACTAACCCGCAACTTTATGGAAGGATTAAAGAAGGATTAACAACTAGAAGGGTTAGCAACTAACCCGCAACTGTAAGGAAGGATTAAAGAAGGATTAGCCCGCAACTTTAAGGAAGGATTAAAGAAGGATTAGCAACTAGAAGGGTTAGCAACTAACCCGCAACTAGAAGGGTTAGCAACTAGAAGGGTTAGCAACTAACCCGCAACTAGAAGGGTTAGCAACTAACCCGCAACTTTAAGGAAGGATTAAAGAAGGGTTAGCAACTAACCCGTAACTGTAAGGAAGGATTAAAGAAGGATTAGCAACTAGAAGGGTTAGCAACTAACCCGCAACTAGAAGGGTTAGCAACTAACCCGAAACTAGAAGGGTTAGCAACTAGAAGGGTTAGCAACTAGAAGGGTTAGCAACTAGAAGGGTTAGCAACTAACCCACAACTAGAAGGGTTAGCTGCTTTACGAATCTTTTCAACAATGGATTTGGTAGGTGTTATTAGCAACTAGAAGGGTTAGCAACTAACCCGCAACTTTAAGGAAGGATTAAAGAAGAATTAGCAACTAGAAGGGTTAGCAACTAACCCGCAACTTTAAGGAAGGATTAACAACTAGAAGGGTTAGCAACTAACCTGTAAGGAAGGATTCTTCGTCACAACAATAGATTTGGTAGGTGTTATTAACCGCACTGCAAGGATTCGGATTCTTCGTCACAAGAGCAATATTGTGCATGTATTGGGAACTATTCATCACAGCAAACAATCATTGACGTCAAAACAGTGATTAAAGATGTGAATTCTCAATTAATTTTTATGGGCGACATCAAAGACAGATACCTAGAATTTTTGAAGGATAAAGAAAACAAATTATTTAGAGAGTTTTACCCTGAAATCAAGGTTGATTTAAATTCGGTTTGTCAATGAAGTTTCCATAACCATGTCGATAGAATTTATCGACATGGTTATGGAAACTTCATTGACAAACCGAATTTTAATTAAAATCAACCTCTATTTCTGGGTGTAACTCTCTAAATAATTTGCTTTCTTTATCCTTCAAAAATTTCAAGTATCTTTGATGTCGCCCATAAAAATTAATTGAGATTCACATTTTTTATCACTGTTTTGACGTCAATCAATGATTGCTTGCTATGGTGAACAGTTTCCAATAAATGTACGGTAGTGCTCTTGTGACAAAGAATCCTTCCAGTGCGGTTAATAACACCTTGCTGAAAAGATTCGTAAAGGGTTAAAAATACACATGCTAGCAGAAATAGCCACCCTATGGATTCCCAACCGTCTTCCTTTACTCCTTCCCATACAACTTTTCGTTTTCTTTCTCAAACTTTGCAACCATTATAAATACAGATGGACTTAACCATCATTTTTGCAAGCTTTTTCCAACAATATCAATATTGCTTTCTTACTTTCTCTTCGTTTTGTTCTGATATATTTTACCATTTTTTTGGTAACTCCATTGTTCTTAAAACTCCATTGTTCCGATAAGTTTAATAAGGACGTGCAGGCCTCAAGATGTTGTGTGGGCAAAATTTAACTTTGATGCAGTAGGTATAAATAATATTACAAGCTTGAGTGTTCAGCTTCCTAAAGGTTCAAGTTTTACTCAACATTTGCAACTTCCAAGAGCTCCTTTGATGGAAGAATTGTCCCCTGCATCTGAACATAAATGTAGAAATGTAAATTATTTAGTAGTAGCATCTTTGCAAATATATTTTAAGTTTGTACTATTTTAGATTCCATTGATTTCCATATTTTGTTGCTATGATTAAAACTCTATTTTATATGTTTCAAGTGTTTTAGATTAGTTTGTATTTTTATTTTGTTTTGCCATATTCTTAATATATATTCTAATTGTATTTTGTCAGCTATTCACATTGCTTACGCTGATATTCTAATTGTACTCCAGAAGTTTCAACTTCTAAAAAGTCTGGGTTAGATAATACTTTTGTCAGCTATGCACATTGCCCACACTTATAATGTTTCTTTTGTGATGTCATAAATTTATTACTAAATTATTTTAAATTCAAAATAATTTATTTGTTCACATATTCAAATATTATAAATTATTAAAATTGTAATATTTAGTATTTGGTAATAATATTCAATATCATACTTTATATTTGTCAAGCATTGAAGAGTCAGAAGTTGAAACTTCTGAACAAGAGTCAGATGTTGAAAAGTTGGAACTTCTGAAGAGTCATGACTCTAAAGGTGGATCTTCTGAAGGAGGAGCTTCTAAAGGAAGTCCAGTCTCTTGTCGTAGTAATTTCCGGTGGAAGTAAAACTTCTGAAGAAAGTCCAAAAAGAGATACCGTTCCATAACCATTATAATTGATTTTGATTCTGTACAAATTTTGGAAATGGTAGTATTTCTTTTGGAAAGATTTTGTGCCATAATTGTGAAATATTCATTTTATTTTATAATGTTTCTTTTGTGATGTTTGATTTGATCTTGTTTCTTTTGGTATATAAATGATATATAAATGGTAAATAAAGATTGTATTTTAGTTCTGTGTATTCTCTATAAATATTTGATTGTATTTTATTTTTATATATACATCTTACGTGTATTAAGTTAAAATGTGAACGTTTAGCTGTATAAAGAATATTGTATTAATTTATTATATATTTTATTATATAATTTATTATTGTAGATGCAATGATATATAAAATAAATTTATATAATATAATAAATTTACATATACTTAAAATAATATTCTATTATTCTTTTATGAAGATTTGTTGAAAAGATTTAAAAGGATACATATTTATTTTATTTCAAATGTATATAGGCTTATATACATATTCTGAGAACGACTACATAGTTCCAGAAGTTCCTCCAGAAGTTCTCCTCACGGAACTTCTGGAGAGTTCCAAAATTTCTGTGAGGAGAACTTCTGAATATGTTTTTTTGCTATAGAGTTTCAGAAGTTCTGTGAGGAGAACTTCTGGATATGAGAGTTCCAGAAGTCCTGTGAGGAGAACTTCTAGATATGAGAGTTCCAGAAGTCCTGTGAGGAGAACTTCTAGATATGAGAGTTCCAAAAGTTCTGTGAGGAGAACTTCTGGATATGGGAGTTCCAGAAATTATTTAAGGAGAACTTCTGGATATGAGAGTTCCATAAGATTTGTGAGGAGAACTTCTGGATATGAGAGTTCCAGAAGTTCTGTGAGGAAAACTTCTGGATATGAGAGTTCCAGAAGTTCTGTGTGGAGAACTTTTGGATATGCTATTTTTTTGCACCTTGCTGGATCTAGGAGGATTTCGAGGATTCTTCTTCTTTTTACTTAAAGTATGATAACATTGTAAATGAATAGACAATGCAGTCAATTTGTTGGGAACTGAGTTCTTACAAGTAAAAGTTTGATTAAGAAAATTTGGACATTGTTATGCAATCATTTAAAGATTTTTAAGAAAAAAGTTATTTTAGTATGTTATTATTTAATGAAAATTTGTTGAAAATAAGAAAGGATGGTATATATATATATATATGATAAATAAAGAATGTATTTTAATTGTGGGTATTCTCTATAAATATTTGATTATATTTTATTTTTATATTTACATCTTAGGTGTATTAAGTTAAAAAGTGTAAGTTTATTTGTATGAAGAATATTTTATTAATTTATTATATATTTTATTATATAATTTATTATTGTAGATGCAATGATATATAAAATAAATTTATATAATATAATAAATTTACATATAACTTAAAATAATATTATATTATTATTTTATGAAGATTTGTGGAAAACATTTAAAAGGATACATATTTATTTTATTTCAAATGTATAGAGGCTTATGAACATATTCTTAGAACGGCTACATAGTTCCAGAAGTTTTGTGAGGAGAACTTCTGGATATGAGAGTTCCAGAAGTTCTTTGAGGTTCCGTGAGGAGAACTTCTGGATATGAGAGTTCCAGAAGTTCTTTGAGGAGAACTTCTGGATATCAGAGTTCCAGAAGTTCTGTGTGGAGAACTTCTGGATATGCTATTTTTTTGCACATTGTTGGATTTGGTGGATATAGGAAGGTTTCGAGGATTCTTCTTCTTTCTACTTGAAGTATAGTAACATTGGAAATGAACAGACAATGCAGAGTCAATTTGTTGGAAACTGAGTTCTTACAAGTAAAAGTTTGATTCAGAAAATTTGGACATTGTTATGCAATAATTAAAGATTATATTTAGAGATTTTTAAGAAAAAAATTATTTTAGTATGTTATTATTTAATGAAAATTTGTTGAAAATTAGAAAGGATGATATATATATGGTAAATAAAGATTGTATTTTAATTGTGGGTATTCTCTATAAATATTTGATTATATTTTATTTTTATATTTACATCTTATGTGTATTAAGTTAAAACATGTACGTTTATTTGTATAAAGAGTATTGTATTAATTTATTATATATTTTATTATAAAATTCATTATTGTAGATGCAATGATATATAAAATAAATTTATATAATTTAATAAATTTACATATAACTTAAAATAATATTATATTATATTTTATTAAGATTTGTTGAAAAGATTTAAAAGGATACATATTTATTTTATATCAAATGTATATAGGCTTACGAACATATTTTGAGAACGACAAGATAGTTCCAGAAGTTCTGTGAGGAGAACTTCTGGATATGAGAGTTCAAGAAGTTCTATGAGGAGAACTTTTGGATATGAGAGTTCCAGTAGTTCTGTGAGGAGAACTTTTGGATATGAGAGTTCCAGTAGTTCTATGAGGAGAACTTCTAGATATGAGAGTTCCAGAATTTCTGTGAGGAGAACTTCTGGATATGAGAGATCCAGAAGTTCTGTGAGGAGAACTTACGGATAGAGTTCCGTTCTCGCGAACTTCGGATATTAGAGTTCTAGAAGTTATGTGTGGAGAACTTCTGGATATGCTGTTTTGTTGCACCTTGCTGGATTTGGTGGATCTAGGAGGGTTTCGAGGAATCTTTTTCTTTCGACTTGAAGTATAGTAACATTGGAAATGAATAAACAATGCAGTCAATTTGTTGGAAACTTAGTTCTTACAAGTAAAAGTTTGATTCAGAAAATTTGAACATTGTTATGCAATAATTTAAAGATAATATTTAGAGAATTTTAAGAAAAAGTTATTTTAGGATGTTATTATTTAATAAAAATTTGTTGAAAATTAGAAAGGATGGTATATATATGGTAAATAAAGATTGTATTTTAATTGTGTGTATTCTCTATAAATATTTGATTGTATTTTATTTTTATATTTACATCTTATGTGTATTAAGTTTAAATGTGTATGTTTATTTATATAAAGAATATTGTATTAATTTATTATATATTTTATTATATAATTTATTATTGTAAATGCAAAGATATATAAAATAAATATATATAATATAATAAATTTACATATAATTTAAAATAATATTCTATTATTATTTTATGAAGATTTGTTGAAAAGATTTAAAAGGATACATATTTATTTTATTTCAAATGTATAGAGGCTTATGAACATATTCTGAGAACGGCTACATAGTTCTAGAAGTTCTGTGAGGAGAACTTCTCGATATGAGAGTTCCAGAAGTTCTTAGAACTTCTGGATATGCTATTTTTTGCTACAGAGTTCCAGAAGTTCTGTGAGGAGAACTTCTGGATATGAGAGTTCCAGTAGTTCTGTGAGGAGAACTTTTGGATATGAGAGATCCAAAAGTTTTGGGAGGAGTACTTCTGGATATGAGAGTTCTAGAAGTTCTGTGAGGAGAACTTCTAGATATGAGAGTTCCAGAAATTCTACGTGGAGAACTTCTGGATATGCTATTTTTTTGCACCTTGCTGGATTTGGTGGATCTAGGAGGATTCTTCTTCTTTCTACTTGAAGTATAGTAACATTGGAAATTAACAAACAATGTAGTCAATTTGTTGGAAACTAAGTTCGTATAAGTAAAAGTTTGATTCAGAAAATTTGGACATTGTTATGCCATAATTTAAAGATAATATTTAGAGATTTTTAAGAAAAAAATTATTTTAGTATGTTATTATTTAATGAAAATTTGTTGAAAATTAGAAAGGATGGTATATATATGGTAAATAAAGATTATATTTTAATTGTGGGTATTCTCTATAAATATTTGATTATATTTTATTTTTATATTTACATCTTATGTGTATTAAGTTAAAACATGTACGTTTATTTGTATAAAGAATGTTGTATTAATTTATTATATATTTTATTATATAATTTATTATTGTAGATGCAATGATATATAAAATAAATTTATATAATATAATAAATTTACATGTAACTTAAAATAAAATTATATTATTATTTTATTTAAATTTTTTGAGAAGATTTAAAAGGATAGATATTTATATTATATCAAATGTATATAGGCTTATGAACATATTCTGAGAACGGCTAGATAGTTCCCGAAGTTCTGTGAGGAGAACTTCTAGATATGAGAGTTCCAGAAGCTCTGTGAGGAGAACTTTTGGACATGAGAGTTCCAGAAGTTCTGTGAGGAGAACTTCTGGATATGAGAGTTCCAGAAGTTCTTTGAGGAAAACTTCTGGATATGAGAGTTCCAGAAGTTCTGTGAGAAGAAGTTCTAGATATGAGGGTTCCAGAAGTTCTGTGTGGAGAACTTCTGGATATGCTGTTTTTTTGCACCTTGCTGGATTTGGTGGATCTAGGAGGATTTCGAGGATTCTTCTTCTTTCTACTTGAAGTATAGTAACATTGGAAATGAATATACAATGCAGTCAATTTGTCGGAAACTGAGTTCTTGCAAGTAAAAGTTTGATTGAGAATATTTTGTCATTGTTATGCAATTATTTAAATATTATATTTAGAGATTTTTAAGAACAAAGTTATTTTAGTATGTTATTATTGAATGAAAATTTGTTGAAAATTAGAAAGGATGGTATATATATGGTAAATAAAGATTGTATTTTAATTGTGTGTTTTCGCTATAAATATTTGATTGTATTTTATTTTTATATTTACATCTTATGTGTATTAAGTTAAAATGTGTACGTTTATTTGTATAAAGAATATTATATTGATTTATTATATATTTTATTATATAAGTTATTATTGCAGATGCAATGATATATAAAGTAAATACATATAATATAATAAATTTACATATAACTTAAAATAATATTCTAATATTATTTTATGAAGATTTGTTGAAAAGATTTAAAAGGATACATATTTATTTTATATTAAATGTATATAGGCTTATGAACATATTATGAGAACGGCTAGATGGTTCCAAAAGTTCTGTGAGGAGAACTTCTGGATATGAGAGTTCCAGAAGTTCTGTGAGGAGAACTTCTGGGAGAACTTTTGGATATGAGAGTTTCGGAAGTTCTGTGAGGAGAACTTTTGGATATGAGAGTTCCAGAAGTTCTTTGAGGAGAACTTCTAGATATGAGAGTTCCAGAAGTTATGTGTGGAGAACTTCTAGATATGCTGTTTTTTTGCACCTTGCGGGATTTGGTGGATCTAGGAGGATTTCGAGGATTCTTCTTCTTTCTATTTGAAGTATAGTTACATTGGAAATGAACAGACAATGCAGTCAATTTGTTGTAAACTGAGTTCTTGCAAGTAAAAGTTTGATTGAGAAAATTTTAACATTGTTATGCAATAATTTAAATATCATATTTAGAGATTTTTAAGAATAAAGTTATTTTAGTATGTCATTATTTAATGAAAATTTGTTGAAAATTAGAAAGGATGGTATATATAAGGTAAATAAAGATTGTATTTTAATTGTGTGTATTCTCTATAAATATTTGATTGTATTTTATTTTTATTTTTATATCTTATGTGTATTAAGTTAAAATGTGTACTTTTATTTGTATAAAGAATATTATATTAATTTATTATATATTTTACTATATAATTTATTATTGTAGATGCAGTGATATATAAAATAAATAAATATAATATAATTAATTTACATATAACTTAAAATAATACTCTATTATTATGTTATGAAGATTTGTTGAAAAGATTTAAAAGGATATATATTTATATTATTTCAAATGTATAGAGGCTGATGAACATATTCTGAGAACGGCTACATAGTTCTAGATATTCTGTGAGGAGAGCTTCTGGATATGAGTGTTCCAGAAGTTCTTTGAGGAGAACTTCTGGATATGAAAGTTCAGAAGTTCTGTGTGGAGAACTTCTGGATATGCTGTTTTTTTGCACCTTGCTGGATTTGGTGGATCTAGGAGGATTTCGAGGATTCTTCTTCTTTCTACTTGAAGTATAGTAACATTGGAAATGAACAGACAATGCAGTCAATTTTTTTGAAACTAAGTTCTTGGAAGTAAAAGTTTGATTTAGATAATTTTGACATTGTTATGCAATAATTTAAATATTATATTTAGAGATTTTTAAGAAAAAAGTTATTTTAGTGTGTTATTATTTAATGAAAATTTGTTGAAAATTAGAAAGGATGTTATATATATGGTAAATAAAGATTGTATTTTAATTGTGTGTATTCGCTATAAATATTTGATTGTATTTTATTTTCATATTTACATCTTATATGTATTAAGTTAAAATGTGTACGTTTATTTGTATAAAGAATATTATATTGATTTATTATATATTTTATTATATAATTTATTATTGCAGATGCAATGATATATAAAGTAAATATATATAATATAATAAATTTACATATAACTTAAAATAATATTCTATTATTATTTTATGAGATTTGTTGAAAAGATTTAAAAGGATACATATTTATATTATATCAAATGTATATAGGCTTATGAACATATTCTGAGAACGGCTAGATAGTCCCCGAAGTTCTATGAGGAGAACTTCTAGATATGAGAGTTCCATAAGTTCTGTGAGGAGAACTTTTGGGAGAACTTTTGGACATGAGAATTTCAGAAGTTCTGTGAGGAGAACTTCTGGATATGAGAGTTCCAAAAGTTCTTTGAGGAGAACTTCTGGATATGCTGTTTTTTTGCACCTTGCTGCATTTGGTGGATCTAGGAGGATTTCGAGGATTCTTCTTTCTACTTGAAGTATAGTAACATTGGAAATGAACAGACAATGCAGAGTCAATTTGTTGGAAACTGAGTTCTTACAAGTAAAAGTTTGATTCAGAAAATTTGGACATTGTTATGCAATAATTAAAGATTATATTTAGAGATTTTTAAGAAAAAAATTATTTTAGTATGTTATTATTTAATGAAAATTTGTTGAAAATTAGAAAGGATGGTATAAATATGTTAAATAAAGATTGTATTTTTATTGTGTGTATTCTCTATAAATATTTGATTGTATTTTATTTTTTATATTTACATCTTAGGTGTATTAAGTTAAAAAGTGTACGTTTATTTGTATAAAGATAATTTTTTTAATTTATTATATATTTTATTATATAATTTATTATTGTAGATGCAATGATATATAAAATAAATTTATATAATATAATAAATTTACATATAACTTAAAATAATATTATATTATTATTTTATGAAGACTTGTGGAAAACATTTAAAAGGATACATATTTATTTTATTTCAAATGTATAGAGGCTTATGAACATATTCTTAGAACGGCTACATAGTTCCAGAAGTTCTGTGAGGAGAACTTCTGGATATGAGAGTTCCAGAAGTTCTTTGAGGTTCCGTGAGGAGAACTTTTGGATATGAGAGTTCCAGAAGTTCTTTGAGGAGAACTTCTGGATATGAGAGTTCCAGAAGTTCTGTGTGGAGAACTTCTGGATATGCTATTTTTTTGCACATTGTTGGATTTGGTGGATCTAGGAAGGTTTCGAGGATTCTTCTTCTTTCTACTTGAAGTATAGTAACATTGGAAATGAACAGACAATGCAGAGTCAATTTGTTGGAAACTGAGTTCTTACAAGTAAAAGTTTGATTCAGAAAATTTGGACATTGTTATGCAATAATTAAAGATTATATTTAGAGATTTTTAAGAAAAAAATTATTTTAGTATGTTATTATTTAATGAAAATTTGTTGAAAATTAGAAAGGATGGTATATATATGGTAAATAAAAATTGTATTTTAATTGTGGGTATTCTCTATAAATATTTGATTATATTTTATTTTTATATTTACATCTTATGTGTATTAAGTTAAAACATGGATGTTTATTTGTATAAAGAGTATTGTATTAATTTATTATATATTTTATTATAAAATTCATTATTGTAGATGCAATGATATATAAAATAAATTTATATAATATAATAAATTTACATATAACTTAAAATAATATTATATTTTATTTTATTAAGATTTGTTGAAAAGATTTAAAAGGATACATATTTATTTTATATCAAATGTATATAGGCTTATGAACATATTCTGAGAACGACAAGATAGTTCCAGAAGTTCTGTGAGGAGAACTTCTGGATATGAGAGTTCAAGTTCTATGAGGAGAACTTTTGGATATGAGAGTTCCGAATTCGTGAGGAGAACTTTTGGATGTGAGAGTTCCGTTGTTCTATGAGGAGAACTTACGGATATGAGAGTTCAGTTCTCTGAACTTCTGGATAGAGTTCAAGTTATGTGTGGAGAACTTCTAGATATGCTGCTTTTTTGCACCTTGCGGGATTTGGTGGATCAAGGAGGATTTCGAGGATTCTTCTTCTTTCTATTTGAAGTATAGTAACATTGGAAATGAACAGACAATGCAGTCAATTTGTTGTAAACTGAGTTCTTGCAAGTAAAAGTTTGATTGAGAAAATTTTAACATTGTTATGCAATAATTTAAATATCATATTTAGAGATTTTTAAGAATAAAGTTATTTTAGTATGTCATTATTTAATGAAAATTTGTTGAAAATTAGAAAGGATGGTATATATAAGGTAAATAAAGATTGTATTTTAATTGTGGGTATTCTCTATAAATATTTGATTATATTTTATTTTTATATTTACATCTTATGTGTATTAAGTTAAAACATGGATGTTTATTTGTATAAAGAGTATTGTATTAATTTATTATATATTTTATTATAAAATTCATTATTGTAGATGCAATGATATATAAAATAAATTTATATAATTTAATAAATTTACATATAACTTAAAATAATATTATATTATATTTTATTAAGATTTGTTGAAAAGATTTAAAAGGATACATATTTATTTTATATCAAATGTATATAGGCTTAAGAACATATTCTGAGAACGGCAAGATAGTTCCAGAAGTTCTGTGAGGAGAACTTCTGGATATGAGAGTTCAAGAAGTTCTATGAGGAGAACTTTTGGATATGAGAGTTCCAGTAATTCTGTGAGGAGAACTTTTGGATGTGAGAGTTCCAGTTGTTCTATGAGGAGAACTTCTGGATATGAGAGTTCCAGAAGTTCTCTGAGCAGAACTTCTGGATATTAGAGTTCCAGAAGTTATGTGTGGAGAACTTCTAGATATGCTGTTTTTTTGCACCTTGCGGGATTTGGTGGATCAAGGAGGATTTCGAGGATTCTTCTTCTTTCTATTTGAAGTATAGTAACATTGGAAATGAACAGACAATGCAGTCAATTTGTTGTAAACTGAGTTCTTACAAGTAAAAGTTTGATTCAGAAAATTTGGACATTGTTATGCAATAATTAAAGATTATATTTAGAGATTTTTAAGAAAAAAATTATTTTAGTATGTTATTATTTAATGAAAATTTGTTGAAAATTAGAAAGGATGTTATATATATGGTAAATAAAGATTGTATTTTAATTGTGTGTATTCGCTATAAATATTTGATTGTATTTTATTTTTATATTTACATCTTATATGTATTAAGTTAAAATGTGTACGTTTATTTGTATAAAGAATATTATATTGATTTATTATATATTTTATTATATAATTTATTATTGCAGATGCAATGATATATAAAGTAAATATATATAATATAATAAATTTACATATAACTTAAAATAATATTCTATTATTATTTTATGAAGATTTGGTGAAAAGATTTAAAAGGATACATATTTATTTTATATCAAATGTATATAGGTTTATGAACATATTATGAGAGATAGTTCCAAAAGTTACGTGAGGAGAACTTACGGATATGAGAGTTTTAAGTTCTGTGAGGAGAACTTTTGGACATGAGAGTTCCAGAAGTTCTGTGAGGAGAACTTCTAGATATGAGACTTCCAGAAGTTATGTGTGGAGAACTTCTAGATATGGTGTTTTTTTGCACCTTGCGGGATTTGGTGGGTCTAGGAGGATTTCGAGGATTCTTCTTCTTTCTACTAGAAGTATAGTAACATTGGAAATGAACAGACAATGCAGTTAATTTGTTGGAAACTCATTTCTTGCAAGTAAAAGTTTGATTTAGAAAATTTTGACATTGTTATGCAATAATTTAAATATTATATTTAGAGTTTTTTAAGAAAAATTTATTTTAGCATGTTATTATTTAATGAAAATTTGTTGAAAATTAGAAAGGATGGTATAAATATGTTAAATAAAGATTGTATTTTTATTGTGTGTATTCTCTATAAATATTTGATTGTATTTTATTTTTATATTTACATCTTAGGTGTATTAAGTTAAAAAGTGTACGTTTATTTGTATAAAGATAATTTTTTTAATTTATTATATATTTTATTATATAATTTATTATTGTAGATGCAATGATATATAAAATAAATTTATATAATATAATAAATTTACATATAACTTAAAATAATATTATATTATTATTTTATGAAGATTTGTGGAAAACATTTAAAAGGATACATATTTATTTTATTTCAAATGTATAGAGGCTTATGAACATATTCTTAGAACGGCTACATAGTTCCAGAAGTTCTGTGAGGAGAACTTCTGGATATGAGAGTTCCAGAAGTTCTTTGAGGTTCCGTGAGGAGAACTTTTGGATATGAGAGTTCCAGAAGTTCTTTGAGGAGAACTTCTGGATATGAGAGTTCCAGAAGTTCTGTGTGGAGAACTTCTGGATATGCTATTTTTTTGCACATTGTTGGATTTGGTGGATCTAGGAAGGTTTCGAGGATTCTTCTTCTTTCTACTTGAAGTATAGTAACATTGGAAATGAGCAGACAATGCAGTCAATTTGTTGGAAACGAGTTCTTACAAGTAAAAGTTTGATTCGAGAAAATTTGGACATTGTTATGCAATAATTAAAGATTATATTTAGAGATTTTAAGAAAAAATTATTTTAGTATGTTATTATTTAATGAAAATTTGTTGAAAATTAGAAAGGATGGTATATATATGGTAAATAAAAATTGTATTTTAATTGTGGGTATTCTCTATAAATATTTGATTATATTTTATTTTATATTTACATCTTATGTGTATTAAGTTAAAACATGGATGTTTATTTGTATAAAGAGTATTGTATTAATTTATTATATATTTTATTATAAAATTCATTATTGTAGATGCAATGATATATAAAATAAATTTATATAATATAATAAATTTACATATAACTTAAAATAATATTATATTTTATTTTATTAAGATTTGTTGAAAAGATTTAAAAGGATACATATTTATTTTATATCAAATGTATATAGGCTTATGAACATATTCTGAGAACGACAAGATAGTTCCAGAAGTTCTGTGAGGAGAACTTCTGGATATGAGAGTTCAAGAAGTTCTATGAGGAGAACTTTTGGATATGAGAGTTCCAGTAATTCTGTGAGGAGAACTTTTGGATGTGAGAGTTCCAGTTGTTCTATGAGGAGAACTTCTGGATATGAGAGTTCCAGAAGTTCTCTGAGCAGAACTTCTGGATATTAGAGTTCCAGAAGTTATGTGTGGAGAACTTCTAGATATGCTGTTTTTTTGCACCTTGCGGGATTTGGTGGATCAAGGAGGATTTCGAGGATTCTTCTTCTTTCTATTTGAAGTATAGTAACATTGGAAATGAACAGACAATGCAGTCAATTTGTTGGAAACTGAGTTCTTGCAAGTAAAAGTTTGATTCAGAAAATTTTAACATTGTTATGCAATAATTTAAATATCATATTTAGAGATTTTTAAGAATAAAGTTATTTTAGTATGTCATTATTTAATGAAAATTTGTTGAAAATTAGAAAGGATGGTATATATAAGGTAAATAAAGATTGTATTTTAATTGTGTGTATTCTCTATAAATATTTGATTGTATTTTATTTTTATATTTAGATCTTATGTGTATTAAGTTAAAATGTGTACGTTTATTTGTATAAAGAATATTATATTGATTTATTATATATTTTATTATTGCAAATTCAATGATATATAAAGTAAATATATATAATATAATAAATTTACATATAACTTAAAATAATATTCTATTATTATTTTATGAAGACTTGTTGAAAAGATTTAAAAGGATACATATTTATTTTATATCAAATGTATATAGGCTTATGAACATATTATGAGAACGGCTAGATACTTCCAAAAGTTCTGTGAGGAGAACTTCTGGATATGAGAGTTCCAGAAGTTCTTTGAGGAGAACTTCTAGATATGAGAGTTCCAGAAGTTATGTGTGGAGAACATCTAGATATGCTGTTTTTTTTCACCTTGCGGGATTTGATGGATCTAGGAGGATTTCGAGGATTCTTTCTCTTTCTACTTGAAGTATAGTAACATTGGAAATGAACAGACAATGCAGTCAATTTTTTTGAAACTAAGTTCTTGGAAGTAAAAGTTTGATTTAGATAATTTTGACATTGTTATGCAATAATTTAAATATTATATTTAGAGATTTTTAAGAAAAAAGTTATTTTAGTGTGTTATTATTTAATGAAAATTTGTTGAAAATTAGAAAGGATGTTATATATATGGTAAATAAAGATTGTATTTTAATTGTGTGTATTCGCTATAAATATTTGATTGTATTTTATTTTTATATTTACATCTTATATGTATTAAGTTAAAATGTGTACGTTTATTTGTATAAAGAATATTATATTGATTTATTATATATTTTATTATATAATTTATTATTGCAGATGCAATGATATATAAAGTAAATATATATAATATAATAAATTTACATATAACTTAAAATAATATTCTATTATTATTTTATGAAGATTTGGTGAAAAGATTTAAAAGGATACATATTTATTTTATTTCAAATGTATAGAGGCTTATGAACATATTCTTAGAACGGCTACATAGTTCCAGAAGTTCTGTGAGGAGAACTTCTGGATATGAGAGTTCCAGAAGTTCTTTGAGGTTCCGTGAGGAGAACTTTTGGATATGAGAGTTCCAGAAGTATAGTAACATTGGAAATGAACAGACAATGCAGTTAATTTGTTGGAAACTCATTTCTTGCAAGTAAAAGTTTGATTTAGAAAATTTTGACATTGTTATGCAATAATTTAAATATTATATTTAGAGTTTTTTAAGAAAAATTTATTTTAGCATGTTATTATTTAATGAAAATTTGTTGAAAATTAGAAAGGATGGTATAAATATGTTAAATAAAGATTGTATTTTTATTGTGTGTATTCTCTATAAATATTTGATTGTATTTTATTTTTATATTTACATCTTAGGTGTATTAAGTTAAAAAGTGTACGTTTATTTGTATAAAGATAATTTTTTTAATTTATTATATATTTTATTATATAATTTATTATTGTAGATGCAATGATATATAAAATAAATTTATATAATATAATAAATTTACATATAACTTAAAATAATATTATATTATTATTTTATGAAGATTTGTGGAAAACATTTAAAAGGATACATATTTATTTTATTTCAAATGTATAGAGGCTTATGAACATATTCTTAGAACGGCTACATAGTTCCAGAAGTTCTGTGAGGAGAACTTCTGGATATGAGAGTTCCAGAAGTTCTTTGAGGTTCCGTGAGGAGAACTTTTGGATATGAGAGTTCCAGAAGTTCTTTGAGGAGAACTTCTGGATATGAGAGTTCCAGAAGTTCTGTGTGGAGAACTTCTGGATATGCTATTTTTTTGCACATTGTTGGATTTGGTGGATCTAGGAAGGTTTCGAGGATTCTTCTTCTTTCTACTTGAAGTATAGTAACATTGGAAATGAACAGACAATGCAGAGTCAATTTGTTGGAAACTGAGTTCTTACAAGTAAAAGTTTGATTCAGAAAATTTGGACATTGTTATGCAATAATTAAAGATTATATTTAGAGATTTTTAAGAAAAAAATTATTTTAGTATGTTATTATTTAATGAAAATTTGTTGAAAATTAGAAAGGATGGTATATATATGGTAAATAAAAATTGTATTTTAATTGTGGGTATTCTCTATAAATATTTGATTATATTTTATTTTTATATTTACATCTTATGTGTATTAAGTTAAAACATGGATGTTTATTTGTATAAAGAGTATTGTATTAATTTATTATATATTTTATTATAAAATTCTTTATTGTAGATGCAATGATATATAAAATAAATTTATATAATATAATAAATTTATATAACTTAAAATAATATTATATTTTATTTTATTAAGATTTGTTGAAAAGATTTAAAAGGATACATATTTATTTTATATCAAATGTATATAGGCTTATGAACATATTCTGAGAACGACAAGATAGTTCCAGAAGTTCTGTGAGGAGAACTTCTGGATATGAGAGTTCAAGAAGTTCTATGAGGAGAACTTTTGGATATGAGAGTTCCAGTAATTCTGTGAGGAGAACTTTTGGATGTGAGAGTTCCAGTTGTTCTATGAGGAGAACTTACGGATAGAGTTCGAAGTTCTCGGCGAACTTCGGATATTAGAGTTCGAAGTTATGTGTGGAGAACTTCTAGATATGCTGTTTTTTTGCACCTTGCGGGATTTGGTGGATCAAGGAGGATTTCGAGGATTCTTCTTCTTTCTATTTGAAGTATAGTAACATTGGAAATGAACAGACAATGCAGTCAATTTGTTGGAAACTGAGTTCTTGCAAGTAAAAGTTTGATTCAGAAAATTTTAACATTGTTATGCAATAATTTAAATATCATATTTAGAGATTTTTAAGAATAAAGTTATTTTAGTATGTCATTATTTAATGAAAATTTGTTGAAAATTAGAAAGGATGGTATATATAAGGTAAATAAAGATTGTATTTTAATTGTGTGTATTCTCTATAAATATTTGATTGTATTTTTCTTTTATATTTAGATCTTACGTGTATTAAGTTAAAATGTGTACGTTTATTTGTATAAAGAATATTATATTGATTTATTATATATTTTATTATTGCAAATTCAATGATATATAAAGTAAATATATATAATATAATAAATTTACATATAACTTAAAATAATATTCTATTATTATTTTATGAAGACTTGTTGAAAAGATTTAAAAGGATACATATTTATTTTATATCAAATGTATATAGGCTTATGAACATATTATGAGAACGGCTAGATACTTCCAAAAGTTCTGTGAGGAGAACTTCTGGATTGTATTTTAATTGTGTGATTCTCTATAAATATTTGGTTGTATTTTATTTTTATATTTACATCTTATGTGTATTAAGTTAAAACGTTCTATTATTATTTTATGAGATTTGTTGAAAAGATTTAAAAGGATACATATTTATATTATATCAAATGTATATAGGCTTATGAACATATTCTGAGAACGGCTAGATAGTCCCCGAAGTTCTATGAGGAGAACTTCTAGATATGAGAGTTCCATAAGTTCTGTGAGGAGAACTTTTGGGAGAACTTTTGGACATGAGAATTTCAGAAGTTCTGTGAGGAGAACTTCTGGATATGAGAGTTCCAAAAGTTCTTTGAGGAGAACTTCTGGATATGCTGTTTTTTTGCACCTTGCTGCATTTGGTGGATCTAGGAGGATTTCGAGGATTCTTCTTTCTACTTGAAGTATAGTAACATTGGAAATGAACAGACAATGTAGTCAATTTGTTGGAAACTGAGTTCTTGCAAGTAAAAGTTTGATTCAGAAAATTTTGACATTGTTATGCAATAATTTAAATATTATATTTAGAGATTTTTAAGAATAAAGTTATTTTAGTATGTTATTATTTAATGAAAATTTGTTGAAAATTAGAAAGGATGTTATATATATGGTAAATAAAGATTGTATTTTAATTGTGTGTATTCGCTATAAATATTTGATTGTATTTTATTTTCATATTTACATCTTATATGTATTAAGTTAAAATGTGTACGTTTATTTGTATAAAGAATATTATATTGATTTATTATATATTTTATTATATAATTTATTATTGCAGATGCAATGATATATAAAGTAAATATATATAATATAATAAATTTACATATAACTTAAAATAATATTCTATTATTATTTTATGAAGATTTGGTGAAAAGATTTAAAAGGATACATATTTATTTTATATCAAATGTATATAGGCTTATGAACATATTATGAGAACGGCTAGATAGTTCCAAAAGTTCTGTGAGGAGAACTTCTGGATATGAGAGTTCTAGAAGTTCTGTGAGGAGAACTTTTGGACATGAGAGTTCCAGAAGTTCTGTGAGGAGAACTTCTAGATATGAGACTTCCAGAAGTTATGTGTGGAGAACTTCTAGATATGGTGTTTTTTTGCATCTTGCGGGATTTGGTGGGTCTAGGAGGATTTCGAGGATTCTTCTTCTTTCTACTAGAAGTATAGTAACATTGGAAATGAACAGACAATGCAGTCAATTTGTTGGAAACTCATTTCTTGCAAGTAAAAGTTTGATTTAGAAAATTTTGACATTGTTATGCAATAATTTAAATATTATATTTAGAGTTTTTTAAGAAAAAAGTTATTTTAGCATGTTATTATTTAATGAAAATTTGTTGAAAATTAGAAAGGATGGTATAAATATGTTAAATAAAGATTGTATTTTTATTGTGTGTATTCTCTATAAATATTTGATTGTATTTTATTTTTATATTTACATCTTATGTGTATTAAGTTAAAATGTGTACTTTTATTTGTATAAAGAATATTATATTAATTTATTATATATTTTATTATATAATTTATTATTGTAGATGCAACGATATATAAAATAAATATATATAATAAAATAAATTTACATATAACTTAAAATAATATTCTATTATTATTTTATGAGATTTGTTGAAAAGATTTAAAAGGATACATATTTATTTTATTTCAAATGTATAGAGGCTTATGAACATATTCTCAGAACGGCTACATAGTTTCAGAAGTTTTGTGAGGAGAACTTCTGGATATGAGAGTTCTAGAAGTTCTTTGAGGAGAACTTTTGGATATGAGAGTTCCAGAAGTTCTGTGTGGAGAACTTCTGGATATGCTGTTTTTTTGCACCTTGTTGGATTTGGTGGATCTAGACGGATTCCGAGGATTCTTCTTCTTTCTACTTGAAGTATAGTAACATTGGAAATGAACAGACAATGCAGTCAATTTGTTGGAAACTGAGTTCTTACAAGTAAAAGTTTGATTCAGAAAATTTGGACATTGTTAGGCAATAATTAGAGATTATATTTAGAGATTTTGAAGAAAAAAATTATTTTAGTATGTTATTATTTAATGAAAATTTGTTGAAAATTAGAAAGGATGGTATATATAAGGTAAATAAAGATTGTATTTTAATTGTGGGTATTCTCTATAAATATTTGATTATATTTTATTTTTATATTTACATCTTATGTGTATTAAGTTAAAACGTGTAAGTTTATTTGTATAAAAAATATTGTATTAATTTATTATATAATTTATTATTGTAGATGCAATGATATATAAAATAAATTTATATAATATAATAAACTTACATATAACTTAAAATAATATTATATTATTATTTTATTAAGATTTGTTGAAAAGATTTAAAAGGTTACATATTTATTTTATATCAAATGTATATAGGCTTATGAACATATTCTGAGAACGGCTAGATAGTTCCAGAAGTTCTGTGAGGAGAACTTCTGGATATGAGAGTTCCAGAAGTTCTGTGAGGAGAACTTCTGGATATGAGAGTTCCAGAAGTTCTTTGAGGAGAACTTCTGGGAAAACTTCTATATATGAAAGTTCTAGAAGTTCTGTGAGGAGAACTTCTGGATATGAGAGATCCAGAAGTTCTGTGAGGAGAACTTTTGGATATGAGAGTTTCAGAAGTTCTGTGTGGAGAACTTCTAGATATGCTGTTTTTTTGCACCTTGCTGGATTTGGTAGATCTAGGAGGATTTCGAGGATTTTTCTTCTTTCTACTTGAAGTATAGTAACATTGGAATTGAACAGACAATGCAGTCAATTTGTTGGAAACTGAGTTCTTGCAAGTAAAAGTTTGATTCAGAAAATTTTGACATTGTTATGCAATAATTTAAATATTATATTTAGAGATTTTTAAGAAAAAAGTTATTTTAGTATGTTATTATTTAATGAAAATTTGTTTAAAATTAGAAAGGATGGTATATATATGGTAAATAAAGATTGTATTTTAATCGTGTGATTCTCTATAAATCTTTGATTGTATTTTATTTTTATATTTACATCTTATGTGTATAAAGTTAAAATGTATAAAGATTTAAAAGGATACATATTTATTTTATTTCAAATGTATAGAGGCTTATGAACATATTCTGAGAACGACTACATAGTTCTAGAAGTTCTGTGAGGAGAACTTCTCGATATGAGAGTACCAGAAGTTCTATGAGGAGAACTTCTGGATATGCTATTTTTTAAGAGTTCCGAAGTTGAGGAGAACTTCGGATATGAGTTCGATGAGTTCGTAAGGAGAACTTCTGGATATGAGAGATCCAGAAGTTTTGTGAGTAGTACTTCTGGATATGAGAGTTCCAGAAGTTCTCTGAGAAGAACTTCTGGATATTAGAGTTCCAGAAGTTCTGTGTGGAGAACTTCTGGATATGTTGTTTTTTTGCACCTTGCTGGATTTGGTGGATCTAGGAGGATTTCGAGGATTCTTCTTCTTTCTACTTGAAGTATAGTAACATTGGAAATGAACAGACAATGCAGTCAATTTGTTGGAAACTTAGTTCTTACAAGTAAAAGTTTGATTCAGAAAATTTGGACATTGTTATGCAATAATTTAAATATTATATTTAGAGATTTTTAAGAAAAAAGTTATTTTAGTATGTTATTATTTAATGAAAATTTGTTTAAAATTAGAAAGAATGGTATATATATGGTAAATAAAGATTGTATTTTAATTGTGTGATTCTCTATAAATATTTGATTGTATTTTATTTTTATATTTACATCTTATGTGTATTAAGTTAAAATGTGTACGTTTATTTGTATAAAGAATATTATATTAATTTATTATATATTTTATTATATAATTTATTAATGTAGATGCAATGATATATAAAATAAATATATATAATATAATAAATTTACATATAACTTAAAATAATATTCTATTATTATTTTATGAGATTTGTTGAAAAGATTTAAAAGGATACATATTTATTTTATTTCAAATGTATAGAGGCTTATGAACATATTCTCAGAACGGCTACATAGTTCCAGAAGTTTTGTGAGGAGAACTTCTGGATATGAGAGTTCTAGAAGTTCTTTGAGGAGAACTTTTGGATATGAGAGTTCCAGAAGTTCTGTGTGGAGAACTTCTGGATATGCTGTTTTTTTGCACCTTGTTGGATTTGGTGGATCTAGACGGATTCCGAGGATTCTTCTTCTTTCTACTTGAAGTATAGTAACATTGGAAATGAACAGACAATGCAGTCAATTTGTTGGAAACTGAGTTCTTACAAGTAAAAGTTTGATTCAGAAAATTTGGACATTGTTAGGCAATAATTAAAGATTATATTTAGAGATTTTGAAGAAAAAAAATTATTTTAGTATGTTATTATTTAATGAAAATTTGTTGAAAATTAGAAAGGATGGTATATATATGGTAAATAAAGATTGTATTTTAATTGTGTGTATTCTCTATAAATATTTGATTGTATTTTATTTTTATTTTTATATCTTATGTGTATTAAGTTAAAATGTGTACTTTTATTTGTATAAAGAATATTATATTAATTTATTATATATTTTATGATATAATTTATTATTGTAGATGCAATGATATATAAAATAAATATATATAATATAATAAATTTACATATAACTTAAAATAATATTCTATTATTATTTCATGAAGATTTGTTGAAAAGATTTAAAAGGATACATATTTATTTTAAATGTATAGAGCCTTATGAACATATTTTGAGAACGGCTACATAGTTACAGACGTTCTGTGAGGAGAACTTCTGGATATGACAGTTTCAGAATTTCTTTGAGGAGAACTTATGGATATGAGAGTTCCAGAAGTTCTGTGTGGAAGACTTCTGGATATGCTATTTTTTTTGCACCTTGTTGGATTTGGTGGATCTTGGAGGATTTCGAGGATTCTTCTTCTTTCTACTTGAAGTATAGTAACATTGGAAATGAACAGACAATGCAGTCAATTTGTTGGAAACTCAGTTCTTGCAAGTAAAAGTTTGATTTAGAAAATTTTGACATTGTTATGCAATAATTTAAATATTATATTTAGAGATTTTTAAGAAAAAAGTTATTTTAGCATGTTATTATTTAATGAAAATTTGTTGAAAATTAGAAAGGATGGTATAAATATGGTAAATAAAGATTGTATTTTAATTGTGTGTATTCTCTATAAATATTTGATTGTATTTTATTTTTATTTTTATATCTTATGTGTATTAAGTTAAAATGTGTACTTTTATTTGTATAAAGAATATTATATTAATTTATTATATATTTTACTATATAATTTATTATTGTAGATGCAGTGATATATAAAATAAATAAATATAATATAATTAATTTACATATAACTTAAAATAATACTCTATTATTATGTTATGAAGATTTGTTGAAAAGATTTAAAAGGATATATATTTATATTATTTCAAATGTATAGAGGCTGATGAACATATTCTGAGAACGGCTACATAGTTCTAGATATTCTGTGAGGAGAGCTTCTGGATATGAGTGTTCCAGAAGTTCTTTGAGGAGAACTTCTGGATATGAAAGTTCAGAAGTTCTGTGTGGAGAACTTCTGGATATGCTGTTTTTTTGCACCTTGTTGGATTTGGTGGATCTAGACGGATTTCGAGGATTCTTCTTCTTTCTACTTGAAGTATAGTAACATTGGAAATGAACAGACATTGCAGTCAATTTGTTGGAAACTGAGTTCTTACAAGTAAAAGTTTGATTCAGAAAATTTGGACATTGTTAGGCAATAATTATAGATTATATTTAGAGATTTTGAAGAAAAAAATTATTTTAGTATGTTATTATTTAATGAAAATTTGTTGAAAATTAGAAAGGTTGGTATATATATGGTAAATAAAGATTGTATTTTAATTGTGGGTATTCTCTATAAATATTTGATTATATTTTATTTTTATATTTATATCTTATGTGTATTAAGTTAAAACGTGTACGTTTATTTGTATAAAGAGTATTGTATTAATTTATTATATATTTTATTATATAATTTATTATTGTAGATGCAATGATATATAAAATAAATTTATATAATATAATAAATTTACATATAACTTAAAATAATATTATATTATTATTTTATGAAGCCTTGTTGAAAAGATTTAAAAGGATACATATTTATTTTATATCAAATGTATATAGGCTTAAGAACATATTCTGAGAACGGCAAGATAGTTCCAGAAGTTCTGTGAGGAGAACTTCTGGATATGAGAGTTCCAGACGTTCTGTGAGGAGAACTTTTAGATATGAGAGTTCCAGTAGTTCTGAGAGGAGAACTTTTGGATATGAGAGTTCCAGTAGTTCTGTGAGGAGAACTTCTGGGAGAACTTCTGGATATGAGAGTTCCAGAATTTCTGTGAGGAGAACTTCTGGATATGAGAGATCCGAAGTTCGTGAGAACTTCGGATATCGAGAGATCCGTAAGTTCGAGGAAACGGATATGAGAGTTCCAGAAGTTTTCTGAGTAGAACTTCTGGATATTAGAGTTCCAGAAGTTCTGTGTGGAGAACTTCTGGATATTCTGTTTTTTTGCACCTTGCTGGATTTGGTGGATCTAGGAGAGTTTCGAGGAATCTTCTTCTTTCTACTTGAAGTATAGTAACATTGGAAATGAACAGACAATGCAGTCAATTTGTTGGAAACTTATTTCTTACAAGTAAAAGTTTGATTCAGAAAATTTGGACATTGTTATGCAATAATTTAAAGATAATATTTAGAGATTTTTAAGAAAAAAGTTATTTTAGGATGTTATTATTTAATAAAAATTTGTTGAAAATTAGAAAGGATGGTATATATATGGTAAATAAAGATTGTATTTTAATTGTGTGTATTCTCTATAAATATTTGATTGTATTTTATTTTTATATTTACATCTTATGTGTATTAAGTTTAAATGTGTATGTTTATTTATATAAAGAATATTGTATTAATTTATTATATATTTTATTATTGTAAATGCAATGATATATAAAATAAATATATATAATATAATAAATTTACATATAACTTATGTCAAATTTCTGCCATTTACACGGCTTGCAACGATCTTCGTTTCTTCAGGAATGGTGTCGGTCAATTGGTGTATAGGCCATCTCGGTCCAGTTTAGAATTTACCTTACCTCTATTTTAAATCCCGCTTCCTTGTTAGTGAAACCCTCCTCTATGAAGCAGAGAATGATCGATCAAGACGAGAAGATAGAATAAATAATATGTTTTAAGCATCGGTTGCGACATCGAATGAGACTTATCCAGGAGCAAAGGGAAAACGAAGACCGAGTGGGATCCAGAAACTAGCGGACGATCACTAATAAGGCTCTATCCATCTGAGGAGGAATGCTGCTAAGAGTGGATATGCCCCATCTCTCGAGAGAAAAGTCCCTAATGTATTCCTGGCTAAGGTAAGATAATCCTGTTCTTGCAATAACAGATCTTTCTGGTGAGTGAATAACACTTGAATTTGACTGATTTTCTTAGTAAGAAATAATAATCAGAAATCATCCATCTCATAAGCTTTTCAAAGCACATTCTAAACAGACGAATGCTATATGCTTAACACAAAGAAATCGATTTGAGATTCCGTAAGTAAGTCGGTGAATGCTTTCTTTTTGCTTGCGCATTCACGGATCTCTGCCTACCTATTCTTCCCCCACCAAATCCGTACTTGGCTATGCATGGGAAAATGCCTAACTTACCAGAGAAGTCAAGGATAGTTAAGGTGCCTATTCCACCAAGGATCCGTGGTGTGGTCCGCAAGCAAAAATTAGATAAAAAAGAAGCATCAGCAGGGTCACAGTCTCCAAAAGTAGGGAAACGTATGGAGAAGAGAATGGTATTAGGAATAAAGGATATTGGCAAATTTAATTTGGCATTATTATCGACATGGTTGTGGAGATTTATGTCTGAAAAAGATGCAATTTGGAAAGGAATTCTTCAAGCTATGAAACAGTTTCAACATTCATAATCCCAATCCCAAAATTCAAATAACACAAATAACATCCCAAAATTCAAATAACACAAATAAAAATTTCAAAAACTTATAATGGATTATTCAAATCACCAGAGTCACCACTTATGTTTGTCCTGGTTCCAAATCCTGGTTATTTTGGAACCAGGACAAACATAAGTGGTGACTTTGGTGATTTGAATAATCCATTATAAGTTTTTGAAATTTTTATTTGTGTTATTTGAATTTTGGAATGTTATTTGTGTTATTTGAATTTTGGGATTGGGATTATGAATGTTGAAACTGTTTCATAGCTTGAAGAATGCCTTTCCAAATTGCGTCTTTTTTAGACATAAATCTCCACCACCATTTCTATAAATTCTCCTGACAACTCCAACAATCGATTGGAATTTTTGGCTGAGAATGAGGAGATGGTTTGTCATATATATGTCACGATAGTCACGGTAAACTGAGTCTTCAACCATATCGATGAGCTTCTCCTCCTGACATAAATTTGAAGTTAGCAAAATTCTATAACATTTTCTTGTTTTTTATAATGCAAGAGAAATCAAGTCATCAGGTTATGGAAACTTCATTGACAAACCGAATTTATAATAAAATATTATTTGAATTAAAATCAACCTTGATTTCAGGGTGAAACTCTCTAAATAATTTGCTTTCTTTATCCTTCAAAAATTCCAGGTATCTGTCTTTGATGTCGCCCATAAAAACTTGTTTCTTCAAGAATATGGCCAGGTCGTATGCGTGTGTCATTTCGTTGTGAAGCTTATGGGCCTGAGAAAAAAAAACAAAAATGTTAATAGTGGTCCTCCTTGAGAATCTAACCGTATATACAAAAACAAAAAGTGATACTAATGTCATACCCGAAAAACTTCAAAACGTATCATATCCAACTCAAGGAAAATTAATTGAGGATTCACATCTTTAATCACTGTTTTGACATCAATCAATGATTGCTTGCTATGGTGAACAGTTCCCAATAAATACACGGTAGTGCTATTGTGACGAAGAATTCTTCCAGTGCGGTTAATAACACTTGTCAAACTCATTGCTGAAAAGATTCGTAAAGCAGCTAACCCTTCTAGCTGCTAACCTTTCTTTAACCCTTCCTTCCATCTGTTAGGTTTATATTTATTTATTTATAATTTCCTAAGTCATGCTATATGACATGTTGAATCAGTTTTGTTTTTAATCCTTTGTTTTTGCTGTCAGAGAATGGAATTCGGAGAACGCTGGAGATGAGATCTCCCGAGAAGAGAATGGAAACATATGTAGCTTTGTTGACTGAAGAATAAATAATTTCTTTTCCATGGAAGGGGAAGCTAACTTAAATTCAACTGAAAGGTGGGGTGTGAACTAAAACCGTATCCGGGCTGGAATGGTGTTCAAACAGAGATTCCACATAAATAGATTCGGAGAAGGAGAATCGGACATGGGATACCAATATGGGAGGGCATATAAGTATATGACTTTGGGGATCCCTCGAAAAAGTAGCTGCAAGACCGAGCAAGCGGATCTTGAGAAAAGTAGCGAGTTTAGTCCTTTTCGAGTCTTTGGAGTTTGGGCACGAGTAACTCGACTTCAAGGTCAAGGTCGAAGATGTTGTCAATCTTGATTATGGCAAGGTAGGACACATAAGCCTAACCCGAGTGAGCTAGAGTTTTTCCTTTTATTTTGAGGTATAGTTCAAGAGGAGGGTAGGAGTCATTCCCTAGAGCTAAAGTTAGGAAGGGGAAATGAGACAAAGGCTAAGTAAGGACGAAGTACGGAAGATTCTTACTCCCTGTGTTAAGCAAAGTGAGTTTACTTCGTTTTAGGCCATGTTATTCAGTCTAATGTGCCCCGCTTAGCCGCGTTGTTCATCTTGAAAGGGAGCCGCGAGGTGCTGTCATGTCAAGCCCAAGGTTCGTTCTACTGCTGTCAAATTTCTGCCATTTACACGACTTGCAAAGATCTTAGTTTACTTAGAATAATAGCATGAGTTTATGTGATTTTAGTTTCATTTGTGAATAGCAATACTTGAATGTTCGATCGTTTGGTTCTGGAATCGTCCATATACATCATTACAGTTTTGTTTTATTTGAGTTGAATTCTAATGAAGAGTTTCTGTTATGTTATTATTGTGCCTCCCGTTTGTGTTAAATACTTGTTTGCGATGTTTGTATTGATCATGTTTAGATGTAAGAAGTTGCCTCCCGGTTTTTGGTTTCATTGCTTATAACTTGCTTCGTAATCGTTTTTCTTGTTTTAAACTCGAATTGAGTTATAGCTTGAGCTTCTTTGGTTTTAGTTCATTTGTAAATCGAAATTCTTGAATAATCAATTGCTTAGTTCTTCATTTATTCACGTACATAATTCATACAAGTTTCATTTTGATAACAACTTGTTCATTAATTCTTTGGTTTCAATCAAGTGTTTATTTCTTGATTTGTTCATGTACATATCGTATCATGCAATTTCATTTCGATTTTATCACCTTGTAAATACTAACTTGTTTGTTATTGTATAAGCTATTGGCGATTCAAGTTTCCCATTCTATTTTTAACTCTAATTCCATTTTCTATTTTCATTTTAATCTATTACTTATACATCGTTTTAATTAGTTGATGTTATTAATTAAAATAGATTAGTTTATTAATTTATTTTTCTTAACTTGATTAATTAGTTTAATTGATGTACAATTAGTAGATTCTTCTCTTTATTCATTTCCATCCTCATTCGGTAAATTATATTCCGCCACCCCGTTGTGATGTAATTAATTTATCGTTTTTCTCTTCAATTTATTTTCATCCCCATTCGGAAAAATGTATCCCAATTCCTTTTTTTCTTTGTAAATAATTTACCGCTTTATATTTATATTTTATTCTTTAATCCCATTTGTAATCAATGTATCCCTCTCCCCACAAAAACTTGTAATAATTATTTAGCTTGCATTTACTTTATTATTTAATTGTCACTTACACAAACCAAAAAAATCGTTTTTAAACTAATATTCAATTGTGCATCATTTTAAACCCATAAGTCGACAAAGCTTAGAAGCGTCGCAATGACCACGCATGCACACATGTACGATTGATCCTGGGCCTTCCTACCGTGAGCCTATTTTGATTAATTGTTCCAATTGATTGTCTTAGTAGACTAGCCCACTTTGCTAGTACACTTGTATTTTAACCGCTTTATGCTTGTGTTGGCCACCTTGTATGGGCTTTATCGATTTTATTTTCTATATTATTGTATTGTTTACAATTATTTCGCTTCTCTTTCATCTCTCTCGCCTTGGTCCACATACCAAGTTTCTAATTTCCATAAGGGTTTCATAGTAGAGAGTAGGCTTGGCTATTCTCTCGAGATCGATCAAGTTTCATGGCTTGGTTATTCATAACCCGATTCATTCTTTATCCATTCACCAAGCATTTAAAACACTTTCAATAGACTTTTAAACTCGATCCAACGTTGAGTCTTCTTTTCAAACCTCGATCCAACGTCGAGTGACTTTTCAAAAAAACTTTTTCATAAAACTTTTAAGTCGTTGGTCGCTAGACCAATTGTTTAAAAACTTGTGCCAAATGAACTCCGAGTCTTTAAATCGTTGGACGCTAGACCAATTGTTTAAAGACTCTTAATAACGTGAACTTTGTTTCACTTCACTTTTTCATAAGAAAACTTTTTGGGATGATAGACGACTCGTTGAGCATTGAGCTCCTCTGGTTTCTAGTATTCGAATCGTAGGATGCTAGTCATATTGTTCAGTACTTTTCACCCACTTAAAATCAATCTTAACTTATTCAAACCTTTTTGTGCGTCCGAGTACCTTTTACCTTTAAAATTCTTTTCAAGATTAGACATGATACATTTATAATTGAGATGTTCTTCCTCTATCCCCATGGTTTTCGACTTCTCCACTTGATTACTAGAGGCGTTCTCAAACCCTCCCTCGTGTTGGTGCGTAGTCCTTTATTCTTTATTACACCTTGTGGGCGTTTAGATGAATCTTCTCCTTTAGAAATGACAACTTGTCTCTTCATTTAAAATCAATCAACAAACAATCATTTTCTAGCCGAACTACGGCGCTCTGACTTTCCCATTGCACGAGGGAGTACGTAGGCACTTAGTCTTACGACTAAAGGCGAGCAAAAATAATAAAAACATTTCTTCTCTCTTTCTTTCTCCTTTCTAACTTAGAAGATAGCGAATTTTTGCATTAACACACAAACACACTTTGAACTAAATGAGTACCATCGAGTACGATGGATGTAAGGGGTGCTAATACCTTCCCCTTGCATAACTGACTCCCGAACCTGCATCTCTTATTCTTTATTCGTGGGTTTTATCTATATTTCTCCGTTCTTTTGAAACAAATAAAATTAGGTGGTGACTTCATTATTTATATGGAATTAGTAAAAAATTTTGATAGGCGTCAACCAAGAACAACAATTAATTCAGAATTTAATTGATTGTCAGCCACACTGATCCTATAGCGCAAAGTAATAGAATTCCAGACAAAAAACTCAGTTATTAGTTATTTCCAATAGAATGTTAATGAAAATCTAAATGCTTCAATCCAACACAAAGACAATCAAATTCTCATGCTTATAATAGGTAATATCTAAATTTCTATATGTTGATAGTGCAGCAAGAACGAAGAACTGAGCATAGACATTTTTATTTATTCTCTATGTTGTTACAATACATATCGATGTTTGGTTTATGATAAATATCCTAAGAAGTTTCTTTCACTTTATTATAACTGGTGATTAGAGTTTTGCAGATCTGAGAAGTAAGGTTAAGCCTTAAGAATATGTAGTTCTTCAGTTTTCAAAATGTCTTAAACACTTGCATTATAGATCTGTTTATATATCTTTCATTGTAGATCTATTTATATAATTTACATTATAGATCTGGATTTCTAACTCTAATATCTGTTTATATATCTTTCTTTCATTATAGATCTGTTTTTGATGTAAGCAAGGGAAAATGTGTTACAAATCACTTTGCTGGAAGGTATATTCTCGTATGCTTTCATCTTTTGTTCTCTTTGAATTCCTATCAAATACTACAATTTTTTTTTATCATTATCATTTTAGGGATGCTTCTCGAGCAATTGTTGGTGAATTACTATGATAAATCAAGCTATTGGAGCATCTGGAGTTTATCAATATCTTTCTTGCTAAGTTTTTTATATGTGCAGGGGAGTTGTTGCAGTAGTCTTATTTTTGTTGTCTAATATACTAATGGTATTAAGAATAATTTCAAATTGGTTTGAGTTTTGTATATTTTATTAAATTTGTTATTTATATAGGAAAATATTTAGTTCTAATTTCATATTAAATTTGTTATTTAATATTGTTTTTGGATGATATATTATCCAATTTCATTGGAAATATTATGTTTATCTATCAAGGATGATAAAATAGCTCAAAATAGTCTCTTCGAGCAAATACTTAATACTTTTTATTCAAATAATCAATAGTTTTTTTTAATAAAAAATAATGCAATTTGACATTTTTAAAATAAAAATAAAGCATGTTTGATTGTATTGGGCTTTAAATTTGAGTGGTCCAGTTATAGTTTTGTTAATAAGAATTTAATAAGAAGAAAATAACTGATGGATTTTTGTATTTGGGCTGAATATTGTACTTGTCCAATTGCTAATTAAATTCAAAATAAATTGGTAAAGTTGAAATCTGAACCCGTAAAATCAATATGTAATTTGGTCGGAATTGGGCCTAGAAATGTCATTGAGGGTTGGGTTGGATTGGATTGTGGTTTTGGTCTCGAACCGACGTCCACCCCAAGGTGGAGATTTCAATTTTGTTTATAATTACCAATTAGACTGTTATTTATTTTTGTATAAATGTTAAAAGTTAAAACAAAATATTATCTCTATTTTTCTAACACTAGTGCTATGTTATTAGGAAATTTTTTCACCCATCTAATGCGTTTCTCCCACATTCCTGAAAAATTAAAAATATCTTTTGTAAGTTCACTTACAAATTCACCTTGTTGGGTGAATTCGTAAGTGCACTTACGAATTCACTTTATTTTGTACATTTTATTATTTTAAACATTGACATTTAAAAAAATAACCTTAGTTCGTAAGTGCACTTACGAATTTATTTTTTAGGTGAATTCGTAAGTGCACTTATGAAATGTCTCTATGTATGCTAAAATGCTGCATGGTCACATCTTTTGACTATTTCATTCATTTTCCACAACTCTAAACACAAAAACCCTCCAAACTTCACCCAAAATCAATATTTTTTTCTCCAAATCAAGTTTCAAGTGTGTGATCCTAGTAAAGTGAGCATTGGAAGCTATATTTTGAGGTAAGCTTTCATTCCCTTAATATACATTTGCTGCATTGTGTTGTTTTGAAAGTTGGAGAAAACTACGTCGCTTCGCAAATACACTTGCGAAGTTCACCAGAAAAAATTCGCAAGTGTACTTGCGAAATGTTCCCTGATGTAATTTTAGAATTCTATTTTAATAGAATTCATATGTTTTTAATATTTTAGGTATGGTGCATCCCGATAACATTGTCAAGGCTATTGTGAAGGTTCTGATTCCGGTAAAAGTGAGCATATACGATAAGTCGATTGTGGTCAAAGAAGTAGATAAAACGATTGATGTTGTGATCGATAATGAAAATCCATTTCCAAATGGCAAACATTTCAATACCCGTCAACAAATGGTTGATTATGTTAGAATGGAAGCTGGCAAACTTGGTTTCGGCGTTGTGATTGCGAGGTCCGACAATGGGAGTAGTAATCAACAACCATTTGTTATTTTGACATGCGAGAAAAGTGGATATTTGTTCCAAAAATCTGCAAGTTAAAACACGAAGACACGGGTTCGAGGAAATGTGGGTGTCCGTTCAAGTTGCGCGGTTATTGTAGGATGAATAATTTATGGCGGTTGAATATGATGTCTTAAATGCATAATCATGAGTTAGAGACCAAGTTACACGGGCATCCTATTGTTTGTTGTCTTAAGACTGAAGAGAAGAAATATGTTTCCGAATTGTCATTGATCAAAGATACGACTAGAAACATATTTTCCAGTTTGAAACGGAATAGAGCGGGATCTGTGTCAAATATAAAATTGGTTTACAATTATCGATACAAACAACATGCTTCTCAAAGGGGACCGAGGTCCGAAATGCAACATTTATTGAAATGTTTGGACAATAACAACTATGTTTCGAGACATAGAGTTTGTGATGACAATGTAAGTGTCCGTGAAAAAAGTCGCATTTCTGGAAACAACCGATTTGAAGCCCCCGACTCAACTGGTGAAAACTAAAGGTGCCCCAAAAAAGGTGAAAACTTCACAAGCTAACGTACTCCTTCTTATCACGAAGTCGTCGATAAATTATTTCTAGATTCTCCCACACTAAAATCCAAGGCAAGTGCTAAAAAAGGAGCCCAGATTTCAAAACCACCTCGGACACCAACATCGACTCCTCCTCCTCCACCACCACCACCACCACCACCAATAGCTTACATTAATGAGATGCCATTATTTATGCACAAACACATTGAAAAAATCGTGGATGTGAGAAGCGATGGTAATTACGGGTTTCAGGCCGTATCCACTTTGCTTGGCCATGGAGAGGAGCAAACCATTAATGTTCGGAAAAACTTATCTCGGAGTTGACATCGCATAGTGAACTTTACACGCGCCTATATGTGACAAACACTACGCCAAACAAGCGATTAGACAACGCTTTTTTAGGTCTTTAACAATGCTTAAAAGCGCTGCTAAAACCACCGTTGCTAAAGGTATAGACAACACTTAGGTTACTGTAAAAGCGCTGCTATAGATACCCTTTAGGCAACACTTTTTCCTAAAAAGCGCTGCTATAGATACCCTCTTTAGCAACATTTTCACTTTAGACAACGCTTTTGAAAGAATTTTTGGTGGAGCTTTAGACAGTGCTTTGTAAAAGTGCTGCTATAGATACCCTTTAGGCAACGCTTTTTTCCTGAAAAGCGTTGCTATAGATACCCTCTTTAGCAGCGCTTTACTTTATACAACGCCTTTTTATTTCCCCTTTAGCAGCGCTTTTTTATTGCCCCCTATAGCAGCGTTTGTTTCATCCACTTTAGACATCACTTCTCATTAAAAGCGCTGTCTATTCCCCCCCTTTAGCAGCGCTTTCCCTAATAAATTTTTTAATATAATTTTTTTTTCCATTTAAAACAAAATGCTGCCTATCAGATTTAATTTCACCATTTTTGCACCAGATTTTTACCAAAATTTGTAGCTTCAATATAAAATTTGAAACAATAACAACATCAATATACAACAATGAAATAATATTTCAACAACAATATCAATATACATCAATATACATCTTCAATCCTTTTTTGCACAATATTTCATAAACTTTAAACAACAACAACATTAATATATACAACAATGAAACAACTTGAAACAACAACAACATTAATATATACAATAATGAAACAAAATCAACAATGAATTACAAAATAGCTCTATCTTCTACATCGATCTGCACCTACATAACCTAAAACAAAATCAAAAAATCGAAATTCATACAAGTTACCAAATAATAACAACAAAAACAATAATATTGTAACACCACTATAACGACATATATTATATTCTCAAAACTCAAAGTTATACCTTATAATAAAATTCTCAACTCTATAACAAATTGGCACCAATTCTCCATAAGTTCATCCAGTTGATCTTTTGAGTAATAAGCACACTTGAATTCATCAAAGTACTACATAATAATATAACATAGTATGATTTACTTAAAATACTAAGTCATTTTATGAGAAATATTAAAATGATTCCTAAGTTAGAAATTCATACCGTGGATGGAATCTCTAATCGGTCCAAAAGAAGAGTTTCTTTCATAAACCTCAACATAAAATAACCGCAATCTACAAATTACGCTGACAAGGACATTACACATGGAAAGAAAATACGGATATACATCAAGATATACACCTTAACTTTTTTTATCAAGTATCATCGCTATATAATCAAAATTGTGAAAATATATACCTCCACTTTGATCCACAAAATATTGTTGACTCTACTCCTTGGTACTTGAATATCTCTTTGTGCTCGAAAACTTTGTAGAATGCTAAAATAAAAGAATAACGAATATTTAGAACTATCTCACATAAATAATTAAATATACACAAGAATATTTTAGAACAATCTCACTTACGTATCAATCGTCTTCTTCATATCTGGGTATGTTGTCCAATCATTGCCCAATGAATCCAGATAATATACAATTTCTCTCATAGGATTAATCGTAACCAATAACCAATGTCCACTGTAATATTAAACAAAGGTTAGATGAAAACTTTCTACACAACGTCAAAAAACGAAAAAATTATAATAGAGGAAATTTAGAATGAAAATCTTACTTGTGGCCAGTATTATATGGTAAAAAGAACAATTTTTCTGTATCTTTGTTGGCCATAAATAAACGGAGTACAAACGCTAGTACTTCATCTGGTTTTGAGATGATTGACCCTACATGGACAAAGTTGGGATTTATGAAAAGGGATTGACCCTAAAAACCAAATAGTTTTCTTCTAAAAAAATTATTATTAGACTGTTTCACATAACTTATTTTGGTTAAACGCGTTTCATAGATAAAGTGGATCATGGTTTAACATGCTACCACTTATAGAGACATAAACAATACAATTCCCTTAGACAATAAAAATCCAAGAACATGAATTCTAAAATCCCCTTAAAAATCCAACGAATGCCATAGATTAACCTTTTGGGCTCTGTTCCCATGACAACACATCAACCCCACAACATAGGTACTCTGAATTCATGTATCTATTTTTTAGGGAATGCAATTGGTATGGGTTCTAGAGACTAATCTGATTAAATAGAAAAACAAATTATTATAAGAGCAAGGAAATATGGAAATTAATCTTACAATAAGAAATTAATCAAGAAATTTTTATATCTTCAAACAACTTGATCTCCCATAGAATATTAACACAACATTGGGTGTCTTCCTGTATTTCTTCCTAGAGTCTTGTGTAGTTTTTCTAATAGGCGTCTAGTGGGACAAAAACTTCAGGGTGTTAATCCTGAGTTTTTTCATACTTTTTCCACCCTTATTTTGATTGATAACAAACGAAGCATGAAACCTTTTTGTAAATTAAACCCACTCTATTGATTTCATTATATACAAATTCAAACATAAATGGTTACAATTTTTTAAACCAATTCATAAATGGTTAACCATTTTGCTCTTCACCTTGTCTATGGTCATAAATTATTGATATAGATATCAAGACAACACTTAACTAAAACATTAAATAATTGCCACCAGATTAAAGTAAAACAAATAAGCATCAGAGTAAAATAACACAAATTTATCAGTAATTCATATTTGATCACCTCAATTGATATCTTATAATATTTTAATAATTTCTTAACATATTTGTTTCATAATTATTAGTTATTAATTTAGTTTAATATTCTGTTGAGCCATGTAATTTTTGTTACTATCTCATTCTATGCATTTAAAAAAAACCTCTACTAAAAACATTTAGATTTAACTTATCACAGTGCATATTTTATTTGTTATGATTTGTTATTATGTTTCTTACTCTTTCTTATTATTTCTATGCACTCTATAAGTTGCAAATCAATCCCTCTCTATCTCACCAAAAATACTATTCCATTGAAAGAAAACGTTACATCGTCATCTCCCATATCATTTCTAATTTTGAATCGAACTAAAGCTATAAACTTCTTTTTAAATATAGGCAGGAGAGACATTTAAATTAGGAGTACGAAGAAGGTGAAACTCATCAATAAAGAGATACCATAATAAAGATTACAGAACTCATCTTAAAAATAAATAAATTTTCAGTAATGTAAAGGAAACTTGAGTGAGATAAGAGAATTATAGGATCCATCAACATTGAATTTGAAAGAGAATCATATGATCCAAACAATATGAGGTACTTTACTTCCCAAAATAAAGAAGCATTGACTTAAAGAGATCTTGACATATAGAATTAACTATATCATTGACATCACATGTATCCAAAGAGAAAAGGCCATTTATTTCTTCATTCCTCATCACTAGTAAAATATCAAAAACCACACATTCAAACTGAACAAATTTAGTGACTTTTCTGAATACTAACATCCAAACTTATATTGTTATCAAGGGATGAGGATAAATTTCTGAAAACAGAATTGATTTTCTTCACATATATGCATTCCAACAATTGATTTTCACGTCAAAATAAATTCACGTTAATATAACTGCAATATGCAGTCCAACAAATATAACACACAAAGATAATACCAAAGTCTAGCCTAAACAGCATCGAAAACACATCATAACATATAAATAGTGAGACACGAGAATAAGGGAGGTTCGAATGTTACTGAATCGTAGAAAACACATCATAACATATAAACAATGAGGCACGAGAATAAGGGAGGTTCGAATTTTACCGAATCGTAGCTTTGAGCAAAAGATTGCTTTCATCGGAGTGTTAAAATATGACTGTTGTTGAAGCGTGTTGATGTGCGCTTGATGGAGGTCGAGGAGATGGGTCGAGCAAGGCAGAGGGGTACTGCGTGTTGATGTGTGCTTTATGGAGGTTGGGGTTGTGGGTATCGGTTCAATGAGAGAGAGTATTTGCAATTTGAGAAGGAAGCTGTGAGATGGAACGACAGTTTTCGGTGGAGGGTGCAAAGAAGGGTGAGGCAGATATAATAGAAAATGATGGAAGAAGAAGACGGTGATGGCAAAGACGAAAGGGAGAAGGAAACAAAGGGAAGGAGAAGATGGTGAAGTATGGAAGATGGTGATGGCAGAGATAGAAGGCAGGTTAAAACGAAGGGAAGGAGAAGAAGATTTGGTTTTCAGGGGTTTAGGGATTTCGTGAGAAGAAGAAATTGTTTTCAGAGGGAATATTATATATTTTTTAATTTTAATTTGAAATGGCCTTAGGCAACTCTTTTGAAAAGCGCTTTCTAAGATTGACATTTACTAGCGCTTTCTCTTTCTTTAGCAGCGCTTTTAAAAGCGCTTTCTAATATTCCCCTTTAGCAGCGGTTTTACATGGGCCTTTAGCATCTCTTTTTAATATGACTCTTTAGTAGCGCTTTATACATGGCCTTTAGAAGCGCTTTTTATTAGCGCTGTCTAAGGTGCCCCTTTTAGCAGCGTTATATACATGGCCTTTAGCAGCGCTTTTAAAAGCGCTGTCTAAGGTGGTTCTTTAGCATCTCTTTTTTTAAGCATTGTCTAAGGTTCCCCTTTTAGCAGCGCTTTTACACATTTTTGTTTATAATTTTTGTGTTTTTTTTAATTTAACTTATAGCAGCGCTTTTGGGAAAAAATGTTGTCTAAGGTGCGCTGTCTAAAACCCTTTTTGGCGTAGTGAAAGGACAAGTTTAATAAAATTAACCATGCTCTAGCTCCAAGTGTTACCGTCCACGCCCCCGTTGAAAAATGGATGTGCTTCCCCGAAATGGGACATCTTATAGCAAGTGCTTATAACGTGGTGTGCGTCGACTTAACAAAATATGTTTTTTCATAAACATTTTTTCCTCTACAAGCTTCACCGCCTATTGATCCATCCAGACGCATCGTGTGTGTTGGCTATCTACAATCATGCCATTTTGCTCAAGTATATTTGAAATCGGGTTGTCCTATTCCGACCACATCCGTGGAATGGATGAAACATCACAAAAAAGAGGCAGAAACTTGGCTTGATCATTTTTTGGAGAGAATGACGAAGTTCACCCATTTGATAGATCTTGAGAGAGCATCCAATAGGGAAAAATCAAAGAAAGAATCGGTTTTAGATTTAACAGAAGATAAATTTTTCGGTTCCTTTTAGAATGTAACCGAACTATTTTTTGTATGTATTGTCGGAACATTGTAAAATACTTACGTTTTAATATATATTATCAGAACTGGAGACGACCGGGCTGTTGATGATCTTTCGAGCAAGTTGGTGAGGAGAAGGGGGTGGTACCTGCAAGGCACTCCGATGCTAAAGTAAGCAAATGTTCGAATGAGAAGATAGAAAGTATTTAGATTTTAGAGTGTAAGAAAGTGATACTTTTCCTTCAAAGATATGAGGGTTCATATAATGGACATAGGAGGATTCTCATTGGTTGCTATAATTGGGACTAGATATGTGGGTTCGTAAATATAGCCGTTCGGGATGACCGGGTCAATCCGGGCGAAGGGGCCCGTAACTAGCCATTATGTCAGGCAGAAGGGACACAACATGCATAGCTCAGGATACTATAAGCATGGATTCTACCCGATACGTGTCGGGCAAGAGACTTCGCGTGGCAAACAATCTCGTCGTTCATCGCACCCAGCAAGCCTAAGGACCTCGATTGAAGGCTCGAGTCTTTAGGAGATGAGGCTGCCCGACGGGAATTCGGGAAGTCCAGAACAGAAGCCCCTTAAGTCATTTCTTCTAGGTACAGAAGTGACGATTTAAAGTCAGCCTCTGCATTTAAAGAGGAAAGTTCATTGATGGCGTTTGTCATCTGTGATAAATACGTTTCATGATTTTTACGAGGACATGCTCACACGTGATTTGTTCGTTTGTTTGCTCATAGTTTTGAGCTGTTTTACAAGTTTGTTTTTGCTAAGTGTTTCGGGGGGTTTGCTCGTTTGATATATGTCTTCACTAGTGTGGGGAGACTAGTCGAAGGGGACTGTTTGTTTACTGGGCTTGACCCGAAACTCACATCTTGATTAAAGACCTGAGATCGGTGGCGTGAACGTCCCATTGCGAGTTAGGTGTTCTGTCGGGCGAGGTACATAGACAATGGGGCTCGTTTGAGTTCCCCATGTTGAGGCGAGGATTTGGCTCGTCATATATGCAGAGCGAGGATCCCTTAATGTCGTGTTTGTGGCGCATCGCTAGTACTAGGGCGTGCGCTTGGTGTCGCCCTCTTAATGCTCGGATCGTGTTTCGAGGCAAGTCGACTGTTCGTGCCTTATGTTTTTCGGCGTTTTATGATCGAGCAAGTTCTTCCATATGTAGATTTTTGAGAAAGAATGTCCCCTTTCCGTTTTTACTCGGATGCGGGGAACGAGAGTTCTATCGGGCAGTTGTGTTCGCGGGGAACATTTATCCGTCGGGCAGTTGTGTCCGCGGGGGACAATTTGTTTATGTCGGACCCAGCTGTACGTGGGTTAATCAGCTGTATATTTAAAATTATTGGCCCTTAATTACGAAAATGATGAGCGCAATGATGAGTATTTATTAAGAATTTCCCTTTCTAAATGTATTGTATTCTATTTAAGAGTACCTATTTATCTACCAATGATAATGAAAACAATTATCTTTGTTATTTCATGTCCATCCGTCGGGGAGGTTGGCGAGGTCATTCATGTTGAAATGTCGAGCGTAGTTGGCTGCCTCCTTCTCCTCGTATTGGATGTAAGCCTGAGCTTTGAGGAATAGGGCATCCAATGTTGCCAGTGTTTCAATGCCTATTGCTTTCGCAAAATCGCTGCGGGGGCGTAATCCTTGTTCGAGTCAGTACTTCTTCATCTCATCGATACTGGGGACCTGGACAACTTCTTGATTGAATCTCTCGATTTACGCTCGGAGAGATTCCTCTTTCCCTAGATGATGGCTTCCAGGGATGCTTCAAATTTTGGATGGCACCGAGAGGCGGTGAAGTGCCTGGAGAACAGTCTCCCCAAGTGCTTCCAAGAAGCGACGGACCTGTTGGGAAAACTCTTGTACCACGCCATGGCTCCTTTCCTTAGAGTTGTAGGAAACGGGCGACACTTGATGGCCCCACGGACTCCTCTATAGTCGAACAAAGCATTTATGTTCACGATGTGCTCGTCAAGGTCAGTAGTGTCGTTGTATTGGCCCAACCGAGGAGGTTTTCCAGCCCAGACGAAATAGGAGTATCCATGATGGCCCGATAGAGTGGACCGTGATGCTTGTCTTTGTTACTTTGGTCGGGAGAGAAGGAGATTGACCGATTGTATCTTCTATGATGGGGGGAGAGATTTCTCTTCTCCTTTGATCTTGGTTACGGAGACCGATCGCATGGGCGATGAGATTCGTTCTTCATCTTTTTGTGGGATGGAGACCCCCGATTCTTTCGAGGTGGGGTATGTCCCCTCTTTTTCGGAATCTGGCGGTCGGGACGATCATTATTCCGAGCATGTTTCTCGGCGAGGGACTTCGGGAAATAGATGCTTCGGGTCTCCGAGGTGGAGACGAGGGGCGAATTCTTTCTAAAGCCTCAATGCGTTGGCCCTGCTGGAGGAGGAGACTGTTGGTCTGGTTGAGGGAGGAAATAATGGCAGTTAGTGTTGGGTTCACGTTGGTCAATAATGAAGTCGAGGATAGAGGAACGACGGGGTCAATGACTTGATTCTTGGATTTTGGGTTGTCCAAAAAGAATTCTTGGTCTGCAGTATCTACGGGATCCAGGGATGCGGTCCTACCATCCCTGTGATCGATTGCGTCCTTGTGACGAGGAGAGGGAATAACCCTATCCATTTTCTTGACAGGCAAGAGAATAGGGTTGCTGGGAAGAGATAGATCGTTGAATTCAACCATCTCGTGAGGTTGAGATTATCTTTGATCTTCGGGTATGATTAAAGAAGATATGGAAGATAGTTTCCCATAGACGGTGCCAATGATATGAACTGTTGATCAGATTTGGAGACGGTCGGGTTGTTGATGATCTTCCAAGAAAGTCGGTGAGGAGAAGGGGGTGGTGTACCTACAAGGCACTCCGATGCTAAAGTAAGCAAATGTTCGAATGAGAAGATAGAAAGTATTTAGAGTTTAGAGTGTAAGAAAGTGATACCTTGCCCTCAAAGATATGAGGGTTTATATAATGGACATAGGAGGATTCTCATTGGTTTCTATATTTGGGCCGAGATATGCGGGTCCGCAAATATAGCCGTTCGGGATGACCGGGTCAATCTGGGCGAAGGGGCCCGTAACTAGCCGTTATGTCGGGCAGAAGGGACATAACGGGCATAGCTCTGGATACTATAAGCATGGATAATATCCGATAGGTTTCAGGCAAGAGACTTCGCATGGCGAACGATCTCGTCGTTCGTTGCGGCCAGCAAGCCTGAGGACCTCGATCGAAGGCTCGAGTCTTGAGGAGATGAGGCTACCCGACGCATTCTCGCCGAACAATATATATATATATATATATATATATATATATATATATATATATATATATATAAGTTTTATCTATATTCTATTTTATCTATGTCTATAACTTTTTGAATGTCAAAAACACCATAACACAAAATTTTGTTTCAGCCAAAACTGAGTTTTGGTATGTTTCATCAGAATTCGCAAGTTAACTTGTAAATTTTTCCTGATTTTCTGAAAAAAACAACACATGGAACATTTCGTAAGTGCGCTTACGAATTAGCCTGATTTAGTGTAATTCGTAAGTGCACCTGCGAAATGTGACCTGATAAGATTACTTTGTTCCACATTACTCCAACTTGGCTATAAATTGGGTCTACAACTCATTCATTTCTCCATCACAAACCAAAACTAGAAAAATGACACAAACCTATTCATACCTTACGTTTGTCTACTTCATTGTTGCGCATGTGCTAGTTCAATTCAGGCTCTTGCAGGACACCGCGTACAACGAGTTAATTACGATACTGCATTCTCTGTTTCAGTATCTGGATAATCTCAAGGTGGTCAATCTTGAGTACCGTTCACCTTTAATTGATGCTGAAGGAAAAGTCAAGTTCACCCGGTTTCAACTGAAGAACGAAGAGTACTTAGAGGTTATGTGGGAGACATTTCATCAATATTCAAAAAAGGGTCCGATTGAGATGAATGAGTCGTTTCGTAGATCGGCGGAAGATGTCATCAAGATGTTGCAACGTCCACAACTTCCCGTTTATAATAATATGTAATTTAATTTTCGACATCCTTTATGTAATTATTTGAATGAGTGAATTAAGTTGACTGAATGATATGAATTATGTTAATGTTTAAGAAATCTGCCCAGACAAACATTCGCAAGTGCACTTACGAATTCAGCCAATAAGGTGAATTCGCAGGTGCACTTGCGAATTCACCTTGTTTTCTAAAAGTAAGGTGAATTCATAAGTACACTTGTGAATTCACCTTATTTTTTAGAAAATCATGGATTATTTCGTAAGTGCACTTTCAAAATCCACCTCCGAGATGAATTCGTGAATGCATTTATAAAATTTGGGGATATTTTTGATTTTTTACAAGGAGTGAGAAAGAAATCCACTAATTGGATGAAGATATTTTCATATTATTATACGTTATTAGCATTATGATGATAACTTACCCGAATATAAGGATGAGGTTGTTTAAGTAAAAAGTTAAAGGTTGTTTCAATAATAATAATAATAATAATAATAAAAAAAAAAATAATAATAATAATATTAGTAATATGTTTACTATTGAATACACGAACCCCCATAGCCCTAGCTTTGTTATAACCAGCAAGCAATTTGTTGTTGTGACACCGTTATTTCTAATAAAAAATGGTCAGAATTAATCTTGCTCTTCAACTAACGATTCAACTAACATAATACAATAATGAGAAGAGACAGTACCTTCATTATGGATAGACGCTTTTTATCCAATTCTAGGAATATGCAGTTCGGCTTGATGTGTTGGATTACTTTTTCTACGTCAGAAACTGATTGTGTTATGTTCGACCAACCAAATGAATGATGGAACTCTTGAACTTTAGAATGCTACCGGTTCGATTAATAATGGATGCCACACGTTTCATTGAAAGAATAAAAAAACGATGAACTCTTCAAAATTGTTGCCACGGATAAAAATGAACGATTAGTTATTTGAAATAACCACATACTCTTGCAAAAACGATGAACTCTTCAAAATAGTGGAGTTGATGATGAATATCGTAGAGAGAAACGAGAAAAAATGACAGTAGAAAATGGTGAAAGCGAGTAAATGATAATTAGGGTTTTTAAGATAAGAACGACAGGGCTGTTATTTTTAGTTGGGCTTTCCTACTTCGTTTTTAAAGAAATAAATTTTAGATATTTTTTCTTGCCAAACCCTTGTGAATGAATGCTCAAGTTTTAATGATGGAAAAATCTCCAGGATGAGTATGTGTGTGCTACAAGGATGACTGATAGAAGAAAAACAAAGAACTCAAAAAAAGGTCAGATGCGTCGACCCATGCTCCTCTCTGGTCGACGCACGCTTAAGGGTAACCCCCTGAAAGTTACGTGCTGACCCTTGAGTCGACGCATAAGCAAATGAAGTCTGGGGGCTAAAATTAAAAGACCTTCATCAATGCATCCCCCCGGTACCGTCGACGTATCAAACATTGATAGCCCAACGCGTTGGTTCTAGAAGTTACGCACCGACCCTCCCTTCTGGAGCGGTCGACGCATCCCCCCATATGCTGTAGCTTGTAATTACTTTTCTTTTTCTTTGCCTTATTTTAATTTCATTAATACTAACACATATAAATAGATTTTATTTGTCATTTGAGCTTTCTAACAAGTATAGAGTTAAAGATACACAAAGAGAACACTTCATCTTCAACATTCCATCTTCGAATTCAACTTCTCCAAAGATCAAAGTGGTTGAATTCAAGATCCGAGAATTGTTGGTAATGTTAGAATTAAAGAATAATTTCATATTTGGGTGGTGTTTTGTGGGCTCTATATTGAATCAAATCTTTAGGGTTTGTCCTCCTAGATCCGGATCAGTGCGGGGTTTTTTGGTACTAATCTTCGCTTTGCAAGATTCAGCCGAGTGAAGCATCAAGGACCTGCGGGTTCACTTGATTTTGTCACGGTAACTGGAGGATCTTGAAGGAAGAGTTATGGTTGAATCTTGTTTGATTGATATCATCCGAGAGAAAGAAGTTCTACATCAAATTGGTAGAGATTTCAAGTATCGCTAATCGGAGGTATATGCGAAGAGATCGTAAATTGGTTTGGCTCGAACCAAGGATCGTGAATAAGATAGGTTCATCATCAACAATTGAATTGTGTGAAAAGGGAACTATTTCTTCACTTGTTACAATTTGCAATTTTATGAAAAACATCTCAACTCTATATTCTAGAGTTGGGGGCAGACGTACACCACGCGAGGACGAAAGGTGGAACTGCCTTAGCAAATTTTTGTGTTCTTTTTCGCATTTTACTTTAATTACTTGATTGATCGAACTTGTGAGATTCAAATTATCAAACCTACTCAAACTGAATTTGTGTTGTGTCGAGTTTTAACAAACACATTCGTAATAATCCGTTAGATTGATACGTGACTATTTTCGACAACACAACTTGGTTAAGGCAACACTTGTAAAATTCGGTCACAAGGTGTTTGATAAATTGTCTCCTCAACATATTGCTCGTTGTGTTTAATTTTTACCTTACTATTAGCATTGGAAGCAATTGTTGCTCAAAGTGATTAATAAAGCGATTAATAAAGTGCATTTCAATAGTATTGATCAAAGCAATTTTTCTCATATCATCCTTACGGTTTGCATATCTGAACTTCTCAATAGTGGATCATTTAGACGATTGAAAATCTAGGAAGCCTTCGTTGTAAAGTTTTTTAAAAGGCGCAAATTTTAAAACACTGACATATTCAACTCTCTTCTAGATCGAGCACATCGTCTAACAACCCCAAGATTAACCTGCCACCCCCCAAACTTATAAAAAGACAATTATGTCCAATCATTTTTAATTGTCACAAATTTTGGAATTTACGATTCACACCAGATTTTTCAAATTCTCAGACGATACCGGAAATTTCGAGGTGATACCGGAAATTTAGAGTAATCAACTAAGTTTTATGGTATATTTGGGGAAATTTTCGGTATTTTGTATCGAATATTTCATAATTCCCAGTATCGCCTAGTGGAAATTATGAAATATCTGGTATTTTCCTACCGGAAATTTTAAAATTTCTGGTATTATCATTTGATAACAATACTAGAAATTTTATGTTTTTTATGATTTTTAATTTTGCTTGCAGTGAGGACCAGAGGCATAGATGGGTCTATTATCAGTAGGACTAACGATCGAGTCGATTTTGTGGCTCAAGCTGCCGATGGGGCGTAGGCCTCAAAGTTGAGGGCCGAACGCCGTCTTCAGACCGTTTCTCACCGAAAACAAATGGCTGAGCAGGCCGTGACGAGGTTTCGTGCACCTCGCCGACGGACTACTATAGCTTCTACAATAGTCGGGGATCAACCTCATACGGTGGAGGATCATGCTCTTGTTCCTACAGTGGAGTAGATAGTTGTAGAGTAGCCGGTGGTTCAGGAGCCAATTGTTCAGGAGCCCATGGTACATGATCCGGTTTTACAGGAGCTGATAGTTCAGTAGCTAGTTCAGAGTTTTAGTCAAATACGCATTAGACCATCACTCTTTCTCATTAAAAAACACTTTAATTATCTTCTCAAGCTTCTCTATTCTAGTGCATTTTCTACTCCATTCAATTCAAGTGGTTTTTCTACTCCATTTAATACAAGTATTTCTCAACATTCATTCAATTCAAATGATTAAAATTTCTTCGTTATAAAAAGCATTGCATTTTGTCCCAATGCACTTTCTCACAATTTTGTACATTGCGTTTTATCCTTTTTTATTTATTTTCTGAGTTGCAAGAAACTACGAAAATACACTTCCGTATTTACTTAAAATTTGATTTTTAGGAATATGAAAGTGCATTTCCATATTTCGTTTGTCTGTATTATTTAGTTTGATTTTGAATGTATCTTATTCGTGTTTAATTTTTTAATGCTTTGTATCGTTTTTCTGATTTAGTTATAGTTAACATGGCTGACAACATAAAACGACTGAGGCATTGTAGGTTTTCCCAGTATGCATTTGTTCGCAGGGAAATATCCCGACCCTCGTGACCATTGGTCGATGCCAGTTCATTGGACGCAGAAGCATCAACTTTTGGGGTTCGAGTGTCTCCGACGTTGCCTTTCCAAAGGTAGGTTCCACATGCTGCTTCCCCAAAATCCCCACTAGTCGAGGATGATACACCTGTTATTGATATTGTCATTCTTGAGGAATTTGAAGGAGTCCCGTATTGTTGAGAAACAAGTGTGAGTTATAAGTTCCACATTGCTTAGAAAAGTGAAGGTTTGACACTTTATAAGTGAGAGAATCCAATACACCTATATCATCTTAAGGTTTTGGGTGAACATGTGGGTGAGTCTTTAACGTGTAGGTTATTGTTCACCCAATGTGAATGCTTCCCTCTAGGGGTGGAAATAAGTCATAACGACTTACAAGGGCCTATGCCTAACCTATTTGAGGTCAGACCAGGCCATACTTATTTATTAAAAAGGCTAGGCTTAGGCTTTTTTAAATCCTATTTAATTAAATAGGCCAGACTTAGCCTATTAAAATAAGCCTATGAATCATTATAGGTCGACCTATATATTTATAGATATTAAAAATAATCTAAATAGGTTGGTGTATATATATATATATATATATATATATATATATATATATATATATATATATATATATATATATATATATATATATATATATATATATATATATATATATATATATATATATGCATATATTAGAAAAAAGTTAAATAGGTACATATATATATATATATATATATATATATATATATATATATATATATATATATATATATATATATATATATATATATATATATATATATAGAAAAAATGTTAAATAGGTTGGTCTATATATGCATATATAGGTCGACCTATAAGGCTTCTTCAATAATATGGATTTATTGAAAACCTTATTCCGAAATAGTTTTTTAAATAGGCTTTCAGGTCAGGCCATACTTTTAAAAGGTCAGACCAGATCAAAAAAATGAGCCTATAGTAGGCCATAGGCCTGACTCAGGCCTTGTAAATTTATCATAGTCTAGAATCAAGCCTTATAAATCCTAGTCTAGCCTAGCCTATTTTTATCCTTACTTCCCTCTCATGATGACCCAACAATCACATCAGAGCTCAGTCTGAGTAAGGGACTGACTCCTTCTGTCGAAAGTTATCCTGACATGGTGGTTAGGCGGCGTGTCCTATTGAAGTTCCCATGACGTGATAAGGGTATCTCTCAATGGTGGTACAAGCATATAGATGAAAGAGCTTCTGCTTGAGGGGGGCATAGTGGATGAGCTCACACTTGAGAGGGATATTATTGAGAAGCAAGTATGAGTTCTAAGTCCTACGATGCTTAAAAAAGTGAAGGTTGAACACTTTATAAGTAGGAGAACTCATACACCAATTACCTTAAGGTTTTAGTTGAATATGTGGTGTCTCTCTCACTTGTTTTGGAGAGTCTTTTACCTTTAGGTGAGTGTTGACCCAATGTGAATACTTCCCTCTCATGATGTCCAAACACATATGATATATCAATGTTGCCTCTGTATGCGGACCATGTTGCTAGGCACATGTGAGATGAAGAGGTAAAATTTATTATTATTTATTCTTTGAAACATATGTGTTTTAATATTTGAACTTTCTAATGATGATATTTTTTGTAATATTGTAATAAAGGCATGTGTGAGTTGATGTGTATTTAATATACACTGTATACTCTGACCTCTACCCTGATAGAGTGGCCTAAGGACATGACTTTTATACTTGTTGTCTGTCTCTCTCACCATTACCATTAGGGCTTTATAGCTGGTTTTGTATTTACTATTCTACCCTCCAACGACTATATCCTTATCTATAAAGGGAAGATTTGGAAAAATTGGAAACTCAACTAATTAGTTCTAAAAAACTACACCAATACGCTGCATAACTCTTTACTGAAAATCTTTGTATAGTTTTGTATTTAGCAAGGAGATTTTGTTCATATCTTGCTAACAACACTTTTGTGTTGACGTACTTAAACATTGTGTAATCTTATTTTTAGAAGCATCTCTACATACACAACTTTGTAATCAACTTTTGTTGAAAGTTCCTTGAGACTCAGTTGAGTCAGACGTCTCTAGAAAATAATTGGATGCGGTCATTGATGGGATTCAACGGTTGTTGAGGTGTTTATTGAAAAACTCGGTTGAGTCAAGATTCTCAAGAAGGAATTGGTTGCGTTCAGTTTGGAATTGGCAATAAGGATAAACTAAACTTGTTGGGGGTTGTCAGCAAGGTTGATTGGATTTATTGTGGAAATATGTGATCGGTTGATTATAGTGGATTAAGTTCTTGTGTTAAAGAAAATCACCTTGTAGGGTGGATTGGAGTAACTTAGTTAATAGTGAATTAGGATAAAAATATTTGTCTTCATTTATTTTTAGCCATTTGTTATCTTTGTGATTGAGTTGCTAAAAGATTATATTTGGTACAACCCAATTCAACCCCTCTTTCTTATTTTTACCGGGTGATATATACCGGTTAGGTTATATCGTATCGTGTCCACAGAGATTGGTTATTGATTCGTCGTTCGACAATTCTACCGTTAATGAGTTTGGGATTAAAAGAAATGAAAATAAAAGACAAAAAGTAAATGAACAAAAAGTATAAAGGATAGACAACTTGTCTGGAACGAATGTAAACTACCCGTCACAGACTTAAATCTACCACCCCATGTCATACTCGGCCTACGATACTCGTCTGTGTCATCACATACCTCTCACAATCTAAGCTATTTCTAACCCAAATTGAGAATCCTCCTAAATCATCTCAATATCCATCCCTGGCATACCTCGACAACAAAGGAATCAACTGCGTCACCTCCATACCCATTCCTGGCATACTTCACCGACGCAGAGGCATTAAGTTCGGGTACTCTATAGTGAATGTTAGATCTAAATCTATCTCTAGCATTCAGAAACTAAAAGATAATCATCCTAGGTAAGAATCTAAGCAATCTATCCCGAGCAAAGCTCAAACCCCTAACATAAAGTAAAAACCCAAGATAATCACCGACACAAATTGTAAAGCAAACTTTATACAAGCCAAATGCGATAAATATACAAGAGTTATGAGTAGAAATACATACAAACCCAACAAAAGAGAAATACACAAAGAGGAGAAGAGATAAACCACAAATCTACATTGGTTGTCAAAGCCAATCGAAGAGCAATCCACCTCCAATCATCAAAATGCAAGCTCCAATGTTGTTTTCTAAGCTAATCTACCAAAGAAATGAAGGTGATGGTGTTGGGACTCAAAATACCCAACCCATAACCTAAAAATGTGTTTGAGCCCTTTAAAGAATTCGATGTCGCAGGTCGTGCTCATAGCTAAGCGCGGTCTATTTTCAAGATTTTATTTTTGCCGATCTTGAGAACCGTAACTCGGAATTGAGTCCGGTTTGAAGCGTTGGAAAGCTTATTCAATGCTTTATCTAACCATGGATAAATATCAATCAAAATGATGATTTTTTATTCTTTGATTTGAGCTTTATTCATTGTTGAGATGCCCAAATCGCGCATTTGAAGCCGTGTCTTCGACACTTTATTACTCAATGCTCCAATTATGAATGAATACCTATAAAAGAGATGAAAAACTATCAAATGATACAATATTTACACAAAAACTCAATTATTCTATTATGTACACATTTATACAAAAAGCGGGGATTATTCAACTAAATATCAACAAAAGAACGGATAAGTGCCACAAAATGTATATACAAAATAACTACATTTTGGCACTTATCAACTCTCCCCAACTTGACACATTGTTTGTCCTCAAACAAAGTCAAGTAAACCTAAAGAAACAAAAGATGATAATCAAAGAATCACGAATCAACAAGTTTTGAAAACGGAAAACAAATGTATGGTTCAAACGAAACATGTACACGACAAATACAAACTTACCACTATCCTACAACGACAACATATAAACGAAATAAATCCTAAGTACAAAAATCATGCAAAACATTCTAAAATAAAACAAGCTCAATCATGAATCACACCTAGCAAAAATTCATCGGTAGATGAAGAACACACAAAGGTGAGGATAAAAACACTCCTCCACAATCTTGCAAACAATAGACTAAATTATGCATTCATCCAAAAACATATTGAAAATACAAATGCAAGAATCACAAGGGCTTTTCAAGGTTGTAATGTGGCTTGGTTAACAAACAAGTGATAAGTCCTAAAGCTAATTGAAACAAAACTTGCCTAAACCTACGGAGTGATCAACTCACAAAGTTCCAACAATATAATTCCAATCAAACTTCTTCTTCATCACAAATTTCACACCAAACTCACCTCACTTATTAACATAACATTATTCCTACTCTTTTTTTCTTTTCAAAGTTTTTCTTTTTCTTTCTTTTCTAATCTTTCTTTTCATTTTTTTTCTTTTCTCTTAACCTCATACCAACCACAATATAAGTACATAAACATTCCTCTCCCAACTTGAATTCAACCAACATTAATGTGTGAATAATCCCTACTTTCTAAGGCAAGGTAAAATCCATACAACAACATATAGTTGAGGGTTCAAGAACAAAGAAATCAACATCCATACAAAAGTGAATTGACACTCATAGACAAGCATCAAGTTCAAATAAAATGGATATTGATAAAAGTTCAAAGGGGTAACAAAGGTTCACACACTCACAAGGTGAATTGAATATTTGGCCAAGGTAGTTATGCTCAAAATCAACAAAATGCCTTGATCATTTTCTTGCAATCATACAATCAATACAAAACTAAAGATTAAGCATAATAAAATCTAGTTAAAACAAGAATGTGGACTCTCATATGTAAACAATGGAAAGCTTCCTCACATTTATGGGTAAAAGGGTACTAAAGTGATTCAATTCATGAGCAAGTAATGCAAAAGAATGAATAGCATGGTAATTATACAAATGATAAATTTCCTAAACATGTTATGCTATAGAAAGCGATAAACGAGTACCGACGTGTAGCAACTTTGAAAATTATCATTACCATACATCCGCGAGTTGAAACGATCAAACTCGAAAATAACCTCAAAAGTCTTCAAGTTACCGAACCAAAATTTGAGTCCAAACAACAACAAAAGAATTAGAAAAACAATACTAATTTTATTCAATACAAAAAGCCTTGGTGAAAGTGGGAAAAAGGAAAACCGAGTGAAATTTTAAAAGAATTCACTGGCCCTGCATAGCAGAGCGCGCTAAGCGCCAGACCACACCATGAAAAATAGCAAAGTGCTATGCAAGCTCCACTTACACACCTATACAATCTCGTTTACACATCTAAACAATATTTACAATACATACACACTTCCACAAGCTAAAACACTACAAACTTGTGGAAAATAACAAATTGACATAACAAAACAAAAGCAAATAACAATACACACAATTGGTGAAAAGGAATTAACAAGTTGAAAAGTGAAAATTTAAAATTAAGAACAAGTCCTATTTCAACTTGTTAAAACACAAGTCACCACACACATAAACAACATAAATAAACATGCTTGTTTTACGTCGTAAGCTCGACGCCTTTATTGTGCGAGCACTAGTAACCTCCTCTCGTCATGCCATGGTATTGCCACACCGCGCAAACCTAAAGAAAGTGTCCTAACATTCACACAACAAACGTTACGAGTACGAGACAATTCACAACATCACATAAAAACTAAGAAAATCACAAATATGTACAAGTATGGAAAGTAAACACATAACATGTACAAGTAACATATACAAGTTCATATACAAAGCCTATACAACATATACATTAATTACAAAACTCAAAAACAACGGAATTATCGCAATACAAAACCAATAAAACCAATCCCCGGCAACGGCGCCATTTTGTTGCGGCGGTATAGCGGCAAACAAAGAGTTGGTATTATTTTTACCGGGTGATATATACCGGTTAGGTTATATCGTATCATGTCCACAGAGATTGGTTATTGATTCTTCGTTCGACAATTCTACCGTTAATGAGTTTGGGATTAAAAGAAATGAAAATAAAAGACAAAAAGTAAATGAACAAAAAGTATAAAGGATAGACAACTTGTCTGGAACGAATGTAAACTACCCGTCACAGACTTAAATCTACCACCCCATGTCATACTCGGCCTACGATACTCGTCTGTGTCATCACATACCTCTCACAATCTAAGATATTTCTAACCCAAATTGGGAATCCTCCTAAATCATCTCAATATCCATCCCTGGCATACCTCGACAACAAAGGAATCAACTGCGTCACCTCCATACCCATTCCTGGCATACTTCACCGACGCAGAGGCATTAAGTTCGGGTACTCTATAGTGAATGTTAGATCTAAATCTATCTCTAGCATTCAGAAACTAAAAGATAATCATCCTAGGTAAGAATCTAAGCAATCTATCCCGAGCAAAGCTCAAACCCCTAACATAAAGTAAAAACCCAAGATAATCACCGACACAAATTCGTAAAGCAAACTTTATACAAGCCAAATGCGATAAATATACAAGAGTTATGAGTAGAAATACATACAAACCCAACAAAAGAGAAATACACAAAGAGGAGAAGAGATAAACCACAAATCTACATTGGTTGTCAAAGCCAATCGAAGAGCAATCCACCTCCAATCATCAAAATGCAAGCTCCAATGTTGTTTTCTAAGCTAATCTACCAAAGAAATGAAGGTGATGGTGTTGGGACTCAAAAATACCCAACCCATAACCTAAAAATGTGTTTTGAGCCCCTTTTAAAGAATTCTGATGTCGCAGGTCGTGCTCGGCTATTCGCTAAGCGCGCTATTTTCAAGATTTTATTTTTGTATCTTGAGAACCGTAACTCGGAATTGAGTCCGGTTTGAGCGTTGGAAAGCTTATTCAATGCTTTATCTAACCATGGATAAATATCAATCAAAATGATGATTTTTATTCTTTGATTTGAGCTTTATTCATTGTTGAGATGCCCAAATCACAAGATTTGAAGTCGTGTCTTCGACACTTTATTACTCAATGCTCCAATTATGAATGAATACCTATAAAAGAGATGAAAAACTATCAAATGATACAATATTTACACAAAAACTCAATTATTCTATTATGTACACATTTATACAAAAAGCGGGGATTATTCAACTAAATATCAACAAAAGAACGGATAAGTGCCACAAAATGTATATACAAAATAACTACATTTTGGCACTTATCAACTCTCCCCAACTTGACACATTGTTTGTCCTCAAACAAAGTCAAGTAAACCTAAAGAAACAAAAGATGATAATCAAAGAATCACGAATCAACAAGTTTTGAAAACGGAAAACAAATGTATGGTTCAAACGAAACATGTACACGACAAATACAAACTTACCACTATCCTACAACGACAACATATAAACGAAATAAATCCTAAGTACAAAAATCATGCAAAACATTCTAAAATAAAACAAGCTCAATCATGAATCACACCTAGCAAAAATTCATCGGTAGATGAAGAACACACAAAGGTGAGGGATAAAAAACACTCCTCCACAATCTTGCAAACAATAGACTAAATTATGCATTCATCCAAAAACATATTGAAAATACAAATGCAAGAATCACAAGGGCTTTTCAAGGTTGTAATGTGGCTTGGTTAACAAACAAGTGATAAGTCCTAAAGCTAATTGAAACAAAAACTTGCCTAAACCTACGGGAGTGATCAACTCACAAAGTTCCAACAATATAATTCCAATCAAACTTCTTCTTCATCACAAATTTCACACCAAACTCACCTCACTTATTAACATAACATTATTCCTACTCTTTTTTTTTTCTTTTTCAAAGTTTTTCTCTTTTTTCTTTCTTTTTCTAATCTTTCTTTTTCATTTTTTTTTCTTTTTCTCTTAACCTCATACCAACCACAATATAAGTACATAAACATTCCTCTCCCCAACTTGAATTCAACCAACATTAATGTGTGAATAATCCCTACTTTCTAAGGCAAGGTAAAAATCCATACAACAACATATAGTTGAGGGTTCAAGAAACAAAGAAATCAACATCCATACAAAAAGTGAATTGACACTCATAGACAAGCATCAAGTTCAAATAAAAATGGATATTGATAAAAGTTCAAAGGGGGTAACAAAGGTTCACACACTCACAAGGTGAATTGAATATTTGGCCAAGGTAGTTATGCTCAAAATCAACAAAATGCCTTGATCATTTTCTTGCAATCATACAATCAATACAAAACTAAAGATTAAGCATAATAAAATCTAGTTAAAACAAGAATGTGGACTCTCAGCATATGTAAACAATGGAAAGCTTCCTCACATTTATGGGTAAAAAGGGTACTAAAGTGATTCAATTCATGAGCAAGTAATGCAAAAAGAATGAATAGCATGGTAATTATACAAATGATAAATTTCCTAAACATGTTATGCTATAGAAAGCGATAAACGAGTACCTGACGTGTAGCAACTTTGAAAATTATCATTACCATACATCCGCGAGTTGAAACGATCAAACTCGGAAAATAACCTCAAAAGTCTTCAAGTTACCGAACCAAAATTTGAGTCCAAACAACAACAAAAGAATTAGAAAAACAATACTAATTTTATTCAATACAAAAAGCCTTGGTGAAAGTGGGAAAAGGAAAACCGAGTGAAATTTTAAAAGAATTCACCTGCATAAGGCGCTAAGCGACCAGAAAAAATGACAAGAGGTGCAGCTGCTATGCAAGCTCCACTTACACACCTATACAATCTCGTTTACACATCTAAACAATATTTACAATACATACACACTTCCACAAGCTAAAACACTACAAACTTGTGGAAAATAACAAATTGACATAACAAAACAAAAGCAAATAACAATACACACAATTGGTGAAAAGGAATTAACAAGTTGAAAAGTGAAAATTTAAAATTAAGAACAAGTCCTATTTCAACTTGTTAAAACACAAGTCACCACACACATAAACAACATAAATAAACATGCTTGTTTTACGTCAGAAGCTCGACGCCTTTATTGTCGAGCACTAGTAACCTCCTCTCGTCATGCCATGGTATTGCCACACCGCAAACCTAAAGAAAGTGTCCTAACATTCACACAACAAACGTTACAGTACGAGACAATTCACAACATCACATAAAAACTAAGAAAATCACAAATATGTACAAGTATGGAAAGTAAACACATAACATGTACAAGTAACATATACAAGTTCATATACAAAGCCTATACAACATATACATTAATTACAAAACTCAAAAACAACGGAATTATCGCAATACAAAACCAATAAAACCAATCCCGCAGCATTTTGTTTTGTTGGTATAGCGGCAAACAAAGAGTTGGTATTATTTTTACCGGGTGATATATACCGGTTAGGTTATATCGTATCATGTCCACAGAGATTGGTTATTGATTCTTCGTTCGACAATTCTACCGTTAATGAGTTTGGGATTAAAAGAAATGAAAATAAAAGACAAAAAGTAAATGAACAAAAAGTATAAAGGATAGACAACTTGTCTGGAACGAATGTAAACTACCCGTCACAGACTTAAATCTACCACCCCATGTCATACTCGGCCTACGATACTCGTCTGTGTCATCACATACCTCTCACAATCTAAGCTATTTCTAACCCAAATTGAGAATCCTCCTAAATCATCTCAATATCCATCCCTGGCATACCTCGACAACAAAGGAATCAACTGCGTCACCTCCATACCCATTCCTGGCATACTTCACCGACGCAGAGGCATTAAGTTCGGGTACTCTATAGTGAATGTTAGATCTAAATCTATCTCTAGCATTCAGAAACTAAAAGATAATCATCCTAGGTAAGAATCTAAGCAATCTATCCCGAGCAAAGCTCAAACCCCTAACATAAAGTAAAAACCCAAGATAATCACCGACACAAATTCGTAAAGCAAACTTTATACAAGCCAAATGCGATAAATATACAAGAGTTATGAGTAGAAATACATACAAACCCAACAAAAGAGAAATACACAAAGAGGAGAAGAGATAAACCACAAATCTACATTGGTTGTCAAAGCCAATCGAAGAGCAATCCACCTCCAATCATCAAAATGCAAGCTCCAATGTTGTTTTCTAAGCTAATCTACCAAAGAAATGAAGGTGATGGTGTTGGGACTCAAAAATACCCAACCCATAACCTAAAAATGTGTTTTGAGCCCCTTTTAAAGAATTCTGATGTCGCAGGTCGTGCTCAGCGCGCTATTCGCGCTAAGCGCGGTCTGCTATTTTCAGCATTTTATTTTTGCCGTATCTTGAGAACCGTAACTCGGAATTGAGTCCGGTTTGAAGCGTTGGAAAGCTTATTCAATGCTTTATCTAACCATGGATAAATATCAATCAAAATGATGATTTTTTATTCTTTGATTTGAGCTTTATTCATTGTTGAGATGCCCAAATCGCGCATTTGAAGCCGTGTCTTCGACACTTTATTACTCAATGCTCCAATTATGAATGAATACCTATAAAAGAGATGAAAAACTATCAAATGATACAATATTTACACAAAAACTCAATTATTCTATTATGTACACATTTATACAAAAAGCGGGGATTATTCAACTAAATATCAACAAAAGAACGGATAAGTGCCACAAAATGTATATACAAAATAACTACATTTTGGCACTTATCAACGTCTCTAGAAAATAATTGGATGCGGTCATTGATGGGATTCAACGGTTGTTGAGGTGTTTATTGAAAAACTCGGTTGAGTCAAGATTCTCAAGAAGGAATTGGTTGCGTTCAGTTTGGAATTGGCAATAAGGATAAACTAAACTTGTTGGGGGTTGTCAGCAAGGTTGATTGGATTTATTGTGGAAATATGTGATCGGTTGATTATAGTGGATTAAGTTCTTGTGTTAAAGAAAATCACCTTGTAGGGTGGATTGGAGTAACTTAGTTAATAGTGAATTAGGATAAAAATATTTGTCTTCATTTATTTTTAGCCATTTGTTATCTTTGTGATTGAGTTGCTAAAAGATTATATTTGGTACAACCCAATTCAACCCCTCTTTCTTATGTTTCTCACACCTTCAACCTCTTTCTCCACAATTGTCACCACGAAATCATTTAGCCATTTATTAACCATTCTACTTCTCAACTCATTCTTAACATATTTCATCCTTAAGAATACCCGCTCAACGGTGTCATAGGCCATCGGTAAGGACAAAGATAGTTTGACAAGTGTGTACACAAACCTAAATGTCTTATGCTTCTTTGTTCGAACAAGAGTCTTACAAAGTTCCGAGATTCCAGACAAATTGGAAAAGTGATCATCTATCTTGACTCTCTTAATATAAGTCTCCAACTTACTAGACAATTCCTTATTTGTAAGATCCTCAAAGTCATTTGGGTATAATATTACCAATGCATCGCTTCCTATTTAGTCAAGATGGAGATACTTGATTTCTCTTCTTTCATTTTATTATCATCTTCAAAACTAAGTGTCTTACAATAATTAGAGACCTCTTCCATACGTATTGGGAAATCAAGTTTCATCTTCTTAGATATGACACAAGCACAAGGGAGTCCATCTCTTTTCACAATTGTGCAACCACACTTTGATATGTCGGAACCTACATTAGAAGATCGTTTGGCTTTATGAAAAATATAATTCAGAGCTAACCGAGAGATGTTACCCGACCAACTGAGAATATAGGGTGTTACCTTTGAAACTGTTTTCCAACACCATGATACTGCGCCCAAATGGTTCACAGAATCCCATTCCATAATCAAATCACCCTTCGTATTTCCCACCCAATTCTTCATACATGCACGAACTGACTCAACTCAGTTTGTTGTTGTATTTCTGAGGTGCATAACCTGATCGGTATAGGCACAAACAATCTTTTCATTTACATGATCCAATATTGTGTTTTCAACATATTTTAATAGACCAGGATAGCTCACGCAAACCTTCATAACATGTAAAACAACATCACCGTATAACTCTTTTGTAGATGCATTTATTATAACATTCCATGCATCCATAATTTTATCCACAATAACGTCTGCTTCACCACTTTTCCATCTTCACATGAAATCTATTTTATCCATACTGTGGGTTTAACCCGACATCTCACATTTTTAATAATGTGGTACCTGCAAAGTAGTGCATAAGAAGTGGAAAATACTGTTGCAACCGAATTTATTAATATTGTATCTCGGTCGGTAACAATGACTTTCAACATATCTTCTTGGTCCTTCATCATTGACCGACAAACCTCTAAAGCCCAGTCAAAACTGTCCTCTTTTTCTCACTCTAGAAATGCAAAACCAACCGAATACGTCTTCTCAGTCAACGTAACACCAACAATTTTCAACAATGGAAGCTTGTACTTGTTGGTCTTATATGTTGAATCAGTTATAAGCATAGTGGGAAACATATTAAACAATTTGATAGAATCAGGATGAGCCCAATAAATATCTCTTACTATTATCCCATCCTCACATCTTCGATGCCTACAAACAAAAATCGTTTCATCTAGAATTTTCAAGAGGTGTTTCATTTCAGTTTGATCGCAATTAAGCGCTATTTTGGATAAGTAGCGTCTATTGTAAGTATGTTTTGGGCGATACCAAATTCAATGTAATGTCGGAAACATATATCTTCTCAACCGGAAGGAGGCAACATGCAATTTTATAACCGACTAACCTTAAACTTAAATCATAATTGTGTAAACCACATATCACCTCAAATCTCCATTTCTTATTTGCCAATAGATAACCGCACAACTTAAATGGACATTCAGATTTCCTTGAACTACTGTCGCCACGTTTCAAATTTGGCGTGCAACGCATATATTTTCCACTTCTTTCACATGTCAAAATCACAAATGCACATCTTCTATCTAACCTATTACCAGACCTTCCAATCACAACACCAAACCCTATTTTGGTGGCCTTTGTACAAATCTACTGCAACATGTTTTCACGTAATTCAAACTCTTCTTCGATTTCAAAATGGTCACAAATATCTACCGCCATTAAATACGATAGGAGACACGAGAGGTGAAACAACTTGAGACACGTTAGATTTGAGAATGTTATCGGGATGCACCATACCTAATGTGATAAAAAATATTAATCTAATTAACATACAGTTTCCAGAAAATTAAGCATATTCTTGAACTAGAAATACATTTCCGGTTAAGTTCAACTACTAACCGAAATTATATTTCTGGTATTAGCGTAACCTTTTTCAAGATGAAAAACATATTAATGTGAAGAATGAGGATTGAAATGAGTAAACTTTACCTTAAATTTCACTTCCTTGAGCTCTTTTTGATATGATGAACCAAAAGAATGAAGATTTAGAGTGAAAAAATAGATTGAGAATGAATAGGTTTTTGAGTGGGTTTATGGAAATATGAAAAAATGTTTTTTATCAACCTTGTCCATGTTGGTTACGGATTTAAGTAATATGCATTTTTTATAATATTGAAAGTATATTTCCGATAATATATATAACGATAAGGTGACAAAGAAATTCAATTTTTCCACTAAATAAACTGGAAATACAATACTGGTCACAAACAAAACTATAATTCCGATTATGCTTTTGTCTTTTGCGTATGGTGAAAACACATTTGATCTATTTGTGTGTGGTATATGGTGCGCACTAAAAATATATTTTTGATTTCCAAAAAATATTTGAAAAATACATAGGATATTAAGAAATGTCAAATACTAATGTGGGAAGCCCATATTGTTGTGATAAAGTTCCATTACCAATTTCTCTATGTTAGAATCTGTTCTAATTTTAAACTTCTATTAGTAATAATTATTTGATAAAAATCATAAACAAAAAGAAAACTCAAGTCCATCTCCCTAATATTGTTTATTATGGTAAATTTGAGAGTAAAAAAAATTAAAAGCATGCATTTAAAAAGGGAGTGTCTTTTTAAAATGCATCATGATTATGATACAAAATAAATGAGCTAGCTAGTGCTTGATCAATGTGTTATTTATCCTTGTTGCTATCAAATGTTGAATGTCCATTAAACTAAAATATATTTTAAACCCTTTATCTTTTATGTAATTCATTTTCCTTAAATTAGAAAAAGAGAGTCTACTTTAAGTATTTTGAAAAAACAAAAGCATATATTAAATAAGAGAATAAGTTTTAGTGTCACATCCATAGCAAAAATGGCCCTTAATTTAAGTTGAAGATAAATGTATGCATCTACTTTCTTTCATTATCGTTTAATTTTCTATGAGTATATGTTTTTGGGACCGGTAGAGCAATACAATGTTAGCAAAAAGGAGACATTTTGTTATGATTTCATTAAAATTTCACTAGTGGTGTTTATGGGCTCTTTCACTTTTATATTTGGTCACAAAATGTGTTCCTTCATTGTAATTTCCTTATTTAATATTAATGATTGAAAATTTGAAAGTAATAAAGGTTTTTTTTTTTCTTTTTCTGAAAGAGGTGTAATTAGAATTCCATTGGATATGTCTCCAAAAAGAATCTAACTTTAAATTTAAAAATTATAGCATGTCTACACTACATATATAGTTAATAGAAAAACCATAGCATGTCTACATATAGTTAAGAGATAATAGAAGTATAGAACTGTGTATCTTTATTGTGTATGGTAATTTGGTTCCTAGGAAAGTGAGAGGAATGATAGTAGAAGAGAAAAAAAAGTTCTAAATCCAACCAAGATCATTCGTTTGATTGGTTCTCTTAGAGGAAACATGTTTGATCCGGCATCCAATATTTTTGGCCTTTTGTCCCTCATTTTCCAAAAGTTATGAGAATTTCTTTGAAAATCTAAAATACATTTCGAACTTAAATAACTAAACCAAATCAATTATAATATAAATAGATTATCCATTAATCATAGAAAAATAAACCTGAATAACTAAAATCAATTATAACTTTAATAGCATAAATATTCTTTTACCGCGACGATGAATGTGTTGGTGTCATCTGGTATAGCCTCATATAATGCATATATTATGAAGGGCTTGGAGACTAATCACCCGTACAAACCACCTCTCTCCATGTCGACCACTTTGTTTTATGAAGCTCCTTTAGTGATTGAAGTTGATACTGTTTTCAGTTGTTTTAAGTCATTCTCCAATGAGACTTCATGTGATACAGATGGTTTACAAGCTCAACATTTATTGGATGCATTGGGTGGAAAACATTTTGTTGTGTCTAGAGATCTCCAATGCGAAATCACTCTAGTTTTTAACCTATGGTTGGGAGGGAGAGTTCCATGAGTTTGGTAGAGTTTGTTGCCTCAACAATGTTGACGTCGTTATTGAAGTATGATGGTGAAATACAACCAAAAGTTTTAGGTTCTATTTGCAGACGGCTGGTATTCAAGGTTGCAATGAAAGGGGTCAGTAAGAATATGCCACAATATCTCTACGACTTCCAGTTTGGGGTGGGTGTATTTAGTGGAGCAGAGGCCATTTTGCACAGTGTCGACAAGGTGTCGAGTCAGCGACATGGAGATGACACTTTGAATATACTCACGATAGATTTTATGAATGCTTTATACTTGGTAGATCAATCCACCATTCTACGAGAGGTGAAAGTGATATGCCCATCTATTTTCTTGTAGGTTGAGTTTCTCTATGGTCGTACAACAAGGTTATACCTTGAATACAAACATATTATGCCAGTCCCTGGAATGCAATAAGGTGGTCAGTTAGGGCCGCTCCTTTTTGCCCTTGTGTTACACCAATTTACTCATCAAATCAGTGACAATTGTAAGCTTCTTCATGCCTAGTATCTTGATGATGGGACCATCATATGGGAATCAGAGGAGGTGGCTAAAGCCATTAACATCATTCGAGAGACCAACTCAGGATTATGTCTCAAATTGAATATTTATAAAAACGAGATTTTTTTGCCTTTGTGTGACGATAGTAAACTTTGTAGGGACTTGCTTCCTTCAGACATTGAGAGGCCGATGTTGGGATGAATTTTTCTGGAGGGGCTATTAGTCGAGATGAAGGCTTTATCTAGAGTTTTCCATGAATAGAGTGGCCATGGTTGTTGAGCTGATGCATCTTTTGCCACAACTAAGGGATCCTAAGAGTGAGCCCCTTCTACTTCGTTCTTACATGATTATCACTAAATTTTTTTAATCATTAGAGCATGTCAACCTAAACATATGGTGAAAAAAATATTTGGTTTGATAAAGAGTTGTGAAGGTAGGTTGAAGACATCATGGTTGGTGGGATCCTTTCTTCGAGGATCTTTAATGGAGGGTGACTTATTTACCTATTAGAGTTGGGGGTTTGGGTTGAAACTTGACAATATAGGCTATGTCATACACTTTTGTGGCATATAAGGCCCAATTTTAGGTGTTAGAGGATCATATATTGAGAGACACTAAGATATATGGTATGGATCTTGATTTTGACAGATGTTGTGATTCCAAATTTTGACCTTAGTGGTTTTACTAGAAAGGAAACCGTCCCTCCTAAAGAATAACATGTTTTGGAGAATACCCTTTTTGGTAAAAGTGTTCTGGACATGGATGTAGAGTTTGACATGACCACTAGACATAGAGCAGTTTTTGGTTGTTTGCAAGCAGCACATGCTTAATAGTTTTTACTTGCTACCCCTATTGACGATCTAGCCTAACATATGTCCATGGTAGAGTATTGTACCATCCTTGAATACCGACTTATGATTCACTTACTTCCTTTTGATGAGGTTTGGCCTATTTTCCCCAAGGCATGCTTGGATACATTTGAGGAACAAGTTATTCATTGCGACGAGGTTCCAATATTCAAATATCGACCTAAGTTTGTTAGAAATGTCCTATTTGATATAGTTATACATGCATGGATATTTGTGAAGAAAGAGGCGTCTGTGAATTTTTTTATTGACCCACGTGAGAGGAAATCGACTCTTAGTCCTACGAGTGTTCTAGTGTATGGATTGGTAAGGGGGAAACATGCATGTGTCGACTTGACAGGGGTTTCCCACAGGTGGGAGTAAGTAGTGAAAGTTATACTATGGGAAAGGCATCTCTCAAAGCCACTTTAAGTAAAGTGGCCAAGCATGAGAAAACGTATTTCGACAATCAACATACTTTCATACCATTTTCCTCTGGAACTTTTGATTTTATAGCACTAGAAGCAGTGGATCTTTTATAGAGAGTGCAAAGGCTTATGCATAGCAATGTTGTGTCTTTTAGGAAAATAAATGTAGTTTTTAAGATAATTGGGTTTTCCATCTATAAAGAAGTAGTGACACAACTTGTTTCTCGTATGCTTATTATTTATGTATAAACTTTATTATTTAATCATTGTAAATATTTAAATTTTCACTAAAAAAATTATAACATATATAATTATATCAAAAATATTATTTGATACATAAAATTTAATTAGTTTCTAATCATATACACTTTAATCATTCTTTGGTTGGATCTATAGTATCTGTTGGGTGAGAATATTGTGTTAAAAAATAGTCTAAGAGTTTGCATGCGAAAGTTTATAAAGCGTAAATGTGAAATTAAACTCACTTGACAATTATTTATGTAACAACTCAAATCACTTTATAAATATCACAATGTCTATAGATGCAAAAACATAACATATGCATTTGAATTAATTGAATAAGTTACGAGGTGTGGTTAAGCATTTAATTTACAAGCGAAAAAACAGATATTTCTAAGATTTTAATCACCACTAAAGCTTTTGTTAGGTTTCCAATTCCAACAAAACCCAAGCTTATCAAATAAACGGCTATGATGGAATTTAAACATAAGTATGTATGTTCTATGAAATTTAAATTCAAAAGTAAGGGATTGAGAGATGACACCGAGATTTATAGTGGTTCGACTTTCTTGTCCTCACATGATTCTATGTCAACTTCTTTCAATAGTTTTCTTTTATTTTGAAAATATCATAGGAGAATATACAATCATCAATCCACGATAATGCTGAAGAAAAATAACAAATAAAATCTTCAATATGGATCTTAACTTGTATATGGCTCAGGGCCACACTTTTCTGCATAATCTTTACTTGATCAATGCTTCAAATATTCCAATATCCAAATTCTGCTCCAAGCCTTCATGAGTAGAAATCAACCCCTCAGTCCTATCGATTCCTTGAGTGGTGAATTGTCTGAAGATGTAAAAAGAACTCCACCTTATTTGTAGGCTTCCACACAATAACTACTATGGAAATTTTGGTAATAAAACCTTCTTCTTTTCATTGGAATTTATCAACACCAATGACAACAACCCCAATGTTGCAAGAACCAGAAAAACTTTTACCCAACCTTCAAGTATGATTAATTTCAAGATAGTGTCTCCCTCAATCAGTTATCAATAACTCATGATCAAGATATGAAATTGAAATGAGGTTGAATATGAAATAATTTATAATGCAAGCATTTCAAAAGAGGAAGTTGATTTTTCACAGAAGTTCACAAATCAATTATGAAATTCCTCTCATGAAAAAATGTTGACAAAAGGTTTTATATGTTCATGAGATTAAACATAAAAGGCTGAAAAAATTTAGTTAGATTCGAATAAAAGAAAATTCAGTTATGAACCAACTGAGCAAGTGAGGTGGAATGAATGAAAATCATATTTTTGACCCATTTTTTCAGTTTATTCGAAAAGGTAAAATGTGTGATTCAAATCTTGTACCCCATGATTGGAATCACGTTTAAAAGTTGATTGGAATCAAATCAAACAAAGAATCCTGAAAAATGCAACAAAAGTATGATTCTAATCATGTTGAAAGTTTGATTTGAATCAAACTAAGTAGAAGATCATAAGAAGAGTGTGATTCGAATCATGTTAAAATTTGATTCGAAACAACGTGCTAAAAAAATCTTTAAAAGAGCCTGACCAATTTGATTCAAATAAGAAATTATGTTTAATTCTTATGCTTCGAATAAAACACGTAAAATCCTTTTTTTTTTTTTAAGTTTTCAAAAGGCTTTTAATATTTTACATTATATTTTCTTCAAATAAAAAACACATAATGTTCTTATTCCACAAACTCATGTAAATGACTAAGAACCTCATGATCAAGTTCGCATATAAACAAAGATTTATTTATGCTGAAAATATTTACGAATAAATTTCAAACTTGATTCACAGTGTGCAATTTATGAGGGAGACTCGTTAAAAGATAATAAACGAAAGCGATAAGACAAGCAACAAAATAATTGTATCAGGGTTGCTCCCCTTGTATATGACAAGGACATGTAACCAACTCCCTTAAGAATATACAACGACAATCTCCCTCTTTTTTATGCTTGATAAGATTTCACTTGTAATTGAGTCGAATTTGAGCTAAGAGCACAAAAGCATGTGCCCCCACTGAAACATTGTACATAAACCACAATAAATTTTTTTATAAAACTAATTATAGACTCATTACAACTCTTCCCCTTTGACAACATCAAAAAGAGATACTAATTTCCATAAGTCTAAACCAAAAAAATAATAACCTTCAATAAATAATTCCGTAAGAACAAGTGAACTTAAACAAGCTAAGAAGAATATACAACAACATAGATCAGATACAAATATGAAGACAAACATGCTAAATGCAACAAAATAAAACATAAACATGCAACTAAAATGTTCAACAACATATAATAATGATAAAAAAACAATGTATAAAGAAATGCATTAGGAAGATAAATAATGCATGAACAATTATACAAATGCTCAAATGCACATAATTAGCACTACACATTTAAAATACTTAAATGCAAAGAAGAACAATCAAAGATATGTTAGAGAAATAAAGGAAAAATGTCCATTTTGGTCCCTTAACTATACCCTTGAGTTTAGATTGGTCCCTTAATTTTTTTTGTCGTGCCACCTTGGTCCCTTAATTTTTAAAATATTTTATTTTAGTCCTTTTTGCCTAATTGGTGGCGGAAAAAACTTTGAAATTTGTCGCTAATTAGACAAAAAGAACTAAAATGAAACTTTTTGGAGGTTAAGGGACGAAGGTGACACGAAAAAAATTAAAGGATCAATTTGAACCTAATGGTATAGTTAAGGGACCAAAATGATTATTTTTCCAGAACTAAATGAGAAAAGTAGCGAGATATCAAGCACACTAATGAATACATAGAAAAAATACGCACAAGGATAGAGTTTACAGAATGCCAATATAATCGGCAAAGCAAGACGTGCTACAAAATAGTGTTAGTGAAAATGGAAAATATAGATTACTTATTCTATTTAAAGCACAAGAAATCTAAGATTCCTAAATCTCTACGGATCTTGTGAAAAGGTTCTGTTGACAATGGTTTTGTAAAGATGTCAATAAGCTGGATTTTAGTGTCAACGTATTCAAAAACAATATTCCTTTTTTCAATATGATCTCTAAAAAATGGTGTTAGCACTAGATTCTTAATGAGGCTTATACCACTAGTGCTATAACACTTAATTAAAATGCAACAAAGTTTTAAATCATAATCCACTAATTTTTCTTTACCCGTAAGACTTATGCACAACAATTACCAATTGTTATGTTGGTTCTTACTATGCCAAGAAACTAAACATCTTCCAAATAAGTGACAAGTGTCACCAATACTTTTCCTATCTGACTTATACCCCACGAAATCGAAATCAGAATAACCCAGTAAGCAATAAGCACTACCCTTAGGATTCCTAAGACTGTGTTGTGAAGTTCTGTTAAGATACCTCAAAATATATTTTAAAATCTTAAAATGTGACTCCTTAGGTTATTCTTGATATCTAGCACAGATACACATATTAAACATGATATTTGGCCTACCCGCAGTTAACTAGAGTAAGAATTCGATTATACCTCTATACATGGTAATGTCGAAATCCACTCCTCGTTCATCTTTATCAATAAGCATATTAGATACCATGGGTGTTGAGATACTCTTTGAGACCTTCATATGTAATGTCTTCAAAAGCTCTAGGCAATATTTGGTTTGACTTATGAAAGTCCCTTCTCCGGCTTGCTTAATTTGCAATCCCAATAAATAAATCAATTCTCCGATAAAAGAAATCTCAAACTCTCCCTGTATTGAACTAGCAAATTCTCGACAAAGAGACTCATCAGTAGAATAGAATATGCTATCATCTACATATATTTGAACTAAAATAATATTCTTTTCTTTACGTCTAATAAACAAAGTGGGTTCGACTTTACCATAATTGAATTCTTTTTTGATTAAAAATCCACTCAATCTCTAATACCAAGCTATAGGAGCTGGTTTGAGACCATATAGGGATCTTTTTAGTTTAAAAATATAATTAGGATTATCGTGATCCTCAAAAGTGGGTGGTTGTGAGACATACATCTCTTTGTTTATATGATCGCTGAGAAAAGCATATTTAACATCCATTTCATAAAGCTTAAAATCCAAGTAGCAAGTAAATGCCAAAAAGAGTTCAATAGCTTTTAGACGAGATACATAAGCATAAGTCTCCTAGTAGTCTATTCCTTTTGCTTGAATATATCATTTTGCCACTAACCGTGATTTACGTCTAGTAATTACATCATTTTCTTCCATTTTGTTTCTAAATACCCATCTTGTACCAATAACGATTTTATCAACAAGACATAGAACAAGGTCTCAAACATCATTACATTTAAATTGGATAAGTTATTCTTGCATAACAAGTAACTATCTCTCGTCAAGTAAATAATCATATATCGATTTAGGTTCAATTTGGGAAATGAAAGAAGAGTACCTGCATAAATTGTTAACTTGTGATGTAGTACTTACTCCCTTTTGATGTCTCCAAGGATTTGAAGTAACAAATTAATCTTTTCGATTGTACAATATTAAGGAAGTTGGTTCAAGGTCTTTTTTTTCATCCTCGTGTAAGATTTTTGTGAGATATTGGAATCAAACTCTAGTTGGTCGAAGGAAGCTTCTTGGTTTAGACAGTTCGACTGAAGTTTAGCATGCCATCGAAGATTGCTCACACGCTGATGTTAAAGACCTACATGTTGTATTTGAAATGTGTTATAGTGGATTATGGGTGTACTTGGAATATAAGTCCAAACAAAGACTTGTTCGAGGAATTATGTGAATAAGATGATGGATCTGTATTGTTGGGAAACAGCAAAGCTTGCAACATTGCAGGTGTTAGATCTATGAGATTCAAGCTCCATGATGAGTCAATAAAGTTGTTGATTGAAGTCAGGTACGTACCTGATTTTAAGAGAATTTGATTTCTCTTGGTGAATTCGACAAGAAAGGATATGTTTTCCAAGGAGAGAAAAGTATCCTAAGAGTCATGAAGGGGTCGAAGGAATTCTTAAGAGGCATGAATAAATGAGGCTTGTATACCCTTGAGATTGAAGTTGTAAGTGGTTCAAAAAATGTTGCATCCACAAAACCTTTGTCGAAGACAGAAATTTGGCATATGAGATTGGGCCATGTCAGTGAAAGGGGCCTGGTCGAATTGAGGAAACAAAATTTGCTTGGTAAAGACAAAGTCGAAAAGATAAAATTTTGTGCATGATGTGTACTTGGAAAAAAATTTAGATTGAAGTTGAACAAAGTCAAACAAAGAACACATGGATCCCTTGATTAAATCCATGCTAATCTTTGGGGTCCTACAAGGTGTCCATGACATTCAGGAGCAAGGTACTTTCTATCTATGGTAGATGATTATTCTAGAAAATTATGAGTATTTATTCAGAATACTAAGGATGAAACTTTTGAGAACTTCAAAATTTGGATGAATCTGGTGGAAAATCAGATTGACTGAAGAGTCAAGAGGTTGAGTATCGACAATGGCCTTGAATTTTGCAATGAGGCATTTAACAGTATTTATTTTGGCTCTGGTATTGCAAGACACAAAACTACTGCAGGTACTCTACAAGAAAATGGTTTCGATGGAAGGTTTAATCGAACTATTTTAGAGAGAGTCAAATGCATGTTGACTAATGTTGGGTTAAATAAGGTGTTTTAGGCGAAGGTGCTTTTGACAATAACATATCTGATAAATAGATGTCTTTCGACTGTGTTAGATATGAAGAAACTTGAAGAAGTTTGGTCGAGACATCCACTAGATCTCAAAAAACTGAGAATATTTGGTTGTGTAGCCTATGCTTAGATTAGGAAAGACAAGGTCGAACCTAGAGCTCTAAAATGCATGTTTATGGGATACCCTGAAGGAGTCAAAGCTTATAGCCTATGGTGCTTAGAGCCAGGTCACATGAGGTGTATTACAAGTCGAGATGTAGTTTTCAATGAAGCTAAGATGGATTTCAAGAAAATTGTTGATGTTGGTCGAAGTGCAGAAATATTTGACAAAAAGCTGGAACAAGGAGAGATTCATGTTGAGGTGAAACATGTTGATGTTGAATTATGTATCCCAAATGAAATCGAAGAAGAAACATGAAGATGATGAGGAAGTTGTTAAAATTGTCAAAGACTACCTATTGGCAAAAGATAGAATGAGAAGAGTCATCAAGGTACCTTAGAGACTAGGGTATGCAAATCTTATAGCTTATGCCTTAATCTCTATGAGTGAGGTTCTAGATGAAGAACCTATAGATTATAAGGAAGTTATGAGGAGTCAAAATAAGACTGAATGGATGAAGGTCATAGATTATAAGATGAAATATATTCATAATACCAACACTTGGGAACTGATCAAGAAACCTGTTGGAGCCTGGTTAGTCAGTTAAAAATGGACTTTCAAAGTTAAGGAAGGAATCGAAGGAGTGACGTCGAAAAGATACAAGGCAAGATTGGTAGCAAGGGGTTTCACTCATAAATAAGGTGTCGACTTCAATGATGTGTTCTCTTCTGTTGTGAATCACGTGTCCATTTGAATGTTACTTGCCAAGGTGGCACAATCTGATATTAAACTAGAGAAAATGGATATGAAGACTACATTCTTTTATGGGGATCTAGATGAAACAATCCTAATGAGGCAAGTTGAAGGGTATGTCGAAAAGGGAAATGAAGATTATATGTGCATGTTGAATAAATATTTATATGAGATGAAACAATCTCTTCGATAGTGGAATAGGAGATTCGACAAGTTCATGACATATAAGTTTCATTATAAATTAGTTCGACCATTGTGTTTACTTTAGATTTCAACCTGGTAATGAATTTGTAACTCTATTGCTTTATATGGGTGATATTCTCATAGAAAGAAACAATTTCAAAGATTTAATAAGGGTAAAGGATGAACTCAATGAAGGATCTAGGAGATGCATCTAGTATTCTTGGGATTGACATCCAAAGAGATAGAAAGTAGTCGAAATTATGCTTATCTCAAGAGGCATACCTACAGAAGATTCTCAACAAGTTTGGTATGTCAAATTCAAAGCCTGTTGTGACTCCAACAAATCCTCAATTCAAGTTGAGTATAGTTCATTGTCCTAGTACTGAGATTAAAAGAGCTTATATGAGTGACATCCCATATGCTAACATTGTAGGTTCTTTGATATATAATATGGTATGTACTAGACCCGGTATAACATATGCAATAAGTCTTGTAAGCAGGTACATTGTGAATCCTGGAAAGGCTCACTGGCAAGCATTGAAGTGAATTATAAGGTACATAAATGAGTCTCTGAACAAAGTCCTAATTTAAGGTGGAACCTTGGGTGAAGATAGTTAAGCAGTAATCAAAGGATATGTTGACTCTAATTATGCAGGTGGTATGTGTAACACCCCAAATCTACCCAACGAATATTATTTAAATCAGAGTGCGGAAAAGATAATCATACAAAGGATGTCACAATTTCTTCGCAAAACAACACGCATTTAGTCACAACTATACAGATACATAACACTTAGATCAATGATGAACTTATAACAATACTTTTCAATTAAATCAACTAATCAACTAACCTTAAAATCATAATTCTTCAATAGTAACAACAATACATCTTTTATTCAACCTCAAAAACATTTCACAATGTTACTAATATTATTTAACTTCACTTAGCATAATTATTCGACTAAATCAACTGCAAGAATCAACATGATCAAGTATTCACATTATTCATAAACTTCAACAATTTAAGTAACTACAACAAATTAAGCAACGTTCATCCCCCCGAGTGTTACGTATCAGAGCAATGATACCAATTCGAACTAACAGCAACTAACGACTTCATAATGCTACTTCTAACTCCCACGACCATCCTTGAGTACCTGCCCATTTCCCATGGTAGGGGAAATATCAATAGAAGGGGTGAGATATCCAACAATATAAACAAGTGTATGATAAATAATATGCTAGGACTAAATCATACAAAATTATCACATCACAATCAACACATCACAACAACTTCCCAATTAACAACAACACAATTCACTTCACAGTTAACAACAACATAATTCACTTCACAGTTAACAACAACACAATTCACTTCACAGTTAACAACAACATAATTTAAATGAGACACAACAATGCATATGCATGTGGTACCAACAGAGCTTCAACTCCCTTCACTATTGCCAATTAATAGAGGCATAAGGCATAAGCCTTCTTCACAATTCCGCCAATACAGGCCTTCACAAAGATGCAAATGTAATGCAACACTAACAACATACAACGACAACATAAAATTCACTTCACGAGGCATACACCTACATCACTGTTATTACCAATAAATAGAGGTAAACATCGTCACTAAATCATCCCACAACTTCGCATAAAACAACAACAACATATGGAAATATACACATCGCTAATAATTCACAAAGAAAATCATAACATGACGTACTCAACATAATTTCACAAAACAAACCAATCACGATTACCTACTAACAAACACGAACTACCACAACAATTTTCGGTTAATTCCAAGCAACTAATTATACTGCTTATATCTACTAATCGGTATTGTTTCTGTCAATTTTTCATTATGCTACTAAATTCTAGATATATATTACTCTGTTAAATATGCATAGATATACTAACTTAATTCAATTAATTAATTCAACTAAGTATATACTGCTATTTTTAATTACCACTGACTTTGCAATTTAATTACTTCTGCTATAATCCATTCTGCAACATGCTAAATCTACAAGCAATATTAACTATATTACATTCTAATAAGTCTTGCTATTGCATCTCTACACTGTTTATCTACAACAACTTAATTGAATAACTAATTAGACTTAGCTATGTAAACATAGAGTCTATAACTAATTTAATTCTTGTTTCTATAATCTACTGAATATACTATTTCACCAATATTACTATTAAACCAACAGTTTATTCTACGGGACACTATTGTACTAAATATGCTACTTCTAAATCATCTAAGCATACTACTTGGTTAAGATGATTAGGAATAACTCACAGGACAAAACAAGAAACGAAAAGAACAAAACATGGACACAAGGAGTGAGGCGCCCACCCCTAGCTCCCTAGGGCGCCCACCCTTACCCTATAGGCCACAAGAGGCGACCGCCTCCCTCTTCTCTTATTATTATTATTTATTTCTTCATTCCTTAGTCACGGGGCGACCGTCCCTTTGTATAGGGTCCGCATCCCCGATTCCTGTATTTTCTTCTTCGATTCCGTTTCAGGTTCCAAATCAATACCGGAGTAACAAAAATCTCTTAGCTTAAATTTTAATTCGATTAATTTCCAGACTCAATCGGGTAACCTGCAACACTAATTCCCAATCGCACCAACGGTTTCACATAACCATTATTTGTATCATTCGATTAACATTAACAACACCGGTATAAAATCAACAATTTAATCCACACACAATCTTCACAAACGGAGATAATTCCATAAAATTCCATCCCCACATACGATTCATCATAAACCCGTTTAGAGAGTTACAACCACACCCTTACCTTGGATTAACAGTCTCTCTATAATTTCCGGTCGAATTCCGATTTGGCTTTCTGGTCTACAATTCCTATTCCGGCGGCAGTTTCCTCCAAACCCTTGTTCCTCTTTTCTTTCCCCCACGTACAACTTTTTCCCAAAAATATTCACTAAACCCTTATAATTCTCCTTTTATATCTCTTATAGTTAAATCCAACTTATAATAAAAATAAAAATAATAATAATAATAATAATAATAATAATAATAATAGTAATAATAATAATATATTGGATCTATTATTCACACCTCCACTAAATCCAATTTAATTAAATAATGATCCCATATAATAATATTATTTCTAATATTATTTTCTACATTTTCTCATCCATCGATTAAATAACACCAACTTGCAAATAATATTCTAATAGTAATTCTCCGATTAAACCAACTAATCAACTAATATCCATAATTAGGCTCTTCTCCGAATAATTCCAATTAAATCAACAATATCATCCTTAATGTTATTCTTTTGATTTATCCGACTAAAATCCGACTTAATAATTCAAATATGCCTCTTAAATAATAATACCGACAACTCCAATTACTCCGATTAATTTTCCAACTTCGACAATTCTAATAGATAATTCCTTATATAATTTAATTAAATAATTCATTAAATTCGGGGTGTTACAATACGGATTCTAGAAAATCTAGTTTTGGATATGTTTTCACTATGTTTGGTAAAATAATTAGTTAGAAAGAAACACTTCAGAAGGTTGTCGCATTATCAACCATTAAAGCAGAATATATTGCTTTAACTGAAGATGTGAAAGAAGCATGGTGGATTGAAGGTTTTAGTAAGGGGGTAAAATTTCAAGGGCAAGTTATCACTGTTAAATGTGATAATCAAAGTGCAATACACATGTCGAATAATTCAGTCTATCATGAGAGAACCAAGGAAATCGATGTCAAGTTGCATTTCGTCAAAGGAGTAATAGAGCATGGAGAAGTCCAAGTGCTGAAGGTTTTGACAGATCATAATGTTGCTGATATGATCACCAAGAAATTTTGAAGTTGCAAATTTGTTTCTCCTAACTTTTTCAACCCTTGTGATTATACTTTTTTATTACGATGTCGTTTTTCACAACACTTTTTATCAACATTAATGTTGTAATATCCTAATATTTAAAATTATATATTTAATTGGTTTCTTTTGAACATTTGTGAATTATTAGTGATTATGTGAATTATGTGTTATGTCGAGGGGTGGTGTTGAATTAAGGAGAATACGAGTAATTTAATAATTTAGATAATTAGTTAATAATTATTTAAAAGTATTATTAATATTGAAAAAAAATAATATTGGTGTAGAATTGTTATACCCCAAAATTTTTCCTCCTATTTCTCAAGACAATCCACATTTCCATACTCAAGAATTTCTCAAGGGGTGGCTAGATAAACCCTTTCCTAAGCAATCAACCCAAACTAGAGTTTTGATTCTCTCAAGTCAAAGAAGATTTCTAGTATCTCAAGTGGTCATCATACCTCCTCATATGTCTCAAGGGATCACCACGTCAAGTTTCAAGCCTTACAACTCAAGTTTGCTCAGTCAATTGCTCAGATGGTTAAAAATCAATTGTATTGGACAAAAAGTCAACTGTGGTCAACATAAAGTCAAACTTTCTAATTTTTGGTCAACATCAATATTTTGATCACATTCATCATATGATCAAGGGTTGGTCATGATTCATCAAGAAAAGTCAAGATTTTATCAATAGTCAAAGTTTCCAAATTAGGGATTTTGGACAAAAAAGTCAACAGAACTTTGACCAGGCATAACTTTCACATACTTTATCAGAAATTTTTCCACCAAAGCTCATTTTTAAAAGAATTCAATTCTGTACAACTTCATGTCTCACCAGCTTTGGCTAAAAATGCATTATTTGAGAGTTATGGATCAAAACATTATAGGTCCTTTTAAAAGTCAACAAAAAGTCATCTTTTTGAAAAGAAGTGTACATGAACATGGAAACTTCAATGAAGATGAAACAAAAAGGAGTGTTTAGAGGACATCTTGAGCTTTCTAAAAATTCCATGAACACTAAAAAATGTTGAAAATTGAGCAAGATACAAGTTGTGCAAGTTTGACATTTTTAAAGAGGTGCATGAAGAAAAATACTTAGCAAATTCAAGTTTTTTCTAAATGGGCCTAAGTTTTCATGATCCAAACTTATTCTTGAGATTATTCATGACCTCTACACTCACTGCCATGCCTCATCCTTATTTATTTAATTTATTTTTGAATTAAATGTCCAAACTTCAAATTTAATTGAATAAAATATAAAGGTAAATGGTAAGGTGAGTTGGACTTAATTTATACTTGTCTCGGGGACCAAGGAAGCCCATCATAAGCCATCAAATTCGTGCAATAAGCTACAAGGAAAGAGGAAGCCATTTTTGGGAAGATTTGATAAAATTTCAAATAGAATATTTTTGCATTCAAGACAATATATTCTTCCATTATTTTTGACCTAATACACTCTCCTATAAGTATCTTACAAGATCAGATCACTAGGGACACGAATCCTTGCCTAAAAAACAAACCCTAAAACTCTTCAAAATTTTCAAGAAACTTGCAAATTCGTATTCTATTTTCCAGCCACTTTCAATCACTTTCAAGAACTCCATCGTGCTCCTGAGGTAATACTAAGTAAGTATACATCATTATCCATAGCCATAACACGTTGAATCATGTCATACATGAAGCTCCAATTTCATATTTTTCTCATATTCGATTTTCAATTTTGATTGTGTTTTGATGAAATCTAACTATGCTAATGTATTCCTAAGGTTGATTAGAACAGGATTGAACCATCTTTCGCAAGGTTTGGTGGCCAAATCAAAAAACCCCATTGTTAGGGAAAAACTTTTAGCAAGCTTCGGACCTCATGATGCAGTGACTTTTAGGACGAACTAACCCCACCATCGTGATCGCAGGGTCCAACATAGTCGATCTGGGCTTTTACTTTTCATTAATTGATGCATTTTGAAGGTTTTTAAGTTTGGAGCTAGCCGGAGAAGATGACCGGGGCCCTAGCTCCGGTGAAGACCACGACGCTGACTCGTTGACTTATAGGTGTGGCTCCATGTCACTTTCTAATTCACTCGTTTCAATATCTGGGCCCCACATGTGCTTGTTTGAAAAACTCAAAATGAAACGCAGGTGCAATATATGATCCAATGGTTGTAATTCTAAAACAACTTGGCAGCCTGGCTCAATTGGTAAGCGCGCGTTTGGTAAACGTAGGGGTCCTGGGTCCGATCCCTGCATACCCCCTTTCTTTTTCCACTTTTCCTAACTATTTTCTAATTTTTAACTTAATTAATTAATTAATTAGTAATTAGGTTAATAATTAGGAAAATTAGAATTAATCTCACAATTAGTATTTTTTCTATTTTTCTTAATTAAATTAATTAGTTTAATTTAGGTTATTTATTTAATTTAAATTAATTTCTTTCTATTAATTAAAATCAATTAGAATTAGGGTTTCCGAGTCACCCGATTTTCACATAGAAATTAGGTTAATTAAGACAAAAACTTTTTTACTAACCTAAAACTTTTCAATAACTATTTTCAAAACTCCTCCCAACTTTATTTTTCTTCCGATTATCTGTTTCGCGCATATTATTGTAACTGCTTCCAGGATGTATAATTTTTTGCGCGCATTCCTTTTATCATTATGTATCTTCTTATGTGATGTTATAGATAATTAGGACATTTACTTTCCGCACTTATATTATGTCCATGCCCCAAAGCCATGTAATAGCGTAGGATTTACATTTCCACACTTTTACATTTTGCACTTTACTTTTCTGTACATATTTAACTGCTAGTAATTAGGCGTGTAGGGCAAGACTAAAAAAAACTAGATAACCCTAAACTCAAGATAAATATCTAAATTCAACACACCATCTTCACACATGCACACCCTCTAGGGTATCCTCTCATGTTGCCTTTATGAATACAATGGTCATGTCCCTCGAACGTAGGGATACCATTAACAAAGCTGCCTACGAATAACATCATCATAGTCCCTTCGATACAAAGATCATAGTCCCTCGATGAACCACGATGTTTTCTTCGATTGTTACCTACAAAAGTGATGATCGTCCCTACGAATTGCTAAGGTATCCCTACATGTTGCCTTCTATGACCAAATGATGACCCTTCGATTGTCCTTTCACATCCAACGAATAAAGTTACATGCCAACTAATGGTATGGATAGTCTTATTCTAAAGGAGAAGGAAAATAACATGAAAACGAATATTCTGAGTAGGTAAATAAGACTTTATTGCTTGCTTCAATCAAAAATACTTTTCACGCCTCACAATTTTCAAAAACTTTTCAAAAACACTTTGTATACATTCCAACGAGAATCATTACAAAGTTAAACATTTTCCAAACAAACATTTCCGAACACTTCGTATACATTCCAACGAGAATCATTATGAAGTCAAAGTAAAATGAATTTCAAAATACTTTTCAAACTACACAAACACAGAAAGCAATTTTTCAAAAGTGAGCTAAGCAACTAAGAGCCTGTAGATAACTACGGATGGAAAGGGTTCTAATACCTTTCCAATTCATAACTGCCTCCCGTTCTCAGAATCTAACAAAGGTCTTTTCCTGTTCTTTTCACATTCGCTTTATTGGATAAAAGAAAAGTCGGTGGCGAATCTTGCTATCCGCAAATTTTGCAATAAAATGCAAAACAAACAAGTCATTTCTCCCACCGTGCACTACTACGGAAAAGGGCTTTTAAAGCGCTTATTTTGGCCTTTAAAAGCGCTTAAAAGCGCTTTAATAGGGTAGGTAACAAAAGCGCTTCTAAAAGCGCCTGTAGACCCCAAAGAGCGCTTTCAAAAGCGCCTGTAGACCACCTTTAAGGCGCTTTTCAAAAAGATAAAAAGCATAAAATTAAAAAACGCGATACAAAAGCGCTTTTGGAAAAGCGCGGTAGGCCCCATGAGGCGCTTTTCGGAAAAGCGCCCGATATATAAGGCGCTTTTCCAAAAGCGCTTTTGTATCTTCGTTTTTAATTTTTATGCTTTTTATCTTCTTGCGCTTTACTAAGCGCTTTAGTAGGTGGACCTTTAAGGCGCTTTTAAAAGCTGTCGTTTCTAAATGAGGTATTTTATGTGCACCTATAATTTAATCCTCCCAATCGACTGTAATGTTTTCGACTGTAATATTTTCGACTGTAATATATTTTTGACTAATATATTTTCGACGCTATTATTTCAATCGAGAAGACAATATATATACTAATATAATACCATTATAATATCCAAAATTATATATATACATCATTACAAAATCAACAATATTATAGTTCAAATCGACACATCCTACATGAAAAATTGCTTAATATAAAATTGACACAATTCCTCTTTGATTTCTTCTAACTTTAGCTTAGTACCCAGTACGGAATTCCAAGGTACTATAAAACAAAACATAATATGAATGATATATTTAGGTAAATGTAATAAATTATATGAAATTATCTTAAGTTATAAATTTATACCGTGGAATCTCTAATTGATTCGCTGAATGATTTCTTTCATAAACCTCAATACAAAGTATCCATGATCAATTGTTGTGCGGACACTACATAGAAAAACAAATAAGATTCTATATAAGTTGTCTTGTTTTACCAAGTAGCATAAATATTATAAGCAAATTTGTGAAAAGTAATGTACCGCACTTGATCCGGTGATGTTGTTTGATTTAGTCCGGATACATGCGTCCGTTGACTACGGAATACTTGTATTGATCTAATTAACAAATATATAAAAGCATATGTTTAGATCAATCCCACAAATAAGTAAATATATAAATATACGAATATATATTTAGAACGATCCCACTTACAAATCAACGATTTCCTTCATGGCGGATAATTGGTCCATTCACCCTTAATTCGGATAATACACGACTTCCCTTAACGGGTTGATAGCAAGCAAAGAACGGTGCTCTATAAATTAAAACAATAGGTTATATGAAAATATTGCTATACACTAAAGAAACAGATTAGATGAACCAAGATTATATTGAGAAACTAACCCTACTGGTATTATACGCCCGAGACTTTCGTATTGCGGTGGACATGAATCTATCGACTAAGCGTGTCTATGATTCGGATCCGAAACAATTTCCATTCCGCTGCAATGGGCGGAAGACACGAACCGAATCATTGACAATCGATCCAGCAACACTCGTCATACAACAACCTTAAATAAAAACATAATAAACATTAGATTATTTTCATTGAAAAGTGTAAATAAATTATATTGTGGGACTAATTAAATAATATATCGGATGAGTGAATATTACCGGATGTATGATTGCATATTCGGCGCCTAGTTGATCTTGGTTAAAAATCTCTTCCAAGTCATCAATTGCAATATGTGTCTTGAACTCAATACCGAAGACACTTTCATCCATATCGATTTCCCGTAAAGCACCATCCTTCATATAGGACATATCAACCATTGTTGCGAGTGTCGCCCGGTATCGAGGCACAAAAGCACCGCCTTTTCTTGCCGCTTGCTTCGGAGGACCACTGGGTGGTACGCTACGAACCTGCTGCGTCACTTGTTGTGACTCCCGAGCGGATGCCTAAAAATCATATAAGTTAGGTAAAATATAAAATCATGCATATTTTGATTCAGATTATATATTAACACTTTAAATGTACCTCTTTTAGCGATGCAACAGACTCCTCCTCCTGTAAAATCCCTTTACCCTTAATTGCGGGTTTTATAGGAGCAGTCTAAAATAAAATGTAAAACATAATTAATAAGCGGTTTAGAATTGACATTCGAAAACTAAATGATTCATAATCGTTTTCAATTTACCTCATCACTAATGGTAATGAGCTCAGGGGCCATGCAACAAACGATCCTATTGCATCTCGCAAATGTCGTCTCGAGACCATGTCGTGGTAGAATCGCATCACGATCTAATACAACATCCACCGATACTTTCGGTGTCCATCCGGAGCGGTCGTGGTGAAGTAAATCTCCAGTGTTGTGCACTTTTCCCTTGCCAACTAGTCGATAATTCGGTGACGATAAGTATAGTTGGCAAGATGAAATGCCCTAAACAAATAGAAAATATAAAGTCATTATCATTAATAAAATAGAACAGTTTGTAAGGAAAAAACTTATAATTACCTCGGAAATTTCTTTTGATAGTTGATACTAGCCTTATCACTAGTTTCTCTCACCGATGAAGTGTTGCACTTTTCTCTCATATACATATCTTTATCTCTTTGCAATTCGAGACACTGTGCTTGCAATTCCGCAACTTTTGCAACACTTCTTCATTGGTAAGATTTGATCTTCTCCTAGAACTCTTATAAAAGAGGTTGGAGTCACACCATGACCCTTACCCTCACCCGACCGGGATACTCGGGAGCATCTAGTACTCTACTAAGTCGCTCTCCTCACCGTGGATGCCGATTGCGACAAGGTCTCCTAATTCATTTACATTTAAATAATTATTAGTGGAGATAAAAATCATTTATATATTAAAAACATTTGATTTAATTAAAGACACGATATTATACTTACATTCAAGATAAACTCTCGAACATCGGGATCGACGACTTGATTCTTGCCCACACGAGCTTCCTTCCACAACACATATACAAGTGAAGCTTCCTCACTTTAGTCTCCTCTAACTATGCATTGACACAAACGATAAAATCGTCAATTAAAACATGCACATGTAGACAATTAATTAAAACGCATTTCTATTTACTTACAATTTTATCCTCTAAGCGTGCATATCCCAAACGCCCTTTTTTGTATGGATACGCGGGTTTGGATGCTCTCTCACTATTCGTGGCACTCTTTTTCTGAAAAGCTTCATCTCTTTGCTTTACAAACTCAGCTTGCCCAATCTGCTTCATCAATGAAGGTCGCATACTTTGTTGGCGTCCCGGTGCCTCTTCAAGAAATTTTCCATCTTTATCCTTAAGATAGGTGTTTGTCAAAAAACTTTTCCACCCTCTATATCTTTTGCCGGCCAAACTAAGTATGTAGCTTTTACGTTCATCTGGTATCTCAAAAGTCCTCTGCAAAAAAACGTCATAGTGTGTTAGTATAAGTAATTTAAACAATTTATCGTCAAGATAATAACAACAATTAACCATATATGATATATACCTGAAGCTCTTCCCAAATCGCTTGTTTTTTCTCCTCCAATTCTAAATTTTTCTTTTTCGATTTCCAGGTAGCTACGGAGACCGGAATATGCATACGGACAAGTGTACCAATATAACTTGTCAACTTTGCAGAATTAGGACCAATTGGTTGTTTATCAGAATTCCATTCCAATCGGTATACTAATCCTTGGTCTCTATGTCGAATGATTCCCTCATAATAGTGATGCCTCGTGCAACCTCTTTTGCTTCAGTATCGGTGGAGCATTTGTATCCGAAGCAACTCTTTCTTGTGAGTTTTCTTGTGAGTTTTCAGGTGGGTTTTCAGGTGGAGCATCTCTATCTGGAGCCATTGAACCTGTATCAAACAAACTAAAGCACATTAGTACACTATTAATAAGCTAACAATCTATACAAGTCAAATGGAAGTCAAACCATGCATGTACAAGTAAATCGGAAGCGAAATCGGTACAAATCAAAATAAGCGTAAAAAGAAAGTTATCGAATTGAGCGAAATTTACATGGCTATGGTAAAACGTCGCCACGGACTCAAAAACAAAGTCGGTTTTTCGAAATTCAGACCCTAAGCCCGACTTTTGATTACGGGCAGAAGCAAAACCGATAAAAAAATAGTCCCGAAATGTAAAGATAAGTGCATGAGCAGCTCCGGAATCGTCAAAATAGTATAGTTACATGTAAAGAAGTCAACAAGCGGATACATGGTTCAAAAGTTATGTACAAAACGAGAATATGCACCAAATTAAATAAAGCAAATTAGTCGGACTATGTATACTATTACCTTTATCACTAACGTCTCTTTCTTTTCTTGGTAGGATTGTGTACTACGCGTCTCTTAACAATGCGGACGGTTGGATTGATCCAAATACCCTCATTATGATCATTTCTAATACAAGATTCATTCTCATTTTGATCGTTTCTTGTACAAGATTCAATGCCAACACCAATATCACCTTGATCTTCAATTTTTTCATCAACTATTTTGTTAGATAAAAGCACTATAGACCATTTCGTACTTGTCGGATCATTGACATAGAACACTTGTTTAGCTTGAGAGGCTAGAATGAAAGGCTCATCTTTGTACCCTACCCTATTGAGATCCACTTGCAAAATCGACTTATCCATTCGTCGCCACTATTATTTTCAACCCACTTGCAACCAAATATAGGAATCTGAAACTTCGTAATCAAACACCAAAATGCGCTCGATAACCCCAAAATATGACAAATTTGCAAATTTGGTTTAAGTCATTCGCACTTGATATGTGCATAGCTTACCAAGGTAACACCACTATTTTGCATAGTACTTTTATCATCCTGTTCTTTGGTATAAAATGTGTATCCATTAATTGCGTATGCGCTATAAGAAAGCACAATTACAGATGGACCATAGGCTAAACATCTCAACCTTTCTGTTACTGAAGCAGGATCTGAACGATACTTTGAATAAATATGATCTCTAAACCACGGTATGAAACTTCGATTGTGCTCTCGTACTATCCAGTTCTCATTTCTATTTGGATTTAAATCTCGGAGAACAACTTTGTGCATTTCAACAAACGGCTCAACCTCAATCTCATTGTGCAGAACATACAAGTGCACTTGATCCCGTTCGACCATTGATACTGTCACAACTTTATTTCCAATTAGCCTTTTTCCTTCTTTTTTTTCGACAATATGAGATTTGGGGAGTCCAATTGATTGAACATTTGACAAATATTCAGTACAAAACTCAACCGCTTCTTCAGCAACGTATCGCTCGGCAATACAACCCTCTGGTCGACTTCTGTTTTTCACGTACCCTTTTAATATTTTCATATAACGTTCAGCAGGGTACATCCATCTCATATAAGCTGGTCCGCACAGTTGTGTCTCTTTCACAAGATGAACGACTAGATGAACCATTATGTCAAAAAACGAGGGAGGAAAATACATTTCAAGATCACATAAAGTAACAACTATCTCATTTTGCAATGTTGGTAAGATCGCGGGATCGACCACCTTACCGCAAATAGACCTGAAGAAGAAACACAGCTTAGTTATTGCGCTTCTTACTTTTTCTGGCAGAATAGAACGTATACCTATTGGTAAAAAATGTTCCATTATAACATGGCAATCATGCGTCTTCAAACTCTTTAACTTGAGGTCTTTCATGGACACAAGTCTTCTAATATCTCAAGAGTAGCCTTGGAACTTTTACTTCACCGAGGAACTTACACAATGTTTTCTTCTCCTTTCTAGATAGAGTGTAAACAGGTGTGGATATGTTCGTCTTCCTTTCGTCACGGGCCCCAATTCAGTTCTCATCCCCATGTTTACCATGTCATTCCTTATGTTAACGCCATCCTTAGACTTTCCTTGTATATTGAGTAGCGTACCTATAACGTCAAATACATTTTTTCAATATGCATAACATCCGGAAATGTCTTACGTTACGACTTCCAATATGGAAGTTCAAAGAAAATTGACTTCTTCTTCCACCCACCCTTGACAATTGAATGTGCAAAAGGCTTGCCAAACCGAGTGCTCACATCTTTCACCTTTTCAAAATTTGATCACCGACAAAAAGCGGGGGTACGATGTTCGGCTCTCCATTGAATGCTTTTCTCCACCCACGGTAGTGATGATTAGAATTTAAGAATCTACGATGGCGAGAAAGACATTCTTCGACAAAGCGCCAATCGTGTCGTATCGGTTTCATCTTCACAAACAGACACGCCTTTTGACCCTTGTTCTTTGCGGATAGATTTCCGTATCTTTGGAAAATCATTAATTGTTCCAAACAACATCGCCTCAAGTTGAAACTTTCTTTCCTATACCCATCGTAAACCTCCACACCTCTCTCCCACAAAACTTTAAATCTTCGATTAAGGGTGCCAAGTATACGTCTATGTCATTCCACAGTTGTTTAGGCCGTAAATTAGCATAGATAACATCATGTACTTACGCTTCATACATAGCCACGGAGGTAAGTTATAAATCATAAGAATCACGGCCATGTGCTATGCGAGATACTTTGAATACCATGCGGGTTCATTCCATCGAGACAATGACAACCAAGGTTTCTTGCTTCTTTTCCAAATTCGTGATATTCAAGATCAACTTTACTCCATTGTGGTGAGTCTGGATGTCGCAACTTTCCATCAATAATTCTTTCATCTGCATGCCAAGTCAAGTGTCTTGAATCGGTCTCACTACGATACATGCGTCTAAATCTCGGAATTATAGGAAAATACCATAAGACTTTAGCAGAGACAACTTTTTCTTATATCGAGGGCACCACATTTAGGACACTCATTCAACGCGCATACTGTTTGAAACAAAACGCAATCGTTTGGACATGCATGTATCTTATCATAGCTCATTCCAATAGAAGACAACATCTTTTTGGCTTCATACGTTCGATTGGGAAGAACATTATCCTCTGGTAGCATATCTTTCATAAGGGCTAATAACTCTGTGAAACTTTTATCCGACCATCCATTGTCCGCCTTTAAGTTGTACAACTTTAACACCGCAGACAATCTTGTGAATTTTGAACAACCAACATACAACGGTTTCTCTGCATCGCTTACCAACCTCTCAAACATTTTGGGACAATCCGCAAGATCTTCTTCAAGCGCTTCTGCAATCTCTTCGACTCGATCACAATCGATGTGTCTGCAATCGTCGAAGCATACTTCCTATTACAACTCGACTCGGATTCCGGTACTTTTCTCACCATGCATTGTCCAACATGTATAACTTCTATCAATTCCAAACCGTAGTAAATGAGATCCCAACTGATTCCTCAACCTTACCTCCCATATAACAGAACCCAAGGACACGGCATTCAAGCGGGTCTTTGAGGCGAACCGCAAACTCAACAAATTCCATACCCTTTGTCGTACTCTTTCGACAATCGGTTTGAATTCATCCATGTCTTATCCATGTCTTAATTAAGCTAAACAAAAACGGTCAAACTTTCACTCTTCACAAGTAACCCCTATGGCGAATTCAATTCACAAAGTTAGTAAGTACCTCACTTAACGATAAACGAAATTGACATCATGAATATTCCACATGCATGTCGAAATAATGAGTATTACTTAATATAATCTAAAAGTAAAATATTATAATTTAATTACATTACTTTTCTTTCTTAATAATAAATAGATAAATATATGAAATTAAAATTGTAAGAAATCTCTTTTAAATAAAAAGATGTTTTAAGTTTGAACTTAATTTTTGATAGTTCAGCATTCATTGTTCAATTGATTTCTAAAGTCTTTATAAATAAATATTGTTTTGTCCCTGCATGTTAAAGCATCATTATACTAAAAAAAAGGTATCATTATACTGTTCAAATGATTCCCCATTTTAAAGCATCATTATACTAAAAAAAGTAACATGCACCGAAAAATTAAAAGTAAAGTTTTATACACCTCATATTTTCATGCACGGAAAATTATCTTCTATTGTTTCTACATGAAATTACTCATTAGAAAGATACTTGAAATGTTCAGTAGATGCAATGAATATGAATTATGCTTTTTGAACTACATGTATTCTTAATTTGAAAGTTTACTAGCATATTTGAACCGATTCAAGAAGACTAGAAGAGAACATCCTTATCTAGCTATTTTACCCTAGAAGCGGTTTTGCATTTACCCATTGAGAGCAACATAGTTATACGTTATGTCTTTTGTCTTAACTAAATATTAATGTTTTTCCTTCCTTGAAAAATCCTTACGGCAATGACAAAGAAGCAAAATTATGATAAAATATGTGAAAAGAAAGTATAAACTCTTACTGAGGTAAGAGTTAGGTCTTACCTAACGTTATTGCTTTCTCTTGCCAACTCTTTTTGGATAGTGTCAACTCATAATAACCTTTTTAAACTGGGGATTATTCAATATACTCATGATTTGAAGTGTGTTTAGCTGTTGGAATCAAAAGACTTCGAGCCACTAGTTTCTAATTTGCAGCTTCACATCAGAAGTTTGGTACTCACCTACTTAGTGGTTAGTTAGCTAGGCCGAGAGTTTGTTTGACCATTGTCTTGTTCTGAAATTTAGTTTAGCAAAGAGAATTAGGATATCATGGGTTTAAGTTTACCTAACTACCACATAGCTGACTATGATGTTTTACTTTCTTTTGAGTTTTGAATTATTGTTGACTATTGAGTATATTTTGAGTAGAATTGCTAGTACTATTGTTATTGTTTAATGATCAGAATGTTATCGAACAACTTCTTGAAAATACTACTACTTAGGTAATTGAATCTGAATTCTCAGGTTTGCATGTTCACACACGCAACGACAAGAGATTGGGAAATTGCAAAACACAGAAGATGCACATTTAAAAATGCTTCTACTTCAACTGATTATGGCCATTACAGATGTGGCGTTCCTCAGAAAAAGATGTTGTTCCGTTAATTTGATATCGATTTTGGACTAAACAATCTCGGACCTAAATGTTAGATCATACAAAGTTATGGATGATAGCACATGTACCAAGTTTGATGGCATACATACAGCCTTTACACAATAGCCTGGCAAGTTAATTATGTTATGGATGGAACAAACTCTAATAATAAGTTTATATTATCTCAGGTATTATCTTGTTCCAAAGATTATGCCCTCCTCATCTTGAGTTGAAACATGATTATGACAATGTGTGGGGAAGACTTATTCTACTTGTTTACCTTGCAAATGTGTAGGCTAAGATTAAGAACTTTATAATCTAAAGATTGTGAACAGAAACACACTTCAAACAAAACAAATAAGTAGCTCAAAATAAAGAAGAATATTTATACCTACCTTCAAGATTCGAAAACTTCAATCTGTACGGTCTTCAATGGTGAATTGAAGAGTCGTGGTGAAATAGTGGAGAATCGTTACGAGAAAGAATCGGTGGCTGAGAGGTGGTGAAACTGGGGAGAATCGTTGGTGACGATGGAAGAATGGATGGCTGAGCGGTGGTGAAACAGTGGAGATTCGTCAGCGATGAGGGAGAATCGGAGGCTTCTTCTTGTCCGACCGAGTTACCGTAAGATTACGGCAGCGAAGATGAAGAAGAATAGAGTTATGGAACTGAGAGGGAACGAGATGAGTTGTAGGGCACGTGTTTTGATTTTTGGAAAAGCGCTCTTGTACCCCACCTCTACCGGCGCTTTTGAAAAGCGCCTCATACCCCTACCAGCGCTTTTCGCCTCATACCCCTAAAGCGCTTTCAAAAGCGCTCTATACCCCTTACTGCAGCGCTTTTAAAAGCGCTTTCATACCACTATAAGAGCGCTTTTTTAGCGTGTTTTTTAATTTTGTCTTTAGCGAAGCCTATGCCAGCGCTTTTCCTAAAAGCGCTTTCGTAGGGGTGCTGCTAAAAGCCAAATTTGGTATAGTGGTGTTACAAGAATCATTGGGGACAAGGTTGTAATTGGTAAAATGATAAGTAAAGGTAAGATAGGAATACCATAGAAATGGTCTAAGGGTTAAACAAGGAAAAGAGGGAAAAGTGTTTCATTTGGTACAATCGTGAAAGTTTCGGAAGAAAGAGGTGAAGATCCAGGGCACAAGGAAACATAGAGATTTTGGCAAAACGCGAAGTGACGAATCAATTTTTAGGAATCTAAGGTAAGGTGGTGATCTATTTATTATAATTTATATAAGGATTTAGATGTATGTAGGATTAGTTTTGGATTTTTTGATGAATTTTTAATGTGATGGATACATGATGCATCTATAATAAAATTGATGAAAGTATGATTTAGTTTTGTTGATGAATATGATGCCCATAATAATGTGTTGTTGTATAATGAAATCATGTTGACTTATATGAAATTTGGACTATATTGGTATGGAAATCGCATGGGAATTAGGACTGGTCTGTGCATAAAATCGCAAAAGGAATTTGTTGTCATGAAGCCTTAGTTAGGCGATCCATTTACGTCGTCGGGCGAGAGTTTTCTCCCAAGCTTCGCCGGGTTAGACAGTTGGCGAGGGAAGGGGGAATTTGGGTGTTGCATGTTTCTAAGCAAAGCGCCTCGGATACTCCATGCGAGCACAGGGCGAGGTCCATTGCATGTGCATCGTCGGGCAAGCCTCAAGGCGAATTCCAACTTCGTCAGGTGAGCGTCAGGCGAGCAATCTGCTTGCATTTATGAAAAGGTCGTAATGTTATTTTCAGACTCCATTTGACGCATCGCTCGAAGCGTTAAAAAGCTAACGCGATGAACTGTATTTTGGTTGAATAAAATAAGTAAAATGATGTATTTTTCTAGTATCTATGCTATGATAAAATTATACTCTTATACGATGATTTAATATGATGTATGTTTTATGATGAAGAGATGTGTTATGATGTTGTTATGAAGTTATTTTGATGTTGTTGTGGTATATTTGACGGTGATGGGATAATTACATGAATGATGATGCAATTCGATTAGTCGGGGTCGCTTGATATTATGTTATTATGCATCATGCATTCATGGTATATTTTGGACGTTGGTCATCATCTCAATTTTGGACGTTGGTCCCATGTTGGCCTCAATCTCATTGTGTGGATTGAGTGAGTTTAATGTTGTGCTCTGGTTCCAATAGGGGATTCATCCTATGGTAGGTATATTTAGAGTGTGATAAGCAAAGTTCTCATAAATATTGGTACCACATGCATGAGTCAACATTGATGCATTACATTCTGTGTGATATTGCATGATTGTGGATTAAATGATGTTTTGATTGTTGTTGTGATGTGAATGAAGTAGATGAATGATTGTTGACTAAATGATGTTCAAATAAAGTTTGACTTAGTGACTCTTATGATGATAATATATGACTTTAATTGATGCTTAGATGAGTTGTGATGAAAGTGTATCTATGTTATGATGATATTAGAGTAGAGGTATAATGTTTGGTGTGTGATGATATTATGGATTGTATGATGATGCTGCTTAAACTACTATATCTATTATGTATATCTTTTAGAATGAATGTGATTACTTACCCTTTCTATTTGAATATGTTGCCTCCATGTGGGTATCATGCAGATTCTCAAGAATAATTCGAAGAAGCATTGATGATGGATTTGAAGTTATTTATTTTGTTTTCCGTTGATTAGAAGGTCTTGCTCTGATATGTAACATTGGGGTTGAGAACATTTGGATTGAACCTTATAATCCTTTTTGTTGACATGATTTTATGGGTTTTTTTTATTTTTTTTTAAGTCATTTCAATATCATAATTCTTTTAAAATGTTAAGGATGATGATGGTTTGATGAATTAAATAAATGAGGTTGTTGAGACTATGATTTTCCGTTACGTAGTATTTGATTTATGTGTTGATGTTCCGAAAGGAAATGATTATAATTGTTGAAAAGCCCGTGTTACGAAGAAAGAGGTATATTTATGATATTTTTATGAAGCTTGTGACATCCTTGTTAGTGCGTTGTGTGATTCATCAATTAAATTACTCGTGAATTATTCATTGGGGTTTAAAGGGTGTTACAAGTGTCCTCATATTTTTCTTGACTTTTAGGGTAAGGTTTCATAAATTGCAACATGAATATATTCTTCTACATAAGCAGTTCTTTGATTATAAACTATATAAGCCTTACTCATGATACTTAGCATCAAATTTATCAATATTGTCATTTCGTAAATTAAAATATGAAACATTTGGTTTTCTACCTTTAAGTAACTCATAGGGTGTCTTCTCTAGGATGAGTCATATGATCGTCCTCTTTAAAGCATGACATGCAATGTTAATCGCATCCGCCCAAAAGTACTTAGTTAGGCTCATCTCACTTATCATAATCCTTGCCAATTCTTCCTCAACAACACCATTATGTTATGGATTCTTTGGACATGAAAATTTATGAGCAATCATATTTTTGGTGCAAAGGTTTTGAAATTGATGGTTAACAAATTCACCACCATGATCACTATGCAGAGTGATAATTGTTAAATTAAAACATTTTGGACAAGCTTAGCAAAATTAATGAAGGCTTCAAAAGTTTCATCGTTATGGGCTAAAAATAATGCCTAAGTGAATCTAGAATAGTAATTAACAATCACAAATCCATAATAGTTTCCTCCTAAACTTATTCTCCGTGAAGAGATAAATTAGTCTAGATGGAGAAGTTTGAGAGGTTTTGATGTTGAAACAACCTTTTTTTGATTTAAATGACACTCTCGTTAGCTTTCCCATTTGGCAAGCATAACATAATTTTCTTTTAAAATTTTCATTTAAGGAAGATCATTTACTAAATTCATGGATGAGATTTTATTTAGCAAGTCAAAATGCACGTGACTTAAGCGTCTATGCCATAAACACTTAGTTCCATGCATGAACACATCATCTAGATCAAACATAAAGATGTTATCAATCCTAGAACCCTTAAATACAAGGTCCTTACTTGCCTTACGCTCAATTAAACAACTAAGAACATCAAAAATAACAATGTACACTTTGTCGCATAGTTTGATAATGCTAATAAGGTTGTATTTAAGTCCTTTAACTAAAAGCACATTTTCAATGGTAATTGTGGAAGGATTTCCCACATTACTTTTTCCTATTATATTACCTCTTGTGTTGTCTCCATATGTGACGTGACTGCTTTCTTTCTCAACGAAATTGATGAACATGGAAGCATCTTCCGTCATGTGTCTTGAACATCCTTTATCTAAAAACCATAATATTTTTGTGGAAATAAGAAATTATTGTAGACAATCAATTAGGCAATTTTAGGTCCCTAACTAGAGGGTCATTTAAGTTAGTTGAGGTACACTTACGAATAAATTTCATCTGAACATTTGGAATTTAGAAGTTCGTGATGTGACATTGAGGCCTAATGCGTCCCTTATCACCATAATAATGACAAACATCTTTAAATGAAATGCCTCTTCTATTTCTCCTAGTGACACAAAGTTTTTTTAAATGAAAATTGTCCCTCTATCACTTGAAGAATTAGAACAAGAACAAGATAGTGAAGTAGCAAGAGTTAAGTGCCCTTTGAGATTTTCAGTTTCAATTTTTAAAATTGGACATTCAACACATTTTACTTTTTTTCATGTTTTCAACTAAAGTGTCACAAACTTTATAATGCTCATCAACTAGAGATATATGCATATCTTTAAGAGAACCTAAAGCACAATTAAGATTATTTATCTCATGTTCAAGTGTCATGATAATTTATTTTTATAGAGAAATATTCTTAAAAGTGTTTATAAAATCAACATACATGTTATTAAAAGCTTTCAACAACCCACTATAAGAATATTCATTTTCGAAAACAAAGTTAAGATAAAGCTACAATGTTCAAAAAATTAAAATAAATCTAGAAAGTACAAAAGACCACAAAATATTCAAAGAAAGAGCTTATATTGCTTAGGACGAAAATGACATAGACTCCTTCAATGGATCTGAAAAAATGAAGAAATTCACCTTCGTAAAACATGAAAAATTATAATGAGTTAAGTAATCTAACTTCTTAATTTACTTATAATGAGTTATTTCACCATCGTAAAAAGTTAGATACTTAGTCACATAAATTTAAAAAACCTTGCTTCAGAATCTAAGAGAACTATCTCTTCTCTTGAAAATGAAAGTAAAAATTTATTGAAAGAAATAGATATGCTTAGAAAAAATAAAGTATATTATTCAAAGCTCTTCTTCTCATTCTTCTCCTTCTTATAAGAATCTTGTTAAACATATAAGTGTGAAAAATACAGTATTTTGAAAACAATCTGAAGATATGCATTACACACTTGATAAGTTTACTAAAAGAAGTGATAACTTGAATCTCATTCCAGATAATAAAAGAACCTCTTATAAAAAAGCCGGTATATGCTATGAATCTAAAAATAATTCTAAATTATGTATTAACATATGCCATAGAAATATAATCTCTAAATGTAATATGCTTATGTGTAATTATTGTAATAAAAATGGCCATGTTGCTGTATTATGATTTGTTAAAAAAAGTCATGAAAGGTAAAATGCTTATTCTCTATCTCATTTCCAAATAGAATATCATGAAAGAAAAATGAAAAATATGCTTGTTTCATCTTGCTTCTGTAATGATAATACATACTCCACTAATGCAAAATGACTCAAAAATCAATTTAGGTATCAAAGATCAAAAAGTTAAACTATGGCATATATGTTTGATAGCTTGAACTCAAAATGTGATATTGACGGTGGCTAGTCAAATTATATGACTGAAGAGATTAATATTTTCTTATATTACTCCTACAAGAGGATAAGTTACATTTTATGGTAACAAAAAGGTAAATGTATTGGATGTGTGACTATTGATGAGAGTCCTAATCCTAGTGTTGAGCTATTATGTGACAAGGGTAAACGAGTATTGTTTAATGCTTATATATGCAAGGTCTTTAAATTTATGAAATAAAATTTATCCTATTTCTCTATTAAAATTTTTAACAAATTTTTTTTATCATGACTATAGAAGAATTTATATACATTATCTTTGTTGTACTAAATTCATAGTTATTGTAGAGGTGGATTATTTGTTTGTGTAGATATGCTAAGAAAAAGTCTCATGGATTATAAAGATGGGGATAATAAAAAAAAAAAAAGGCAACCTTGAAGATCAATATCTTAAAGAATAACATAGGAAATATATAAAAAGACGAAACATCCTTAAATAGAATAACTTAAGGAATTTGAAACATAAAAAGAAGAAATATAAAATTGTACATCAATAAAAATTAAGAAGGAAGGCTTTGCAACATAAAAAATTAATTGTCAAATCAAAAAAATTTGTCCAAAGCATATGTTCAAAGATTTCTTAAGGAGAAATAATTTCATGTTTGAAGATTTTTGGAAGGAATCTCGGCAAGGAATAAACAAACTCCATAATTTTATCATGTATCAAAAGATTTAAAGAGCTCAGAAAGAAGTAATTTTGAGATAGAGATCAGAAATAATCAAGGGGATGAATTCCTTAAAGCTTACTTTTTGTTTTATAAGAGGTAACTCATACAACGTCAAAAAATGCTTTAGGCAACACCACAAAGACAACGTTTTTTGACAAAAGCGCTGTTATAACTTACAGAAAAAATTCGTTAAAAAAAGCGCTTCCTAAGACTATCTTTAGAAAGCGTTTTACAAAAGCGCAGCTAAAGGTCTTACAAATGCCCCATCTTAGAAAGTGCTTTCATAAAAGCGCTGCTAAAGGTTAACCTTAGAAAGCGCTTTTCAAAAGCGTTGTGTTTCCTAATTTTATAATTAAATTTCTTACACCCTAAACTAACAAAACACGATTTCAATTTCTCAGTTTTCTCCTTTCTCACGCGACCTTTCTCAGTTTTCCATCAAACTCGCCGCCGTTGATCATCTTCCGTCCTCAGTCTGCTTCGTCAGTTCTTCCGCTGCTCAATCTTCGTCTGTGTTGTTGTTCTTCCGCCGCCATTCAACCCTGAACTTGTGATTCTTCTGCCATGCCTGTGATTCTTCGTCAACCCTGAACCCATAATCGTCTTCCTTGGTAAGTTTTTTTAGTTAGCAATTTGTTAGTTGTTGATGTTTGTTTTTGATGTTTATTTCACTGAAATTTTGTTCTGCATTTGTTTCACTGAAGAATCAGCTAGTTGTTGATGTTTGTTTCACTGCAATTTTTTTTCCTGAACCTGTTAATTCCTCTCGCCACCGGACACACTCTGCGCTCCACGACCTTACATTACAACTCACTCTTTTTTCCGTTCTTCTCTAAGTCTTCATCAACAGACACCGACTAACTTTCATTTGCTCGGTAATAGGTTGGTAAACTTAAACTTTAACTTTCATTTGTTCTTCTCTCGTCGTTCGATGAATTTGAGTTGAGCTGCTATGTTAATAAACCTGTGTTAAATCCTATTCAATTTTTATCAATTTATTCCTTGTTGTAACACGGTGGGTGAACTGACTTGTTTGTTTTGCGTTTTATCGCAAATGTTGCGGATAGCAAGAGTCGCCGCCGACTTTTCTTTTATCCAATAAAGGGAATGTGAAAAGAACAGGAAAAGACCTTCATTAGATTCTGAGTACGGGAGGTAATTATGAAAAGGGAAGGTATTAGCACCCTTTCCATCCGTAGTTATCTACGGGCTCTTAATTGCTTAGCTCACCTTTTGAAAAATTGCTTTCTGTGTTTGTGTGGTTTGAAAAGTATTTTTGAAAAGTATTTCTCTTTGACTTCGTAATGATTCTCGTTGGAATGTATACGAAGAGTTCGAAAATATTTCGTGTGGAAAATGTTTAACTTTGTAATGATTCTCGTTGGAATGTATACAAAGTGTTTTTTTGAAAAGTTTTTGAAAAAATAAGTGTGAGGTGTGAAAAGTGTTTTTATTGGAGCAAGCAATAGAGTCTGATTACCTACTCAGAAAGGTCGTTTCTTGTTATTTTCCTTCTCCTTTCGGATATAGCTATATATACCATTGGTTGGTAGGTAACTCTATCTGTTGGATGTGAAGGGACAATCGTAGGATCATCGTATGGTCATAGAAGGCAACATGTAAGGATACCTTTAGCAATTCGAAGGGACGATCATCAATTATTTGTAGGCAACAACCGAGGGACGAGATCATATATTCGTAGGAAACATCGAGGGTCATCGAGGGACTATGATCTTTGTAATGATTTATGAATTGAGGGACTTTTGCTAATGGTACCCCTACGTTCAATGGACATGACCATTGTATTCGAAAGACAACAAGAGAGGATACCCTAAGGTGTGAGTGGGTGCAAAGAGTGTGTTCAATTCAAATATTTATCTTTGAGATTAGGGTTATTCTAATATTTATTTTTAATCTTGCCATACAAACCCTAGTTACTAGCAGTTAAACATATACAATTATAGGGTGCAGAAAGTAAAGGTGCGGAAAGTAAATGTCTTATGCTATTACATGGCTTTGGGGAAGTTACATAGTAGAAGTGCGGAAAGTAAAGGAAGAAAGTAAATCTACGCTATTAGAAAAAACTTTGCGACCTATACATCGATTTATAGAATTTAGAATGTGGAAAAGTTAATAAATAAATAAAAGAAAAATGTTTTTGATGTTAGTAAAAGATTTGAAGCTAGTAAACCTAATTACTATTGAGAGAAAATATTTTTGGAGTTTTTGTGATTAATTTTAATGAAAGGAAACCCTAATTATAATTAAATAGTATTTAATTAGAAAAATAATTTAAAATGCGAAGAAAAATTAAATGTTTTGTGTCAAAAATTAAGTAAAGGTTTTTGAAACCTAAATCTAAAATTAAAACATTTTTTAGGGTTTTTATGTGTGAGAAAAAATTAATTTGTGAAGGTAATTAAAATAAGTTAGAAAAATTGAAAAGAAATAAGAAAAATGCAAAGGAAACAAGTAGTAAAAACAATTTTTGGCCTCCCAGGGTGTTGAACTCGTGACCTTGGGGTTACAGGCCCAAAACTTTACCACTCAGCCACACGCCATTGGTGTTAGAAACCTGCCTCTAAGATATATGTATGAAACCTGTGAAAAATCATAAGTTTGTGAAAAAATGCATACGGCAGGGATCGAACCCACGCCCCCTGAGAGAGTTAGAGGACAAGAGAGCGCATGGTTAACCACTGGGGTGATGATACGTCCATGTATTTGGACACAAGGATTAATATATATGTGAAACAAAGTTCATGATATTTGATTTTTTCAACCAAATGTGCGTGAGTCCCAGTTTCATTATGTAAACCAATCAGAAGACGAAAAGATGCCACATAGGGGGTCAGACTTTCAACGTCGTGGTCTTCACCGGAGCTAGGGCTCCGGTCATCTTCTCCGGTCGTGCATCAAACTTGAAAACCTGCAAAATGCATCATTCAAAGCAAAACAAAAGCCCAGATTGCCTAATTCAATCCTTGCGAACACAGTGGTGGTTTTCGTTTGCCCTAAAACTGCCTATAAATTGAGACTCGAAGTTTCTTAGTTTCAAATCCATAATAATGACAAGTCATTTTTGGCACTTAGGAGCTTCATGCGATCATTCTAAACTGTGTCATAGCATTTCAGGAAAGCATTAGTAATGTTAGTTCAAGCAAAAACATGATAAAATGCAAAATACGAAATTCAAAGATATGATGCAATCGGAGTTCATGAAGCATGTGATTCAGAGCGTTTTAGCCATGGATATTGATCCATTATTACCCTACTATACCTCAGGAACACGAATCAAGGCTTGGAAGTGCTTGAGGACGGCTGGAAATTGGAATCCGAAAGTGCAAGTTTCTTTGAAAATTTTGAGACAACCCTAGCTTTTTGTTGCAGAATTTCGTGTCCTTGGCTTCTGAATGTGTTAAGTATATAAAGAGCATGTGATTGGGTCAAATATTGAGAGGAAAATATATCCTCTTCAATGCAAAATATTTGATTGAAAAATCAAATGAAAAGCTTCCAAATTTGGCCAATCTTGCATGATGTCCCTTGTGCATTTTTGCCAACTTATGATGAGCTATCTTGGACCTCAAGACAAACAAAAATCAAGCTCACACGCCCTTCCTTGTATTTTTGCATTTTATTTAATTAATTTTGAATTTTAATGTTTTAATTCAAAAATAAATCAAATAAATGGAAAAGAGACGTGTAATTGGACTTAGGAGTCATGGATAATCTTAGGAACAAGTTTGGATCACAAAAACTTAGGCCCATTTAGAAAAAAAATTCATTTTGCTAAGTACTTATCTTCATGCACTTCTTCAAATTTCCCAAACTTGCACAAGTTGCATCTTGCTCAATTTTAAACATTTTGAAGTGTTCATGGACTTTTTAGAAAGCTCAAGATGTCCTCTAAACACTACTTTTGGTTTCATATTCATTGAATTTTCGATGTTCATGTACACTTATTTTGAAAAAGATGACTTTTTGTTGACTTTTAGAAGGACCTATAATGTCTTGATCCATAACTCTCAAATGAAGCATTTTTGGCCAAAGCTTGTGAGACACAAAGTTGTAGAGTGTAAAATTTATGCTTGGTCAAAGTTCTGTTGACTTTCTGATAAAGTGTGTGAAAGTTATGTTCAGTCAAAGTTCTGTTGACTTTCTGATAAAGTGTGTGAAAGTTATGATTAGTCAAAGTTCTGTTGACTTTTTGTCAAGAAACCCTAATTTATAAACCTTGACTTTTGATCAAATCTTGAGTTTTCTTGATGAATCATGATCAACCCTTGATCAAATGATGAATGTGACTTCAAAATCTTGATGTTGACCAAAAATGATGAAGTTTGACTGTATGTTGACCATAGTTGACTTTTTGTCCAATACAACTGATTTTCAACCATCTGAGCAATTGATTGAGCAAACTCGAGCTGTGAGGCTTGAAACTGAGGGCTTGGAAAAACACTTAGAATGGGGGTTGAATAAGTTTTTCTTAATTTTAATTATTTTACCCAATCAACAAAATAAGTAACACAAGGATTTTTATCCTGGTTCTTTTGAACTCAAACTACTACAGTCCACCCGTCAAGGTGATTGCGCCTCTCTCAACGAAGACTTAATTCACTATAATCAAACGATTACACTGCATAACCAATTGTTGTGACTAACAACAATGGACTACCCAAACTGGTGTGACTAACTTCCTCTAAGACTCACTAGTCCTAGCCCTCTCGAGAATTCTGACCCAACTGGTCTCTCAAGGAACAACTATCAAATGAATGACTTCTAACTGACGGTGTACAATATTGCTTCTAGAAAGCTTTTCTTCACAATGTGAAGTTTACAAAAAATGTTTAGCTCAAAGGTTTAGTAAACTTATTACAAGAATGACTTTTTTATTTTGGCCGCGTAATTTTACTCAAGATGATTTGTTGTAAGATGTTGTCATTATTCTCCTTTGAATTTGAATGCTTTATATAGTGCTTCCAGAAAGTTTCTGTTGCATGGTAGCGTGTCTTGGGTACTGGAAAATATAATTATGACTTGTTTAGCTTCACGTGAGTTGTTTACTAAATGATCCTTGAAAGTTGAACCACTCAAGTATTTTGTCTTCTTCGCTCAGTAGGTTAACGTTACTATAGCAGGTTTTGTCTTTTAGAAGATGACGTACATATAGATGATGATCTTCTGTAAGCCTTGTTAGAATATCTTCTTTTCAAAAAATTCTGTTGGTGTTTTCTATTAGAGGTTTGTGCTTGCATGCTTCTATCAGAAGTTACTTCTATCAGAAGTGTACATATGGTGCTTCTATTAGAGTTTGTATTTTAGTCTTCACTCAAAAGCTTTCTTTACAGCGTGTGTGTTCCAGAAGTTCTTCCTTAGAACTTCTAAATTCATCTTCTGCTAAACATAGTGTAACGTTCCATTTTAAGCGCTTGAGTCAGAACATCTTCTGAAACTAAACATATGCATGTCAGAGTATCATATTTATCAGAGGATCATAAATTTTATACAAAATTTATTATACTTGTTATCATCAAAAATTTAATATATGATTAGAAACAAACTTTGTTATAACAATCTCCCCCTTTTTTATGATGACAAAAATGTCTAGATTTTTTATTTAAGAAATTTTGTATATGATAATAAAACTATCTCCCCCTGATATTGATAATCTCCCCTTGAACTAAATACTGAAAAGAAATAATTGCAAGGTAGAACTTCCCTGAGATTTTTCTTTTCTTCCAGAGTTTACTTTCCAGAGTGTTGATTTCAACACTTGGTCTTTTGAGTTTTTCAGAATTTTCTTTGAGAGCTTAGATTTTTCTGCATACTTGTGAAGCAAATACACTTGTATATTTGTTAGAAATGTAGAAATGTTTGACATTTAGTCCTGGTAATTGCTATGATTTATCAATTCAAAATCTCAAGATTTTCTACCCCTTTTTATCACAATAAAAAATACATAAGTTTAAAAAATATTGAATAGTAAGCCAAAATACTTATAACATTAATGAAGTAGTACGAGGACAGAAGATTGTCAAAAAGACAGAAATTACAAAAACACTTCAAGACTTAAAAACAAAATGATGCATTCATGGTTGTTTAAAAAAGACAAAAATTCTAATGGTCTAGAGGAAGAACTTCTGAGTTGAACTTCAAATTTGGAAGTCCTCTGACTAGATTGAGTTTGTTAACTTGAGAAATTTTTCTCATGCTAACATGTCCCAATCTTTTGTGCCAGAGCCATTGTTCATCATTTACTGATAGAAGACATTTTACATTTTGAAATTTTAAGTCAGAAAGATTAATTTTGTAAATGTTGTTCTTTCTCTTTCCAGAAAATAGGATTGACCCATCCTTCTGACTAACTGCTCTACATGACTTTTGATTAAAGATAATATCATAACCATTGTCCCTTAATTGACTTATGGACAATAAGTTATGTGCTAATCCTTATACTAATAGAACATCAGATATGGAAGGGAGGTTACCATTGCCAGTGGTTACAGAACCAATGATTTTACCTTTCTAGTTGCCTCCAAACTTCACGTCACCTCCAGATTTAAGTTCCAGGCTTTGGAACATATACCTTCTTCCCGTCATGTGACGTGAGTAGCTAGAGTCCAGGTACCATGATTGGTGTTTCAATTTGGCTCTTAAGGACATTTGCAACATAAATCATTTTCTCCTTAGGTACCCATCACTTTTTGGATCCTTTCTGGTTAGTGTTTCTAAAGTTCTGTTTGAACTTTGGTTTAACATGAAAATGTTCATTATAGGATGTCTATTTAATATCATGTGTGTGACCAAACTCAAATTGGTTGTGCAGTGGTTTATATGTGATAATCATTTCATTAACATATTTGGGTTGATATGCTTCTTTCCCTCTGGGGGTTTCACATTTGAATCCCTTTTTGTTGTTTCTACTAACTCCATAGATCATTGAAGCCATCTTGATTCTATTTATGCTTTTAGCCAGAAACTTTTGAAAGCTATAGTTGTATTCTTTTAAAATATGTATGGAACTTGAAGCATTATCTGAGCTGGAAACTTTTTGAGCATTTTGAAAATCATTTTTAAGTTTAATATTATTTTCTTTAAGCCCAGAGTTTTCTGCCTTAAGTTGCTAAATTTTAGATACAAGATTCTATATGAGTTTCATGTATTTGATTTTGAGTTAACTATAAGTTTCCAGAATTTTTTATAGACTATCTTCTAATTCAGTTCTAGTTAGATCAGAAAATACCTCTTATGTCTCAGATTCAGAAGCAGAGTCATCTACTATAGTTGCCATAAAAGTTAGGTTTGCATGTTCATCTTCTGACTCAGATTCAGTTTCACAAGATTCTGAATCATCCCAGGTGGCCATCATTCCTCTATTCTTCTTCTGACTCTGAATCTTCAGCCTGAAAATCATTAACATCACATTTTTAGTAGGTTTTAATGCAACTGACTTGCCTTTCTTCTGAGGTTCAAATTCATCAAGCTCAATCTCATGACTCCTCAGAGCACTGATGAGTTCTTCTAAGAAAATTGCATTAAGATCTTTGGACACTTTGAACGCTGTCACCATAGGTGCCCATCTTCTGGGTAAGATCCTGATAATCTTATTTACATGATCAACTTTGGTATACCCTTTATCCAGCACTCTTAGACCGACATTTAAGATTTGGAACCTTGAGAACATTGCCTCAATAGATTCATTTTCCTCCATCTTAAATGCCTCATACTTCTAGATAAGCGCCAGAGCTTTGGTCTCCTTAACTTGAGCGTTCCCTTCATTTGACATTTTGAGTGACTCAAAAATGTCATGTGTTGTGTCTCTGTTTGTGATTTTTTCATATTTTATTTTTGAGATAGCACTTAACAGAGTATTTCTAGCTTTGTGATGTATCTTATATTCTGTTTTATGTGTCTTGTCCATTTCTTTCCATTCAATCTTGTTGCCATTTCCATCTACTGGATGTTTGTAACCATCCAACACCATATCCCAAAGATCTGGATCATAGCCTGAAATAAAACTTTCCAGTCTATCCTTCCAATATTCAAAATCTTCTCCATCAAACATTGGAGGTTTAGTGTTGTTGTTGTGATCTATTGCCATTGTGTTTTTTCTTTCTGGATCTTTATCTGACACTGTTACGTGTTTGCACCAGAACCAAGAGCTCTGATGCGAATTCAAGGCTTGGAAAAACACTTAGAAAGGGGGTTAAATAAGTTTTTCTTAATTTTAATTCTTTTACCCAAACAACAAACTAAGTAACACAAGGATTTTTATCCTGGTTCGTTTGAACTCAAACTACTCCAGTCCACCCATCAAGGTGATTTCGCCTCTCTCAACGAGGACTTAATTCACTATAATTAAACGATTATAATGCACAATCAACTTCTATGACTAACAACAATGAACTACCCAAACTAGTGTGACTAACTTCCTCTAAGACTCACGAGTCATAGACCTCTCGAGAATTCTGATCCAACTAGTCTCTCAAGTAACAACTATCAAATGAATGACTTCTAACTGTCTGTGTACAATATTGCTTATAAAAATATTTTCTTCACAACGTGAAGTTTACACAAAATGTTTAGCTCAAAGGTTCAATAAACGTATTACAAGAATAACTTTTTTTATTTTGGCAGCATAAGTTTACTCAAGATGATTTGTTGTAAGTTGTTGTAAGATGTTGTTATTATTCTCCTTTGAATTTGAATGCTTTATATAGTGCTTCCAGAAAGTTTTCGTTGCATGGTAGCGTGTCTTGGGTACTGGAAAATGTAATTATGACTTGTTTAGGTTCAGGTGATTTGTTTACTAAATGACCTTGAATGTTGAACCACGCAAGTATTTTGTCTTCTTCGCTCAGTAGGTTAATGTTACTGTAGCAGGTTTTGTCTTTTAGAATATGACGTACATATAGATGATGATCTTCTGTAAGCCTTGTTAGAACATCTTCTTATTAGAACATTCTGTTGGTGTTTTCTATCAGAGGTTTGTTCTTGCATGCTTCTATCAGAAGGTACTTCTATAAGAAGTTTACATATGGTGCTTCAATCAAAGTTTGTATTTTAGCCTTCACTTAGAAGCTTTCTTTACACCGTGCGTGTTCCAGAAGTTCTTCCTTAGAACTTCTAAATTCATCTTCTGATGAACATAATGTAGCGTTCCATTTTAAGCGCTTGAGTCATAACATCTTCTGAAACTAAACATATGCATGTCAGAGTATCATATTTATCAAAGGATCATAACTTTTATACAAAATTTATTATACTTGTTATCATCAAAACTTTAATATATGATTAGAAACAAAATTTGTTCTAACAGTAACTTGACATGATGATGCCTTGAAACATATGAGAAGGTATGATGATCACTTGTGGCAATGGAAACCATCCTTAGCTTGAGAGAATCAAACCCTAGTTGTGGGTTGATTTCTTAGGAGAGGGTTCATATGGTCAACCCTTGAGGAATTCTTGAGTATGGAGATGTGGATTGTCTTGGAAAATAGGAGGACAAATTTTGGGGTATAACAGTTGCCCCTGTTCAATCTTCTTGTACCTGAAGGGTTAGATTAGTATGCTTGCCTTTCGTGACATGTTTGACTCAATCTTGTCTTCATTTCCAATATTATATTCTTGCAACATATTATATAATTTTTTTATGAATATGTGATAAAAATTGAATCATCATTATATATGCACTCCTTTAAAATATATAGAATCAATACATATAATACACATTATAAAATATATATAAATTATCATAAAAAGTTCAATATTGTATTAGAAGAAAATAAAGCCCCCAATAAAATCACAAAAAAATTGAGAAGTAATTATTCTTTTAGATTTCATTCGTACATATGTATTAAATACATAGATTATGTATATTAAATATATAATTGATTGTATAATTTATTTGTATATTTTCAATTCATTATTCAATTCATTATATACAAAAAAATTTTATTGATCTAGATATTTTTGTAAATGATACCTAAACAAAAATAATACTTATATACGAGAAAAAATTAATTATTGATCTAAATATTTTTATATAAGAAAAATGGTATTTATGATACAAATAATTTGATTAAAAAATGAAATATGGAAAAAAAAATCTATTAGTGATATAAATATTTTTATATGCAAAATTTACTATTGGATATTTATTTAAACAATACCTAAATAAAAATAAAATTTGTATACGGTAAAAAAATCTATTATTGATCTAAATATTTTTATATACGAAAAGGATATTTATGAATCAAATAATTTGATTAAAAAATGATATACGGAAAAAAATATATTATTGGTCTAAATACTTTTATATACAAAAATTTACTATTGATTAGATATTTTTGGAAATGATACTTAAACAAAAATAATATTTGTATACGGGAAAAAATCTTTTATTGATCTAAATATTTTTATATACGAAAAATGATATTTATGGTCCAAATATTTTTTAATAAAAAATAGTAAACGAGAATTAAATAATTTTAATTTTAATTATTTATTTAATTAAAATTAAAATTTTTGATATTTTTAGAATAATTGGAAATAAAAGGAGTAAAGGTTTGGGCTTGTGTTGTGATTAGTAGAGAAAGGAGGTGTAAGGTAGTAAAAGCCTCTAACACTTTATTTTATTGTTATTATTATAATAAAAAGGAAAATAAGAAGAGAGGAAAAAGGAATTGGAGAATTAGAGCGTACGTGAGAAAAGAAGAGGCAAAGAGAAAGAGGAACACTCAGAGCTTCAAGGATTCAGGCAATTGACTAAGGTAAGGGGTGATTGCTCTAATTATAGTGTATTATGAATTTTGAGGATGGTAGAATAGAATAAAAGATTAGGAATCCCAATTTAGAATTTTTAGGTTTATGAGTTTAAACCCCAATTTCATGATTTTGATGTTTTGATGCAATTTGATGTTATAGAATTGTGGTAGGATGTTTTGGTATGTCATTGTTGCATTGGAATCATGTAATGAGTTCTATTTTGGTGTTGATGTGAATTGAATTCGTATTGGTATGATTGGGTTGAATTGGAAAAGTAGAGGATGCTGTCAAATTAAGTTTTTCTGCCACAGACGTCATAGGAACCGGTTACCCTCTGGGAGGAACCAGGTTCCTCATATAATTTCCAGTAAAGTGGTTTTTCTGAGTCATGGGAACCGATTACCCTGTGGGGGGAACCGAGTTCCCAGTATATTTTCCAAGAAGTTGATTTTTATAAAACGTGGGAATCGGTTATTCCCTGGGAGGAACCGGGTACTCCATACATTTTCCAACAACGTGTTTTCACTATGATAGTGGGAACCGGTTACTCTCCTAGAGGAACCGGTTACCACTATTACTTTTTGAAAAATATTAAACTTTGAAAATTCATAACTTTTAAAACGTAAGTCCGTTTTAATCGTCGTTTTGGACATTATTCCTTAAATTAAATATTCTATTTTATGAAATAAAGAAATTAATGATAACTTGGTTTTGTTTTGGAAAGTGTTGGTTTTCCGACTTTGTGGTTATTCGTACCTTGCATACTTGGTGGGTAGGCAATGGTGTGTGGTTTTGTGATGATGTCTATGTGAATAATGATGACTATATATGTATGTTGGTGATAGCATTATTAATTGATGAGTAAGTGTTTGCATGTTTATGCTATTGGTGATGTTCATGATAGTTAATGGTTATCATGTTTTGGTGATGATGTTGTAGTAATTGCTTGTGCATGTTTATGATGTTTGATGATGTTCATGATAAATTATGATTATCATGTTTTGGATTGATGATGATTTATGATTTATGATGTTATCATAACCTGTGTTGAATGTTGCATGCTTTTATGATGTGCATGCATATACATTCTGGTGGTAGCTAATTCCCATTGTGTGAAATTAGTGAGTATTGCCAATAACCGTTCCCGGGTGATTATGGGTAGTGAGGCTGGATTCATGTCCGAGTGATTATGGACGAATCGATGTGACTGTATTCGGGTGATTATGGATCAGTGTGTGACTTAGTTCACTTTTGGTACCACATGCATAGAGTCTTGCATTGCATTTTGTATGGATTATAACATGATAGGATGATTTCCAGTGTTATAATTGGTTTGTTGAGTTTGATGCAAGAATTTGGCAATTGTTTTGTGGAATGAATAATTGAATCTGATGAAGGAAAATCGCGACTTAAAATTGCAGCGGAAATTCAATTTTCCTTTGTGATCCTTACGAATGGACATGGTCAGTGATAGAGAATCTTTACCTCTTGTGGCGATTCGGATTTCTGAAGCTGTGATCACGAACGTTGATGAAGAACAACGTCTCTACTCAGTCCACACGAACAGCTTGCTTCCATCTGCTCACGAGCCTTGCTTAAGAGAGTGAACGAAATCTCGGCAGAGATTCAGGACCGAATTTGCATCAAGTGAAAAGCTTCATCACAAGGGTCCTATTTATAAGACCACAAGTGTGGGCTACAAGCTTAAAAGCCCAATAAAGGCTGTAAACTAAAAGTCCAATAAAGCACACGAAAATCATACATTATGATGTATCGTGTATCACTTAAGCATGTGGTACCTTACCACATTCCGTATTCCACTTAAGTACACCGTACCCTATGATGTTCCTTATTTTCACTATCTCTCATTAATTTGTCCTTATATGTGTGACCCTGTAGGTTTCCGCGACGTTGGCAATTATATTAAATCATATTTAACATAATAAACAGTGAGCGGTATCTAGCAACACATCACTGCTACCCAAGTCACAAAAATGTCATGTGATCTGACAAAACCTTTCCGTGATAATACTTGTGTGTATAATTACCCTTTTTCCCTTATGTCTATATTGAACACAAGGCATAGACCGTGTCATCCTTGTCCAGATCAATATTGGGCCCTCGACATTTATCCTGCACGCGGGATGGGCAAATTCCATCTAGGTCACTCATGTCCCTCAAGATGCTTTAAGTACCCATCAATCGCTTTATGATCATCCGATTGTATAACGTTTGATCAATAAAGCACTTGACTCTACATCTAGGGTCCATAGTGGTTTCAGTCGAAGGTGGTATGCACCACTTATCACCATGAGAATAACTTATGACACTTTGCATAACATTCTATGTAGTATTCTCATATGGTCAATCCAAAGATAAATATTACTCCTAATATTTATACCTATGTCAAGACTTGATAACTCCTTATCCATGATCCATGAGATGCGATCATCAGTCTATCTTCATAATAATCTCAATGCTTTAATGTTATCCCACTTCACAATAAAGCTCGATTATGGATACTTTAAGAAGAGTGTCCTTGTGTTTAATGAATCTCATGATTAAGTCACACTTAACATAACATTAAACAGACTAACTATTCTAGGGACTTTATTATCTCCAAAAAAGAAAACATAATAAAGAAAAGCCTTTTATTATTAATAATTAATTTGATACAAGTACCAAAAGGTATTGGCCTCTAGGGCTTACACCAACATCTGATTATGCTAAATAGGGTGAAATAATAGCTTATGAAGTTCTATTTATTTTCTGAATTTATAATACATGTTAATTATGATGTAGTCTCACCCTTACTTTGATGATTTCAGATTGAAGCTTTAGGGGCTTAGGAGTTGGTGAGGATGGCTCGTAGAGCTATGCACTTTTAGTTTATCGCGTGTCAGTGTCATGCTCTGATTTGTAACACTGGGGAGCGCTTGTCTAGATTTATTGTTAAACTCAGTTTTTATTTGATGTTTTAGTTGGATAATTATTTTGGTGATTCAAGGCATTGACCTTTGATGATTTTATGTGAGATTTGAAATTATCCAAGTTCTGATGTTATTCCGATGTGTTGAACATGTGTATTAGATAATTAATTGAATTATGTTCCTTAGTAAAGCATGACATATGTATGGAATTTTATTTTTAGTAATTGTGACACCCTTTTATACATGTTAACTCTGAATCAATTTATTATTCGCAGGGTATTTTAGAAGGGTGTTACATTGATCAAATAATCCATTCTAATGAAGGATATTTGGAGATAAACTTTAGTTCTAAAAGAATTATTAGAATACCTAGATCTATGTCTAGAAGACATTTGGTGAATTCTATAAATGAGTTTTATTTTGCTCCTAGTTAATTAGCTAGACCTCCAACTTCTCAATTAAGAGAAAAAATAGAAGTAGTTGAGAATATAAGAGTTAGCAAAAACGAAATTCCCCATGGAATATATCAAAAACCAAATCCTCCTAAAGTAGAATCGCCTACTCCCTCATATATGGACTTCCAATTATAATGTTAGATTATTCTCCAAGTAGTAACCTAAGAAACCTCGTCAATGACGAGTTTCAGCATGAAAGATACACTTAATTTAGAAAACGTTTTTATAAAACTTTTTATGGTCCGGTGTTAGCTAACTTTAAGGATGAGTATTGTACTCAAATGTCTATGAACGAAGATTTCATTCCCTTTGTCAAATGGTCCGTTAGTTACTTTATAAGTAAACAAAAGGAAGAGTTGGTTTTCATGAAATAAGACGAACTCTTAGTCCTACAAAAACCTTGAGAAAATATTATAGGAGAAAAAATGGAATCTCATTTTCCCCCAAAACAAACCATAACTTTGGGTCCTCATATTGAGGCTACACCTTATCTTACCCTTCAGTTGCAAAGAGTTGAACAAAATCAGGTTACTCTTAAAGAGTTAATTCCATAATTAAATCCAATAATTATACTAATGTCTATCTTGTTTGTTTAGGAGAACAATTTATTTCTCTGGAAAAAGAACTCTCATCCATAAAGGATCTTTTAGACAAATAAATAGCTCGTCAAAAGATTATTATTGACCTTATTAATAAGCCTAAATATCAAGAACAAGCCTCTACATCTAATATTTCAGATGTTCCTATAATTCAACCTCCTATTCCTATAGAAGGATTTAAAATGGAAACCAATGGTGATGAGTTTGTCTGTATTCTTGAGAAAAAGCTTAAGGATTTATATTTAATGGTTGTGTATAATCAAGATTCTTCTAATGAAGAAGACATTAATGATTTAGCAAATATGTTTGCTGATCTAGACATTAGTAGTCAACATACTAGTGAAATAAATCTGATTTATAACTATAAACCTTTAGAGAAATACTATTATAAGCGCCCCTCTCCTCAAGATTTACTTTTTGAGGAATCAGAACCCTTTCAAAATTCGTATTCTGGAAAAGCCATTTATGAATGGAACATTGATGGATTAAATGAAAAACAAATCCTTGATGCAATACATAGAATGATTATGTATTCTACTATTTGTAAAAAACACGGAAATTACAACAGACATATTGCCTCCTTTATAACAACTGGATTTGTTGGTCAATTAAGAGGCTGGTGGGACCATTATCTCACTGAAAGTCAGAAAAAAAGATATTCTTAACCATAAGAAAATGGTTAAGTACGAAGCTCCTAGACTCGGAGCAAGTGAAATTTCTACCACAGGTGAAGAAGATGCGGTTTATACATTGTGTCTCTCTATCCTTCAACATTTTGTTGGAACCAATATCCCTATTGGAGAAAAAAATTCAAACTCTACTTCAAAATCTAAGATGTACTTCCCTTACACATTTTAGATGGTACAAGGATACCTTTTCGTGTAGAGTCTATCAATTAAACAATCCTAATTCTATCCATTGGAAAGCCAAATTTATTGATGGTTTACCCTATTTCTTTTCTGAAAATATTAGACATTCTTTAAGAAGTAAAAATGATGGGATAAATATTAATTATCATGATCTTACTTATGGTCAAATTATTAGAACTTGTTTTAATCAAGGATTAACCTTGTGCAATGATATTAAACTTAGAAATCAGCTTAAGAAACATAATCTTTCTAAAAAACACCAAATGAGTGAATTCTATGACCAGTTTGCCTTCGATCTTGGAGGATCTTCTGAGAATAAAAAGAAAAAAGGAAATTTTTTCAGAAATAAACCTCATAAAAATAATAAGGATAATTACAAAAATTCTTATAAGAAGATACGAAAAAGGGCCACTTCAATAAAAATAGACCAAAAGAAAAGACTTTTAATCATAAAGGCAAAAGAAAAGCTAAAATGCTTGATGTATCTTGCCACAAATGTGGTAAAGTTGGTCACTATGAAAACCAATGTTGGACCAAGAAAGGTCTTAATGAAATAGAGGATGAGAAATTATGATCTCAACTTGAGAAAGTTTGTTTACATAAGTCTAACTCAGAAACCAATTCTTCTAATAAAGATATTGACATGATCTATGAATCATCATCAGATTATTCCTCTGATAATTCTGACAATAATAATTGTCAATATAATCAAATAGATTACTGGAAGTCTATTGTAGACATGAATGGTCTTAATGTTCTTACTACAGAACAAGATGAAGCCATATAAGCTATTGAGTCCATTTCTGATAATAATCTTAAGAGAAAAATGCTTCAAGTGTTAATTCAAGAAAATTCTAAAAAAGAATCTCCTACTTTTATTGAAACCCCTACCAATTAAGTGAGGTTTTATCTAGATTTCAACATTCCCATATACGTGAAACTCATGTTTCCCTTACTGATTTAAATAGAGAAATTAATCTTTTAAAATCTGAAATTGCTCAGATAAAAAAGCGTAGTAAAAAATTATCTCAAAGGGTCTCCTTGCTAGAAACAGGTTACCCCAAAGTTGAAGAAATATCTTCTATCAGCATCCTTTCTACTAATGATAGATTTCTCACTCTTATTGATAAAGTAATTTCTCAAAAATGGTTTGTTAAAGTAACTATAGTTATTAATAGAACTTTTATATTACAAAACCACTCAAACTCTGGCTCAGGCTAGTGGCCTAGACCTTAATTGTCTTCAGGAAGAAATTGTTCCTACCAAGTATTATACTAAAACCACTCAAACTCTGGCTCAGGCTAGTGGTGACAAATTTACGGTTAATTATAAATTACCTAATACATATGTTTGTAATCAAGATATTTGTTTACCTACCCATTTCATCTTGGTTAAAAACATGACTCATAGAGTTATTCTTGGAACTCATTTTTTAAAAAGCATTATTCCTTTAATTAATGTTGACACTAAAGACACTACCATCATGATTAATGGTAAAACGTTCACTTTTGAATTTATTACAGACCCTCATATTAAGATGCTAAATGAGGTTCAAAAGTATTCTTTTAAATAAAGAAAAAACAATTATGTTTTCTTAAAGAGGAAGTTAGTTTATTAAATATTAATGAACAACTTAATAAAGATGAAATAAGAAGGCAAATCAAATTGATTGATAAACAGTTTCAAGATGAGATATGCAATGATCTACCCAACGCTTTTTGGGATAGAAAGAAACATGTTATTTCTTTACCTTATCTTGATGACTTTAATGAAAGTTAAATTTCCACTAACGCTAGACCGGCCTAGATGAATCATGAGTATTTAGATCTATGCAAAAAAGATATAAATTCTCTTTTAGAGAAAGGTTTAATTAGAACATCTAAATCTCCTTGGAGTTGCACTGCTTTTTATGTTAATAATGTTGCTGAAAAAGAACGTCGCATTCCTAGACTTGTTATTAATTATAAACCCCTTCATAAGGTGTTAAAATGGATTAGATATCCTATTCCTAATAAAAAATATTTATTAGATAGATTAAACACTGCTATAATTTTTTCTAAATTCGATATGAAATCTGGCTATTGGCAAATTCAGATTAATAAATCTGATAATATACAACGACATTCACTGTACCTTTTGGACATTTCGAGTAGAATGTCCTCCATTTTATGCTAAAGAATGCTCCATCCGAATTTCAAAATATTATGAGTGATATTTTTAATCCTTATATGAAATTTATAATTGTCTATAGGGTTAATAGTTATTTACCCCCTACAATATAGGCGAGTTTTGATTTACCCCCTTTAAAAAAAATATGTTTGATCACCCCCTTGAAATGTTAAAATTCTAAGTTTTTTGCCCCCTAGGTGGAAAAATTACCCCCCTGTAAAATACTTTTTTATGATTTACACCCCTGGTTATTACACGCTTAAGGGGGTACCCAAAAATTATATGGGTGTTGACAGTGATTTCTAGTAAACAACCGCTAGTCTTCCAATTTATTGATTATTATTGGTTACTTGCAGGATCGACTAGATTGATCCTAGGACACATGTGTCATAATTCATTTCTACGTTCATACCTATTATTTGATAAGTTTATATTGTATGTTGATGCGGACTATAAGGCTCTTAAAGATCTCTCTAAAATTATCTAAGGAAATATACTGACTGAATACATAAAGAAAGACTTCGAATTGGACTTAAGATTTAACAATTGATTGTAAAGATAAAGAGTTTCTGAGTTTGAACGAAAGAACAAGGTAACAAAGTAAAATTCAAGAACAAGGCAACAAAGTAAAATTTCTGAATGATAAAATGTTTAAGTTTTCTGAAAATGTAAAGGCAAATATAACAAGAACTTAAAAAGAAATCGAAAGATTCTGAAAGCAAGAGTACTGTAAAAACGAGAGTAATATAAAAATACTTGGATTTAAATTATAAAAAGTCATGATGTTCAATACGTACATTTTGTCTTCCAACTCGTTTCCCTTAAACCACGGTAATTTGAGTATTTTGAGATTTTTTAGTACACGAATGAACACACTAATTCTAACATAAAAACACCTATTTATAGTATTTCAACCCTAACGGTCTTATTCTGCAATCACGCCACGTTCGAAGCATGCAGGCTTCTCTCGTTCACTGGCTTCCACGCGTCCTCTACGAAGGGCGCCTTTATTTGAAATTTGAATCCTGTACCAGCAAAATATTTTGCTAGCTTTGTTGATTCGAATTAAATCATTTTCTTGGACCGCTCTAGTTCTTGCACATTTGCACAAAAGAACTCTTTATACCTAAACACTAAAAATTCCAAATCGAAGTCCATCATCTATCACTAGAAATCGAAGACCCATATAGAACAAAGGTTCTATATTTTAACCAATATTCATCAATGATGTCAATTTGTTTTAGCTTTTATACGTTTATTTGAAATATCCCCATGATATCCAAATAACCTCTTTATTCGAAATTTCAAATTGCCCCTCAAGAACATGTATTTCGATAAATATAAAGAAATACTTGTTTTTGAATCACCCATGCAATTTCGAAAACATCAAAACTCATGATGACTACATTGTACACGATGTCATAGTAAGTGTCCAACTTTCTGCAAAATGTCCACTCACCATACCTAGACGTGCAATCACAGCAGTTATAGCTAATAATTAGCAGCAAAAACATCACTTCCCTAGGAAGTTTAAAAATCCACCTTTTCCCTTCCAATGAGAAAGTTACACGTATTCTACCTTTTTCCAAAGGTAAAAAAAAAATTTCAAACCGTTGAGGAATGCTATAAACACACTTCATCTTCTACAATCCAACTTTTCCAAACTCTCTCAATCTTCAATCAATCCAGATTTCTTACTTTCAGAAAAACTTTTAATCTCCACAATGTCTTCTCCTTCACCGCCAATTCCTTCATCCAAGAAGTCTGGAAAATCCAAGCAAACTCCTTCTTCCAGTCTCAGACCAGTAAGCAAGATTATCAATCTTGATAATCAGGAGTTCATTACAAATCCCAAACTCACTCAAGAACAGAAGGCCATTTATGCTTCCCAGGTAATCATCCCCACTACTATTCTTGATAAAACCCTAGGGGTTATGGGTCCCTTAATTTCTACGGAACGTCTGGAAAAGACCAAGGGATTTTTTCCCGCTTATTCCGAAACCAAACCCATTGTCAATAAATCTATTCCTCTGAAATTTAAGGAAGATGAATCGGTTGTTAAGTTGTCAAAAACCCTAAAAGAGAAAACCTTTGAAACGGAGACGTCAAAACCCATGAGGGATGTTTTTAATATGGACTATGTCACTGGGAACTTTAAGCCCTTTCGTTCATGTCCCTCATCAGATCAACTATACCAAGATTGGCTTTCGAAAGTTGAAAATAAGAAATCCCAGGAATGGGAAAGTATAGGCATCTTGAATTTGATTCGAATGTCAAAATTAGGATTCAGTTATAGCAAACCCTTCTTGCTAACCTCCTTATACTTTTGGGACAGCACCTATAACACTTTCCACCTCCCTTGTGGAATGTTGACACCTACATTTTTTGATATTGCTGCTATCACTGGACTCTCCCCTATTGGAGAGACTTTTGATCCAAATGAGAATGCAGATAACCTCATCGATTTCGATGTCAAGAATGCCAGTTTCTCAAAATACATCAATTTCTACCACTCTGCTAAAGAGGAAGTTTCTAACGTCGAACATATAGCTTTCCTAGCTCTGTGGTTATCGAAATACGTCTTCTGCAGCAAGTCTCTACAAGTTGCTAGCAGATTCATCACTCTTGCGAACCGACTCCACCATGGTCGAAGGGTGTGTATCAGTGAGTTACTGTTGACAAGTCTATATGAAAGCATTGGTGCTGCAGTTTCGAAACTGAAAACTTATGAAGCTGGCACTAATCTGCTCCTCGCTGGCCCCTTTTGGCTACTACAACTTTGATTAAATGCTACTTTCAAATCATCTCTTTCGACCTTTAGGGTAATCAATGAAGAAAATCCCAATGTTGTAAACCGCGGCATTGAGGGTACTAGGTTGTTAAAACTAACCCCAAATGATGAAAGAGAAAATTTCAAGACATGCTTTGTTAACTATATGATGATTTTCTCTAAAAGGCATAAGTTCGACCCCTCAATGGCCCTTTTCGCCAATCGAAATTGTGGTCCAACTTGGTTCACCATGCCCCTTGAACAAACCATCGAAGAAGAAGTAATTAGGGATATTTGGTGTGCCTTTTTGAACCCTAGGCTTATCATCTCTAGGATCACGCCTGTGAAGAGCCAAGTGTGCATCCTTGCTTATCAACCAAATTTCGTAGCCCGTCAATTCGGACTATGCCAAACTCTACCTGAACCTCTCTTTAACAAGAAAAGGGATATATGTCTAGCAGGTGTACCTTACTCCTTCAAGGAAGTTGAGACTCGACAGAAACAATATGCTGGCTTTGTTGATTTTTCACTAATCTTTTTTAATCCTTCCTTTAATATGACGAAAGATTTTTATACTTGGTGGACGGCTTATTATTCAAATGATATGTTCAGCACCATCCAAATTCAACAACAACTGACGACACCTTTTTCCCTTGTGCATGAGCATGTCAAAAAAGGTAGATTTACTCATGTCAAGGAAATTCGAGCCTTCCAAAAATATTTCGAAATTGTCTATAATCCTATGGAAATACATCGAACCGTTTGCGAAGCAGCAAGAACTTTGAAAGAAAAATTTGAAAAACAACTTTCAAAAATTCGATTTCCTCCTTATGTAAAACCTGAAGATAGGTATTGGTGGGATTTTAAACATCAACCACCAAAATTTCCAAACTTACCTACTTCAGAGTTGGCTTTGGCCTTGTTTCCCCATATCCCTGGTGGTTCGTTTGTGGGAACATTTTTCATAGATATGAAAATGATGCCAAAAAACCTGCTGAAAGGGTAGTGTGGGCTAAATGTGATTTAGACAATTTCAGGGGGCACCTTCGCTATGACTTGTCAGCCATGTCTATCACGTCTCGAGACTGCGAAGGTGCGGAACTGAAGAAATTTGAAGTTCCCTTATTCTTTCTAAACTCTGTTTTAACTTTGACTGTTTCATATTCTTTTCAGCTATTGACCTAAAATCATTAAAGAAGGATAAAGTTATCCCCAAGGCAAGCTCAACTTCCACTTCGAAAGCGCCAATGACCACAACTGAAAATCCTCCTCCTGAACAAGAAAATGACTCCCCAAGAAAGAAAAAGAAAAAGGTAATACTTTACTCACTCCTCTCCCATTGTCAAAATTACTCTTTTAATTAACTAATCATTTCTTTCCATCTTTCCAGGCGAGTGGATTACCTCCCAAGTCTCCCAAACCTAAGTCCAAAGGACCTTCGAAGTCTCAATCCTCAAAGAACGTGATTTCGGAATGCATTGGTAGCAATGCAACTTCTGATGATCAAAAGGTACATCTTATTTAATGCTTTTCGAAATTAATTCTATGTGACCTTTGTTAATGCCAACCCTTTATTTCTGTGCAGAGCCTCCCTTTTGCTCCCTCTGATCCTCCTGCCCTCCAGGGCCAAGCTTCAAAACCTGCAGCTTCTCCTCCACCAGAAGGTTTTAACGAGGCCGTCCTAAACAAAGGTTCATCCAATGTTGCTACTCCTGCAGAAACTATCGAACCCTTAGACCAACACGCAACTTCACCTCCTTTGGCAGAGGATCCTATAATTGGCGAACCAGACACAGCGTTCAGAACTCCTGTGATCGAAATCCCTAGTGACTCTTCCCCTAGAAGGGTGCACTTTGCCAACCAATCTGAGGAGGAAAGCAAAACACACACTGTGAGCCGTTATTTCGCAGATGGGGAAGACGATGAAGTAATGCAAGAAGAAGTGGAGATTCCTATTCCTGCAGGAATCACTTCCACAAGAAACCCAGATCCTCCATCTTTGACTAGAGAGCAGAAAGAGGAACTGAAAAGGAGCAATCCCCTGCAGTACATCAAATTAATGCTAGCTTAACGGGATTCTTCTTCTGGCAAAAACCAATCTGAAGATTCGAGCCAAGCAAAGGATAATGCCCCTCTTATTTCTATTGACCAACTTCTCCAACAAGTCAACAAAACCATTATCGAGGCTGACATTTTCACCATTATGAAAGAAGACGTTGCAGCCTATTATTCAATGAAGAAATTTCTCTCTCAGATAGATCTCAGCATCTGCCCATCTGAAGTTAGTGAAACTATATATGATCTGCAGATCTTGCTTAATGAGGTTAGCAGTGAATATATTAGGGCGAATGATATTGATGCCAAGATTCGAACTAAACAAGAGGCTTTGTCTAAAGCTTATGACCAAACTTCGAAACTTTCTGAAGAAGCAGAAGTATTGGAGCGTGCTAAAAGCCAGAATAAAGATAAGCATGATGTTTTGACTCGATCAATCTTGTTCTGGGAATCGCAGATTGAAGAACTCAAAAGGAAAATTGAGGGTGCTCGAAGTGAGCAGGCAGCCTTGAAACCCGTTGATAACAAAGAACTTGAAAATCTTGTCACACAAAGTCTTCAGCAAATAGAGGTAGCTGAAGGAATAAGCGAGGAGATCAAGGGGATGGAAAGCGTAAAAAATGCTACCCAATGTAAAATCAACTTGTGCAAGGGAAAATTTGCTAAGTTGAAACGAGACGCTCTTTTTTGACTTTTCGAATGTATTCCTTTAATGCTCTTTGTTGTTAAGGATATTTACTACGTACTTTTGTAACTTGAACACAACCATTTTGGCAGCTATGTAATACCATTTTGGCTTTATTATTTGTTTTAATTTTATTATTCTATAGTGATTCGAACCTCTTGCAAGCATGGCTTATACCTTTTTAAGTATTTCCCATTTACCTTCAAGATTCTTCTATCTTCTGCTAATTCCTCTATTTCATAAGCATTATTTGAAAATGTTTTCAAAACACGAAAGGGTCGTTCTCAATGGGGTGACCATTTGCCTAAGGATTTATTCTTTTTATCCATAGGTAATATAACTTTCTATACCAGATCATTAGTTGAAAACAACTTACTTTTAACCCTTTTGTTGTATGCTCTGGCTACTCTTTCTTTCTGTCTTTTCATAACTTCTAAAGCATGTAGCCTGGCTTCATCTACATCTACTAATTCATTCATCATATTTCCCAATATTGGTCTGCTGGTATCTCATTTTGTCTTTGAATTCTAACTGACTGTAAATGTATTTCGACTGGCAATACTGCATCGTGTCCAAATGTAAGTCGAAATGGAGTAGTATTCGTTGCCTCTTTAGGAGATGTTCAACATGCCCATAAAGCTTGGTCCAGGGTTTTGTGCCAATTCTTTGGCTTTCGCCATACATGTTTCTTTATCAACCCTATTATAACCTTATTGGCTGCTTTCACTTGACCATTTGCTTGAGCATAATAAGGCGTTGACGTGAGTAACTTAAATCCCGTTTCTTGTGCAAACTCTTGCATTTTTCGCCCTGTGAAGACTGAACCTTGGTCTGTTGTAATACTTTATGGTATTCCGAACCTGTAAATTATTTGCTTTTGGATAAATTCTATAATAGCCTCTTGATCAGCGTTTACTAAAGGAATTGCTTTGACCCATTTAGTAAAATAATCTATACCCACAAGGATATACTTTTGTCCCTTGGATGATGTATTTCGCCAATTAGATCTAATGCCCATCCTCTAAAAGGCCAAGGTTTAATAATTGAACGTAGCTCGCTTGCAGGAGCATTTTGAATGCCTGCATGAACTTGGCATTCTTCACATCCTTTAGCAAATTCTATGCAGTCTTTAAGCATAGTGGGCCAATACATGTTATATCAAAACATTAACCATTTCATTTTGTGACCTGCTTGATGTGCCCCACATGCCCCACTGTGCACACTGGACAATGCTAAATATGCTTCGTTTTCTCCTAAACATTTGAGTTAGATTCCTTATGGGGTTTTCTTAAAAAGTTCATTTCCTATTAGCACATAAGACAATGCTCTATATTTGATCTTTTTCTCCGTACTTATTGAAGGTTCTTTCAAGTAATTTATTATGGGACTTCGCCAATCCACATATGCCAAAGTATCTATACTTAGCACTTCGAATTCTTTCTGATTTGCATAGCCAAGTTTCAAATTTTCCAGGTCTAATGGTGATAATTTGGTAGCCATTATTCTACCTCTTGTTTCTATGAGGTACTAGAGTTTTTCTTTGGATATCTTATATCCTGAGGCTATTTGAGCCAAGTCATTTTCCTCCTGATTATCAATTCTAGGAATATGTTTTATATCCACATATTCGAACTTCTTGAGAAATCTATTAGCAATAACAAAGTACATGATCAAATTTTCTTTTATACACTCGTATTCTTTGGTTATTTGTTTGATGATCAGCTCTGAGTCTCCTCTAATTTCGACTCATGTTGCCCCTAATTCCAGCAAAGCTTCAAGTTCGGCAATTAATGCTTCATACTCAGCTTCCTTGTTCGAACAAGGAGGGCCTTCCAACTTGTACTTGAATTTTGTTGGAATTCCTTCAGGAGAAATTATAAGTATTCCAACCCCACTTCCGTTTTTATGTGTTGATCCATCAAAGGATAATTTCCATGGATGGATCTCAACATAGTCTAACACGAAGTCCGTACTTACAGAGTGATCCACTATGAAATCTGAAACTATTTGACCTTTCATAGCCTTTAAAGGCTTTAAGGCTAAATTGTTCTCAGTGAGCGCTAAGGCCCATTTGTCAATTCTGTTGTGCATGATTGGCTTTGAAAGCATGTGTTTAATGACATCAAAATGAGACGAAACATAAACTGGTTTAATATAATATTTAAGTTTTGTACAAGAAAAATACAGACAGAGACATAGTTTCTCTATACTACTATACCTACTCTCTGCTTTATTTAGGACCCTACTAAGATAATAAATGGCTCTTTCGACGCCATCATTGTCTTCTTAGGCCAACATACTACCTATAGTTATATTGGAGGCAGAGATATACAGTCTCATCGACTTATCTTTAGAAGGAGATACAAGTATAGGAGGATGCATCAAATAGGCCTTGATCTTCTCGAACGCCTCCTGATGTTGTGTCGTCCATTTGAAATTCCCTTGATTGAGATGGAGGAGCAGAGAGAAAGCCTGAGTTCGCCCACTCAGATTAGATATGAATCTCCTTAAAAAGTTGATTTTACCTAATAGAGATTGCAACTCTTTCTTTGTTGATGGAGGTTTCGTCTCCATAATAGCCTTCATTTTGTTCAAGTTAATTTCGATCCCCTTCTTATGAACCACAAAGCCTAGGAAATCTCCAGCCTGCACGAAGAAAGCACACTTAAGAGGATTCATTTTTAAACCATGTTTTCTCATTCTTTCGAATGATTGGCAGAGGTGGTTCAAATGATCCTCATCAGATACAGACTTTACCACTATATCATCTATGTAAATCTGCATAAATGATTCGATGAAATCATGGAAAATGATGTTCATTTCCCTCTGATATGTTGCCCCAGCATTTTTTTAGTCCAAAGGGCATAACTACCCATTCATAAGTGCCTAAGGCGCCTGGACATCTAAACGCAGTTTTGGGAACATCATCCTCAACAATGAAAATCTGGTTATACACAGAGTATCCATCTAACATACTCAAGTATTCGAAACCCGCAGCAGAATCAATCAACATTTATGCTATAGGCATGGAATATTCATCTTTTGGGGTTGCTGTATTCAAATCCCTAAAATCTATGCAAATTCGTAAAGAACCATTTTTCTTAATAACAAGTACTATATTAGCAAGCCATTCAACGTACCTTGTGGTCCTAATAAACCTGTATCGAAGGAGCCGTTCTACCTCTGCCTTTATTTTTGAGAGGATTGTTGGGGCGAACTTTCTAGGCATATGCTTGATGGGCTTCTTACCATCTTTTATTGGAAGCCTATGTTCCACCAGTTCCCTCTTTAAACCAGGCATTTCGTCGTAGTCCCAGGCGAAGCAATCTCTGTTTTGTTTGAGCATTTCGACCACCTTGCTTTTTAGACTGGGACTGAGTTTCGCACTGATGTACGTAACTCTATTTTCGACGCTATCCCCAATATCAACTTCCTCCGATGGATCTTGTGCCAGCATTTTAGCGCTTGTTGACTTTGGATCCTTTTCGAACCCCAAGGGCTCTTGATCATAAATGGCATCTAGCCGTTGATCCACTAGTTCGGAAGTTTGTCCATCACAGGGTGGGGGTGGGTAGTTTCCCTCAGGACTTGCTATTTCCTTTTTGTTTTTTTCTTTTTTATTTGTGGCTTCGATAGCCACGTTTTGCATTTCGGCTTCGAGAGCCGTCTTTCATTTGTTCTCAGCCAGATAGGCCGAAATCTTTTTGTAATAACCTGATTCAGTCATAATGATCTTCGCTTCCCCAGCCAGTTGGCCGTATCGTCGAAGTTTCTCCATCTTCTTCAATCTCTTGCCTGTCCCACATAATTTCTCTATCCCATTGGAATCCATTAGGACGGAGGGTTAAAGAATAATAAGCGTTTTCATTGGGCTCGAAATATTCTTCAGGCGGGTGACATGGCCCTATGTTGGCCATATTTCGATCGAAGTTTCTTTTGTCCACGTTGTTGATTTTTGTCATATAGTAACTTTGGTCTGCTTCTATGTTTTCGACAATTCCATCGTCTCTCCACAACACCAACCTTTGGTGCATCGAAGAAGGCACTGTGCCAATTCCATGAATCCATTCCCTGCCAAGCAACAGATTGTAGTTTGCGTTTGCTGCAATGACCATAAACATTGTTGGCCTTGTGAGGGAACCAACTGTTAAGTTAACTTGTATCACTCCCAAGGTCTGACCAACCTTTCCTTCATAATTCGAAAGCACCATATTGTGAGGTCTAACATCTGAATCATGCATGCCTATTATTTTTAACATGAAGCGGGGCATCAAATTAACAGCAGCTCCACCATCCACCAGAACTTTGTACACACCATATTGCTCTACCTTTGCCCTGATGAATAAGGGTTTTAGATGATTCTTCATTCCCTCATCTGGTTTCTCGAAGAAAGCGTTTTGCTCCTCGACCGCTCCATTGTTTATCACATAATAACACACTGGCCTATGCCTGGCCATTTCGTCCTCATCAGTTTCCTCACTAGTGTAAACTTCTGTATCCTGATTGTACTCACAAGGTAGCACAAAAACTACATTGCAGTTTGCATTAAAGAAGGATTCCCCCTCCGATTCGAAGTCATCAGTCATCAAGTCCTCCTCGTTTGCAGCCACCTTTTGTTCCTTATTTTCTTCAGCGTCTTTTTTTGGTGAAAAAAGCCTCCTGGACACTGGGGGTTTGCCCCCAGTCTGGGTCACTGATGCTGGGTTATTAGTGCTAGATTCTCCTATTTCCATGGGCTTCGAATCCCTCTCAGCCTTTTTGTTTCTCTGGTGTCTGCGCCATTGAGAGCAAGACATTGGATTCTTGCCTTTGTAATTCTCCAATCTTATCGCTTCCCTCCTATTTGAATTGAATTGCTTCCTGTAAGCCATCGCAGTCCTGCCACCTTGGTCATAGCTTCGCCACTTTCCTTTTCCCTTATCAGCGTTCACCTGCATCCATCTGTCAGTGGGGATTTTTGTAGGTAGTTTAAAAGAAACTCTCTTTGCTCCCCTGGGATAAGGGCTATCTGGCCTCCTTGGCATAGTTCTACCAGTATTAACAGGATTCGAAGGCATCCTACCTTGGTGCCCCCAGCCCGATGCAAATGGAATCCTCTCGAATGCTTCTGCCATCTCTCTATCATAAACGGCTGCGCATCTAGGACATATTAAACACTCTGTTCCAATTTTATGGCATCGAACCAGAAATTCGAGCAGACTCTCATCAACTTTTGGATAAACTCTGTACAGCTGGTTGTCTTGCCTCCAGTTGACCCCTGTTCTTTCGCGCTGGGCCCTCTCGAACTCAGCAGTAATTCTCGGGTTGCAGATGATGCTACACCTTGGGCACAACAACTTATCTTGGGTTTTCTTATGACAATGAAAGAGATATTCGCGTAAACTCGCGTCTTTTCTGGGTAAATTCTCCCTTCTTTGCTCTCTCTCCCTCTCCAAACAGCGTTCCACTTCTTCCATTTCAGTGTTGGGCTGTTCGAAGTCCACCATATTTACTCCTAACGTCTGACCATCAGAAATTGTAACTCTTCGAACTTCACCCTGAGACTCTTAGTAGCCTCAGTCAATTTTTTGTCAACAGCAAGTTGGCCATCAGCAGCCTTTATTGCTTCACTTAGTATCTTTGCTTTGAGCACCTTTGGGAGGCCATCAGTAGCCTCTATTTCATTCCTGATTAAGATGAAGTCCCCATCATCTTCGAACTCCACTTTAGATTCAACTTTTCTCTCAGCGATCTCCACTACATTAATATCCAGAGGTTCATCATAGTTGGTCTCTGCCATCAGCAACGGATCCGTATCGACCTTCATTGGATTCTTTCCCTTGTCTGAGAACTTCAGCTTGCCATCTTTGATTGTGTTTTGTATCAGATCCCTGAAAAGAAAGCATTGTGAGGTTTTATGGCCTAAAAATTTGTGATATTTACAAAAGCCCCTCTTCTTCCTTTGTTCCAACGGAGGAATCTTAAGGTTAGGAGGAACTATTAACTGGTCATCTTTAACAAGCAGATCAAATATTTCATCACATTTGGTTATATCAAAAGTATAAATTTTCTTAGGGAATTTATCATTCTTGTTATTTTCAACAATATCCTTTCCATTGGAAGGAATTAGAACTCTACAAGCATAAGGGGGTGCTTCTTTCAGTTCTGCAAGATCTATTTCGAACTGATCAAAATCATAAAGATCTTGAGAATCATCTATGTTCTCTTCTTCAGCCTCTATGTAAGCTATTCTCTCTTTTTTGTGATTTTTACTAGCCCTAGCCTTTTCGGCTTTTAATCTTTCGACCTGTCGAACTCTGTCTGCTAGTTGGGCCATGTCTCTAAGATATTGTGTATCCAATTTCTTTCGAATCTAGGCCCCCAGCAGCCATTTCGACCAATTCATATTCAGGAACTGCTGTGAAGCATCTAGATTTTAATAAACGAAACCTATTCAAATAATCATCTATTGGTTCCGTGAATTTTCTCTTAATGCTTGCTAATCATTTCAGACTAATTTTAGACTGACCCATGTAAAATTGTTCATGGGGAAGTATTTCTAAATAAGGCCACGTGTCTACGGATCCAGGGGAAGGGTGGTGAACCAAGTGAAAGCGTTCTTCGTTAGAGAACTTGGGAAGTATTTTATCCTAAGATTTTCATTATTTTCTATATCTCCTGCTTCAGTTAAATACCTAGCTATATGTTCCACTGTTGATTCACTCGTGTCCCCAGCAAATTTCGTGAATTTAGGAACTTTACAGCCCCTGGGTAATTTTGTTTGCAGAACATAGTCCATAATAGGAGATGTGTAATTTGGCCTCCTAAATCCTGAATTTAAGCCATTCTGGGCCATTATTCTTTTGATCACGGTGGTTAGGTTATTTTCTGCCACTAAATTGTCATTTCTAATCCTATGAACAATTTCGTCTGCACTTTGGTCCCTATTTACCATCATTATTGGTCTAGGTTGTTCATCCTGAATATCCTGAACTTCCTGTTGCCTTAATCTTGCCCCTATATTCCTCTCTTAGACCACTGGTCTAGGAGGTCGAATCTGTTCAATTGTGGATTCTTAATTTCGAATCACCACTGGGTTTTGCCTACGTCTCGCAGGCGCATCAGGGGCACCAAAGAAATCTACTATTCTAGCCATCTGGGCTGCATTTTCTTGGTTTGTTCTATTTATGTTCTGGATCAGGGGATTAAAAATAGCATTCATTTCAAGGGCCAAGATTCCTACCATATCATGATTGCTATCATCCATCTGTTGCCTAAGCGCTGCCTGACAATTAGTTGTAAGGGTGGGAAACTGGGCAAAGTTTCCTAGATTCTGAGAATTTGTACCCAAATGGTTCATTCCTGAACCAGACCCTTGGATTGGGGACGAAGTTGATGCATTATGTAATCCTGCCATAAACGAAGTTGGCATTCCGTATAGAGGGTTTCTGGGTCTCAAGGGCTCGAAGCCTGGAGGCCTAGTGGGGGTCGAATACTGTTGATTCCCTACGTGTGGCAAAGTTTGCATTGATGACATGTTAGATGGTATTTCTAATGTACTTACTAGGACTGTATTCGAACTTCCAACAAGGATGGTATTGGATGCATCGATCGAACTTGAAACGATTGTCGCAGCCCTCTGTGGGGGATTTTGTCCCCTATCTTGGTTAGTTGTGTTAACCATTGATTTAGTACGTTGTCTTCTGGGTATATGTGGATTATTGTTCTTTATTTTGCCGCTTTGAAGGTTCATATAACGAAAGGCGCTCCAAACTCAGATGATCCTAAAATTTTCTAATAGGTTTGACTAAAAGTTTAATTATGACACGGTCCCACCGGGTGTGCCAATTTGTTTACAGAGATTTCAAGTAAACAACCGCTAGTCTTCCAATTTATTGATTATTATTGGTTACTTGCAGGATCAACTAGATTGATCCTAAGACACATGTGTCATAATTCATTTCTACGTTTATACCTATTATTTGATAAGTTTATATTGTATGTTGATGCGAATTATAAGGCTCTTAAAGATCTCTCTACAATTATCTATGGAAATATACTGATTGAATGCATAAAGAAAGACTTCGAATTGGACTTAAGATTTAACAATTGATTGTAAAGATAAAGAGTTTCTGAGTTTGAACGAAAGAACAAGGTAACAAAGTAAAATTCAAGAACAAGGCAACAAAGTAAAATTTCTGAATGATAAAATGTTTAAGTTTTCTGAAAATGTAAAGGCAAATATAACAAGAACTTAAAAAGAAATCGAAAGATTCTGAAAGCAAGAGTACTGTAAAAACGAGAGTAATATAAAAATACTTGGATTTAAATTATAAAAAGTCATGATGTTCAATACGTACATTTTGTCTTCCAACTCGTTTCCCTTAAACCACGGTAATTTGAGTATTTTGAGATTTTTTAGTACACGAATGAACACACTAATTCTAACATAAAAACACCTATTTATAGTATTTCAACCCTAACGGTCTTATTCTGAAATCACGCCACGTTCGAAGCATGCAGGCTTCTCTCGTTCACTGGCTTCCACGCGTCCTCTACGAAGGGCGCCTTTATTTGAAATTTGAATCCTGTACCAGCAAAATATTTTGCTAGCTTTGTTGATTCGAATTAAATCATTTTCTTGGACCGCTCTAGTTCTTGCACATTTGCACAAAAGAACTCTTTATACCTAAACACTAAAAATTCCAAATCGAAGTCCATCATCTATCACTAGAAATCGAAGACCCATATAGAACAAAGGTTCTATATTTTAACCAATATTCATCAATGATGTCAATTTGTTTTAGCTTTTATACGTTTATTTGAAATATCCCCATGATATCCAAATAACCTCTTTATTCGAAATTTCAAATTGCCCCTCAAGAACATGTATTTCGATAAATATAAAGAAATACTTGTTTTTGAATCACCCATGCAATTTCGAAAACATCAAAACTCATGATGACTACATTGTACACGATGTCATAGTAAGTGTCCAACTTTCTGCAAAATGTCCACTCACCATACCTAGACGTGCAATCACAGCAGTTATAGCTAATAATTAGCAGCAAAAACATCACTTCCCTAGGAAGTTTAAAAATCCACCTTTTCCCTTCCAATGAGAAAGTTACACGTATTCTACCTTTTTCCAAAGGTAAAAAAAAAATTTCAAACCGTTGAGGAATGCTATAAACACACTTCATCTTCTACAATCCAACTTTTCCAAACTCTCTCAATCTTCAATCAATCCAGATTTCTTACTTTCAGAAAAACTTTTAATCTCCACAATGTCTTCTCCTTCACCGCCAATTCCTTCATCCAAGAAGTCTGGAAAATCCAAGCAAACTCCTTCTTCCAGTCTCAGACCAGTAAGCAAGATTATCAATCTTGATAATCAGGAGTTCATTACAAATCCCAAACTCACTCAAGAACAGAAGGCCATTTATGCTTCCCAGGTAATCATCCCCACTACTATTCTTGATAAAACCCTAGGGGTTATGGGTCCCTTAATTTCTACGGAACGTCTGGAAAAGACCAAGGGATTTTTTCCCGCTTATTCCGAAACCAAACCCATTGTCAATAAATCTATTCCTCTGAAATTTAAGGAAGATGAATCGGTTGTTAAGTTGTCAAAAACCCTAAAAGAGAAAACCTTTGAAACGGAGACGTCAAAACCCATGAGGGATGTTTTTAATATGGACTATGTCACTGGGAACTTTAAGCCCTTTCGTTCATGTCCCTCATCAGATCAACTATACCAAGATTGGCTTTCGAAAGTTGAAAATAAGAAATCCCAGGAATGGGAAAGTATAGGCATCTTGAATTTGATTCGAATGTCAAAATTAGGATTCAGTTATAGCAAACCCTTCTTGCTAACCTCCTTATACTTTTGGGACAGCACCTATAACACTTTCCACCTCCCTTGTGGAATGTTGACACCTACATTTTTTGATATTGCTGCTATCACTGGACTCTCCCCTATTGGAGAGACTTTTGATCCAAATGAGAATGCAGATAACCTCATCGATTTCGATGTCAAGAATGCCAGTTTCTCAAAATACATCAATTTCTACCACTCTGCTAAAGAGGAAGTTTCTAACGTCGAACATATAGCTTTCCTAGCTCTGTGGTTATCGAAATACGTCTTCTGCAGCAAGTCTCTACAAGTTGCTAGCAGATTCATCACTCTTGCGAACCGACTCCACCATGGTCGAAGGGTGTGTATCAGTGAGTTACTGTTGACAAGTCTATATGAAAGCATTGGTGCTGCAGTTTCGAAACTGAAAACTTATGAAGCTGGCACTAATCTGCTCCTCGCTGGCCCCTTTTGGCTACTACAACTTTGATTAAATGCTACTTTCAAATCATCTCTTTCGACCTTTAGGGTAATCAATGAAGAAAATCCCAATGTTGTAAACCGCGGCATTGAGGGTACTAGGTTGTTAAAACTAACCCCAAATGATGAAAGAGAAAATTTCAAGACATGCTTTGTTAACTATATGATGATTTTCTCTAAAAGGCATAAGTTCGACCCCTCAATGGCCCTTTTCGCCAATCGAAATTGTGGTCCAACTTGGTTCACCATGCCCCTTGAACAAACCATCGAAGAAGAAGTAATTAGGGATATTTGGTGTGCCTTTTTGAACCCTAGGCTTATCATCTCTAGGATCACGCCTGTGAAGAGCCAAGTGTGCATCCTTGCTTATCAACCAAATTTCGTAGCCCGTCAATTCGGACTATGCCAAACTCTACCTGAACCTCTCTTTAACAAGAAAAGGGATATATGTCTAGCAGGTGTACCTTACTCCTTCAAGGAAGTTGAGACTCGACAGAAACAATATGCTGGCTTTGTTGATTTTTCACTAATCTTTTTTAATCCTTCCTTTAATATGACGAAAGATTTTTATACTTGGTGGACGGCTTATTATTCAAATGATATGTTCAGCACCATCCAAATTCAACAACAACTGACGACACCTTTTTCCCTTGTGCATGAGCATGTCAAAAAAGGTAGATTTACTCATGTCAAGGAAATTCGAGCCTTCCAAAAATATTTCGAAATTGTCTATAATCCTATGGAAATACATCGAACCGTTTGCGAAGCAGCAAGAACTTTGAAAGAAAAATTTGAAAAACAACTTTCAAAAATTCGATTTCCTCCTTATGTAAAACCTGAAGATAGGTATTGGTGGGATTTTAAACATCAACCACCAAAATTTCCAAACTTACCTACTTCAGAGTTGGCTTTGGCCTTGTTTCCCCATATCCCTGGTGGTTCGTTTGTGGGAACATTTTTCATAGATATGAAAATGATGCCAAAAAACCTGCTGAAAGGGTAGTGTGGGCTAAATGTGATTTAGACAATTTCAGGGGGCACCTTCGCTATGACTTGTCAGCCATGTCTATCACGTCTCGAGACTGCGAAGGTGCGGAACTGAAGAAATTTGAAGTTCCCTTATTCTTTCTAAACTCTGTTTTAACTTTGACTGTTTCATATTCTTTTCAGCTATTGACCTAAAATCATTAAAGAAGGATAAAGTTATCCCCAAGGCAAGCTCAACTTCCACTTCGAAAGCGCCAATGACCACAACTGAAAATCCTCCTCCTGAACAAGAAAATGACTCCCCAAGAAAGAAAAAGAAAAAGGTAATACTTTACTCACTCCTCTCCCATTGTCAAAATTACTCTTTTAATTAACTAATCATTTCTTTCCATCTTTCCAGGCGAGTGGATTACCTCCCAAGTCTCCCAAACCTAAGTCCAAAGGACCTTCGAAGTCTCAATCCTCAAAGAACGTGATTTCGGAATGCATTGGTAGCAATGCAACTTCTGATGATCAAAAGGTACATCTTATTTAATGCTTTTCGAAATTAATTCTATGTGACCTTTGTTAATGCCAACCCTTTATTTCTGTGCAGAGCCTCCCTTTTGCTCCCTCTGATCCTCCTGCCCTCCAGGGCCAAGCTTCAAAACCTGCAGCTTCTCCTCCACCAGAAGGTTTTAACGAGGCCGTCCTAAACAAAGGTTCATCCAATGTTGCTACTCCTGCAGAAACTATCGAACCCTTAGACCAACACGCAACTTCACCTCCTTTGGCAGAGGATCCTATAATTGGCGAACCAGACACAGCGTTCAGAACTCCTGTGATCGAAATCCCTAGTGACTCTTCCCCTAGAAGGGTGCACTTTGCCAACCAATCTGAGGAGGAAAGCAAAACACACACTGTGAGCCGTTATTTCGCAGATGGGGAAGACGATGAAGTAATGCAAGAAGAAGTGGAGATTCCTATTCCTGCAGGAATCACTTCCACAAGAAACCCAGATCCTCCATCTTTGACTAGAGAGCAGAAAGAGGAACTGAAAAGGAGCAATCCCCTGCAGTACATCAAATTAATGCTAGCTTAACGGGATTCTTCTTCTGGCAAAAACCAATCTGAAGATTCGAGCCAAGCAAAGGATAATGCCCCTCTTATTTCTATTGACCAACTTCTCCAACAAGTCAACAAAACCATTATCGAGGCTGACATTTTCACCATTATGAAAGAAGACGTTGCAGCCTATTATTCAATGAAGAAATTTCTCTCTCAGATAGATCTCAGCATCTGCCCATCTGAAGTTAGTGAAACTATATATGATCTGCAGATCTTGCTTAATGAGGTTAGCAGTGAATATATTAGGGCGAATGATATTGATGCCAAGATTCGAACTAAACAAGAGGCTTTGTCTAAAGCTTATGACCAAACTTCGAAACTTTCTGAAGAAGCAGAAGTATTGGAGCGTGCTAAAAGCCAGAATAAAGATAAGCATGATGTTTTGACTCGATCAATCTTGTTCTGGGAATCGCAGATTGAAGAACTCAAAAGGAAAATTGAGGGTGCTCGAAGTGAGCAGGCAGCCTTGAAACCCGTTGATAACAAAGAACTTGAAAATCTTGTCACACAAAGTCTTCAGCAAATAGAGGTAGCTGAAGGAATAAGCGAGGAGATCAAGGGGATGGAAAGCGTAAAAAATGCTACCCAATGTAAAATCAACTTGTGCAAGGGAAAATTTGCTAAGTTGAAACGAGACGCTCTTTTTTGACTTTTCGAATGTATTCCTTTAATGCTCTTTGTTGTTAAGGATATTTACTACGTACTTTTGTAACTTGAACACAACCATTTTGGCAGCTATGTAATACCATTTTGGCTTTATTATTTGTTTTAATTTTATTATTCTATAGTGATTCGAACCTCTTGCAAGCATGGCTTATACCTTTTTAAGTATTTCCCATTTACCTTCAAGATTCTTCTATCTTCTGCTAATTCCTCTATTTCATAAGCATTATTTGAAAATGTTTTCAAAACACGAAAGGGTCGTTCTCAATGGGGTGACCATTTGCCTAAGGATTTATTCTTTTTATCCATAGGTAATATAACTTTCTATACCAGATCATTAGTTGAAAACAACTTACTTTTAACCCTTTTGTTGTATGCTCTGGCTACTCTTTCTTTCTGTCTTTTCATAACTTCTAAAGCATGTAGCCTGGCTTCATCTACATCTACTAATTCATTCATCATATTTCCCAATATTGGTCTGCTGGTATCTCATTTTGTCTTTGAATTCTAACTGACTGTAAATGTATTTCGACTGGCAATACTGCATCGTGTCCAAATGTAAGTCGAAATGGAGTAGTATTCGTTGCCTCTTTAGGAGATGTTCAACATGCCCATAAAGCTTGGTCCAGGGTTTTGTGCCAATTCTTTGGCTTTCGCCATACATGTTTCTTTATCAACCCTATTATAACCTTATTGGCTGCTTTCACTTGACCATTTGCTTGAGCATAATAAGGCGTTGACGTGAGTAACTTAAATCCCGTTTCTTGTGCAAACTCTTGCATTTTTCGCCCTGTGAAGACTGAACCTTGGTCTGTTGTAATACTTTATGGTATTCCGAACCTGTAAATTATTTGCTTTTGGATAAATTCTATAATAGCCTCTTGATCAGCGTTTACTAAAGGAATTGCTTTGACCCATTTAGTAAAATAATCTATACCCACAAGGATATACTTTTGTCCCTTGGATGATGTATTTCGCCAATTAGATCTAATGCCCATCCTCTAAAAGGCCAAGGTTTAATAATTGAACGTAGCTCGCTTGCAGGAGCATTTTGAATGCCTGCATGAACTTGGCATTCTTCACATCCTTTAGCAAATTCTATGCAGTCTTTAAGCATAGTGGGCCAATACATGTTATATCAAAACATTAACCATTTCATTTTGTGACCTGCTTGATGTGCCCCACATGCCCCACTGTGCACACTGGACAATGCTAAATATGCTTCGTTTTCTCCTAAACATTTGAGTTAGATTCCTTATGGGGTTTTCTTAAAAAGTTCATTTCCTATTAGCACATAAGACAATGCTCTATATTTGATCTTTTTCTCCGTACTTATTGAAGGTTCTTTCAAGTAATTTATTATGGGACTTCGCCAATCCACATATGCCAAAGTATCTATACTTAGCACTTCGAATTCTTTCTGATTTGCATAGCCAAGTTTCAAATTTTCCAGGTCTAATGGTGATAATTTGGTAGCCATTATTCTACCTCTTGTTTCTATGAGGTACTAGAGTTTTTCTTTGGATATCTTATATCCTGAGGCTATTTGAGCCAAGTCATTTTCCTCCTGATTATCAATTCTAGGAATATGTTTTATATCCACATATTCGAACTTCTTGAGAAATCTATTAGCAATAACAAAGTACATGATCAAATTTTCTTTTATACACTCGTATTCTTTGGTTATTTGTTTGATGATCAGCTCTGAGTCTCCTCTAATTTCGACTCATGTTGCCCCTAATTCCAGCAAAGCTTCAAGTTCGGCAATTAATGCTTCATACTCAGCTTCCTTGTTCGAACAAGGAGGGCCTTCCAACTTGTACTTGAATTTTGTTGGAATTCCTTCAGGAGAAATTATAAGTATTCCAACCCCACTTCCGTTTTTATGTGTTGATCCATCAAAGGATAATTTCCATGGATGGATCTCAACATAGTCTAACACGAAGTCCGTACTTACAGAGTGATCCACTATGAAATCTGAAACTATTTGACCTTTCATAGCCTTTAAAGGCTTTAAGGCTAAATTGTTCTCAGTGAGCGCTAAGGCCCATTTGTCAATTCTGTTGTGCATGATTGGCTTTGAAAGCATGTGTTTAATGACATCAAAATGAGACGAAACATAAACTGGTTTAATATAATATTTAAGTTTTGTACAAGAAAAATACAGACAGAGACATAGTTTCTCTATACTACTATACCTACTCTCTGCTTTATTTAGGACCCTACTAAGATAATAAATGGCTCTTTCGACGCCATCATTGTCTTCTTAGGCCAACATACTACCTATAGTTATATTGGAGGCAGAGATATACAGTCTCATCGACTTATCTTTAGAAGGAGATACAAGTATAGGAGGATGCATCAAATAGGCCTTGATCTTCTCGAACGCCTCCTGATGTTGTGTCGTCCATTTGAAATTCCCTTGATTGAGATGGAGGAGCAGAGAGAAAGCCTGAGTTCGCCCACTCAGATTAGATATGAATCTCCTTAAAAAGTTGATTTTACCTAATAGAGATTGCAACTCTTTCTTTGTTGATGGAGGTTTCGTCTCCATAATAGCCTTCATTTTGTTCAAGTTAATTTCGATCCCCTTCTTATGAACCACAAAGCCTAGGAAATCTCCAGCCTGCACGAAGAAAGCACACTTAAGAGGATTCATTTTTAAACCATGTTTTCTCATTCTTTCGAATGATTGGCAGAGGTGGTTCAAATGATCCTCATCAGATACAGACTTTACCACTATATCATCTATGTAAATCTGCATAAATGATTCGATGAAATCATGGAAAATGATGTTCATTTCCCTCTGATATGTTGCCCCAGCATTTTTTTAGTCCAAAGGGCATAACTACCCATTCATAAGTGCCTAAGGCGCCTGGACATCTAAACGCAGTTTTGGGAACATCATCCTCAACAATGAAAATCTGGTTATACACAGAGTATCCATCTAACATACTCAAGTATTCGAAACCCGCAGCAGAATCAATCAACATTTATGCTATAGGCATGGAATATTCATCTTTTGGGGTTGCTGTATTCAAATCCCTAAAATCTATGCAAATTCGTAAAGAACCATTTTTCTTAATAACAAGTACTATATTAGCAAGCCATTCAACGTACCTTGTGGTCCTAATAAACCTGTATCGAAGGAGCCGTTCTACCTCTGCCTTTATTTTTGAGAGGATTGTTGGGGCGAACTTTCTAGGCATATGCTTGATGGGCTTCTTACCATCTTTTATTGGAAGCCTATGTTCCACCAGTTCCCTCTTTAAACCAGGCATTTCGTCGTAGTCCCAGGCGAAGCAATCTCTGTTTTGTTTGAGCATTTCGACCACCTTGCTTTTTAGACTGGGACTGAGTTTCGCACTGATGTACGTAACTCTATTTTCGACGCTATCCCCAATATCAACTTCCTCCGATGGATCTTGTGCCAGCATTTTAGCGCTTGTTGACTTTGGATCCTTTTCGAACCCCAAGGGCTCTTGATCATAAATGGCATCTAGCCGTTGATCCACTAGTTCGGAAGTTTGTCCATCACAGGGTGGGGGTGGGTAGTTTCCCTCAGGACTTGCTATTTCCTTTTTGTTTTTTTCTTTTTTATTTGTGGCTTCGATAGCCACGTTTTGCATTTCGGCTTCGAGAGCCGTCTTTCATTTGTTCTCAGCCAGATAGGCCGAAATCTTTTTGTAATAACCTGATTCAGTCATAATGATCTTCGCTTCCCCAGCCAGTTGGCCGTATCGTCGAAGTTTCTCCATCTTCTTCAATCTCTTGCCTGTCCCACATAATTTCTCTATCCCATTGGAATCCATTAGGACGGAGGGTTAAAGAATAATAAGCGTTTTCATTGGGCTCGAAATATTCTTCAGGCGGGTGACATGGCCCTATGTTGGCCATATTTCGATCGAAGTTTCTTTTGTCCACGTTGTTGATTTTTGTCATATAGTAACTTTGGTCTGCTTCTATGTTTTCGACAATTCCATCGTCTCTCCACAACACCAACCTTTGGTGCATCGAAGAAGGCACTGTGCCAATTCCATGAATCCATTCCCTGCCAAGCAACAGATTGTAGTTTGCGTTTGCTGCAATGACCATAAACATTGTTGGCCTTGTGAGGGAACCAACTGTTAAGTTAACTTGTATCACTCCCAAGGTCTGACCAACCTTTCCTTCATAATTCGAAAGCACCATATTGTGAGGTCTAACATCTGAATCATGCATGCCTATTATTTTTAACATGAAGCGGGGCATCAAATTAACAGCAGCTCCACCATCCACCAGAACTTTGTACACACCATATTGCTCTACCTTTGCCCTGATGAATAAGGGTTTTAGATGATTCTTCATTCCCTCATCTGGTTTCTCGAAGAAAGCGTTTTGCTCCTCGACCGCTCCATTGTTTATCACATAATAACACACTGGCCTATGCCTGGCCATTTCGTCCTCATCAGTTTCCTCACTAGTGTAAACTTCTGTATCCTGATTGTACTCACAAGGTAGCACAAAAACTACATTGCAGTTTGCATTAAAGAAGGATTCCCCCTCCGATTCGAAGTCATCAGTCATCAAGTCCTCCTCGTTTGCAGCCACCTTTTGTTCCTTATTTTCTTCAGCGTCTTTTTTTGGTGAAAAAAGCCTCCTGGACACTGGGGGTTTGCCCCCAGTCTGGGTCACTTATGCTGGGTTATTAGTGCTAGATTCTCCTATTTCCATGGGCTTCGAATCCCTCTCAGCCTTTTTGTTTCTCTGGTGTCTGCGCCATTGAGAGCAAGACATTGGATTCTTGCCTTTGTAATTCTCCAATCTTATCGCTTCCCTCCTATTTGAATTGAATTGCTTCCTGTAAGCCATCGCAGTCCTGCCACCTTGGTCATAGCTTCGCCACTTTCCTTTTCCCTTATCAGCGTTCACCTGCATCCATCTGTCAGTGGGGATTTTTGTAGGTAGTTTAAAAGAAACTCTCTTTGCTCCCCTGGGATAAGGGCTATCTGGCCTCCTTGGCATAGTTCTACCAGTATTAACAGGATTCGAAGGCATCCTACCTTGGTGCCCCCAGCCCGATGCAAATGGAATCCTCTCGAATGCTTCTGCCATCTCTCTATCATAAACGGCTGCGCATCTAGGACATATTAAACACTCTGTTCCAATTTTATGGCATCGAACCAGAAATTCGAGCAGACTCTCATCAACTTTTGGATAAACTCTGTACAGCTGGTTGTCTTGCCTCCAGTTGACCCCTGTTCTTTCGCGCTGGGCCCTCTCGAACTCAGCAGTAATTCTCGGGTTGCAGATGATGCTACACCTTGGGCACAACAACTTATCTTGGGTTTTCTTATGACAATGAAAGAGATATTCGCGTAAACTCGCGTCTTTTCTGGGTAAATTCTCCCTTCTTTGCTCTCTCTCCCTCTCCAAACAGCGTTCCACTTCTTCCATTTCAGTGTTGGGCTGTTCGAAGTCCACCATATTTACTCCTAACGTCTGACCATCAGAAATTGTAACTCTTCGAACTTCACCCTGAGACTCTTAGTAGCCTCAGTCAATTTTTTGTCAACAGCAAGTTGGCCATCAGCAGCCTTTATTGCTTCACTTAGTATCTTTGCTTTGAGCACCTTTGGGAGGCCATCAGTAGCCTCTATTTCATTCCTGATTAAGATGAAGTCCCCATCATCTTCGAACTCCACTTTAGATTCAACTTTTCTCTCAGCGATCTCCACTACATTAATATCCAGAGGTTCATCATAGTTGGTCTCTGCCATCAGCAACGGATCCGTATCGACCTTCATTGGATTCTTTCCCTTGTCTGAGAACTTCAGCTTGCCATCTTTGATTGTGTTTTGTATCAGATCCCTGAAAAGAAAGCATTGTGAGGTTTTATGGCCTAAAAATTTGTGATATTTACAAAAGCCCCTCTTCTTCCTTTGTTCCAACGGAGGAATCTTAAGGTTAGGAGGAACTATTAACTGGTCATCTTTAACAAGCAGATCAAATATTTCATCACATTTGGTTATATCAAAAGTATAAATTTTCTTAGGGAATTTATCATTCTTGTTATTTTCAACAATATCCTTTCCATTGGAAGGAATTAGAACTCTACAAGCATAAGGGGGTGCTTCTTTCAGTTCTGCAAGATCTATTTCGAACTGATCAAAATCATAAAGATCTTGAGAATCATCTATGTTCTCTTCTTCAGCCTCTATGTAAGCTATTCTCTCTTTTTTGTGATTTTTACTAGCCCTAGCCTTTTCGGCTTTTAATCTTTCGACCTGTCGAACTCTGTCTGCTAGTTGGGCCATGTCTCTAAGATATTGTGTATCCAATTTCTTTCGAATCTAGGCCCCCAGCAGCCATTTCGACCAATTCATATTCAGGAACTGCTGTGAAGCATCTAGATTTTAATAAACGAAACCTATTCAAATAATCATCTATTGGTTCCGTGAATTTTCTCTTAATGCTTGCTAATCATTTCAGACTAATTTTAGACTGACCCATGTAAAATTGTTCATGGGGAAGTATTTCTAAATAAGGCCACGTGTCTACGGATCCAGGGGAAGGGTGGTGAACCAAGTGAAAGCGTTCTTCGTTAGAGAACTTGGGAAGTATTTTATCCTAAGATTTTCATTATTTTCTATATCTCCTGCTTCAGTTAAATACCTAGCTATATGTTCCACTGTTGATTCACTCGTGTCCCCAGCAAATTTCGTGAATTTAGGAACTTTACAGCCCCTGGGTAATTTTGTTTGCAGAACATAGTCCATAATAGGAGATGTGTAATTTGGCCTCCTAAATCCTGAATTTAAGCCATTCTGGGCCATTATTCTTTTGATCACGGTGGTTAGGTTATTTTCTGCCACTAAATTGTCATTTCTAATCCTATGAACAATTTCGTCTGCACTTTGGTCCCTATTTACCATCATTATTGGTCTAGGTTGTTCATCCTGAATATCCTGAACTTCCTGTTGCCTTAATCTTGCCCCTATATTCCTCTCTTAGACCACTGGTCTAGGAGGTCGAATCTGTTCAATTGTGGATTCTTAATTTCGAATCACCACTGGGTTTTGCCTACGTCTCGCAGGCGCATCAGGGGCACCAAAGAAATCTACTATTCTAGCCATCTGGGCTGCATTTTCTTGGTTTGTTCTATTTATGTTCTGGATCAGGGGATTAAAAATAGCATTCATTTCAAGGGCCAAGATTCCTACCATATCATGATTGCTATCATCCATCTGTTGCCTAAGCGCTGCCTGACAATTAGTTGTAAGGGTGGGAAACTGGGCAAAGTTTCCTAGATTCTGAGAATTTGTACCCAAATGGTTCATTCCTGAACCAGACCCTTGGATTGGGGACGAAGTTGATGCATTATGTAATCCTGCCATAAACGAAGTTGGCATTCCGTATAGAGGGTTTCTGGGTCTCAAGGGCTCGAAGCCTGGAGGCCTAGTGGGGGTCGAATACTGTTGATTCCCTACGTGTGGCAAAGTTTGCATTGATGACATGTTAGATGGTATTTCTAATGTACTTACTAGGACTGTATTCGAACTTCCAACAAGGATGGTATTGGATGCATCGATCGAACTTGAAACGATTGTCGCAGCCCTCTGTGGGGGATTTTGTCCCCTATCTTGGTTAGTTGTGTTAACCATTGATTTAGTACGTTGTCTTCTGGGTATATGTGGATTATTGTTCTTTATTTTGCCGCTTTGAAGGTTCATATAACGAAAGGCGCTCCAAACTCAGATGATCCTAAAATTTTCTAATAGGTTTGACTAAAAGTTTAATTATGACACGGTCCCACCGGGTGTGCCAATTTGTTTACAGAGATTTCAAGTAAACAACCGCTAGTCTTCCAATTTATTGATTATTATTGGTTACTTGCAGGATCAACTAGATTGATCCTAAGACACATGTGTCATAATTCATTTCTACGTTTATACCTATTATTTGATAAGTTTATATTGTATGTTGATGCGAATTATAAGGCTCTTAAAGATCTCTCTACAATTATCTATGGAAATATACTGATTGAATGCATAAAGAAAGACTTCGAATTGGACTTAAGATTTAACAATTGATTGTAAAGATAAAGAGTTTCTGGGTTTGAACGAAAGAACAAGGCAACAAAGTAAAATTCAAGAACAAGGCAACAAAGTAAAATTTCTGAATGATAAAATGTTTAAGTTTTCTGAAAATGTAAAGGCAAATATAACAAGAACTTAAAAAGAAATCGAAAGATTCTGAAAGCAAGAGTACTGTAAAAACGAGAGTAATATAAAAAGACTTGGATTTAAATTATAAAAAGTCATGATGTTCAATACGTACATTTTGTCTTCCAACTCGTTTCCCTTAAACCACGGTAATTTGAGTATTTTGAGATTTTTTAGTACACGAATGACCACACTAATTCTAACATAAAAACACCTATTTATAGTATTTCGACCCTAACGGTCTTATTCTGAAATCACGCCACGTTCGAAGCATGCAGGCTTCTCTCGTTCACTGGCTTCCACGCGTCCTCTACGAAGGGCGCCTTTATTTGAAATTTGAATCCTGTACCAGCAAAATATTTTGCTAGCTTTGTTGATTCGAATTAAATCATTTTCTTGGACCGCTCTAGTTCTTGCACATTTGCACAAAAGAACTCTTTATACCTAAACACTAAAAATTCCAAATCGAAGTCCATCATCTATCACTAGAAATCGAAGACCCATATAGAACAAAGGTTCTATATTTTAACCAATATTCATCAATGATGTCAATTTGTTTTAGCTTTTATACGTTTATTTGAAATATCCCCATGATATCCAAATAACCTCTTTATTCGAAATTTCAAATTGCCCCTCAAGAACATGTATTTCGATAAATATAAAGAAATACTTGTTTTTGAATCACCCATGCAATTTCGAAAACATCAAAACTCATGATGACTACATTGTACACGATGTCATAGTAAGTGTCCAACTTTCTGCAAAATGTCCACTCACCATACCTAGACGTGCAATCACAGCAGTTATAGCTAATAATTAGCAGCAAAAACATCACTTCCCTAGGAAGTTTAAAAATCCACCTTTTCCCTTCCAATGAGAAAGTTACACGTATTCTACCTTTTTCCAAAGGTAAAAAAAAAATTTCAAACCGTTGAGGAATGCTATAAACACACTTCATCTTCTACAATCCAACTTTTCCAAACTCTCTCAATCTTCAATCAATCCAGATTTCTTACTTTCAGAAAAACTTTTAATCTCCACAATGTCTTCTCCTTCACCGCCAATTCCTTCATCCAAGAAGTCTGGAAAATCCAAGCAAACTCCTTCTTCCAGTCTCAGACCAGTAAGCAAGATTATCAATCTTGATAATCAGGAGTTCATTACAAATCCCAAACTCACTCAAGAACAGAAGGCCATTTATGCTTCCCAGGTAATCATCCCCACTACTATTCTTGATAAAACCCTAGGGGTTATGGGTCCCTTAATTTCTACGGAACGTCTGGAAAAGACCAAGGGATTTTTTCCCGCTTATTCCGAAACCAAACCCATTGTCAATAAATCTATTCCTCTGAAATTTAAGGAAGATGAATCGGTTGTTAAGTTGTCAAAAACCCTAAAAGAGAAAACCTTTGAAACGGAGACGTCAAAACCCATGAGGGATGTTTTTAATATGGACTATGTCACTGGGAACTTTAAGCCCTTTCGTTCATGTCCCTCATCAGATCAACTATACCAAGATTGGCTTTCGAAAGTTGAAAATAAGAAATCCCAGGAATGGGAAAGTATAGGCATCTTGAATTTGATTCGAATGTCAAAATTAGGATTCAGTTATAGCAAACCCTTCTTGCTAACCTCCTTATACTTTTGGGACAGCACCTATAACACTTTCCACCTCCCTTGTGGAATGTTGACACCTACATTTTTTGATATTGCTGCTATCACTGGACTCTCCCCTATTGGAGAGACTTTTGATCCAAATGAGAATGCAGATAACCTCATCGATTTCGATGTCAAGAATGCCAGTTTCTCAAAATACATCAATTTCTACCACTCTGCTAAAGAGGAAGTTTCTAACGTCGAACATATAGCTTTCCTAGCTCTGTGGTTATCGAAATACGTCTTCTGCAGCAAGTCTCTACAAGTTGCTAGCAGATTCATCACTCTTGCGAACCGACTCCACCATGGTCGAAGGGTGTGTATCAGTGAGTTACTGTTGACAAGTCTATATGAAAGCATTGGTGCTGCAGTTTCGAAACTGAAAACTTATGAAGCTGGCACTAATCTGCTCCTCGCTGGCCCCTTTTGGCTACTACAACTTTGATTAAATGCTACTTTCAAATCATCTCTTTCGACCTTTAGGGTAATCAATGAAGAAAATCCCAATGTTGTAAACCGCGGCATTGAGGGTACTAGGTTGTTAAAACTAACCCCAAATGATGAAAGAGAAAATTTCAAGACATGCTTTGTTAACTATATGATGATTTTCTCTAAAAGGCATAAGTTCGACCCCTCAATGGCCCTTTTCGCCAATCGAAATTGTGGTCCAACTTGGTTCACCATGCCCCTTGAACAAACCATCGAAGAAGAAGTAATTAGGGATATTTGGTGTGCCTTTTTGAACCCTAGGCTTATCATCTCTAGGATCACGCCTGTGAAGAGCCAAGTGTGCATCCTTGCTTATCAACCAAATTTCGTAGCCCGTCAATTCGGACTATGCCAAACTCTACCTGAACCTCTCTTTAACAAGAAAAGGGATATATGTCTAGCAGGTGTACCTTACTCCTTCAAGGAAGTTGAGACTCGACAGAAACAATATGCTGGCTTTGTTGATTTTTCACTAATCTTTTTTAATCCTTCCTTTAATATGACGAAAGATTTTTATACTTGGTGGACGGCTTATTATTCAAATGATATGTTCAGCACCATCCAAATTCAACAACAACTGACGACACCTTTTTCCCTTGTGCATGAGCATGTCAAAAAAGGTAGATTTACTCATGTCAAGGAAATTCGAGCCTTCCAAAAATATTTCGAAATTGTCTATAATCCTATGGAAATACATCGAACCGTTTGCGAAGCAGCAAGAACTTTGAAAGAAAAATTTGAAAAACAACTTTCAAAAATTCGATTTCCTCCTTATGTAAAACCTGAAGATAGGTATTGGTGGGATTTTAAACATCAACCACCAAAATTTCCAAACTTACCTACTTCAGAGTTGGCTTTGGCCTTGTTTCCCCATATCCCTGGTGGTTCGTTTGTGGGAACATTTTTCATAGATATGAAAATGATGCCAAAAAACCTGCTGAAAGGGTAGTGTGGGCTAAATGTGATTTAGACAATTTCAGGGGGCACCTTCGCTATGACTTGTCAGCCATGTCTATCACGTCTCGAGACTGCGAAGGTGCGGAACTGAAGAAATTTGAAGTTCCCTTATTCTTTCTAAACTCTGTTTTAACTTTGACTGTTTCATATTCTTTTCAGCTATTGACCTAAAATCATTAAAGAAGGATAAAGTTATCCCCAAGGCAAGCTCAACTTCCACTTCGAAAGCGCCAATGACCACAACTGAAAATCCTCCTCCTGAACAAGAAAATGACTCCCCAAGAAAGAAAAAGAAAAAGGTAATACTTTACTCACTCCTCTCCCATTGTCAAAATTACTCTTTTAATTAACTAATCATTTCTTTCCATCTTTCCAGGCGAGTGGATTACCTCCCAAGTCTCCCAAACCTAAGTCCAAAGGACCTTCGAAGTCTCAATCCTCAAAGAACGTGATTTCGGAATGCATTGGTAGCAATGCAACTTCTGATGATCAAAAGGTACATCTTATTTAATGCTTTTCGAAATTAATTCTATGTGACCTTTGTTAATGCCAACCCTTTATTTCTGTGCAGAGCCTCCCTTTTGCTCCCTCTGATCCTCCTGCCCTCCAGGGCCAAGCTTCAAAACCTGCAGCTTCTCCTCCACCAGAAGGTTTTAACGAGGCCGTCCTAAACAAAGGTTCATCCAATGTTGCTACTCCTGCAGAAACTATCGAACCCTTAGACCAACACGCAACTTCACCTCCTTTGGCAGAGGATCCTATAATTGGCGAACCAGACACAGCGTTCAGAACTCCTGTGATCGAAATCCCTAGTGACTCTTCCCCTAGAAGGGTGCACTTTGCCAACCAATCTGAGGAGGAAAGCAAAACACACACTGTGAGCCGTTATTTCGCAGATGGGGAAGACGATGAAGTAATGCAAGAAGAAGTGGAGATTCCTATTCCTGCAGGAATCACTTCCACAAGAAACCCAGATCCTCCATCTTTGACTAGAGAGCAGAAAGAGGAACTGAAAAGGAGCAATCCCCTGCAGTACATCAAATTAATGCTAGCTTAACGGGATTCTTCTTCTGGCAAAAACCAATCTGAAGATTCGAGCCAAGCAAAGGATAATGCCCCTCTTATTTCTATTGACCAACTTCTCCAACAAGTCAACAAAACCATTATCGAGGCTGACATTTTCACCATTATGAAAGAAGACGTTGCAGCCTATTATTCAATGAAGAAATTTCTCTCTCAGATAGATCTCAGCATCTGCCCATCTGAAGTTAGTGAAACTATATATGATCTGCAGATCTTGCTTAATGAGGTTAGCAGTGAATATATTAGGGCGAATGATATTGATGCCAAGATTCGAACTAAACAAGAGGCTTTGTCTAAAGCTTATGACCAAACTTCGAAACTTTCTGAAGAAGCAGAAGTATTGGAGCGTGCTAAAAGCCAGAATAAAGATAAGCATGATGTTTTGACTCGATCAATCTTGTTCTGGGAATCGCAGATTGAAGAACTCAAAAGGAAAATTGAGGGTGCTCGAAGTGAGCAGGCAGCCTTGAAACCCGTTGATAACAAAGAACTTGAAAATCTTGTCACACAAAGTCTTCAGCAAATAGAGGTAGCTGAAGGAATAAGCGAGGAGATCAAGGGGATGGAAAGCGTAAAAAATGCTACCCAATGTAAAATCAACTTGTGCAAGGGAAAATTTGCTAAGTTGAAACGAGACGCTCTTTTTTGACTTTTCGAATGTATTCCTTTAATGCTCTTTGTTGTTAAGGATATTTACTACGTACTTTTGTAACTTGAACACAACCATTTTGGCAGCTATGTAATACCATTTTGGCTTTATTATTTGTTTTAATTTTATTATTCTATAGTGATTCGAACCTCTTGCAAGCATGGCTTATACCTTTTTAAGTATTTCCCATTTACCTTCAAGATTCTTCTATCTTCTGCTAATTCCTCTATTTCATAAGCATTATTTGAAAATGTTTTCAAAACACGAAAGGGTCGTTCTCAATGGGGTGACCATTTGCCTAAGGATTTATTCTTTTTATCCATAGGTAATATAACTTTCTATACCAGATCATTAGTTGAAAACAACTTACTTTTAACCCTTTTGTTGTATGCTCTGGCTACTCTTTCTTTCTGTCTTTTCATAACTTCTAAAGCATGTAGCCTGGCTTCATCTACATCTACTAATTCATTCATCATATTTCCCAATATTGGTCTGCTGGTATCTCATTTTGTCTTTGAATTCTAACTGACTGTAAATGTATTTCGACTGGCAATACTGCATCGTGTCCAAATGTAAGTCGAAATGGAGTAGTATTCGTTGCCTCTTTAGGAGATGTTCAACATGCCCATAAAGCTTGGTCCAGGGTTTTGTGCCAATTCTTTGGCTTTCGCCATACATGTTTCTTTATCAACCCTATTATAACCTTATTGGCTGCTTTCACTTGACCATTTGCTTGAGCATAATAAGGCGTTGACGTGAGTAACTTAAATCCCGTTTCTTGTGCAAACTCTTGCATTTTTCGCCCTGTGAAGACTGAACCTTGGTCTGTTGTAATACTTTATGGTATTCCGAACCTGTAAATTATTTGCTTTTGGATAAATTCTATAATAGCCTCTTGATCAGCGTTTACTAAAGGAATTGCTTTGACCCATTTAGTAAAATAATCTATACCCACAAGGATATACTTTTGTCCCTTGGATGATGTATTTCGCCAATTAGATCTAATGCCCATCCTCTAAAAGGCCAAGGTTTAATAATTGAACGTAGCTCGCTTGCAGGAGCATTTTGAATGCCTGCATGAACTTGGCATTCTTCACATCCTTTAGCAAATTCTATGCAGTCTTTAAGCATAGTGGGCCAATACATGTTATATCAAAACATTAACCATTTCATTTTGTGACCTGCTTGATGTGCCCCACATGCCCCACTGTGCACACTGGACAATGCTAAATATGCTTCGTTTTCTCCTAAACATTTGAGTTAGATTCCTTATGGGGTTTTCTTAAAAAGTTCATTTCCTATTAGCACATAAGACAATGCTCTATATTTGATCTTTTTCTCCGTACTTATTGAAGGTTCTTTCAAGTAATTTATTATGGGACTTCGCCAATCCACATATGCCAAAGTATCTATACTTAGCACTTCGAATTCTTTCTGATTTGCATAGCCAAGTTTCAAATTTTCCAGGTCTAATGGTGATAATTTGGTAGCCATTATTCTACCTCTTGTTTCTATGAGGTACTAGAGTTTTTCTTTGGATATCTTATATCCTGAGGCTATTTGAGCCAAGTCATTTTCCTCCTGATTATCAATTCTAGGAATATGTTTTATATCCACATATTCGAACTTCTTGAGAAATCTATTAGCAATAACAAAGTACATGATCAAATTTTCTTTTATACACTCGTATTCTTTGGTTATTTGTTTGATGATCAGCTCTGAGTCTCCTCTAATTTCGACTCATGTTGCCCCTAATTCCAGCAAAGCTTCAAGTTCGGCAATTAATGCTTCATACTCAGCTTCCTTGTTCGAACAAGGAGGGCCTTCCAACTTGTACTTGAATTTTGTTGGAATTCCTTCAGGAGAAATTATAAGTATTCCAACCCCACTTCCGTTTTTATGTGTTGATCCATCAAAGGATAATTTCCATGGATGGATCTCAACATAGTCTAACACGAAGTCCGTACTTACAGAGTGATCCACTATGAAATCTGAAACTATTTGACCTTTCATAGCCTTTAAAGGCTTTAAGGCTAAATTGTTCTCAGTGAGCGCTAAGGCCCATTTGTCAATTCTGTTGTGCATGATTGGCTTTGAAAGCATGTGTTTAATGACATCAAAATGAGACGAAACATAAACTGGTTTAATATAATATTTAAGTTTTGTACAAGAAAAATACAGACAGAGACATAGTTTCTCTATACTACTATACCTACTCTCTGCTTTATTTAGGACCCTACTAAGATAATAAATGGCTCTTTCGACGCCATCATTGTCTTCTTAGGCCAACATACTACCTATAGTTATATTGGAGGCAGAGATATACAGTCTCATCGACTTATCTTTAGAAGGAGATACAAGTATAGGAGGATGCATCAAATAGGCCTTGATCTTCTCGAACGCCTCCTGATGTTGTGTCGTCCATTTGAAATTCCCTTGATTGAGATGGAGGAGCAGAGAGAAAGCCTGAGTTCGCCCACTCAGATTAGATATGAATCTCCTTAAAAAGTTGATTTTACCTAATAGAGATTGCAACTCTTTCTTTGTTGATGGAGGTTTCGTCTCCATAATAGCCTTCATTTTGTTCAAGTTAATTTCGATCCCCTTCTTATGAACCACAAAGCCTAGGAAATCTCCAGCCTGCACGAAGAAAGCACACTTAAGAGGATTCATTTTTAAACCATGTTTTCTCATTCTTTCGAATGATTGGCAGAGGTGGTTCAAATGATCCTCATCAGATACAGACTTTACCACTATATCATCTATGTAAATCTGCATAAATGATTCGATGAAATCATGGAAAATGATGTTCATTTCCCTCTGATATGTTGCCCCAGCATTTTTTTAGTCCAAAGGGCATAACTACCCATTCATAAGTGCCTAAGGCGCCTGGACATCTAAACGCAGTTTTGGGAACATCATCCTCAACAATGAAAATCTGGTTATACACAGAGTATCCATCTAACATACTCAAGTATTCGAAACCCGCAGCAGAATCAATCAACATTTATGCTATAGGCATGGAATATTCATCTTTTGGGGTTGCTGTATTCAAATCCCTAAAATCTATGCAAATTCGTAAAGAACCATTTTTCTTAATAACAAGTACTATATTAGCAAGCCATTCAACGTACCTTGTGGTCCTAATAAACCTGTATCGAAGGAGCCGTTCTACCTCTGCCTTTATTTTTGAGAGGATTGTTGGGGCGAACTTTCTAGGCATATGCTTGATGGGCTTCTTACCATCTTTTATTGGAAGCCTATGTTCCACCAGTTCCCTCTTTAAACCAGGCATTTCGTCGTAGTCCCAGGCGAAGCAATCTCTGTTTTGTTTGAGCATTTCGACCACCTTGCTTTTTAGACTGGGACTGAGTTTCGCACTGATGTACGTAACTCTATTTTCGACGCTATCCCCAATATCAACTTCCTCCGATGGATCTTGTGCCAGCATTTTAGCGCTTGTTGACTTTGGATCCTTTTCGAACCCCAAGGGCTCTTGATCATAAATGGCATCTAGCCGTTGATCCACTAGTTCGGAAGTTTGTCCATCACAGGGTGGGGGTGGGTAGTTTCCCTCAGGACTTGCTATTTCCTTTTTGTTTTTTTCTTTTTTATTTGTGGCTTCGATAGCCACGTTTTGCATTTCGGCTTCGAGAGCCGTCTTTCATTTGTTCTCAGCCAGATAGGCCGAAATCTTTTTGTAATAACCTGATTCAGTCATAATGATCTTCGCTTCCCCAGCCAGTTGGCCGTATCGTCGAAGTTTCTCCATCTTCTTCAATCTCTTGCCTGTCCCACATAATTTCTCTATCCCATTGGAATCCATTAGGACGGAGGGTTAAAGAATAATAAGCGTTTTCATTGGGCTCGAAATATTCTTCAGGCGGGTGACATGGCCCTATGTTGGCCATATTTCGATCGAAGTTTCTTTTGTCCACGTTGTTGATTTTTGTCATATAGTAACTTTGGTCTGCTTCTATGTTTTCGACAATTCCATCGTCTCTCCACAACACCAACCTTTGGTGCATCGAAGAAGGCACTGTGCCAATTCCATGAATCCATTCCCTGCCAAGCAACAGATTGTAGTTTGCGTTTGCTGCAATGACCATAAACATTGTTGGCCTTGTGAGGGAACCAACTGTTAAGTTAACTTGTATCACTCCCAAGGTCTGACCAACCTTTCCTTCATAATTCGAAAGCACCATATTGTGAGGTCTAACATCTGAATCATGCATGCCTATTATTTTTAACATGAAGCGGGGCATCAAATTAACAGCAGCTCCACCATCCACCAGAACTTTGTACACACCATATTGCTCTACCTTTGCCCTGATGAATAAGGGTTTTAGATGATTCTTCATTCCCTCATCTGGTTTCTCGAAGAAAGCGTTTTGCTCCTCGACCGCTCCATTGTTTATCACATAATAACACACTGGCCTATGCCTGGCCATTTCGTCCTCATCAGTTTCCTCACTAGTGTAAACTTCTGTATCCTGATTGTACTCACAAGGTAGCACAAAAACTACATTGCAGTTTGCATTAAAGAAGGATTCCCCCTCCGATTCGAAGTCATCAGTCATCAAGTCCTCCTCGTTTGCAGCCACCTTTTGTTCCTTATTTTCTTCAGCGTCTTTTTTTGGTGAAAAAAGCCTCCTGGACACTGGGGGTTTGCCCCCAGTCTGGGTCACTTATGCTGGGTTATTAGTGCTAGATTCTCCTATTTCCATGGGCTTCGAATCCCTCTCAGCCTTTTTGTTTCTCTGGTGTCTGCGCCATTGAGAGCAAGACATTGGATTCTTGCCTTTGTAATTCTCCAATCTTATCGCTTCCCTCCTATTTGAATTGAATTGCTTCCTGTAAGCCATCGCAGTCCTGCCACCTTGGTCATAGCTTCGCCACTTTCCTTTTCCCTTATCAGCGTTCACCTGCATCCATCTGTCAGTGGGGATTTTTGTAGGTAGTTTAAAAGAAACTCTCTTTGCTCCCCTGGGATAAGGGCTATCTGGCCTCCTTGGCATAGTTCTACCAGTATTAACAGGATTCGAAGGCATCCTACCTTGGTGCCCCCAGCCCGATGCAAATGGAATCCTCTCGAATGCTTCTGCCATCTCTCTATCATAAACGGCTGCGCATCTAGGACATATTAAACACTCTGTTCCAATTTTATGGCATCGAACCAGAAATTCGAGCAGACTCTCATCAACTTTTGGATAAACTCTGTACAGCTGGTTGTCTTGCCTCCAGTTGACCCCTGTTCTTTCGCGCTGGGCCCTCTCGAACTCAGCAGTAATTCTCGGGTTGCAGATGATGCTACACCTTGGGCACAACAACTTATCTTGGGTTTTCTTATGACAATGAAAGAGATATTCGCGTAAACTCGCGTCTTTTCTGGGTAAATTCTCCCTTCTTTGCTCTCTCTCCCTCTCCAAACAGCGTTCCACTTCTTCCATTTCAGTGTTGGGCTGTTCGAAGTCCACCATATTTACTCCTAACGTCTGACCATCAGAAATTGTAACTCTTCGAACTTCACCCTGAGACTCTTAGTAGCCTCAGTCAATTTTTTGTCAACAGCAAGTTGGCCATCAGCAGCCTTTATTGCTTCACTTAGTATCTTTGCTTTGAGCACCTTTGGGAGGCCATCAGTAGCCTCTATTTCATTCCTGATTAAGATGAAGTCCCCATCATCTTCGAACTCCACTTTAGATTCAACTTTTCTCTCAGCGATCTCCACTACATTAATATCCAGAGGTTCATCATAGTTGGTCTCTGCCATCAGCAACGGATCCGTATCGACCTTCATTGGATTCTTTCCCTTGTCTGAGAACTTCAGCTTGCCATCTTTGATTGTGTTTTGTATCAGATCCCTGAAAAGAAAGCATTGTGAGGTTTTATGGCCTAAAAATTTGTGATATTTACAAAAGCCCCTCTTCTTCCTTTGTTCCAACGGAGGAATCTTAAGGTTAGGAGGAACTATTAACTGGTCATCTTTAACAAGCAGATCAAATATTTCATCACATTTGGTTATATCAAAAGTATAAATTTTCTTAGGGAATTTATCATTCTTGTTATTTTCAACAATATCCTTTCCATTGGAAGGAATTAGAACTCTACAAGCATAAGGGGGTGCTTCTTTCAGTTCTGCAAGATCTATTTCGAACTGATCAAAATCATAAAGATCTTGAGAATCATCTATGTTCTCTTCTTCAGCCTCTATGTAAGCTATTCTCTCTTTTTTGTGATTTTTACTAGCCCTAGCCTTTTCGGCTTTTAATCTTTCGACCTGTCGAACTCTGTCTGCTAGTTGGGCCATGTCTCTAAGATATTGTGTATCCAATTTCTTTCGAATCTAGGCCCCCAGCAGCCATTTCGACCAATTCATATTCAGGAACTGCTGTGAAGCATCTAGATTTTAATAAACGAAACCTATTCAAATAATCATCTATTGGTTCCGTGAATTTTCTCTTAATGCTTGCTAATCATTTCAGACTAATTTTAGACTGACCCATGTAAAATTGTTCATGGGGAAGTATTTCTAAATAAGGCCACGTGTCTACGGATCCAGGGGAAGGGTGGTGAACCAAGTGAAAGCGTTCTTCGTTAGAGAACTTGGGAAGTATTTTATCCTAAGATTTTCATTATTTTCTATATCTCCTGCTTCAGTTAAATACCTAGCTATATGTTCCACTGTTGATTCACTCGTGTCCCCAGCAAATTTCGTGAATTTAGGAACTTTACAGCCCCTGGGTAATTTTGTTTGCAGAACATAGTCCATAATAGGAGATGTGTAATTTGGCCTCCTAAATCCTGAATTTAAGCCATTCTGGGCCATTATTCTTTTGATCACGGTGGTTAGGTTATTTTCTGCCACTAAATTGTCATTTCTAATCCTATGAACAATTTCGTCTGCACTTTGGTCCCTATTTACCATCATTATTGGTCTAGGTTGTTCATCCTGAATATCCTGAACTTCCTGTTGCCTTAATCTTGCCCCTATATTCCTCTCTTAGACCACTGGTCTAGGAGGTCGAATCTGTTCAATTGTGGATTCTTAATTTCGAATCACCACTGGGTTTTGCCTACGTCTCGCAGGCGCATCAGGGGCACCAAAGAAATCTACTATTCTAGCCATCTGGGCTGCATTTTCTTGGTTTGTTCTATTTATGTTCTGGATCAGGGGATTAAAAATAGCATTCATTTCAAGGGCCAAGATTCCTACCATATCATGATTGCTATCATCCATCTGTTGCCTAAGCGCTGCCTGACAATTAGTTGTAAGGGTGGGAAACTGGGCAAAGTTTCCTAGATTCTGAGAATTTGTACCCAAATGGTTCATTCCTGAACCAGACCCTTGGATTGGGGACGAAGTTGATGCATTATGTAATCCTGCCATAAACGAAGTTGGCATTCCGTATAGAGGGTTTCTGGGTCTCAAGGGCTCGAAGCCTGGAGGCCTAGTGGGGGTCGAATACTGTTGATTCCCTACGTGTGGCAAAGTTTGCATTGATGACATGTTAGATGGTATTTCTAATGTACTTACTAGGACTGTATTCGAACTTCCAACAAGGATGGTATTGGATGCATCGATCGAACTTGAAACGATTGTCGCAGCCCTCTGTGGGGGATTTTGTCCCCTATCTTGGTTAGTTGTGTTAACCATTGATTTAGTACGTTGTCTTCTGGGTATATGTGGATTATTGTTCTTTATTTTGCCGCTTTGAAGGTTCATATAACGAAAGGCGCTCCAAACTCAGATGATCCTAAAATTTTCTAATAGGTTTGACTAAAAGTTTAATTATGACACGGTCCCACCGGGTGTGCCAATTTGTTTACAGAGATTTCAAGTAAACAACCGCTAGTCTTCCAATTTATTGATTATTATTGGTTACTTGCAGGATCGACTAGATTGATCCTAGGACACATGTGTCATAATTCATTTCTACGTTCATACCTATTATTTGATAAGTTTATATTGTATGTTGATGCGGACTATAAGGCTCTTAAAGATCTCTCTAAAATTATCTAAGGAAATATACTGACTGAATACATAAAGAAAGACTTCGAATTGGACTTAAGATTTAACAATTGATTGTAAAGATAAAGAGTTTCTGGGTTTGAACGAAAGAACAAGGCAACAAAGTAAAATTCAAGAACAAGGCAACAAAGTAAAATTTCTGAATGGTAAAATGTTTAAGTTTTCTGGAAATGTAAAGGCAAATATAACAAGAACTTAAAAAGAAATCGAAAGATTCTGAAAGCAAGAGTACTGTAAAAACGAGAGTAATATAAAAAGACTTGGATTTAAATTATAAAAAGTCATGATGTTCAATACGTACATTTTGTCTTCCAACTCGTTTCCCTTAAACCACGGTAATTTGAGTATTTTGAGATTTTTTAGTACACGAATGACCACACTAATTCTAACATAAAAACACCTATTTATAGTATTTCGACCCTAACGGTCTTATTCTGAAATCACGCCACGTTCGAAGCATGCAGGCTTCTCTCGTTCACTGGCTTCCACGCGTCCTCTACGAAGGGCGCCTTTATTTGAAATTTGAATCCTGTACCAGCAAAATATTTTGCTAGCTTTGTTGATTCGAATTAAATCATTTTCTTGGACCGCTCTAGTTCTTGCACATTTGCACAAAAGAACTCTTTATACCTAAACACTAAAAATTCCAAATCGAAGTCCATCATCTATCACTAGAAATCGAAGACCCATATAGAACAAAGGTTCTATATTTTAACCAATATTCATCAATGATGTCAATTTGTTTTAGCTTTTATACGTTTATTTGAAATATCCCCATGATATCCAAATAACCTCTTTATTCGAAATTTCAAATTGCCCCTCAAGAACATGTATTTCGATAAATATAAAGAAATACTTGTTTTTGAATCACCCATGCAATTTCGAAAACATCAAAACTCATGATGACTACATTGTACACGATGTCATAGTAAGTGTCCAACTTTCTGCAAAATGTCCACTCACCATACCTAGACGTGCAATCACAGCAGTTATAGCTAATAATTAGCAGCAAAAACATCACTTCCCTAGGAAGTTTAAAAATCCACCTTTTCCCTTCCAATGAGAAAGTTACACGTATTCTACCTTTTTCCAAAGGTAAAAAAAAAATTTCAAACCGTTGAGGAATGCTATAAACACACTTCATCTTCTACAATCCAACTTTTCCAAACTCTCTCAATCTTCAATCAATCCAGATTTCTTACTTTCAGAAAAACTTTTAATCTCCACAATGTCTTCTCCTTCACCGCCAATTCCTTCATCCAAGAAGTCTGGAAAATCCAAGCAAACTCCTTCTTCCAGTCTCAGACCAGTAAGCAAGATTATCAATCTTGATAATCAGGAGTTCATTACAAATCCCAAACTCACTCAAGAACAGAAGGCCATTTATGCTTCCCAGGTAATCATCCCCACTACTATTCTTGATAAAACCCTAGGGGTTATGGGTCCCTTAATTTCTACGGAACGTCTGGAAAAGACCAAGGGATTTTTTCCCGCTTATTCCGAAACCAAACCCATTGTCAATAAATCTATTCCTCTGAAATTTAAGGAAGATGAATCGGTTGTTAAGTTGTCAAAAACCCTAAAAGAGAAAACCTTTGAAACGGAGACGTCAAAACCCATGAGGGATGTTTTTAATATGGACTATGTCACTGGGAACTTTAAGCCCTTTCGTTCATGTCCCTCATCAGATCAACTATACCAAGATTGGCTTTCGAAAGTTGAAAATAAGAAATCCCAGGAATGGGAAAGTATAGGCATCTTGAATTTGATTCGAATGTCAAAATTAGGATTCAGTTATAGCAAACCCTTCTTGCTAACCTCCTTATACTTTTGGGACAGCACCTATAACACTTTCCACCTCCCTTGTGGAATGTTGACACCTACATTTTTTGATATTGCTGCTATCACTGGACTCTCCCCTATTGGAGAGACTTTTGATCCAAATGAGAATGCAGATAACCTCATCGATTTCGATGTCAAGAATGCCAGTTTCTCAAAATACATCAATTTCTACCACTCTGCTAAAGAGGAAGTTTCTAACGTCGAACATATAGCTTTCCTAGCTCTGTGGTTATCGAAATACGTCTTCTGCAGCAAGTCTCTACAAGTTGCTAGCAGATTCATCACTCTTGCGAACCGACTCCACCATGGTCGAAGGGTGTGTATCAGTGAGTTACTGTTGACAAGTCTATATGAAAGCATTGGTGCTGCAGTTTCGAAACTGAAAACTTATGAAGCTGGCACTAATCTGCTCCTCGCTGGCCCCTTTTGGCTACTACAACTTTGATTAAATGCTACTTTCAAATCATCTCTTTCGACCTTTAGGGTAATCAATGAAGAAAATCCCAATGTTGTAAACCGCGGCATTGAGGGTACTAGGTTGTTAAAACTAACCCCAAATGATGAAAGAGAAAATTTCAAGACATGCTTTGTTAACTATATGATGATTTTCTCTAAAAGGCATAAGTTCGACCCCTCAATGGCCCTTTTCGCCAATCGAAATTGTGGTCCAACTTGGTTCACCATGCCCCTTGAACAAACCATCGAAGAAGAAGTAATTAGGGATATTTGGTGTGCCTTTTTGAACCCTAGGCTTATCATCTCTAGGATCACGCCTGTGAAGAGCCAAGTGTGCATCCTTGCTTATCAACCAAATTTCGTAGCCCGTCAATTCGGACTATGCCAAACTCTACCTGAACCTCTCTTTAACAAGAAAAGGGATATATGTCTAGCAGGTGTACCTTACTCCTTCAAGGAAGTTGAGACTCGACAGAAACAATATGCTGGCTTTGTTGATTTTTCACTAATCTTTTTTAATCCTTCCTTTAATATGACGAAAGATTTTTATACTTGGTGGACGGCTTATTATTCAAATGATATGTTCAGCACCATCCAAATTCAACAACAACTGACGACACCTTTTTCCCTTGTGCATGAGCATGTCAAAAAAGGTAGATTTACTCATGTCAAGGAAATTCGAGCCTTCCAAAAATATTTCGAAATTGTCTATAATCCTATGGAAATACATCGAACCGTTTGCGAAGCAGCAAGAACTTTGAAAGAAAAATTTGAAAAACAACTTTCAAAAATTCGATTTCCTCCTTATGTAAAACCTGAAGATAGGTATTGGTGGGATTTTAAACATCAACCACCAAAATTTCCAAACTTACCTACTTCAGAGTTGGCTTTGGCCTTGTTTCCCCATATCCCTGGTGGTTCGTTTGTGGGAACATTTTTCATAGATATGAAAATGATGCCAAAAAACCTGCTGAAAGGGTAGTGTGGGCTAAATGTGATTTAGACAATTTCAGGGGGCACCTTCGCTATGACTTGTCAGCCATGTCTATCACGTCTCGAGACTGCGAAGGTGCGGAACTGAAGAAATTTGAAGTTCCCTTATTCTTTCTAAACTCTGTTTTAACTTTGACTGTTTCATATTCTTTTCAGCTATTGACCTAAAATCATTAAAGAAGGATAAAGTTATCCCCAAGGCAAGCTCAACTTCCACTTCGAAAGCGCCAATGACCACAACTGAAAATCCTCCTCCTGAACAAGAAAATGACTCCCCAAGAAAGAAAAAGAAAAAGGTAATACTTTACTCACTCCTCTCCCATTGTCAAAATTACTCTTTTAATTAACTAATCATTTCTTTCCATCTTTCCAGGCGAGTGGATTACCTCCCAAGTCTCCCAAACCTAAGTCCAAAGGACCTTCGAAGTCTCAATCCTCAAAGAACGTGATTTCGGAATGCATTGGTAGCAATGCAACTTCTGATGATCAAAAGGTACATCTTATTTAATGCTTTTCGAAATTAATTCTATGTGACCTTTGTTAATGCCAACCCTTTATTTCTGTGCAGAGCCTCCCTTTTGCTCCCTCTGATCCTCCTGCCCTCCAGGGCCAAGCTTCAAAACCTGCAGCTTCTCCTCCACCAGAAGGTTTTAACGAGGCCGTCCTAAACAAAGGTTCATCCAATGTTGCTACTCCTGCAGAAACTATCGAACCCTTAGACCAACACGCAACTTCACCTCCTTTGGCAGAGGATCCTATAATTGGCGAACCAGACACAGCGTTCAGAACTCCTGTGATCGAAATCCCTAGTGACTCTTCCCCTAGAAGGGTGCACTTTGCCAACCAATCTGAGGAGGAAAGCAAAACACACACTGTGAGCCGTTATTTCGCAGATGGGGAAGACGATGAAGTAATGCAAGAAGAAGTGGAGATTCCTATTCCTGCAGGAATCACTTCCACAAGAAACCCAGATCCTCCATCTTTGACTAGAGAGCAGAAAGAGGAACTGAAAAGGAGCAATCCCCTGCAGTACATCAAATTAATGCTAGCTTAACGGGATTCTTCTTCTGGCAAAAACCAATCTGAAGATTCGAGCCAAGCAAAGGATAATGCCCCTCTTATTTCTATTGACCAACTTCTCCAACAAGTCAACAAAACCATTATCGAGGCTGACATTTTCACCATTATGAAAGAAGACGTTGCAGCCTATTATTCAATGAAGAAATTTCTCTCTCAGATAGATCTCAGCATCTGCCCATCTGAAGTTAGTGAAACTATATATGATCTGCAGATCTTGCTTAATGAGGTTAGCAGTGAATATATTAGGGCGAATGATATTGATGCCAAGATTCGAACTAAACAAGAGGCTTTGTCTAAAGCTTATGACCAAACTTCGAAACTTTCTGAAGAAGCAGAAGTATTGGAGCGTGCTAAAAGCCAGAATAAAGATAAGCATGATGTTTTGACTCGATCAATCTTGTTCTGGGAATCGCAGATTGAAGAACTCAAAAGGAAAATTGAGGGTGCTCGAAGTGAGCAGGCAGCCTTGAAACCCGTTGATAACAAAGAACTTGAAAATCTTGTCACACAAAGTCTTCAGCAAATAGAGGTAGCTGAAGGAATAAGCGAGGAGATCAAGGGGATGGAAAGCGTAAAAAATGCTACCCAATGTAAAATCAACTTGTGCAAGGGAAAATTTGCTAAGTTGAAACGAGACGCTCTTTTTTGACTTTTCGAATGTATTCCTTTAATGCTCTTTGTTGTTAAGGATATTTACTACGTACTTTTGTAACTTGAACACAACCATTTTGGCAGCTATGTAATACCATTTTGGCTTTATTATTTGTTTTAATTTTATTATTCTATAGTGATTCGAACCTCTTGCAAGCATGGCTTATACCTTTTTAAGTATTTCCCATTTACCTTCAAGATTCTTCTATCTTCTGCTAATTCCTCTATTTCATAAGCATTATTTGAAAATGTTTTCAAAACACGAAAGGGTCGTTCTCAATGGGGTGACCATTTGCCTAAGGATTTATTCTTTTTATCCATAGGTAATATAACTTTCTATACCAGATCATTAGTTGAAAACAACTTACTTTTAACCCTTTTGTTGTATGCTCTGGCTACTCTTTCTTTCTGTCTTTTCATAACTTCTAAAGCATGTAGCCTGGCTTCATCTACATCTACTAATTCATTCATCATATTTCCCAATATTGGTCTGCTGGTATCTCATTTTGTCTTTGAATTCTAACTGACTGTAAATGTATTTCGACTGGCAATACTGCATCGTGTCCAAATGTAAGTCGAAATGGAGTAGTATTCGTTGCCTCTTTAGGAGATGTTCAACATGCCCATAAAGCTTGGTCCAGGGTTTTGTGCCAATTCTTTGGCTTTCGCCATACATGTTTCTTTATCAACCCTATTATAACCTTATTGGCTGCTTTCACTTGACCATTTGCTTGAGCATAATAAGGCGTTGACGTGAGTAACTTAAATCCCGTTTCTTGTGCAAACTCTTGCATTTTTCGCCCTGTGAAGACTGAACCTTGGTCTGTTGTAATACTTTATGGTATTCCGAACCTGTAAATTATTTGCTTTTGGATAAATTCTATAATAGCCTCTTGATCAGCGTTTACTAAAGGAATTGCTTTGACCCATTTAGTAAAATAATCTATACCCACAAGGATATACTTTTGTCCCTTGGATGATGTATTTCGCCAATTAGATCTAATGCCCATCCTCTAAAAGGCCAAGGTTTAATAATTGAACGTAGCTCGCTTGCAGGAGCATTTTGAATGCCTGCATGAACTTGGCATTCTTCACATCCTTTAGCAAATTCTATGCAGTCTTTAAGCATAGTGGGCCAATACATGTTATATCAAAACATTAACCATTTCATTTTGTGACCTGCTTGATGTGCCCCACATGCCCCACTGTGCACACTGGACAATGCTAAATATGCTTCGTTTTCTCCTAAACATTTGAGTTAGATTCCTTATGGGGTTTTCTTAAAAAGTTCATTTCCTATTAGCACATAAGACAATGCTCTATATTTGATCTTTTTCTCCGTACTTATTGAAGGTTCTTTCAAGTAATTTATTATGGGACTTCGCCAATCCACATATGCCAAAGTATCTATACTTAGCACTTCGAATTCTTTCTGATTTGCATAGCCAAGTTTCAAATTTTCCAGGTCTAATGGTGATAATTTGGTAGCCATTATTCTACCTCTTGTTTCTATGAGGTACTAGAGTTTTTCTTTGGATATCTTATATCCTGAGGCTATTTGAGCCAAGTCATTTTCCTCCTGATTATCAATTCTAGGAATATGTTTTATATCCACATATTCGAACTTCTTGAGAAATCTATTAGCAATAACAAAGTACATGATCAAATTTTCTTTTATACACTCGTATTCTTTGGTTATTTGTTTGATGATCAGCTCTGAGTCTCCTCTAATTTCGACTCATGTTGCCCCTAATTCCAGCAAAGCTTCAAGTTCGGCAATTAATGCTTCATACTCAGCTTCCTTGTTCGAACAAGGAGGGCCTTCCAACTTGTACTTGAATTTTGTTGGAATTCCTTCAGGAGAAATTATAAGTATTCCAACCCCACTTCCGTTTTTATGTGTTGATCCATCAAAGGATAATTTCCATGGATGGATCTCAACATAGTCTAACACGAAGTCCGTACTTACAGAGTGATCCACTATGAAATCTGAAACTATTTGACCTTTCATAGCCTTTAAAGGCTTTAAGGCTAAATTGTTCTCAGTGAGCGCTAAGGCCCATTTGTCAATTCTGTTGTGCATGATTGGCTTTGAAAGCATGTGTTTAATGACATCAAAATGAGACGAAACATAAACTGGTTTAATATAATATTTAAGTTTTGTACAAGAAAAATACAGACAGAGACATAGTTTCTCTATACTACTATACCTACTCTCTGCTTTATTTAGGACCCTACTAAGATAATAAATGGCTCTTTCGACGCCATCATTGTCTTCTTAGGCCAACATACTACCTATAGTTATATTGGAGGCAGAGATATACAGTCTCATCGACTTATCTTTAGAAGGAGATACAAGTATAGGAGGATGCATCAAATAGGCCTTGATCTTCTCGAACGCCTCCTGATGTTGTGTCGTCCATTTGAAATTCCCTTGATTGAGATGGAGGAGCAGAGAGAAAGCCTGAGTTCGCCCACTCAGATTAGATATGAATCTCCTTAAAAAGTTGATTTTACCTAATAGAGATTGCAACTCTTTCTTTGTTGATGGAGGTTTCGTCTCCATAATAGCCTTCATTTTGTTCAAGTTAATTTCGATCCCCTTCTTATGAACCACAAAGCCTAGGAAATCTCCAGCCTGCACGAAGAAAGCACACTTAAGAGGATTCATTTTTAAACCATGTTTTCTCATTCTTTCGAATGATTGGCAGAGGTGGTTCAAATGATCCTCATCAGATACAGACTTTACCACTATATCATCTATGTAAATCTGCATAAATGATTCGATGAAATCATGGAAAATGATGTTCATTTCCCTCTGATATGTTGCCCCAGCATTTTTTTAGTCCAAAGGGCATAACTACCCATTCATAAGTGCCTAAGGCGCCTGGACATCTAAACGCAGTTTTGGGAACATCATCCTCAACAATGAAAATCTGGTTATACACAGAGTATCCATCTAACATACTCAAGTATTCGAAACCCGCAGCAGAATCAATCAACATTTATGCTATAGGCATGGAATATTCATCTTTTGGGGTTGCTGTATTCAAATCCCTAAAATCTATGCAAATTCGTAAAGAACCATTTTTCTTAATAACAAGTACTATATTAGCAAGCCATTCAACGTACCTTGTGGTCCTAATAAACCTGTATCGAAGGAGCCGTTCTACCTCTGCCTTTATTTTTGAGAGGATTGTTGGGGCGAACTTTCTAGGCATATGCTTGATGGGCTTCTTACCATCTTTTATTGGAAGCCTATGTTCCACCAGTTCCCTCTTTAAACCAGGCATTTCGTCGTAGTCCCAGGCGAAGCAATCTCTGTTTTGTTTGAGCATTTCGACCACCTTGCTTTTTAGACTGGGACTGAGTTTCGCACTGATGTACGTAACTCTATTTTCGACGCTATCCCCAATATCAACTTCCTCCGATGGATCTTGTGCCAGCATTTTAGCGCTTGTTGACTTTGGATCCTTTTCGAACCCCAAGGGCTCTTGATCATAAATGGCATCTAGCCGTTGATCCACTAGTTCGGAAGTTTGTCCATCACAGGGTGGGGGTGGGTAGTTTCCCTCAGGACTTGCTATTTCCTTTTTGTTTTTTTCTTTTTTATTTGTGGCTTCGATAGCCACGTTTTGCATTTCGGCTTCGAGAGCCGTCTTTCATTTGTTCTCAGCCAGATAGGCCGAAATCTTTTTGTAATAACCTGATTCAGTCATAATGATCTTCGCTTCCCCAGCCAGTTGGCCGTATCGTCGAAGTTTCTCCATCTTCTTCAATCTCTTGCCTGTCCCACATAATTTCTCTATCCCATTGGAATCCATTAGGACGGAGGGTTAAAGAATAATAAGCGTTTTCATTGGGCTCGAAATATTCTTCAGGCGGGTGACATGGCCCTATGTTGGCCATATTTCGATCGAAGTTTCTTTTGTCCACGTTGTTGATTTTTGTCATATAGTAACTTTGGTCTGCTTCTATGTTTTCGACAATTCCATCGTCTCTCCACAACACCAACCTTTGGTGCATCGAAGAAGGCACTGTGCCAATTCCATGAATCCATTCCCTGCCAAGCAACAGATTGTAGTTTGCGTTTGCTGCAATGACCATAAACATTGTTGGCCTTGTGAGGGAACCAACTGTTAAGTTAACTTGTATCACTCCCAAGGTCTGACCAACCTTTCCTTCATAATTCGAAAGCACCATATTGTGAGGTCTAACATCTGAATCATGCATGCCTATTATTTTTAACATGAAGCGGGGCATCAAATTAACAGCAGCTCCACCATCCACCAGAACTTTGTACACACCATATTGCTCTACCTTTGCCCTGATGAATAAGGGTTTTAGATGATTCTTCATTCCCTCATCTGGTTTCTCGAAGAAAGCGTTTTGCTCCTCGACCGCTCCATTGTTTATCACATAATAACACACTGGCCTATGCCTGGCCATTTCGTCCTCATCAGTTTCCTCACTAGTGTAAACTTCTGTATCCTGATTGTACTCACAAGGTAGCACAAAAACTACATTGCAGTTTGCATTAAAGAAGGATTCCCCCTCCGATTCGAAGTCATCAGTCATCAAGTCCTCCTCGTTTGCAGCCACCTTTTGTTCCTTATTTTCTTCAGCGTCTTTTTTTGGTGAAAAAAGCCTCCTGGACACTGGGGGTTTGCCCCCAGTCTGGGTCACTTATGCTGGGTTATTAGTGCTAGATTCTCCTATTTCCATGGGCTTCGAATCCCTCTCAGCCTTTTTGTTTCTCTGGTGTCTGCGCCATTGAGAGCAAGACATTGGATTCTTGCCTTTGTAATTCTCCAATCTTATCGCTTCCCTCCTATTTGAATTGAATTGCTTCCTGTAAGCCATCGCAGTCCTGCCACCTTGGTCATAGCTTCGCCACTTTCCTTTTCCCTTATCAGCGTTCACCTGCATCCATCTGTCAGTGGGGATTTTTGTAGGTAGTTTAAAAGAAACTCTCTTTGCTCCCCTGGGATAAGGGCTATCTGGCCTCCTTGGCATAGTTCTACCAGTATTAACAGGATTCGAAGGCATCCTACCTTGGTGCCCCCAGCCCGATGCAAATGGAATCCTCTCGAATGCTTCTGCCATCTCTCTATCATAAACGGCTGCGCATCTAGGACATATTAAACACTCTGTTCCAATTTTATGGCATCGAACCAGAAATTCGAGCAGACTCTCATCAACTTTTGGATAAACTCTGTACAGCTGGTTGTCTTGCCTCCAGTTGACCCCTGTTCTTTCGCGCTGGGCCCTCTCGAACTCAGCAGTAATTCTCGGGTTGCAGATGATGCTACACCTTGGGCACAACAACTTATCTTGGGTTTTCTTATGACAATGAAAGAGATATTCGCGTAAACTCGCGTCTTTTCTGGGTAAATTCTCCCTTCTTTGCTCTCTCTCCCTCTCCAAACAGCGTTCCACTTCTTCCATTTCAGTGTTGGGCTGTTCGAAGTCCACCATATTTACTCCTAACGTCTGACCATCAGAAATTGTAACTCTTCGAACTTCACCCTGAGACTCTTAGTAGCCTCAGTCAATTTTTTGTCAACAGCAAGTTGGCCATCAGCAGCCTTTATTGCTTCACTTAGTATCTTTGCTTTGAGCACCTTTGGGAGGCCATCAGTAGCCTCTATTTCATTCCTGATTAAGATGAAGTCCCCATCATCTTCGAACTCCACTTTAGATTCAACTTTTCTCTCAGCGATCTCCACTACATTAATATCCAGAGGTTCATCATAGTTGGTCTCTGCCATCAGCAACGGATCCGTATCGACCTTCATTGGATTCTTTCCCTTGTCTGAGAACTTCAGCTTGCCATCTTTGATTGTGTTTTGTATCAGATCCCTGAAAAGAAAGCATTGTGAGGTTTTATGGCCTAAAAATTTGTGATATTTACAAAAGCCCCTCTTCTTCCTTTGTTCCAACGGAGGAATCTTAAGGTTAGGAGGAACTATTAACTGGTCATCTTTAACAAGCAGATCAAATATTTCATCACATTTGGTTATATCAAAAGTATAAATTTTCTTAGGGAATTTATCATTCTTGTTATTTTCAACAATATCCTTTCCATTGGAAGGAATTAGAACTCTACAAGCATAAGGGGGTGCTTCTTTCAGTTCTGCAAGATCTATTTCGAACTGATCAAAATCATAAAGATCTTGAGAATCATCTATGTTCTCTTCTTCAGCCTCTATGTAAGCTATTCTCTCTTTTTTGTGATTTTTACTAGCCCTAGCCTTTTCGGCTTTTAATCTTTCGACCTGTCGAACTCTGTCTGCTAGTTGGGCCATGTCTCTAAGATATTGTGTATCCAATTTCTTTCGAATCTAGGCCCCCAGCAGCCATTTCGACCAATTCATATTCAGGAACTGCTGTGAAGCATCTAGATTTTAATAAACGAAACCTATTCAAATAATCATCTATTGGTTCCGTGAATTTTCTCTTAATGCTTGCTAATCATTTCAGACTAATTTTAGACTGACCCATGTAAAATTGTTCATGGGGAAGTATTTCTAAATAAGGCCACGTGTCTACGGATCCAGGGGAAGGGTGGTGAACCAAGTGAAAGCGTTCTTCGTTAGAGAACTTGGGAAGTATTTTATCCTAAGATTTTCATTATTTTCTATATCTCCTGCTTCAGTTAAATACCTAGCTATATGTTCCACTGTTGATTCACTCGTGTCCCCAGCAAATTTCGTGAATTTAGGAACTTTACAGCCCCTGGGTAATTTTGTTTGCAGAACATAGTCCATAATAGGAGATGTGTAATTTGGCCTCCTAAATCCTGAATTTAAGCCATTCTGGGCCATTATTCTTTTGATCACGGTGGTTAGGTTATTTTCTGCCACTAAATTGTCATTTCTAATCCTATGAACAATTTCGTCTGCACTTTGGTCCCTATTTACCATCATTATTGGTCTAGGTTGTTCATCCTGAATATCCTGAACTTCCTGTTGCCTTAATCTTGCCCCTATATTCCTCTCTTAGACCACTGGTCTAGGAGGTCGAATCTGTTCAATTGTGGATTCTTAATTTCGAATCACCACTGGGTTTTGCCTACGTCTCGCAGGCGCATCAGGGGCACCAAAGAAATCTACTATTCTAGCCATCTGGGCTGCATTTTCTTGGTTTGTTCTATTTATGTTCTGGATCAGGGGATTAAAAATAGCATTCATTTCAAGGGCCAAGATTCCTACCATATCATGATTGCTATCATCCATCTGTTGCCTAAGCGCTGCCTGACAATTAGTTGTAAGGGTGGGAAACTGGGCAAAGTTTCCTAGATTCTGAGAATTTGTACCCAAATGGTTCATTCCTGAACCAGACCCTTGGATTGGGGACGAAGTTGATGCATTATGTAATCCTGCCATAAACGAAGTTGGCATTCCGTATAGAGGGTTTCTGGGTCTCAAGGGCTCGAAGCCTGGAGGCCTAGTGGGGGTCGAATACTGTTGATTCCCTACGTGTGGCAAAGTTTGCATTGATGACATGTTAGATGGTATTTCTAATGTACTTACTAGGACTGTATTCGAACTTCCAACAAGGATGGTATTGGATGCATCGATCGAACTTGAAACGATTGTCGCAGCCCTCTGTGGGGGATTTTGTCCCCTATCTTGGTTAGTTGTGTTAACCATTGATTTAGTACGTTGTCTTCTGGGTATATGTGGATTATTGTTCTTTATTTTGCCGCTTTGAAGGTTCATATAACGAAAGGCGCTCCAAACTCAGATGATCCTAAAATTTTCTAATAGGTTTGACTAAAAGTTTAATTATGACACGGTCCCACCGGGTGTGCCAATTTGTTTACAGAGATTTCAAGTAAACAACCGCTAGTCTTCCAATTTATTGATTATTATTGGTTACTTGCAGGATCAACTAGATTGATCCTAAGACACATGTGTCATAATTCATTTCTACGTTTATACCTATTATTTGATAAGTTTATATTGTATGTTGATGCGAATTATAAGGCTCTTAAAGATCTCTCTACAATTATCTATGGAAATATACTGATTGAATGCATAAAGAAAGACTTCGAATTGGACTTAAGATTTAACAATTGATTGTAAAGATAAAGAGTTTCTGGGTTTGAACGAAAGAACAAGGCAACAAAGTAAAATTCAAGAACAAGGCAACAAAGTAAAATTTCTGAATGGTAAAATGTTTAAGTTTTCTGGAAATGTAAAGGCAAATATAACAAGAACTTAAAAAGAAATCGAAAGATTCTGAAAGCAAGAGTACTGTAAAAACGAGAGTAATATAAAAAGACTTGGATTTAAATTATAAAAAGTCATGATGTTCAATACGTACATTTTGTCTTCCAACTCGTTTCCCTTAAACCACGGTAATTTGAGTATTTTGAGATTTTTTAGTACACGAATGACCACACTAATTCTAACATAAAAACACCTATTTATAGTATTTCGACCCTAACGGTCTTATTCTGAAATCACGCCACGTTCGAAGCATGCAGGCTTCTCTCGTTCACTGGCTTCCACGCGTCCTCTACGAAGGGCGCCTTTATTTGAAATTTGAATCCTGTACCAGCAAAATATTTTGCTAGCTTTGTTGATTCGAATTAAATCATTTTCTTGGACCGCTCTAGTTCTTGCACATTTGCACAAAAGAACTCTTTATACCTAAACACTAAAAATTCCAAATCGAAGTCCATCATCTATCACTAGAAATCGAAGACCCATATAGAACAAAGGTTCTATATTTTAACCAATATTCATCAATGATGTCAATTTGTTTTAGCTTTTATACGTTTATTTGAAATATCCCCATGATATCCAAATAACCTCTTTATTCGAAATTTCAAATTGCCCCTCAAGAACATGTATTTCGATAAATATAAAGAAATACTTGTTTTTGAATCACCCATGCAATTTCGAAAACATCAAAACTCATGATGACTACATTGTACACGATGTCATAGTAAGTGTCCAACTTTCTGCAAAATGTCCACTCACCATACCTAGACGTGCAATCACAGCAGTTATAGCTAATAATTAGCAGCAAAAACATCACTTCCCTAGGAAGTTTAAAAATCCACCTTTTCCCTTCCAATGAGAAAGTTACACGTATTCTACCTTTTTCCAAAGGTAAAAAAAAAATTTCAAACCGTTGAGGAATGCTATAAACACACTTCATCTTCTACAATCCAACTTTTCCAAACTCTCTCAATCTTCAATCAATCCAGATTTCTTACTTTCAGAAAAACTTTTAATCTCCACAATGTCTTCTCCTTCACCGCCAATTCCTTCATCCAAGAAGTCTGGAAAATCCAAGCAAACTCCTTCTTCCAGTCTCAGACCAGTAAGCAAGATTATCAATCTTGATAATCAGGAGTTCATTACAAATCCCAAACTCACTCAAGAACAGAAGGCCATTTATGCTTCCCAGGTAATCATCCCCACTACTATTCTTGATAAAACCCTAGGGGTTATGGGTCCCTTAATTTCTACGGAACGTCTGGAAAAGACCAAGGGATTTTTTCCCGCTTATTCCGAAACCAAACCCATTGTCAATAAATCTATTCCTCTGAAATTTAAGGAAGATGAATCGGTTGTTAAGTTGTCAAAAACCCTAAAAGAGAAAACCTTTGAAACGGAGACGTCAAAACCCATGAGGGATGTTTTTAATATGGACTATGTCACTGGGAACTTTAAGCCCTTTCGTTCATGTCCCTCATCAGATCAACTATACCAAGATTGGCTTTCGAAAGTTGAAAATAAGAAATCCCAGGAATGGGAAAGTATAGGCATCTTGAATTTGATTCGAATGTCAAAATTAGGATTCAGTTATAGCAAACCCTTCTTGCTAACCTCCTTATACTTTTGGGACAGCACCTATAACACTTTCCACCTCCCTTGTGGAATGTTGACACCTACATTTTTTGATATTGCTGCTATCACTGGACTCTCCCCTATTGGAGAGACTTTTGATCCAAATGAGAATGCAGATAACCTCATCGATTTCGATGTCAAGAATGCCAGTTTCTCAAAATACATCAATTTCTACCACTCTGCTAAAGAGGAAGTTTCTAACGTCGAACATATAGCTTTCCTAGCTCTGTGGTTATCGAAATACGTCTTCTGCAGCAAGTCTCTACAAGTTGCTAGCAGATTCATCACTCTTGCGAACCGACTCCACCATGGTCGAAGGGTGTGTATCAGTGAGTTACTGTTGACAAGTCTATATGAAAGCATTGGTGCTGCAGTTTCGAAACTGAAAACTTATGAAGCTGGCACTAATCTGCTCCTCGCTGGCCCCTTTTGGCTACTACAACTTTGATTAAATGCTACTTTCAAATCATCTCTTTCGACCTTTAGGGTAATCAATGAAGAAAATCCCAATGTTGTAAACCGCGGCATTGAGGGTACTAGGTTGTTAAAACTAACCCCAAATGATGAAAGAGAAAATTTCAAGACATGCTTTGTTAACTATATGATGATTTTCTCTAAAAGGCATAAGTTCGACCCCTCAATGGCCCTTTTCGCCAATCGAAATTGTGGTCCAACTTGGTTCACCATGCCCCTTGAACAAACCATCGAAGAAGAAGTAATTAGGGATATTTGGTGTGCCTTTTTGAACCCTAGGCTTATCATCTCTAGGATCACGCCTGTGAAGAGCCAAGTGTGCATCCTTGCTTATCAACCAAATTTCGTAGCCCGTCAATTCGGACTATGCCAAACTCTACCTGAACCTCTCTTTAACAAGAAAAGGGATATATGTCTAGCAGGTGTACCTTACTCCTTCAAGGAAGTTGAGACTCGACAGAAACAATATGCTGGCTTTGTTGATTTTTCACTAATCTTTTTTAATCCTTCCTTTAATATGACGAAAGATTTTTATACTTGGTGGACGGCTTATTATTCAAATGATATGTTCAGCACCATCCAAATTCAACAACAACTGACGACACCTTTTTCCCTTGTGCATGAGCATGTCAAAAAAGGTAGATTTACTCATGTCAAGGAAATTCGAGCCTTCCAAAAATATTTCGAAATTGTCTATAATCCTATGGAAATACATCGAACCGTTTGCGAAGCAGCAAGAACTTTGAAAGAAAAATTTGAAAAACAACTTTCAAAAATTCGATTTCCTCCTTATGTAAAACCTGAAGATAGGTATTGGTGGGATTTTAAACATCAACCACCAAAATTTCCAAACTTACCTACTTCAGAGTTGGCTTTGGCCTTGTTTCCCCATATCCCTGGTGGTTCGTTTGTGGGAACATTTTTCATAGATATGAAAATGATGCCAAAAAACCTGCTGAAAGGGTAGTGTGGGCTAAATGTGATTTAGACAATTTCAGGGGGCACCTTCGCTATGACTTGTCAGCCATGTCTATCACGTCTCGAGACTGCGAAGGTGCGGAACTGAAGAAATTTGAAGTTCCCTTATTCTTTCTAAACTCTGTTTTAACTTTGACTGTTTCATATTCTTTTCAGCTATTGACCTAAAATCATTAAAGAAGGATAAAGTTATCCCCAAGGCAAGCTCAACTTCCACTTCGAAAGCGCCAATGACCACAACTGAAAATCCTCCTCCTGAACAAGAAAATGACTCCCCAAGAAAGAAAAAGAAAAAGGTAATACTTTACTCACTCCTCTCCCATTGTCAAAATTACTCTTTTAATTAACTAATCATTTCTTTCCATCTTTCCAGGCGAGTGGATTACCTCCCAAGTCTCCCAAACCTAAGTCCAAAGGACCTTCGAAGTCTCAATCCTCAAAGAACGTGATTTCGGAATGCATTGGTAGCAATGCAACTTCTGATGATCAAAAGGTACATCTTATTTAATGCTTTTCGAAATTAATTCTATGTGACCTTTGTTAATGCCAACCCTTTATTTCTGTGCAGAGCCTCCCTTTTGCTCCCTCTGATCCTCCTGCCCTCCAGGGCCAAGCTTCAAAACCTGCAGCTTCTCCTCCACCAGAAGGTTTTAACGAGGCCGTCCTAAACAAAGGTTCATCCAATGTTGCTACTCCTGCAGAAACTATCGAACCCTTAGACCAACACGCAACTTCACCTCCTTTGGCAGAGGATCCTATAATTGGCGAACCAGACACAGCGTTCAGAACTCCTGTGATCGAAATCCCTAGTGACTCTTCCCCTAGAAGGGTGCACTTTGCCAACCAATCTGAGGAGGAAAGCAAAACACACACTGTGAGCCGTTATTTCGCAGATGGGGAAGACGATGAAGTAATGCAAGAAGAAGTGGAGATTCCTATTCCTGCAGGAATCACTTCCACAAGAAACCCAGATCCTCCATCTTTGACTAGAGAGCAGAAAGAGGAACTGAAAAGGAGCAATCCCCTGCAGTACATCAAATTAATGCTAGCTTAACGGGATTCTTCTTCTGGCAAAAACCAATCTGAAGATTCGAGCCAAGCAAAGGATAATGCCCCTCTTATTTCTATTGACCAACTTCTCCAACAAGTCAACAAAACCATTATCGAGGCTGACATTTTCACCATTATGAAAGAAGACGTTGCAGCCTATTATTCAATGAAGAAATTTCTCTCTCAGATAGATCTCAGCATCTGCCCATCTGAAGTTAGTGAAACTATATATGATCTGCAGATCTTGCTTAATGAGGTTAGCAGTGAATATATTAGGGCGAATGATATTGATGCCAAGATTCGAACTAAACAAGAGGCTTTGTCTAAAGCTTATGACCAAACTTCGAAACTTTCTGAAGAAGCAGAAGTATTGGAGCGTGCTAAAAGCCAGAATAAAGATAAGCATGATGTTTTGACTCGATCAATCTTGTTCTGGGAATCGCAGATTGAAGAACTCAAAAGGAAAATTGAGGGTGCTCGAAGTGAGCAGGCAGCCTTGAAACCCGTTGATAACAAAGAACTTGAAAATCTTGTCACACAAAGTCTTCAGCAAATAGAGGTAGCTGAAGGAATAAGCGAGGAGATCAAGGGGATGGAAAGCGTAAAAAATGCTACCCAATGTAAAATCAACTTGTGCAAGGGAAAATTTGCTAAGTTGAAACGAGACGCTCTTTTTTGACTTTTCGAATGTATTCCTTTAATGCTCTTTGTTGTTAAGGATATTTACTACGTACTTTTGTAACTTGAACACAACCATTTTGGCAGCTATGTAATACCATTTTGGCTTTATTATTTGTTTTAATTTTATTATTCTATAGTGATTCGAACCTCTTGCAAGCATGGCTTATACCTTTTTAAGTATTTCCCATTTACCTTCAAGATTCTTCTATCTTCTGCTAATTCCTCTATTTCATAAGCATTATTTGAAAATGTTTTCAAAACACGAAAGGGTCGTTCTCAATGGGGTGACCATTTGCCTAAGGATTTATTCTTTTTATCCATAGGTAATATAACTTTCTATACCAGATCATTAGTTGAAAACAACTTACTTTTAACCCTTTTGTTGTATGCTCTGGCTACTCTTTCTTTCTGTCTTTTCATAACTTCTAAAGCATGTAGCCTGGCTTCATCTACATCTACTAATTCATTCATCATATTTCCCAATATTGGTCTGCTGGTATCTCATTTTGTCTTTGAATTCTAACTGACTGTAAATGTATTTCGACTGGCAATACTGCATCGTGTCCAAATGTAAGTCGAAATGGAGTAGTATTCGTTGCCTCTTTAGGAGATGTTCAACATGCCCATAAAGCTTGGTCCAGGGTTTTGTGCCAATTCTTTGGCTTTCGCCATACATGTTTCTTTATCAACCCTATTATAACCTTATTGGCTGCTTTCACTTGACCATTTGCTTGAGCATAATAAGGCGTTGACGTGAGTAACTTAAATCCCGTTTCTTGTGCAAACTCTTGCATTTTTCGCCCTGTGAAGACTGAACCTTGGTCTGTTGTAATACTTTATGGTATTCCGAACCTGTAAATTATTTGCTTTTGGATAAATTCTATAATAGCCTCTTGATCAGCGTTTACTAAAGGAATTGCTTTGACCCATTTAGTAAAATAATCTATACCCACAAGGATATACTTTTGTCCCTTGGATGATGTATTTCGCCAATTAGATCTAATGCCCATCCTCTAAAAGGCCAAGGTTTAATAATTGAACGTAGCTCGCTTGCAGGAGCATTTTGAATGCCTGCATGAACTTGGCATTCTTCACATCCTTTAGCAAATTCTATGCAGTCTTTAAGCATAGTGGGCCAATACATGTTATATCAAAACATTAACCATTTCATTTTGTGACCTGCTTGATGTGCCCCACATGCCCCACTGTGCACACTGGACAATGCTAAATATGCTTCGTTTTCTCCTAAACATTTGAGTTAGATTCCTTATGGGGTTTTCTTAAAAAGTTCATTTCCTATTAGCACATAAGACAATGCTCTATATTTGATCTTTTTCTCCGTACTTATTGAAGGTTCTTTCAAGTAATTTATTATGGGACTTCGCCAATCCACATATGCCAAAGTATCTATACTTAGCACTTCGAATTCTTTCTGATTTGCATAGCCAAGTTTCAAATTTTCCAGGTCTAATGGTGATAATTTGGTAGCCATTATTCTACCTCTTGTTTCTATGAGGTACTAGAGTTTTTCTTTGGATATCTTATATCCTGAGGCTATTTGAGCCAAGTCATTTTCCTCCTGATTATCAATTCTAGGAATATGTTTTATATCCACATATTCGAACTTCTTGAGAAATCTATTAGCAATAACAAAGTACATGATCAAATTTTCTTTTATACACTCGTATTCTTTGGTTATTTGTTTGATGATCAGCTCTGAGTCTCCTCTAATTTCGACTCATGTTGCCCCTAATTCCAGCAAAGCTTCAAGTTCGGCAATTAATGCTTCATACTCAGCTTCCTTGTTCGAACAAGGAGGGCCTTCCAACTTGTACTTGAATTTTGTTGGAATTCCTTCAGGAGAAATTATAAGTATTCCAACCCCACTTCCGTTTTTATGTGTTGATCCATCAAAGGATAATTTCCATGGATGGATCTCAACATAGTCTAACACGAAGTCCGTACTTACAGAGTGATCCACTATGAAATCTGAAACTATTTGACCTTTCATAGCCTTTAAAGGCTTTAAGGCTAAATTGTTCTCAGTGAGCGCTAAGGCCCATTTGTCAATTCTGTTGTGCATGATTGGCTTTGAAAGCATGTGTTTAATGACATCAAAATGAGACGAAACATAAACTGGTTTAATATAATATTTAAGTTTTGTACAAGAAAAATACAGACAGAGACATAGTTTCTCTATACTACTATACCTACTCTCTGCTTTATTTAGGACCCTACTAAGATAATAAATGGCTCTTTCGACGCCATCATTGTCTTCTTAGGCCAACATACTACCTATAGTTATATTGGAGGCAGAGATATACAGTCTCATCGACTTATCTTTAGAAGGAGATACAAGTATAGGAGGATGCATCAAATAGGCCTTGATCTTCTCGAACGCCTCCTGATGTTGTGTCGTCCATTTGAAATTCCCTTGATTGAGATGGAGGAGCAGAGAGAAAGCCTGAGTTCGCCCACTCAGATTAGATATGAATCTCCTTAAAAAGTTGATTTTACCTAATAGAGATTGCAACTCTTTCTTTGTTGATGGAGGTTTCGTCTCCATAATAGCCTTCATTTTGTTCAAGTTAATTTCGATCCCCTTCTTATGAACCACAAAGCCTAGGAAATCTCCAGCCTGCACGAAGAAAGCACACTTAAGAGGATTCATTTTTAAACCATGTTTTCTCATTCTTTCGAATGATTGGCAGAGGTGGTTCAAATGATCCTCATCAGATACAGACTTTACCACTATATCATCTATGTAAATCTGCATAAATGATTCGATGAAATCATGGAAAATGATGTTCATTTCCCTCTGATATGTTGCCCCAGCATTTTTTTAGTCCAAAGGGCATAACTACCCATTCATAAGTGCCTAAGGCGCCTGGACATCTAAACGCAGTTTTGGGAACATCATCCTCAACAATGAAAATCTGGTTATACACAGAGTATCCATCTAACATACTCAAGTATTCGAAACCCGCAGCAGAATCAATCAACATTTATGCTATAGGCATGGAATATTCATCTTTTGGGGTTGCTGTATTCAAATCCCTAAAATCTATGCAAATTCGTAAAGAACCATTTTTCTTAATAACAAGTACTATATTAGCAAGCCATTCAACGTACCTTGTGGTCCTAATAAACCTGTATCGAAGGAGCCGTTCTACCTCTGCCTTTATTTTTGAGAGGATTGTTGGGGCGAACTTTCTAGGCATATGCTTGATGGGCTTCTTACCATCTTTTATTGGAAGCCTATGTTCCACCAGTTCCCTCTTTAAACCAGGCATTTCGTCGTAGTCCCAGGCGAAGCAATCTCTGTTTTGTTTGAGCATTTCGACCACCTTGCTTTTTAGACTGGGACTGAGTTTCGCACTGATGTACGTAACTCTATTTTCGACGCTATCCCCAATATCAACTTCCTCCGATGGATCTTGTGCCAGCATTTTAGCGCTTGTTGACTTTGGATCCTTTTCGAACCCCAAGGGCTCTTGATCATAAATGGCATCTAGCCGTTGATCCACTAGTTCGGAAGTTTGTCCATCACAGGGTGGGGGTGGGTAGTTTCCCTCAGGACTTGCTATTTCCTTTTTGTTTTTTTCTTTTTTATTTGTGGCTTCGATAGCCACGTTTTGCATTTCGGCTTCGAGAGCCGTCTTTCATTTGTTCTCAGCCAGATAGGCCGAAATCTTTTTGTAATAACCTGATTCAGTCATAATGATCTTCGCTTCCCCAGCCAGTTGGCCGTATCGTCGAAGTTTCTCCATCTTCTTCAATCTCTTGCCTGTCCCACATAATTTCTCTATCCCATTGGAATCCATTAGGACGGAGGGTTAAAGAATAATAAGCGTTTTCATTGGGCTCGAAATATTCTTCAGGCGGGTGACATGGCCCTATGTTGGCCATATTTCGATCGAAGTTTCTTTTGTCCACGTTGTTGATTTTTGTCATATAGTAACTTTGGTCTGCTTCTATGTTTTCGACAATTCCATCGTCTCTCCACAACACCAACCTTTGGTGCATCGAAGAAGGCACTGTGCCAATTCCATGAATCCATTCCCTGCCAAGCAACAGATTGTAGTTTGCGTTTGCTGCAATGACCATAAACATTGTTGGCCTTGTGAGGGAACCAACTGTTAAGTTAACTTGTATCACTCCCAAGGTCTGACCAACCTTTCCTTCATAATTCGAAAGCACCATATTGTGAGGTCTAACATCTGAATCATGCATGCCTATTATTTTTAACATGAAGCGGGGCATCAAATTAACAGCAGCTCCACCATCCACCAGAACTTTGTACACACCATATTGCTCTACCTTTGCCCTGATGAATAAGGGTTTTAGATGATTCTTCATTCCCTCATCTGGTTTCTCGAAGAAAGCGTTTTGCTCCTCGACCGCTCCATTGTTTATCACATAATAACACACTGGCCTATGCCTGGCCATTTCGTCCTCATCAGTTTCCTCACTAGTGTAAACTTCTGTATCCTGATTGTACTCACAAGGTAGCACAAAAACTACATTGCAGTTTGCATTAAAGAAGGATTCCCCCTCCGATTCGAAGTCATCAGTCATCAAGTCCTCCTCGTTTGCAGCCACCTTTTGTTCCTTATTTTCTTCAGCGTCTTTTTTTGGTGAAAAAAGCCTCCTGGACACTGGGGGTTTGCCCCCAGTCTGGGTCACTTATGCTGGGTTATTAGTGCTAGATTCTCCTATTTCCATGGGCTTCGAATCCCTCTCAGCCTTTTTGTTTCTCTGGTGTCTGCGCCATTGAGAGCAAGACATTGGATTCTTGCCTTTGTAATTCTCCAATCTTATCGCTTCCCTCCTATTTGAATTGAATTGCTTCCTGTAAGCCATCGCAGTCCTGCCACCTTGGTCATAGCTTCGCCACTTTCCTTTTCCCTTATCAGCGTTCACCTGCATCCATCTGTCAGTGGGGATTTTTGTAGGTAGTTTAAAAGAAACTCTCTTTGCTCCCCTGGGATAAGGGCTATCTGGCCTCCTTGGCATAGTTCTACCAGTATTAACAGGATTCGAAGGCATCCTACCTTGGTGCCCCCAGCCCGATGCAAATGGAATCCTCTCGAATGCTTCTGCCATCTCTCTATCATAAACGGCTGCGCATCTAGGACATATTAAACACTCTGTTCCAATTTTATGGCATCGAACCAGAAATTCGAGCAGACTCTCATCAACTTTTGGATAAACTCTGTACAGCTGGTTGTCTTGCCTCCAGTTGACCCCTGTTCTTTCGCGCTGGGCCCTCTCGAACTCAGCAGTAATTCTCGGGTTGCAGATGATGCTACACCTTGGGCACAACAACTTATCTTGGGTTTTCTTATGACAATGAAAGAGATATTCGCGTAAACTCGCGTCTTTTCTGGGTAAATTCTCCCTTCTTTGCTCTCTCTCCCTCTCCAAACAGCGTTCCACTTCTTCCATTTCAGTGTTGGGCTGTTCGAAGTCCACCATATTTACTCCTAACGTCTGACCATCAGAAATTGTAACTCTTCGAACTTCACCCTGAGACTCTTAGTAGCCTCAGTCAATTTTTTGTCAACAGCAAGTTGGCCATCAGCAGCCTTTATTGCTTCACTTAGTATCTTTGCTTTGAGCACCTTTGGGAGGCCATCAGTAGCCTCTATTTCATTCCTGATTAAGATGAAGTCCCCATCATCTTCGAACTCCACTTTAGATTCAACTTTTCTCTCAGCGATCTCCACTACATTAATATCCAGAGGTTCATCATAGTTGGTCTCTGCCATCAGCAACGGATCCGTATCGACCTTCATTGGATTCTTTCCCTTGTCTGAGAACTTCAGCTTGCCATCTTTGATTGTGTTTTGTATCAGATCCCTGAAAAGAAAGCATTGTGAGGTTTTATGGCCTAAAAATTTGTGATATTTACAAAAGCCCCTCTTCTTCCTTTGTTCCAACGGAGGAATCTTAAGGTTAGGAGGAACTATTAACTGGTCATCTTTAACAAGCAGATCAAATATTTCATCACATTTGGTTATATCAAAAGTATAAATTTTCTTAGGGAATTTATCATTCTTGTTATTTTCAACAATATCCTTTCCATTGGAAGGAATTAGAACTCTACAAGCATAAGGGGGTGCTTCTTTCAGTTCTGCAAGATCTATTTCGAACTGATCAAAATCATAAAGATCTTGAGAATCATCTATGTTCTCTTCTTCAGCCTCTATGTAAGCTATTCTCTCTTTTTTGTGATTTTTACTAGCCCTAGCCTTTTCGGCTTTTAATCTTTCGACCTGTCGAACTCTGTCTGCTAGTTGGGCCATGTCTCTAAGATATTGTGTATCCAATTTCTTTCGAATCTAGGCCCCCAGCAGCCATTTCGACCAATTCATATTCAGGAACTGCTGTGAAGCATCTAGATTTTAATAAACGAAACCTATTCAAATAATCATCTATTGGTTCCGTGAATTTTCTCTTAATGCTTGCTAATCATTTCAGACTAATTTTAGACTGACCCATGTAAAATTGTTCATGGGGAAGTATTTCTAAATAAGGCCACGTGTCTACGGATCCAGGGGAAGGGTGGTGAACCAAGTGAAAGCGTTCTTCGTTAGAGAACTTGGGAAGTATTTTATCCTAAGATTTTCATTATTTTCTATATCTCCTGCTTCAGTTAAATACCTAGCTATATGTTCCACTGTTGATTCACTCGTGTCCCCAGCAAATTTCGTGAATTTAGGAACTTTACAGCCCCTGGGTAATTTTGTTTGCAGAACATAGTCCATAATAGGAGATGTGTAATTTGGCCTCCTAAATCCTGAATTTAAGCCATTCTGGGCCATTATTCTTTTGATCACGGTGGTTAGGTTATTTTCTGCCACTAAATTGTCATTTCTAATCCTATGAACAATTTCGTCTGCACTTTGGTCCCTATTTACCATCATTATTGGTCTAGGTTGTTCATCCTGAATATCCTGAACTTCCTGTTGCCTTAATCTTGCCCCTATATTCCTCTCTTAGACCACTGGTCTAGGAGGTCGAATCTGTTCAATTGTGGATTCTTAATTTCGAATCACCACTGGGTTTTGCCTACGTCTCGCAGGCGCATCAGGGGCACCAAAGAAATCTACTATTCTAGCCATCTGGGCTGCATTTTCTTGGTTTGTTCTATTTATGTTCTGGATCAGGGGATTAAAAATAGCATTCATTTCAAGGGCCAAGATTCCTACCATATCATGATTGCTATCATCCATCTGTTGCCTAAGCGCTGCCTGACAATTAGTTGTAAGGGTGGGAAACTGGGCAAAGTTTCCTAGATTCTGAGAATTTGTACCCAAATGGTTCATTCCTGAACCAGACCCTTGGATTGGGGACGAAGTTGATGCATTATGTAATCCTGCCATAAACGAAGTTGGCATTCCGTATAGAGGGTTTCTGGGTCTCAAGGGCTCGAAGCCTGGAGGCCTAGTGGGGGTCGAATACTGTTGATTCCCTACGTGTGGCAAAGTTTGCATTGATGACATGTTAGATGGTATTTCTAATGTACTTACTAGGACTGTATTCGAACTTCCAACAAGGATGGTATTGGATGCATCGATCGAACTTGAAACGATTGTCGCAGCCCTCTGTGGGGGATTTTGTCCCCTATCTTGGTTAGTTGTGTTAACCATTGATTTAGTACGTTGTCTTCTGGGTATATGTGGATTATTGTTCTTTATTTTGCCGCTTTGAAGGTTCATATAACGAAAGGCGCTCCAAACTCAGATGATCCTAAAATTTTCTAATAGGTTTGACTAAAAGTTTAATTATGACACGGTCCCACCGGGTGTGCCAATTTGTTTACAGAGATTTCAAGTAAACAACCGCTAGTCTTCCAATTTATTGATTATTATTGGTTACTTGCAGGATCGACTAGATTGATCCTAGGACACATGTGTCATAATTCATTTCTACGTTCATACCTATTATTTGATAAGTTTATATTGTATGTTGATGCGGACTATAAGGCTCTTAAAGATCTCTCTAAAATTATCTAAGGAAATATACTGACTGAATACATAAAGAAAGACTTCGAATTGGACTTAAGATTTAACAATTGATTGTAAAGATAAAGAGTTTCTGGGTTTGAACGAAAGAACAAGGCAACAAAGTAAAATTCAAGAACAAGGCAACAAAGTAAAATTTCTGAATGGTAAAATGTTTAAGTTTTCTGGAAATGTAAAGGCAAATATAACAAGAACTTAAAAAGAAATCGAAAGATTCTGAAAGCAAGAGTACTGTAAAAACGAGAGTAATATAAAAATACTTGGATTTAAATTATAAAAAGTCATGATGTTCAATACGTACATTTTGTCTTCCAACTCGTTTCCCTTAAACCACGGTAATTTGAGTATTTTGAGATTTTTTAGTACACGAATGAACACACTAATTCTAACATAAAAACACCTATTTATAGTATTTCAACCCTAACGGTCTTATTCTGAAATCACGCCACGTTCGAAGCATGCAGGCTTCTCTCGTTCACTGGCTTCCACGCGTCCTCTACGAAGGGCGCCTTTATTTGAAATTTGAATCCTGTACCAGCAAAATATTTTGCTAGCTTTGTTGATTCGAATTAAATCATTTTCTTGGACCGCTCTAGTTCTTGCACATTTGCACAAAAGAACTCTTTATACCTAAACACTAAAAATTCCAAATCGAAGTCCATCATCTATCACTAGAAATCGAAGACCCATATAGAACAAAGGTTCTATATTTTAACCAATATTCATCAATGATGTCAATTTGTTTTAGCTTTTATACGTTTATTTGAAATATCCCCATGATATCCAAATAACCTCTTTATTCGAAATTTCAAATTGCCCCTCAAGAACATGTATTTCGATAAATATAAAGAAATACTTGTTTTTGAATCACCCATGCAATTTCGAAAACATCAAAACTCATGATGACTACATTGTACACGATGTCATAGTAAGTGTCCAACTTTCTGCAAAATGTCCACTCACCATACCTAGACGTGCAATCACAGCAGTTATAGCTAATAATTAGCAGCAAAAACATCACTTCCCTAGGAAGTTTAAAAATCCACCTTTTCCCTTCCAATGAGAAAGTTACACGTATTCTACCTTTTTCCAAAGGTAAAAAAAAAATTTCAAACCGTTGAGGAATGCTATAAACACACTTCATCTTCTACAATCCAACTTTTCCAAACTCTCTCAATCTTCAATCAATCCAGATTTCTTACTTTCAGAAAAACTTTTAATCTCCACAATGTCTTCTCCTTCACCGCCAATTCCTTCATCCAAGAAGTCTGGAAAATCCAAGCAAACTCCTTCTTCCAGTCTCAGACCAGTAAGCAAGATTATCAATCTTGATAATCAGGAGTTCATTACAAATCCCAAACTCACTCAAGAACAGAAGGCCATTTATGCTTCCCAGGTAATCATCCCCACTACTATTCTTGATAAAACCCTAGGGGTTATGGGTCCCTTAATTTCTACGGAACGTCTGGAAAAGACCAAGGGATTTTTTCCCGCTTATTCCGAAACCAAACCCATTGTCAATAAATCTATTCCTCTGAAATTTAAGGAAGATGAATCGGTTGTTAAGTTGTCAAAAACCCTAAAAGAGAAAACCTTTGAAACGGAGACGTCAAAACCCATGAGGGATGTTTTTAATATGGACTATGTCACTGGGAACTTTAAGCCCTTTCGTTCATGTCCCTCATCAGATCAACTATACCAAGATTGGCTTTCGAAAGTTGAAAATAAGAAATCCCAGGAATGGGAAAGTATAGGCATCTTGAATTTGATTCGAATGTCAAAATTAGGATTCAGTTATAGCAAACCCTTCTTGCTAACCTCCTTATACTTTTGGGACAGCACCTATAACACTTTCCACCTCCCTTGTGGAATGTTGACACCTACATTTTTTGATATTGCTGCTATCACTGGACTCTCCCCTATTGGAGAGACTTTTGATCCAAATGAGAATGCAGATAACCTCATCGATTTCGATGTCAAGAATGCCAGTTTCTCAAAATACATCAATTTCTACCACTCTGCTAAAGAGGAAGTTTCTAACGTCGAACATATAGCTTTCCTAGCTCTGTGGTTATCGAAATACGTCTTCTGCAGCAAGTCTCTACAAGTTGCTAGCAGATTCATCACTCTTGCGAACCGACTCCACCATGGTCGAAGGGTGTGTATCAGTGAGTTACTGTTGACAAGTCTATATGAAAGCATTGGTGCTGCAGTTTCGAAACTGAAAACTTATGAAGCTGGCACTAATCTGCTCCTCGCTGGCCCCTTTTGGCTACTACAACTTTGATTAAATGCTACTTTCAAATCATCTCTTTCGACCTTTAGGGTAATCAATGAAGAAAATCCCAATGTTGTAAACCGCGGCATTGAGGGTACTAGGTTGTTAAAACTAACCCCAAATGATGAAAGAGAAAATTTCAAGACATGCTTTGTTAACTATATGATGATTTTCTCTAAAAGGCATAAGTTCGACCCCTCAATGGCCCTTTTCGCCAATCGAAATTGTGGTCCAACTTGGTTCACCATGCCCCTTGAACAAACCATCGAAGAAGAAGTAATTAGGGATATTTGGTGTGCCTTTTTGAACCCTAGGCTTATCATCTCTAGGATCACGCCTGTGAAGAGCCAAGTGTGCATCCTTGCTTATCAACCAAATTTCGTAGCCCGTCAATTCGGACTATGCCAAACTCTACCTGAACCTCTCTTTAACAAGAAAAGGGATATATGTCTAGCAGGTGTACCTTACTCCTTCAAGGAAGTTGAGACTCGACAGAAACAATATGCTGGCTTTGTTGATTTTTCACTAATCTTTTTTAATCCTTCCTTTAATATGACGAAAGATTTTTATACTTGGTGGACGGCTTATTATTCAAATGATATGTTCAGCACCATCCAAATTCAACAACAACTGACGACACCTTTTTCCCTTGTGCATGAGCATGTCAAAAAAGGTAGATTTACTCATGTCAAGGAAATTCGAGCCTTCCAAAAATATTTCGAAATTGTCTATAATCCTATGGAAATACATCGAACCGTTTGCGAAGCAGCAAGAACTTTGAAAGAAAAATTTGAAAAACAACTTTCAAAAATTCGATTTCCTCCTTATGTAAAACCTGAAGATAGGTATTGGTGGGATTTTAAACATCAACCACCAAAATTTCCAAACTTACCTACTTCAGAGTTGGCTTTGGCCTTGTTTCCCCATATCCCTGGTGGTTCGTTTGTGGGAACATTTTTCATAGATATGAAAATGATGCCAAAAAACCTGCTGAAAGGGTAGTGTGGGCTAAATGTGATTTAGACAATTTCAGGGGGCACCTTCGCTATGACTTGTCAGCCATGTCTATCACGTCTCGAGACTGCGAAGGTGCAGAACTGAAGAAATTTGAAGTTCCCTTATTCTTTCTAAACTTTGTTTTAACTTTGACTGTTTCATATTCTTTTCAGCTGTTGATCTAAAATCATTGAAGAAGGATAAAGTTATCCCCAAGGCAAGCTCAACTTCCACTTCGAAAGCGCCAATGACCACAACTGAAAATCCTCCTCCTGAACAAGAAAATGACTCCCCAAGAAAGAAAAAGAAAAAGGTAATACTTTACTCACTCCTCTCCCATTGTCAAAATTACTCTTTTAATTAACTAATCATTTCTTTCCATCTTTCCAGGCGAGTGGATTACCTCCCAAGTCTCCCAAACCTAAGTCCAAAGGACCTTCGAAGTCTCAATCCTCAAAGAACGTGATTTCGGAATGCATTGGTAGCAATGCAACTTCTGATGATCAAAAGGTACATCTTATTTAATGCTTTTCGAAATTAATTCTATGTGACCTTTGTTAATGCCAACCCTTTATTTCTGTGCAGAGCCTCCCTTTTGCTCCCTCTGATCCTCCTGCCCTCCAGGGCCAAGCTTCAAAACCTGCAGCTTCTCCTCCACCAGAAGGTTTTAACGAGGCCGTCCTAAACAAAGGTTCATCCAATGTTGCTACTCCTGCAGAAACTATCGAACCCTTAGACCAACACGCAACTTCACCTCCTTTGGCAGAGGATCCTATAATTGGCGAACCAGACACAGCGTTCAGAACTCCTGTGATCGAAATCCCTAGTGACTCTTCCCCTAGAAGGGTGCACTTTGCCAACCAATCTGAGGAGGAAAGCAAAACACACACTGTGAGCCGTTATTTCGCAGATGGGGAAGACGATGAAGTAATGCAAGAAGAAGTGGAGATTCCTATTCCTGCAGGAATCACTTCCACAAGAAACCCAGATCCTCCATCTTTGACTAGAGAGCAGAAAGAGGAACTGAAAAGGAGCAATCCCCTGCAGTACATCAAATTAATGCTAGCTTAACGGGATTCTTCTTCTGGCAAAAACCAATCTGAAGATTCGAGCCAAGCAAAGGATAATGCCCCTCTTATTTCTATTGACCAACTTCTCCAACAAGTCAACAAAACCATTATCGAGGCTGACATTTTCACCATTATGAAAGAAGACGTTGCAGCCTATTATTCAATGAAGAAATTTCTCTCTCAGATAGATCTCAGCATCTGCCCATCTGAAGTTAGTGAAACTATATATGATCTGCAGATCTTGCTTAATGAGGTTAGCAGTGAATATATTAGGGCGAATGATATTGATGCCAAGATTCGAACTAAACAAGAGGCTTTGTCTAAAGCTTATGACCAAACTTCGAAACTTTCTGAAGAAGCAGAAGTATTGGAGCGTGCTAAAAGCCAGAATAAAGATAAGCATGATGTTTTGACTCGATCAATCTTGTTCTGGGAATCGCAGATTGAAGAACTCAAAAGGAAAATTGAGGGTGCTCGAAGTGAGCAGGCAGCCTTGAAACCCGTTGATAACAAAGAACTTGAAAATCTTGTCACACAAAGTCTTCAGCAAATAGAGGTAGCTGAAGGAATAAGCGAGGAGATCAAGGGGATGGAAAGCGTAAAAAATGCTACCCAATGTAAAATCAACTTGTGCAAGGGAAAATTTGCTAAGTTGAAACGAGACGCTCTTTTTTGACTTTTCGAATGTATTCCTTTAATGCTCTTTGTTGTTAAGGATATTTACTACGTACTTTTGTAACTTGAACACAACCATTTTGGCAGCTATGTAATACCATTTTGGCTTTATTATTTGTTTTAATTTTATTATTCTATAGTGATTCGAACCTCTTGCAAGCATGGCTTATACCTTTTTAAGTATTTCCCATTTACCTTCAAGATTCTTCTATCTTCTGCTAATTCCTCTATTTCATAAGCATTATTTGAAAATGTTTTCAAAACACGAAAGGGTCGTTCTCAATGGGGTGACCATTTGCCTAAGGATTTATTCTTTTTATCCATAGGTAATATAACTTTCTATACCAGATCATTAGTTGAAAACAACTTACTTTTAACCCTTTTGTTGTATGCTCTGGCTACTCTTTCTTTCTGTCTTTTCATAACTTCTAAAGCATGTAGCCTGGCTTCATCTACATCTACTAATTCATTCATCATATTTCCCAATATTGGTCTGCTGGTATCTCATTTTGTCTTTGAATTCTAACTGACTGTAAATGTATTTCGACTGGCAATAACTGCATCGTGTCCAAATGTAAGTCGAAATGGAGTAGTATTCGTTGCCTCTTTAGGAGATGTTCAACATGCCCATAAAGCTTGGTCCAGGGTTTTGTGCCAATTCTTTGGCTTTCGCCATACATGTTTCTTTATCAACCCTATTATAACCTTATTGGCTGCTTTCACTTGACCATTTGCTTGAGCATAATAAGGCGTTGACGTGAGTAACTTAAATCCCGTTTCTTGTGCAAACTCTTGCATTTTTCGCCCTGTGAAGACTGAACCTTGGTCTGTTGTAATACTTTATGGTATTCCGAACCTGTAAATTATTTGCTTTTGGATAAATTCTATAATAGCCTCTTGATCAGCGTTTACTAAAGGAATTGCTTTGACCCATTTAGTAAAATAATCTATACCCACAAGGATATACTTTTGTCCCTTGGATGATGTATTTCGCCAATTAGATCTAATGCCCATCCTCTAAAAGGCCAAGGTTTAATAATTGAACGTAGCTCGCTTGCAGGAGCATTTTGAATGCCTGCATGAACTTGGCATTCTTCACATCCTTTAGCAAATTCTATGCAGTCTTTAAGCATAGTGGGCCAATACATGTTATATCAAAACATTAACCATTTCATTTTGTGACCTGCTTGATGTGCCCCACATGCCCCACTGTGCACACTGGACAATGCTAAATATGCTTCGTTTTCTCCTAAACATTTGAGTTAGATTCCTTATGGGGTTTTCTTAAAAAGTTCATTTCCTATTAGCACATAAGACAATGCTCTATATTTGATCTTTTTCTCCGTACTTATTGAAGGTTCTTTCAAGTAATTTATTATGGGACTTCGCCAATCCACATATGCCAAAGTATCTATACTTAGCACTTCGAATTCTTTCTGATTTGCATAGCCAAGTTTCAAATTTTCCAGGTCTAATGGTGATAATTTGGTAGCCATTATTCTACCTCTTGTTTCTATGAGGTACTAGAGTTTTTTCTTTGGATATCTTATATCCTGAGGCTATTTGAGCCAAGTCATTTTCCTCCTGATTATCAATTCTAGGAATATGTTTTATATCCACATATTCGAACTTCTTGAGAAATCTATTAGCAATAACAAAGTACATGATCAAATTTTCTTTTATACACTCGTATTCTTTGGTTATTTGTTTGATGATCAGCTCTGAGTCTCCTCTAATTTCGACTCATGTTGCCCCTAATTCCAGCAAAGCTTCAAGTTCGGCAATTAATGCTTCATACTCAGCTTCCTTGTTCGAACAAGGAGGGCCTTCCAACTTGTACTTGAATTTTGTTGGAATTCCTTCAGGAGAAATTATAAGTATTCCAACCCCACTTCCGTTTTTATGTGTTGATCCATCAAAGGATAATTTCCATGGATGGATCTCAACATAGTCTAACACGAAGTCCGTACTTACAGAGTGATCCACTATGAAATCTGAAACTATTTGACCTTTCATAGCCTTTAAAGGCTTTAAGGCTAAATTGTTCTCAGTGAGCGCTAAGGCCCATTTGTCAATTCTGTTGTGCATGATTGGCTTTGAAAGCATGTGTTTAATGACATCAAAATGAGACGAAACATAAACTGGTTTAATATAATATTTAAGTTTTGTACAAGAAAAATACAGACAGAGACATAGTTTCTCTATACTACTATACCTACTCTCTGCTTTATTTAGGACCCTACTAAGATAATAAATGGCTCTTTCGACGCCATCATTGTCTTCTTAGGCCAACATACTACCTATAGTTATATTGGAGGCAGAGATATACAGTCTCATCGACTTATCTTTAGAAGGAGATACAAGTATAGGAGGATGCATCAAATAGGCCTTGATCTTCTCGAACGCCTCCTGATGTTGTGTCGTCCATTTGAAATTCCCTTGATTGAGATGGAGGAGCAGAGAGAAAGCCTGAGTTCGCCCACTCAGATTAGATATGAATCTCCTTAAAAAGTTGATTTTACCTAATAGAGATTGCAACTCTTTCTTTGTTGATGGAGGTTTCGTCTCCATAATAGCCTTCATTTTGTTCAAGTTAATTTCGATCCCCTTCTTATGAACCACAAAGCCTAGGAAATCTCCAGCCTGCACGAAGAAAGCACACTTAAGAGGATTCATTTTTAAACCATGTTTTCTCATTCTTTCGAATGATTGGCAGAGGTGGTTCAAATGATCCTCATCAGATACAGACTTTACCACTATATCATCTATGTAAATCTGCATAAATGATTCGATGAAATCATGGAAAATGATGTTCATTTCCCTCTGATATGTTGCCCCAGCATTTTTTTAGTCCAAAGGGCATAACTACCCATTCATAAGTGCCTAAGGCGCCTGGACATCTAAACGCAGTTTTGGGAACATCATCCTCAACAATGAAAATCTGGTTATACACAGAGTATCCATCTAACATACTCAAGTATTCGAAACCCGCAGCAGAATCAATCAACATTTATGCTATAGGCATGGAATATTCATCTTTTGGGGTTGCTGTATTCAAATCCCTAAAATCTATGCAAATTCGTAAAGAACCATTTTTCTTAATAACAAGTACTATATTAGCAAGCCATTCAACGTACCTTGTGGTCCTAATAAACCTGTATCGAAGGAGCCGTTCTACCTCTGCCTTTATTTTTGAGAGGATTGTTGGGGCGAACTTTCTAGGCATATGCTTGATGGGCTTCTTACCATCTTTTATTGGAAGCCTATGTTCCACCAGTTCCCTCTTTAAACCAGGCATTTCGTCGTAGTCCCAGGCGAAGCAATCTCTGTTTTGTTTGAGCATTTCGACCACCTTGCTTTTTAGACTGGGACTGAGTTTCGCACTGATGTACGTAACTCTATTTTCGACGCTATCCCCAATATCAACTTCCTCCGATGGATCTTGTGCCAGCATTTTAGCGCTTGTTGACTTTGGATCCTTTTCGAACCCCAAGGGCTCTTGATCATAAATGGCATCTAGCCGTTGATCCACTAGTTCGGAAGTTTGTCCATCACAGGGTGGGGGTGGGTAGTTTCCCTCAGGACTTGCTATTTCCTTTTTGTTTTTTTCTTTTTTATTTGTGGCTTCGATAGCCACGTTTTGCATTTCGGCTTCGAGAGCCGTCTTTCATTTGTTCTCAGCCAGATAGGCCGAAATCTTTTTGTAATAACCTGATTCAGTCATAATGATCTTCGCTTCCCCAGCCAGTTGGCCGTATCGTCGAAGTTTCTCCATCTTCTTCAATCTCTTGCCTGTCCCACATAATTTCTCTATCCCATTGGAATCCATTAGGACGGAGGGTTAAAGAATAATAAGCGTTTTCATTGGGCTCGAAATATTCTTCAGGCGGGTGACATGGCCCTATGTTGGCCATATTTCGATCGAAGTTTCTTTTGTCCACGTTGTTGATTTTTGTCATATAGTAACTTTGGTCTGCTTCTATGTTTTCGACAATTCCATCGTCTCTCCACAACACCAACCTTTGGTGCATCGAAGAAGGCACTGTGCCAATTCCATGAATCCATTCCCTGCCAAGCAACAGATTGTAGTTTGCGTTTGCTGCAATGACCATAAACATTGTTGGCCTTGTGAGGGAACCAACTGTTAAGTTAACTTGTATCACTCCCAAGGTCTGACCAACCTTTCCTTCATAATTCGAAAGCACCATATTGTGAGGTCTAACATCTGAATCATGCATGCCTATTATTTTTAACATGAAGCGGGGCATCAAATTAACAGCAGCTCCACCATCCACCAGAACTTTGTACACACCATATTGCTCTACCTTTGCCCTGATGAATAAGGGTTTTAGATGATTCTTCATTCCCTCATCTGGTTTCTCGAAGAAAGCGTTTTGCTCCTCGACCGCTCCATTGTTTATCACATAATAACACACTGGCCTATGCCTGGCCATTTCGTCCTCATCAGTTTCCTCACTAGTGTAAACTTCTGTATCCTGATTGTACTCACAAGGTAGCACAAAAACTACATTGCAGTTTGCATTAAAGAAGGATTCCCCCTCCGATTCGAAGTCATCAGTCATCAAGTCCTCCTCGTTTGCAGCCACCTTTTGTTCCTTATTTTCTTCAGCGTCTTTTTTTGGTGAAAAAAGCCTCCTGGACACTGGGGGTTTGCCCCCAGTCTGGGTCACTTATGCTGGGTTATTAGTGCTAGATTCTCCTATTTCCATGGGCTTCGAATCCCTCTCAGCCTTTTTGTTTCTCTGGTGTCTGCGCCATTGAGAGCAAGACATTGGATTCTTGCCTTTGTAATTCTCCAATCTTATCGCTTCCCTCCTATTTGAATTGAATTGCTTCCTGTAAGCCATCGCAGTCCTGCCACCTTGGTCATAGCTTCGCCACTTTCCTTTTCCCTTATCAGCGTTCACCTGCATCCATCTGTCAGTGGGGATTTTTGTAGGTAGTTTAAAAGAAACTCTCTTTGCTCCCCTGGGATAAGGGCTATCTGGCCTCCTTGGCATAGTTCTACCAGTATTAACAGGATTCGAAGGCATCCTACCTTGGTGCCCCCAGCCCGATGCAAATGGAATCCTCTCGAATGCTTCTGCCATCTCTCTATCATAAACGGCTGCGCATCTAGGACATATTAAACACTCTGTTCCAATTTTATGGCATCGAACCAGAAATTCGAGCAGACTCTCATCAACTTTTGGATAAACTCTGTACAGCTGGTTGTCTTGCCTCCAGTTGACCCCTGTTCTTTCGCGCTGGGCCCTCTCGAACTCAGCAGTAATTCTCGGGTTGCAGATGATGCTACACCTTGGGCACAACAACTTATCTTGGGTTTTCTTATGACAATGAAAGAGATATTCGCGTAAACTCGCGTCTTTTCTGGGTAAATTCTCCCTTCTTTGCTCTCTCTCCCTCTCCAAACAGCGTTCCACTTCTTCCATTTCAGTGTTGGGCTGTTCGAAGTCCACCATATTTACTCCTAACGTCTGACCATCAGAAATTGTAACTCTTCGAACTTCACCCTGAGACTCTTAGTAGCCTCAGTCAATTTTTTGTCAACAGCAAGTTGGCCATCAGCAGCCTTTATTGCTTCACTTAGTATCTTTGCTTTGAGCACCTTTGGGAGGCCATCAGTAGCCTCTATTTCATTCCTGATTAAGATGAAGTCCCCATCATCTTCGAACTCCACTTTAGATTCAACTTTTCTCTCAGCGATCTCCACTACATTAATATCCAGAGGTTCATCATAGTTGGTCTCTGCCATCAGCAACGGATCCGTATCGACCTTCATTGGATTCTTTCCCTTGTCTGAGAACTTCAGCTTGCCATCTTTGATTGTGTTTTGTATCAGATCCCTGAAAAGAAAGCATTGTGAGGTTTTATGGCCTAAAAATTTGTGATATTTACAAAAGCCCCTCTTCTTCCTTTGTTCCAACGGAGGAATCTTAAGGTTAGGAGGAACTATTAACTGGTCATCTTTAACAAGCAGATCAAATATTTCATCACATTTGGTTATATCAAAAGTATAAATTTTCTTAGGGAATTTATCATTCTTGTTATTTTCAACAATATCCTTTCCATTGGAAGGAATTAGAACTCTACAAGCATAAGGGGGTGCTTCTTTCAGTTCTGCAAGATCTATTTCGAACTGATCAAAATCATAAAGATCTTGAGAATCATCTATGTTCTCTTCTTCAGCCTCTATGTAAGCTATTCTCTCTTTTTTGTGATTTTTACTAGCCCTAGCCTTTTCGGCTTTTAATCTTTCGACCTGTCGAACTCTGTCTGCTAGTTGGGCCATGTCTCTAAGATATTGTGTATCCAATTTCTTTCGAATCTAGGCCCCCAGCAGCCATTTCGACCAATTCATATTCAGGAACTGCTGTGAAGCATCTAGATTTTAATAAACGAAACCTATTCAAATAATCATCTATTGGTTCCGTGAATTTTCTCTTAATGCTTGCTAATCATTTCAGACTAATTTTAGACTGACCCATGTAAAATTGTTCATGGGGAAGTATTTCTAAATAAGGCCACGTGTCTACGGATCCAGGGGAAGGGTGGTGAACCAAGTGAAAGCGTTCTTCGTTAGAGAACTTGGGAAGTATTTTATCCTAAGATTTTCATTATTTTCTATATCTCCTGCTTCAGTTAAATACCTAGCTATATGTTCCACTGTTGATTCACTCGTGTCCCCAGCAAATTTCGTGAATTTAGGAACTTTACAGCCCCTGGGTAATTTTGTTTGCAGAACATAGTCCATAATAGGAGATGTGTAATTTGGCCTCCTAAATCCTGAATTTAAGCCATTCTGGGCCATTATTCTTTTGATCACGGTGGTTAGGTTATTTTCTGCCACTAAATTGTCATTTCTAATCCTATGAACAATTTCGTCTGCACTTTGGTCCCTATTTACCATCATTATTGGTCTAGGTTGTTCATCCTGAATATCCTGAACTTCCTGTTGCCTTAATCTTGCCCCTATATTCCTCTCTTAGACCACTGGTCTAGGAGGTCGAATCTGTTCAATTGTGGATTCTTAATTTCGAATCACCACTGGGTTTTGCCTACGTCTCGCAGGCGCATCAGGGGCACCAAAGAAATCTACTATTCTAGCCATCTGGGCTGCATTTTCTTGGTTTGTTCTATTTATGTTCTGGATCAGGGGATTAAAAATAGCATTCATTTCAAGGGCCAAGATTCCTACCATATCATGATTGCTATCATCCATCTGTTGCCTAAGCGCTGCCTGACAATTAGTTGTAAGGGTGGGAAACTGGGCAAAGTTTCCTAGATTCTGAGAATTTGTACCCAAATGGTTCATTCCTGAACCAGACCCTTGGATTGGGGACGAAGTTGATGCATTATGTAATCCTGCCATAAACGAAGTTGGCATTCCGTATAGAGGGTTTCTGGGTCTCAAGGGCTCGAAGCCTGGAGGCCTAGTGGGGGTCGAATACTGTTGATTCCCTACGTGTGGCAAAGTTTGCATTGATGACATGTTAGATGGTATTTCTAATGTACTTACTAGGACTGTATTCGAACTTCCAACAAGGATGGTATTGGATGCATCGATCGAACTTGAAACGATTGTCGCAGCCCTCTGTGGGGGATTTTGTCCCCTATCTTGGTTAGTTGTGTTAACCATTGATTTAGTACGTTGTCTTCTGGGTATATGTGGATTATTGTTCTTTATTTTGCCGCTTTGAAGGTTCATATAACGAAAGGCGCTCCAAACTCAGATGATCCTAAAATTTTCTAATAGGTTTGACTAAAAGTTTAATTATGACACGGTCCCACCGGGTGTGCCAATTTGTTTACAGAGATTTCAAGTAAACAACCGCTAGTCTTCCAATTTATTGATTATTATTGGTTACTTGCAGGATCAACTAGATTGATCCTAAGACACATGTGTCATAATTCATTTCTACGTTTATACCTATTATTTGATAAGTTTATATTGTATGTTGATGCGAATTATAAGGCTCTTAAAGATCTCTCTACAATTATCTATGGAAATATACTGATTGAATGCATAAAGAAAGACTTCGAATTGGACTTAAGATTTAACAATTGATTGTAAAGATAAAGAGTTTCTGAGTTTGAACGAAAGAACAAGGTAACAAAGTAAAATTCAAGAACAAGGCAACAAAGTAAAATTTCTGAATGGTAAAATGTTTAAGTTTTCTGGAAATGTAAAGGCAAATATAACAAGAACTTAAAAAGAAATCGAAAGATTCTGAAAGCAAGAGTACTGTAAAAACGAGAGTAATATAAAAAGACTTGGATTTAAATTATAAAAAGTCATGATGTTCAATACGTACATTTTGTCTTCCAACTCGTTTCCCTTAAACCACGGTAATTTGAGTATTTTGAGATTTTTTAGTACACGAATGAACACACTAATTCTAACATAAAAACACCTATTTATAGTATTTCAACCCTAACGGTCTTATTCTGAAATCACGCCACGTTCGAAGCATGCAGGCTTCTCTCGTTCACTGGCTTCCACGCGTCCTCTACGAAGGGCGCCTTTATTTGAAATTTGAATCCTGTACCAGCAAAATATTTTGCTAGCTTTGTTGATTCGAATTAAATCATTTTCTTGGACCGCTCTAGTTCTTGCACATTTGCACAAAAGAACTCTTTATACCTAAACACTAAAAATTCCAAATCGAAGTCCATCATCTATCACTAGAAATCGAAGACCCATATAGAACAAAGGTTCTATATTTTAACCAATATTCATCAATGATGTCAATTTGTTTTAGCTTTTATACGTTTATTTGAAATATCCCCATGATATCCAAATAACCTCTTTATTCGAAATTTCAAATTGCCCCTCAAGAACATGTATTTCGATAAATATAAAGAAATACTTGTTTTTGAATCACCCATGCAATTTCGAAAACATCAAAACTCATGATGACTACATTGTACACGATGTCATAGTAAGTGTCCAACTTTCTGCAAAATGTCCACTCACCATACCTAGACGTGCAATCACAGCAGTTATAGCTAATAATTAGCAGCAAAAACATCACTTCCCTAGGAAGTTTAAAAATCCACCTTTTCCCTTCCAATGAGAAAGTTACACGTATTCTACCTTTTTCCAAAGGTAAAAAAAAAATTTCAAACCGTTGAGGAATGCTATAAACACACTTCATCTTCTACAATCCAACTTTTCCAAACTCTCTCAATCTTCAATCAATCCAGATTTCTTACTTTCAGAAAAACTTTTAATCTCCACAATGTCTTCTCCTTCACCGCCAATTCCTTCATCCAAGAAGTCTGGAAAATCCAAGCAAACTCCTTCTTCCAGTCTCAGACCAGTAAGCAAGATTATCAATCTTGATAATCAGGAGTTCATTACAAATCCCAAACTCACTCAAGAACAGAAGGCCATTTATGCTTCCCAGGTAATCATCCCCACTACTATTCTTGATAAAACCCTAGGGGTTATGGGTCCCTTAATTTCTACGGAACGTCTGGAAAAGACCAAGGGATTTTTTCCCGCTTATTCCGAAACCAAACCCATTGTCAATAAATCTATTCCTCTGAAATTTAAGGAAGATGAATCGGTTGTTAAGTTGTCAAAAACCCTAAAAGAGAAAACCTTTGAAACGGAGACGTCAAAACCCATGAGGGATGTTTTTAATATGGACTATGTCACTGGGAACTTTAAGCCCTTTCGTTCATGTCCCTCATCAGATCAACTATACCAAGATTGGCTTTCGAAAGTTGAAAATAAGAAATCCCAGGAATGGGAAAGTATAGGCATCTTGAATTTGATTCGAATGTCAAAATTAGGATTCAGTTATAGCAAACCCTTCTTGCTAACCTCCTTATACTTTTGGGACAGCACCTATAACACTTTCCACCTCCCTTGTGGAATGTTGACACCTACATTTTTTGATATTGCTGCTATCACTGGACTCTCCCCTATTGGAGAGACTTTTGATCCAAATGAGAATGCAGATAACCTCATCGATTTCGATGTCAAGAATGCCAGTTTCTCAAAATACATCAATTTCTACCACTCTGCTAAAGAGGAAGTTTCTAACGTCGAACATATAGCTTTCCTAGCTCTGTGGTTATCGAAATACGTCTTCTGCAGCAAGTCTCTACAAGTTGCTAGCAGATTCATCACTCTTGCGAACCGACTCCACCATGGTCGAAGGGTGTGTATCAGTGAGTTACTGTTGACAAGTCTATATGAAAGCATTGGTGCTGCAGTTTCGAAACTGAAAACTTATGAAGCTGGCACTAATCTGCTCCTCGCTGGCCCCTTTTGGCTACTACAACTTTGATTAAATGCTACTTTCAAATCATCTCTTTCGACCTTTAGGGTAATCAATGAAGAAAATCCCAATGTTGTAAACCGCGGCATTGAGGGTACTAGGTTGTTAAAACTAACCCCAAATGATGAAAGAGAAAATTTCAAGACATGCTTTGTTAACTATATGATGATTTTCTCTAAAAGGCATAAGTTCGACCCCTCAATGGCCCTTTTCGCCAATCGAAATTGTGGTCCAACTTGGTTCACCATGCCCCTTGAACAAACCATCGAAGAAGAAGTAATTAGGGATATTTGGTGTGCCTTTTTGAACCCTAGGCTTATCATCTCTAGGATCACGCCTGTGAAGAGCCAAGTGTGCATCCTTGCTTATCAACCAAATTTCGTAGCCCGTCAATTCGGACTATGCCAAACTCTACCTGAACCTCTCTTTAACAAGAAAAGGGATATATGTCTAGCAGGTGTACCTTACTCCTTCAAGGAAGTTGAGACTCGACAGAAACAATATGCTGGCTTTGTTGATTTTTCACTAATCTTTTTTAATCCTTCCTTTAATATGACGAAAGATTTTTATACTTGGTGGACGGCTTATTATTCAAATGATATGTTCAGCACCATCCAAATTCAACAACAACTGACGACACCTTTTTCCCTTGTGCATGAGCATGTCAAAAAAGGTAGATTTACTCATGTCAAGGAAATTCGAGCCTTCCAAAAATATTTCGAAATTGTCTATAATCCTATGGAAATACATCGAACCGTTTGCGAAGCAGCAAGAACTTTGAAAGAAAAATTTGAAAAACAACTTTCAAAAATTCGATTTCCTCCTTATGTAAAACCTGAAGATAGGTATTGGTGGGATTTTAAACATCAACCACCAAAATTTCCAAACTTACCTACTTCAGAGTTGGCTTTGGCCTTGTTTCCCCATATCCCTGGTGGTTCGTTTGTGGGAACATTTTTCATAGATATGAAAATGATGCCAAAAAACCTGCTGAAAGGGTAGTGTGGGCTAAATGTGATTTAGACAATTTCAGGGGGCACCTTCGCTATGACTTGTCAGCCATGTCTATCACGTCTCGAGACTGCGAAGGTGCAGAACTGAAGAAATTTGAAGTTCCCTTATTCTTTCTAAACTTTGTTTTAACTTTGACTGTTTCATATTCTTTTCAGCTGTTGATCTAAAATCATTGAAGAAGGATAAAGTTATCCCCAAGGCAAGCTCAACTTCCACTTCGAAAGCGCCAATGACCACAACTGAAAATCCTCCTCCTGAACAAGAAAATGACTCCCCAAGAAAGAAAAAGAAAAAGGTAATACTTTACTCACTCCTCTCCCATTGTCAAAATTACTCTTTTAATTAACTAATCATTTCTTTCCATCTTTCCAGGCGAGTGGATTACCTCCCAAGTCTCCCAAACCTAAGTCCAAAGGACCTTCGAAGTCTCAATCCTCAAAGAACGTGATTTCGGAATGCATTGGTAGCAATGCAACTTCTGATGATCAAAAGGTACATCTTATTTAATGCTTTTCGAAATTAATTCTATGTGACCTTTGTTAATGCCAACCCTTTATTTCTGTGCAGAGCCTCCCTTTTGCTCCCTCTGATCCTCCTGCCCTCCAGGGCCAAGCTTCAAAACCTGCAGCTTCTCCTCCACCAGAAGGTTTTAACGAGGCCGTCCTAAACAAAGGTTCATCCAATGTTGCTACTCCTGCAGAAACTATCGAACCCTTAGACCAACACGCAACTTCACCTCCTTTGGCAGAGGATCCTATAATTGGCGAACCAGACACAGCGTTCAGAACTCCTGTGATCGAAATCCCTAGTGACTCTTCCCCTAGAAGGGTGCACTTTGCCAACCAATCTGAGGAGGAAAGCAAAACACACACTGTGAGCCGTTATTTCGCAGATGGGGAAGACGATGAAGTAATGCAAGAAGAAGTGGAGATTCCTATTCCTGCAGGAATCACTTCCACAAGAAACCCAGATCCTCCATCTTTGACTAGAGAGCAGAAAGAGGAACTGAAAAGGAGCAATCCCCTGCAGTACATCAAATTAATGCTAGCTTAACGGGATTCTTCTTCTGGCAAAAACCAATCTGAAGATTCGAGCCAAGCAAAGGATAATGCCCCTCTTATTTCTATTGACCAACTTCTCCAACAAGTCAACAAAACCATTATCGAGGCTGACATTTTCACCATTATGAAAGAAGACGTTGCAGCCTATTATTCAATGAAGAAATTTCTCTCTCAGATAGATCTCAGCATCTGCCCATCTGAAGTTAGTGAAACTATATATGATCTGCAGATCTTGCTTAATGAGGTTAGCAGTGAATATATTAGGGCGAATGATATTGATGCCAAGATTCGAACTAAACAAGAGGCTTTGTCTAAAGCTTATGACCAAACTTCGAAACTTTCTGAAGAAGCAGAAGTATTGGAGCGTGCTAAAAGCCAGAATAAAGATAAGCATGATGTTTTGACTCGATCAATCTTGTTCTGGGAATCGCAGATTGAAGAACTCAAAAGGAAAATTGAGGGTGCTCGAAGTGAGCAGGCAGCCTTGAAACCCGTTGATAACAAAGAACTTGAAAATCTTGTCACACAAAGTCTTCAGCAAATAGAGGTAGCTGAAGGAATAAGCGAGGAGATCAAGGGGATGGAAAGCGTAAAAAATGCTACCCAATGTAAAATCAACTTGTGCAAGGGAAAATTTGCTAAGTTGAAACGAGACGCTCTTTTTTGACTTTTCGAATGTATTCCTTTAATGCTCTTTGTTGTTAAGGATATTTACTACGTACTTTTGTAACTTGAACACAACCATTTTGGCAGCTATGTAATACCATTTTGGCTTTATTATTTGTTTTAATTTTATTATTCTATAGTGATTCGAACCTCTTGCAAGCATGGCTTATACCTTTTTAAGTATTTCCCATTTACCTTCAAGATTCTTCTATCTTCTGCTAATTCCTCTATTTCATAAGCATTATTTGAAAATGTTTTCAAAACACGAAAGGGTCGTTCTCAATGGGGTGACCATTTGCCTAAGGATTTATTCTTTTTATCCATAGGTAATATAACTTTCTATACCAGATCATTAGTTGAAAACAACTTACTTTTAACCCTTTTGTTGTATGCTCTGGCTACTCTTTCTTTCTGTCTTTTCATAACTTCTAAAGCATGTAGCCTGGCTTCATCTACATCTACTAATTCATTCATCATATTTCCCAATATTGGTCTGCTGGTATCTCATTTTGTCTTTGAATTCTAACTGACTGTAAATGTATTTCGACTGGCAATACTGCATCGTGTCCAAATGTAAGTCGAAATGGAGTAGTATTCGTTGCCTCTTTAGGAGATGTTCAACATGCCCATAAAGCTTGGTCCAGGGTTTTGTGCCAATTCTTTGGCTTTCGCCATACATGTTTCTTTATCAACCCTATTATAACCTTATTGGCTGCTTTCACTTGACCATTTGCTTGAGCATAATAAGGCGTTGACGTGAGTAACTTAAATCCCGTTTCTTGTGCAAACTCTTGCATTTTTCGCCCTGTGAAGACTGAACCTTGGTCTGTTGTAATACTTTATGGTATTCCGAACCTGTAAATTATTTGCTTTTGGATAAATTCTATAATAGCCTCTTGATCAGCGTTTACTAAAGGAATTGCTTTGACCCATTTAGTAAAATAATCTATACCCACAAGGATATACTTTTGTCCCTTGGATGATGTATTTCGCCAATTAGATCTAATGCCCATCCTCTAAAAGGCCAAGGTTTAATAATTGAACGTAGCTCGCTTGCAGGAGCATTTTGAATGCCTGCATGAACTTGGCATTCTTCACATCCTTTAGCAAATTCTATGCAGTCTTTAAGCATAGTGGGCCAATACATGTTATATCAAAACATTAACCATTTCATTTTGTGACCTGCTTGATGTGCCCCACATGCCCCACTGTGCACACTGGACAATGCTAAATATGCTTCGTTTTCTCCTAAACATTTGAGTTAGATTCCTTATGGGGTTTTCTTAAAAAGTTCATTTCCTATTAGCACATAAGACAATGCTCTATATTTGATCTTTTTCTCCGTACTTATTGAAGGTTCTTTCAAGTAATTTATTATGGGACTTCGCCAATCCACATATGCCAAAGTATCTATACTTAGCACTTCGAATTCTTTCTGATTTGCATAGCCAAGTTTCAAATTTTCCAGGTCTAATGGTGATAATTTGGTAGCCATTATTCTACCTCTTGTTTCTATGAGGTACTAGAGTTTTTCTTTGGATATCTTATATCCTGAGGCTATTTGAGCCAAGTCATTTTCCTCCTGATTATCAATTCTAGGAATATGTTTTATATCCACATATTCGAACTTCTTGAGAAATCTATTAGCAATAACAAAGTACATGATCAAATTTTCTTTTATACACTCGTATTCTTTGGTTATTTGTTTGATGATCAGCTCTGAGTCTCCTCTAATTTCGACTCATGTTGCCCCTAATTCCAGCAAAGCTTCAAGTTCGGCAATTAATGCTTCATACTCAGCTTCCTTGTTCGAACAAGGAGGGCCTTCCAACTTGTACTTGAATTTTGTTGGAATTCCTTCAGGAGAAATTATAAGTATTCCAACCCCACTTCCGTTTTTTATGTGTTGATCCATCAAAGGATAATTTCCATGGATGGATCTCAACATAGTCTAACACGAAGTCCGTACTTACAGAGTGATCCACTATGAAATCTGAAACTATTTGACCTTTCATAGCCTTTAAAGGCTTTAAGGCTAAATTGTTCTCAGTGAGCGCTAAGGCCCATTTGTCAATTCTGTTGTGCATGATTGGCTTTGAAAGCATGTGTTTAATGACATCAAAATGAGACGAAACATAAACTGGTTTAATATAATATTTAAGTTTTGTACAAGAAAAATACAGACAGAGACATAGTTTCTCTATACTACTATACCTACTCTCTGCTTTATTTAGGACCCTACTAAGATAATAAATGGCTCTTTCGACGCCATCATTGTCTTCTTAGGCCAACATACTACCTATAGTTATATTGGAGGCAGAGATATACAGTCTCATCGACTTATCTTTAGAAGGAGATACAAGTATAGGAGGATGCATCAAATAGGCCTTGATCTTCTCGAACGCCTCCTGATGTTGTGTCGTCCATTTGAAATTCCCTTGATTGAGATGGAGGAGCAGAGAGAAAGCCTGAGTTCGCCCACTCAGATTAGATATGAATCTCCTTAAAAAGTTGATTTTACCTAATAGAGATTGCAACTCTTTCTTTGTTGATGGAGGTTTCGTCTCCATAATAGCCTTCATTTTGTTCAAGTTAATTTCGATCCCCTTCTTATGAACCACAAAGCCTAGGAAATCTCCAGCCTGCCCGAAGAAAGCACACTTAAGAGGATTCATTTTTAAACCATGTTTTCTCATTCTTTCGAATGATTGGCAGAGGTGGTTCAAATGATCCTCATCAGATACAGACTTTACCACTATATCATCTATGTAAATCTGCATAAATGATTCGATGAAATCATGGAAAATGATGTTCATTTCCCTCTGATATGTTGCCCCAGCATTTTTTTAGTCCAAAGGGCATAACTACCCATTCATAAGTGCCTAAGGCGCCTGGACATCTAAACGCAGTTTTGGGAACATCATCCTCAACAATGAAAATCTGGTTATACACAGAGTATCCATCTAACATACTCAAGTATTCGAAACCCGCAGCAGAATCAATCAACATTTATGCTATAGGCATGGAATATTCATCTTTTGGGGTTGCTGTATTCAAATCCCTAAAATCTATGCAAATTCGTAAAGAACCATTTTTCTTAATAACAAGTACTATATTAGCAAGCCATTCAACGTACCTTGTGGTCCTAATAAACCTGTATCGAAGGAGCCGTTCTACCTCTGCCTTTATTTTTGAGAGGATTGTTGGGGCGAACTTTCTAGGCATATGCTTGATGGGCTTCTTACCATCTTTTATTGGAAGCCTATGTTCCACCAGTTGCCTCTTTAAACCAGGCATTTCGTCGTAGTCCCAGGCGAAGCAATCTCTGTTTTGTTTGAGCATTTCGACCACCTTGCTTTTTAGACTGGGACTCAGTTTCGCACTGATGTACGTAACTCTATTTTCGACGCTATCCCCAATATCAACTTCCTCCGATGGATCTTGTGCCAGCATTTTAGCGCTTGTTGACTTTGGATCCTTTTCGAACCCCAAGGGCTCTTGATCATAAATGGCATCTAGCCGTTGATCCACTAGTTCGGAAGTTTGTCCATCACAGGGTGGGGGTGGGTAGTTTCCCTCAGGACTTGCTATTTCCTTTTTGTTTTTTTCTTTTTTATTTGTGGCTTCGATAGCCACGTTTTGCATTTCGGCTTCGAGAGCCGTCTTTCATTTGTTCTCAGCCAGATAGGCAAATCTTTTGTAATAACTGATTCAATATAATGATCTTCGCTCTTACCGTATCGTCGAAGTTTCTCCATCTTCTTCAATCTCTTGCCTGTCCCACATAATTTCTCTATCCCATTGGAATCCATTAGGACGGAGGGTTAAAGAATAATAAGCGTTTTCATTGGGCTCGAAATATTCTTCAGGCGGGTGACATGGCCCTATGTTGGCCATATTTCGATCGAAGTTTCTTTTGTCCACGTTGTTGATTTTTGTCATATAGTAACTTTGGTCTGCTTCTATGTTTTCGACAATTCCATCGTCTCTCCACAACACCAACCTTTGGTGCATCGAAGAAGGCACTGTGCCAATTCCATGAATCCATTCCCTGCCAAGCAACAGATTGTAGTTTGCGTTTGCTGCAATGACCATAAACATTGTTGGCCTTGTGAGGGAACCAACTGTTAAGTTAACTTGTATCACTCCCAAGGTCTGACCAACCTTTCCTTCATAATTCGAAAGCACCATATTGTGAGGTCTAACATCTGAATCATGCATGCCTATTATTTTTAACATGAAGCGGGGCATCAAATTAACAGCAGCTCCACCATCCACCAGAACTTTGTACACACCATATTGCTCTACCTTTGCCCTGATGAATAAGGGTTTTAGATGATTCTTCATTCCCTCATCTGGTTTCTCGAAGAAAGCGTTTTGCTCCTCGACCGCTCCATTGTTTATCACATAATAACACACTGGCCTATGCCTGGCCATTTCGTCCTCATCAGTTTCCTCACTAGTGTAAACTTCTGTATCCTGATTGTACTCACAAGGTAGCACAAAAACTACATTGCAGTTTGCATTAAAGAAGGATTCCCCCTCCGATTCGAAGTCATCAGTCATCAAGTCCTCCTCGTTTGCAGCCACCTTTTGTTCCTTATTTTCTTCAGCGTCTTTTTTTGGTGAAAAAAGCCTCCTGGACACTGGGGGTTTGCCCCCAGTCTGGGTCACTTATGCTGGGTTATTAGTGCTAGATTCTCCTATTTCCATGGGCTTCGAATCCCTCTCAGCCTTTTTGTTTCTCTGGTGTCTGCGCCATTGAGAGCAAGACATTGGATTCTTGCCTTTGTAATTCTCCAATCTTATCGCTTCCCTCCTATTTGAATTGAATTGCTTCCTGTAAGCCATCGCAGTCCTGCCACCTTGGTCATAGCTTCGCCACTTTCCTTTTCCCTTATCAGCGTTCACCTGCATCCATCTGTCAGTGGGGATTTTTGTAGGTAGTTTAAAAGAAACTCTCTTTGCTCCCCTGGGATAAGGGCTATCTGGCCTCCTTGGCATAGTTCTACCAGTATTAACAGGATTCGAAGGCATCCTACCTTGGTGCCCCCAGCCCGATGCAAATGGAATCCTCTCGAATGCTTCTGCCATCTCTCTATCATAAACGGCTGCGCATCTAGGACATATTAAACACTCTGTTCCAATTTTATGGCATCGAACCAGAAATTCGAGCAGACTCTCATCAACTTTTGGATAAACTCTGTACAGCTGGTTGTCTTGCCTCCAGTTGACCCCTGTTCTTTCGCGCTGGGCCCTCTCGAACTCAGCAGTAATTCTCGGGTTGCAGATGATGCTACACCTTGGGCACAACAACTTATCTTGGGTTTTCTTATGACAATGAAAGAGATATTCGCGTAAACTCGCGTCTTTTCTGGGTAAATTCTCCCTTCTTTGCTCTCTCTCCCTCTCCAAACAGCGTTCCACTTCTTCCATTTCAGTGTTGGGCTGTTCGAAGTCCACCATATTTACTCCTAACGTCTGACCATCAGAAATTGTAACTCTTCGAACTTCACCCTGAGACTCTTAGTAGCCTCAGTCAATTTTTTGTCAACAGCAAGTTGGCCATCAGCAGCCTTTATTGCTTCACTTAGTATCTTTGCTTTGAGCACCTTTGGGAGGCCATCAGTAGCCTCTATTTCATTCCTGATTAAGATGAAGTCCCCATCATCTTCGAACTCCACTTTAGATTCAACTTTTCTCTCAGCGATCTCCACTACATTAATATCCAGAGGTTCATCATAGTTGGTCTCTGCCATCAGCAACGGATCCGTATCGACCTTCATTGGATTCTTTCCCTTGTCTGAGAACTTCAGCTTGCCATCTTTGATTGTGTTTTGTATCAGATCCCTGAAAAGAAAGCATTGTGAGGTTTTATGGCCTAAAAATTTGTGATATTTACAAAAGCCCCTCTTCTTCCTTTGTTCCAACGGAGGAATCTTAAGGTTAGGAGGAACTATTAACTGGTCATCTTTAACAAGCAGATCAAATATTTCATCACATTTGGTTATATCAAAAGTATAAATTTTCTTAGGGAATTTATCATTCTTGTTATTTTCAACAATATCCTTTCCATTGGAAGGAATTAGAACTCTACAAGCATAAGGGGGTGCTTCTTTCAGTTCTGCAAGATCTATTTCGAACTGATCAAAATCATAAAGATCTTGAGAATCATCTATGTTCTCTTCTTCAGCCTCTATGTAAGCTATTCTCTCTTTTTTGTGATTTTTACTAGCCCTAGCCTTTTCGGCTTTTAATCTTTCGACCTGTCGAACTCTGTCTGCTAGTTGGGCCATGTCTCTAAGATATTGTGTATCCAATTTCTTTCGAATCTAGGCCCCCAGCAGCCATTTCGACCAATTCATATTCAGGAACTGCTGTGAAGCATCTAGATTTTAATAAACGAAACCTATTCAAATAATCATCTATTGGTTCCGTGAATTTTCTCTTAATGCTTGCTAATCATTTCAGACTAATTTTAGACTGACCCATGTAAAATTGTTCATGGGGAAGTATTTCTAAATAAGGCCACGTGTCTACGGATCCAGGGGAAGGGTGGTGAACCAAGTGAAAGCGTTCTTCGTTAGAGAACTTGGGAAGTATTTTATCCTAAGATTTTCATTATTTTCTATATCTCCTGCTTCAGTTAAATACCTAGCTATATGTTCCACTGTTGATTCACTCGTGTCCCCAGCAAATTTCGTGAATTTAGGAACTTTACAGCCCCTGGGTAATTTTGTTTGCAGAACATAGTCCATAATAGGAGATGTGTAATTTGGCCTCCTAAATCCTGAATTTAAGCCATTCTGGGCCATTATTCTTTTGATCACGGTGGTTAGGTTATTTTCTGCCACTAAATTGTCATTTCTAATCCTATGAACAATTTCGTCTGCACTTTGGTCCCTATTTACCATCATTATTGGTCTAGGTTGTTCATCCTGAATATCCTGAACTTCCTGTTGCCTTAATCTTGCCCCTATATTCCTCTCTTAGACCACTGGTCTAGGAGGTCGAATCTGTTCAATTGTGGATTCTTAATTTCGAATCACCACTGGGTTTTGCCTACGTCTCGCAGGCGCATCAGGGGCACCAAAGAAATCTACTATTCTAGCCATCTGGGCTGCATTTTCTTGGTTTGTTCTATTTATGTTCTGGATCAGGGGATTAAAAATAGCATTCATTTCAAGGGCCAAGATTCCTACCATATCATGATTGCTATCATCCATCTGTTGCCTAAGCGCTGCCTGACAATTAGTTGTAAGGGTGGGAAACTGGGCAAAGTTTCCTAGATTCTGAGAATTTGTACCCAAATGGTTCATTCCTGAACCAGACCCTTGGATTGGGGACGAAGTTGATGCATTATGTAATCCTGCCATAAACGAAGTTGGCATTCCGTATAGAGGGTTTCTGGGTCTCAAGGGCTCGAAGCCTGGAGGCCTAGTGGGGGTCGAATACTGTTGATTCCCTACGTGTGGCAAAGTTTGCATTGATGACATGTTAGATGGTATTTCTAATGTACTTACTAGGACTGTATTCGAACTTCCAACAAGGATGGTATTGGATGCATCGATCGAACTTGAAACGATTGTCGCAGCCCTCTGTGGGGGATTTTGTCCCCTATCTTGGTTAGTTGTGTTAACCATTGATTTAGTACGTTGTCTTCTGGGTATATGTGGATTATTGTTCTTTATTTTGCCGCTTTGAAGGTTCATATAACGAAAGGCGCTCCAAACTCAGATGATCCTAAAATTTTCTAATAGGTTTGACTAAAAGTTTAATTATGACACGGTCCCACCGGGTGTGCCAATTTGTTTACAGAGATTTCAAGTAAACAACCGCTAGTCTTCCAATTTATTGATTATTATTGGTTACTTGCAGGATCGACTAGATTGATCCTAGGACACATGTGTCATAATTCATTTCTACGTTCATACCTATTATTTGATAAGTTTATATTGTATGTTGATGCGGACTATAAGGCTCTTAAAGATCTCTCTAAAATTATCTAAGGAAATATACTGACTGAATACATAAAGAAAGACTTCGAATTGGACTTAAGATTTAACAATTGATTGTAAAGATAAAGAGTTTCTGAGTTTGAACGAAAGAACAAGGTAACAAAGTAAAATTCAAGAACAAGGCAACAAAGTAAAATTTCTGAATGATAAAATGTTTAAGTTTTCTGAAAATGTAAAGGCAAATATAACAAGAACTTAAAAAGAAATCGAAAGATTCTGAAAGCAAGAGTACTGTAAAAACGAGAGTAATATAAAAATACTTGGATTTAAATTATAAAAAGTCATGATGTTCAATACGTACATTTTGTCTTCCAACTCGTTTCCCTTAAACCACGGTAATTTGAGTATTTTGAGATTTTTTAGTACACGAATGAACACACTAATTCTAACATAAAAACACCTATTTATAGTATTTCAACCCTAACGGTCTTATTCTGAAATCACGCCACGTTCGAAGCATGCAGGCTTCTCTCGTTCACTGGCTTCCACGCGTCCTCTACGAAGGGCGCCTTTATTTGAAATTTGAATCCTGTACCAGCAAAATATTTTGCTAGCTTTGTTGATTCGAATTAAATCATTTTCTTGGACCGCTCTAGTTCTTGCACATTTGCACAAAAGAACTCTTTATACCTAAACACTAAAAATTCCAAATCGAAGTCCATCATCTATCACTAGAAATCGAAGACCCATATAGAACAAAGGTTCTATATTTTAACCAATATTCATCAATGATGTCAATTTGTTTTAGCTTTTATACGTTTATTTGAAATATCCCCATGATATCCAAATAACCTCTTTATTCGAAATTTCAAATTGCCCCTCAAGAACATGTATTTCGATAAATATAAAGAAATACTTGTTTTTGAATCACCCATGCAATTTCGAAAACATCAAAACTCATGATGACTACATTGTACACGATGTCATAGTAAGTGTCCAACTTTCTGCAAAATGTCCACTCACCATACCTAGACGTGCAATCACAGCAGTTATAGCTAATAATTAGCAGCAAAAACATCACTTCCCTAGGAAGTTTAAAAATCCACCTTTTCCCTTCCAATGAGAAAGTTACACGTATTCTACCTTTTTCCAAAGGTAAAAAAAAAATTTCAAACCGTTGAGGAATGCTATAAACACACTTCATCTTCTACAATCCAACTTTTCCAAACTCTCTCAATCTTCAATCAATCCAGATTTCTTACTTTCAGAAAAACTTTTAATCTCCACAATGTCTTCTCCTTCACCGCCAATTCCTTCATCCAAGAAGTCTGGAAAATCCAAGCAAACTCCTTCTTCCAGTCTCAGACCAGTAAGCAAGATTATCAATCTTGATAATCAGGAGTTCATTACAAATCCCAAACTCACTCAAGAACAGAAGGCCATTTATGCTTCCCAGGTAATCATCCCCACTACTATTCTTGATAAAACCCTAGGGGTTATGGGTCCCTTAATTTCTACGGAACGTCTGGAAAAGACCAAGGGATTTTTTCCCGCTTATTCCGAAACCAAACCCATTGTCAATAAATCTATTCCTCTGAAATTTAAGGAAGATGAATCGGTTGTTAAGTTGTCAAAAACCCTAAAAGAGAAAACCTTTGAAACGGAGACGTCAAAACCCATGAGGGATGTTTTTAATATGGACTATGTCACTGGGAACTTTAAGCCCTTTCGTTCATGTCCCTCATCAGATCAACTATACCAAGATTGGCTTTCGAAAGTTGAAAATAAGAAATCCCAGGAATGGGAAAGTATAGGCATCTTGAATTTGATTCGAATGTCAAAATTAGGATTCAGTTATAGCAAACCCTTCTTGCTAACCTCCTTATACTTTTGGGACAGCACCTATAACACTTTCCACCTCCCTTGTGGAATGTTGACACCTACATTTTTTGATATTGCTGCTATCACTGGACTCTCCCCTATTGGAGAGACTTTTGATCCAAATGAGAATGCAGATAACCTCATCGATTTCGATGTCAAGAATGCCAGTTTCTCAAAATACATCAATTTCTACCACTCTGCTAAAGAGGAAGTTTCTAACGTCGAACATATAGCTTTCCTAGCTCTGTGGTTATCGAAATACGTCTTCTGCAGCAAGTCTCTACAAGTTGCTAGCAGATTCATCACTCTTGCGAACCGACTCCACCATGGTCGAAGGGTGTGTATCAGTGAGTTACTGTTGACAAGTCTATATGAAAGCATTGGTGCTGCAGTTTCGAAACTGAAAACTTATGAAGCTGGCACTAATCTGCTCCTCGCTGGCCCCTTTTGGCTACTACAACTTTGATTAAATGCTACTTTCAAATCATCTCTTTCGACCTTTAGGGTAATCAATGAAGAAAATCCCAATGTTGTAAACCGCGGCATTGAGGGTACTAGGTTGTTAAAACTAACCCCAAATGATGAAAGAGAAAATTTCAAGACATGCTTTGTTAACTATATGATGATTTTCTCTAAAAGGCATAAGTTCGACCCCTCAATGGCCCTTTTCGCCAATCGAAATTGTGGTCCAACTTGGTTCACCATGCCCCTTGAACAAACCATCGAAGAAGAAGTAATTAGGGATATTTGGTGTGCCTTTTTGAACCCTAGGCTTATCATCTCTAGGATCACGCCTGTGAAGAGCCAAGTGTGCATCCTTGCTTATCAACCAAATTTCGTAGCCCGTCAATTCGGACTATGCCAAACTCTACCTGAACCTCTCTTTAACAAGAAAAGGGATATATGTCTAGCAGGTGTACCTTACTCCTTCAAGGAAGTTGAGACTCGACAGAAACAATATGCTGGCTTTGTTGATTTTTCACTAATCTTTTTTAATCCTTCCTTTAATATGACGAAAGATTTTTATACTTGGTGGACGGCTTATTATTCAAATGATATGTTCAGCACCATCCAAATTCAACAACAACTGACGACACCTTTTTCCCTTGTGCATGAGCATGTCAAAAAAGGTAGATTTACTCATGTCAAGGAAATTCGAGCCTTCCAAAAATATTTCGAAATTGTCTATAATCCTATGGAAATACATCGAACCGTTTGCGAAGCAGCAAGAACTTTGAAAGAAAAATTTGAAAAACAACTTTCAAAAATTCGATTTCCTCCTTATGTAAAACCTGAAGATAGGTATTGGTGGGATTTTAAACATCAACCACCAAAATTTCCAAACTTACCTACTTCAGAGTTGGCTTTGGCCTTGTTTCCCCATATCCCTGGTGGTTCGTTTGTGGGAACATTTTTCATAGATATGAAAATGATGCCAAAAAACCTGCTGAAAGGGTAGTGTGGGCTAAATGTGATTTAGACAATTTCAGGGGGCACCTTCGCTATGACTTGTCAGCCATGTCTATCACGTCTCGAGACTGCGAAGGTGCGGAACTGAAGAAATTTGAAGTTCCCTTATTCTTTCTAAACTCTGTTTTAACTTTGACTGTTTCATATTCTTTTCAGCTATTGACCTAAAATCATTAAAGAAGGATAAAGTTATCCCCAAGGCAAGCTCAACTTCCACTTCGAAAGCGCCAATGACCACAACTGAAAATCCTCCTCCTGAACAAGAAAATGACTCCCCAAGAAAGAAAAAGAAAAAGGTAATACTTTACTCACTCCTCTCCCATTGTCAAAATTACTCTTTTAATTAACTAATCATTTCTTTCCATCTTTCCAGGCGAGTGGATTACCTCCCAAGTCTCCCAAACCTAAGTCCAAAGGACCTTCGAAGTCTCAATCCTCAAAGAACGTGATTTCGGAATGCATTGGTAGCAATGCAACTTCTGATGATCAAAAGGTACATCTTATTTAATGCTTTTCGAAATTAATTCTATGTGACCTTTGTTAATGCCAACCCTTTATTTCTGTGCAGAGCCTCCCTTTTGCTCCCTCTGATCCTCCTGCCCTCCAGGGCCAAGCTTCAAAACCTGCAGCTTCTCCTCCACCAGAAGGTTTTAACGAGGCCGTCCTAAACAAAGGTTCATCCAATGTTGCTACTCCTGCAGAAACTATCGAACCCTTAGACCAACACGCAACTTCACCTCCTTTGGCAGAGGATCCTATAATTGGCGAACCAGACACAGCGTTCAGAACTCCTGTGATCGAAATCCCTAGTGACTCTTCCCCTAGAAGGGTGCACTTTGCCAACCAATCTGAGGAGGAAAGCAAAACACACACTGTGAGCCGTTATTTCGCAGATGGGGAAGACGATGAAGTAATGCAAGAAGAAGTGGAGATTCCTATTCCTGCAGGAATCACTTCCACAAGAAACCCAGATCCTCCATCTTTGACTAGAGAGCAGAAAGAGGAACTGAAAAGGAGCAATCCCCTGCAGTACATCAAATTAATGCTAGCTTAACGGGATTCTTCTTCTGGCAAAAACCAATCTGAAGATTCGAGCCAAGCAAAGGATAATGCCCCTCTTATTTCTATTGACCAACTTCTCCAACAAGTCAACAAAACCATTATCGAGGCTGACATTTTCACCATTATGAAAGAAGACGTTGCAGCCTATTATTCAATGAAGAAATTTCTCTCTCAGATAGATCTCAGCATCTGCCCATCTGAAGTTAGTGAAACTATATATGATCTGCAGATCTTGCTTAATGAGGTTAGCAGTGAATATATTAGGGCGAATGATATTGATGCCAAGATTCGAACTAAACAAGAGGCTTTGTCTAAAGCTTATGACCAAACTTCGAAACTTTCTGAAGAAGCAGAAGTATTGGAGCGTGCTAAAAGCCAGAATAAAGATAAGCATGATGTTTTGACTCGATCAATCTTGTTCTGGGAATCGCAGATTGAAGAACTCAAAAGGAAAATTGAGGGTGCTCGAAGTGAGCAGGCAGCCTTGAAACCCGTTGATAACAAAGAACTTGAAAATCTTGTCACACAAAGTCTTCAGCAAATAGAGGTAGCTGAAGGAATAAGCGAGGAGATCAAGGGGATGGAAAGCGTAAAAAATGCTACCCAATGTAAAATCAACTTGTGCAAGGGAAAATTTGCTAAGTTGAAACGAGACGCTCTTTTTTGACTTTTCGAATGTATTCCTTTAATGCTCTTTGTTGTTAAGGATATTTACTACGTACTTTTGTAACTTGAACACAACCATTTTGGCAGCTATGTAATACCATTTTGGCTTTATTATTTGTTTTAATTTTATTATTCTATAGTGATTCGAACCTCTTGCAAGCATGGCTTATACCTTTTTAAGTATTTCCCATTTACCTTCAAGATTCTTCTATCTTCTGCTAATTCCTCTATTTCATAAGCATTATTTGAAAATGTTTTCAAAACACGAAAGGGTCGTTCTCAATGGGGTGACCATTTGCCTAAGGATTTATTCTTTTTATCCATAGGTAATATAACTTTCTATACCAGATCATTAGTTGAAAACAACTTACTTTTAACCCTTTTGTTGTATGCTCTGGCTACTCTTTCTTTCTGTCTTTTCATAACTTCTAAAGCATGTAGCCTGGCTTCATCTACATCTACTAATTCATTCATCATATTTCCCAATATTGGTCTGCTGGTATCTCATTTTGTCTTTGAATTCTAACTGACTGTAAATGTATTTCGACTGGCAATACTGCATCGTGTCCAAATGTAAGTCGAAATGGAGTAGTATTCGTTGCCTCTTTAGGAGATGTTCAACATGCCCATAAAGCTTGGTCCAGGGTTTTGTGCCAATTCTTTGGCTTTCGCCATACATGTTTCTTTATCAACCCTATTATAACCTTATTGGCTGCTTTCACTTGACCATTTGCTTGAGCATAATAAGGCGTTGACGTGAGTAACTTAAATCCCGTTTCTTGTGCAAACTCTTGCATTTTTCGCCCTGTGAAGACTGAACCTTGGTCTGTTGTAATACTTTATGGTATTCCGAACCTGTAAATTATTTGCTTTTGGATAAATTCTATAATAGCCTCTTGATCAGCGTTTACTAAAGGAATTGCTTTGACCCATTTAGTAAAATAATCTATACCCACAAGGATATACTTTTGTCCCTTGGATGATGTATTTCGCCAATTAGATCTAATGCCCATCCTCTAAAAGGCCAAGGTTTAATAATTGAACGTAGCTCGCTTGCAGGAGCATTTTGAATGCCTGCATGAACTTGGCATTCTTCACATCCTTTAGCAAATTCTATGCAGTCTTTAAGCATAGTGGGCCAATACATGTTATATCAAAACATTAACCATTTCATTTTGTGACCTGCTTGATGTGCCCCACATGCCCCACTGTGCACACTGGACAATGCTAAATATGCTTCGTTTTCTCCTAAACATTTGAGTTAGATTCCTTATGGGGTTTTCTTAAAAAGTTCATTTCCTATTAGCACATAAGACAATGCTCTATATTTGATCTTTTTCTCCGTACTTATTGAAGGTTCTTTCAAGTAATTTATTATGGGACTTCGCCAATCCACATATGCCAAAGTATCTATACTTAGCACTTCGAATTCTTTCTGATTTGCATAGCCAAGTTTCAAATTTTCCAGGTCTAATGGTGATAATTTGGTAGCCATTATTCTACCTCTTGTTTCTATGAGGTACTAGAGTTTTTCTTTGGATATCTTATATCCTGAGGCTATTTGAGCCAAGTCATTTTCCTCCTGATTATCAATTCTAGGAATATGTTTTATATCCACATATTCGAACTTCTTGAGAAATCTATTAGCAATAACAAAGTACATGATCAAATTTTCTTTTATACACTCGTATTCTTTGGTTATTTGTTTGATGATCAGCTCTGAGTCTCCTCTAATTTCGACTCATGTTGCCCCTAATTCCAGCAAAGCTTCAAGTTCGGCAATTAATGCTTCATACTCAGCTTCCTTGTTCGAACAAGGAGGGCCTTCCAACTTGTACTTGAATTTTGTTGGAATTCCTTCAGGAGAAATTATAAGTATTCCAACCCCACTTCCGTTTTTATGTGTTGATCCATCAAAGGATAATTTCCATGGATGGATCTCAACATAGTCTAACACGAAGTCCGTACTTACAGAGTGATCCACTATGAAATCTGAAACTATTTGACCTTTCATAGCCTTTAAAGGCTTTAAGGCTAAATTGTTCTCAGTGAGCGCTAAGGCCCATTTGTCAATTCTGTTGTGCATGATTGGCTTTGAAAGCATGTGTTTAATGACATCAAAATGAGACGAAACATAAACTGGTTTAATATAATATTTAAGTTTTGTACAAGAAAAATACAGACAGAGACATAGTTTCTCTATACTACTATACCTACTCTCTGCTTTATTTAGGACCCTACTAAGATAATAAATGGCTCTTTCGACGCCATCATTGTCTTCTTAGGCCAACATACTACCTATAGTTATATTGGAGGCAGAGATATACAGTCTCATCGACTTATCTTTAGAAGGAGATACAAGTATAGGAGGATGCATCAAATAGGCCTTGATCTTCTCGAACGCCTCCTGATGTTGTGTCGTCCATTTGAAATTCCCTTGATTGAGATGGAGGAGCAGAGAGAAAGCCTGAGTTCGCCCACTCAGATTAGATATGAATCTCCTTAAAAAGTTGATTTTACCTAATAGAGATTGCAACTCTTTCTTTGTTGATGGAGGTTTCGTCTCCATAATAGCCTTCATTTTGTTCAAGTTAATTTCGATCCCCTTCTTATGAACCACAAAGCCTAGGAAATCTCCAGCCTGCACGAAGAAAGCACACTTAAGAGGATTCATTTTTAAACCATGTTTTCTCATTCTTTCGAATGATTGGCAGAGGTGGTTCAAATGATCCTCATCAGATACAGACTTTACCACTATATCATCTATGTAAATCTGCATAAATGATTCGATGAAATCATGGAAAATGATGTTCATTTCCCTCTGATATGTTGCCCCAGCATTTTTTTAGTCCAAAGGGCATAACTACCCATTCATAAGTGCCTAAGGCGCCTGGACATCTAAACGCAGTTTTGGGAACATCATCCTCAACAATGAAAATCTGGTTATACACAGAGTATCCATCTAACATACTCAAGTATTCGAAACCCGCAGCAGAATCAATCAACATTTATGCTATAGGCATGGAATATTCATCTTTTGGGGTTGCTGTATTCAAATCCCTAAAATCTATGCAAATTCGTAAAGAACCATTTTTCTTAATAACAAGTACTATATTAGCAAGCCATTCAACGTACCTTGTGGTCCTAATAAACCTGTATCGAAGGAGCCGTTCTACCTCTGCCTTTATTTTTGAGAGGATTGTTGGGGCGAACTTTCTAGGCATATGCTTGATGGGCTTCTTACCATCTTTTATTGGAAGCCTATGTTCCACCAGTTCCCTCTTTAAACCAGGCATTTCGTCGTAGTCCCAGGCGAAGCAATCTCTGTTTTGTTTGAGCATTTCGACCACCTTGCTTTTTAGACTGGGACTGAGTTTCGCACTGATGTACGTAACTCTATTTTCGACGCTATCCCCAATATCAACTTCCTCCGATGGATCTTGTGCCAGCATTTTAGCGCTTGTTGACTTTGGATCCTTTTCGAACCCCAAGGGCTCTTGATCATAAATGGCATCTAGCCGTTGATCCACTAGTTCGGAAGTTTGTCCATCACAGGGTGGGGGTGGGTAGTTTCCCTCAGGACTTGCTATTTCCTTTTTGTTTTTTTCTTTTTTATTTGTGGCTTCGATAGCCACGTTTTGCATTTCGGCTTCGAGAGCCGTCTTTCATTTGTTCTCAGCCAGATAGGCCGAAATCTTTTTGTAATAACCTGATTCAGTCATAATGATCTTCGCTTCCCCAGCCAGTTGGCCGTATCGTCGAAGTTTCTCCATCTTCTTCAATCTCTTGCCTGTCCCACATAATTTCTCTATCCCATTGGAATCCATTAGGACGGAGGGTTAAAGAATAATAAGCGTTTTCATTGGGCTCGAAATATTCTTCAGGCGGGTGACATGGCCCTATGTTGGCCATATTTCGATCGAAGTTTCTTTTGTCCACGTTGTTGATTTTTGTCATATAGTAACTTTGGTCTGCTTCTATGTTTTCGACAATTCCATCGTCTCTCCACAACACCAACCTTTGGTGCATCGAAGAAGGCACTGTGCCAATTCCATGAATCCATTCCCTGCCAAGCAACAGATTGTAGTTTGCGTTTGCTGCAATGACCATAAACATTGTTGGCCTTGTGAGGGAACCAACTGTTAAGTTAACTTGTATCACTCCCAAGGTCTGACCAACCTTTCCTTCATAATTCGAAAGCACCATATTGTGAGGTCTAACATCTGAATCATGCATGCCTATTATTTTTAACATGAAGCGGGGCATCAAATTAACAGCAGCTCCACCATCCACCAGAACTTTGTACACACCATATTGCTCTACCTTTGCCCTGATGAATAAGGGTTTTAGATGATTCTTCATTCCCTCATCTGGTTTCTCGAAGAAAGCGTTTTGCTCCTCGACCGCTCCATTGTTTATCACATAATAACACACTGGCCTATGCCTGGCCATTTCGTCCTCATCAGTTTCCTCACTAGTGTAAACTTCTGTATCCTGATTGTACTCACAAGGTAGCACAAAAACTACATTGCAGTTTGCATTAAAGAAGGATTCCCCCTCCGATTCGAAGTCATCAGTCATCAAGTCCTCCTCGTTTGCAGCCACCTTTTGTTCCTTATTTTCTTCAGCGTCTTTTTTTGGTGAAAAAAGCCTCCTGGACACTGGGGGTTTGCCCCCAGTCTGGGTCACTTATGCTGGGTTATTAGTGCTAGATTCTCCTATTTCCATGGGCTTCGAATCCCTCTCAGCCTTTTTGTTTCTCTGGTGTCTGCGCCATTGAGAGCAAGACATTGGATTCTTGCCTTTGTAATTCTCCAATCTTATCGCTTCCCTCCTATTTGAATTGAATTGCTTCCTGTAAGCCATCGCAGTCCTGCCACCTTGGTCATAGCTTCGCCACTTTCCTTTTCCCTTATCAGCGTTCACCTGCATCCATCTGTCAGTGGGGATTTTTGTAGGTAGTTTAAAAGAAACTCTCTTTGCTCCCCTGGGATAAGGGCTATCTGGCCTCCTTGGCATAGTTCTACCAGTATTAACAGGATTCGAAGGCATCCTACCTTGGTGCCCCCAGCCCGATGCAAATGGAATCCTCTCGAATGCTTCTGCCATCTCTCTATCATAAACGGCTGCGCATCTAGGACATATTAAACACTCTGTTCCAATTTTATGGCATCGAACCAGAAATTCGAGCAGACTCTCATCAACTTTTGGATAAACTCTGTACAGCTGGTTGTCTTGCCTCCAGTTGACCCCTGTTCTTTCGCGCTGGGCCCTCTCGAACTCAGCAGTAATTCTCGGGTTGCAGATGATGCTACACCTTGGGCACAACAACTTATCTTGGGTTTTCTTATGACAATGAAAGAGATATTCGCGTAAACTCGCGTCTTTTCTGGGTAAATTCTCCCTTCTTTGCTCTCTCTCCCTCTCCAAACAGCGTTCCACTTCTTCCATTTCAGTGTTGGGCTGTTCGAAGTCCACCATATTTACTCCTAACGTCTGACCATCAGAAATTGTAACTCTTCGAACTTCACCCTGAGACTCTTAGTAGCCTCAGTCAATTTTTTGTCAACAGCAAGTTGGCCATCAGCAGCCTTTATTGCTTCACTTAGTATCTTTGCTTTGAGCACCTTTGGGAGGCCATCAGTAGCCTCTATTTCATTCCTGATTAAGATGAAGTCCCCATCATCTTCGAACTCCACTTTAGATTCAACTTTTCTCTCAGCGATCTCCACTACATTAATATCCAGAGGTTCATCATAGTTGGTCTCTGCCATCAGCAACGGATCCGTATCGACCTTCATTGGATTCTTTCCCTTGTCTGAGAACTTCAGCTTGCCATCTTTGATTGTGTTTTGTATCAGATCCCTGAAAAGAAAGCATTGTGAGGTTTTATGGCCTAAAAATTTGTGATATTTACAAAAGCCCCTCTTCTTCCTTTGTTCCAACGGAGGAATCTTAAGGTTAGGAGGAACTATTAACTGGTCATCTTTAACAAGCAGATCAAATATTTCATCACATTTGGTTATATCAAAAGTATAAATTTTCTTAGGGAATTTATCATTCTTGTTATTTTCAACAATATCCTTTCCATTGGAAGGAATTAGAACTCTACAAGCATAAGGGGGTGCTTCTTTCAGTTCTGCAAGATCTATTTCGAACTGATCAAAATCATAAAGATCTTGAGAATCATCTATGTTCTCTTCTTCAGCCTCTATGTAAGCTATTCTCTCTTTTTTGTGATTTTTACTAGCCCTAGCCTTTTCGGCTTTTAATCTTTCGACCTGTCGAACTCTGTCTGCTAGTTGGGCCATGTCTCTAAGATATTGTGTATCCAATTTCTTTCGAATCTAGGCCCCCAGCAGCCATTTCGACCAATTCATATTCAGGAACTGCTGTGAAGCATCTAGATTTTAATAAACGAAACCTATTCAAATAATCATCTATTGGTTCCGTGAATTTTCTCTTAATGCTTGCTAATCATTTCAGACTAATTTTAGACTGACCCATGTAAAATTGTTCATGGGGAAGTATTTCTAAATAAGGCCACGTGTCTACGGATCCAGGGGAAGGGTGGTGAACCAAGTGAAAGCGTTCTTCGTTAGAGAACTTGGGAAGTATTTTATCCTAAGATTTTCATTATTTTCTATATCTCCTGCTTCAGTTAAATACCTAGCTATATGTTCCACTGTTGATTCACTCGTGTCCCCAGCAAATTTCGTGAATTTAGGAACTTTACAGCCCCTGGGTAATTTTGTTTGCAGAACATAGTCCATAATAGGAGATGTGTAATTTGGCCTCCTAAATCCTGAATTTAAGCCATTCTGGGCCATTATTCTTTTGATCACGGTGGTTAGGTTATTTTCTGCCACTAAATTGTCATTTCTAATCCTATGAACAATTTCGTCTGCACTTTGGTCCCTATTTACCATCATTATTGGTCTAGGTTGTTCATCCTGAATATCCTGAACTTCCTGTTGCCTTAATCTTGCCCCTATATTCCTCTCTTAGACCACTGGTCTAGGAGGTCGAATCTGTTCAATTGTGGATTCTTAATTTCGAATCACCACTGGGTTTTGCCTACGTCTCGCAGGCGCATCAGGGGCACCAAAGAAATCTACTATTCTAGCCATCTGGGCTGCATTTTCTTGGTTTGTTCTATTTATGTTCTGGATCAGGGGATTAAAAATAGCATTCATTTCAAGGGCCAAGATTCCTACCATATCATGATTGCTATCATCCATCTGTTGCCTAAGCGCTGCCTGACAATTAGTTGTAAGGGTGGGAAACTGGGCAAAGTTTCCTAGATTCTGAGAATTTGTACCCAAATGGTTCATTCCTGAACCAGACCCTTGGATTGGGGACGAAGTTGATGCATTATGTAATCCTGCCATAAACGAAGTTGGCATTCCGTATAGAGGGTTTCTGGGTCTCAAGGGCTCGAAGCCTGGAGGCCTAGTGGGGGTCGAATACTGTTGATTCCCTACGTGTGGCAAAGTTTGCATTGATGACATGTTAGATGGTATTTCTAATGTACTTACTAGGACTGTATTCGAACTTCCAACAAGGATGGTATTGGATGCATCGATCGAACTTGAAACGATTGTCGCAGCCCTCTGTGGGGGATTTTGTCCCCTATCTTGGTTAGTTGTGTTAACCATTGATTTAGTACGTTGTCTTCTGGGTATATGTGGATTATTGTTCTTTATTTTGCCGCTTTGAAGGTTCATATAACGAAAGGCGCTCCAAACTCAGATGATCCTAAAATTTTCTAATAGGTTTGACTAAAAGTTTAATTATGACACGGTCCCACCGGGTGTGCCAATTTGTTTACAGAGATTTCAAGTAAACAACCGCTAGTCTTCCAATTTATTGATTATTATTGGTTACTTGCAGGATCAACTAGATTGATCCTAAGACACATGTGTCATAATTCATTTCTACGTTTATACCTATTATTTGATAAGTTTATATTGTATGTTGATGCGAATTATAAGGCTCTTAAAGATCTCTCTACAATTATCTATGGAAATATACTGATTGAATGCATAAAGAAAGACTTCGAATTGGACTTAAGATTTAACAATTGATTGTAAAGATAAAGAGTTTCTGGGTTTGAACGAAAGAACAAGGCAACAAAGTAAAATTCAAGAACAAGGCAACAAAGTAAAATTTCTGAATGATAAAATGTTTAAGTTTTCTGAAAATGTAAAGGCAAATATAACAAGAACTTAAAAAGAAATCGAAAGATTCTGAAAGCAAGAGTACTGTAAAAACGAGAGTAATATAAAAAGACTTGGATTTAAATTATAAAAAGTCATGATGTTCAATACGTACATTTTGTCTTCCAACTCGTTTCCCTTAAACCACGGTAATTTGAGTATTTTGAGATTTTTTAGTACACGAATGACCACACTAATTCTAACATAAAAACACCTATTTATAGTATTTCGACCCTAACGGTCTTATTCTGAAATCACGCCACGTTCGAAGCATGCAGGCTTCTCTCGTTCACTGGCTTCCACGCGTCCTCTACGAAGGGCGCCTTTATTTGAAATTTGAATCCTGTACCAGCAAAATATTTTGCTAGCTTTGTTGATTCGAATTAAATCATTTTCTTGGACCGCTCTAGTTCTTGCACATTTGCACAAAAGAACTCTTTATACCTAAACACTAAAAATTCCAAATCGAAGTCCATCATCTATCACTAGAAATCGAAGACCCATATAGAACAAAGGTTCTATATTTTAACCAATATTCATCAATGATGTCAATTTGTTTTAGCTTTTATACGTTTATTTGAAATATCCCCATGATATCCAAATAACCTCTTTATTCGAAATTTCAAATTGCCCCTCAAGAACATGTATTTCGATAAATATAAAGAAATACTTGTTTTTGAATCACCCATGCAATTTCGAAAACATCAAAACTCATGATGACTACATTGTACACGATGTCATAGTAAGTGTCCAACTTTCTGCAAAATGTCCACTCACCATACCTAGACGTGCAATCACAGCAGTTATAGCTAATAATTAGCAGCAAAAACATCACTTCCCTAGGAAGTTTAAAAATCCACCTTTTCCCTTCCAATGAGAAAGTTACACGTATTCTACCTTTTTCCAAAGGTAAAAAAAAAATTTCAAACCGTTGAGGAATGCTATAAACACACTTCATCTTCTACAATCCAACTTTTCCAAACTCTCTCAATCTTCAATCAATCCAGATTTCTTACTTTCAGAAAAACTTTTAATCTCCACAATGTCTTCTCCTTCACCGCCAATTCCTTCATCCAAGAAGTCTGGAAAATCCAAGCAAACTCCTTCTTCCAGTCTCAGACCAGTAAGCAAGATTATCAATCTTGATAATCAGGAGTTCATTACAAATCCCAAACTCACTCAAGAACAGAAGGCCATTTATGCTTCCCAGGTAATCATCCCCACTACTATTCTTGATAAAACCCTAGGGGTTATGGGTCCCTTAATTTCTACGGAACGTCTGGAAAAGACCAAGGGATTTTTTCCCGCTTATTCCGAAACCAAACCCATTGTCAATAAATCTATTCCTCTGAAATTTAAGGAAGATGAATCGGTTGTTAAGTTGTCAAAAACCCTAAAAGAGAAAACCTTTGAAACGGAGACGTCAAAACCCATGAGGGATGTTTTTAATATGGACTATGTCACTGGGAACTTTAAGCCCTTTCGTTCATGTCCCTCATCAGATCAACTATACCAAGATTGGCTTTCGAAAGTTGAAAATAAGAAATCCCAGGAATGGGAAAGTATAGGCATCTTGAATTTGATTCGAATGTCAAAATTAGGATTCAGTTATAGCAAACCCTTCTTGCTAACCTCCTTATACTTTTGGGACAGCACCTATAACACTTTCCACCTCCCTTGTGGAATGTTGACACCTACATTTTTTGATATTGCTGCTATCACTGGACTCTCCCCTATTGGAGAGACTTTTGATCCAAATGAGAATGCAGATAACCTCATCGATTTCGATGTCAAGAATGCCAGTTTCTCAAAATACATCAATTTCTACCACTCTGCTAAAGAGGAAGTTTCTAACGTCGAACATATAGCTTTCCTAGCTCTGTGGTTATCGAAATACGTCTTCTGCAGCAAGTCTCTACAAGTTGCTAGCAGATTCATCACTCTTGCGAACCGACTCCACCATGGTCGAAGGGTGTGTATCAGTGAGTTACTGTTGACAAGTCTATATGAAAGCATTGGTGCTGCAGTTTCGAAACTGAAAACTTATGAAGCTGGCACTAATCTGCTCCTCGCTGGCCCCTTTTGGCTACTACAACTTTGATTAAATGCTACTTTCAAATCATCTCTTTCGACCTTTAGGGTAATCAATGAAGAAAATCCCAATGTTGTAAACCGCGGCATTGAGGGTACTAGGTTGTTAAAACTAACCCCAAATGATGAAAGAGAAAATTTCAAGACATGCTTTGTTAACTATATGATGATTTTCTCTAAAAGGCATAAGTTCGACCCCTCAATGGCCCTTTTCGCCAATCGAAATTGTGGTCCAACTTGGTTCACCATGCCCCTTGAACAAACCATCGAAGAAGAAGTAATTAGGGATATTTGGTGTGCCTTTTTGAACCCTAGGCTTATCATCTCTAGGATCACGCCTGTGAAGAGCCAAGTGTGCATCCTTGCTTATCAACCAAATTTCGTAGCCCGTCAATTCGGACTATGCCAAACTCTACCTGAACCTCTCTTTAACAAGAAAAGGGATATATGTCTAGCAGGTGTACCTTACTCCTTCAAGGAAGTTGAGACTCGACAGAAACAATATGCTGGCTTTGTTGATTTTTCACTAATCTTTTTTAATCCTTCCTTTAATATGACGAAAGATTTTTATACTTGGTGGACGGCTTATTATTCAAATGATATGTTCAGCACCATCCAAATTCAACAACAACTGACGACACCTTTTTCCCTTGTGCATGAGCATGTCAAAAAAGGTAGATTTACTCATGTCAAGGAAATTCGAGCCTTCCAAAAATATTTCGAAATTGTCTATAATCCTATGGAAATACATCGAACCGTTTGCGAAGCAGCAAGAACTTTGAAAGAAAAATTTGAAAAACAACTTTCAAAAATTCGATTTCCTCCTTATGTAAAACCTGAAGATAGGTATTGGTGGGATTTTAAACATCAACCACCAAAATTTCCAAACTTACCTACTTCAGAGTTGGCTTTGGCCTTGTTTCCCCATATCCCTGGTGGTTCGTTTGTGGGAACATTTTTCATAGATATGAAAATGATGCCAAAAAACCTGCTGAAAGGGTAGTGTGGGCTAAATGTGATTTAGACAATTTCAGGGGGCACCTTCGCTATGACTTGTCAGCCATGTCTATCACGTCTCGAGACTGCGAAGGTGCGGAACTGAAGAAATTTGAAGTTCCCTTATTCTTTCTAAACTCTGTTTTAACTTTGACTGTTTCATATTCTTTTCAGCTATTGACCTAAAATCATTAAAGAAGGATAAAGTTATCCCCAAGGCAAGCTCAACTTCCACTTCGAAAGCGCCAATGACCACAACTGAAAATCCTCCTCCTGAACAAGAAAATGACTCCCCAAGAAAGAAAAAGAAAAAGGTAATACTTTACTCACTCCTCTCCCATTGTCAAAATTACTCTTTTAATTAACTAATCATTTCTTTCCATCTTTCCAGGCGAGTGGATTACCTCCCAAGTCTCCCAAACCTAAGTCCAAAGGACCTTCGAAGTCTCAATCCTCAAAGAACGTGATTTCGGAATGCATTGGTAGCAATGCAACTTCTGATGATCAAAAGGTACATCTTATTTAATGCTTTTCGAAATTAATTCTATGTGACCTTTGTTAATGCCAACCCTTTATTTCTGTGCAGAGCCTCCCTTTTGCTCCCTCTGATCCTCCTGCCCTCCAGGGCCAAGCTTCAAAACCTGCAGCTTCTCCTCCACCAGAAGGTTTTAACGAGGCCGTCCTAAACAAAGGTTCATCCAATGTTGCTACTCCTGCAGAAACTATCGAACCCTTAGACCAACACGCAACTTCACCTCCTTTGGCAGAGGATCCTATAATTGGCGAACCAGACACAGCGTTCAGAACTCCTGTGATCGAAATCCCTAGTGACTCTTCCCCTAGAAGGGTGCACTTTGCCAACCAATCTGAGGAGGAAAGCAAAACACACACTGTGAGCCGTTATTTCGCAGATGGGGAAGACGATGAAGTAATGCAAGAAGAAGTGGAGATTCCTATTCCTGCAGGAATCACTTCCACAAGAAACCCAGATCCTCCATCTTTGACTAGAGAGCAGAAAGAGGAACTGAAAAGGAGCAATCCCCTGCAGTACATCAAATTAATGCTAGCTTAACGGGATTCTTCTTCTGGCAAAAACCAATCTGAAGATTCGAGCCAAGCAAAGGATAATGCCCCTCTTATTTCTATTGACCAACTTCTCCAACAAGTCAACAAAACCATTATCGAGGCTGACATTTTCACCATTATGAAAGAAGACGTTGCAGCCTATTATTCAATGAAGAAATTTCTCTCTCAGATAGATCTCAGCATCTGCCCATCTGAAGTTAGTGAAACTATATATGATCTGCAGATCTTGCTTAATGAGGTTAGCAGTGAATATATTAGGGCGAATGATATTGATGCCAAGATTCGAACTAAACAAGAGGCTTTGTCTAAAGCTTATGACCAAACTTCGAAACTTTCTGAAGAAGCAGAAGTATTGGAGCGTGCTAAAAGCCAGAATAAAGATAAGCATGATGTTTTGACTCGATCAATCTTGTTCTGGGAATCGCAGATTGAAGAACTCAAAAGGAAAATTGAGGGTGCTCGAAGTGAGCAGGCAGCCTTGAAACCCGTTGATAACAAAGAACTTGAAAATCTTGTCACACAAAGTCTTCAGCAAATAGAGGTAGCTGAAGGAATAAGCGAGGAGATCAAGGGGATGGAAAGCGTAAAAAATGCTACCCAATGTAAAATCAACTTGTGCAAGGGAAAATTTGCTAAGTTGAAACGAGACGCTCTTTTTTGACTTTTCGAATGTATTCCTTTAATGCTCTTTGTTGTTAAGGATATTTACTACGTACTTTTGTAACTTGAACACAACCATTTTGGCAGCTATGTAATACCATTTTGGCTTTATTATTTGTTTTAATTTTATTATTCTATAGTGATTCGAACCTCTTGCAAGCATGGCTTATACCTTTTTAAGTATTTCCCATTTACCTTCAAGATTCTTCTATCTTCTGCTAATTCCTCTATTTCATAAGCATTATTTGAAAATGTTTTCAAAACACGAAAGGGTCGTTCTCAATGGGGTGACCATTTGCCTAAGGATTTATTCTTTTTATCCATAGGTAATATAACTTTCTATACCAGATCATTAGTTGAAAACAACTTACTTTTAACCCTTTTGTTGTATGCTCTGGCTACTCTTTCTTTCTGTCTTTTCATAACTTCTAAAGCATGTAGCCTGGCTTCATCTACATCTACTAATTCATTCATCATATTTCCCAATATTGGTCTGCTGGTATCTCATTTTGTCTTTGAATTCTAACTGACTGTAAATGTATTTCGACTGGCAATACTGCATCGTGTCCAAATGTAAGTCGAAATGGAGTAGTATTCGTTGCCTCTTTAGGAGATGTTCAACATGCCCATAAAGCTTGGTCCAGGGTTTTGTGCCAATTCTTTGGCTTTCGCCATACATGTTTCTTTATCAACCCTATTATAACCTTATTGGCTGCTTTCACTTGACCATTTGCTTGAGCATAATAAGGCGTTGACGTGAGTAACTTAAATCCCGTTTCTTGTGCAAACTCTTGCATTTTTCGCCCTGTGAAGACTGAACCTTGGTCTGTTGTAATACTTTATGGTATTCCGAACCTGTAAATTATTTGCTTTTGGATAAATTCTATAATAGCCTCTTGATCAGCGTTTACTAAAGGAATTGCTTTGACCCATTTAGTAAAATAATCTATACCCACAAGGATATACTTTTGTCCCTTGGATGATGTATTTCGCCAATTAGATCTAATGCCCATCCTCTAAAAGGCCAAGGTTTAATAATTGAACGTAGCTCGCTTGCAGGAGCATTTTGAATGCCTGCATGAACTTGGCATTCTTCACATCCTTTAGCAAATTCTATGCAGTCTTTAAGCATAGTGGGCCAATACATGTTATATCAAAACATTAACCATTTCATTTTGTGACCTGCTTGATGTGCCCCACATGCCCCACTGTGCACACTGGACAATGCTAAATATGCTTCGTTTTCTCCTAAACATTTGAGTTAGATTCCTTATGGGGTTTTCTTAAAAAGTTCATTTCCTATTAGCACATAAGACAATGCTCTATATTTGATCTTTTTCTCCGTACTTATTGAAGGTTCTTTCAAGTAATTTATTATGGGACTTCGCCAATCCACATATGCCAAAGTATCTATACTTAGCACTTCGAATTCTTTCTGATTTGCATAGCCAAGTTTCAAATTTTCCAGGTCTAATGGTGATAATTTGGTAGCCATTATTCTACCTCTTGTTTCTATGAGGTACTAGAGTTTTTCTTTGGATATCTTATATCCTGAGGCTATTTGAGCCAAGTCATTTTCCTCCTGATTATCAATTCTAGGAATATGTTTTATATCCACATATTCGAACTTCTTGAGAAATCTATTAGCAATAACAAAGTACATGATCAAATTTTCTTTTATACACTCGTATTCTTTGGTTATTTGTTTGATGATCAGCTCTGAGTCTCCTCTAATTTCGACTCATGTTGCCCCTAATTCCAGCAAAGCTTCAAGTTCGGCAATTAATGCTTCATACTCAGCTTCCTTGTTCGAACAAGGAGGGCCTTCCAACTTGTACTTGAATTTTGTTGGAATTCCTTCAGGAGAAATTATAAGTATTCCAACCCCACTTCCGTTTTTATGTGTTGATCCATCAAAGGATAATTTCCATGGATGGATCTCAACATAGTCTAACACGAAGTCCGTACTTACAGAGTGATCCACTATGAAATCTGAAACTATTTGACCTTTCATAGCCTTTAAAGGCTTTAAGGCTAAATTGTTCTCAGTGAGCGCTAAGGCCCATTTGTCAATTCTGTTGTGCATGATTGGCTTTGAAAGCATGTGTTTAATGACATCAAAATGAGACGAAACATAAACTGGTTTAATATAATATTTAAGTTTTGTACAAGAAAAATACAGACAGAGACATAGTTTCTCTATACTACTATACCTACTCTCTGCTTTATTTAGGACCCTACTAAGATAATAAATGGCTCTTTCGACGCCATCATTGTCTTCTTAGGCCAACATACTACCTATAGTTATATTGGAGGCAGAGATATACAGTCTCATCGACTTATCTTTAGAAGGAGATACAAGTATAGGAGGATGCATCAAATAGGCCTTGATCTTCTCGAACGCCTCCTGATGTTGTGTCGTCCATTTGAAATTCCCTTGATTGAGATGGAGGAGCAGAGAGAAAGCCTGAGTTCGCCCACTCAGATTAGATATGAATCTCCTTAAAAAGTTGATTTTACCTAATAGAGATTGCAACTCTTTCTTTGTTGATGGAGGTTTCGTCTCCATAATAGCCTTCATTTTGTTCAAGTTAATTTCGATCCCCTTCTTATGAACCACAAAGCCTAGGAAATCTCCAGCCTGCACGAAGAAAGCACACTTAAGAGGATTCATTTTTAAACCATGTTTTCTCATTCTTTCGAATGATTGGCAGAGGTGGTTCAAATGATCCTCATCAGATACAGACTTTACCACTATATCATCTATGTAAATCTGCATAAATGATTCGATGAAATCATGGAAAATGATGTTCATTTCCCTCTGATATGTTGCCCCAGCATTTTTTTAGTCCAAAGGGCATAACTACCCATTCATAAGTGCCTAAGGCGCCTGGACATCTAAACGCAGTTTTGGGAACATCATCCTCAACAATGAAAATCTGGTTATACACAGAGTATCCATCTAACATACTCAAGTATTCGAAACCCGCAGCAGAATCAATCAACATTTATGCTATAGGCATGGAATATTCATCTTTTGGGGTTGCTGTATTCAAATCCCTAAAATCTATGCAAATTCGTAAAGAACCATTTTTCTTAATAACAAGTACTATATTAGCAAGCCATTCAACGTACCTTGTGGTCCTAATAAACCTGTATCGAAGGAGCCGTTCTACCTCTGCCTTTATTTTTGAGAGGATTGTTGGGGCGAACTTTCTAGGCATATGCTTGATGGGCTTCTTACCATCTTTTATTGGAAGCCTATGTTCCACCAGTTCCCTCTTTAAACCAGGCATTTCGTCGTAGTCCCAGGCGAAGCAATCTCTGTTTTGTTTGAGCATTTCGACCACCTTGCTTTTTAGACTGGGACTGAGTTTCGCACTGATGTACGTAACTCTATTTTCGACGCTATCCCCAATATCAACTTCCTCCGATGGATCTTGTGCCAGCATTTTAGCGCTTGTTGACTTTGGATCCTTTTCGAACCCCAAGGGCTCTTGATCATAAATGGCATCTAGCCGTTGATCCACTAGTTCGGAAGTTTGTCCATCACAGGGTGGGGGTGGGTAGTTTCCCTCAGGACTTGCTATTTCCTTTTTGTTTTTTTCTTTTTTATTTGTGGCTTCGATAGCCACGTTTTGCATTTCGGCTTCGAGAGCCGTCTTTCATTTGTTCTCAGCCAGATAGGCCGAAATCTTTTTGTAATAACCTGATTCAGTCATAATGATCTTCGCTTCCCCAGCCAGTTGGCCGTATCGTCGAAGTTTCTCCATCTTCTTCAATCTCTTGCCTGTCCCACATAATTTCTCTATCCCATTGGAATCCATTAGGACGGAGGGTTAAAGAATAATAAGCGTTTTCATTGGGCTCGAAATATTCTTCAGGCGGGTGACATGGCCCTATGTTGGCCATATTTCGATCGAAGTTTCTTTTGTCCACGTTGTTGATTTTTGTCATATAGTAACTTTGGTCTGCTTCTATGTTTTCGACAATTCCATCGTCTCTCCACAACACCAACCTTTGGTGCATCGAAGAAGGCACTGTGCCAATTCCATGAATCCATTCCCTGCCAAGCAACAGATTGTAGTTTGCGTTTGCTGCAATGACCATAAACATTGTTGGCCTTGTGAGGGAACCAACTGTTAAGTTAACTTGTATCACTCCCAAGGTCTGACCAACCTTTCCTTCATAATTCGAAAGCACCATATTGTGAGGTCTAACATCTGAATCATGCATGCCTATTATTTTTAACATGAAGCGGGGCATCAAATTAACAGCAGCTCCACCATCCACCAGAACTTTGTACACACCATATTGCTCTACCTTTGCCCTGATGAATAAGGGTTTTAGATGATTCTTCATTCCCTCATCTGGTTTCTCGAAGAAAGCGTTTTGCTCCTCGACCGCTCCATTGTTTATCACATAATAACACACTGGCCTATGCCTGGCCATTTCGTCCTCATCAGTTTCCTCACTAGTGTAAACTTCTGTATCCTGATTGTACTCACAAGGTAGCACAAAAACTACATTGCAGTTTGCATTAAAGAAGGATTCCCCCTCCGATTCGAAGTCATCAGTCATCAAGTCCTCCTCGTTTGCAGCCACCTTTTGTTCCTTATTTTCTTCAGCGTCTTTTTTTGGTGAAAAAAGCCTCCTGGACACTGGGGGTTTGCCCCCAGTCTGGGTCACTTATGCTGGGTTATTAGTGCTAGATTCTCCTATTTCCATGGGCTTCGAATCCCTCTCAGCCTTTTTGTTTCTCTGGTGTCTGCGCCATTGAGAGCAAGACATTGGATTCTTGCCTTTGTAATTCTCCAATCTTATCGCTTCCCTCCTATTTGAATTGAATTGCTTCCTGTAAGCCATCGCAGTCCTGCCACCTTGGTCATAGCTTCGCCACTTTCCTTTTCCCTTATCAGCGTTCACCTGCATCCATCTGTCAGTGGGGATTTTTGTAGGTAGTTTAAAAGAAACTCTCTTTGCTCCCCTGGGATAAGGGCTATCTGGCCTCCTTGGCATAGTTCTACCAGTATTAACAGGATTCGAAGGCATCCTACCTTGGTGCCCCCAGCCCGATGCAAATGGAATCCTCTCGAATGCTTCTGCCATCTCTCTATCATAAACGGCTGCGCATCTAGGACATATTAAACACTCTGTTCCAATTTTATGGCATCGAACCAGAAATTCGAGCAGACTCTCATCAACTTTTGGATAAACTCTGTACAGCTGGTTGTCTTGCCTCCAGTTGACCCCTGTTCTTTCGCGCTGGGCCCTCTCGAACTCAGCAGTAATTCTCGGGTTGCAGATGATGCTACACCTTGGGCACAACAACTTATCTTGGGTTTTCTTATGACAATGAAAGAGATATTCGCGTAAACTCGCGTCTTTTCTGGGTAAATTCTCCCTTCTTTGCTCTCTCTCCCTCTCCAAACAGCGTTCCACTTCTTCCATTTCAGTGTTGGGCTGTTCGAAGTCCACCATATTTACTCCTAACGTCTGACCATCAGAAATTGTAACTCTTCGAACTTCACCCTGAGACTCTTAGTAGCCTCAGTCAATTTTTTGTCAACAGCAAGTTGGCCATCAGCAGCCTTTATTGCTTCACTTAGTATCTTTGCTTTGAGCACCTTTGGGAGGCCATCAGTAGCCTCTATTTCATTCCTGATTAAGATGAAGTCCCCATCATCTTCGAACTCCACTTTAGATTCAACTTTTCTCTCAGCGATCTCCACTACATTAATATCCAGAGGTTCATCATAGTTGGTCTCTGCCATCAGCAACGGATCCGTATCGACCTTCATTGGATTCTTTCCCTTGTCTGAGAACTTCAGCTTGCCATCTTTGATTGTGTTTTGTATCAGATCCCTGAAAAGAAAGCATTGTGAGGTTTTATGGCCTAAAAATTTGTGATATTTACAAAAGCCCCTCTTCTTCCTTTGTTCCAACGGAGGAATCTTAAGGTTAGGAGGAACTATTAACTGGTCATCTTTAACAAGCAGATCAAATATTTCATCACATTTGGTTATATCAAAAGTATAAATTTTCTTAGGGAATTTATCATTCTTGTTATTTTCAACAATATCCTTTCCATTGGAAGGAATTAGAACTCTACAAGCATAAGGGGGTGCTTCTTTCAGTTCTGCAAGATCTATTTCGAACTGATCAAAATCATAAAGATCTTGAGAATCATCTATGTTCTCTTCTTCAGCCTCTATGTAAGCTATTCTCTCTTTTTTGTGATTTTTACTAGCCCTAGCCTTTTCGGCTTTTAATCTTTCGACCTGTCGAACTCTGTCTGCTAGTTGGGCCATGTCTCTAAGATATTGTGTATCCAATTTCTTTCGAATCTAGGCCCCCAGCAGCCATTTCGACCAATTCATATTCAGGAACTGCTGTGAAGCATCTAGATTTTAATAAACGAAACCTATTCAAATAATCATCTATTGGTTCCGTGAATTTTCTCTTAATGCTTGCTAATCATTTCAGACTAATTTTAGACTGACCCATGTAAAATTGTTCATGGGGAAGTATTTCTAAATAAGGCCACGTGTCTACGGATCCAGGGGAAGGGTGGTGAACCAAGTGAAAGCGTTCTTCGTTAGAGAACTTGGGAAGTATTTTATCCTAAGATTTTCATTATTTTCTATATCTCCTGCTTCAGTTAAATACCTAGCTATATGTTCCACTGTTGATTCACTCGTGTCCCCAGCAAATTTCGTGAATTTAGGAACTTTACAGCCCCTGGGTAATTTTGTTTGCAGAACATAGTCCATAATAGGAGATGTGTAATTTGGCCTCCTAAATCCTGAATTTAAGCCATTCTGGGCCATTATTCTTTTGATCACGGTGGTTAGGTTATTTTCTTGCCACTAAATTGTCATTTCTAATCCTATGAACAATTTCGTCTGCACTTTGGTCCCTATTTACCATCATTATTGGTCTAGGTTGTTCATCCTCAATATCCTGAACTTCCTGTTGCCTTAATCTTGCCCCTATATTCCTCTCTTAGACCACTGGTCTAGGAGGTCGAATCTGTTCAATTGTGGATTCTTAATTTCGAATCACCACTGGGTTTTGCCTACGTCTCGCAGGCGCATCAGGGGCACCAAAGAAATCTACTATTCTAGCCATCTCGGCTGCATTTTCTTGGTTTGTTCTATTTATGTTCTGGATCAGGGGATTAAAAATAGCATTCATTTCAAGGGCCAAGATTCCTACCATATCATGATTGCTATCATCCATCTGTTGCCTAAGCGCTGCCTGACAATTAGTTGTAAGGGTGGGAAACTGGGCAAAGTTTCCTAGATTCTGAGAATTTGTACCCAAATGGTTCATTCCTCAACCAGACCCTTGGATTGGGGACGAAGTTGATGCATTATGTAATCCTGCCATAAACGAAGTTGGCATTCCGTATAGAGGGTTTCTGGGTCTCAAGGGCTCGAAGCCTGGAGGCCTAGTGGGGGTCGAATACCGTTGATTCCCTACGTGTGGCAAAGTTTGCATTGATGACATGTTAGATGGTATTTCTAATGTACTTACTAGGACTGTATTCGAACTTCCAACAAGGATGGTATTGGATGCATCGATCGAACTTGAAACGATTGTCGCAGCCCTCTGTGGGGGATTTTGTCCCCTATCTTGGTTAGTTGTGTTAACCATTGATTTAGTACGTTGTCTTCTGGGTATATGTGGATTATTGTTCTTTATTTTGCCGCTTTGAAGGTTCATATAACGAAAGGCGCTCCAAACTCAGATGATCCTAAAATTTTCTAATAGGTTTGACTAAAAGTTTAATTATGACACGGTCCCACCGGGTGTGCCAATTTGTTTACAGAGATTTCAAGTAAACAACCGCTAGTCTTCCAATTTATTGATTATTATTGGTTACTTGCAGGATCAACTAGATTGATCCTAAGACACATGTGTCATAATTCATTTCTACGTTTATACCTATTATTTGATAAGTTTATATTGTATGTTGATGCGAATTATAAGGCTCTTAAAGATCTCTCTACAATTATCTATGGAAATATACTGATTGAATGCATAAAGAAAGACTTCGAATTGGACTTAAGATTTAACAATTGATTGTAAAGATAAAGAGTTTCTGGGTTTGAACGAAAGAACAAGGCAACAAAGTAAAATTCAAGAACAAGGCAACAAAGTAAAATTTCTGAATGGTAAAATGTTTAAGTTTTCTGGAAATGTAAAGGCAAATATAACAAGAACTTAAAAAGAAATCGAAAGATTCTGAAAGCAAGAGTACTGTAAAAACGAGAGTAATATAAAAAGACTTGGATTTAAATTATAAAAAGTCATGATGTTCAATACGTACATTTTGTCTTCCAACTCGTTTCCCTTAAACCACGGTAATTTGAGTATTTTGAGATTTTTTTAGTACACGAATGAACACACTAATTCTAACATAAAAACACCTATTTATAGTATTTCAACCCTAACGGTCTTATTCTGAAATCACGCCACGTTCGAAGCATGCAGGCTTCTCTCGTTCACTGGCTTCCACGCGTCCTCTACGAAGGGCGCCTTTATTTGAAATTTGAATCCTGTACCAGCAAAATATTTTGCTAGCTTTGTTGATTCGAATTAAATCATTTTCTTGGACCGCTCTAGTTCTTGCACATTTGCACAAAAGAACTCTTTATACCTAAACACTAAAAATTCCAAATCGAAGTCCATCATCTATCACTAGAAATCGAAGACCCATATAGAACAAAGGTTCTATATTTTAACCAATATTCATCAATGATGTCAATTTGTTTTAGCTTTTATACGTTTATTTGAAATATCCCCATGATATCCAAATAACCTCTTTATTCGAAATTTCAAATTGCCCCTCAAGAACATGTATTTCGATAAATATAAAGAAATACTTGTTTTTGAATCACCCATGCAATTTCGAAAACATCAAAACTCATGATGACTACATTGTACACGATGTCATAGTAAGTGTCCAACTTTCTGCAAAATGTCCACTCACCATACCTAGACGTGCAATCACAGCAGTTATAGCTAATAATTAGCAGCAAAAACATCACTTCCCTAGGAAGTTTAAAAATCCACCTTTTCCCTTCCAATGAGAAAGTTACACGTATTCTACCTTTTTCCAAAGGTAAAAAAAAAATTTCAAACCGTTGAGGAATGCTATAAACACACTTCATCTTCTACAATCCAACTTTTCCAAACTCTCTCAATCTTCAATCAATCCAGATTTCTTACTTTCAGAAAAACTTTTAATCTCCACAATGTCTTCTCCTTCACCGCCAATTCCTTCATCCAAGAAGTCTGGAAAATCCAAGCAAACTCCTTCTTCCAGTCTCAGACCAGTAAGCAAGATTATCAATCTTGATAATCAGGAGTTCATTACAAATCCCAAACTCACTCAAGAACAGAAGGCCATTTATGCTTCCCAGGTAATCATCCCCACTACTATTCTTGATAAAACCCTAGGGGTTATGGGTCCCTTAATTTCTACGGAACGTCTGGAAAAGACCAAGGGATTTTTTCCCGCTTATTCCGAAACCAAACCCATTGTCAATAAATCTATTCCTCTGAAATTTAAGGAAGATGAATCGGTTGTTAAGTTGTCAAAAACCCTAAAAGAGAAAACCTTTGAAACGGAGACGTCAAAACCCATGAGGGATGTTTTTAATATGGACTATGTCACTGGGAACTTTAAGCCCTTTCGTTCATGTCCCTCATCAGATCAACTATACCAAGATTGGCTTTCGAAAGTTGAAAATAAGAAATCCCAGGAATGGGAAAGTATAGGCATCTTGAATTTGATTCGAATGTCAAAATTAGGATTCAGTTATAGCAAACCCTTCTTGCTAACCTCCTTATACTTTTGGGACAGCACCTATAACACTTTCCACCTCCCTTGTGGAATGTTGACACCTACATTTTTTGATATTGCTGCTATCACTGGACTCTCCCCTATTGGAGAGACTTTTGATCCAAATGAGAATGCAGATAACCTCATCGATTTCGATGTCAAGAATGCCAGTTTCTCAAAATACATCAATTTCTACCACTCTGCTAAAGAGGAAGTTTCTAACGTCGAACATATAGCTTTCCTAGCTCTGTGGTTATCGAAATACGTCTTCTGCAGCAAGTCTCTACAAGTTGCTAGCAGATTCATCACTCTTGCGAACCGACTCCACCATGGTCGAAGGGTGTGTATCAGTGAGTTACTGTTGACAAGTCTATATGAAAGCATTGGTGCTGCAGTTTCGAAACTGAAAACTTATGAAGCTGGCACTAATCTGCTCCTCGCTGGCCCCTTTTGGCTACTACAACTTTGATTAAATGCTACTTTCAAATCATCTCTTTCGACCTTTAGGGTAATCAATGAAGAAAATCCCAATGTTGTAAACCGCGGCATTGAGGGTACTAGGTTGTTAAAACTAACCCCAAATGATGAAAGAGAAAATTTCAAGACATGCTTTGTTAACTATATGATGATTTTCTCTAAAAGGCATAAGTTCGACCCCTCAATGGCCCTTTTCGCCAATCGAAATTGTGGTCCAACTTGGTTCACCATGCCCCTTGAACAAACCATCGAAGAAGAAGTAATTAGGGATATTTGGTGTGCCTTTTTGAACCCTAGGCTTATCATCTCTAGGATCACGCCTGTGAAGAGCCAAGTGTGCATCCTTGCTTATCAACCAAATTTCGTAGCCCGTCAATTCGGACTATGCCAAACTCTACCTGAACCTCTCTTTAACAAGAAAAGGGATATATGTCTAGCAGGTGTACCTTACTCCTTCAAGGAAGTTGAGACTCGACAGAAACAATATGCTGGCTTTGTTGATTTTTCACTAATCTTTTTTAATCCTTCCTTTAATATGACGAAAGATTTTTATACTTGGTGGACGGCTTATTATTCAAATGATATGTTCAGCACCATCCAAATTCAACAACAACTGACGACACCTTTTTCCCTTGTGCATGAGCATGTCAAAAAAGGTAGATTTACTCATGTCAAGGAAATTCGAGCCTTCCAAAAATATTTCGAAATTGTCTATAATCCTATGGAAATACATCGAACCGTTTGCGAAGCAGCAAGAACTTTGAAAGAAAAATTTGAAAAACAACTTTCAAAAATTCGATTTCCTCCTTATGTAAAACCTGAAGATAGGTATTGGTGGGATTTTAAACATCAACCACCAAAATTTCCAAACTTACCTACTTCAGAGTTGGCTTTGGCCTTGTTTCCCCATATCCCTGGTGGTTCGTTTGTGGGAACATTTTTCATAGATATGAAAATGATGCCAAAAAACCTGCTGAAAGGGTAGTGTGGGCTAAATGTGATTTAGACAATTTCAGGGGGCACCTTCGCTATGACTTGTCAGCCATGTCTATCACGTCTCGAGACTGCGAAGGTGCGGAACTGAAGAAATTTGAAGTTCCCTTATTCTTTCTAAACTCTGTTTTAACTTTGACTGTTTCATATTCTTTTCAGCTATTGACCTAAAATCATTAAAGAAGGATAAAGTTATCCCCAAGGCAAGCTCAACTTCCACTTCGAAAGCGCCAATGACCACAACTGAAAATCCTCCTCCTGAACAAGAAAATGACTCCCCAAGAAAGAAAAAGAAAAAGGTAATACTTTACTCACTCCTCTCCCATTGTCAAAATTACTCTTTTAATTAACTAATCATTTCTTTCCATCTTTCCAGGCGAGTGGATTACCTCCCAAGTCTCCCAAACCTAAGTCCAAAGGACCTTCGAAGTCTCAATCCTCAAAGAACGTGATTTCGGAATGCATTGGTAGCAATGCAACTTCTGATGATCAAAAGGTACATCTTATTTAATGCTTTTCGAAATTAATTCTATGTGACCTTTGTTAATGCCAACCCTTTATTTCTGTGCAGAGCCTCCCTTTTGCTCCCTCTGATCCTCCTGCCCTCCAGGGCCAAGCTTCAAAACCTGCAGCTTCTCCTCCACCAGAAGGTTTTAACGAGGCCGTCCTAAACAAAGGTTCATCCAATGTTGCTACTCCTGCAGAAACTATCGAACCCTTAGACCAACACGCAACTTCACCTCCTTTGGCAGAGGATCCTATAATTGGCGAACCAGACACAGCGTTCAGAACTCCTGTGATCGAAATCCCTAGTGACTCTTCCCCTAGAAGGGTGCACTTTGCCAACCAATCTGAGGAGGAAAGCAAAACACACACTGTGAGCCGTTATTTCGCAGATGGGGAAGACGATGAAGTAATGCAAGAAGAAGTGGAGATTCCTATTCCTGCAGGAATCACTTCCACAAGAAACCCAGATCCTCCATCTTTGACTAGAGAGCAGAAAGAGGAACTGAAAAGGAGCAATCCCCTGCAGTACATCAAATTAATGCTAGCTTAACGGGATTCTTCTTCTGGCAAAAACCAATCTGAAGATTCGAGCCAAGCAAAGGATAATGCCCCTCTTATTTCTATTGACCAACTTCTCCAACAAGTCAACAAAACCATTATCGAGGCTGACATTTTCACCATTATGAAAGAAGACGTTGCAGCCTATTATTCAATGAAGAAATTTCTCTCTCAGATAGATCTCAGCATCTGCCCATCTGAAGTTAGTGAAACTATATATGATCTGCAGATCTTGCTTAATGAGGTTAGCAGTGAATATATTAGGGCGAATGATATTGATGCCAAGATTCGAACTAAACAAGAGGCTTTGTCTAAAGCTTATGACCAAACTTCGAAACTTTCTGAAGAAGCAGAAGTATTGGAGCGTGCTAAAAGCCAGAATAAAGATAAGCATGATGTTTTGACTCGATCAATCTTGTTCTGGGAATCGCAGATTGAAGAACTCAAAAGGAAAATTGAGGGTGCTCGAAGTGAGCAGGCAGCCTTGAAACCCGTTGATAACAAAGAACTTGAAAATCTTGTCACACAAAGTCTTCAGCAAATAGAGGTAGCTGAAGGAATAAGCGAGGAGATCAAGGGGATGGAAAGCGTAAAAAATGCTACCCAATGTAAAATCAACTTGTGCAAGGGAAAATTTGCTAAGTTGAAACGAGACGCTCTTTTTTGACTTTTCGAATGTATTCCTTTAATGCTCTTTGTTGTTAAGGATATTTACTACGTACTTTTGTAACTTGAACACAACCATTTTGGCAGCTATGTAATACCATTTTGGCTTTATTATTTGTTTTAATTTTATTATTCTATAGTGATTCGAACCTCTTGCAAGCATGGCTTATACCTTTTTAAGTATTTCCCATTTACCTTCAAGATTCTTCTATCTTCTGCTAATTCCTCTATTTCATAAGCATTATTTGAAAATGTTTTCAAAACACGAAAGGGTCGTTCTCAATGGGGTGACCATTTGCCTAAGGATTTATTCTTTTTATCCATAGGTAATATAACTTTCTATACCAGATCATTAGTTGAAAACAACTTACTTTTAACCCTTTTGTTGTATGCTCTGGCTACTCTTTCTTTCTGTCTTTTCATAACTTCTAAAGCATGTAGCCTGGCTTCATCTACATCTACTAATTCATTCATCATATTTCCCAATATTGGTCTGCTGGTATCTCATTTTGTCTTTGAATTCTAACTGACTGTAAATGTATTTCGACTGGCAATACTGCATCGTGTCCAAATGTAAGTCGAAATGGAGTAGTATTCGTTGCCTCTTTAGGAGATGTTCAACATGCCCATAAAGCTTGGTCCAGGGTTTTGTGCCAATTCTTTGGCTTTCGCCATACATGTTTCTTTATCAACCCTATTATAACCTTATTGGCTGCTTTCACTTGACCATTTGCTTGAGCATAATAAGGCGTTGACGTGAGTAACTTAAATCCCGTTTCTTGTGCAAACTCTTGCATTTTTCGCCCTGTGAAGACTGAACCTTGGTCTGTTGTAATACTTTATGGTATTCCGAACCTGTAAATTATTTGCTTTTGGATAAATTCTATAATAGCCTCTTGATCAGCGTTTACTAAAGGAATTGCTTTGACCCATTTAGTAAAATAATCTATACCCACAAGGATATACTTTTGTCCCTTGGATGATGTATTTCGCCAATTAGATCTAATGCCCATCCTCTAAAAGGCCAAGGTTTAATAATTGAACGTAGCTCGCTTGCAGGAGCATTTTGAATGCCTGCATGAACTTGGCATTCTTCACATCCTTTAGCAAATTCTATGCAGTCTTTAAGCATAGTGGGCCAATACATGTTATATCAAAACATTAACCATTTCATTTTGTGACCTGCTTGATGTGCCCCACATGCCCCACTGTGCACACTGGACAATGCTAAATATGCTTCGTTTTCTCCTAAACATTTGAGTTAGATTCCTTATGGGGTTTTCTTAAAAAGTTCATTTCCTATTAGCACATAAGACAATGCTCTATATTTGATCTTTTTCTCCGTACTTATTGAAGGTTCTTTCAAGTAATTTATTATGGGACTTCGCCAATCCACATATGCCAAAGTATCTATACTTAGCACTTCGAATTCTTTCTGATTTGCATAGCCAAGTTTCAAATTTTCCAGGTCTAATGGTGATAATTTGGTAGCCATTATTCTACCTCTTGTTTCTATGAGGTACTAGAGTTTTTCTTTGGATATCTTATATCCTGAGGCTATTTGAGCCAAGTCATTTTCCTCCTGATTATCAATTCTAGGAATATGTTTTATATCCACATATTCGAACTTCTTGAGAAATCTATTAGCAATAACAAAGTACATGATCAAATTTTCTTTTATACACTCGTATTCTTTGGTTATTTGTTTGATGATCAGCTCTGAGTCTCCTCTAATTTCGACTCATGTTGCCCCTAATTCCAGCAAAGCTTCAAGTTCGGCAATTAATGCTTCATACTCAGCTTCCTTGTTCGAACAAGGAGGGCCTTCCAACTTGTACTTGAATTTTGTTGGAATTCCTTCAGGAGAAATTATAAGTATTCCAACCCCACTTCCGTTTTTATGTGTTGATCCATCAAAGGATAATTTCCATGGATGGATCTCAACATAGTCTAACACGAAGTCCGTACTTACAGAGTGATCCACTATGAAATCTGAAACTATTTGACCTTTCATAGCCTTTAAAGGCTTTAAGGCTAAATTGTTCTCAGTGAGCGCTAAGGCCCATTTGTCAATTCTGTTGTGCATGATTGGCTTTGAAAGCATGTGTTTAATGACATCAAAATGAGACGAAACATAAACTGGTTTAATATAATATTTAAGTTTTGTACAAGAAAAATACAGACAGAGACATAGTTTCTCTATACTACTATACCTACTCTCTGCTTTATTTAGGACCCTACTAAGATAATAAATGGCTCTTTCGACGCCATCATTGTCTTCTTAGGCCAACATACTACCTATAGTTATATTGGAGGCAGAGATATACAGTCTCATCGACTTATCTTTAGAAGGAGATACAAGTATAGGAGGATGCATCAAATAGGCCTTGATCTTCTCGAACGCCTCCTGATGTTGTGTCGTCCATTTGAAATTCCCTTGATTGAGATGGAGGAGCAGAGAGAAAGCCTGAGTTCGCCCACTCAGATTAGATATGAATCTCCTTAAAAAGTTGATTTTACCTAATAGAGATTGCAACTCTTTCTTTGTTGATGGAGGTTTCGTCTCCATAATAGCCTTCATTTTGTTCAAGTTAATTTCGATCCCCTTCTTATGAACCACAAAGCCTAGGAAATCTCCAGCCTGCACGAAGAAAGCACACTTAAGAGGATTCATTTTTAAACCATGTTTTCTCATTCTTTCGAATGATTGGCAGAGGTGGTTCAAATGATCCTCATCAGATACAGACTTTACCACTATATCATCTATGTAAATCTGCATAAATGATTCGATGAAATCATGGAAAATGATGTTCATTTCCCTCTGATATGTTGCCCCAGCATTTTTTTAGTCCAAAGGGCATAACTACCCATTCATAAGTGCCTAAGGCGCCTGGACATCTAAACGCAGTTTTGGGAACATCATCCTCAACAATGAAAATCTGGTTATACACAGAGTATCCATCTAACATACTCAAGTATTCGAAACCCGCAGCAGAATCAATCAACATTTATGCTATAGGCATGGAATATTCATCTTTTGGGGTTGCTGTATTCAAATCCCTAAAATCTATGCAAATTCGTAAAGAACCATTTTTCTTAATAACAAGTACTATATTAGCAAGCCATTCAACGTACCTTGTGGTCCTAATAAACCTGTATCGAAGGAGCCGTTCTACCTCTGCCTTTATTTTTGAGAGGATTGTTGGGGCGAACTTTCTAGGCATATGCTTGATGGGCTTCTTACCATCTTTTATTGGAAGCCTATGTTCCACCAGTTCCCTCTTTAAACCAGGCATTTCGTCGTAGTCCCAGGCGAAGCAATCTCTGTTTTGTTTGAGCATTTCGACCACCTTGCTTTTTAGACTGGGACTGAGTTTCGCACTGATGTACGTAACTCTATTTTCGACGCTATCCCCAATATCAACTTCCTCCGATGGATCTTGTGCCAGCATTTTAGCGCTTGTTGACTTTGGATCCTTTTCGAACCCCAAGGGCTCTTGATCATAAATGGCATCTAGCCGTTGATCCACTAGTTCGGAAGTTTGTCCATCACAGGGTGGGGGTGGGTAGTTTCCCTCAGGACTTGCTATTTCCTTTTTGTTTTTTTCTTTTTTATTTGTGGCTTCGATAGCCACGTTTTGCATTTCGGCTTCGAGAGCCGTCTTTCATTTGTTCTCAGCCAGATAGGCCGAAATCTTTTTGTAATAACCTGATTCAGTCATAATGATCTTCGCTTCCCCAGCCAGTTGGCCGTATCGTCGAAGTTTCTCCATCTTCTTCAATCTCTTGCCTGTCCCACATAATTTCTCTATCCCATTGGAATCCATTAGGACGGAGGGTTAAAGAATAATAAGCGTTTTCATTGGGCTCGAAATATTCTTCAGGCGGGTGACATGGCCCTATGTTGGCCATATTTCGATCGAAGTTTCTTTTGTCCACGTTGTTGATTTTTGTCATATAGTAACTTTGGTCTGCTTCTATGTTTTCGACAATTCCATCGTCTCTCCACAACACCAACCTTTGGTGCATCGAAGAAGGCACTGTGCCAATTCCATGAATCCATTCCCTGCCAAGCAACAGATTGTAGTTTGCGTTTGCTGCAATGACCATAAACATTGTTGGCCTTGTGAGGGAACCAACTGTTAAGTTAACTTGTATCACTCCCAAGGTCTGACCAACCTTTCCTTCATAATTCGAAAGCACCATATTGTGAGGTCTAACATCTGAATCATGCATGCCTATTATTTTTAACATGAAGCGGGGCATCAAATTAACAGCAGCTCCACCATCCACCAGAACTTTGTACACACCATATTGCTCTACCTTTGCCCTGATGAATAAGGGTTTTAGATGATTCTTCATTCCCTCATCTGGTTTCTCGAAGAAAGCGTTTTGCTCCTCGACCGCTCCATTGTTTATCACATAATAACACACTGGCCTATGCCTGGCCATTTCGTCCTCATCAGTTTCCTCACTAGTGTAAACTTCTGTATCCTGATTGTACTCACAAGGTAGCACAAAAACTACATTGCAGTTTGCATTAAAGAAGGATTCCCCCTCCGATTCGAAGTCATCAGTCATCAAGTCCTCCTCGTTTGCAGCCACCTTTTGTTCCTTATTTTCTTCAGCGTCTTTTTTTGGTGAAAAAAGCCTCCTGGACACTGGGGGTTTGCCCCCAGTCTGGGTCACTTATGCTGGGTTATTAGTGCTAGATTCTCCTATTTCCATGGGCTTCGAATCCCTCTCAGCCTTTTTGTTTCTCTGGTGTCTGCGCCATTGAGAGCAAGACATTGGATTCTTGCCTTTGTAATTCTCCAATCTTATCGCTTCCCTCCTATTTGAATTGAATTGCTTCCTGTAAGCCATCGCAGTCCTGCCACCTTGGTCATAGCTTCGCCACTTTCCTTTTCCCTTATCAGCGTTCACCTGCATCCATCTGTCAGTGGGGATTTTTGTAGGTAGTTTAAAAGAAACTCTCTTTGCTCCCCTGGGATAAGGGCTATCTGGCCTCCTTGGCATAGTTCTACCAGTATTAACAGGATTCGAAGGCATCCTACCTTGGTGCCCCCAGCCCGATGCAAATGGAATCCTCTCGAATGCTTCTGCCATCTCTCTATCATAAACGGCTGCGCATCTAGGACATATTAAACACTCTGTTCCAATTTTATGGCATCGAACCAGAAATTCGAGCAGACTCTCATCAACTTTTGGATAAACTCTGTACAGCTGGTTGTCTTGCCTCCAGTTGACCCCTGTTCTTTCGCGCTGGGCCCTCTCGAACTCAGCAGTAATTCTCGGGTTGCAGATGATGCTACACCTTGGGCACAACAACTTATCTTGGGTTTTCTTATGACAATGAAAGAGATATTCGCGTAAACTCGCGTCTTTTCTGGGTAAATTCTCCCTTCTTTGCTCTCTCTCCCTCTCCAAACAGCGTTCCACTTCTTCCATTTCAGTGTTGGGCTGTTCGAAGTCCACCATATTTACTCCTAACGTCTGACCATCAGAAATTGTAACTCTTCGAACTTCACCCTGAGACTCTTAGTAGCCTCAGTCAATTTTTTGTCAACAGCAAGTTGGCCATCAGCAGCCTTTATTGCTTCACTTAGTATCTTTGCTTTGAGCACCTTTGGGAGGCCATCAGTAGCCTCTATTTCATTCCTGATTAAGATGAAGTCCCCATCATCTTCGAACTCCACTTTAGATTCAACTTTTCTCTCAGCGATCTCCACTACATTAATATCCAGAGGTTCATCATAGTTGGTCTCTGCCATCAGCAACGGATCCGTATCGACCTTCATTGGATTCTTTCCCTTGTCTGAGAACTTCAGCTTGCCATCTTTGATTGTGTTTTGTATCAGATCCCTGAAAAGAAAGCATTGTGAGGTTTTATGGCCTAAAAATTTGTGATATTTACAAAAGCCCCTCTTCTTCCTTTGTTCCAACGGAGGAATCTTAAGGTTAGGAGGAACTATTAACTGGTCATCTTTAACAAGCAGATCAAATATTTCATCACATTTGGTTATATCAAAAGTATAAATTTTCTTAGGGAATTTATCATTCTTGTTATTTTCAACAATATCCTTTCCATTGGAAGGAATTAGAACTCTACAAGCATAAGGGGGTGCTTCTTTCAGTTCTGCAAGATCTATTTCGAACTGATCAAAATCATAAAGATCTTGAGAATCATCTATGTTCTCTTCTTCAGCCTCTATGTAAGCTATTCTCTCTTTTTTGTGATTTTTACTAGCCCTAGCCTTTTCGGCTTTTAATCTTTCGACCTGTCGAACTCTGTCTGCTAGTTGGGCCATGTCTCTAAGATATTGTGTATCCAATTTCTTTCGAATCTAGGCCCCCAGCAGCCATTTCGACCAATTCATATTCAGGAACTGCTGTGAAGCATCTAGATTTTAATAAACGAAACCTATTCAAATAATCATCTATTGGTTCCGTGAATTTTCTCTTAATGCTTGCTAATCATTTCAGACTAATTTTAGACTGACCCATGTAAAATTGTTCATGGGGAAGTATTTCTAAATAAGGCCACGTGTCTACGGATCCAGGGGAAGGGTGGTGAACCAAGTGAAAGCGTTCTTCGTTAGAGAACTTGGGAAGTATTTTATCCTAAGATTTTCATTATTTTCTATATCTCCTGCTTCAGTTAAATACCTAGCTATATGTTCCACTGTTGATTCACTCGTGTCCCCAGCAAATTTCGTGAATTTAGGAACTTTACAGCCCCTGGGTAATTTTGTTTGCAGAACATAGTCCATAATAGGAGATGTGTAATTTGGCCTCCTAAATCCTGAATTTAAGCCATTCTGGGCCATTATTCTTTTGATCACGGTGGTTAGGTTATTTTCTGCCACTAAATTGTCATTTCTAATCCTATGAACAATTTCGTCTGCACTTTGGTCCCTATTTACCATCATTATTGGTCTAGGTTGTTCATCCTGAATATCCTGAACTTCCTGTTGCCTTAATCTTGCCCCTATATTCCTCTCTTAGACCACTGGTCTAGGAGGTCGAATCTGTTCAATTGTGGATTCTTAATTTCGAATCACCACTGGGTTTTGCCTACGTCTCGCAGGCGCATCAGGGGCACCAAAGAAATCTACTATTCTAGCCATCTGGGCTGCATTTTCTTGGTTTGTTCTATTTATGTTCTGGATCAGGGGATTAAAAATAGCATTCATTTCAAGGGCCAAGATTCCTACCATATCATGATTGCTATCATCCATCTGTTGCCTAAGCGCTGCCTGACAATTAGTTGTAAGGGTGGGAAACTGGGCAAAGTTTCCTAGATTCTGAGAATTTGTACCCAAATGGTTCATTCCTGAACCAGACCCTTGGATTGGGGACGAAGTTGATGCATTATGTAATCCTGCCATAAACGAAGTTGGCATTCCGTATAGAGGGTTTCTGGGTCTCAAGGGCTCGAAGCCTGGAGGCCTAGTGGGGGTCGAATACTGTTGATTCCCTACGTGTGGCAAAGTTTGCATTGATGACATGTTAGATGGTATTTCTAATGTACTTACTAGGACTGTATTCGAACTTCCAACAAGGATGGTATTGGATGCATCGATCGAACTTGAAACGATTGTCGCAGCCCTCTGTGGGGGATTTTGTCCCCTATCTTGGTTAGTTGTGTTAACCATTGATTTAGTACGTTGTCTTCTGGGTATATGTGGATTATTGTTCTTTATTTTGCCGCTTTGAAGGTTCATATAACGAAAGGCGCTCCAAACTCAGATGATCCTAAAATTTTCTAATAGGTTTGACTAAAAGTTTAATTATGACACGGTCCCACCGGGTGTGCCAATTTGTTTACAGAGATTTCAAGTAAACAACCGCTAGTCTTCCAATTTATTGATTATTATTGGTTACTTGCAGGATCAACTAGATTGATCCTAAGACACATGTGTCATAATTCATTTCTACGTTTATACCTATTATTTGATAAGTTTATATTGTATGTTGATGCGAATTATAAGGCTCTTAAAGATCTCTCTACAATTATCTATGGAAATATACTGATTGAATGCATAAAGAAAGACTTCGAATTGGACTTAAGATTTAACAATTGATTGTAAAGATAAAGAGTTTCTGGGTTTGAACGAAAGAACAAGGCAACAAAGTAAAATTCAAGAACAAGGCAACAAAGTAAAATTTCTGAATGGTAAAATGTTTAAGTTTTCTGGAAATGTAAAGGCAAATATAACAAGAACTTAAAAAGAAATCGAAAGATTCTGAAAGCAAGAGTACTGTAAAAACGAGAGTAATATAAAAAGACTTGGATTTAAATTATAAAAAGTCATGATGTTCAATACGTACATTTTGTCTTCCAACTCGTTTCCCTTAAACCACGGTAATTTGAGTATTTTGAGATTTTTTAGTACACGAATGACCACACTAATTCTAACATAAAAACACCTATTTATAGTATTTCGACCCTAACGGTCTTATTCTGAAATCACGCCACGTTCGAAGCATGCAGGCTTCTCTCGTTCACTGGCTTCCACGCGTCCTCTACGAAGGGCGCCTTTATTTAAAATTCGAATCCTGTACCAGCGAAAAATTTTGCTAGCTTTGTTTATTCGAATTAAATCATTTGCTTGGACCGCTCCAGTTCTTGCACATTTGCACAAAAGAACTCTTTATACCTAAACACTAGAAATTCCAAATCGAAGTCCATCATCTATCACAAGAAATCGAAGACCCATATAGAAGAAAGGTTCTATATTTTAACCAATATTCATCACTGATGTCAATTTGTTTTAGATTTTATACGTTTATTTGAAATATCCCCCATGATATATCGAAATAACCTCTTTATTCAAAATTGCCAGCTAACAATGGGGTAATCAAAAAAATATTTTTAAAGGGGGTAAATCAAAACTCGCCTATTGAAAACACCGGCCGAACCTCCGACTGATAACTGGTATCAAATAGAGTCACCATCGAACGTCTTTTATCTCACGAGGGAGAAAGGAAAACATCGAGTAAACCTGAGGGGAGAAATCGCAGTCCTATGACCGTGAAATCGAGAGAATATAAGTAAGGGAGTTAGTTACGCGAGGGGAAGGCATTAGCAACCCACATGCCCGTAGTACTCTACGGTATCCACTTTCTATTTCTAGCTAGAGGGTGTGTTATATCTATGTTTAATCGCTATCATGCATGCAAAAGAAAGGAGAAAATAAGAAACCACGGGGAAAAGAATGAAGTATTTACAAAGTTTGTTCGATCGAGCCCCGTGACAAGATGCCTATGTATTCCCGCGTGCAATGGGAAAGTCAGAGCGCTGTAGTTCGGCTCACTTGTTTTGGTGGGTTTTGTGTTTTTTTTACTTGTGAAAAAGGTTTTAAACGCAAAAGAAAAGAAGCGCGCAAAGGCGAAAAGAGTTTGTGTTGGTTGGTTGTTTTTACCTTGAGAAAGGAGTTTAAATCATTATTAAGTGTTTTGTTTGCAAAGGGAAAAGAAAAGAAAGTTTTAGTTTTATTATATGCAACATGCAAATGAAACTAGAAAACAAAAGGGAGACTAGACAAGCCCTACCCTAATGTTGTCAAGTAAAAGAAATGGCTAGGCTAAAGAACCAAACCTAACCGAGGGAACCTACAAGAAACGAACAAGCAAACACACTTCACAAGTAGAATTGCCCTAAACGGGTCTTTAAATAAACCAGAGGGGTTCCTGAACATGCTCCAACTACGGAAGCTCCGTCATGCATCTCTATTCCTTCTTCTCATGGCAAAAGAAAATTGTAAAGCCCTACTTCTCATGATATCTAGGAAAGCTGTAAGAGAATGCAATAAATAGTGTAAAAACTACCGAATGGATATAGAATCCGAAGAGCACTACGAGCTATAGGAATACTCTGGAAAACATCAAGTACTGCAGCCATGCAATAAGAATAAACCGGTGAGAATTGTTGAAAGCACTAAAACGAGCAGAATACGTGTCGATACGCATCCGAAGTATCAATGCCTGCAAGAACAAGGTTAAAACAAACAAGCGCATGGCAAGAATGTCGTACACGTGGGTGTACGAGTTCACAACACCTACAAGAAGGGAGTTAGACCCAAAGAGCAAGTAGAAGGAAAGTATGCGAGTATCGAAGAAATGTGTCGCATGTATATGCAACGCATGTCCCTGCATGCAATAGAGCACAAACAGTAGCCAAGCATAGCTAGGATGACTATTGTTCGCCATTAGAATCGAGAAAAATAGAAAAAATGCACCAGTGGACCGCGCTAAGCCCGGTATATCGCGCTAAGCGCGACTTGCAACACAAAAAGTCAGAACATTTGGCGCTTAACGCGCTCTGGACCGTGCTAAGCGCGACCTACAACAGAAAAGTCAGAACATTTGGCGCTCAGTGCGCTCCTGGTGGCACTTAGCGCGATCTGCAACCAACAGAAAAGTTATTTTTGATCCAATTCACTAGTTTATGATGTTTCCATGCAATAGTCTGATCCGTATCGTTAGGCCAAAATCCCGGAACAAGTGAAAATCGAATGAACATGCAAGGAATGTGAATCGAACGATAAAACCAATGTTCATATACATGTAACAATGCATGAACATGCGAGGAATGCAAATCAAGTCGATAAAACCAATATTCATGAACATGTGAGGAATGCAAATCGAATTGATAAAATCAATGTTCACATCAAAGTAATGCATGAACATGTGAGGAATTCAAATCGAATCGATAAAACTAATGTTCACATCAAAGTAGTGCATGAACGTGTGAGGAATGTAAATCAAATCGATAAAACCAATGTTCACAAAAAAAGTAATGCATGAACATGTGAGGAATGTGAATCGAATCGATAAAACCAATGTTCACAATAAAGTAATGCATGAACATGTGAGGAATGTGAATCGAATCGATAAAACCAATGCTCACATCAAATTAATGCATGAACATGTGAGGAATGCAAATCGAATCGATAAAACCAATGTTCATATCAAAGTATTGCATGAACATGCAAGGAATGCAAATCGAATCGATAAAACCAATGTTCATTTACATGTAGCAATGCATGAACATGCAAGGAATGCAAATCGAACCGATAAAACCAATGTTCATATCAAAGTAGTGCATGAACATGCAAGGAATGCAAATCGAATCGATAAAACCAACGTTCATTTACATGTAGCAATGCATGAACATGCAAGGAATGCAAATCGAGTCAATAAAACCAATGTTCATTTACATGTAGCAATGCATGAACATGCAAGGAATGCAAATCGAATCGATAAAACCAATATTCATATACGTAGCAATGCATGAACATGCAAGGAATGCAAATCGAGTCAATAAATCCAATGTTCATGGTGTGAAGTGAGGCGATGCATGAACATGCCAAGGATACAAGCTATGATCACAATCCTTTTGCTCATGAAAGGAAATGATGCATGAACATGCTAAGGATGCGAGTTATTATAACAATCCTAATGCTCATGAAAGGAAATGATGCAAGCTAGTCATGGCATTTAGAAGTTTTCTTTTAAGGAAACTAAGTCATGCGTTGACACAAACACTTGGAGTGCATATGCAACAAGTCCATGCACAATGCACTAATGCTTCGATTTCTACATATTGAATGCAAGTTATGCTTCAAATCACCATGAATCAACGTAAATCGATCGAGTTAGATACTCACCAATGCATGAGCATGCAATAGATGATGCACAATGTATGAGTTTATGCCTTATGTGCAAGGGGAAAACAAATGTACAAGTGTATATACATGCTATCTACAAATAATTCCTTACTCTGACACGAATAAGGCGGCAAAATTCAATTCAAATCAAGGAATTCAAGAGTACAAGTTCTAGAATCAGGATCTACATCGAAGTTGCATGCAATTTCATTATTCAATTTCAAGAAAAGCTGAAAGTCAAGAACAGCTTAAAATAAGTGCTTATTTGAACCTAACACTTACTTGAACTTGAAGTTTGAATCAAATTGAAGAGGAATTCCTTGCGCTCTTCAAAGAAAATACCAAATCAGTGATAAATTGATGATAATCTTCGGAATTAAACTTGAATCCTTGAAGAAAACTTGAAATCTTCAAATGAGGATTGAAAAAGAAGAAGAGAAATCCTTGAATCTTGAAATTGAGGAGAAAATCAAGATGAATCCGATCCTTCCATATCTAATGTGAGAAGAAGGAGGAGAGGATGATGTGGATTAGAGAGAGAAGTGCTGCGATGGAGAAAACCAGAATTCGCAGGTCGCGCTTAGCGCGGGTAGCGCCCTTAGCGCGGTCTGTGGCTAAAGCCGGTGGTGAACGGAGGTCCGGTGGTGGTTGCTTGGAGGGAAAGTTGGAATTTGAACTTTTTGAGTTTTGTGCTTTGGAATTTGAGAGAGTTGGAGTGTGTGTGGTAGTGGAAAATTAAGCAAATGAATGTGTTTTTTTGATTTGTGAAGAGGAAAATCTATTTATAGCTTTGGATCCATAATCAAGCCCAAATTATGATTATCTGAATAATTTTCGTAATTAATCCAAAACAGCCAAATCCGTGCGGAATTCGTAGTCAGAATATAAACAAAAAGTGTCTGGAATACGATTTTGCTTGCGCTAATCAAAATCCTAACTTGATCCGATGAATGGTCAAGAAAATATGAATTTTTGAAGTTTCAGCATCAATTTTGGACCACTGACACATGCAGAATTTCGTTCGCACTCTGTGTGGAAAATACCTCGAACGAGGACCTTCTGATCGAAATTTGCTAGCGCACATCTCAGAGACAATCATAGCTAACAAAATTTGTGAACTTTTGGCACCAGTTCTGTCTCGTTTTGATAAAAATCGAGCGAGATATGATTTTTTGAACTTCACGTATCAGATGAAAGTTGCTCGGTTCAGCTCAAAATCAACCACAGAGAATAAAATTCTGGTACCGATCAGTGAGGAATCAACTCCCGAGTTGCAAATGAGAGTTGTAGAGAACTTCGATACGGAATTTTAGAAATTGGACCTGCTCAAATCCGAGTTTCTAGCTGGGAGATAGAGACTATTTAGTGGGTAGAACGCACGATTCCGCACTAAAATTCAACCTGATCTACTGGGGAAAATGACTCCTTTGAGAACCTTCCTCACAAAATCTGCTCTCGGCTTTCAAATGAAAGTTGTAGATAATAATGAAAGGGAAATGCCAATCGAAAATCGATAGAAAATACCCAAGGAAATGGGAGATATGCCTTCCGGAGTGCCCAAAATGTGCTGAAAACCCAAAATCCACTTTATTGAGAAATGAACGAGCAAACTCTTTTTTTGGGTGACATTCGGAATACCTGGAACCTGATACTCCTCATGAATAATGCTATGCATGTTATTACATGTATGTTTTATACAATGAAACTATGAGCCAGGGAAATGCAGAAAAGAAGAGGGTAAATTTTGGGGTACAACAGCTGCCCCTATTCAATCATCCTCAAGCTTGAGAGCAAGGTTGGCGTCTGCCTTCCGGGCAACAAGGTGTGAGGTGATTGAATACCGAAATGGACTCGAAAATTTACGCTCTGAATTTCAATATCTGTTGAGGAAAAGATATGTCGCGCCAGAACTTAACTGGGTCACAATAAAAAGAGCACAGAATAAACGCTAAATTATGTGGAAATAGGTACAGGTGTATTCCTGACCCGGAAGAAGAATCGGCCTCTACCCAATTCAATCCACAATGTCAGGGGAGAGCCTACATGCAAGCGGAAGCAAAGACTAGATACGCAAACCAGACTAACCATATTGCGCCAGAAGATAACTGGGCAATAGTGATGCAAAGACTGGAAAACACCTTTTAGACTTTACGAAGGAGAGAAACAAGAGCATTCTTGTTCTCAAAAGACCCATAATTCCAGGGGAGAGTTGACACGCAAGCGGAAATAAAGACTAGATACACCAATTAGACTAACCACATTGCCCGATGGATTGGGCGGGTTTGTGATGCAAAGGCTAAAAAGTGTCGATTAGGTTGTACTAACTCAGAATGCTGTACTCTGAGGGGGGACTGACAAGTGTAGGGCTTGCTTTCAAAGCTGAAGACGCGTTGCACCAGGGTAAGAGCTGGCAGTTTCAACACTAATCAGGAGAAAATGGACATATTGCGCCGGAAGAAACCGGGTACAACAGATTCCAAGAGAAACACGACACCGCTGGGGATGAAAATTGTGCTTCTGGCTTATAATCCTATGAGATGCATGACTCTCCTAGAAGATAATGCCAATATAATGATGCATGCTTGCAAGAAATGTATAAGGTGAATGAAATAGGAACTCAGTCTGGGATTAGAGCATCCGGGAATGCCCGAAAATCACTCAAAGCAAACTGAATCTTGCTTGATAAACCTGTTAAGGAATTGATGCCACGGGAAACTTGTCGGTTAGACAGAGATCCGCTGGAGAATAAAGGAAACACTTGCAGAAAACCCTTACACCGTTACCCATCACAATATATCTGGGGAGACAGAGGCATGCCGAATGCTGGGGAAACTGGGTGGGTGGCCAAGCGACGACCAACACTCACGCTCTAGGAGAGTCAGGAAAGGTCAGGAAAGGCAAGCTTCAGCTCCATTGGGGAATAGCCAAGATACACTGGCATTCATACCGGGAATACTTTTAGAGGAGAAACCGTTGGGGAGGATTGTCCACGGATAGAAGGTTCGGATACTATCTCCACAAGATATAGGAGAAGGTAGCACACTCGAAATTCTATAGGACATCCGCTGGGGAACTTCCACTGGGATGAACACAAACGACCCATACTGGGAATCGACGTCGTATGGCGGCAACACTGGGGAGGAGAAGAAAGGACTCCGATGAGGATGATGAACTTCCGATAATCTCCTCTTTTCAGACATGGACCCACCGGGAGGACGCAGCTAGGGAAGTATCAAGGGGAATCCCGATCCATCTCCACATTAGTGCCACTGGATATCCTGCAACACAGTATTAGCGGAGTGACCCTGGCATAATGTGACAAGTCCTTCTATCACCCAGATCACTTAAGCCTTAAAGCAATGTTCAAAAGTTTCAGATCGTGGTAAAACCAACAATGTTTATATATGCAAAATTTACCACAAAACTTTGAACGTCTTTTGCAAACAAATCAGTAAATGAAAGAAATTAATTGACAAGCAAAAACTCATTTTATTGATTGAAAGTGAGCCTGTAAATAGGCAAGTACAATAGGAGGCAATTCCTGAAATGAGGCAATTGCAAAAGTAAAATAAGAGGAAAACTAAAACGCATGGCAATGCGACAATGAATCCTCATTGGGTTTCAACCCTGTTATCAGTCTTATAACTCCAACTATCTCATCACTTCGCTTTTCCCAAAAAAGGTGATTGGCTTGGTCAATGCCCTTCGGAGTAGCTTGAGACGTTGTCGTAGAGTGCGACCACTAATCTGCTAAGCATGTCTATGCATAGTATCTCTTAACTACGTCCGCGTTCACGGGTAGTGGGAAATCTTCTCCGTCCATCGTTGGGAGCATCATAGCGCCACCCGAAAAGACTTTCCTCACAACAAACGGCCCTTCATAATTTGGTGTCCACTTGCCCCGCGGGTCTCCTTGGGGAAGGATTATTCTCTTTAGCACAAGATCACCTGGTTGGTAACTCTGAGGTCGCACCCTCTTGTCAAATGCTCTTTTCATCCTCTGTTGCTAAATCTGCCCATGACCGACAGCTGCCAACCGCTTCTCATCGATGAGGCATAACTAGTCTAAGCGGTTCTGCACCCACTCGCCTTCATCAAGCTCTGCGTCTTTCATGATTCTTAACGAAGGGATCTGAACTTCGATTAGAAGCACGGCTTCCATGCCATAAACAAGAGAAAACGGGGTTGCCCCTGTTGAAGTGCGAACGGTAGTCCTGTAACCATGCAAAGCGAAAGGCAACATCTCATGCTAATCCTGATAGGTTACTACCATCTTTTGCACAATCTTCTTAATGTTCTTATTCGCCGCTTCAACAGCTCTGTTCATCTTCGGGCGATATGGAGACGAATTGTGGTGCTTGATCTTGAAGGTCTCACAAAGCTCCTTCATCATCTTGTTATTAAGATTCGACCCATTATCTGTAATAATTTTGTCGGGAATCCCGTAACGGCAGATGATATTGTGCTTGATAAACCGGGCGACCACCTGTTTGGTGACGCTTGCATAGGATGCTGCTTCAACCCACTTAGTAAAGTAGTCTATTGCAACCAAGATGAAGCGATGTCCGTTAGACGCTGTCGGTTCGATCTTTCCGATCATATCAATGCCCCACATAGAAAATGGCCAAGGAGAGGTTAAAACATTCAAAGGTGACGGTGGCACGTGCACCTTGTCGGCATATACTTGGTATTTTTAACAAACCCGGGCATGATTAAAACAGTCAACCTCCATGGTTGACCAGTGAAGCAACTCGATTTTCAAAAATCATTTAAATGAATTTTCAAAACAATGAAATCGCCACCTAATTTTATTTGTTCTAAAAAGAACGGGAAAATATAGATAAAACCCACAAAAATCGGATAAGGCGGTCTACAAGACCAAAAAGCATGGATTCGGGAGTCGGTTACGCAAGAGGAAGGTATTAGCACCCTCTTACGTCCATCGTACTCGATGGGACCCATTTAGTTCGAAATGTGTTTGTGTGTGTAATCGCTAATTTCTAAGTTATGAATAAGAAAGGAAAAAGGATTTGTTTGTTATTATTTTGAGTTTGACACGGTTTTGAAACCGCGTGCCTACGTATTCCCTCGTGCAATGGGAAAGTCAAAACTCCGTAGTTCTGGTTGAAAATGTTTGAATTGGTTGTGTTGATTTTAATTGAAATGTTTTTTATCTTTGATAATCGCATATGAGCGGAAAAAAAGATTTGAATGGGTTGGATTGATTTTAATTGTAGATGACAAGTATCAAAACGTTGGGCAACCCTCTAACGATTCAATACTCGAGATTGGTGATTGAGGTCAACTGATCATCTCTCATCCAAAATCTTTATTATGAAAAGAGTGAGGTGAAACAAAGTTCACTTTTATTAAGTGTATGGAATAAAGTATTTAAGTCATTGGGTTACCCTCTAATGGCCCAAAATACTTTACATTTAATTAAATCGTCGGGCTAACCTCTAACAATTTAATTAAATACCATAGCACTATGTTTTTTTGTTTTGTAAGAAAAAATTGATTTTTTGAAAGAACAAGTTCAATTAATTATTTTTTTACTTGAAAGTGTTTTGAAAATTGCGGCGTTGGACGTAGAGAAATGATATTTCGGGTTATGATTAACTAAGTATATGGACTTGATTAACCTCGTGAGGATAGGTGCTCCTATCCCCAACCATGAGACCCTGGTGCATGGTGATTGGTATGTGGACCAATTGTTTTTTCGAGTTATGATTAATCAAGGCAACGAGGGCCTTAATTAACCTCGTGAGGATGGCCATGCCCATCCCCAACCATGAGACCCTTAGAGAATTTGGTGCGGGTAACCAAAAATGAGAGATCGGAGGCGTTGTTGTTAATTTTATGTTAATTCGTGAGTGAAGTGTACAATCGCGTAATAAACATACAAGCGGATAATATAATAAAGCGGATAGTAAAAGAAAATAAATTAACACACAATACAAACCGAAATTTAAATAATTATTAGTATAGATTTTTTTTACTTGATAAAAAATCAACTAATAATTTAATTGATAATTTAGCAAATAAAAACTATCTTATACTAATTATTATTTAATACATCAATATAAAAAACTTGTATAATAATAAAATTAAAGAGAGAGTTAGAAAATGGGCCTGATTGGAGCTTTAATCTGGGGGGTGTGAGTAGCAATCTGAGCCCAAGCCCAAAACAATGCTGCTGGATCCTGTATGAGTGCTTCCATGGATCATAATGTGGTCCACCATTCTGGAGCGTCGGATCTGGACCTTGACAGATCTGATGGCTTATGGCAGAAGGGTGCAAAGTTGGTACCATAGACATGCCTACACCAGATTTCAAAAAGACCACACAGACAGTGACAAGTGTCACCGCCTGGACTAGACAACACAACTTAATTTAAAATATTAATCTAATTCATTTTGTCATAAATTAAATAAACAGAAACTTAATCCTAATTAAACTTATTTTTAATACTTTTTAAAATAATAAAAAGGCTAATCCTAATCTAACTATACTAATACTAACTTAAATTGTTTTTTTATAAAGTAAATTAACATAACAAAGAACTAAACAGTTTTAAAACACCCTCATCCTCTCCAACATTCACGAACCCTCATCAGTCTCCATCTCTCATCGTCTCTTGCATGCCCTTACCGCCGCTCTCTCGCGATCTCCTGCGATTTCCAAACCCTTGCCGCGATTCCGTCCACCCTCACCGATTCTCTCATCGGCCGTCATTGCCCTCGGTCGCGATCTCACCGCCGCTCAATCTCTCACGATCTAAGCCGCCGCGATCGTGGTTTCGCCTCCGCTCTCACTATCGCCGCGCGATCTCACGGTTTCTCATCTCTTCGAGCTCTCTCGCCGCCTCTCACCGTCACGACCAGAACCGGTGTCTCTCTCTACCTCTATTGTTGTTATCAATTTTAAGAAAACTTGTTCGATTTTGTATTTACGATTTGAAACGAAACCCTAAGTTGCTAAACATGATGGTAATGGTGATAATATGCGTAAACAAAAGAGGTGAGGAAAGGAGAAGGATGGCGACACGTGTTCGCAACCTCCTCCTTCCATCGCTGAACCGTAATACCTTTCAAGTCTCTTTTTTAGTGGCTATTTTCGCTTTTCCAAGGGGGATGATGGGAAATGATGAACTGTTTGAATGTTCTCGTTTTTGACTGCTGTGTGATATGAAATGATGAACCTTGAATGTTCTATGTTTGTGTTTGAATAATATTCGGGTTTATGGTTCTGTTATTGTTTGAATATGCTCTGTTAGGGTTTTTGAAAATCAATAGCTGCTGCCCCCTCTCGATCACTGTGCATTTGGCTTTTATAATGTCCTACCATTAGGGTTCTCTCCTGTCAGTCTTTGGGATAAGGGCTTTTTGAAAACAAAAATCGAAAATGGGCTTTGGTATTCTGTTGTTTGATCTTGGTCAGAAAAATCTGTTATGCCAGCCTGTGTTCTCTGTACTGGATTGGGCTGCTATTGTTTTCTGTGATCTTTTGGGCTACTATTGTGATATATTTTCTGATTTCAGGACATATAGCATTGTACTTGCAGTAGTGGCAATGATGGTTTCTGAGCCACACCCCCCTTTTGTGAACCAACATGTGTTGGGATTTGCAAAAGGGTGGGTTCTTGAACATGAATGATAAACAACCTCAACATAAAACTGATCCCAATCATTTCCCCCTAATGATGAGATAAAAATTGTTTTGAAACTTTGTTTGTTGTTCGATTAATTGCTAACTAAGTTCTTTTGTTTTGTTTCATGAATACGAGCGATGGCACAAACTTGGAAAGAATGGTGAAGGAGGACTTTGGACAAGGAGGGAAAGTTTATGATGGATCAAAAGGCTTGGAAGCAAAGGAACAACAAAGACCTCCAATAGAACAAAGGATTAAGACATGACATATGTAGTGTTTTTTGTATGTTTGAATTTATAAACAAAACTTGTACTAGTAACCTTGGAATTCTTGTGTTAGAAGTTTGGAAATTTGTAACATCACATTATTTGAATTGCTTTGTGGATTCCAATGATTTTGTAATGAAACAATCCACTTGTTAATATTGAATAACAAAATGTATCTTGAACGCGACATAAAACTTTGGTTATTCAACAATTGCCTTGTAGTATTGTGGAACTTAAAGAGTTGAAAGGAAAGTAGACAAGCTTAGAAGTTACATGACAATGTTTGTAAATTGGAAAAAAAAGGGCTTGAAACTTGTATTTTAGGATTTGATAAATTGTAACATGTATCTTGATTTGTATCCTTGTACGATAAAAACCTTAGAGCAATTTTGGAACTCTTGAAATTTTATGAACACAAGATTTGAGAAATATGTATCAATTTGAATTCTTGATTGTGTATGAAAGTTGGAAATTCATTATGCATCAAATATCCCAAAAATTTGTCATGAACCAAAATTAAATTGGTTAAAACAAACCATGTCAAAATATTGATTAACAAATGCGCCCAATTCCACTTCAATCTATAACTCCAATCCGTAGTCTTGAATCAAACGGGTAGTAACATGGTTGTTTTGTATTTTTAGAACTTGAATCCTCTAGTATATGAAACCTGAGGATTAAACTCTAAATGCAATGATAGTTTGATGACTCAGAATTAAACAATACTTGAATTCTTTTGAATTTCCCGGCCATAAAGCTTTCATGTTGATCCGTTCATGTAGAAATTCCGAGCCTTTTGCCACTTGAGACAAAAATTGAAACTCTAAGTTTCAAATAAAGTTCTTGATTCAAAACCTTAGTCAACTTGGCGATTCCATGATTTCTTTAAGAAATGGGTGATAGATTCCACTTGAAATTAATGGGATTATCACCGCATTTGCAAATCGAAACATATTCGGTAGTAGAAAAAGATTTGAAACCAAACGAATTTCATAAAGAAACTTCTAATTTTCATTCAATGCCTTGAATCTCGTGGGCGATGAACGCAACTAGAAAAGATCTAAACATGTGGCAACTTGGACATCCATAAATCTTGCAAACAAACCCTCTGGACGAATATTTTCACACACGCCATATATCAACTATTGCTAAGAACGAACAACGTTGACGAGCAAGCCAAATTCACTAGAACTTGAATTGTTGATCAATAAACGGATAATCATAATCCACCCTCTTACATCTTGAACAATGAACTCGAAACAACAGCAAATCCTAAAATTCAAAGCTTCCGTCGTTCCATCAAGAAAGAGACCACTCATTTCAACAATCAAACATCAAGCCCCGAAAACCGATAGATACGAAAGGATAAAATTCAATATTAAACCTCGTCGTTTTCAAATATCCTAGATTGGTTGAAAGCACCACGCCTTTTCTGCTCAACGGAAAATCTTTGGGAGTCAACTCCAACCCGTAACCATAGAACCAGTGGTATGAATGCATGTGAGTGTTATGATAAACGCGAAGCCTAAACCAGATAAAATCGAGATAGGAGGGCAAATTTTGGGGTGCAACAACCAGTAATACCCAGCTCGCAAGATCTTTTTAGCCATATGTGCCCACTGGAATGAGTTCCGAATGAGCCCTCGTGCATCTCTTTGATGATCTTGGCAGCTTTATCTTTACCAACACATCTGAGCAACAACCCGTCATGATATCTACGGTATAGCACACCATTTTTAAGGAAAAAATTTGCCGAGAATCTTCTCAAGAACTTCTTATCTGTCACAGAAGCTTCCTCTGGATACTCTTGAGTTTCAATATATCGCTTGACATCGTAGAACCAAGGATTGCCATCTTTTTCTGCTTCAATCTCAAAACAAAAGGCTGGCTCATCCAATCTCTGAATGGTTATCGAAGGCGCTTCAATAACCCATTTGACTTTAAACATGGACGCCAGAGTGGCCAAAGCATCAGCTAGGTTATTCTCTTCTCGTGAGATGTGATCGAAAGTGATTTCCTCGAAGTAAGGAATCAACTTCATCACATGCTCTCTGTAGGGAATCAGATTTGGGTGACGAGTCTCCCAATCTCCGTTAATCTGGCAAATCACAAGTGCAGAGTCTCCATACACTTTCAGATGCTTGATTCTCAAATCAATCGCCGCCTCAATACCAAAGATGCAAGCCTCATATTCATCCATGTTATTGGTGCAATCAAAACGAATTCGAGCTGTGAACGGGATATGATGACCGTCCGGAGTAGTGATTACTGCACCAACGCCATTGTCTAACGCATTGGAGGCTCCATCAAAGACCAAAGACCACTTGGATCCCGGTTCGGGTCCCTCGTCTGGACCTGGGATGTTACAATCCCGAATGTACATTATATCCTCGTCAGGAAATTCAAACCTCATCGGATGATAATCATCCACCGGTTGGTGAGCAACATAGTCTGCCAACACACTACTCTTGATAGCTTTCTGAGTAGTATACTGGATGTCATATTCCGTCAAAATCATTTGCCATCTGGCAATCCGGCCTGTCAAAGCTGGCTTTTCAAATATATACTTGATCGAATCCATCTTGGATATCAACAAGGTTGTGTGAGTCAACATATACTGCCTCAGTCGGCAAGCAGCCCACGCTAAAGCACAACAAGTTTTCTCGAGCAGTGAGTATTTTGTTTCACAGTCGGTAAACTTTTTGCTTAGGAGTATATTGCATGCTCTTTTCGACCAGACTCTTCATGTTGGCCCAGCACGCACCCCATCGAGTTTTCAAGCACTGTCAAATACATGAACAACGGTCTACCCTTCACGGGAGGCATGAGAATCAGAGGTTCCTGCTGATACTCTTTTATTTTGTCGAATGCGACTTGACAATCGTCATTCCACCTGACCATCTGATCCTTTCTTAGCAACTTGAAAATAGGTTCACATGTGGCAGTCATGTGAGAGATGAATCTAGAGATGTAGTTTAACCTCCCTAGAAAGCCACAGACCTCTTTCTCAATTCTTGGCTCAGGCATTTCTTGAATTGCTATTACTTTAGCAGGATCAACCTCAATACCTCTTTCGCTTACAACAAAGCCTAACAGCTTTCCAGATTGTACGCCAAATGTACACTTGTTTGGATTCAGCCTCAGTCTGAATTTCCTCAACCGATCAAACAACTTCTGTAGGTGTACCAGATGTTCTTTTTCATCCTGAGATTTAGCAATCATGTCGTCGACATATACCTCAATCTCTTTATGAATCATATCATGGAAGAGAGTTACCATTGCGCACTGGTAAGTTGCCCCGACATTCTTCAATCCGAAAGGCATCACCTTATAACAGAAAGTTCCCCATAGGGTGATGAAAGTAGTTTTAGCCATGTCTTCCGGTGCCATCTTGATCTGATTATACCCGGAAAAACCATCCATGAACGAAAACACTTTTGCGTGAGCAGTATTATCTACCAATATATCGATGTGGGGAAGAGGAAAGTCATCCTTCGGACTTTCTCTGTTCAGATCCCTGTAATCCACGCACATTCTAACCTTGCCGTCTTTCTTGGGCACAGGAACAATGTTGGCAACCCATGGAGGATAAGAAATGACTTTTAGAAAGCCCGCATCAAGCTGTTTCTGGACTTCCTCTATATCCTTCTCCAAATCGGGATTGGCATTCTGCAAATCTCGTTACTTCATAGGCTGCTTGCCCTTGGCTTTGGCAACAACTTCTGCCTGGAGTTGTATTGCTGGATCAGAGAAAATTTGTTCGCTTCGGGTCATACCACCGCTTCCAGCAATATTATCAGTATTAGCAACATCTGGAACATCGTCTTTCATAGCAGAAGAAGAGACATCTTCCTGCTTCACACCGTGGTAATAAACATCCGATCCGTAATGCCATGGCACGACTTTATCATTCTCATATGGTAGAGGACCAGGCTTGGTAATCACCAACGGAATAGGTTTTGCTGGTGCAGATATCACAATCGGAGAGTAAGGAATGGTAATCACTGATACAACCCTTGTCTCGACTTTCCTACCCTGTTCGACCCAGTCAAATTGCAACTGACCATCATCAATCAAGCACTGAATACCAATCTTCAAATTCGCACAGCCATTAGAACAGTGTTCACAACTTTCGCAAACAATTCCACAACCAGGAAAGACACCTCTCTTAACCAAGTACTCTTTGACGAAAGGAAGCGGTGTTTTCACTAGGTCAACATTCATGATCAGATTAAGGGCTTCCCCGTCCTCCATCATAGCTTGGACGGCCCCATTACGCGGCATCAGGTTCTGTGTAACATTGGGTCCAGCAACTTGTGGTCGGGCCTCTAATTCAATAGTCTTTTAATCAATAAGGTCTTGCACTTTGCACTTGAATGCATAACAATTCTCAATACCATGCCCCAAGGTTCCGGAATGGAACTCACAACTAGCATTAACATCGTAGTTTCTGGGCCACTTATCCAGAGGAGGAGGGGAAAATGCAGGCTTGGGAGTAACCAACTTAAGGTCATTCAAGCGGACAAACAAGTCAACATAACCCATAGGAACGGCATCGAACCCCCTAGGAGCACGGTTCTCTTGTTGTCTCTGGTTTTACTGACGCGGTGCTTGCTGAGCTTGCGGTTGAGAAGCAGATATGGTCACTGCATTGACATGAGCCTTGCATCTACCATCATATACAGCGCTGGCTTCTCCCTTCTCCTTCTTGGGATAGCCTCCATATGCCTTCTTAGCACCAGAGGAACTTCCTCCCTCAACATGTTGAATTTTGCCAGATTTCAGCCCACTTTCGATCCGCTCACCATAACGGACCATTTCAGCAAAGCTCGCAGACGTACTACATGCAACATAGTAATGTCCAGACAGAGTACTAGTAAACATATCAATCATTTCCTGCTCGACCATGGGTGGTTGAACTCTAGCAGCAAGTTCTCTCCACTTTTGAGCATACTCTTTGAATGTTTGCCCCAATTTTTGGGACAAACCCAACAGCTGTGTGCGATTAGGAGCCATATCAATGTTGAACTGATACTGCTGAAGGAAAGCAGTCACGGGATCATGCCATATTCTGATATGGCCTCTCTCCAGATGCATGTACCATTCTAAAGATGCCCCAGTCAAACTCTCTTGAAAGAATTGCATCAAGAACCTCTCATCTTCAGTGTAAACCGCCATCTTGCGGAAATATGCAGTGATATGAGTTTTGGGACAAGTTGCCCCATTGTACTTGTCGAACACTGGCACTTTGAATTTAGGCGAAAGTCTGACCCTAGGTGCCAACCCCAGATCAGACAAATCCAAACCTAACAATTTCTGACCCTCAACAGCCTTCAACCGTTCTTCCAGCAAACGGTATCTATGATCATCTGCGGGGAAGTCAACTTCACTACCGTTCACAGAATAAGCTTCATCATTCTGATCAAAATCTGGGCCCTGGGAGCGAGGACGACCCCGAACACAATGCCCTTGTATCCCATCGTCAAAGAAAAACTGTCCCTGAGGTGGAATAGGTGGTGGAGGTGGAAACCGACCAGTGCGATGTACACCTGGACCACGAGGGAGGTCGTTGACACCCAAATCAACATTATTTGCTTCAACACGGGGCTGACCTACAGAAGCATCGTCAAACGGATTGCGTCGACCATCCTCTAAACGAGACCTCTTAACCAAAGCCCTTAACTCTTGTTGACCCTAATTCATATTAGTGATCACTTCCATGAAATGAGCCATCTGCGCCTCCACCTAGGCCTTCATTGCGGCCATGTCTTCCTGAAGTTGTTCCATATGTCGCTTCTCGTTGCTCCGAGTCGGGTAACGGTGGAAATTTGCAATCTTTCTGTTGAATAAGAGTAGAAGTCGAGGATAAGAACTCCGGACAAAACCTGTTATGCATGGTATGTACATATATGAATGATATGCATGTTATGCATGTAATGGCATATTCGAACATTTCCAGGACTCTTAACACTTTGACTCAAGTTTTAGGTTTTAGCAAGATAATGAATACTGAAAAGTCTGATTATCATTAAATCGAAGAAGATTACAAGAAATTGAACAATTGTTTTTTTTTTGCAAGCATATAAAAAGGAGTGATCCCATCAACAAGCCTGATGGTGATTTCCACACAAGACAAATAAAGCATAAACCTAGACATTGGACATAGGAAATCCTTCTGCCTCTGGTGCACCTGACTGAGCCTTGAGACGCTCCAACTCTCCAACAGCAAGGGATAGTTGGACCTCTTTCTCTTGGATACGGGATTCGTATGCCATCTTCTGATTATGCATTTGCTTCTTCAAGTCTTCGATTTGAGCCTTGTACTTCTTTTCCAAACCAATGACGACCTTCCGGTGTTCGTTTATAGGAATGGAGAATCTTCAACTCTAGACCTCTTCTTGATTGAATCAGATGTTTCTCCTTTGAAATACTTGAGCTCGTGAGCCAATTGGTTCTTTGTCTGCGTTGCGACAAGATAGTTCACTGCTAATGTCTCTTTCTCTTCAAGCAAAAGGCGATTCTGAGAAAGCACTCGCTCGTAATCTCCTTTAGAAACAACATTCGGAATTGACTCTAGAGGGTAAAAAGTTGCAGCTCCCGTAATGGAAGGCCACTGACGATCTCTGTTCTTGTCTTCAATCCATTGAATGTAAGAAGCATAGGCCGTGGGATCCTTCTTGCCAAAATACTGTCCTCCTTCAAGACGGGTGCTTTTCCATGCTTGAGCAGCTTTAGTCATCATCCCAGTAACGTCAGGCATGTCATAGTATAGAGTTTCCCGCACAAAACTCTCATCAGGAGGTCCCAACAAAGCATAACCCAACTGTCTCAGAGCAAGAGTCAGATTGTAATTGATTCCTCCCCTTATGCCCATGAAAGGGACATTAGGAAAGTCTCCACAACGAATGATAATCTTCTCACTCTCGGTCTTGGACATCTCGCGCCAACTCCAATTGATATCGTGAGATGTGAGACCCATCAATCTTGGAACCCACCTCATGGTATGCTGAGTGTCAATAAAAGCACCATTTTGCGGAAGAAAACCTTGAAACCAATGGTATAATAATGGCACACAACAATTTACAACTCCTCCTTTTCCTTTGAAGTTTCTAGATTGAATGGAATGATAGACATCTCCCAACAAAGTCGGAATTGGATTCCGCTGGAAGAAAATGGAGATAGCGTTCATGTCGACGAATTTGGGCTCATTTAGGAACAAACACATCCCATAGATACAACAAGCCAAAATAGCATTGAATCTCTTCCAATCCTTCTTGACAAATTTGGCATTACCCTCCCGAAGAAGAAAGCCCAAATGAAAGCCCTTCACGACACCTTTTCTCGCGGCATTGGCGGACACCACAAATTTTTCCAAATGAAGAGCTCCGGCCATCTGATCATCAGTCGGTCTCTCCATAGAGGCATGAAAAGGCACCTGATGCAAAATAGGAATGTCTAGGATACTAGAATACTCTTCCAATGTAGGTATCAGTAAGTAATCGGGGAATACAAAACACCTCAACTCACAGTCATAGAACTGGAAAAGGGCCTGGAGCCCGTCCTTCTAATAATCGGTCAAAGGAGATTTCAGCCAAGTCAGAATCCTTTCGTAATCTCGGGTAAATGTGACAACATTCTCAGGAGTAGACTTGTTGGCCATCAGAAGGAGATTCTCAAGAGCAGGAGGGGGAAATTAGTATACCGGATGACGTCTCTGATTGTTCTTCTTTTCAGTATCCATCTTTCAAAACAACCCAATCAACTAGACTCAAAAGTTAGAAATCCTGGAAACAGACAAACATGCATGTTAAAATATGCAAAAAATAAAAGTTTTCATGAATGCAATATTTTTGAATCATGTATCCTGCATGTTAAACCACTGTTGTACTGAAGTCTCGGATAACTGTAACAGGGTCTGAAGCTTGTCACCCAATCAAGATACCATACAGAATTGGATCTGAATGTCACAGGTTCAAAGGTCCGGCATCAAACTGGAATCCCATAGAAAATACCAGAAAATACCAGAAAATACCAAGTCACCATCAATAACCAAGTTACCGGCAATAACGAGTCACCAACAGTCACCAACAGTACCTGTAGTAATGATATCCTGCCCCAACTCACAGGGTGATTCTAGACTCAACAGGGGGTCCCTAATGATAGTCAGAGTCGACGATCCTTTATCGAGTACTTCGCTGACTACACAACAGGGTGTAGGGCAAAAGCACTGTCAATTGAATCTCGTCTGACTTCGGTACTCCATGCCTCCTCACACGCACCAATGGATGCGGGATTCGACATGGACATCCATCTAGCCTATGTGTCACTGGCCCGGGTAGTTGGCCTTTTACCTCAAGTAACACCCACCCAGATCAAGAGATAAACCAGCACAGCAGCAGTCCAGATACAGGATATATGGAAGCAGTAAATATGCCACATAGAATGCAATGCAAAGCATACAAAGGATGATAAAGCGATGAAGTAGATAAACACCCAATAGACATGGAAAAAGAAAGCTAGGATCAACTCCTGACCGGACCAGAAAGAGGTCTGTACGGTCCCCAGCTGAAAAGACCGGTTGGACCTCCGACTGATAACTGTTATCAAATAGAGTCGCCATCGAACGTCTTTTATCTCACGAGGGAGAAAGGAAAACATCGAGTAAACCTAAGGGGAGAAATCGCAGTCCTATGACCATGAAATCGAGAGAATCTAGGTAAGGGAGTTAGTTACGCGAGGGGAAGGGATTAGCACCTCACACGCACGTAGTACTCTACGGTATCCACTTTCTATTTCTAGCTAGAGGGTGTGTTATATCTATGTTTAATCGCTATCATGCATGCAAAAGAAAGAAGAAAATAAGAAACCATAGGGAAAAGAATGAAGTATTTACAAAGTTTGCTCGATCGAGCCCCGTGACAAGATGCCTACATATTCCCACGTGCAATGGGAAAGTCAGAGCGCCGTAGTTCGGCTCACTTGTTTTGGTTGGTTTTGTGCTTTTTTACTTGTGAAAAAGGTTTTAAACACAAAAGAAAAGAAGCGCGCAAAGGTGAAAAGAGTTTGTGGTGGTTGGTTGTCTTTACCTTGAGAAAGGAGTTTAAACCATTATTAAGTGTTTTTTTTGCAAAGGGAAAAGAAAAGTAAGTTTTAGTTTTATTATATGCAACATGCAAATGAAACTAGAAAATCAAAAAGGAGACTAGACAAGCACTACCCTAATGTTGTCAGGCAAAAGAAATGGATCCTATGGTTGAGGATGCAAGGGAATCTCTACCAATGTTGACATGCAAATAGATCCTAATGTCTAGGCTAAATAACCAAACCTAACTGAGGGAACCTGCAAGAAACGAACAAGCAAACACACTTCACAAGTAGAATTGCCCTAAACGGGTCTTTAAATAAACCAGAGGGGTTCCTGAACATGCTCCAACTACGGAAGCCCCATCATGCATCTCTATTCCTACTTCTCATGGCAAAAGAAAACTTTAAAGCCCTACTTCTCATGATATTTAGGAAAGTTGTAAGAGAATGCAATAAACAATGTAGAAACTACCGAACAGATATAGAATTAGAAGAGCACTGCGAGCTATAGGAATACTCCGGAAAACTTCAAGTACTGTAGCCATGCAATAAGAATAAACCGGTGTGAATTGTTCAAAGCACGAAAACAAGCAGAATACATGTCGATACGCATCCGAAGTATCAATGCCTGCAAGAACAAGGTTAGAACAAACAAGCGCAACGCAAGAATGTCGTACACGTGGGTGTACGAGTTCACAACACCTACAAGAAGGGAGTTAGACCCAAAGAGCAAGTAGAAGGAAAGTATGCGAGTATCGAAGAAATGTGTCGCATGTATATGCAACGCATGTCCCTGCATGAAATAGAGCACAAACAGTAGCCAAGCATAGCTAGGATGACTACTGTTCGCCATTAGAATCGAGGAAAATAGAAAAAATGCACCAGTGGACCGCACTAAGCCCGGTATATCGCGCTAAGCGCGACCTGCAACACAAAAAGTCAGAACATTTGGCGCTTAATGCGCTCTGGACCGTGCTAAGCGCGACCTACAACAGAAAAGTCAGAACATTTGGCGCTCAGTGCGCTCCTGGTGGCACTTAGCGCGATCTGCAACCTGCAGAAAAGTTATTTTTGATCCAATTCACTAGTTTATGATGTTTCCATGCAATAGTCTAATTCGTATCGTTAGGCCAAAATCCCGGAACAAGTGAAAATCGAATGAACATGCAAGGAATGCGAATCGAACAATAAAATCAATGTTCATATATATGTAGCAATGCATGAACATGCGAGGAATGCAAATCGAGTCGACAAAACCAATATTCATGAACATGTGAGGAATGCAAATCGAATCGATAAAATCAATGTTCACATCAAAGTAATGCATGATCATGTGAAGAATGCAAATCGAATCGATAAAACTAATGTTCACATCAAAGTAGTGCATGAACATGTGAGGAATGCAAATCGAATCGATAAAACCAATGTTCACATCAAAGTAATGCATAAACATGTGAGGAATGCGAATCGAATCGATAAAACCAATGTTTACATCGAAGTAATGCATGAACATGTGAGGAATGCGAATCGAATCGATAAAATCAATGTTCACATCAAAGTAATGCATGAATATGTGAGGAATGCAAATCGAATTGATAAAACCAATGTTCATATCAAAGTAGTGCATGAACATGCAAGGAATACAAATCGAATCGATAAAACTAATGTTCATTTACATGTAGAAATGCATGAACATGCAAGGAATGCAAATCGAATCGATAAAACCAATGTTCATATCAAAGTAGTGCATGAACATGCAAGGAATGCAAATCGAATCGATAAAACCAACGTTCATTTACATGTAGCAATGCATGAACATGCAAGGAATGCAAATCGAGTCAATAAAACCAATGTTCATTTACATGTAGCAATGCATGAACATGTAAGGAATGCAAATCGAATCGATAAAACCAATATTCATATACATGTAGCAATGCATGAACAAGCAAGGAATGCAAATTGAGTCAATAAAACCAATGTTCATGGTGTGAAGTGAGGCGATGCATGAACATGCCAAGGATGCAAGCTATGATGACAATCCTTATGCTCATGAAAGGAAATGATGCATGAACATGCTAAGGATGCGAGTTATTATAACAATCCTAATGCTCATGAAAGGAAATGATGCAAGCTAGTCATGGCATTTAGAAGTTTTCTTTTAAAAAAACTAAGTCATGCGTTGACACAAACACTTGGAGTGCATATGCAACAAGTCCATGCACAATGCACTAATGCTTGGATTTCTACATGTTGAATGCAAGTTATGCTTCAAATCACCATGAATCAACGTAAATCGATTGAGTTAGATACTCACCAATGCATGAGCATGCAATAGATGATGCACAATGTATGAGTTTATGCCTTATGTGCAAGGGGAAAACAAATGTACAAGTGTATATACATGCTATCTACAAAGAAATCCTCACTCCGGCACGAATAAGGCGGCAAAATTCAATTCAAATCAAGAAATTCAAGAGTACAAGTTCTAGAATCAGGATCTACATCGAATTTGCATGCAATTTCATTATTCAATTTCAAGAAAAGCTGAAAGTCAAGAACAGCTTAACATAAGTGCTTATTTGAACCTAACACTTACTTGAACTTGAAGTTTGAATCAAATTGAAGAGGAATTCCTTGTGCTCTTCAAAGAAAATACCAAATCAGTGATAAATTGATGATAATCTTCGGAATTAAACTTGAATCCTTGAAGAAAACTTGAAATCTTCAAATGAGGATTGAAAAAGAAGAAGAGAAATCCTTGAATCTTGAAATTGAGGAGAAAATCAAGATGAATCCGATCCTTCCATATCAAATGTGAGTAGAAGGAGGAGAGGATGATGTGGATTGGAGAGTGTAACACCCGTTTTTAATTAATATTATATTATATTAATACTTTCAAATTATCAATCGATATTTATCTTGCGACGAGAATATTCATATTAATTAATTTATCTGGCGACGTTGTGTTCGGTTCGGTAAAATATTATTCGGATCCGATATTTAATTCCCCGGAATTATTTTAATTGATTGAATTAATCATATTAATAAATTAGGAGTGTGAGGATTAATTGGGAAGGATTGGGTTTACACCTTAGTTTACTAGTAAGGTTATTACAAAACCACTTTCCTCATTTTCTTTCCATCCAAACACTTTCCTTATTTTCTTTCCATTCAACATACCAAAGCCAAACAAGGGCAAGAGGGGGAGCTAGTAAGCAAACATAGTTATAAAACCACATTTCCTCATTTTCTTCCCATTTGAAAAAGAAGCCAAGAATAGAAACATGGAGGAAAAGAAAGGGTTTTGAGAAGAAGAGCAAGAGGGGAAGAGGAGGAAGATCATGAGCTAGCTTGTAGATTGAGCTTTGTAAGAATCATCTTGGATCATCCAATATCTTGAGGTAAGGGGTTTGATTCTCCATCTCATATTGTTAGGTTTTGATATTTATGTTTTGGATTTAGGGGAAAAATGGATAGGTTGATTTATGGGTTTTGTTTGTTGATTATTGGAATGGTTTAGAAGAGTTGGATTAGGAGTATGGTTTGTGGATGTATTAGGTGCTAGCTTGTAGAATTAAGAGTGTTGAAATGGGAAAGAAAACCATGGTAGAAGAATGAGAAAAACTCAAAAAGATGAAGTTTTCACGCAGGTCCATCAACACGGGCCGTGTTGATTAACACGGCCGTGTTTCCCTCTGGTATTGGAATTTTGGCTAGTGCAGGCCAATCAACACGGGCAGTGTTGATCAACACGGGTGCCCGTGTTGATTCACTGTCTTGGGTGATTTTTGCACGTTCTGATGGCTTTTCAACACGAGCCGTGTTGATGCACACGGGGGGCCGTGTTGATGCATCTGTAACCTTAAAATTCGATTTTCACGCCTTTGGAACCCGATTGTGTTCGACTTTCCGATTTCGGTAAATTCGGCGACGGAGCAAGTTGCTTCGAATTCAACGAAAATTCACGTGCTAGCTAAGTTTGACGTGTAGAGCTTAGTGGTGAGGTTAGTTTTTAGAAGTTGCGAGTTTTTACGAGATGACCCAAAATAGGCCAATTTACGGTAAATTGAACCGAATGGTGTTTTAGTCAATTTAAGACATATATGAACTACCCGATTTCGATGTTGATGATTATGATTAATACCGGTTATTAAGAATTACTCTCGCGACGATTATAGGAGTTTGACTATTTTCCCGTTTTCGGAATTTAGTGAAGTAATTAATAATGATGCGGTGTGAATAAACGTAAGATTTGCGACGGTGTATTATTTAATAAATACTTGTTATTATGCGATGTGACGATATATGTCTTTGTACATGATGCTTATATTGGTGTTGTTAATAAATGCTTCCGATTTGTGAATGCATGATATTGATGATGATGAATTATTAAGTGATGTTTTGCATAATGCAAATATGATGCGATGATATACTTATCTTGATGTGGATAAATTATAGCGATGTGGGCTTTATGCCAATTTTGGCGAGCGATGGTGGTGTGTTTGTGTTGTGTTGTTTTATTGTCGAGTCACATACATTGCATAAGCGAAGAGGGCTTTTATGCCAAGCGATGATGGCTTTTATGCCGAGCGAAGATCGGCTTTATGCCAAGTGTCCCTAATTACGGACAAAGCGATGGGTACCACATGCATAACATAGTCGTGTCTCATGGAGTCAGTTATGTTTATGTTTGAGTTGTTTGGCATTGGGTTTTTGTTGATTGATGGATGATATTGAATTGCGATGATATATGATGTGATGATGTTTGAGATGATGTTGTGATGATGGGCTTTATGCCAAAAGCGAAGATGGGCTTTATGCCAAAAGCGAAGATGGGCTTTATGCCAAAAGCGAAGATGGGCTTTAGCCAATTTGTGATGATTTGTTTATGTTGCTTATACCACTAGCATTGTTTAATGTTGTTGGTTGATGTTGTTGTTTAAGACTACCGTGTTAATTAGTGATGTATTAGTTCGTGACGATTTCGTGGTGACGGAGGGTTATGTGTTGTTGCGACGTTTTATGCCGATGAGGTTATGGTGATATAGTGTAGATTATACACATTAGGATGACGAGTAAAGTAAGTGAGTTTTGATTATGTGTTGGAATTACACTTATTAATCTATACCCTTTATAATTCCAAAACTATATATATATTTATATTTTATCATGCCTTTAACTATATGTTTTGGATTATCTCACCCTTTACTTGTTTGGCCGCTACCTTTATATTGGTAACGTGCAGGTTATGAAGACGGAGTTTTAGTCGTTAGTCGAGTCGGTGTCGCCTCGATACGTAGCACTATTTATGTTGTCCTTGTTGTTGTTCTTTTGTCGTTTCCTTTTGTGGATTAAGAACCATAATTTATATGAACATGGTTTTGATGAGGCGTTTAATAAACGAGATATTCTATTTTATGAATCAATTTATGTCTTCTGCGATGCTATGTATCGAGAGTTAAACTTTAAAGCAAACTGTTTAAAGTGAGTTATTTTTGATGGTGTGATGCCTCAGTATTAAATTATGAAATTTTTAAATTACTCTGATTGTTGCATATTAAACTTTGGGTAATATTGGGGTGTTACAGAGAGAGAAGTGCTGCGATGGAGAAAACCAGAATTCGCAGGTCGCGCTTAGCGTGGGTAGCGCCCTTAGCGCGGTCTGTGGCTGAAACCGGTGGTGAATGGAGGTCCGGTGGTGGCCTGTGGTGGTTGCTTGGAGGGAAAGTTGGAATTTGAACTTTTTGAGTTTTTGTGCTTTGGAATTTGAGAGAGTTGGAGTGTGTGTGGTAGTGGAAAATTAAGCAAATGAATGTGTTTTTTTGATTTGTGAAGAGGAAAATCTATTTATAGCTTTGGATCCATAATCAAGCTCAAATTATGATTATCCGAATAATTTTCGTAATTAATCCAAAACAGCCAAATCCGTGTGAAATTCGTAGTCAGAATATAAACAAAAAGTGTCTGGAATACGATTTTACTTGCGTTAATCAAAATCCTGACTTGATCCGATGAATGGTCAAGAGAATATGAATTTTTGATGTTTCAGCATCAATTTTGGACCACTGACACATGCAGAATTTTGTTCGCGCTCTGTGTGGAAAATGCCTCGAACGAGGACCTTCTGATCGAAATTTGCTAGCGCACATCTCTGAGACAATCATAGCTAACGAAATTTGTGAACTTTTGGCACCAGTGCCGTATCGTTTTGATAAAAATCGAGCGAGATATGATTTTTTGAACTTCGCGTATCATATGAAAATTGCTCGGTTCAGCTAAAAATCAACCTCAGAGAATAAAATTTTGGTACCGATCAGTGAGGAATCAACTCCCGAGTTGCAAATGAGAGTTGTAGAGAACTTCGATACGGAATTTTAGAAATTGGACCTGCTCAAATCCGAGTTTCTAGCTGGGAGATAGAGACTGTTTAGTGGGTAGAACGCACGATTCAGCACTAAAATTCAACCTGATCTACTGGGGAAAATGACTCCTTTGAGAACCTTCCTCACAAAATCTGCTCTCGGCTTTCAAACGAAAGTTATAGATGATAATGAAAGGGAAATGCCAGTCGAAAATCGACAGAAAATACCCAAGGAAATGGGAGATATGCCTTCCGGAGTGCCCAAAATGCGCCGAAATCCACTTTATTGAGAAATGAACGAGCAAACTCTTTTTTTGGGTGACATTCGGAATACCTGGAACCTGATACTCCTCATGAATAATTCTATGCATGCTATTACATGTATGTTTTATGCAATGAAACTATGAGTCAGGGAAATGCAGAAAAGAAGAGGGTAAATGTTGGGGTACAACACCTATATTGTAGGGGGTAAATAGCTATTAACCCTTGTTTATATTAATGATGTTTTAGTTTTTTCTAAAACAATAGATCAGCATATTTAACATTTAAAGATATTTAAGGGTTTAGTTAAGCATAATGGATTAGTAATATCCGCTCCTAAAATGAAAATATTTCAGACTAAAATTAGATTTTTAGGCCATGAAATTGATCAAGGAACTATTATTCATATTCAAAGAAGTATTGAATTTGCTTCTAAGTTTCCTGATATCATTACTGATAAGAAACAATTACAAAGATTTCTTGGTAGTCTTAATTACACTGTTGATTACTATGAGAATCTTGCCAAAGATACTGGTATATTACATGCTAGGCTTGGAAATTTTTTTGGCCCTTGGACTGATAAACATTCTCAAGCAGTCTGAAGAATTAAAAATAAGTTTAAATGTTTTCCTTGCTTATCTCTTTCCAATCCCAAGTATTTTAAAATTGTTGAAACTGATGCTTCAGACTTAGGGTATAGAGGAATTCTTAAAAAGGTTATACCTAAAACATCTAAAGAAGTGTTGGTTAGGTTTACCTCTAGTAAATGGAACTCTACCCAGTCTAAATATTCGACTATCAAAAAAGAAATGTTTTCTATTATAAAATGTGTTTCAAAATTCCAAGATGATTTACTTAATAAAAAATTCTTATTACAAATTAATTGCAGCTCTGCTAAATCTATTATTGAAAAGGATGTTAAAAATAGTGTTGCAAAATAAATATTTGCTAGCTGGCAATCTCAATTATCGATTTTTAAATTTGATATTAAACTTATTAAAGGTGAAAATAATTCACTTGTTGATTACCTTACCCGTGAATTCTTGTAGGGAGAAAATGACACCCCCATCTACGGGAGGAAGAGGTCGCGGCTATAGACGAGGCCTTAGAAGAGGTAATAACAATATGTTGCCCCAAAGAGAATTAAATATTCCTCTAATAGGGGATTGGACTACAAGCTATAATAAAGGTAGAAATATGCAGCAGCTACCTACCTCAAAAAAGGAAGATATACCTTCCTCTTCATCCTTTAAAAAGATTATATCTTACAAAGAAATTACGGTCAGTGACCCACCTCAAGAGAAAGTAACTGATTATTTTGAGAATCCAGTTACAGAAAAATTATGTATATTGATGATGAGGATCTAAAGATAAATTCAAATGATGGATGGGCTATTAAAACAAGATACTTCGAATCAAGAGGATGTCCAGGTCTTCATGGTAAATCAAGACCACATCTAGAAATATTACTAGCAGTTACCGAATCAGTAACCTTTACTCATCATTATAAGAACAACAATCCTGAAAGTTTCATAAACTTCAACAAATGCCACATTAATAAGATATTATCACCCAAGGAATGGGGTCTTAATCCTAATGGTGAAAAGGCAATAAGAGTTTCCGAAGGAAAATATATTTATTTCAATTATTGGGACTATGTCCAGGCTTTCACCCAAGCCTTTTATTACCAGAATCCTAAGAATAAACATTCTTGGTTTTTCTCAATTAATCCAGAAGTGATTAATAGACCTATTCCAAATTGGTTATATGCCTGGTGGATTAAATTTGGTCCTTCTTTGGAAATATTACCAAAAGAGTTAAATGTTTTGTATACTCCTTGGTGTGAAAATAGTCCACTGGTGTTAAACATTTCATCAAATTTGATAACTGGACAATGTCCATTTCTTTTCTTCACTAAATTTCAAATTACTTGGATTTGGAGATGGACTATCACCATTTCTAATGACAAATTTAATATCTCCATTCTAGAAAGAATTTTTTTCTACAAATGGTGGAATAAGATAAGTGTAGAGGAAATCAAGGACAAAATTGTTCTAATTAAATCAGCAATGGCCGAGGACAAAAATAACAATGTTAAAGACAAAAATTCTCAAAAAATGTCCATGGGAAACTTAAAGAATTTTTCCAAAGAAAGTTTCCCAATGAAATAGAAAAAGAAATTATGGTCAAGACTTTAGATCATATGAAGACTCTATTCTTCAATACTTTTCAATCTCAAGCTTCAAAAGATGATATGCAATCTATGAAGACCAGTTCGTTCATGAGATTAATGTATTCCAACACCTTTGAAGGTTTAGCTGGCGAGGCTCAAAATGATGATCCCACAGCTGAAGATTTTTGGGAAGCTATGATCCAGTCTATGGCCCAAAAGGCTAAAGAAAAAGCCAAGGCTAAGACATTTCAATAAATTTTCTAGAAGAAACAATGCAAAGATAAGAGGTAATTTTGTCTTGAAATATGCCAAAAGCAAAGACAATCAATAATACAAAGATAAGAAAGAATCTTATCTTGAAGAAAGCAAAAAGCTAAAGACAATAAAGATAAGAATCTTATCTTGGTAGACAGCAATAAGCTCTACTTTTTTTATATTCTGTAAGAAATATTTTGTATTTTGTGATGTGTTATTGTGTCGATGTGGCCCATTGTGTACCCGACATTAATAATTCATCTTTTGTTTGTTGTAATCGACTATCATAGATAGCTTGCACTGGCTTAAATAGTAAGCCTTTGTATCCCTATATAAAGAGATTTTCTTTTCTTTTATAAGCTCGTAATTTTAATACAACAAAGTTTGCCATATGCTCTGTCTTCTTTATACCCTTTATCACTATAATATTTATGATTCCGATCCTTGCTCCGCTAAATCATAAATTTGGTATCAGAGCCTGGTTGCGAACTAAGGTATATTTATTTTTTATCTAACTAATTATTATGACAATTAGTGGCTAATATTTGTTGTTGTGGAAGGTTAGGTAACTTAGAAGAAACTACGTATGTAAATTTTTCTCTTGATATTAGTATATATCTATCATGGTAACAGGTAAAAAGGGTTTTTCAAAACTAAAGATGTTTTTTAGTGTTTTCTAATATTCAAAGTTTTTCCGGAGAAGGGAGTGTCAAGATGATTTTGAAAAGAAAATTTTTTCTAAAAAATATTGGACATCTTTGATTTAGGAGAGATCCTTCTATCCCTTAGGGTTGATAGTTAAACAACATTGTTGTTTGCAAAGATGACTTTTTAATTGTTGCCTAGATATATTTGTATTAAGATTAAGAGTTCAATTTACTTACTTAGTTTTACCTAAGAAAGCTAATCAGCCATAACATTCTTAGCCTGCTAAAATTATGGATTTTGATGATGATAATCATCAAAATAATTTTATTAAAAATGAAGAACTTAATGGAATATCCAAAAAATTTGGATAAACTTAATAAATGGAAAATTCTATCAGTACCTTCAAATTAAATTTATAGATTTGGTAAAATAGATTTATTATCTCGTTTTGCAGTAAAAAGCTTAGAACAAACTATTCAAATTTCTGAAAGTACTCAAACAATCAAACTTTTAACAAAAAAGGATTTACTTCCTTTTAAAAATTATAATTATATTCATGTTGGTTTAATACAAATTGGTGTTAAACCTTTGACTTTGCTAGGATTAAATGCTAGCATCCTAGGATATATTAGGGATGGTAGATGTAAAGATTTTAAACAATCTTCAGCTGCTTTAATTAAGACAAGTCTGTGTCATAGGACCAGTTTATTTTGATGTCTCTCCCAATATAAGCTTATCTATGTCTGATAAAAATTTATTTGATGCTCTTCAGTTAACCATTCATACAGATGGTTACAATTTCAAATCATGTAGTGAAATCATGGCTATATGTTACAGGGTTTATTACAAAGTTCTTACCACTTTAAATCCTAAAGATAGACATATATCGTTTCTCGGAACTACTACTTTAGTCCAAACTAATTTGTTAACATCTAATGTTGTAACTAATAGGTTGCTGAAATGGGATGAAATTAATTTCCCAGAAACCTGGAATCTTCCTTAGGCCATAGAATTTGTCCTTAATAATGATGTTGATCAAATAATCCAGTCTAATGAAAGAGATTTGGAGATAAACTTTAGTTCTAAAAGAATTATTAGAATACCTAGATCTATGACTGGAAGGCATTCGGTGAATTCTATAAATGAGTTTTATTCTGCTCCTAAACAATTAGCTAGACCTTGGAATTCTCAATTAAGAGAAGAAATAGAAGTAGTTGAGAATATAAGACTTAGAGAAAACAGAATTCCCCATGGAATATACCAAAAACCAAATCCTTCTAAAGTACAATCGCCTACTCCCTCAGATATGGACTTCCTATTATAATGTTAAATTATTCTCAAGGTAGTAACCTAAGAAACCTCGTCAATGACGAGTTTCAGCATGAAAGATACACTCAATTTAAAAAATGGTTTTTTAAAACTAGTTCTGCTCCAGTGTTAGCTAACTTTAAGGATGAGTACTATACTCAAATTTCTATGAACCAAGATTTCATTCCCTTTGTCAAATGGTTCATTAGTTACTTTATAAGTAAAAAAAGGAAGAGTTGGTTTGTATAAAACCAGACAAACTCTTAGTCCTACAAAAACCTTGGTTTTTATAAAACAAGATGAACTCCGGACCATACCTCTTTTGGAGTCACTTTGTCCAACTTCTTAGTAGGGCACCTATTAAACAAATATGCGGTTGTAGATAAAAATTCACCCCATAGTGCCTTTGACAAACTTTATCCCTTCAACATGCTCTGATACCATTTGTTGGCGCAACTCGAGGGGGAGGGGATCGAGCGAGGAGCATTCTTACACTTTGTAGGAACATTCTGTTTGAGCAGCACACCTTTGTAGGAGACACACCACTTGTCCACCAAAAATCTTAAGGTGATAGGTGCGTGGATTCTCCCGCTTATAAATGCCCAAGTCACCATATTCCTATCTAATGTGGGACTATTTCCCCATATTACTCACACTTGTATTATTCTCAATACTCCCAAAGTGTGAGTCTACCACAATGCTCCCCCTTAAGTGGAAGCTCTCTCTTCCACAAACACGTGTACCGCTGTTGGACACTCTTCAATGGGACACTCTACTCACATACTGGAAACTTACCCATTACCATATGAAGATACTTTCGATACAAGTAAGTATGTCCCTATCTCGAAACCGAAGGCTCATGATACCAAATGTTAGAATATACACAAAACTAAATTGGGGAATCAATGGTGAAAAGTGGTTAATTGGAGAAGATGAAGTTTAAAGAGAGTTTTGGAGATTGGAGAGATTGAGAGAGAAAGAGAGAATAATTAAGGAAAAAATTATCAATTGGCATTATCACTAACAAACATTATAAGAAGGTATTTATATGATACACCTAAAACAAACTAGGAACCAAAAATGTCCCAAAACAACATAAAAAACACAAAACATCAAACTAGAAACCGATTTCCTCAAATAGGGGAACTCGTTTCCTCAACTAGAAAATAAACCAGAAGCTCATAACTCGTGACAGAAATCAGTTTTCTCAAACTGGGAAACCAGTTTCTTCTTCTTAACTCAGAATTCTTCAGCTTTCTAGAAGTGTTTTTCAAATAAATTATTTTGCACGAAACAATCATCAAAGCTATCAGATTGTGTTTGAATTATTATCAACATCCAATAACTTTTATGTTACGTGATTACATGAAAGCTCAAAAATCAATTTATATATATATATATATATATATATATATATATATATATATATATATATGGTTGCATTATTTTCATAAATATAATCATAAATAAAAAATATGTAATCTTGCAAGCTATATGTCGTTTCAATGGCTCGACACCTTAAGCGCCTTCGTGCCGCCAGGCAGGGAGGATTGTACTGACATTTTTTGTTTTGCAGGGGCTGGTAGTAATGAATTCTCGGTTAAGGAGATGTACAACAAGGTAGAAGGTTATGATGTTGATGTTGCCGATGGAGATTGGAGCAAGATTTGGAAGGTTACGGTGCCAGAGAGATGCAAAACTTTCACGTGGATGCTTAAACACAACCGATTATTGACAAATTATAGTAAGAACCAGAAAGGTCTAGGGAGCCCGTCTTGCAAAATGTGTGGCAACGTTTGTGAATCGAGTATCCATGCTTTTTGAGGGATTGCATCAAAAGCTTACAAGTCTGGAAGAGTTTGGTGCCAAGTGATTTTTCTATGGAGTTCTTTACAGTCGGTATATAAGATTTGATCAAGTTGAATATCAACTATCATGGTAGCAGAGAAGTTGATTGGAGCAACATCTGGATCACACCCTGTCACGCTCTTTGGACATGGAGAAATTTGGAAGAACACAATGTTGATTATTTGAGAACCCCGGATCCAACAATGCATATTTTGAAGAGAGGAGATGATTATAAATAAGCAACGAATCTGTATAAAGTTGTTCGTGAGAAGGATAGTACTAGGAAGATGATAGGATGGAAACCTCATAATAGGAGCATGATAAATTAAATACGGATGAGGCAAGCAACAATAATAGTGTTGCTGGGTGTGATGGAGTTTTTAGGAATCACAATGGTGTGTGGAAATGAGGTTTTAGCAAATATGTGGGGAGTTGTAGTGCACTATTGACTGAGTTCTGAGAAATTTTGAAAGGCTTAAAGTTAACTGCAATGCTAGGTTATACTCAAGTAGAAACTAACGTTGATGCTTTGGTAGTTGTCAAAGTTATCGAAGAAGGGAAGATGGATCAGTGAATTGTGTAGCTATTCTTCGTAAGATTTTGGAGGCTATATCAGCTTTAGAGATTGTGGTTGTTTCTCATGTCTATCAGAATGCGAACGCTTGTGCAGATTATTTGGCGAAACATGCTTGTATTAATAGTAAATTTGTTATTTATAACAAAGCTCCTCTTTTTTTTAAGGCAGTATGTAGACTCTAATGTTGAGATTATCTCTTCTAATGTTACTATAGTTTAGTTGTTTTTTTCTTTGGGGTTAGGCATTACTTTCAACAAAAAAAAACCACGCGTAAACTTTATATTTCTATAAGATTGGTCCTTGACTGTTACAAAACTATAATGAGTCATTCAAAAAAATAGTATTAAAAAAGTACAAGGTAATGTGAGATCCATGTTTCAAAAAATAGTATAAAATGATGCGAGTATTATTCTCTTTTTTTTTGGTCAAATGGTACTGTTCTTATTTCTTAGATATCATACATGTCCAAACCAAATTTATGTATAAATAGGCTATTGTAACTCCCATGCTTGCATTCATCAAACCTTTCTTCTTCATATTTTTCTCTTCCTTTGCTCCTTCTAAACTAAACCATGGGTGTCATGTCTGAAAAACCCATTCATGAACTTCCTAGGCACTCTACAGACACCACATTTTCTCCTCCTTCATCTAAAAGGTACACTTTTTCTCTTTTCACTTTTTCATTAAATTTTCATCTCAATTTTTCTTATGAAACATAATCTTATGAAATATTTGATATTGTAATAGGTTGGAAGGAAAAGTTGCTATTGTAACAGGAGGAGCTAGGGGAATTGGAGAAGCCACAGTGAGAATTTTTGTGAAACATGGTGCAAAAGTAGTAATTGCTGATGTTGAAGATGAACTTGGAACAATCCTTGCAAATTCACTCCATCCTTCAACTACCTACATCCATTGTGATGTTAGTATTGAAAAAGATGTAGAAAATTTAGTCACATCAACCGTTTCGCACTACGGTAAACTCGACATCATGTTCAACAATGCAGGCGTTCTTGGAAACCAATCCAACAACAAAAGCATTGTGAACTTCGACCCAGAAGAATTCGACCGAGTCATGAGTGTTAATGTTAAAGGAGTAGCTTTAGGGATGAAACATGCAGCAAGAGTGATGATTCCTAGAGGATTTGGTTGCATAATTTCTTCAGCTAGTGTAGCTGGAGTTTCGGGAGGACTTGGTCCACATGCTTATACAGCTTCAAAGCATGCTATAGTTGGATTAACAAAGAACACTTCTTGTGAATTGGGAAAATATGGAATTAGGGTTAACTGTGTTTCACCATTTGGTGTTGCAACATCTATGCTTGTTAATGCTTGGAGAAAAAGTGATGATGAAGTTGATGATCATGATCATGATGGTGGAATTAATTTTGGATTGCCTTTAGTTGAGGAAGTTGAGAAAATGGAGGAATTTGTAAGAGGGATAGGTAATTTGAGAGGAACAACTTTAAGGGTTCAAGATATTGCTGAAGCTGTTCTTTATCTTGCTAGTGATGAATCTAGGTATGTTAGTGGTCATAATCTTGTTGTTGATGGTGGAGTTACTTCGTCAAGAAATTGTATTGGACTTTGAACTTTTTGGTATTCATTTTCTTGGTGGCTTGTTAATGTAATGTAATTTTTCTATCAATGATTGGACATATTTACTGTCATTTTTGAAGTTTTAATTATAGGTTGATTGTAGACTTGTAGTCATCATATTGAAATACTAAGCATTTAATGTTTACATAATATAAATCCTATTAGAGGGAAAACAAGATAAACATATCACCAATTATTATAAAAAAGATTTCAAGTTTAATATATACTGCTCAAACTTTTAAAAAGATTTTTATATGTACACCACTGTTTGTTTTCCTAAATATTATCCTTTTTTAACACATCACCAAATATTATTTTTATATCACTAACAAAAAAAAACTATTTAAAAAAACTATCATTGAAGGATAAGTTTATTATCTATTTTTGAAAAGAAGGATTTATAAAAATTAGTTATTTAATTTTTGGGTTAAATATGTTTTTGTTCTTTATAAAATTATAAAATTTATTTTTGGTCTTTATAAAAAAATTTGTATTTATTGGTCTTTAAAAAGTGATTATGCATGTTATTTTTAAATAATTATTTTTCAAACATATTTAAAATATTATAAAAAATTTGAATAAAAAAGAATTTAAAATTTAATTTATAAGTTGAGATTTTCATTATTTTTATTATTATGTTTTGAAATTTAAAAATTTATATTTTATTCTTTTCATTTTAAAATTTCTAAAATTTAGAAAAAAAAATATTTTATAATATTTTAAATATATTTAAAAAAATTATTCAAAGATTTAAAATTTTAATGATGGTCACTATATTTTACAATGAATGACCTAACTAAAGTTTACTTTAAAACAAACAATTCTTTCAAGGGGCCATAAAAAACCCCTATTAGGACTTCAGCGGATTTGGGTCAATATCATACTAAATTTAAATTCAACGCAAACTATAATTTTATTTTAAAATTTTAATTTTAATTGATAAAATTTTGATTTTCGGTGGATTTAGTTAGATTGATTTGTTTGATAAATCAAGTGAATTTAATCGATTTAATAATTGTCCATCAAAACTTTTTTATATAATGCACTAACTCTCATTTTTTTAACTAAAAAAATATTTAAAAAAATAAAAATTGAAAAGCTTATAGAAGAATTATTTTTAATATTAAAAATTTATTATTATATAATAATTTTTTAAATATTATTTGACATTATTAACTTGATCATCATACTTTAAATAACATATTAAATAATATTAAAAAATTTCATATAAGGTATATTTGTATTTTTGTAAATAAACAATGTCATTATTAAATAATAAAATTGATAATAATATTTATGAACTCTATTTTATAATAATAATAATAATAATAATAATAATAATAATAATAATAATAATAATAATAATAATAATAATAATAATAAAATAAATATTAATTGAATTCAGACGGATTCAATTTTATCTAAAATAATTATTTAAATTCCAGTGAATCAATAATATATACTACTCAAATTAAGTATTTGAATTAAACAATATTTTATTTTTAAATTTTTTAATGAAAACACGAGAAACAAAAACTAAAAGAATTAGACAAAAAAATTAAATAAAAAGAGAATATATAAAATTATTGGTCTTGCATTAGTATTATAAAACGAATTATCATTTAGAATAAATATTTTCTTCAAAGTAGTTATTTTTTACTGTAGAACATAAAGAGGACAGTTTTAGTTTCCAGTTCACGTAGCTTCACGGGTAGGTGTATTTTTGCTTGGACTAATGATGGCTTAGATATCTTAGTAAGATTCAAGTCATGTGCATCAAATATACGACTATCAATGACAGCCAATAGCGTGGGAGAGTTCAACTATTTAACATCACACACACGTCTTCATCTAATATTTTAGGATGATGCTCAACGAGAAGAATAAAAATATTAAATTTCATTACGCTACTTTTCTATTTTTTAGATAATAAATAGATGGATGAATTGAAAGAATGAATAAAAATAAGTGAGCTATTTTCTACTTTTCAATTTAATCGAATGTATATGTAAAATTATTTTATACGGTTATGAATATCTTTTGAAATTGAGCTAGTTTAATGGATGTAATTTTTTTTTTAATTCTATTAACCTTTTAACAAATTTATATTTACAATTCAACATTAATTTTTTAATTTTATTTTAAACTAGAATTAAAATATATTATTACACATGAGTTGGATTTTTAAAAGTCCATGTTAAATACTAAAATGGATTTTAATCTCATTTATTTATTATCTCGTCATTCCATTTAAACATATATATAAAACATTTAATACATTTAAATTTATATGAGATATACTTTTAATAACGTGAACAATTTAAATTGGACTTTTGGCTAAGTCAAAACCTAAATCCAAAATTGATGGAATAGACTTAAAGTTTTGAAAATTCGGTTTATTCTCACATTTAATAAATATTTCACACCTTGTTTTTTTAAAAAAAGAAAATAAAATATATCATTAATTATAAATTGTTTAATATAAGATGGAGTCAAATCAAAGAAACTATGTTTAGATTAGAAATCGGTCGTATTCAATTGATGTTTAATAAAACAGACCTCAAAGTTAAAGAATAACTGAAACATATTCTAAATAGAAAAAATAATAAAACTGAACTTAGAAATACCATTACTTTTGGATCTAATGAATCACTAGCTGAGAGTCACCCTCAAAAACAATTTTATTTAGCTGCATAGCTATAATGAAATAAATAACCTCTTTAAAACCCAACGCTTCTGTTTCTAAAACATAATGGATACCGAAATCTCAAACTACTCCCACACAAATAAAAGGGTAAGGGTATCTACAATGACGGTGGAAAAAAAATTCAATAATTAAATATTTATAATAAAGTTTTAAATGAGGTGTTAAAAATAAAGTGAATTAATTGGTGTTAAAAATATTTAACAGATTGAATGAGGAGAAAGTGGGACTCCTAAAACTCGTGTCAATATTATATTTCACACCTTATTTTAACTTTCAATTTATATATATCTATGAATATTTTATATTTTTATATTAACAACATCCACGTGTCAATATTAATAGCATCGTGTTCGATTTTTAAATCAAAGTGCTTCATTGGGACTCAAGGTAAATTAACTCAGCTGGTTATTTATTAACATCACTGTTTCAAAGTCATAAGTTTACTCCAGGTTGTGGGTTGCCATGCCAGTCTATCCTGGTGGACTTTTAAAATGTAGTAAATGTTAGTATACTTAGTTGTCATTTTTCTAAAAAATAATGGTCACATAAGCCAATATACATTGGAGTTGCCTTGTTGCGTAATCCAAAGAAGAAACTTTATAGTAAAGTACAATCAACTTGGCATAAATGCTACTATTTTTTTAATACTAATAATGTTACATACATAGCTGTTTTTTTAAAAGCACTTAGCATTAAATTCTCACTTATCTAAGCTGTCATGACCATGATCTTCACCTTTAAAGAGAGGGTTGTGACTTTGCAAATGGTTGACCCCATCAATCCCAATCTATGGGAATCAATAATAAATTCCTAATTCTTTTCATTAGTATTAATTAGTAGAAGAAGAAAAAGTCAGATACTACAGCAAGAAAGCTGGAGGTTGAAGATTTTAGTGTATCAAAAATGTTGAAGATCAAGATTTTGTTCAATATAACTATAGCTATGAACTATGACCATATCTAGTTTTGGATTTTGGACCCATCTGCCGACGCACTAACTATTTCATATATACTACTAAATTTATAGTAATGTTAATTTTTGCTTCTTCATGTTTTTGATTCTTCTCACTCATACATATTCTCTCTTTATGCATCTAGATTCCATTAGAAAATAAGGGTTTGAAGTAGCCACACAATAACATCTTAATTTTAAATATCTTAATTTAAAAAAGAATTAAATGTATTTTTAATTTATTTTCCTTTTAATTTTATTTCATTCGAAATTTTGTTAGTCTGTTCAATTTTGTAAACGTGATTTAAATGATTAGGATAAAACATTTATTTTTAATGAAGTAGTAATGATGACATAGATAATTTATTATTAAACTTTTTATTGAATAAATTAATAATTAATTAAATTAAATTTTCTGAAAAGTAATTAATTAAAACTTTGAAAATTAAGCATGAATAACTTACCTACATAAAGACTAAATTTATTTGGTAAATATTGGATGTGGGACTATTATAATAAATAAATCCAACAAATCACAACATTCAATGATCCTGGCAACGTTACATTATTGGATACTCCTGAAGCTCAAACACTTGCTCGTTAGATTTCAAATAGTTATAGGTGTGTAACCTCCTTTTATTTTTTTTCACTAATAAAGGAGTTGTGCGTTCGTACGGATCATATGTTGTTTTTGTCGTATGAAATTGAATAATTATTTATTTTTTCTGTTTGAATGTAGAATATTGTAGATAAACTTGTAAACCATTCTATGTTTATGATATTGAATTTTATGTATTACTTAATATTCACAATACTTAGATTACATGACTAGAGAAGAACTCATGTGTTTGTACGAGTCGTGTAAAGTCTATATAAATATTAAATAAATATTATATAGTTATGACTAAGAAATGTATAAAAATATATACTAAGAAAAAAAGTTGTCAATGATGATTGTCACATAAATTTTAATTGAATTTATTAAATTGTATTAATTGTCAGGATATACGTAAAAATTATGTTGAAAAATATATGAGTATATGATCTAATACACTTCACACACGTATTTAAAAATTTTCTACCCGTACATTCGCATGAGTTGTGCAACATCGTTATAAATAGTAAATAAGTATGTTATAATGATGGTTAAGAAATATATAAAAAAAATATACAAATTAAATAGTGTTGAACCGTCAGAAATGTAATTTTTAGTAGAAAATAAAGGAAATAATTAAGTAGCCATTTACCTAATTGAGTTTATATGATCGTTGTTATTTTAAAGTTACGTGATTCATTACAAATTTACATGTGTATCTATATACATTTTATACTCTAATAAATTGAATAATAGTTAATAGCTTTGTAGACAACAAATTTTTCATCTCACGGTTACTATCATGACAATATCTATTTTGAGAGATACGTATCAAAAAAAATCTTTATATCAGGTTTTAAATATATTTTTGTATGGTTATTTAATACAATTGAATTTATATGATAATATTTATCTTAATAGTATATGTTAAAATCTCATAAAATTGTCAACAGTTAAACATACAATATCATGTACAACAATCACATAAATAAGATTTAATATTACGATCCACAAGATCAAAACACATTGGTGTCACAAATTTCTTAAGGGCAATCTATGTGCAAGTACACATGATGTAAGAATAAAATTTGGTTTTGCATTTGACCTTTAGTTTTGATGATAACAACATATTGTTTCTTAGAGAATAATTTTGTACCCTAATAGTTTTGTCTAGTGTGTAGTTTTTGCTAACGGGTTCTGACTCTGATAGAATCACGTGTGACATCATCAATTTCTAAAATCAACACACTCTGACTCTGGAGAGATACAAAGTACGCGTTGCAAAAAAAGTTAGTTCGGGAATGCTTCTAAACAATGATTCTGATAAACGTTAGTCCAAAAACTTCTGACTATGACTCTGATTGAAGAGCTTATGAAGACTTCTCAAAATCTTGTGATTCTTCACTTTTAAGTGCTCATGTTCTTAAGACCAAGCTCTGAAGATTATGGAGACTAGGTTCCGCTAACAGAACAAGTCCTGTAGACTCTTATTCTGCTTTTGATCCTTCTAAGCATATTCTTCATCAACACACATTCTGAAGCCTCTGAAGATTAGTAGATAAGATTAAAAAGGTTTTACGTGAGTGAATAGTACATAGTAAAAGATCAAATATCTCTCCCATTACTTTGATTTTGTGGCGCAAGGATTGTACTATGTGTCACACTAAATTTTGCACTGATTGTTTTTACTCTAATTCATTTGCATTTGCATGAATTTCATTTTGATCATTTGCATCCGGAATAAAATTCAAATTTCCTATTATTCTTTGAGAGATTGGTCTCGTTGCTTTTTCTCATTTTGCAAATTGACTCTTTTTTTTCAATATTTAAATTAGTTTACGTAGTGTATTTAATTTGCATTTTTCATTAAAACTTTCATTTTTAATTAGAATTTGTATCTTTTTATCTTTTATTTAAAGTTTGTATTTTTTTTATTTTTCTTTTATAGTTTTAGTCTATTCATAGAAAACATTTTTTTTACCTTTTTATTTAACAAAGTAATATATAGGTATTTGTTTTATTTTCATTAAACAAAATTAAAAAACAAATAAACTTTGGCCCAACACAAGTATTTTTAAAGTTAATCAACCATCTTTTATGGTTTTTTTCACGAATTAAATGCAATTCAACCTCATCAAATTTCGTCCATGTGTGACTTTTTTGCAATCCTTTGTTCAAATGTAATTTTCATCGCTCAAATGCGAGTCACTTTTAAATAACGAGTCTTATCGTACGCCTGTGATTAAGCTCCTTTTCATAAATAAAATTAACCAACCAACATTTTTTAGTTCACCAAGAACTATATACGCTATGACGCTCTCACTGCACACATGAATACGTACGCACAAAATTGCAAAAATTTGTCGAGCCCATTAATAAAGAAACAAAAACATTTACCTTTCGTTCTCTTTTTCTCGCATAATAATTAGAACACAAGTAGACATCACGCTAACACTCGATCACAAAATTAAGTGAACGGGTATCCTTGAGTACAATGGATGTGAGGTATGCTAATACCTTTTCCTTGCATAACCGACTCCCAAATCCTAATTTGGTTGCGATGACCATCTTATCCATTTCTCGTTTGTTTGTGGGTTTTCTCGATCTTTTCCATTTCGTTTTAGGAATAAATAAAATCTTGTGGCGACTATTTTATTTTGAGTGTGTGATGCACTCAAGTATTTTTTGCACCGTGACATTATAATAGGATGTTGTATACCACTATCACTGACCCTTATGAAGAATACATCTAGAATTTGGAATTCTCATTCTACTCCCAACATATCTTTCTTTGGCTATATAAAAAAACTTGGAAGAATGAAAAACAACTTTTGCAAGCTTTGCTAATGTTTTCCCTAAGAACTTTTCACGTGAAATCTGTAACTTAAATATTTCCTCTTTGTGTAAAGAGTTGTAAAGCAGTGAACTTTTATTCATATATTAGCTAGAAACACTTTTGTGCATATAATTGTATTTTAACTTGTAGAATCTACTTTCTTAGGAATATCTTTGTAAATACACCTTTTGTATCTCAATTTTTGAGTTGATTGTTCCTTGAGAGACTAGGGTATAGTTAGAATTTATCAAGAAGACATTAGTGAGTAGTATTTATAGTTGTAATAAGTTTGGTTGTAGTGGATTAAGTCCTTATTGAGAAGGCGAAATCACCTTAGCGGATGGATTGGATTAACTTCGTTGATAGTGAACTAGAATAAAAATAACTGTGTTAATTTTTTTCTTGTTACATCTTTGATTGTGTTGGATAGAAAAAGTTTCAAAACTAGAAACCAAATTCAAACCTCCATTACTCGTGTTTTGTATACCTTCAATTGGAATTATAGTTATGGTTCTAGTATTGATTGTTTATCAAATATTTAACCGTGTCAGATAAAGATCCATATTTTTGTTGAAACATATTGGCGAGAATCCTTCCACCAGTTGCACTTGTTGTTAATGAAAGACATGACTATAATGACAAACATCTAGTCTTTGATGGATAAAGGTTTGATTACTATAAAGACATAATAGAAATTTTCTTTCTTGGTCATGATGTTGATATATAGGATATGGTAGTTGATGGCTATGAATATCACGTTGATGATAGTGGTAAAAAACATAGAAAGAAGAGTGATGACGGAGTAATAAAAGAAAGACTCCAAGAATCATCAGAAAGCTAGAACCATTCTTCTAAATGCTATTTATTACACTAAGTATGAAAATATCACAAATAGAGACACGACTAAGTCTATATTTGATTCTTTCATGAAGAAAATGCTCAAATGAAAGAGTTTAGAAGTATGAAACCTTCAAGATGGAAGATAATGAAATTGTGGAGAACATGTTCTCAAGGTTTCAGACTCTTTTTAGAGGACCGAAGGTTCTGAAAAAGGATACTCTGCTACAGATCATGTTATGAAAATTATCATAAGCCTACCCAAAAATCGAGGCCTATGGTAACTGCACTAAGAATGACCAAGGATCTGAACAACACTTCTCTTGAGGAACTAGTTAGTTCTTTGAGAAATCATGAGATAGAACTTAAAAAATATTTTTGACGACGAAAATTATTTAGAGGGGTAAATAGATCTCTAAAGTAAAAGTACTTCTTAAAAAATTTGTTTTGAAAACGAATGAAAAACTAGGGCAAGCAAAAGTTTTAACCTAGATCAAATAAGTCGTATAAACTGAACCGGTTATTGGAAACTAGGATATGCACAATATAATGAATGTAATGCAATACAATGATAAATACTTGATACAATAACTTTTCAATCAATCATTTTATTATGATCACAATGTTAACCTATTTCCTATGAAATTATTGATATAAATGAAAACTAGCAAATTATCTAACACTTGGTGTGCAATCGATTTTTCAGATTTTCCTTTGGACTTTGTTTGTTTCTACCCTTACTCTAGTTCTCTTCCTTGACATTTATAAAAGGCGCCCCAATGATATCGAATTTTCTCAGAGGAATCCCCTTATTTTCTAGGATTTTGTAATGATGTCCCCTCATTTTTTTAAATAATTATGGAAGAATAGTTATATTACGAGGTTTTCCAAAGTTTACTGATTTACAATGAGAATTTGAAGGATATAAGCTTGGAAAATGGGGGAAGAATCATGTTTTACAATCAAAACGGTTCTGCTTATTAAGTATCTTTCAGATTCTTAGTTGCTTTATGAAGAAAAAGATTTATGAAGTTAGAGAATAGAAAGGGGATCGAGATTTCAATGTCTCTAGCTTTGTTGGAGAAGAATGAGTTGAAGATTTGCATTTTCTATTATTATTTAGTGTGTAAATTTTAAGGAGATAATGAATCGGTGGTTGATGATGAAAGAGAAATTTTAGGAAATTTTAATTAATATTATTTTTAAATTAAATAAATATATAAATTTAATTTTAATTGGATTAAATATTTTTTTAAAAAAATAAATTTTTTTTTATAAAAAAGTCAAAAATGCTTACTTGAAACTATAGTCAAACTGCCACATCAGAAATGATAAGACCATATGAGCAAATGTAAAAGAGGGCAAGAAAAATCCCGAGGAAATTAAAGTATAGTGACCAAAATGTTAAAATCACCTAAATAGGGGGAACAAAATTTCATTTCAGTCAAAAATAAAAGTAAAAATTACTAGTGTTGAGATTCGAAGCAAGGTCTCTAAACCACATTCTTGGATTCTCAACTCCATTTCTGAACCAATTGCGCAAACCATCGTCTTCTTGGAGAATGCTCTTGATGTGTGGCTTGACCTCAAGGAACGATTTTCCAAAGCTGACAGAATTCGTGTTGCTAACATTCGATGTGAGCTCAACAACATGAAACAAGGTGATAAGTCAGTTCTTGATTATTACACCTCTATGCGTGGCCTCTGGGAAGAACTCAATTCTCATCGTCCTCTACTAGCTTGTACTTGCATTCAGCAATGCAGATGTGAAGCTATACGTTCAGCTCGAGCTTTCCGTGTTGAAGATCAGATTATTCAATTTCTCACAGGTTTGAATGATAGTTTTCAGTTATCAAATCCCAAGTCCTTCTTATGGAACCTTTACCTTCCATTAATCGCATCTATTCTATGGTTATCCAAGAGGAAAACAACCATATAGCTTTACTTCCTAAACCTGATCATAATTCTATTCTTGATGAATCCAACGCATTAGTTAATGTGTATGAGTCCAGGAAGATTCCTGATCGTAACAAGAATAATTTTGCATCTGCATACAAGAAGGATCTTCGTGTTTGCACTCATTGTAATCGCACATGTCACACAGTGGAAGTCTGCTACAGAAAACATGGTTTTCCTCCTCACTTTGGCAAGAAAAAACTTCTGCTAATGCTGTTAATGCATCTGGGACAGAAGCTTCTTCTCAATCAAACAATGAACATGGCAGCTCATCAAATGCCCAAGCCAATATTACTCAAGAGCAGATCTCTCAGTTAATTAGCTTGCTCCAAAATTCGAATCTAATGCCTCATGATACCCCCTCCAACCATGCCTCTTCCTCTAACCAAATTTCAACTCACACTAAATCACATAATGTTTCAAGTATCACTTTAATTTCAAATTTGATTTGCTCTAGCCATGTTTCTTCAAACTACTGGCTTCTAGACTCAGGAGCTAATGATCATGTATGCTCTTCTTTAAAACTCTTTCATAGTTATCAATCCATCTCACCTATCACTGTTAGTTTACCTAATGGTGCTTCTGTGATAGCTAAACATGCTGGTACTGTTATTTTTTCACCTCAGCTTTATCTTACCAATGTCCTATACATTCCTGAATTTTCTCTTAACTTGATTTCCGTTTCCAAAATGTGTCAAACACTCAACTGCATACTTCATTTTTCTGACCATAAGTGCATTGTGCAGGACCTGAAATCTCAGAAGATGATTGGTTTGGCTAATGAAATTGATGGCTTATACAAACTCTTGTAAAGTCATCACCCACCACCCTCTAATCATCCTCATACCAGCATTAACACAGTTTCCACTATACCTCTTAAAGCTCTTTGGCATTTTCGATTTGGTCACCTGTCACATGATCGTTTATCTAAAATGTCTCAATTGTATTCAAATATTACTCATGATAATAAAGTTGTTTGTGATATTTGCCACTTTGCTAGACAAAGAAAATTACCCTATAAACACAGTTTTTCTAAAGCTACCACTCCCTTTGAATTGATTCATTTTGACATATGGGGCCCTTTAGCCATCACATCCATTCATGGCCATAAATATTTTTTAACTGTTCTTGACGATTTTACTCGATTCACATGGATCATTCTGTTAAAAACCAAAGTTGAAGTCTCTCAGCAAGTTCAGCACTTTGTTACTTTAGTTGAAAATCAATTTCATGTATGCCCTAAATACATTAGAACAGATAATGGTCCTGAGTTTCTGATGCCTAACTTCTATTTGAATAAAGGCATCATTCATCATAGATCCTATGTTGAGTCTCCACAACAAAATGGGAGAGTTGAACGCAAGCATCAATATCTCCTTAATGTTGGTAGAGCTCTCTTATTTCAATCTAAACTGCCTAAACATTTATGGTCTTATGTTGTGTCGTATGCCACATACATCATCAATAGAACCAACACTCATTTGCTAAGCCATAAATCCCCTTATCAATTGCTTCACAACACTCTCCCTGACATAACCCAAGTCAAAAAATTTGGCTCTTTGTGCTATGCATCCACCTTGAGCAGCAATAGAACCAAGCTTGCTTGTAGAGCACGAAAATCACTCTTTCTTGGTTACCAACTTGGTTACAAAGGTTCTGTCCTTCTTGACCTCACTACGCACGAAATATTCATTTCTCGAAATGTTATATTTCATGAACACATTTTACCTTACACACCTACTTCCCCTGATACCTCTCAAAGATGGGAATATTTCACTGATACCCCTATTTCCACTCATAACCATAATTCCATGCCCTCCTCTTCCCAAAACACTGATCCTGAGTCTCTCCCCATTGATGCTTCTCCCACACATCTCTCTATTCCTCAAGACTCTGAGAATCCTTCACTTTCTCCCAATGCCACTACTTCATCTAATCACATCAATCCCCCGCTCAGATTTTCTTCTAGAACACGCCACCCACCTTCTCATTTGCAAGACTATGTTTGTGCAACATTTCATGATGCTTCTCACCAATCATCCTCAGGTACTCTTTATCCTATTTCTAATGTTTTATCTTATTCTAATATCTCTCCCTCCCACTACCATTACACACTTTCAATCACCACTCATACAGAACCCAAAACATATACTGAGGCTAACAAATTCGAATGTTGGCGGCAAGCTATGCAAACTGAGTTAAATGCTTTGGCTAATACTGGTACTTGGTCAATTGTTGATCTTCCTCCCAATGTCAAACCCATAGGATGCAGATGGGTTTACAAAATCAAGTATCATGCGATGGCGATTGAACGCAAAGCACGACTGGTTGCTAAGGGATACAGCCAAATTGAGGGTTTAGATTACACAGATACTTTCTCCCCTGTTGCAAAGCTCACCACTGTTCGGCTTGTGCTAGCTCTTGCCTCCATTCATTCCTGGCACTTACACCAACTTGATGTCAACAATGCCTTTCTCCATGGAGAATTACATGAAGATGTCTACATGATTATCCCTCCAGGTGTCACTACCTCCAAGCCAAATCAGGTTTGCAAGTTATCTAAATCCCTCTATGGCCTCAAACAAGCCAGCCGCCAATGGTATGAAAAGCTGACTACGTTGCTTCTACATCATGGTTACAGCCAAGCTGACTCTGATCACTCCTTGTTTATCAAATTAACTGATACCAACATAACCATACTTCTGGTTTATGTTGATGATGTGTTACTTGCAGGCAATTCTCTCACAGAGTTCACCTTTATCAAAGACATACTGCACGCGACTTTCAAAATCAAAGATTTGGGCATTCTGAAATATTTTCTTGGCTTAGAAGTTGCACATTCATCCAAAGGTATCTCTTTGTGTCAACGAAAATATTGTTTAGATCTTCTTGCCGACGACTCTGGACTCCTTGGTTCGAAACCTGCATCCACTCCATCTGATCCTTCCATTAAGCTTTATCAGGATGATGCTGAACCATATCCTGATATTCCAACTTATAGAAGATTGATTGGACGTCTAATTTACTTGAACACGACACGGCCAGACATCACCTTTGTCACCCAACAGCTCAGTCAGTTTCTATCGAAGCCATCTGTCACTCATTATAATGCAGCTTGTCGTGTTCTTCGCTATCTCAAGTCGTGTCCTGGGAAAGGCTTGCTCTTTCCACGTCACTCCAAGCTTCAATCGGGTTTCTCGGATGATTAGTGCAAAACACTCGACGATCCATTTCTGGCTCCTGTTTTTTTATTGTCAATTCCTTTATCGCATGGCGCACCAAGAAGTAGGAAACCGTGTCTCATTCGTCCTCTGAAGCTGAGTACCGTGCTCTAGCTACTGCCACATGTGAACTACAGTGGATCTTGTATCTCCTTCGTGATCTTCATGTCCCATGTGCAAAACCTCCAGTTCTGTACTGTGACAACCAAAGTACTCTTCATATCGCCGCCAACCCATTTTTCCACGAAAGAATAAAGCACTTGGAGATAGACTGCCATATCGTACGAGAAAAGTTCATGGCTGGTATTATGAGGATTCTCCCTATTTCCTCCAAGAGCCAACTTGCTGATTTTTTCACCAAGTCTTTACTACCTCAGCCTTTTAACTTTCTCATGTACAATTTGAACTTGATCAACATATATCAAGTGTCAACTTGAGGGGGGATCTCAACTGTACTAACTGAACAGCAGTTAGTTTCTCAACTGTACTAACTGAATTGCAGTTAGTTAGTTAAGTCAGTTACCAAGGTTTAGATTCACTACTTGTCATACACTGCAACTTACCATGTAACAGGCTGTTTGTATAAATAACTTTGTGTATCACAGATCAATGTATGAGGAATTAGCCATTCTTTCTTCTATGTTTATTATAATTTGCAGCTCATAATACATACTTTAATGTTTTTATAAAATCATTTAAATTAATTTTCAAGAAGTTAAAAAAGGTTTATCACCAACCATTTGAATCAATCCTACACAACAAAGTGGAAGAGATGCATAAGAAGACGAGAATTCGAGTTGTTGAAGCCCAAACCTTTAATTGAAGATTTGAAGATTTTGTGGGAGAACGGTGTCGAGTTTTATGATGGGTTTAGGAAAGAAAGTTTAAAGTTGAGGGCGATGTTGTTTGGAACAGTTAACGATTTTCCAGCATACGGAAATCTATTTGGGTATAACATTAAAGGTGAAAAGTGTGTCCTGTCTGTGAAGATGGTACTGATACGACGTGATTGAAACTTTGTCAGAAGAATGTCTTTCTCGGTCATGCATATTATGTTTTGTTATGTAGTACTTCAATGAACACAAGTGTGCATATTACACAAAACTTCAGTTGGAAGAAATCAAAGAGGAATTGTGTCAATATTTTATTGAGCAAAGAATCATATAAGGTATGAATACGTTATTGTGTGAAAAATGTTATGAATACGTTATTGTGTGAATACAATATTGACCGTGTTATTATGTTCATACCTTGCAGGACTAGGACCTTGAATACATAATTGACTGTGTTCTGTTCATACATTAAGACTAATTTAGTTATTGTTAGGGTTGATTTTGGTAATGTTAAAAATATGTGAATTGAATTACAATGGTGTATACATATTTTGGATAACAATGGTATATAATGGTATTTGTATATAATCTCTTTGTTGAAATAACGAGATTACGATTGTAAATTATCAGTTTATAAATTACAGGTTTATGAATTATAGGTTTATGAATTACAGGTTTATGAATTACAGGTTTATGAAATAATGCTGCAAAAAATGCAGGTTTATGAATTATATAAATTATAAGTTTAAAAAAAACCCTAAGAAATCACTTTTTCAAGAAAAGCGCTGTCTTAGGCCACCTATGAAAGCGCTTTTTGAGAAAAAGCGCTACCTAAGGTATACATAAGGCAGCGCTTTCAAAAGTGTTGTCTTATGTATACCTTAGGCAACGTTTTTTTCTCAAAAAGCGCTTTCATAGGTGGCCTAAGGTGTCGTTTTTCTTGAAAAAACGCTTTCTAAAGATGCCTATAGAAAGCATAAAAAGACATTCTAAAGTAGGCCTAAGAAAGCGCTTTTCCAGAAAAAAGCGCTGCCTAAAGCCTACTTAAGAAAGCGTTTTTTAGGAAAAAACGTTGCCTTAGGTATACCTACGAAAGCATTTTGCCTAAACAGAAAACGCTGCTAAAACCTATACCAGTGCCACCTACGACAGCGCTTTTAAAGGCCAAAAAAAGCGCTTTCGTAGGTCTTTTTTGGCGTGGTGACACAAAGAAGGATTGTATATTTACAAGTGGACTCATAGGCTTGCCATCATCATCTGATGTAAATTGTGAGCTAAGTTCCTGAACTTCAGATTGAGCCATGTTTAACGCTGTTGTTAAGCCATTTCCAGCCAACAACATGATGGCATGTACCTGACACAACTTATCATAAAGCTTCCTTAATTGAAAAAAAAAAGTCTAATACATAAATTTCAAATCCTTAGATGATAAAAGTCACAATATGGTTCTGCTTCAAAATTAAGTTGGTGGAAAAAGAAAACCAATTATATATATCAGGTGAAGAAGAGTCCAACAACATCTATCAATTAGCCTAAATTCTTGCTTAGCAAACAATATAACCCTTTCAGCATGTAAATCATAAATGTATAGATGCAATCAAGAACCAATTCATTAATCTACTAAGTGTGAATAATTTAATGTTTTACAAAAGGTGAATTCTTATTTATCCAACACAAAAAGTTGGGTAGAGCTACCCTCAAAGTAAAATATTTTGAAAACAAAAAAATTATTTAATAAATAATTAAATACGATAAAATTAAATTGTGATTGGTGGAAGGTACACTACTATACTTTTGGCGATGGGTGGAAAAGTTGTCCCATTTAAAAAATAAATTGATGATTTGTATAACACACTTGAGTCTATGAAGCACGAACACCTCTATAAGTAGGTGTGTCATAGTGTCTGACACGTGCCGGTGTCCGAAACTTGCATGACACCTGTACAATATGTGTTAGAAAAGTCAAACAAGTGTCTATTATAAATTTTATTGTTAATTACGACAAAATTCAATATCAATTTGTGAGGAAAATAGTAGTAGTAACCAAAATAAATGGTCTACAACAATAATAATTTGTACACAAATAATATAACAGAATAAGGCGAGAAAAAGAAGAAGGTTTGTTTACCGAGTTGGATCAAAAGATCTACTCCCGGGGAGAGAAAAACTCTCCAATTCACTATAGATGAGTTACAAGAAAATAACCTTCGTCTTCAGGTTATAAGATATTATAGATGAGTTACAAGAAAATAACCTTCAGGTTCCCAAGAACAAGCCTGAAGATGACCAAGAATTACCCTATTTTCTACCCAAGTATTTTTCAACCTCATCAATCTTCAATATATAAATATCTCAAATCTAAGGTGTAAACAAGTATTTACCAATTCCCAATAACATTAGATAACTCCAAAGATTTCAAAAAACCTTGTCTTTCTAAGATTTCCCTTGAGAATAACCAAAACCCTAGTTATGCCTTTAAACCCTTGCCCCTTGTTGTTGTAAGCTCTAAGATTGTCACACTATAATAACATAAGAGATATATTTATAATAGTCAAAATCCAACAAATCCATAACAAATTTCAAAGTATATCTCCTTAATTGTTAGAATAAAAGATATTATTATAATCTTATAATATTTCTCTAAAATTATAAATATCTTATAATATCTCTTAGACTATTATAAATATATATCTTATAATATCTTTTAGAATATTATAAATATATATCTTATAATATATTTTAGAATATTATAAATATCTTATAATATTAATTTATATGATCTCCAAATTAATCTAAAATTCTAGCATTAATGAATGGATCAATGAATCGAAAAGACCGAACTCGATACCCGTAAATTGCTTGGATAACTTTTCAGCTTTTTGATTTTTGCCAATCTCGAAACATGTTTTCTTTCTCTTCATCAACAAAGGTCTTAAGACACATTACAACAGTGTCAAAAAAGTTAGACAAATGTCCCTAAAAAATTGGTATTTTTTCTTTGCTTCGACACATTTTGAATCGCTGTTCGATACTCATATGACACTCATACAACACGTGTCCGATAATTCAAACAAATTTTGTTTAAAAAAATTATGTTTTTCTTTTCTTCAACACACTATGCATTTTCTAGACAAGTCTCGCACATGATTAAAAGAGTTAAATATGCATTGAAGTAATGTTATCAATGAAGAATAAGACATTAATTTTGATTAGAACATTTTTAAATCTTTTGATATTAAATGAATAAATAAAACTCAAATACTATAACATATAGAGAGGTGTCAGTGTCTTGAGTTTTTGACATATCAGTGTCGAAGTCAGAGTCGGCCCTGGGCCTCATAAAATTTGGGGCCTCAAAATTGTTGTTAATGGGCTTTATAAATTAAATATTTAAATATTATTATCAAACATATTTGAAGAAATAACGCAGCGGAAGTAATGGAAAATTCACGAATAAAGTTTGGGAGTGGTATGCATTGAGTTCGATACTGGTAGTGTTCTTTTTGGCAATTGTGTAATTATACAAGGTTCTATAAAAGTTTTAAGCTTGGTCTTATTTTAAAATAGAAGTTTAGAATATTTTTATTAAGTGTAGATTATTTTCATTTTTTATTATTTTGTTATATTTAAAAAAAATTTAAAACATCACTTAAATTTAATATTATTTTAAATCTTTTAGCATATATTTTTTTTATGATATATCATTTTAAAAAATTATGTGATTTTATTATATTAAAATTTTTAATTAATTATATTTAAATAATTATATACAAAAATTATTCTTTTAATTTGTAAAAAGAATCAACTTCATAATTTATATTTTATTAGAGATCAAAAAGATTATTATAAAGTTTCTTGTTCAATTTTTTATTAAGAGTCCATTTTTATTATTAGTCCTGAGCCTTTAAAATGTCAGGACCGATTTTGATCAAAGTGTTCGTATCGTGTCGCGATGTCTGTGTCAGAGTCTGTGATTTATAGACTTGAGTAGTTTACCCAAACAAAAGAGATAACTTGAATCTTCCTCTAACCAAAGAATATCTTATGGCAAAATTAGTCTAGTTTATGAACCTAAATAATGTTAAAGCCTTTAGCAACATATGCCTTGAAAATAATACCTTGAAATACAATACTCTTAAGTGTGATGACGGTAATAAAAATGGTCATGTCGTACTATTTTGCTTTGTTAAGAAAAATCATGATAGTAAAATTGTTTATTCGCCTTCTCACTTCTACAAAAAATGTCTTGAAAATAAATTTAGAAATATTCCTAATTTATTTCACTTCAATGATCATAAATCTATTCGTAAACCTAGAAATAAGATGCATGTGAGCAACTCAAGAGGATCTAAAATGATTTGGGAATCGAAGGTGAAGAAGTTAAATTTTGATGAAAATATACTTGGCATCTGAAACTAAAAAAATCAATGATATTGGTTGTTCAAATCCTATAACTCAAGATATAAATATATTTTCTTATTTTACTCTCACATGAGGATAAACTCTTGAGATATTAGATATAATATCAAATATAATCTAAGTTAGATATGTTATGATATTATGTATAATATCAAATATAATTCAAACTAGTAAGCTAAAGCTCAATTATGATTGTATATAAATAGTCATAATTTGTATCATTATTTGAACAATTCAAGTGAATAAAATAATCCTTATTTCATGTATTCTCTATTTCTCTCTCACTAAAAGTGTCACACGCAATAACAAATTGGTATCTAGAGTTCCGATTAGATTCTTGATTGTTTCTACAAGATGAATGGTAAGATTAGCATTCTAAATTCTCATATTTTCGAAGGTCGTATTTTCGAATTTGTGGGTTATTCACTAGCAATTGTTGCAAAGATGAATGGTAAGGTTAGCATTCTAAATTCTCATCCAACTCTTGATGGCAAGAATTTGATTCGATGGAGAAAACATATGCAATATCTATTTGGCTTTCATGAAACTCTAGAAGTGGTTACTAATGGCATTTCTGCAATGGCTGTAGATGTAACAGACACACTAAAAACAACCTATAACAAAGCCAAGAAGAAGGATTGCAAGACTGCATATTGCATCCAGACATCGGTTGACGCAGAGAACTTTGACAGGATCTCTCATGATAAATCGACGTAAGAGGCATAAGATATTCTGGTCAAATATTATGAAGGAGGTGAAAAGGTCAAGGTTGTCAAGTTGTAGACCTTGCATCGATAGTATGAACCGTTGTCAATGAGAGAAAGACTAAAAAGTTGCAGAATATATGGCGAATGTGCAGAAATCATCCATCTCATGAAGGGTTATGGTGAAACCATAAATGATAGTTTAGAAGTTAATGCGAACATTGACCTCTCACTTTTATCACATTATCGTAGCTATTCAAGAATCCAATCAACTTGAAGCCCTAAAACTGGAAGATTTGGTTGGTTCGTTGGAAGCGCGTGATATTAGAATTGTTGAAAGGAAAAGAGTTCAAGATTCGTTACAAGCTTTGTAAGTTCAATCATGAAAAAGGAATGGCAATTCCAACAAATTCAAAGGCACCGTCAACAAGACTCATAAAAAGAAGTCGTGGTCGCACACTCACAAGCATCGGGTTGAAGATAAAGCTTTTAAATCCTCGAAAAGAAGGGGAGGAAACTACGAATGGAAAAGAAGATAAAAAAGGTGTGTAGTGCTATAACTGTGAAAAGTGGGGTCACTTCACCAATAATTATTGGTAGAGGAAAGACAAGGGATCAATAGTCAAGGACAAATGAGTGGTTATGGATGCCGTTGCAAATAACATGACTGGTCGAAAAAAGTGGTTAGTAGACTTCGACAAGTTGAATTAGAGCAAGGTAAAACTTGTTGATAATAGTTCGTTGCAAGTAGAAGGTACTGACAACATAGTTTTTCAAATGAGTAATGGAGGGAAAACTACGATAAAAGATGCGCTCTATGTACCTGGAATAAAGTGCAACCTGCTAAGTGTTGGATAACTGGTCAAAAATGTTTCTCAGTTGTCATGAAAGATGAAGCTTTAAAATTGTTCGAAACCCATAACAATTTGGTCTTGAAATCTCCTATGTTGAAGAACAAGACATTTAAGACTATGATCAGTTCGACTGGTGTATAATTTCTAAAAATTATTATCGACCATAAGGATAGCTAGTTGTGGAATTTTAGGTTTGTATATTTGAAATTTCGATCACTAAATCAACTGATTACTCAATATATGGTTACTCGTATTCCAAGTCTTGAGATGCCTAACAAACTCTATAAAGTTTGTTTAGTCAAGAAGCGTCTTTGTTTCGACTATGCTAATGAGATCATCTTGTATACTCGAAGTGGTACATTTAGATATATGTGGTCCGTTTAAAGAGAAAACCATTACTGAAAACAAGTATTTATTTAGTTTGTCGATGAGTTTAGTTGAAGATGTAGATCTATGTGATCAAGAGAAAGGACAAAGTATTTAAAATCTTTAAGAGATTCAAGATACTTGTCAAAAATGAGAATGAGAAGAAGATCAAAGTTTTGCAAACATATGGAGGTGGCTAATACACATCTAAGATGTTTGAGACTTTCTGTGTAGAACATGTTGTCGATCATGAGGTAACTTCTCTTTATACGCCTCAACACAATCTAATCGCAGAAAAAGAACAAAATTATATTGGATAAGGCGAGATGCTTGCTAAAACGGAAGAATTTTCCAAAGTCTTTATGGGGAGAAGCTGTTTAGATTACAGTTTATATTCTGAACATGTACCCTACCAAGATATTAATGAATAAGGTTCCTAAAGAAGTATGGAGTAGCAAACAACCATTAGTAAGTCATCTGAAGATGTTTTACTCTATGTGTTACAAACATGTTCCTGATGCGAGAAGAAGAAAGCTTGATGACAAGAGTGAACCTATGATTATGGTAGGATATCATAAAATTAATGCATACAAGCTATTCAATCCAATTAATGAGAAGATTTTGTGAGTCAAGGCATTGTGATTGATGAAAATTTTGCATGGGATTGGAATTATGATAATGCAATTAACAAGCCATTGATTAGCTATGAACTTGACAAAGAAACTGATAAAGTCGAAGTCAAAGAAATTGCAAATATTCCAATCGAATTCAAAGTCAAAGACAATATGGCTAGCACAAGACAAAGACCTCAATAAACTTGAGTTCTTCTATCCAGCAATACTTCATAATTATGAAGTGGTTGGTGATTATGAAGTAACACCAAATAGAGAATTAGTTCGTATTTATTTACTTGCCGGTGTTGAACCAATCAACTATAGTGAGTCTTTGAATATTATAAGTCTGCTATGGTCGAAGAGTTACAGGCAATTGAAACAAACAACACATGGGAGTTGGTCGAATTGTCAACACACACAAGTTATCTAAGTAAATTGAAAGTTTAAGTTGGAACACAATGTAGATGGACCGATAGAAAAGTATAAAACAATATTAGTTACTCGAGATTTTCTTCAAAAAGCATGAAAATACTGATATCACAAACAATAAAACAATAGCAAGTTAAAAAAACTTCAAATAACCTTTTTCTTGTATTATTTTAAAAAGAGATATATTATAAAAGAGTCAAGTGATCAATTGGTTTAGCAAGGGCCAAATACAACTTATGGATATAATTAGAAGACATTTAATAATAATTTTAATTTAAAAATAGTGTTTGATTAATATAAACAGAGAATAAATATTTTTAGATTATAAAATGACCAAACAAATTAATGATTCCATGTAAATGAGAAAAAATATGACTATATTTCTCAAGTTTGTGTACGTTCTCATCCTATTTATTTATCTAATTCTTGTGGTAGATGGAGCCATAGGTAAGTGTTTTTTTCATCAACCTTAAATTTTATTAGTTACTTATATATATTATACACAATCTATAATCCCATTTCAATAACATTATCTAGTATTTTACATTATAGTATCTCGCAAATGTAAAACAAACGCCGAATGTAAAGTTCATTGTGTCGCACCTGCACTTGCCCTATGCATTTGGAGGAAATGTTATTGTGCTTAGGCAGTTGAGTTAACACATAATTTTGTTACTTCTAAAATTTAAGTTTTATTTAAACGTGTTTGTTAGTTGTCACTCTTATAATTTCCTGCACAATTCTATTTTTCTCTTTTTGACCTTTAAATTTCTTACGCAGGCGGCACATGAGAGTATATATCATGCAACCTTATCTCAAAATATTACCATCCATTTTACAAAATAATTAGAGAATAAGGAATATGTAATTTTTAGACTGTCAATTAATAAATGATATACATATATTTAATTAAAGTATATTTTATTTTTAAAATATTGATATAGCATATTTGTTGAAAATCCACTAAATATCTATAATGAATTTTTATCAAACTTGATGAACAAGATCGATATCACCACACACAATGACAATGAGCAATTAAAGAAAGAAAGAAGAAGGAAATATTTTCTGCAGATTTTCTCTCTGCCCACAAACTGTGGAAAATTTTCTATTCACTTTGCAACTGCAAAATTCTGTGAATACAACTTGATTACAAAATTAGGGGTTTCTCCCTCTATTTATAGATTTAGGTTAGTTTGCTCCCTAAGCTAAGGCTCAAAACTATAAAAGCCCAAAAATATCTATTTGGACCTAAATCAAATCTAATATATTCTAGATTTAAATCAAAACTAAATCTAAATCTAAAACAAACTTATTCTGTCGAATCTGAGTGGCAAGTTCTTCGACTGAGTCGGCTTCCCTTCGACACACACACACACACATACATCGTTTCGGCACACATGAATTACTTTCAACACACCACCTAATTCATTGTGTCTAAACTATCTACATTCATCATTGCTCTTAGTCTTCGAAATACTTCGACCTGCACACCCTTCGTTATAGTGTCTGCAGTCTGATTCTCAGTTCCGCAGTGTTCCAAATTCATCTTCTCATCAGCTACCTTCTCTCGAAGATAGTGGAACCTCATTTCAATGTGCTTGCTTCGACCATGAGCTATCAGATTCTTCGCCAGGTTGATAGCTGACATGCCGTCGATCTTTATGGTAATTGCTCCATGATTTTTACATGTAATTTCTTCGACCAAGTTTTTCATCCAAGTTGCTTGACATGCACAAAGAGAAGCAACTATGTATTCTGCTTCGCATGATGATAATGCCACAATTGATTCCTTTCTTGAATTCCAAGAAACTGGCGCACCACCTAACATAAACACATATCCTACTGTAGATTTTCGATCTTCAGCATCACTACACCAGCTCGAATCTGTGTACCCCACTAACTTGAATTATTTTCCTTTATCAGTTGCAGAAAACAAAATGCCATAGTCGAGAGTTCATTTCAAATACCTCAATATCCTCTTTGCTGCTGCTAGGTGAGATACCTTTGACTTTTGCATGAATATACTCACCATACCAACACTATATGCTAAGTCAGGCATAGTATGACAAATGTATCTTAAGGACCCAATAAGTCTTCTATATTGGGTTGGGTCGACATCATCTTCTTCAGGGTCTTTCAAGGGTTACAATCTTGGTTCTGAAGGTGTCGAAGTCGAATTACATTCTTCTATCTCAAATCTCTTGAGAATTTCTTCTGCATATCTTCTTTGATGCATCATTAAACCTCTACTAGTCTTGTATAATTCAATGCCAAGGAAATATGAAATGTCACCCAGATCAGACATTTCAAATTCCTTGCTGAGATCACCTTTAAAGTCTTCGATCTCCTTCTTACAGCTACCTGTGATTAACAAGTCATCGACATAGAGACATATTATACTCAATTTATGCTTCTCCTTACATATACTCCATGTTCACTTGTACACTTCATAAATTCCTTCTCCCTTAGAAAGCTATCAATCTTCTTATTCCAAGCTTGTGGAGCTTGCTTCAGTCCATACATGGCTTTATGAAGTCTGTACACCTTTCTCTTCTCGTTATGTTTCACAATCCCAATTGGTTGTTTAACATAAACTTCTTCGTCTAAGGGTCCATTCAGGAATGTACACTTTACGTCCATCTAACATATGTGCCAATAGTTTATTTATGCTAAATCGACAACCAACCTGATTGTTTTGATCCTAGCCACAGGTGCAAAAACTTCATCGAAGTCAGTTCCTTCCTTATGGAGAAATCCATTCGCCACTAGCCTTTCTTTGTGTAGAGTTACTTCCCCTTTAGGATTCAGATTCACTTTGTATACCCACTTGACATAATTTGACTTCTTTCCTTGAGGCAATTCGACAAGTGACCAAGTGTTGTTGTCTTTGATGGATTTCACTTCTTCGTCAATTGCTTTCACCCACTTCGAATCTTTCAATACTTCAGCTGCATTGACAAGTTCGACATCTGCATAGAAAACATAATGTACCAGTTCACCTTTGTCATCAACCACATCATCTGATGTAACCACACAATCTTTTAACCTTGCAGGCATGCGTCTTGATCTCTGAGGTCGGCTTGTGCTTGGTTGATCTATAACTACTGGTTCCTCTTGTCGAATTTCTTTTTTAACTTGAGTTTCTGGTTCTTCAAGTAAAATTCTCACTAAATCTTTCTTGACATTTCGACTCTAGTCCCACTCTTTAATCTCATATATGATCACGTCCCTGCTGATCACAATCTGCTTGTTCACTGGGTCAAATAAATTGTAACCTCCCATCGAATGATATCCCACTAGAATCATTTGACTCGACTTGTCATCAAGTTTTCTTCTCAATTAATCTGACACATGTCTATGTGCAATAGATCCGAATACCTTCAAATGACCCAAGCTAGGTTTTACACCAGACCAACATTCTTCTGGAGTAATTCCTTCTAGCTTCTTCATCGGACATCTGTTCAAAATATATGTTGCAGTCGACCCAACGTCACCCCAAAACTCTTTAGATAAATTCTTGCCTTTCAACATACTTTGAACCATATTCATGATGGTTCGATTCTTCCTTTCTGAAGTCCCATTCCACTGTGGAGTGTAGGATGGCACCACCTCATGCACAATCCCTTATTTTTCACATAATCTGTCGAAATCTTTCGACATATACTCTCCACCACCATCAGTTCTCAAAACTTTGAGCTTTCAACCACTTTGTCGTTCGACCATAGACTTAAACTTGGAAAATATCTCAATCACTTCACTTTTTTTCTTGATCAGGTAGGTCCACAGTTTTCAACTAAAATCATCTATGAACGTGACAAAGTATTTATTACCTCCAAGCGAATCCACCTGGATTGGTCCACATACATCAAAATATATGATTTCAAGAATAACCTTCAACTTGCTTCCTGCATCCTTGCTAAAGCTATTCTTGTGTTGCTTCGCTTGCACACATTCTTCACACACTTCATTTGGAATGTCAATTTCTGGAAATGCTGAAACCATATTCTTTCTCTTCAAATCTCTGATGTCTCTGAAGTTTAGATGGCCTAGTCGATAGTGCCATATCCATTCGTCTCTGCTTGCTGCAGTCGAAAGGCACTTGTGATCCATCATATTTAGTTCGATCTTGAAGGTTCTATTCTGGGACATAGGGGCCTTCAAGATTAATTTTCCATTTGCGTCGACGACTCTCATCATCTTGTCTTCGATAGTCACCTTGTAATTCTTTTCGACCAAATGCCCTATACTAAGCAAGTTGCTCTTCATGTCTGGAATATACAACACATTCGAAATTATTGCCCATCTTTTCCCATAATCATAACATCTCCAATACTTTCAGCTGCTAGAGTATTGTCATTTGCAAATTTCACCATGTTCTTTATTGAGGGCTTTAGATTGACAAACCAATCTTTTCTTCCAGACATATGTGATGAGCATCCTAAATTCAAGTACCATTGATCCTTGAATTTCTCTTCATCTCTTGTTGTTACCATCATCAATATCTCTTCTTCTATATGCTTTGCAAACTTTGTATCACTTTCTTGATTCTTTCGCTTCTCTGGATAATCACTCGAATAGTGACCATACTTTTGACAATTGTAACATTGAATGCGACTCTTGTCAGGATTTCGACCACCACCTCTTCCTCTATTTGCAACACCACCCCTTTGGTTGCCTTGGTATGGTCTTCTCTGATTCGACACATTTCCTTCGTTCGGGTTTCCTCTACCAGTCGAATTGTTGTAGCCACCTCTACCTCCGTTGAACCACTTTCCTTTGCCTTTGGTTTCTTTTGCTGAATTTTCCTGTAAAGCCACATCACTCTTTGTCTTGTTTACAACTCTTTCATTCATTCTCTGTTCATGAGATTTAAGTGTCCCTTGAAGCTTTTCCTTTGTCATTTTCGACAAATCTTTCCCTTCTTCGATAGCCACCACCACGTGGTTGAACTTGGGAGCCAAAGATTTCAAAATCTTTGAAACAACAACTCTTGTTGTTAATGCTTCTCCACATATCTTGATTTGATTAACTAGTTTTGTAACTCTAGTAAAAAAATCAGATATGCTTTCACTATCTTCCATTTGAAGAAATTCATATGTTCTCTTGTGAGTTTGTAACCTCACCTCTTTCACCTTTTCTACGCCTCCAAAATATTTCTCAAGAATATCCCAAGCTTCTTTTGCAGATTTTGTATCACTAACCTTTTCGAAGTTGTCTAGGCTCAAACATTGATGAATTATAAAGAAAGCTTTATAACTCTTTTTCTCCGATTTTGTGTGTTCTTGCTTTTCTTCTTCTGAAGCATCTTTTTCAAGCTCTTTTACTCCATCCTTTACAAGCATCCCTAGCTCAGATGGCAACGCGTGTGGTGATACATCCAGGAGGTCCTGGGTTCGATCTTGGCTTCCTGAATTTCTTTTTTAACACTTTTCTATTTTCTTATTTTTCTTAATATTTTCATCTTAATTTAATTAATCTTCAAACATTTTTTTCATGCATTTAAAGAACACCAAAAATATTTTCCTTTTGCATATTAATCACAAAAATGTTTATTTAATTTTTGACATTAAAATTAATATTTTTGCATGCATATTTTAATTAATTGTTAATTAACCATTAAATTGACTTTTAATTGCTTTTAATTATCAAAATCGATTCAGAAAATTACCAAAAAATTATTTTATCATCTAATCATCATGACTAACTTAAAATATTTTTCCTCATTTAAAAATCATATTTTTGCTAACACTTTTTCTCTTATGCAATTTTCTCGTATTTTTCTATTATGTATCTGCCTACAGGTTGTAACGTTTCAGACGATTTTTCTTGCTTTTCTTTTCAATATTATGTAACTGCCTATGAGATGTAATAGTTTAATTAGGACTTTTACTTTCCGCACTCCTATTATGTAACTGCCCCAAAGCCATGTAATAGCGTAGGACTTTATTTTTCCGCACTTTACTTTCCACAATTTATTTTCCGCACCCTATAAACTGCTAGTAATTAGGCGTGTATGGCAAGATAAAAAACGGACATAGATCACCTCTAATCCCAAGATAACATATATGAATTCAACACACTCCTTTCACACATGCACCCCTTAAGGTAATTCTCTCTCGTTGCCTTTCGATTAAATGGTCAAGTCCCTCGAACGTAGAGGTATCCTAGTACCGTTGCCTACAAATATATCATCATAGTCCCTTTGATACAAAGATCATAGACCCACGATGTCGCCTACGAATACATGATCTCGTCCCTCGATTGTTGCCTACGAAAAGTGATGATCGTCCCTTCGAATGTGCTAGGATACTTCCTACAAGTTGCCTTCTATGACCATCCGATGTCCCTTTGAATGTCCCTTCTACATCCAACGAATAGGGTTACCTACCAACTAATGGTATGGATAGCGCTATTTTAAAGGAACGTAAAACAACACGAAAACGACCATTTTGAGTAGGTAATAAGACTTTTAGTTGCTTGCTCAATCAAAATACTTTTCACACCTCACACTTTTGTCAAAGTTCAAACTCTTTTCAAAAATGAAATATTTCCGAACACTTTGTATACATTCCTACATGAATCATTACAAAGTCAAAGTGAAATGCCTTTTTCAAAATTTTTTTGTCAAACACACAGAAAGCACATTTTTTTAAAATGATGTAAGAGCAACTAAGAGCCCGTAGATAACTACGGATGGAAAGGGATGCTAATACCTTCCCTTTTCATAACCTTCTCCCTTAATCAGAATCTAACGAAGGTCTTTTCCTGTTCTTTTCACCTTCCCTTAATTGGATAAAATAAAAGTCAGTGGCGACTCTTGCTATCCGCAACATTTGCGTTAAAAAGCAAAACAAAATCTCAAAGTCAGTTCACCGTATTACACCTATCAATGTCCATTGATCTTCCCTTACGAAGAAGATGGTTACCGAACTGGTATACTCCATAAGTATAAGAATGAGCATGTTGTTTCAAAGAAGAATCGTCAAACTATAAAAGATTGGTTATGCTTCTGATTGCAAGAATGGAGTATTGAGGCACAAATAATGCTTCGATCAAGAAGACTCTTCTAGTAGATATTAGTTGATGGTTACACTATAATGGAAACATAGCGTCTAAATTGGTTGCATCATAATCAATAAAAATTAAGAGTTAGAAATTACCATAACCTTACTAAGCAGAGTGTACCTTCTGATGGCGCCCCTCAACTAAAACTGGGAACCGCTTCGTATTTCCTTCTACATTTGTGGGTGGAAAAAGATATATGGATCAACTCTATTTTGATGGTATGGCTATTTCAAGTGCTTTAGGATTTCCTGACTTATTTATTACTTTTACTTGAAATCTCAATTGGATTGAGATTACAAGGCTATTTTCAACAAAGAACTTGCAACCACATGACCGACCTAACATCCTCTCTAAGGTTTTTAAAATCAAATTTGACGAACTGATGATAGATTTGACAAAAAAAACATATTCTTGGTAAAGTGGTCTTTCACGACTATCTTTACCCTGTATGAAGAACGGAAAATGTTCTAAGTATTTCCCTAAGAACTTTAACGAAGAGACTATTGTAGACAGGGATGGTTACCCGCTGTACAAGAGAAGTTCTAACACTAACGTTATTGTTAAAAATGGTGTTTCATTGGATAACAGGTTTGTGGTGCCTTATAACACAAGGTTGCTTTTAAAATATCAAGCTTACATCAACATGGAATGGTGTAACCAAATCACTTAAACCAAGTACCTATTCAAGTATATTCACAAAGGTTATGATAGGATTACTGCATCCGTGGTTCCTACAAGACGCTTGAATTCGAGGCATTAACAACCTATTGATGAAATTTAGGAATACCTGGACTGTAGGTATTTTTCACCAAGTGAGGCGGTTTGGAGAATATTTTCTTACAAAACACATGGACGAGAACCAGCTGTAGAACGTATGTTTTACCAATTACTTGATGAGAAGGCAGTGTTCTACACAAATTTGGCAAGAATGGAGAATGTTCACGTCTTGGATGACTAAAAATGGGCAGTATGAAGAGGCTAAGAACTTGACATATGGGCAGTTTGTTTCAAAATTTGTATATGAAAAGAAAAAAGAAAACATGGAAACCTAGGAAAAAAGGATTCACTATTGGAAGACTAATTTGGGTGCCACCAACAACTGGAGAACTATATCATCTTAGAATGATGTTGACTGTGGTCAAAGGGCCTACAACATACGAAGAAATCTGTAATGTCGGGGACACACAACTTTTTCCTTCAGAGATGCGTGCTTTGGGATGGGTTTCCTTGAGGATGACAAAGAATATATAGGGGCCATTGAAGAGGTAAGTTCATGGGAATCTGGACATTTTCTTCAGAAGCTATTTGTTATCATGCTTCTTTCTGGAACCTTGAATAGACCAGGACATGTATGGGAGAAAGCTTGAACTTTCTTGGCTGATGGTGTTCACACTACCAAGAAACGATGGAAAAAACTCAGGTTGTCCATCTTAGTTATTGTATTCTTCTACCAATATTTTATGTATATTTCCTTCTTGATTTTAAATTTCATATGTCATTAATACTTTACTGCAACCTTTATGAATACTACATCAATCTACATAATTGATATTAACGAACGACGAGTTGAGGAATTTGACATTAATTGAGATTGAAAAACTACTTCAAACAAATCGTCGAAGTCTCATTAATTTCAAACCAATTCTGTATCCAGATGGTTATGTACTACAACAACTTGGAAATCGACTGATATACGAGGAAAGAAGATACGATGTCAAAAAAATGAAATTGGGATTCCGATCCTTTCTAATGCCCTCACATGTATCTATTCCCCTACACCTTAAACGAATCAACATGCTTAACACAAAGTACATTAATAGTTGTTTCTTTGTTTATTACACAGCTGAGCAGCGGGGCATGTATGATAAAATAATGTTGACTGTTACCCTACAAAAAGGTGGAGTATTTCTTGCATGGTTACGACGGTACTCGAAAAACATACATATGGAAAGCACTTGCAACTTCTTTGAGGTCCAAACATGAAATAGTTTTAACAATTATTTCAAGCGGTATTGCATCATTATTATTACCTGGCGGTCGAACATCTCATTCAAAGTTTAAACTACCAGCCCCTACCTTGGAGAATTCTACTTGTGATATAGAATGGAATATCGAACATGTCGAACTGCTTAGGCAGACATCCTTGATAATATGGGATGAGGCTACCATGGAAATCAAATTCTATTTTGAAGCACTTGATAAAACATTAAAAGATGTTATGAGTCCTTATGCCGAATCTGGTAAGCTTTTTGGTGGTAAGGTTGTAGTATTTAGTGGCGATTTCAGACAGATTCTGCTAGTCATACCAAGGAGTAGTAGATCGGATATTGTTCATTCAAATATTAATGATTCCTACATTTGGAATTCATGTGAAGTTTTGACATTAACAAAAAACATGAGGTTGCAATCCGGTAAAAGCGATTCAGAAACTGCTTAAATTTCAGAGTTCTCACAATGGCTATTAAAATTGGGGGAATGAAAACTTTCTGAGACAAACAATGGTTATGTAGATATCGATATTCCACGTGACATCCTCATTGAAGATTTTGATGACCCGATTGTTGCAATCATAGAGAGTACCTACCCGAATTTTTTAGAAAATTACACATCATTTGATTACCTCAAGATCCGCACAATATTAGCATCAACAATTGAAGTGGTTGATCAGATAAATAATCATGTTCATGAATTGATGTCAGGTACCCATTATAACTACATTACTCTTTTTTTTTTCATTTTTACTATTATGTTATATTTGAATACACATTTATCAAGTTGTTTTTACACAAGAGAAATCAAAGAATACTATAGCTCTAACTCACTTGACAGATCCCAAATTCATGATAACTCCATCATTGAAATCTTAAGTCCTGAGTTTATTTCGTCTCTACGGACTTCGGGTTTTCTCGGTCATATCATAAAATTAAAGATTGGCACCCCTATAATGCTAATGAGAAACATTGTTCAATCTAAGGGTTTGTGCAATGGAACAAGATTAATTGTGACAAAATTGGGGAATGATGTTCTTGAAGAAAAAATCATGGTTGGAATAGGCCATGCAAAAAATATTTACATCCCTAGAATGGATATGTCTCCTTCACAATCACCATGGCCTTTCAAATTGAACAGAAGACAATTTCCAATTATTTTATCATATGCAATGACAATCAACAAATCACAAGGACAATCGTTGGATTAGGTTGGACTATACATACCAAAAGATCTATTTAGTCATGGCCAATTGTATGTGGCTATTTCAAGGGTGACGAGTAAAAAAGGGATTAAGATTTTGATACACGATGAAAACAAAAATCCAAAGAACATAACAACCAATGTTTTGTACAAGGAAGTTTTTGCTAATACTTAGTATGTTGTCATTTTCATTTGTTAACCATCGATTTTTCTTCTTGATACTGCCTACATCTCGTATCCATTGTATTTATATTTTAGACTATATTTATTGCAATTCTTATGTGTTAATTTGTGGTGTAGGTTGACTATACTGTCCATTTTTGGTCTACATATCATGCAATGTTGGACAACATATATTCCATCCTCTACAACACTGTCAGAAAACCACCACATGCCTTTTACATGTTTAATCCTTTATGGGACCACAACTCTATGTTCACCCACAAAACTTTATCTTCAGTGCAACTTTTGTACTTATTAGAATGTTGTCCCCATCATTTTGTTTCTATTACAATCTTTGTTCAAACTATTATATATTACATGAAAAATTTTAGGTTTTTATAACCACGTGAGGCTTCCAGTAAGGTTGCCAAGCACACATTTCTCAAGTTGCATAATATCTTAAATGCCATGTGCAACTTTATATTTTAAGACAATAATATTCAAAACGTAAATAAAACATGCATATGTTGTACAATAATTGTTCCACATGATACATGATTACTATATCTGTGTTTGTGGTTAGACGTAAATACCATAATGGGTATATAAACCACACTTTTACTGTTCCTAAAAACTAAATTATATTTCAAACGTAGAACTGCATAAACATTATACCGAATACATTACACAGACGTAATACACAAAAAACCTACTTGGTAGGGTGCACCATTAACATCTTCATTGAGGCCCTTCATTCAAGTTCCTGCTGCTACATTCAACATCCTCATCCAACTGTTGACGTTTGTAAAGGATCACAACAACCCTATTTGATGGAGGATTGTGGAGGATAAACGTAAGTTTATCACCTTTTCTTAATTTATTTTCCTTAACAAATTCGCAGCACTCCTTACCAATTTACCTTTCAGTAGAATACACCCTTTTAGCACAATGTAGTTTGCATTCAGTTATTTTACCAATAGAAGAATCAGCTAACTGAATATAGCCCTGGACATTTGGGATGGACTCCATGATAAACTTTTGTGGGAGTGGCTGTAAGTAACATAAAACATTCACGAAAAAATTATGTATTCATACCGACTAACACGTTGTTATTTAATATTAGGAGATGATTCAACCTATGACCAACTATCATATCAACACAGTTCACACTACACAAAACATACTGCATTAATATACATTACCATACAACATATGTTGGTCACAATCATGGTTCGGATTAACTAACTTTCACCATAAATCATATGCCTTAACAATGTTGAAAAGAAACAGTATCAACCTAGATCTTTTCATTCAAATTATGTCTCATGTATCTCTTTTTAAACTTCACTGTCAATAGGTGAAACCATCCTTACTCTAATAGGGACATATAATATTATCATAACAACATTATCTTAAAACTATAATCTCAAATTACCTCACACAACAAAATACATAACTCTGTAATTGATACTTTTAGATTTAGGAAATGAATTTGTTACCAACCAAGACATTTTTGGCTGCCGTCTTTCCGCATGAGATTTCCCTTTTCCACAAATAGTACCAGGGGGCATCAATGTTGTCTCCATTATCACCAACTTCATTACCGCTACACAGAAAATACAAGAATTACATAGTTATTAAAATATCATACTTGGATCACTTTATAAGAATATCGCCATAATATAAGGGTTAATATAGTTTTGAAAGTAAGAAACACACACAATCACTATTATGGAAAATATTTTTGTATGTTGATCCATTTGAATCTACAAATATATCCTTTCCCTTGAACTTCCGCTTTATAACAACCACTTCACTCCCAAACGATTTCTTCCCTTTTGGTGTGTTATCCCCCATCTTGTGTAATAGTGTTTCCTGAAGTTGCCATTTGTCAATAACAGCAACACCACTCACTTTCTCTACTTTGGATGCTATCTATTTTCCTTTTTTGTTGTTTAAGTTTATCTGCCATAGAACCTTTGGATGCATATGAACCTGGTGTATTCTGCACCTTTTTATTCGAAACAAACGGTGTTTTTGCTCCACCACCTGACTTAATAATAACTCCCACTTGATGATCTACTTTTTTATCCCGGATCCACCCCTGCATGCCCTAACACAATAATTTCAACCAAGGATCCACCTTTACATTTTCCCATCAGTTTACCACTGTCACTCGATGTTCCAACTTCATTTCCATCTTGACTCGCATGACCCATTAATGCGGCTAAACATTTCTCCTCCCGTGATTTTTCCTTGGATTTGTTGTATTTTCTAACCTCCTAGAGGCGTTTACGGTAAACCATGTCAAGCTTATTTCTTCCTCATTGCAACTCTTCCTTAGATCTGAAAAAATCATGCAAAACATCAATTAATAGAATCATGTATAATTAGTTCTACTAAAAAAATAGCCAACACTACTGTTTACCAGGCAAAGATTTACCTTTCTTCCTCGACTTTGGTTGAAGCATCCATTGACAATATCCTTAAATTTGATCCCTAGACAAAAAAATGGCGTTTTGTTTTTGTTTTTTATATCTGTCTTTAACATTTACTTCCTTACATTGGTTTTTGATTTTATAATTTTATTTATCTATTTTATTTTGTTTTTAAAAAATCATACTTTAATTTTGCTTACTCTATTCCTATCTATTTGTTATCCATTTTGTTTGTACTTGGTAAATTCAAAATAACGTGACCAATTTTGACTTTAATATTTATCATTTAATTTTTTTGCATAATATATTACATTCTGTTTTTTCATATACAATATATTAATATGCACTATATATTTCAGTTTCATTATGTCTTCTACCCTCAATATGTGGTATTATTGATGAACATGTATGCCACAATGTATGGTCTAATGTATGCTACAATGTATTAACTTCCATATTTACTTTGTAGCTGATCATCACCCATTTCAGATATGTTTCACACAAACATGTTTCTTCTACATGGGATCCATAACAGCTGGTCATGCCACAAATCTAACAAAACAATAATAAACACATTGCCGATAGAATTGAATTCTCATTACACAAAATATTTTTAAGTGTTGGGGAAATAATAAACCCACATTCGTTACAACATTACACAAAATATTATGCTCCAGGCATCTTTCTTATACAGCATAATCACATATTAACTTCTAACCCAGTCAATTAATAACTTCCAGAACCACACAACACCATCCTCTTACTCCAACAACCAACCATTCCTTTTTTCAATCTTTCAAAACGGTAACAACAATTGTTTTTCCAGGTGAGTCGCTAATTCTAAATGCAACCTTATCACCCTTCTTTAGTCGCCTAAACCGGATAAACTCATTGCAACCATCACCGGAAAACTGTTCAACATAACGCTTCTTTTCAACCACATGAAGCTCATAACCATAGCTATTTCCAGTGCTGGAGTCAACAACCTTTACACGTGTATTATACCTGTGCAAGGACTTCCTTATCACCTTATGAGGAATTTGATACAAACAACAACACATGATGGCAAACAATGATATCACATTATACAATTTAACATAGTTAAGCGCAATAGGGAAAAAATTCCATCATGTACTTACATAAACACTTTCATTTGGTTTCCTGCCAGCTATTTTTCCATTTTCCATTTTCTAGAGCTTGGATTGTATGACAATTCTACATCACTTTCATCATCCTCATAATTGTAAAACCATCACATATAACTTAAATCCTCCATTTAATTAGCTAATATAATAAATAAAAGAATCATTTCTATAGTCATACATACCTGTCATACCCCAAAATTTGCCCTCCATCTTCTTAAGATATTTCATACATCCATACTCAAGGATTCCTCAAGGGTTGATCAGACAAACCCTCTCCTAGACAATCAACCCAAACTAGGGTTTGGTGATTCTCAGATCAAGATGGACTTCCAACATCTCCAATGGTTTTCATGCCTCCTCATATGCTTCACAGATTCTCCATGTCAAGTGTCAAGCCTCACAAGTAAAGTTTCCTCAAACAATTGCTCAGATGGTTGAAAATCAGTTGTATTGGACAAAAAGTCAACTGTGGTCAACATACAGTCAAGCTTCATGATTTTTGGTCAACATCCTCATTTTGAAGTTACATTCATCATTTGATCAAGGGTTGATCATGATTCATCAAGAAAACTCAAGATTTGCTCAAAAGTCAAACTTTCTAAATTAGGGTTTCTTAGTAAAAAGTCAACCAAACTTTGACTGAGCATAACTTCTTCATACTTTTTCAGAAATTTTTCCACCACCTCTTGTTTTAAAGGAAATTAAATTCTCTACAACTTCATGTCTCACAAGAATGTTCAAAAAATGCTTCATTAGGAAGGTATGGATCAAAACATTACAGGTCCTTTTCAAAGTCAACAAAAAGTCAACGTTTTGTTTTGAAGATATATTGAGCATGGAAACTCCAATTGAGATGAAACCAAAGAGGTTGGTTAGAGGACTCTTAGAGATTTCTAAAAAGTCCAAGAACACTCAAAAATGTGGAAAATTGAGCAAGATACACCATTCACAAGTTGGGCAATTTTGAAGAAGTGCACAAAGAGAGATACTTGTAAAAATCAAATTTTTTGCAAATGGGCCTAGTTTTTCTTCATCCAAACTTGTTCCTTATACAATTTGGAACATCCAAGCACAATGCCACGAATTTTTATTTTATTTTTCTATTTAATTTGGATTTTATTCATTTAAATACAAATTAACTTCAAAAATAAGGTATAAAATCAAAATTAATTGCAAAATTGATTTTTCTCTCATCCTTGAGATCAAAGTAACCCAAGAAAGCTGGAAAATTTCGAAATTTGGTTTGATATGGCAAGAATTTGATTGAAATTGATCAAAAAAAATGATAAGATTTGATTTTCTACAAAATCAAATAATTTTTGCATTGATTGATGATTATTTCTTCCTCAAATCAGCTCCAATTCCATCCAATATAAATATACAAGGCATACCACATGAATTAGAACAGAAAAATTGCTTGGAGAAACCCTAACCTAACTCAAGAAAACCGTGCACTACAAGTCACTAGCAGCCCTTGTTCCAGCTTGTTTCAATTGTTTTTGAGGATCCAAACACGTTCCTTGATATCCCTGGAAGCATTCCAGACCTTTACATTGTCCAAAAGCATCAAGAATCACGAAATCCGAGTTTGGTTTGTTCATATATTTTTCAAAATCGAATTCTGTTTATCATGCACTTTTAACATGTTTTGATGTTTGATTTGTGTTTAGTTTGAAGTTTGCAAGCTATCTGGACAATCGAATTGAGTTTTCATGGCCTGAATCGAACTATGCCATTGTTAGGGTTTTCTGAACCGAATTAGGGACTCTTTAAATAGGAAAAATTGGACCAAAAGACCATCACCATTGTGTTTAGAATGTGATTTCCAATCGATTCATGTACTCACAATTCATTTATATTATGTGTATGAGATTTTGAGAATTGCAGGGACTATAGCGTCGCACTGAGGCCGACGCAAAATTCCCAGAATTCAAACGAGAACGATGAAGTTCTTGGCGCGTGATTGGTGCAGTCAGGAAATGACACTTGTTTACAAACCACTCGCTCCGTTTCCATGACACGCGTGCACTCCAGCTCAGTTGGTCAAGGCGTGGGCTTGTGAAGGCAAGGTCCTGAGTTCGATCCCCAGCCATGGCAAAGTGATTTTTACATGTTTTGCAATTTTTTCTATTTTCTTATTTTCTTTAATATTTTTATATTAATTTAATTTATCTTTCATAATTTTTATCATGCATTTAAAAACACCAAAAAATATTTTTTCTTTTTGCATTATTTTCCGAAAATGTTTATTTAATTTATAAAATTAAAAATATTATTTTTGCATGCATATTTAATTTAATTGTTAATTTATCATTTAAATCACTTTTAATTGATTTTTAATTATTAAATTAACTCCAAAAAATCCCAAAAAATTATTTTAGCATATTAATGTTATTTCCAGCATGAAACATTTTTCTCATTCAAACATTATTATTTTTACTAACATTTTCCTCTTATTCGATTTTCTCGTATTTCCCGATTTCTCATCTTTTCACAGGTTATCTCGTTTCGGACGGTTTCTTTTATCGCTTTCTTTTTATATTATGTAATTGCTTATGGGATGTAATAGTTTTAATTAGGGCTTTTATTTTCCGCATTTTAAATTATGTATCTGCCCCAAAGCCATGTAATAGTGTAGGATTTATCTTTCCGCCTTTTACTTTCCGCAATTTAATTTCTGCACCCTATAAACTGCTAGTAATTAGGCGTGTATGGCAAGACTAAAATTGAACATAGCTCACTCTAACTTTCAAGATAACATATACCTGAAATCAACACACTTTTTTTCACACATGCACCCCTTAGGGTAATTCTCTCTCGTTGCCTTTACGATTACAAATGGTCATGTCCCTCGAACGTAGAGGTATTCTAGCACCGTTGCCTTCAAAATAAATCATCATAGTCCCTTCGATACAAAGATCATAAGACCCACGATGTCGCCTCCGAATACATGATCTTGACCCTCGATTGTCGCCTACGACAAATGATGATAGTCCCTTCGAATGTGCTAGGATACTTCCTACAAGTTGCTTTCTATGACCATCCGATGTCCCTTCGAATGTCCCGCTTACATCCAACGAATAGGGTTACCTACCAACTAATGGTATGGATAGCGCTATTCTAAAGGAACGTAAAATAACACGAAAATGACCATTCTGAGTAGGTAATAAGACTTTTAGTTGCTTGCTCGAATCAAATACTTTTTTCACACCACACACTTTTGTCAAAGTTCAAACTCTTTTCAAAACAAAACATTTCCGAACACTTTGTATACATTCCTACATGAATCATTACAAAGTCAAAGCGAAATGCCTTTTCAAAACATTTTTTTCAAACACACAGAAAGCACAATTTTAAAATGATCTAAGAGCAACTAAGAGCCCGTAGATAACTACGGATGGAAAGGGGTGCTAATACGTTCCCTTTTCATAACCTTCTCCCTTACTCGAATCTAACGAAGGTCTTTTTCGTACTTTTACCTTCCCTTAATTGGATAAAAGAAAAGTCGGTGGCGACTCTTGCTATCCGCACATTTGCGATACAAAAATCTACAAAGTCAGTTCACCGTATTACAGAACTGGCGACTCTGCCGGGGAGACACCCTAAAGAGAGAATGCCTTAAGGATTTTAGATCATCTTCTTTCTGTTTGATTTGTTTGCTTTATCTTTAAGGGTTGCTTGGGTATTATATTTGTGGGGGATCCTACACCCGGATCCGGGTTTCCTTTTAGGTAAGTAGCAATAAATCATCGCGACCGTTAGACGTATATCGAAACGGTCAACATGATGGCTACGTTAGTGTGACACTTTGGATGTCCTGATACTCTTCATTTCCAAGTTGAGGATAGTATTTGGCTTCTGCGTGGTGTCATCAAGCACTAACTAAACTTTTAGAACCTTAATTGACCCATCTTGGCCATTAGAAGGTAGTGAGATGACCGGCTTTGGTGCAGACTAAGGTTGGCTGATACTCGATGCTACGCTCATTAAGATCAGACTTTTGGGATATTTTCGGTCAACCACTTGGTAGTCGTATTGAAATAAACGCCTACGAGAAAGATCAATGATATGAGATTCCTAGAACCCGGTAATTATTATAGGATAGGATGAACCAACTCAAACTTTTGGTGGGGTAATCACCTATACCTCATGCAAGCCTTAAACCTAGGCTCATTGTGTGAATTGTTTGTGTGTGCTAAACATGACATCATGACATCATCGCATTGCATATCATTTCTAACTATTTCAAGGACCTAGGGATTTATCTTTGCTCTGTTTTGTAGGGATCATGGCTTCTAGAAAGACTATCCGAATCAACTTCATGGGTATACCTTCTCACTCAAAGAATTGGTTTGAAATTCCGACCATGCTCGGTTCATCAAAAGACATGGTTACCTTGACTTGGTTATCTCCGGTTTGAAGAAGATATGATGCATGTCCTATTCCGTTCTTCGATCCGAAACACCATTGCTTTACATTCCCATTATCGGTTGGTTCCTACCTTGGAAGAGTTCTCTAAGCTACTTGGGATACCTATTCTTGACCAAATGCCATTCACCGGTTTGGAAAAGGTTCCTAAGTACGAAGACATTGCATCAGCCTTACACCTAAAGCGCTCAGACATTGAAGCCAATTGGGAAACCAGAAGTGGAGTTAAGGGATTACTTGCCAAGTTCTTAATTAAGAAAGCCTGAGAGTTCCTCAAAGTTATGAGTTTCCATGCATTCGAAGACATTGTGGCCTTGCTAATCTATGGTTTGGTTCTATTTCCTAACTCGGATCAATTCATAGATGTCAACGCCATCAAGCTGTTTCTTACCCGCAATCCTGTGCCTACTTTACTTGGAGACATTCTACATTCTCTCCACACTCGTACTACTAAAAGACAAGGAACTCTCATGTGTTGTGTACCGTTACTATCCAGGTGGTTTATTTCGCACCTTCCTCCATCAGTTTTGAAGAACGAACAAAGGATGAAGTGGTCTCAAAGACTAATGTCACTCTCTCATTCAGCTATTCGTTGGAATCTTTTCTCTCAAAAGGATTTCACATTCATTGAGCATTGTGGAGAATTCCCCAATGTACCACTACTTGGTATAAGGGGAGGTATTACTTACAACCCTTCTTTAGCGCTACGTCAGTTTGGATTTGCTCGAAGAGATGGTCCTCATGATATGCTTCTCCAGGATATTGTGTTCGACTACAACCACGATCTCCAGAATTATCGACGAAGGTTCATACACGCCTTGGGCATGGTAAAGAAGACGATACCAAGACTTTGGGGCACCAAACTCCATTCCTTGGGAACCTTACCTCAAATGGGTGCGAGCTCGAGCTCAAAACCTCATGATGCCATTCACTGTTCTACCAAGAATTATGGAACTGTTGCTATAGGTGACGTACCCTATACTGTTCTCCATCCTGACATGCCTACTGATTTTGAAGACTTAAAGAGATCTTGGATTCAGCTTAAAGAAGAAAGGGATACCTTTGAAGCTCAGTGCTACGCAAGCGAGAAGAAAGTGTTAGAATTGACCAAGCTACTTCACGAGGAGCGAAACATCAATGCCTACCTCGGCAACAAGAGGAAGCGCCCATGGGAGACTTAGAGCTTTAGGATTTATATGTTTTCTTTTATTATTTTGAACTATCTTTTGTACTTAAAAAGAAAAAGAATAAAAAGAGAACTAATAAATGTTTGTTCATTGCTTGTTTAACAAATTTAAATCTCTAAGGTCCTTGAAAACATTGCATTGCATTCACATAAACATTGCATATCATAGCATAACATCTCATCACAGGTACATTGAAGACTGGTTTTCTCATTCTCTCGCTATTTATTTTAGCAGAAATGGCTCTTGAACAGTCACAAAGATCTCAGTGCTCGAATGCCCGCCAACAGATGTTCACCAGTTTGGTCCAAGGCCAAGAAGATCTGAAAAAGCTCATCAACAGAAAGAAGAAGGTTGTTGGTCTTCTCAACATGGGCAGACGCTACAAAGGTGGTCCTAAAAGGGTTAGCCGGATAGAGCTCTTAGAAGGAAGTGTCAAGAATGAGGGGAGTGTCAAGGGTAATGAAGATGACCAGCGTGAGCCTGAGAAGGAGAGAGAGGGGCGCTCTGACTATAGCCAGTACTCTGATGAAGATGACAAGTACAAGCAACTTGAGGACCGTTTGAATGCTGTGGAAAATCTATAGATGTCCGGGCTGAATTTTGATGATCTGAGTCTCGTTCCTGGTGTGGTGATTCCTCCCAAGTTCAAAGTTCCTACTTTTGCCAAGTATGATGGTATTTCCTGTCCGAAGCTGCATTTGAAGTCCTATGTCCGTAAGATCAACCCCACACCGATGATGAAAGTTGTGGATGCATTATTTCCAAGAGAGTTTGTCCAGAACTCAGTTGGAGTGGTATTATCAGCTAGAGAATGACCGTATCCGTACTTGGAGTGACTTAGCAGATGCTTTCTACAGACAATATGAGTACAATGCTGAATTGACACCCAATCGCATGCAACTACAGAGCATGTCTATGGGTCGTGATGAGAAGTTCAAAGAGTATGCTCAGAAATGGAGAGACCTAGCAGGCAGAGTTCATCCACCCTTGTCCAATAGGGAGTTGGTTGATATGTTTATGGGAACACTGACAGGCCCATTCTTTAATCATCTGATTGGAAACTCTTCAGCCAGATTCACCGAGCTAATATTGACAGGAGAGTGTATTGAAGCAGGTATCAAGAGTGGAAAGATTCATGTGGAGACACCTTCCAATGCTGCGAAGAGATCTTTTAGTGGTAAGAAAGAAGCCAATGCTGTGTATGGTCAGAAAAGCCGAGCCAAGACCGACCGTACTCAATCTGTGGGGGCAGTTGTGATCTCGATCAAGACAACTTCATGAGACAACGCGTGAGCAACGCGCCACGAAGACAGTTTACAAAGATCAACATGCCATTGTCGCAAGCCTTGCAACACATGTTGAAAGCAGAGCTGATAACTTTGAGGGATCCTCCTCAAAATATCAACACTTCCTCTTCGAGATACAATCCTAATGCTAAGTGTGCTTACCATTCCAATAGCCCTGGACATAACACTGATGATTGTTGGGTTCTGAAGAACAAGATTCAAGATATGATTGAAGCTAAGCAGATTGAGTTTGACCCTCCTGTTGAAACTCCGAATGTGATCAACGTGCCCATGCTTAACCATGACAAAAGTTCCAATGCTATTGGTGAGGATACTTATGTTTTCAACATAGATGACTTGACCATTCCTCTGATGACTGTTAAGAAGAATTTGCTGCAAGCCGGTGCCAATCCAGGATGCCCAGAAAATTGTCGTTGGTGCCCATCTGCACCTGATGGTTGTGCTTGGTTAAGAAGACGTGTTCAGTGCATGATGGATAACCGTGAAATTCTATTCCTGAAACCACCTGTGGAGAGTCTGTGTGAAGACACGTCTAAGAAACTGAAGATCGAAGATGTGAATGAAGCTGTACCGTCTGCATGGGATACCTTGGGGCAGCCAAGTGGAAAGTATGATTACATGGTGAAGTACACTGTTCCTGAAAGCTACAAAATTCCTATTGAAGATGTTAAAGCAACCGGATGGGGTGAAGATTTCCCTGAAGACTATGCTGATGTTAACACTATAAGGATTTCCTCTGCTGATCTTGTGCCTAGAGTGGCACGTCTCATCATTACTTCTCCCAGACTAGTTCCATATTCCTCTGACAAGGCCATCCCTTGGAATTATGGAGCTGATGTTTACTATCATGGCGTCAAGCAGGACCCTCTGACCATTGAAGATCTTACAATTGAAGCTACCATTCCTGACATTGACAACATCACCAGATCAAGTAAGGTGACCAGAACCGGAAGGGTATTCTCTCCAGACATCTCTCCTCCGAAAGACACTGCGACTCCAGCTCGTATTCCAGCTATTCAACCCATTCCCCAAGCTAGAGGGAAAGAACCAGTGACTCATCCTGCTCAACCAAAAGTACCAAAGGAATTTGCTGAAGACACCTCCAAACGAGAAATGGAGGAAATTCTGAAGATTATCAAGAAGAGTGACTACAATGTGGTGGAACATTTGGGACAGACTCCGTCCAAGATCTCCATGCTTGCTTTGCTCTTGTGCTCCGAGGCTCATGCTAACGCCTTGGTGAGATTTCTGAAGAATGCTCACGTACCGCAAGACACTACTACTGACCAGTTCAAAGTTTGTATTGCTAGCCTGGCTGCCAACAACGGCCTAGGCTTCTCTAATGCTGATTTGACTCCTGCCGGAAAGAAACACAACAAAGCCTTGCACATCTCTGTTGAATGCAAGGACATTACATTGTCTCATGTTTTAGTGGATACCGGTTCTGCTCTGAATATCCTTCCAAAGACTGCTTTTGATCGGCTTGATGTCGAAGGGTTGGTTCTGAGACCCAGTGACATTATTGTGAGAGCTTTTGATGGTTCTAAGCGAACAGTGCTTGGAAAGCTCACTCTCCCTGTTAAAGTTGGTTCCCAAACTTTTGACTCTACTTTCTTTGTCATGGACATCCGTCCCGCTTACTCTTGCCTACTTGGACGCCCTTGGATACATGGGGCAGGCGGTGTTACCTCTACTTTGCACCAGAAGCTGAAGTACCCGGTGAAAGGGAAGGTTGTTACAGTATGTGGTGAGGAAGAATATATGGTCAGTCATCTACAGTCATTCCGATACCTCGAGGTGGAGGGTGAATTCTACGAGACTCCCTGTCAAGCTTTTGAAACAATACCCAGAGTCATGCCTGTTGACTGTCCCGTCACTCCTAAAGTTATGCAAGCTCCGCCTAGGATGGTCTCGCTGAAATATGCACAAGCTGCTGTTGACGAAGGAGGTAGTACTATTTGGGGACAGCTCCCTGATCTTCCTTTCAAATCTGACAAGACTGGTTTAGGCTTCACCATCAAGGGTCAGAAGATGATACGCCACGAACGTGCCGGCCAACTTCCTTTCCGCATCAGCCAGAGTGGAATCCATGCTGTAGAAGACGACGACAAAGACTTCGACATCAGCAAGTGGATCTTCCCAACTCCAGACAACGGACTCAGCAATTGAAAGACTGAAGACGTCATACTAATCTCCTTTAGACAGGAGTAATTGCTCTTGTTTTTGCTTTTGCTTTTCGTATTTTCTATGTTTTGAACAATAAACTCTAAAGCCTAGTGCCTTGCCCGGGGTATCATGGGTCTTTTGTGAGGGTTATTATCTGTCATTTGCATATTTTCATTCAATAAAATCGTTGGACTTTTGCATTCAATTGTTGTTTTCTTTTACTTTATCACCCTTTCCAAAAAGCTATGGGTTTCTTACACACACCCACGTGATACATGATCGCGACTTTATCGTCTATAATAATCGGGAGACTGCAAGTATACAGCCCTATCGCGTAGTTTTAAAAGATATCGAACCCACAGAGACTATAAATCGATCTATCGTAATCTAAACTTACTGTGTAAAGCTATAGCTATCAAATAAATAAATAGGGGAATTTTTGGGCAATAAAACTAAATTTTAATTAAAATAATAATAATGCGAATATCGGTATGTATTTGTTAATTCTAAAGAATCCGGTTTTCCACTGGCTTATTTTCAGAAAATGATAATAATTTCTTTTTCAGCAAAAAGTATTTATTTAAAAACCTATTCTCAAACTGTCGCTCTATTGAAGTAGATTATAATTTTAAACTCTAATGTATGCTTTCGCTATCCCACTGATTTTAAAATTACTTTTTGAAAATAAATAAAATTTAATTGGTTTTAAAACGCTGTCGCAGTCTTTAAAAACAATACCTAGTATCTACTATCTGATTTTAAACCTCAAACTGTCGCTCTATTGGTTTAATATCTTAGTCAGTTTATTAACCTCAAACTTTCGCTCTGTTGGTTTCTAAACCTTTTTAACAAAATAAATTAGATAACTAAATCAGAAAAAGTGTTTATTTTATAAAATATAATCAAGCCAGTTTATTCCGGATACTTTCAAATTAACTCATTACATACCGATATTTAAATAATTTAGCCAGACATATTCATAAAAACAATCATGAATAAATTAAAGGTTTTAACATTCATTAATAAATTCATGGCAAACAAATATATCTCATGCAACAATTAATTAAATAAATAAAGCAATGTAAATAGAAACCTGAATTAAATAAATGCTGGAAAGAATTCTGGAAACTGGAAGTAACTCGTACAACGTCTCGTTTCTTCCACAGGAATGTAAACAATGCGGGAAAAATAACTCTGGAATTTGGATTACAATGGGAATATAATGCAGAAAAATAAACTTTGAAACTGGGAAAATAAAGCTGAGAATCGGTGTGTCAAATTATGATCTGGAGAGGTCCTTTTATAGTGGTAGGATGCAACCACTTGTTCCTAAATTTACGTAGCTTTCTCCTCAAAAATCTCACTCCAACTGCCCACTAAGGAGACGGTCGTCTCCGGATTTTTCTCCACAAATATAGGCACGTTGAGACGGACGCCTTCCTCTAGGTATTGGGGCCGAGGCGGGCGCCTCCCTTTTAGGAGAGAGTTGAGACGTGCGTCTCACTCTTCTGCGTGGCCTTTAGGGTTTTGCTTCGTTTGGGCCTTGCTTCTTGGTTGCTTTGGACTGTTGCTTGCTTTGGGCTTTTGATCCATTATTTTACTTTGCACACCCCTTTTCTTCATTTCTTGCATAATTAAATAAATAATCCTCTTAATTTCTTCACTTTGCTCAATTTGTTTATTTAAAATAAAATACCTGAAACAATAAAAATACCAGCGTAATATGGAAATAAAATGAAATAATTAAATAAAAATACTAACATTATTTATGAAAATTAAATCAAATATACTATATAAAATCGTGTTATCAAACTCCCTATACTTGAACCATTGCTTGTCCTCAAGCAAAAGTAAAATGAAAATCTTTGAAGCACAGTTAAACACAAATATAACAACATATATCACTTTGTATCAGTTGCAAATTGATTTTCATCGAAAATTAAAGTTGAACTTAAACACCAAAGTTACCGTAGAAACACTAGACAACCCCATCTATGCACCAATTCAAGTCATGTCATTATAGCTTCAACCTAATACTATGTTTTATTTTTCCGTTTTCATTCTAGTGCAATCACATTAAGCCCATTACCTTACACGCATATAGTGGAGTAACGGTTAGTGAATTTGATCTTAATAAGCCACTAGGAGTTCCGTAATAAAATATTTGGTACTCCTTTTCCAATTAAAATTGCGGGGATCGAACTGTAATTCCTACCAAGTTCAGCACCAGGACCACCGAACCAATTTATTAATGGATTATTTTGCATAAATTTATATTTTCAGCAACTTTTTGGATTAAACGATCTGGTAAGGACCATCTAACTTAGTAAGTGCATCTTAAATAAAAGCAATTTTCTTAAAGATATTTGATCAATCACTTATATTCATCGGTTCTCCACGTAGTTTGTGTTTTCGGCGGTGCCGACTGCTTAATAAACTACTTGGGGCTAATCTAAAACTAAGTTTCAAAGGTTCTTGGTATAATAAGTACTTAAATCGATCTAGCATATTGGGGGTTTTAAAGTGTTAGGACGATAACAATTTTGCTAAGTCGTACTTGAATCCTTATTTAGATTAAACAACCTTAATACTAGTTGAATATGTTTATAAATGTGTTTTAAATTTTTCGTTATGGCTCAAGAAATAGGAAGAATTCGAATAAACACTAAATTTTGCATATAAGATAAAAATTGACATAAACATGTATTTTATTGAATTGAAATTTGCGATACAAGAAAAATAAATAAAAGGGAAATACTACAAAGAGAGCAAAGGCAATATAAATGAGCAAGGAAATGATCCGACTCCCCTATACTTAAAAGGAGCAATGTCCTCAGTGCGTTAATAACGAAGGAGAAGCGAAATGAAAGATGGGCGGTTAAATTCGTAGCAACAATAATAATGCAACTTAAGAAGAATAATGCAACAGTAATAATAGTATAATGTAATGTGCAACATTATAGTAATAAAAGATAACATGGATTGCATTAGAATGGAAATCAAAGTTGCTTACAATTTGAAGAATCAAGTAGTTGGAGAGAACAAACATAATATAAAGGAAACATTGCAAAACCTAATAAAATGAAATGAAACTAAACTAAACTAAATAAGATAAATTAACTACTAAAGAACTCTAGCCACTAGATGGTCCTGCCTTAGGAGCAGAGGGAGAATGAAGATAAGAGAAGACTTCTTGAAATTGCGCAGAAACTGTATCCATAAAACTAAAGAAGTCAGCTCGCAGGATAGTGAACTCGTCCCTCAAAGCCTGATGTTCCACCTGGAGAGCGTGGATAGCAGTCGCATAATCAATAGGAGGAGCCTCATGCATAACAGTGTCAGGAGCAACAGAGGGAGCGGTGGAAGGGTGCTGAGCAGAGGGATCTGCGACAGCGTCTTCTAAAACCTCATAGTCATGTGGAATCTCAGGAGTGCTTGGCGGAGAAGGATGCTGATCAAGACCATAAAGCCAATTGGCTTTGTTATGCACACTAGTATGGATTAGGCAAGGTAAACAGCTGCATAACTTGACCATTAATCAACAAGGTAAACTGAGTCGGGCCAAGATCACCAATCATACCAGTGTTGAAACAGAACTCGATGGTCATGGAAGTAGCACCAGCAAAAGCATTCAGATGCCTAAAGGGTCGTCGAAGTCCAACAACATTTGCAATCATAGTAACGAGACTTCCCATCCGAATAGGTGCATGATCAGTATTAATGAGATCCATAAAGGTACGGAGCAGATAAGGGATCGCATTAACCGGACGGTTCTGCGAAGCACAAAACATGATAAAAAGCTCATCCTTAGAAACAGTAGTGACATTCTGGGGTTTTCCAAAAACGGCATGGGCAAGAATCTTATGGAAATACCTGAAGGCCGGGTTATGGATATTCTCTGATACAAGATCCTCGGGCTCAAGGTTAAGGATTCCAGAAATAGATCCCCAAAAATTGTCAAGATCTCTAAATCCAAGATACTCCTCCTGAGTTTCAGTATAAACTCCTAAACCACTAGGAAAACCAAGAAGATCAGCCAATTCCTTATGGGTAAACTTGAAGGTGAAGCCAAAGAGTCTGAAAATAATAAGTCCACGGCGTAAAGCTATCCCATTGGTAGGAAAATAAGCCAAAGAGCTGAGGAATTCCAAAGTGAGGTTTCGATAAGTGGCATAGCAAGTCATCAGGCGTGAATTATCCCACCCAATCTGATTCAGCAGAAAAAGCACACTATCACGAATGCCAAGAGCATTCATAGCACCATAATGAAAGTAGGTAGTGGGTAACATCTCACGCTCAGATAAAACTCCATATTTGGTGCGCTGATTTCTTCCTCTAAAACTGACTGGCATATCATCAACACGAGACATAGTGGAAAGAGAAAGAAGTAGCTAGAAGAATCCTGAGGAGAAAGAAAATAAAAGAATATCAGCATTGGCCAAATGCCGATAAGAGGAGAGATATAGAATAGAATATAAGACAGAGAATAGAAATAAAAAGAAAATAGAAAAAGAAATATATATTTTTTGTTTTTTTTTTGTTTTTGAATAGAATGAAGAAATAAAATAAAATAAGAAGAAAGAAATAAATACGATGGGTTGTCTCCCACAAAGCGCTTTGTTTTATGTCGTAAGCTCGACAAATAAAACTAAAGATTAGTCGTCTAATCGAGCTTGTGGCTCGTCTAGATTTATCTTTTGAGAATATCCCTCGATTTCGGTAAGATGGTAATGTTTTAACCGCTGCCCGTTTACTATGAACGGGGCAATCGAGGGTCCCTTAATCTCTATTGCGCCACTTGGATAAACTCGAGTAATTTCAAAAGGTCCAGACCATCTAGATCGTAATTTCCCAGGAAATAATTTTAATCGTGAGTTAAAAAGTAATACGCAGTCACCTATGTTAAAATTCTTCCTAGATATACGCTTATCGTGCCATTTCTTTGTGCGCTCTTTGTAAATCCTAGCGTTTTCGTACGCATCCTGTCTAAGTTCTTCCAATTCATTAATATCCAGGATACGCTTCTCTCCAGCGGCAGTATAACTTAAGTTCAGATTCTTAATGGCCCAATAAGCCTTGTGTTCTAACTCAACTGGGAGATGGCATGACTTACCATAAATAAGTTTGAAAGGAGTAGTACCGATGGGAGTTTTATAGGCAGTTCTGTAAGCCCATAAAGCTTCATGAAGTTTAAAGGACCAATCCTTTCTGGAAGTAGCGACAGTTTTTTCAAGGATTTGTTTTATCTGGCGATTTGAAACTTCAACCTGTCCGCTAGTTTGAGGATGGTAAGGTGTAGCTATGCGGTGTCGAACTCCATATTTCCTTAATAATTTTTCAAAGATTTTGGAAATGAAATGAGATCCACCGTCGCTTATAACGAGTCGGGGTACACCGAACCTAGGAAAGATTATGTTCTTGAACAGCTTAAGTACCACTCGGGTGTCATTTGTTGGAGAAGCTATAGCCTCAATCCATTTGGAAACATAATCTACAGCCACGAGTATATACTTATTACCGGATGAAGAAGGAAAGGGTCCCATGAAGTCTATCCCCCACACATCAAAGATTTCGACTTCTAAAATGCCTTTTTGTGGCATTTCGTCACGTCTAGATATATTACCGGTGCGTTGACACCTGTCGCATTTTAAGATGGTGGCATGTACGTCTTTCCATAGATTAGGCCAATAGAGACCGGATTGTAAGATCTTTGCACATGTTTTGGATGTACTAGCATGTCCTCCGTAAGGTGCGTAATGAAAGGTGTTATAATGTTTTCAATCTCTTCTTCTGGCACACATCGGCGGAAAATTCCATCGGGACCTCTCTTGAAAAGTAAAGGTTCATCCCAATAATATTGTTTAAGATCATGGAAGAATTTCTTCTTCTGTTGATAGGTAAGTTCAGGTGGTAGAACGCAGAAGGTAATTCACAAAATCAAAGATACCAAGGCACAGAGGAAATAGCTAAAGTGGTTTCCATGAGTTTATCTGGTTCTGTGTCTTCCAAGTGGGCAATCAGTTTATCATACTGGAATTCATCATCAATCGGCACTTGTTCATGTTTAAGATTTTCTAGTCTAGAGATGATGATGCTACTATATTTTCGCCTTTCTTATCTTTAATTTCTAAATCAAATTCTTGCAGAAGAATATCCATCTCGAGTCTAGGCTTAGCGTCCTTTTGGTTAAGAGATATCTAATAGCAGCATGATCAGTGTATATGATTATTTTGGATCCTACTAAGTAGGAACGGAATTTGTCTAATGCGAAGATCATCGCTAAGAATTCTTTCTCTGTTGTAGCATAATTCATCTGCGCGCCCGTAGTTCGCTTGCATAATATATGACGTGGAGTTTTTATCCTTTCGCTGTCCTAAAACAGCTCACGACATAGTCACTTGCACACATTATTTCAAAAGGTTCATTCCAACTGAGTTTGCATGATAGGCGAAATTAATGCTTTCTTAAGTGTAAACGCTTCTAAACATTTTTCGTCAAGATGAACTGCCTTTCATTAATAGCTCATTAGGGTTTAGTTATCTTAGAGAAATTTAATGAAACGTCGATAAAACCGCGTGTCCCAAAAGCTTGGATTTCTAACGGTTTTGGAGGTTGAAGGTTCTCAATAACTTCGATTTTAGCGTAATCGACTTCAATTCCTCTTTTGGATATAATGTGTCCTAAAACAATTCCTTCTTGTACCATAAAATGGCATTTCTCCCAATTAAGCACTAGATTAACCTTCACACAACGTTCCAATACCCTTTCTAAATTTTCTAAACATTCTTCAAAGCTTTGTCCACAGACGGAAAAATCGTCCATGAAAACTTCCATAATATTGTCCAGAAAATCAGCAAATATTGCCATCATACATCTCTGAAAAGTTGCAGGAGCATTGCATAAACCAAATGGCATTCTTCTATAAGCAAAGGTTCCAAATGGGCATGTGAAAGTTGTTTTCTCTTGGTCATCAGGATGAATAGGTATCTGAAAGAAACCTGAATAACCGTCTAAGAAACAAAATGAGAGTGTCTAGCTAAGCGCTCCAACATCTGATCAATAAATGGTAAAGGGAAATGATCTTTTCTGGTGGCTTTGTTAAGTTTTCGATAATCGATGCACATTCTCCATCCAGATTCGACTCTTTTAGTTATGATTTCTCCTTTCTCATTTTCGACTACTGTGACACCTCCTTTCTTAGGTACAACATGCACAGGGCTAACCCATTTGCTATCAGATATAGGATATATGATTCCTGCTTCCAACAACTTCATAACTTCCTTTTTCACAACTTCGCTCAAAATCGGGTTTAGTCTCCTCTGGTGTTCTCTTGAAGTTTTGCAATCGTCTTCTAGCATAATGCGATGCATACAGATAGAGGGACTTATTCCTTTAAGATCAGTGATATTATACCCTAAGGCGTTGGATATTTCCTAATCAAAAGTTTTTCGCCGATTCTCCAAGTTTTCGTTGACTATCACCGGACGTTCGAGTTCGAATCTAGGAATTCATACCTTAGATTTTCGGAAGTGTTTTGAGTTCTAGGAAGGTTTCCTTAAACTTTGTGTGGGATCCGTGCTATAGCTAAGCATTCACTTAGATTACTACTCGATTTTCATCGAGATTGTCTTTATTTTCAAGCTCGACTTCTTTTCTACATTCATCGATGATATCCATGAAGTAATAAGTATCTTCAATTGCAGTGCTTTCGGAATTGAGAGAGGATAAATTCGATTTTCTCGCCTACTTCAAAAGTAAGTTTTCCTCTTTCACATCTATTATTGCACCTGTGGCTAAGAAAGGTCTTCAAGAATGATTGGAGTAACCGTCCTCCCTTATGTCCATGATAATGAAATCGGTTGGTATATAGAATTGGCCAATACGCATGGAATATTCTCAAGTACTCTGCAGGATATTTAATGACCTATCGCTAGTTGAGCGGACATTTTGGTTGGTCTCAGCTCTCCCATATCAAGTTTCTTGCGATGGATAACGGCATCACACTTATCTGCTCCTAGATCACATAAAGCTTTGTCTATGACAAATTTTCCAATTACACATGGAATAGAGAAACTTCCGTGATCTTTGAGTTTAGGAGGCATTGTGTCTTGAATAATTGCACTACATTCAGATAAGCATGATGTTTCATTATCCTCTAGCTTTTCTTATTGGATAGAATCTCTTTAAGGAATTTAGCATAAGAGGGCATTTGGGTTATAGCTTCATAAAAGGAATTGTAACATTAAGTTGCTTGTAAGATCCACAAATTTCTTGAATTGTCCACATTCTTAGTTTTAACTAACCTTTGAGGGTATGGAATAGGAGGTTTATAAGGTGGTGGGGGTATATAAGGTTCGTCCTTTTGTGTGGTATCTTCATTATTATCTTTCTGAATTTCTTTTTCTGGTTTATCTTTAGTTTCAGATGGTTTGACAGAATTTTGTTGCATAGCTGGGCTATTGTTTCTGGGATCTACAGGTCCATCATACTCTGTCCCGCTTCTTAAGATAACAGCATTTGCATGTCCTTTGGGATTAGGTTGAGGCTGTCCAGGAAAAGAACCAGCAGGAGCAGCAGAAGCCGCTTGTTGTTGAGCTACTTGAGAGATTTGTGTTTCTAACATTTTATTGTGTGTAGCTAAAGCATCAAGCTTGTTGGATAATTGCTTAATATGCTCATTAGTGTCTTTATTAATTTGGGATTGGTTAGCTGTGAAGTGCTCTATCATGATTTCCAAATTAGACTTCCTAGGAGCATTTGTTGTATTAGGACCATTGTTAGGATGATTTGGAATAGCTTTAGGATAACCAGGTGGTGTAGCAGGAGCTTGTCCAGGTGCATATAACGCATTGTTATTCTTGTAGGAAAAATTAGGATGATTCTTCCAGCCAGGGTTATATGTGTTGCTGTAAGGATTATTCTGTACGTAATTTGCTTGTTCAACTGGAACTCCTGTTAGAAGTGGGCATTCTGGAGCAAGATGTGATTGAATACCACATAAGTCGCAAGTTTGAGCAATTGCAGCAACAGTTGCTGCGGGAGCAGTGGTAAGTTTCTCGAGCTTTTGAGTGAGAGCTTCCACTTTAGCGTTGACTTGATCCAGACTATTCACTTCAACCATGGCACCTTTCGTTTGAGATTTCTCCATACTAACTCTTTCTTTACCCCATTGGTAATGGTTCTGAGCCATGCTTTCGATAAGTTGTTTTGCTTCAGCATATGGTTTATTCATCAGTGCGCCACCAGCTGCAGCGTCTATAGTCATTCTCGTATTGTACAAGAGACCATTGTAAAACGTGTGAATGATTAACCATTCTTCTAAACCATGATGAGGGCAAAGTCTAGGCATGTCTTTATATCGTTCCCAAGCTTCAAAGAGTGATTCATTGTCTTTTGTCTTGAAACCATTGATGTTGGCTCGAGCATAGCAGGTTTTACTTGGAGGAAAATATCTAGCCAAGAATACTTTCTTCAACTCATCCCATGTGGTGATTGAGTTGGAAGGAAGAGATTGGAGCCATGCGCGAGCTCGTCTCGAGAGAAAAGGAAATAGGCGCAATCAGATCGGGTTTACACCATTCGCTTTACTGTCTGCGTCGCACAAACACCGAGATGAAGATTTGGGTCGTCAGTAGGAGCTCCAGAAAACTGGTTCTGCTGAACGGCGGAAAGAAGCGAAGGTTTTAGCTCGAAATCGTTTCGAGCGATAGCAGGAGCAGCAATACTATTATGAGGCTCCGCTTGAGAGGGAACAGCGTAATCCTTAAGAGGACGAGGAGCAGGAGGTTCTGGATCAGCCATCTTCTTAAGTTCTTCAACGTCAGGAAGTTTGGTCGAAGGAAGATTGTTGCGTTCTAAATACTCTTGAATTCGTCTTCTTAATCTAAGATAACGCCGACGTCAGAATAGGTATATGCAAAGGCGCGCCTTGAGAGCGAGTATTTGGCATACACAGAGAGAAAAGAAATAGTTGCTATAGTCTATACTTCGTAATAAAATTATGATATCAACTTGAATAGTCCCCGCAACGGCGCCAAAAACTTGATCGCGACTTTATCGTCTATAATAATCGGGAGACTGCAAGTATACAGCCCTATCGCGTAGTTTTAAAAGATATCGAACCCACAGAGACTATAAATCGATCTATCGTAATCTAAACTTACTGTGTAAAGCTATAGCTATCAAATAAATAAATAGGGGAATTTTTGGGCAATAAAACTAAATTTTAATTAAAATAATAATAATGCGAATATCGGTATGTATTTGTTAATTCTAAAGAATCCGGTTTTCCACTGGCTTATTTTCAGAAAATGATAATAATTTCTTTTTCAGCAAAAAGTATTTATTTAAAAACCTATTCTCAAACTGTCGCTCTATTGAAGTAGATTATAATTTTAAACTCTAATGTATGCTTTCGCTATCCCACTGATTTTAAAATTACTTTTTGAAAATAAATAAAATTTAATTGGTTTTAAAACGCTGTCGCAGTCTTTAAAAACAATACCTAGTATCTACTATCTGATTTTAAACCTCAAACTGTCGCTCTATTGGTTTAATATCTTAGTCAGTTTATTAACCTCAAACTTTCGCTCTGTTGGTTTCTAAACCTTTTTAACAAAATAAATTAGATAACTAAATCAGAAAAAGTGTTTATTTTATAAAATATAATCAAGCCAGTTTATTCCGGATACTTTCAAATTAACTCATTACATACCGATATTTAAATAATTTAGCCAGACATATTCATAAAAACAATCATGAATAAATTAAAGGTTTTAACATTCATTAATAAATTCATGGCAAACAAATATATCTCATGCAACAATTAATTAAATAAATAAAGCAATGTAAATAGAAACCTGAATTAAATAAATGCTGGAAAGAATTCTGGAAACTGGAAGTAACTCGTACAACGTCTCGGTTCTTCCACAGGAATGTAAACAATGCGGGAAAAATAACTCTGGAATTTGGATTACAATGGGAATATAATGCAGAAAAATAAACTTTGAAACTGGGAAAATAAAGCTGAGAATCGGTGTGTCAAATTATGATCTGGAGAGGTCCTTTTATAGTGGTAGGATGCAACCACTTGTTCCTAAATTTACGTAGCTTTCTCCTCAAAAATCTCACTCCAACTGCCCACTAAGGAGACGGTCGTCTCCGGATTTTTCTCCACAAATATAGGCACGTTGAGACGGACGCCTTCCTCTAGGTATTGGGGCCGAGGCGGGCGCCTCCCTTTTAGGAGAGAGTTGAGACGTGCGTCTCACTCTTCTGCGTGGCCTTTAGGGTTTTGCTTCGTTTGGGCCTTGCTTCTTGGTTGCTTTGGACTGTTGCTTGCTTTGGGCTTTTGATCCATTATTTTACTTTGCACACCCCTTTTCTTCATTTCTTGCATAATTAAATAAATAATCCTCTTAATTTCTTCACTTTGCTCAATTTGTTTATTTAAAATAAAATACCTGAAACAATAAAAATACCAGCGTAATATGGAAATAAAATGAAATAATTAAATAAAAATACTAACATTATTTATGAAAATTAAATCAAATATACTATATAAAATCGTGTTATCAATACACTGCAGAATAACTCTGAATCTCGTTGATAACAGCTATGCTATTGCTAAATATGACTTCGATAATCCGATCTACCAAGCCGAAGACGAAGGTGAGGAAGATTGTGAAGTGCCAAGAGAACTTGTCAGACTGCTACAGCAAGAAGATCGAGTTATACAGCCGCACGAGGAGCCAGTTGAGGTTGTGAATTTGGGTACTGATGAAGACAGAAAAGAGATCAAGATAGGAGCAGGTCTTGAGAACAGTGTTAAAGAAAGATTGATTCAGATGCTACGAGACTATATTGAGGTTTTTGCTTGGTCGTACGAGGACATGTCGGGTTTAGACATTGATATTGTGGTACACCGGTTACCGACAAAAGAAGGTTTTCTCCCAGTGAAACAGAAGGTCCGTCGCATGCGTCCTGAGATGTTAGAGAAAATCAAAGCTGAAGTTATGAAGCAGTTCAACGCCGGTTTCTTAGCAGTTACTTCCTACCCACAATGGGTTGCTAACGTGGTGCCTGTGCCCAAGAAAGATGGCAAGGTACGAATGTGTGTGGATTACAGAGATCTGAAGAAAGCGAGTCCGAAAGACGATTTCCCACTTCCTCATATTGACGTTCTGGTTGACAACACTGCTCAGCATAAAGTTTTCTCCTTCATGGATGGTTTCTCCGGTTACAATCAGATCAAAATGGCTCCTGAAGACATGGAGAAGACTACTTTCGTTACACAGTGGGGCACTTTCTACTACAAGGTTATGCCATTTGGGCTAAAGAACGCAGGCGCCACTTATCAGCGTGCTATGGTAACATTATTTCATGACATGATTCATCACGAGATAGAGGTCTACATCGACGACATGATAGCTCGATCACAGACTGAAGAAGAACATCTCGATCATTTGCAGAAATTGTTTGATAGGTTGAAGAAGTACAGACTGAGGCTTAATCCTAACAAGTGCACCTTTGGAGTCAGATCCGGAAAACTCCTAGGGTTTGTTGTCAGTGGTAAAGGTATTGAAGTTGATCCCACCAAGGTTAAAGCTATTCAAGAAATGCCAGAACCCCGTACCAAGAAGGAAGTCAGAGGTTTCTTGGGCCAATTGAATTACATTGCCAGATTCATTGCACATCTAACTGCTACTCGTGAGCCAATCTTCAAGTTACTTAAGAAAGATCAAGTGGTGGAATGGAATGACGATTGCCAAACCGCTTTTGACAAAATCAAGGAGTACTTACAGAATCCTCCTATCCTGACGCCGCCTGCCGAAGGAAGACCTCTTATCACGTACTTGACAGTGTTAGAGAATTCAATGGGGTGTGTGTTGGGGCAACATGACGAGTCTGGTCGAAAAGAGCATGCAATATACTATCTTAGCAAAAAGTTTACCGACTGTGAAACAAGATACTCACAGCTTGAGAAAATTGCAACGCTTTGGCTTGGGCTGCTCGCCGACTAAGACAGTATATGTTGACTCACACTACCTTGTTGATTTCGAAGATGGATCCGATAAAATACATATTTGAGAAACTAGCTCTCTCCGGTAGAATAGCAAGATGGCAGATGATCTTGACCGAGTACGACATCCAGTACACTTCTTAGAAAGCGATCAAAGGAAGTGTAGTAGCCGATCATTTGGCTCATCAAGCCGTAGATGACTATCAGTCTATGCAGTTCGAATTTCCAGATGAAGATGTTTTACTAGTCACTGATTGTGAAGAACCAGGACCAGACGAAGGACCTGAACAAGGCTCCCGATGGACTATGGTTTTTGATGGAGCCTCGAACGCACTTGGCAATGGCATCGGTGCCATCATCACATCTCCTGCAGGCGGACATATGCCTTTCACCGCCAGACTTTGTTTCAGTTGCACTAACAACATGGCCGAATACGAAGCGTGCATCATGGGTATTAAAGCTGCTATTGACTTAAGAATCAAGTTCTTGCAAGTGTATGGAGACTCAGCTTTAGTGATCAGTCAGATTAAAGGCGAGTGGGATACGAAGCATCCGAATCTCATTCCGTATCGAGAACATCTTCTGAGTTTGATCCCCTACTTTGAAGAGATCACTTTCAATCATATTCCACCAGAAGAGAATCAGTTGGCAGACGCATTAGCTACTATGTCGTCTATGTTCAAGGTCATATGGGACAACGAGGCTCCCCAGATCATCATTGAGAAGTTTGACGAACCAGCATACTGTTATGAGCTTGATATAGAAGAGAAACCGTGGTACTACGACGTGAAGAGGTATCTTGAGACTCAGGAGTATCCCGCAGGGGCATCTGTCAATGATAAGAAGTTTTTGAGAAGATTTGCATCCAAATTCTTCCTCAGCAACGACATCTTATACAAGCGCAATCACGACTTGTGCTTACTCCGCTGTGTAGACCGGAAAACAGCGGAACGTATCATGGAAGAGTTACACGAAGGCACATTTGGTACCCATTCCAGTGGTCATACGATGGCTAAGAAGATTCTGAGAACAGGTTACTATTGGTCCACTATGGAAACTGATTGTCACCGCTATGCTCGATCTTGTCACAAATGCCAGATTTATGCCGACAAAGTGCACGTACCGCCAGTGCCTCTGAATGTTCTAACAGCTCCTTGGCCTTTCGCAATGTGGGGCATTGACATGATCGGAGAAATCAAGTCCACCGCTTCCAACGGACATCGTTTTATCCTTGTGGCAATTGAATATTTCACCAAGTGGGTAGAAGAAGCCTCGTTCGCATCAGTTACCAAGAATGTTGTGGCTCGATTCATCAAGCATAATCTTATCTGTCGGTATGGCACTCCTGAAAGGATTATCACAGATAATGGCTCTAATCTCAACAATAAGATGATCACCGAACTCTGCACGCAGTTCAAGACCAAACATCATAATTCTTCTCCGTATCGGCCTAAGATGAATGACGTTGTGGAAGCCACCAACAAGAACATTAAGAAGATTATACAGAAGATGACAGTGACTTACAAATATTGGCATGAGATGTTACCATTTGCTCTTCATGGTTATCGCAGTACAGTACGGACATCGACAGGGGCAACCCCCTTCTCCCTGGTATACGGTATGGAAGCAGTCCTACCTATCGAGGTACAGATACCCTCAACCAGAGGTCTCCAGGACGCAGATTTAGGTGAAGACGATTGGATCCAGACTCGCCTTGACCAGATTAACTTGATTGACGAGAAACGACTCGCATCCATCTGCCATGGATAGATTTATCAAGAGAGAATTATCAGAGCATCTAACAAGAAGGTCAAGCACCGAGTCTACCAAGTCGGTGATCTAGTAGTCAAGCGCATCATTCTTCCACAAGGTGATCCCAGGGGCAAATGGACTCCCACATATGAGGGACCGTTTGTCGTCAAGACAGTATTTTCCGGCGGAGCTATGATACTTAGCACCATGGATGGTGAAGACTTTCCACACCCTGTGAATGCAGACATAGTCAAAAAATACTACGCATAAAAGAGACCCGCTAGGTCGACTGACCTAGGCAAAAATAAGGGCATCCTGGCGAACCAAAAGGGTTCGGGAAAAAGTTAAGGATATATATAAAACATGTACACCCGGCAAGTTGAAAACCTGAAAAGGCGGCTTGGAAAAAAAAGGGGAATCCCGGTAGACTGAAAACCCCGAAAAGGCGGTCTAGGCAAAAGTTAGGGATTTAAGCGTATGACTATGTCTCGTCCAGATCACTTCTTCCAGACTACTATCAACATTCAAGATTCAAATGGCGAAAATCAATTCACTCACTTTCTACTGACAGCAAGGAGATGAGATAGTTGAAATATATGAGTACTAGCATAGTTGGAACTTAACGAGATTGTTTCCGCATAGCTTTTTACTTTTCTTGTGTACAAACTACTTGGCCATACGCCACATTTCAAATAAATACAAGTTCTTTCTCTTTACAAGTTTTTGTTGTTGTCGTTTGCATAAAGTCCAACGTTTGCTTTGAATGATTATATGCATCTGACAATAAAAATCTATTTACAAACATGCGAAAAGTGAACGAACAAAAGTAATTACTACAGGCTTCAGGAATTGAGATGACGACGAAAGTCACCAAAATAGTCCCCCGCAGAACATGATCCCCACAGAGGTGTCGCTCACAGCAAACCTTCCACAGCGGAGTAGAGGAGAATCCCCGAGCAGTGATTCCACTCAACTAAATGGTGTTACATCAATTTCCAAGCAATAACATTTCATCCCCGGCCGAGGTATTTATCCCCAACAAAGTATCTCTCAACAACTCCCCTTTTCTCCAGCGTAGTATCCAGACTTGAAACTTCGTCAGATAGTGCATCGGAGGAAACCTACACCTTTCATACCTCAGCCAGAGATTCCAACGGGCTCCAGATTCTTCTAACCCGGTCTCCCAGCAACTACCAAATACTCTCCAGCAGGATTTATGCGCAAGATCCCCAGTAGAGTACCTCCAAATTTCTCCCCAGCAGGGTCTATGTGTGAGATCCTCAACAACGTGTTTCTCGATCTCTACCATCCTCAACAATATCTAGGCCCAAGACTTGGTCAGATAGTGCACCGGAGGAATCAAAGTTTTCTTTCTTCTCAGGGTCTCCATCCGTTCCATCCCCAAACAGAAGTCAGAAGTCCTCAAGCAGAACATCCGCATCTTCTTCAAGATGGATATGTTTTGAAATACCACAACATCTATCATTCATACATTACTCATGAAAGTCATAATATATGCATATGCCATTCATACACATTGTCATGCATCATTCCTTGCACAAGACTAACAATATTCTATCAAAGTTTCTCTTGGTTTCTCCAAAACAGGTGAAAATCACTTCTGACGCAAACAGGTCCAAGATTAAGACCCGAATCCAGACGAGAAAACTATCTGAAAGACCGCCCTAGTTGTCCTCCGACAACTGGTCCAGGATTAAGACCCGAATCCAGACGGGAAAACTATCTGAACGACCACCCTCGTGTCCTCCGACAACGATTCCAGGAGTAATACCCGAAGCCAGACGGGAAAACTATCTGAACGATCACAAGTTATCCTCCGATAACAAGCATTGGATCAACACCCGAAGCACAACAGGGAAGCTATCCACATTTTTGCCAACTACTATCCCTCAGAGTAATCAGCACGAAGATATATTCTGACGCTCTCTTATTATCAACAGCAACTACAGAGTCTAGCGTACGACTCAGTTGTCTTGGATGGCATCTTAAGCCCATCTCCGACTACTTGTCAACATTTCTCCACCTTCAGAATGCTGGATATTTGGTTAAAAACCAATACAAACCAATAACTTCATTCAAAGATGAGCACGAAGTCTAACGTACGATTTCCCCGAGATGGCATCTTAAGCCCATCTCCCTGCTCCTTTCACTTCCAGAACGCCTACCGAGCCTAGCGTACGGCTCACTCCCAGCATCGTTCTTTCCAGATGGCATCTTAAGCCCATCTCCGACGGTCCTCCTATCCAGACGACGCTCTTGAGTCTAGCGTACGACTCATCCCCCTGCAAAATCTCCAACCTCTCCAAATGGCATCTGTAAGCCCATTCCCGCATCATCAACCAACAACGAGTGCAAATTTTCAGGTGTACTCGAGTGTTCAATCATCTTCTCAAGATATTTCATACATACTCAAGGATTCCTCAAGGGTTGATCAGACAAACCCTCTCCTAGACAATCAACCCAAACTAGGGTTTGGTGATTCTCAGATCAAGATGGACTTCCAACATCTCCAATGGTTTTCATGCCTCCTCATATGCTTCAAAGATTCTCCATGTCAAGTGTCAAGCCTCACAAGTCAAGTTTCCTCAGACAATTGCTCAGATGGTTGAAAATCAATTGTATTGGACAAAAAGTCAACTGTGGTCAACATACAGTCAAGCTTCATGATTTTTGGTCAACATCCTCATTTTGAAGTTACATTCATCATTTGGTCAAGGTTTGATCATGATTCATCAAGAAAACTCAAGATTTGCTCAAAAGTCAAACTTTCTAAATTAGGGTTTCTCAGTAAAGAGTCAACCAAACTTTGACTGAGCATAACTTCTTCATAATTTTTTAGAAATTTTTCCACAACCTCTTGTTTTGAAGGAAATTAAATTCTCTACAACTTCATGTCTCACAAGAATGTTCAAAAAATGCTTCATTTGGAAGGTATGGATCAAAACATTACAGGTCCTTTTCAAAGTCAACAAAAAGTCAACTTTTTGTTTTGAAGATATATAGCATGGAAACTCCAATTGAGATGAAACCAAAGAGGTTGGTTAGAGGACTCTTAGAGATTTCTAAAAAGTCTAAGAACACTCAAAAATGTGGAAAATTGAGCAAGATACACCATTCACAAGTTGGGCAATTTTGAAGAAGTGCACAAAGAGAGATACTTGTAAAAATCAAAATTTGTGCAAATGGGCCTAGTTTTTCTTCATCCAAACTTGTTCCTTATACAATTTGGAACATCCAAGCCCAATGCCATGAATTTTTATTTTATTTTTCTATTTAATTTGGATTTTATTCATTTAAATACAAATTAAATTCAAAAATACGGTATAAAATCAAAATTAATTGCAAAATTGATTTTTCTCTCATCCTTGAGATCAAAGTAACCCAAGAAAGCTGGAAAATTTCGAAATTTGGTTTGATATGGCAAGAATTTGATTGAAATTGATCAAAAAAAATGATAAGATTTGATTTTCTACAAAATCAAATAATTTTTGCATTGATTGATGATTATTTCTTCCTCAAATCAGCTCCAATTCCATCCAATATAAATATACAAGGCATACCACATGAATTAAAACAGAAAAATTGCTTGGAGAAACCCTAACCTAACTCAAGAAAACCGTGCACTACAAGTCACTAGCAGCCCTTGTTCCAGCTTGTTTCAATTGTTTTTGAGGATCCAAACACGTTCCTTGATATCCCTGGAAGCACTCCCAGACCTTTACATTGTCCAAAAGCATCAAGAATCACGAAATCCGAGTTTGGTTTGTTCATATATTTTTCAAAATCGAATTCTGTTTATCATGCACTTTTAACATGTTTTGATGTTTGATTTGTGTTTAGTTTGAAGTTTGCAAGCTATCTAGACAATTGAATTGAGTTTTCATGGCCTGAATCGAACTATGCCATTGTTAGGGTTTTCTGAACCGAATTAGGGACTCTTTAAATAGGAAAAATTGGACCAAAAGACCATCACCAATGTGTTTAGAATGTGATTTCCAATCGATTCATGTACTCACAATTCATTTATATTATGTGTATGAGATTTTGAGAATTTCAGGGACTATAGCGTCGCACTGAGGCCGACGCAAAATTCCCAGAATTCAAACAAGAACGATGAAGTTCTTGGCGCGTGATTGGTGCAGTCAGGAGATGACACTTGTTTACAAACCACTCGCTCCGTTTCCATGACACGCGTGCACTCCAGCTCAGTTGGTCAAGGCGTGGGCTTGTGAAGGCAAGGTCCTGAGTTCGATCCCCAGCCATGGCAAAGTGATTTTTACATGTTTTGCAATTTTTTCTATTTTCTTATTTTCTTTAATATTTTTATATTAATTTAATTTATCTTTCATAATTTTTATCATGCATTTAAAAACACCAAAAAATATTTTTTCTTTTTGCATTATTTTCCGAAAATGTTTATTTAATTTATAATATTAAAAATATTATTTTTGCATGCATATTTAATTTAATTGTTAATTTATCATTTAAATCACTTTTAATTGATTTTTAATTATTAAATTAACTCCAAAAAATCCCAAAAAATTATTTTAGCATATTAATGTTATTTCCAGCATGAAACATTTTTCTCATTCAAAAATTATTATTTTTACTAACATTTTCCTCTTATTCGATTTTCTCGTATTTCCCGATTTCTCATCTTTTCACAGGTTATCTCGTTTCGGACGATTTCTTTTATCGCTTTCTTTTCATATTATGTAATTGATTATGGGATGTAATAGTTTTAATTAGGGATTTTATTTTCCGCATTTTAAATTATGTATCTGCCCCAAAGCCATGTAATAGCGTAGGATTTATCTTTCCGCCTTTTACTTTCCGCAAGTTAATTTCCGCACCCTATAAACTGCTAGTAATTAGGCGTGTATGGCAAGACTAAAATTGAACATAGCTCACTCTAATTTTCAAGATAACATATACCTGAAATCAACACACTTTTTTTCACACATGCACCCCTTAGGGTAATTCTCTCTCGTTGCCTTTACGATTACAAATGGTCATGTCCCTCGAACGTAGAGGTATTCTAGCACCGTTCCCTTCAAAATAAATCATCATAGTCCCTTCGATACAAAGATCATAAGACCCACGATGTCGCCTCCGAATACATGATCTTGACCCTCGATTGTCGCCTACGAAAAATGATGATAGTCTCTTCGAATGTGCTAGGATACTTCCTACAAGTTGCTTTCTATGACCATCCGATGTCCCTTCGAATGTCCCGCTTACATCCAACGAATAGGGTTACCTACCAACTAATGGTATGGATAGCGCTATTCTAAAGGAACGTAAAATAACACGAAAATGACCATTCTGAGTAGGTAATAAGACTTTTAGTTGCTTGCTCGAATCAAATACTTTTTCACACCACACACTTTTGTCAAAGTTCAAACTCTTTTCAAAACAAAAACATTTCCGAACACTTTGTATACATTCCTACATGAATCATTACAAAGTCAAAGCGAAATGCCTTTTCAAAACATTTTTGTCAAACACACAGAAAGCACAATTTTAAAATGATCTAAGAGCAACTAAGAGCCCGTAGATAACTACGGATGGAAATGGGTGCTAATACCTTCCCTTTTCATAACCTTCTCCCTTACTCAGAATCTAACGAAGGTCTTTTTCTGTACTTTTTACCTTCCCTTAATTGGATAAAAGAAAAGTCGGTGGCGACTCTTGCTATCCGCACATTTGCGATACAAAAACCTACAAAGTCAGTTCACCGTATTACAATACCTCTCACCATCTGAAGAGATAGAAATGTAAGTAGATGTATCTCACAAATCATCTTTGAGTTTCATTGTGTTACCATCACAGTTAGTACGACCCTAGTGTGCTCTGTCTGAAACCACCGTTTTCCGTTTCCGATTTACTCCTTTGTTCACTTCCACGCAGCATATTCCAAATGAAGCACCCATTTTACCTTCCTCTTTGACAACATCTAACAATAACGAAATCGTTTCTTTTTGCAATTTTTTATAACCCATTTAAATATAGACAGAATTATCGGATACTATTCAAGCATAGATAATTCTTTGCCAATGACATTCAATTTTTACCTTTGGAGCAGCCTTTGCGGTCTCAGCGGCAATGCGTTCGCTTCAAGGTCGCAGCGTATTTCCTTATCGATGTTATTTCTCCTCCACCACATCTCAGCCTAAAGGTCTTCAAGTGATCTGAAAACAAAAATCAACCACCATACATTATATAAGAACATACGTTTTCTCTACTTACAACAACAACAATACCGTTCCATTACATATCTTCCGGCAAGGCTCAAATCTTGGTTACTAGACATTGTTTAGCCGATACACTCAGTTCGTCACCTTTAGCTAGCACAACTTTAGTTCCGGCTAACCCTAACCTTTTAGAAGGTGCTATATGTAAGGTTACCTCTTAACCTGCTGATATATACAATAAATATTAACATACTTTTTTACTTCACTTTCACATTTGGGCCCGTGGGGCATTCTTTTACCCGTGCCATTAATCCACTCATTATTCACATTACTACTTATATTGGATCTCATTTCTCTACCAATTTTTTTTCTTTGCACTTATCAAAAACAATTTGTTAAAATATGGCATCACACTATCACATTTTGTTGGCTCTCTATCTTAGGCATCAATCATTTGACTTATCAATATCTAATTCTTAAAATAAAGTATTTCTTTTTAAACCCTTACACATTAATCATTTAACTATCTATTTTTTCTATACATATATTTATTTAGAAAGCTAGCCCTAACTTAGTATTTGTATTTTAATATAGTTTTTATTACTTTTATATTTCTTCATATATATATATATATATATCCGAAGAGTTACACAATGAGTTACACTCGCTAAAAAACGTCACATCAGATTAGTATTTTTTAAAATCAACCATTGGATTGAAACATATCATCATATAGATCATACCTATAAAGTTTGAGATTAATCTATAATGATTTACTGTACGATCAAGATATCTAAATATTAACGTCAAAATAGACTTTCATATAACGTTAATTTTGATGTAGTTCAATGACATAGTAAATCATTATAGATTAATCTCAAACTTCATAGGTATGATCTATATGATGGTATGGTTCAATCCAACGATTTGATCAGCAGGAGGATCACAAATCTTGAAAGCCACTGTGTGACCTCTTTTCAGTTTTTTATTCACAACAAAGTTATACCAACCATGGTCAATGTACTTTTCAATGCAGTACTCCCTTTCAGTAGTGTGTAAATCATAGTTGTAAACCTCCCCTGTGTCCTCATAGACTAGCTCCAAATGCTCCCCAAGATTTGCACAGTTGGCAACCACGTACTACGGAAGGTGCTGCGAAATATAATTGCCATCTAACATTAGTTCATCACAATTCATATTTTATAATCAAATTTTAAAACTAAAAATACCTCTTAATCTATCAACATACCAAAACATTACGTTTGGCTTTTTTTCTCGAAGTGACCTCCTTTTCCCATTCAAGGGTGAGAACACCTCGACCAACTTGATCAACAACCTCTTCATGTTCAAAACTACACTCGAAATCATATCATACCAACTTTAAGCTACTATGTTACAACATTACTAAATTTCCCCTAAAGCTATTTTATAGTTCAACATCATACTTAATATCTAACAACACCCTAAATGAAATAAAATAATCTACATACAAAATCATTTTCAGAAATATATACTTTCATGTCTATCTTAATTTTTACTCATACCTCTCAATTTCTGATGAAATGTTGATGATTTCAGCTCCAACCATACTGGTGTTTTGCGCAGATGGTCCTTCGTCTTCATCAATCTTGCTTTCATTATCTGCAATGAAATGCATCTTGAACTCTATTGATCCATGTCCCGATATTGGGTCTTCATTTCCATTTAGAATACGCTTTTCTTTTCCATCCACTTCATTCTTTTTTTCCACTACTCCTCCCTTTATTGAATCTTCTGTACAACAATCCATAATCCATACCACCGTGGCCGAAACCTTTGCATGTTCTATTTGCGTGTTTAAACCATCAAAGTTTGTTTTTCTTCCTCTGTTTGCTTTTTCATGGAGCACCTTCCACCTCATCAAGACGAAGCGCTCGACGAGCTCTTGCCTTATCAGCATTCTGGTCTCCAACCTCATCCATATCGTCTTATGCACCATGCGTTCCACGGTCCTGCAAAAACAACAACACAAACACTATTAACGTGACATTTTGGTGAAGTTGGTACATTAAGATATGAAATCGGAAAACAAGATATGAATGTTTAACACCTTTCGAATGGTCTCTATTAAAAGTTGTTGACATCATTAGGAAGACATGAAAGGATAACTTTGTTGATAATGCAAGTTATCTTGCTGCAAAACAGAAGGGTTGATAATGATAGCTAAAGATATGACTCTCTCTCAAAAGGTACATCGCTTTTCAAATGCATCGATTTGTCTTCTCAAGAACCTTTTTTTTTACTGCTTACTTACTTCATCAGCCCAATATTGAGGCCCAGTGTAATTATGTTACATTTGTGGCCCATAACTTTTTCACTTTACATATTCAATGATGTTATGTTTTTCCCACTCTATTTTAAAATTAAAATGACAATATTTTATTTTTAGCAATATACACTTATATTTTGTATATGTCTAATATTATGTATTCAACTTTTCTGTTTCTTTGTACATGGATACAATATATGAATTATTCATTTGTTCTTACATCATCTTTTTGTTTGTGTATTTGTTCATACATATTTTTGTGTAACAACTATGTAATTGATTATATTTACCAGTGTTTATTTTAGTAAATGCTTCTAATACGAGATAAGATCTTATTTTTATGTAAATATTAATCTTTCATACAAACTATTGGTCAATCTTAATATTTTGATTATTTTCATATACAAATAAATTATTTTCATACGCAAAACAATATATTTTTAACCTAAATTTTTTTTATTCACATATTGATTAATAATTAACATTAGTTTTTTTTTTCGTTTTTAACCTTCTATCTAAAATAAATATGTTATGCAAAAAAATTCCCGTACCAGACCAGACCCGTGCGAACGCACGGGTTTTTTACTAGTAAATGTATAAAATAAAATCATCAAGAATTGTACCTGTTAGAATTAACTAAAATATGATGGACTTAAGATGGGATAAGTTGAATGAATAGGTACGAAGGACTTTGACAGGCGACGGATTTAGGCGAGGCAGACTTTGGGGGACGACAATCTTTAGCGAAGCGGACTTTGGTGGACGATAGGTCTAAAATCTCAATCCAACCCGTCATTTTTTGGAAGATACGCGGACAGACCCGACAAGCCACAACCCGTTTTGTTACTCCCTAAATATATCTATATAGTAAATCTTTTTAAAATTTGATAAATATATCTATATAGTAAATCTTTTTAAAATTTGATTTATTTTTAAATATTTATTGTTTTATAAAATACACATTGAGGAATATTTTTTCTTAATAACCAAATTATTTTTAGGTGATTGGCCCTCCCAAAATTAGTATACTACTCTACTCCTTACTATCATGACAAATTGTACACGGTTTCTATACGTATAATGACTTGTTTCACATGGGATATATCTCTCAGTCCTAGGGAAACTTTTCCTAGAGTTTAACTCATGGAAAATTATTTGTTGATTCAAAGTTTTTTAATTAGAGCTGTAAAAATAGATTATTTAGTCGTTAACGAGACGCTTCTAATAGGTCTAATAAAAAATTCTGTTGTAATATGGTTTTAAAAATTATTACTCAGAGCCGGTTTTAGATGGATTTCGAACTAACCGATCTTAAATAAATTTTTTTATATAAAAAAACTAAAATAAAAAATTTATAATATTTATAAAAATAAAATTAAAAAATTATATTATTTTAAACATAATATATTTTTAAATACAATATTACCTTTTATAAGTATTATAATATTTTTTAAATAGAATACATGCTTAAATTCTATAAAATAATATTTAAATGTTTAACATAAAATAACTAATAGAATATAAAGAAAGACGGTTGATTATAGTAATATATATTATTTAAAAAACAAAGATTGTTCAATGTGAAATTTTTTCCTGAATATTTATCTAAAGCTTTTGCTTCGGCGTAGGACAAATCCAAGAAAGGTACTGTTATATTTTAAAATTTTCCTTCCTATTTTTCAAGGCAGTCCACATCTCCATATTCAAGAATTTCTCAAGGGTTGACCAGATGAACCCTCTCCTAAGCAATCAACCCACAACTAGGGTTTTGATTCTCTCAAGTAAAAGATGGTTTCTATTGCCTCAAGTGATCATCATTCCTCCTCATATGTCTCAAGGGATCACCATGTCAAGTTTCAAGCCTCACAACTCAAGTTTGCTCAGTCAATTGCTCAGATGGTTGAAAGTCAGTTGTATTGGATAAAAAGTCAACTATGGTACACATACAGTCAAACTTCATCATTTTTGGTCAACATCAAGATTTTGATGTTACATTCATCATTTGATCAAGGGTTGATCATGATTCATCAAGAAAGTCAAAGATTTGATCAAAAGTCAAAGATTCTAAATTAGAGTTTCTTAACAAAATTCAATAGATCTTTGAGCAGGCATAAATTTCACATACTTTATCAGAAATTTTTCCACCAAAGCTCATTTGGAAGAGAATTTAATCATCTACAACTTCATGAATCACAAGCTTTGACCAAAAATGCTTCATTTGAGAGTTATGGATCAAGACATTATAGGTCATTCTAAAAGTCAACAAAAAGTCATCTTTTTCAAAAGAAGCGTACATGAACATGAAAGCTTCAATGAAGATGAAACCCAAAATAGTGTTTAGAGGACATCTTGAGCTTTCTAAAAAGTCCAAGAACACTTCAAAATGTTGAAAATTGAGCAAGATACAACTTGTGCAAGTTTGGAAATTTGAAGAAGTGCATGAAGAGAAATACTTAGCAAAATCAATTTTTTTCCAAATGGGCTTAAGTTTTTGTGATCCAAACTTGTTCCTAAGATTATCCATGACTCCTAAGACCAATTACATAACACCTTGCTATTTATTTGATTTATTTTTTAATTAAATGACTAAAATTCAAAATTAATTAAAATAAAATACAAAACAAAGAAGCAAGGTGTGTGGGCTTGTATTCTGATTGTCTTGAAGTCCATGGAAGGCTATGCAAGCTGTAAAAAATGCATGGATATATTTAATACAAGATTGAACCAAATATGGAAGATTTTGATAAAATATTTCAATCAAATATTTTGCATTCAAGTTGATATATTTTCCACAAATGCTTGACCTAATTCACATGCTCTATATATACTCCACAAGTTCAGACAGCAAGGACACGAATTGCTGGCCTCAAGAACCCTAGAAATTTTTCCAAATTTTTTGCAAGTTTAGGGCAAACTCCAGCCTCACTTTCCAGCAATTCTCAAACAAAACCAAGCATCCATTCGTCCTCCTGAGACTTCCAGGAGTCAATCCAAGTCTTTAGGCAAGCAAGATCGTGCCCAGAACTCACTCCTTTGAGTTGCACCAGTTGGTAAATTTCATGAACTTCAAACTTTTATTTTATGCATATAAACTGCTTCGATCTATATATTCATGTTCGCACCGATGTTTCTAACTTATTTAATTTCTTTTCAAATTAATCAAAACTATTTTTCAAAAATCACAAAAATAAAATAATTTCATATTTAGGTTAATTAAAACTTTATTTAATTTTTGACATAAAAGTAATTTATTTTTCTCATGATTTAAATTATTTTTCATAACTAATTAATAATTAACTTAGAAATTAGGGTTTGTATGGAAAGATAAAATCAATCTTAAAACACCCTAATTTGAGATAACATATTTGAACTGAACACACTTTATCACACTTGCACCGCCCTTAGGGTATCCTCTCTTGTTGCCTTACGAAATAATGGTCATGTCCCTCGAACGTAGGGGTACCATTAGCAAAGACGCTTACGAATAACATCATCATAGTCCCTTCGATATAAAGATCATAGTCCCTCGATGACCCTCGATGTTGCCTACGAATATATGATCTCGTCCCTCGGTTGTCGCAACGAATAAGTGATGATCGTCCATTTGAATTGCTAAGGTATCCTTACAGTGTTGCCTTCAATGACCATACGATGATCCTACGATTTTCCCTTCACATCTAACGTATAATGGTACCTGTCAACTAATGGTATGGATATCCTTTTCCTAAAGGAGAAGGAAAATAACAAGAAACGATCATTCTGAGTAGGTAATAAGACTTTGTTGCTTGCTCCAATCAAAATACTTTTCACAGCTCACACTTTTTTTCAAAAACTTTTCAAACAAACACTTTGTATACATTCCAGTGAGAATCATTACAAAGTTAATCATTTTTTCCAAACAAATATTTCCAAGAACTTCGTATACATTCCAGTAAAAATCATTATAAAGTCAAAGCGAAATGCTTTTCAAATAATTTTCAAAATACTTTTCAAATCACACAAACACAGAAACCAAGTTTTCAAAAGTGAGCTAAAGCAATTAAGAGCCCGTACATAACTACGGATGGAAAGGGTGTTAATACCTTCCCTTTTCATAATTACCTCCCTTACTCAGAATCTAACGAAGGTCTTTTCCTGTTCTTTTCACCTTCCCTTTATTGGATAAAATAAAAGTCGGTGACGAATCTTGTTTTCCGCAACATTTGTGAGAAAACGCAAAACAAACAAGTCAGTTCTCCCACTATGTTACAAAACTGGCGACTTTGCTGGGGAAAACCCCCAAAGAGAGGTTACCTTAGGGCTTTAGATCACTTTTACTTGTTTAAATTGCTTGACTTGTCTACTTTATCTTAAGGGTTGCTTGGGTATTATATTTGTGGGGGATCCTACACCCGAATTCAGGTTTCCTAAGGTAAGTAGCAATAGATTATCACGACTGTTAGGCGTAAACCGAAATGGTCAAAATAGTGCGACACTTTGGATGTCCTGATGCTCCTAATGTTTAGTTGAGGAAGTATTTGGGGTCTGCTTGGTGTCATAAGCACTAACTCAACTTTAGAACCCTAATTGACCCATCTTGGCCATTAGAAGGTAGTGAGATAGACGGCTTTGGTGCAGACTGAGGTTGGTTGATACTCGATGCTACACTCATTAAGATTCGAATTTCGGGATGTTTCGGTCGACCACTTGGTAGCCGTACTGAAATAAAGCCTGCGATAAAGATCTGTGATATGAGATTCCTATAGCTCAGTTACTAATATAGGACATGTTGAACCAACTTAAACTCCAGAAGGGTAGACACCTATACTTCATGCAAGCCTTAAACCTGGGGCTATTGTGTGAATTGCTTGTGCTTGCTATTTAAACATGACATCACGACCTCATAACATCATATTATTTCTAACCATTTCAAGGACCTAGGGATTTATATTTTCTCTTTGTTGTAGGGTTATGGCTTCCAGGAAGACTATTTGGATCAATTTTGTGGGAATATCTTCCTATCTCAATGAGTTAGTCTCAGAAGTTCCTGATCACTCTTAGTTCATCAAGAAGCATGATTATCTACTAGACTTGGTTACCTCCAGTTTTGAAGAAGATATGATGAGCATCGTATTCCAGTTCTTTGATCCGAAGCATCACTGCTTTACTTTCCCAGATTATCAGTTGATACCTATACTGGAAGAGTTCTCTAAGCTACTTAGGATACGCATTCTTGATCAGATACCTTTCACCGGTCTAGAAAAAGTTCTGAGATTTGAAGACATAGCATCAACGTTACATCTAAAACAATCAGACATTGAAGACAATTGGGAGACAAGAAGTGGAGTTAAGGGCTTGCTTGCTAAGTTTTTGATAAAGAAAGCTCGAGAATTCCTAAAGGATATGAGTTTCCATGCTTTCGAAGACGTTTTGGCTTTGCCAATCTATTGTTTGGTGCTATTTCCTAATCCGGATCAATTCATAGACGTGAATGCCATCAAGATATTCCTCACTCATAATCCTGTGCCTACCTTGCTAGGAGATATTCTACATTCTCTCCACACTCGTACTATGAAAAAACAAGGGACTCTCATGTGTTGCATACCGCTATTATCCAGATGGTTTATTTCACACCTTCCACGATCAATGATGAAAAACGAACAAATGTTGAAGTGGCCTCAAAAGTTGATGTCACTCTCTCATACAGATATCCATTGGCGTCTTTACTCTCAAAAGGACTTCACATTCATTGAGAGATATGGAGAATTCCCTAATGTACCACTCCTTGGCATAAGGGGAGGTATCACCTACAACCCTTCTCTGGCATTACAACAGTTTGGTTATGCTTGAAGAGACGGTCCTCATGACATACTTATTCAAGGCATTATGTTTGACTACGACAATGATCTCCAAGGTTACCGTCAAAGATTTGAGCATGCTTGGGGCATGGTGAAGAAATCTGATACCAAGACCTTAGGGCACAAAAAATTTATTCCTTGGGAACCTTACCTCAAATGGGTACGAGCTCTCGCTCAAAACCTTATGATGCCATATACTGCTATCCTGCCAGTGATTATGGAAACTATTGTTGAAGGTGACGAACCCTATGCCATTCTTCATCCAGACATGTCTACTGATTTTGAAGAATTGAAAAGATCCTGGATTCAACTCAAGGAAGAAAGGGATACCTTCGAAGCCCAGTGTTGTGCAAACGAGAAAAGGGTATCAGAGCTGTCAAAGATGCTTCATGAGGCGCAAAGCATCAACACCTACTTCAACACAAAGAGGAATCGTCCATGGGAGACCTAAGTTCTAGGAATTTCATTTTTATTGTTTGAACTCTCATTTGTACTTGCTAAGTCAACTAATAAAAAATTTGTTCTTGCTTGTTTACCAAATTTAAATTCCTAAGGTCCTTGAAAACATTGCATAACATAACATATCATATCATTTCATAACAGGTACTATGAAGACTGGTTTTCTCATTCTCTCGCTGTTCATTTCAGCAGAAATGACTCTCGAACAAACTATCAAAGATCTCTAGGCTCATAATGCTCTATTCTAGGAGATGTTCACCAATTTGGCCCAAGGTTAGAAAGATCTAAAAGAGCTCATTGTCAAGAAAAAGAAGAAGAAGACCATTGGAATTCTCAACATGGGGAAAAGGTACAGAGGTCCAGTCAAGGTAGTCAAACAACTTGAATTCTCAGACAAGAGCGGCGAAACTGAAGGAAGTATCAAAAACAATGAAGGAATCCATCATGAGTCTGAAAACGAAGAGGAAGACTATATGAGCGAGCAGTATCCTGACAACGAAAAGTACAAGCAACTTGAAGATCGCCTGAATGTTGTGGAGAATCTGAAAATGTCAAGTTTAAACATTTATGATCTGAGTCTGGTTCTGTCATACCCCAAATTTTGACCTAATATACCACCTTACATTTGCATCATTTGCATAACTAACAGTTCAGACAGCATTAATCGGGTGTGGATTTCACAGGTCAAAATTAGGGTTTCATCAGATTTTCATCTGATTCAAAAGGAAACCAATTAGGGTTTAAGTTTTTCTCACCTCATTTGATCTATCTTGATCAAAATATCAGCCTTCAATCTTCAGATATCCATTTTCTCTCACAGATCAATCAAGGATCGACCAATTAGGGTTTTGATCGGGCATGAGTTTTCTCTGATTTTTTGAACAAGAAATGACTTTTTTGGATAGATATTGGTCATCATATCTTATATACAACATCTTGACCTAATTTCTGGGTTCAAAACATCACAGAAGTTCACAGACTTCATCAGTCAATTTCAGAAACATCTGATGAAATTTCATTTGCACTGAAAAGTCAAACTTTGACTTTTGATCAAATTTTTCAAAACAAAACTTTTTCAATCATCAAAATACTTCAAATGATCCATCATGATCATAAAAAATCAAAGAATTTGAAAAAGTCAACAAAAAGTCAAAAGTTTTCATACTTAGAAAAATTTCTAAGTGTTGAAATTTCTTATTTTTTCCAAACTTCATGCCATTTTTTCACCTAGTTCCAATTTGAATTGGAAAAAACTCAAAACATGAAAGTTGTAGCTTGTGAAACAAGCTTCCAAAATGTCCAAGAACTCTCAAATCCATGGAGTCTAGCTATACTTTTGAAATTGAAACATAAGGCTCCATGAAACTTGATTTTTCAAAAGTCAAAACTTCAATTATAGGTCATTTTGAGTTTTCTTCATCAAGAAGCAATATAACCTTGCCAAATGGATTGATTGAACTGATAAATATCAGCTTGGAAGTAATAATTGAAATGAGATAGGATCAAAGTAAAAACAAGCACATGGTGTTGCACCCCAAAATTTGCCCTCCTATCTCGGTTTTATCTGGTTTAGGCTTCGCATTTATCATAACACTCACATGCATTCATATCACTGGGTCTATGGTCACGGATTGGAGTTGATTCCCAAAGATTTCCCTGTTGAGCAGAAAAGGCGTGGTGTTTTCAACCAATTTGGGATATTTGAAAACGACGAGGTTAATATTAAATCTTATCCGTTCATATCTCTGGATTTGCGGGGCTTGATGTTCGATTGTTGAATTGAACGGTCTATTCTTGATGAAGCTACGGAAGTCTGGTTATTTTGCTGTTGTTTACCTCCTGATTCAGGAGATCAATTCATCACGAGTTTGGGTTTTGCTGTTGTTTCGAGTTCATTGTTCGAGATATAAAAGGGTGGATTATGATTATCCGATTATTGATCAACAATTCAAGTTCTAGTGCATTTGGTTTGCTCATCAACTTTGTTCGTTCTTAACAATAGTTGGTATATGGCGTGTGTGAAAATATTCGTCCAGAGGGTCTGTTTGCAAGATTTAAGGATGTCCAAACTGCCGCATGTTGAGATCTTTTCCTGTCACGTTCATCGCTCACAAGATTCAGGGCATTCTATGAAAAAACTAGAAGCTTCCTTTTGGAATTCGTTTGGTTCAATTTTACTCCATCTGAATATGGGTCGATTTGGAAATGCGTTGATGATTCCATTATTTTCAAGTGGAACCTATCGATTAATTCAAAAAAAGGTGAAATCGTCAAGTTGAGTGAGGTTTTTGATCAAGAGTTCCATTTGAAACTTAGAGTTTCAATTTTGTCTCAAGAAGCAAAGGCTCAATTTCTACGAGAATGGATAAGAATGGAAACTTTTGTGGCCGGGAAGTTCAAATGGGATTAATTTAATTACCAGATAACTTGGATTCCGAGTTTCTTTTATCACAAATTCAAAGCTTTTATAATGTGCATTATTGAGCTCGAAGGAGGATTTAGGAAATTGAATACATATTCAAATTTCATACATAAGTTCTCTTAAGACCTCATTCTTTTTTTTAGAACTTGAATCAAGATCATACATGACAATTTTTCCTAAGTTCTAAAAAAAAATGCAATGACCATGTTATCACTCATTTGATTCAAGGCTACGGATTGGAGTTGTAGATTGAAGTGGAATTGAATACATTTGTTAATCGACATTTCGACATGGTTTGTTTAACCAAATTACTTTTGGTTCATGACAAATTTTTGGGAATATTTTATTCACAACGAATTTCCAACTTTCATACAATTGCTACAACGATTGAATTTTGAAGAATTTGAAACTAGGACTCAAATTGGTACATAATCTCCAAGTCTTGCATTCATAAAAATTCAAGAGTTTCATACTTCTCCCAAGGTTTTATTTGCACAAGAATGTAAGAGCAAGTCTAGATACATATTTTATAATTCATCATATCCTACAATACAAGCTACAAGGTTTCTACAATGCAAGTATTTTCTAAAACAATATGTGGATTTTCCAAGCTGCCAATGTCTTCATGAATGTGTTTTGACTTCGTGCTCGAGCTTTCCAATCCTCCAAACTGTCCTTCATTGTTCTTCCGAACTCGTAGCATTTCTCATGTTCATGAAACAAAGCAAAGAAATGTGATTAGCAATAAACGGACAGCAATGATAACATAAACAAGATTCAAGATACGCAATTTTCATGTCATCATTAGGGTTTCCTTTCCGGAATCAGGTTGTGCAAAGGTTTCGATCATTCAAAACCGAGGCCTCATATACAAATCATCGGCCATAAACTCGCTATTGCAAATCCTCAAGGGTGTACCCTTGGTTCACAACAGGAGGTGTGGAAAGAAGATGAGGAAAAGCAGTTTTGAAAAAACAGTTTTGGCATGACAGTGCTGTAGCTTTATGCAGGGCAGCAAGGGTATACACCTATTCGGGGCAAGTTTTACCAAAAACAGCATTACACATATAAAACATCAATACACCAGCAGCCTAACATATCAAAAATGTAGCACAGAACAGCCAAAAAATCAAAACATATCAGCCCAATGCAAATCGATGCAGGCCCATCAAACATTGGTAAGGTTTGTTTTTCAAAAGATCAGAACAAAGAAACCCTAACTGCTGACAGTATAAAAACATTAAGTTTATAACACAAAGGGAACTGTTCAAAAACCCTAGCCGAAATTCATCAACCAAACCCTAACAGCATACTAAACATCAATAAGCCAAAACCAAACTGAGATTCAATAAGCCAAAAACCCAGAACGATATTGAAAACTCATCATTTTCCAGAAAAATAAATCCTTCAGAAATTCGAAATAGCCAGAAAGCAAAGATTCGAAAGGTAATACCCGATTTTCGGAGGAAGAGAAGGAGGTTGCGAACCACCATGGCCGCCGTCCTTCCTTCTTTTCTCCTCTGCTCTCTTTACTTTTCCGCGAATCATCACCATCACCATCACGTTTAGCGGTTTAGGGTTATAGTTCCGATCTGCAAACAACAAAACCGAACAGTATTCAGAAAACCCAGAAAATCGGTAACAACAAGAGTAATAGAAACGGGGATGAGAGGCGAAGCCACGGTGAGTTCGAGAGCGGAGAGCCGTGAGATCGCGAGCGACGATCGTGAGGACGAGAGAAACCAAGAACAGTAACGAAATCGCAACAGAGACGAGTGAACGGTGAGTCCGATGGCGAGAGAGAGACGAAGCCGCGGGTGAGGGGATCGGTGTGGATCGGAACCGACGAAGCGAGCAGCGGCCATGGCCGGATCATGTGAATATAGCGTTAGGGTTCCTGAGAGGGTGAGTGTAGTTTCTGAAAAAAACTGAGTTGGGTTATGTTTTGTGTTTGATAATCCATTCCAAATTAGAGATAGTTTCTGGGTTTAGATTAAGTTAGGATTATTTTGTTTTAAGTTTATTTAACTTATATATAAAAAACAAGTCTAAATAGGATTAATACTTTTTCTGGTAAGTTTATTGTATTAAAAAATGTGATTTAGTTTTAGTATTTAAAATATTTAAGATTAGTGTTTTGTTAGTTAATTAATACATAAAAAATATTAGTTAATTATCAGTTTGTTTTTTTATTTGTGGTTAACATTTTGATTAATTAATTAGACATTAGATTAATATAGTTTAATAGGACATTTAGTTTTAGGATGTGTTGTTTAGTCCAGGTGGTGACACTTGTCACCACCTGTGTGGCCTGTTCGAATCTGGTGTATACATGTCCATGGTATATATTTTGCACCCTCCTGCATCAAACCATCAGATCTGATGAGGTCCAGATCCGACGATCCAGAATGGTGGACCACACTCTGCATTCATGGAGCATCTCATACAAGATCCAGCAGCATTTTTGGGCTTGGGCTCAGATTGCTACTCACACCCTCCAGATTAAAGCTCCAATCAGGCCCATTTCTCAACTTTTTCTCTTTAAAATTTATATTATGCAAGTTTTTTTTATTAGTATACAATGATGTATTAAATAATATTTTGGCATATGGTAGTTTTTTATTTGTTGAATTACCAATTAAATTGTTAATTGATTTTTCATCAAGTAAAAGAATATCTATACTAATAATTATTTAAATTCCGATTTGTATTGTGTGTTAATTTATTTTCTTTTATTTTTCGCTATTACATTGTCCGCTTGCACGTTTACTTCGCGATTGCACACTCCGCTCTCACATTAATATAAAATCAACAACGCCTCCGCTCTCTCATTTTGGTTACCCACAACAAATTCTCTAAGGGTCTCATGGTTGGGGATGGGCATGGCCATCCTCACGAGGTTAATTAAGGCCCTCGTTGCCTTGATTAATCATAACCCGAAAAATAATTGGTCCATATACCAATCACCACGCACCAGGGTCTCATGGTTAATCAAGTCCATATACTTGGTTAACCATAACCCGAAATATTATTTCTCTACGTCCAACGCCGCAATTTTCAAAAATAGTGTTATGGTACTTAATTAAATTGTTAGAGGTTCGCCCAACAATTTAATTAAAAATGTAAAGTATTTGGGCCATTAGAGGGAAACCCGATGACTCGAATACTTTATTCCGTACACTTGAACATTCAAAACACTTTCAAATTAAATTAATTAATTGAAGTTGTTTTCAAAAATCAATTTTTTTTCTACAAAAAACAAAAAAAACATAGTGATATGGAATTTAATTAAATTGTTAGAGGTTCGCCCGACGATTTAATTAAAATGTAAAGTATTTGGGCCATTAGAGGGTAACCCAATGACTTAAATACTTTATCCCATAACACTTAATAAAAGTGAACTTCGTTTCACCTCACTCTTTTCATAATAAAGATTTTGGATGAGAGAAGATCGGTTGACCTCAATCACCAATCTCGAGTATCGAATCGTTAGAGGATATCCCGACGTTTTGGTACTTGTCATCTACCATTAAAATCAATTCAACCCATTCAAATCCTTTTTCGCTCATATGCGATTATCAAAAATCAAAAAAACATTTTCATCTAAAATCAATACAAACAATTCAAGACATTTTCAACCAGAACTACGGAGTTTTGACTTTCCCATTGCACGAGGGAATACGTAGGCACGCGGTTTCGAAACCGTGTCAAACTCAAAATAATAACAAACAAATCCTGTTTTCCTCTTTCTTAAATTCATGACTTAGAAATTAGCGATTACACACACACAAACACATTTCGAACTAAATGGGTCCCATCGAGTACGATGGACGTAAGAGGTGCTAATACCTTCCTCTTGTGTAACCGACTCCCGAATCCATGCTTTTTGGTCTTGTAGACCGCCTTATCCAATTTTTGTGGGTTTTATCTATATTTTCCCGTTCTTTCTAGAACAAATAAAATTAGGTGGCGATTTCATTGTGTTTTTGAAAATTCATTTTAAATGATTTTTTTGAAAATCGAGTTGCTTCAGTTGGCGACTTCACTGGGGACATATTTTTAAAATCTTTTTGACTAAGCGAGTCAACCCTAGTTTAGTTCTTCGCATGTTTGTGTGTTTGTTTATCGCTTTCTTCTTTAAGCTTATCTATTGTTTATTTGCTTATTTTCCTCTATACTATATATATTATTTTGTTGATATATTATTGTGATGGGAATTCATGGGCATTGTTACATAGATAAGCCCACTACCCAGGCTTCTAGGCCACCTTTTAGGAATAGAGGGGTTGCGTAGCCTAGGTCCACTTGACTCCATTGTCTTGTTGGCCCGAAGCGAAGACTCCGGCTTAGAGTTGGTTGTTTTAAGGAGGTTGTTGGCCCGCGTTAGCGCAGGACATCAATCTTTGGACAAATGACCTATAACTCTAAGTTTGTTCATGTTGTCCTAACCGAGACCAAACGCTCAAATATTGGATTTAGAGCATCCTGTTAAGAGCCGTTTCTTGGGGTATACTTTTACAAATACTATCGCCATGTAGGCCTCTCGCGCGATGATAGTGTTTGTAAAAGGGGATCTGAGACCCCAAGAAACATTTAGCCAAAAAACATAAGATTAGCCTTACCCGGGGAATCGTTGGGTAGACGTCGAAACCATGACCGGCCGATCCTTTGAACCAGTTCTATTTAATTTGCAACATGCATTGCATACATTTGCACAAAACCATTTAGCATATAACTTTTATTTTCAGGGAACCTTATAGATTTTGTTGGTGCAGTAAGCAGAAAGGAAGAATGAATCCAACTGTGAAGATCGTTCCATGCCTCAAATTCAAAGAACTGAAGTTGGGGAAGCTGATAACTCAAAGTGAAAGAATTCCGCCTGTCAGTAGAGCTTATTTTGGGAAAAGATTTGGGAACATCCTAGATCTTTTGACTACCAATGTGGACATGGAAGCTTTGATTGCTCTAGCAAAGTACTATGATCCTCCTCTCCGATGCTTCACATTCCAAGACTTTCAGCTTGTTCCTACAATTGAAGAGTTCGAGAGAATCCTTAATTGGCCTTTGAAGGACGACACCCCTTTTCTCAACATAGGGGAGACCTCGATAAGGCTAAGGTAGCTGCTTTGTTTCTTCCTGTAAGGGAGGTGGCACCTTGGATTACGTATAAAGGTATTCGAGGCGAATTTGAAGATAAGTTGTTAAGTTTGAGTGTTCAAGACGATTGGCCGACTTTCACTCCATTCTTGCTTTGCTCATCTTTGGGGTGGTTTTGTTCCCAACTAATGAAATTGGTTACTTGAGCCCGTCTCGCTATTGGCATATTCATGTCGAAGAACCCGTGCTGCATTGTTGGTGATGTTCTTTACCATCTCCATGAGAGACATCCAAGAAGAGAGGGTGGTTCGTGTTGTTCTCCATTGCGTACTTATGGTTGACATCTCATATCCTCGAGTGGACCGTGGGAGAAGATCCCGAGGAACTTATCTTGGTCTCAAAATTGGCTTCACTAACCGATGGTGTGATGTGGCATTCTCCGTGTTGGGATTCGTTGATGTTATCACCACCGTGGAGGATATTCTAATGTTCCTTTGATTGGGTCTATGGGTTGCATCAATTATAACCCAAGACTTGCAACAAGACAATTGGGGTATCCAATGGAAAACGAACCAAGGCTTGAGCACTTGAAAGTTTCATTATACACGAGCTTGGTAAAAGGACCGCAACGTATTGAAGATCCAAGAGCTTGGGGTCAAATCCATAGGGAAAGTCGAGAGTTAATCAAGAGGGGCGAATTGATGGAAGGTCTTATCGCCAGTGATAGAGAGAGTCCAAGAAATCAAGTCGCCTTACTTTGTGGAAGTACCTTTGATCATCCCGAACCAGTAATCACTCATGTGCCAATAGAGGAGAATATGAGGCTTCGTGAAATTATCGAAAGATGGAGGAGGAAAGATTGAGCTACAAAGCTCTAATTCTCGATTTTTCTCAGAGCTGAAAATTTGGAGGCTAACCTCAAAGAGGCGAAAGAAGAGTTAGAGGAGAAGGATACAAAATGAAAAGGATGAAGAGCTCGATGAGATGTTCAAAACTTGAGGAGGCCGCAAGGGCAAGAGACCTCCGTCGACAATCAAGACCGCCAAGAACAAAGGGGCCAGCTTATCTAGATGAAGAAAAGGCCGTTGAAGAAAAGAGAGCATTGAAAGCACGCCTCAAGCAAAGATTTCAAAGTTAGAAGCTTCTGCACGAACCAATAAAATGCTAGAGAATGAGATAACAAAAGAAGAAGTCTGATCGCCGAGAATTGGAAGCAATCGAATTAGTGAAAAGGTTCGAGAGCGAACATTACGAGGAAGAAAGAAATAGCAAAAGGGATGCTTACGAAGGCCTTAGAGAGCAATGCCAAGGTTGGATTGATGAGATCCAAAAGTCAATCGTCTGTTAGATGAAAAGGATGAACTAGTGTCCTTTCTAGAAGAAGAATGGGCATTTCTATTGGAAGTACAAGAAATGGTTGACATGTGTAACCGCTTGATTGTTGACGTACCTTGAGACTCGTGTCGGCCCTAGAAGACCTCAAGGCAACCCGATACCTCCCGCCGTGAGTGATTTCTCCTCCGCAAGAGGCGGTGAAACAAGGCGGAAACTAGAGATTTGAAGCCTCGTCGTGACAGCATTTCTAGTTTTTAGCCACTTATCTAATTATTATTGTAATGATTTAAATTCCAAGATGAATTTTATTGCTCGTTTGAGCTTGAACTTGTAGTCACAACTAACAATTTGAGTTTCTATGAGATTTCGTTGAATTGCGCTTAATCGCTTTTTCTAATGTTTATTGTTAACTAACGAGTCTTCAAAGAGTCCCCGAAAATAAAATGTACAAAACATATCATGGGCATGCATGCATACTCCCATAGCATATCATACATAACAGGTATTCAGATCACCATCTTATCGCTGTTGATTTTCTTCTCCACACGAGAGACTACGTGTTTCGCGCTCATCGCTACCGACAAGAAGTAACTTGAAGAAACCGATGGAGAAGATGGAAGTCGACATGGCCGCTAGGGACAAGAATGGATACTCGTATGGGGCAATTGATGGAGATAATTGAACATGGCTCGCAACAAGAGGAGTTGAGAGCTCGTGAGGCCCAGTAGTCACCACCAAGAAGCCGCAGTTCTTCCTCCCCACATGGGAATGCTTTGTCCGAAATCGGCATGGAAGTTAACGCCGGTCTTAATGATCTCGCCGAGAACCAGTCAAATGGATCATGGCGGTGGTTCCTCCTCCTACTCCCACGCGCCGCCATGACGTAACTGTGTTGGTGCCTCAACCAGCAAGGACTATTCGATTCCGATTCCTCAAGATGATGAAGATAACTTTGAAGATTGGTTTTCCAATGTTGAGGAGCCAACCGTCGATAGGAAGTCAAGATGCTCGAGGAGCGCATGCAAGCCTTTGAGAATCAGGATGTTTTGGGTTTCGACATGTCCAACTTGGGATTGGTTCAAGGAGTGAGGATTCCTCCAAAATTTAAAATCCCAGAGCTTTCGAAGTACAAGGGCAACTCTTGTCCTAAAACTCACTTGAGGTACTACTTTAGGAGGATGTCCGCCTATACGAAGGACGAGAAGCTCTTGATGCACTTTTTCCAAGATAGTTTGACTGATGGACCATTGGATTGGTATATGGGCCTTGATTGCTCCCAGGTGCGAACTTGGAGAGAGTTGGTTGTAGCTTTTGTTCAACACTATGGCTTTAACACCGACATGGCGCCTACGAGGACCCAGTTGCACAACTTAGCTCAGAAGAAAACTGAATCTTTCAAGGAGTACGCGCAAAGGTGGCGCGAGGTAGCTGCTAAAGTTCAACCCCCTATGGTGGAACGAGAGATGGTGGAGATGTTTACCGGCACACTAGATGGGCCGTATTATGCCTCTTGCAGTCTGACCAGTACTTTCGCTGACATGGTGATGTTTGGTGAAAGAGTTGAGATGGGGATTAAGTTAGGAAAGATTCAGGATGTCGGCGTTGACAAGAATCAGGTTGGTGGCGCCAAAAAGTCTTTTGGTGGTTACCAGAAGAAGAAAGAAGGCGAGTCGAGCGCACTATATGAGCGAAGAGGAAAGGAGAAGCGCCGAGAATTCAGTCGCCAAGTTGCTGCTGTAACTATTCCCGCTAGTGTTCCAAAACAAGATGTTGTTCCAAGACAACCACCACCTAGACCCGTGAAGAAGTTTGATCCTTTGCCAATGTCTTATGCAGATGTTTTTGCTCATTTGCAAAGTTTGAATATGATTGAGCTGCGCACTTTGAAGATTGACCCAGATAACCTGCCGAAATATTTTAATGCAAATGCTCGTTGCCTCTACCACTCCAATGCCCAGGGGCATTCTATTGAGAATTGTATCGCTTTCAAGTACAAAGTTCAGAATCTGCTAGACACAGAGGCAATCAACTTTGGACCTCCTCCCACTCCTAATGTCATTCAGCACCCTTTACCTCCTCATGGTGGAAATGCTGTTAATGCAATTTGCGAGGATGGAAGTTTGAACCTGATAATGGATGTTAATGATCTGATCACCCCGTTGTGGTGGATAAAGAAGCAATTGCTGTTGAAGGGAGATTTCCCTGGTTGTGATGATGGTTGTAAACAATGTTTAATTCAAGTTGAAGGTTGTGATAAGTTGAAAGACGAGATTCGATTCGACATCGGAGGACTCTTCATTCGTCCGAAAGAACTTGATATGCAATGTTGAAGATGAGGTTGACGTGTCACTATCCCCGTCACTTCTAGAAGGATTCCCGTTACAATCCCCGTGCCGACTAAGAAACCTCCTGTGATTATCACTTTGCCGGGTCCAGTACCCTACACTAGCGAAAAGGCCATCCCGTGGAATTATGGGTCTAAGTGCTACCGTGACGGCAAGAAAGTGAATGTGGAGGCTTTTGAAGGAGGAAAGTCTGATGAAAAGAAGATTGGAAGATTTGAGCCTGCAGTGCATGACATTGCGGAAGAAAGTCGGATTACCCGAAGTGGACGAATCTTCTCTCCACCCAATCTAGTTGAGAAAAATCCTGAAGCTCTGGCCAAGGCTAAAGCAAAAGGGAAAGGAGTCATGATTGGGGTTGAGTCAGCACCAAAGATTCCAGAACCTGTTCTGAGCCCTGAAATGACCAAAGATGTTGAAGAATTGATGAGGTATATAAAGAAGAGCGATTACAAGATAATCGACCAGCCGACGCCCGCCAAGATTTCTATCCTAACTTTGTTGAGGATTCGAGCCTCACCGCAATGCTCTTATGCAGCTGTTAGGAACATCCTTCGTTCCCCAAGAGATCTCGGTTAACCAATTTGGAGGCATTGTGAACAACATTTCGGCAAGTAATGGTCTCGGTTTTACTGACTTTGATTTACCCCCCGAGGGAAGGAAGCATAACAAAGCGCTACACGTTTCCGTGGAGATAGCGAGAACTACTTTATCCTGCTTTGGTAGACACGGGATCATCCTCAACGTTCTTCCAAGTCTACTCTTGAAGTTGGATTATGAAGGGGTTGTGCTGAGACCCAGTGATTTGATAGTTAAGGCGTTTGATGGGTCGAAGAGATCAGTGTTTGGTGAGGTGGACCTGCCTATCAAGGTGGGCCCGCAGGTTTTTGATGCAACTTTTTTCGTCATGGATATTAATCCCTCCTACTGTTGTTTGCTTGGGCGCCCCTGGATTCATGGGGCTGGTGCTGTGACATCCACATTGCACCAAAAGTTGAAGTTCTTAATTAATGGAAAGGTGGTCACCATTTATGGTGAAGAAGATTATGTCGTCAGTCATCTGAGCAACTTTCGATATGTTGAAGTTGAAGGTGAGATCCACGAAACTCCATGCCAGGCTTTTGAGGCAGTATCAGTCGATAAGATCCCTTTGCAAAAAGGTGAAGTCTCCATGGCATCCTACAAGGTGCTCATTGTCAAGTCAGGGCATCCTGAAGGGTGGGGAAGAGTGCTAGAACTTCCTACCCAGACGGATAAGAGGGGTTTGGGTTTTGCTCCCGGAATGAAGATCTCCGTCTTCACCCCAGTGGGCAAAGGGGTGCCTCCTCCTGTCAAGTTTGTCAAAGGTGGAATCCAGATTGAAGATGTTGATGCCATTGATGGTGAAGCAGATGGTGACTATGATGTGGACAAGTGGATCTACCCAACCGTTCCAGGACGTGAGCTTTCAAATTGGCTCGTTGAAGATGTTGCTGTGGTTACTCGTTTTGAAGAGTAATTTTCTGTTTTTATGTCATTCCATAATTCCTACGTTATGCCCAAGACGTAGTGATCATGCTGTAGGGCCACCATGTTTTTAACTTTCAAGTTTATCATTAATGAAGGACGTCCTTTTTTGCATTCAAATTTTTCTCTTTTTTTTTCTTCTTCACTCATTTCTTTTAAAGGTGACAATATCAAATTTTACTTTTTATACAAACCTTTTGTCTTTTCTTTTTTTAAAAAAAAACTTAATTAAAAAAATAATAATAAAAATAAAATTACCAACAACGCAGATGCGGTCCTTCGACGGACCCGGATTTTGTCGACGATGATTCCGCTATGGCTCATTATGATTTCGACGAACCGATTTATCAAGTCAAGAGGAAGCCGAAGAGGACTGTGAATTACCTGAAGAACTAGCCAGGATGCTGAGGCAAGAGGAAAAGGTCATCCAGCCGCACCAAGAAGCTCTAGAAGTGATCAATCTAGGAACCGAGGATGCCCGAAAGGAGGTCAAGATTGGGGCAGCCTTGGAAGTTGGGGTTAAGCAAAAGCTTGTCGAAATGCTACATGAGTACGTAGACATATTTGCTTGGTCTTATGAAGATATGCCCGGGTTAGATACTGATGTCGTTATGCACGAGTTGCCCCTCAAAGAAGGCTGCCCACCGGTAAAGCAGAAGCTTCGCAGAACACATCCAGAAATGTCAAGAAAGATCAAAGAAGAAGTTCAGAAACAGATGGAAGCAGGTTTCCTAAAGGTTGTTTCTTATCCCCCATGGGTTGCAAACATTGTACCGGTGCCAAAGAAAGACGGCAAGGTAAGGATGTGTGTTGATTATAGGGATCTGAATAGAGCTAGCCCTAAGGATGACTTCCCTCTCCCGCACATCGACATTTTGGTCGATAATACTGCTCAAGCTAAAGTATTCTCCTTCATGGATGGTTTCTCTGGCTACAACCAGATTAAGATGGCGCCCAATGATATGGAGAAAACTACTTTCATTACACCGTGGGGGACTTTCTGCTACAAAGTGATGCCTTTCGGTTTGAAGAACGCAGGGGCAACATATCAGGGCGCTATGGTCACTCTTTCACGATATGATGCATAAAGAGATTGAAGTCTACGTGGATGATATGATTGCCAAGTCCCGCATGTAAGAAGAACACCGTTCACTTGTTGAAATTGTTCGAAAGGTTGAGAAAGTTCAGCCGAGGTTGAACCCGAGTAAGTGCACCTTTGGGGTGAGATCGGGAAACTTTTAGGCTTTATCGTGGCGAGAAAGGATCGAGGTGGACCCCGCAAAGATAAAAGCAATACAAGAGATGCGAGCCAAGGACGAAAAGGAAGTGCGAGGTTTCTTGGGAAGATCGAATTACATCGCTAGGTTCATTTCCCATCTCACTACTTGTGAGCCCATTTTCAAGTCGTTAAGAAAGAATCCAACGACCAGGTGGAACGGCGATTGTCGACGGCATTCGACAAGATAAAGAGGTACCTACAAGAGCCTCCAATTCTCACCCCGATGGAGGGTAGACCGCTGATTATGTACTTGACCGTGTTGGAGAATTCCATGGGTGTGTGCTCGGTCAACATGATGAGACAGTGAAAAGAGCACGCCATATACTATTTGAGCAAGAAGTTCACGAATGCGAATCAAGGTATTCGTTATTGGAAAAGACTTGTTGTGCACTCGCATGGGCAAAACGACTCGAAAGATATGTTAACTCACACTACTTTCTTGATCTCCAAAATGGACCCGATAAAGTATATCTTTGAGAAGCCGCTCACGGGAAGGATAGCCCGTGGCAAATGATCTGATCGAATATGATATCCAATACACTACTCGAAGGCTATCAAAGGTAGTGTAGTGGCGGACTATCTCGCCAAGAACCATTAGATGATGACTATCACCGATGAAGTTTGAGTTCCCGATGAAGACATTATGTATATCGAGATTGTAACATTCCGGGCTCGAAGAGGGACCCGAGCCCGGCTCATGGACAATGGCATTCGATGGAGCCTCAAATGCACTAGGAAATGGTGTTGGCGCTTATCACTTCTCCGATGTGTTTTCATATCCCATTCACCGCCGTAACTGCTTCGATTGCACCAATAATATGGCCGAGTCGAAGCTTGTATTTTGGGATCAAGCGCCATCGACCTAAGAATCAAAATCTTGGCAGTATATGGAGATTCCGCTTTGGTAATTAGTCAAATCAATGGAGATTGGGAGACCCGCCACCCGAATTTGATCCCATATCGAGATCATGTCTTGAAGTTGATCCCTTATTTCGACGAAATCACTTTTGATCACATCCCAAGGAGGAGAACAATTTGGATGCGTTGGCTACTCGTCATCCATGTTTAAGGTCGATGGGCGAATGATGCTCCTATCACTATAATAAGGTTGGATGAGCCTGCGTTCTGCTATGAAGTAGAAGGTGAAGCAGATGAAAAACCTTGGTTCTATGACATCAAAAGGTATCTCGAGACGAAAGAATACCCTGATGATGCCTCCATCGTTGATAAGAAGGCCCTGCGCAAGTACTCGGCCAAATTTTTCCTCAACGGCGGTGTGTTGTACAAAAGGAACTATGACTGCTTTGCTCGATGCGTGGATAGACACGAAGCAAATAAGATTATAGAAGAAATTCATGAAGGTTCCTTCGGACGATTCTAGTGGACACACCATGGCCAAGAAGATCTTGAGAGCAGGCTATTATTGGTCCACCATGGAGAACGACTGCTACAACCATGCTAAAACATGCTACAAATGTCAAATTTACGCCGATAAGATGCATGTGCCACCTTCTTCATTAAATGTTTTGACTTCTCCATGGCCTTTCGCAATGTGGGGCATTGATATGATTGGAGAAATTAAGCCCACCGCTTCGAATGGACATCGATTCATCCTTGTTGCCATTGACTACTTTACCAAATGGGTTGAGGCAGCATCTTATGCTCGTGTCACTAGACAAATGGTCACACGTTTCATCAAGCATAATATCATTTGTCGCTATGGGGTTCCCGAGAAGATCATTACTGATAACGGCTCGAATCTCAACAACAAAATGATGAAAGAGTTGTGCGACGATTTCAAGATAAAACATCATAACTCTTCTCCATACCGTCCAAAAATGAATGGTGCTGTGGAGGCGGCAAACAAGAATATCAAGAAGATTGTGCAAAAGATGGTTGTCACTTACAAGGATTGGCACGAGATGTTGCCATTTGCCTTGCACGGCTATCGCACTTCAATACGCACGTCAACAGGGGCAACTCCCTTCTCCTTGGTATACGGTATGGAAGCAGTCCTACCTGTAGAAGTTGAAATCCCTTCCTTAAGGATTTTAACAGATGTGCAACTCGATGAAGCTGAATGGATTCAAAACAGACTTGACCAATTGAATCTCATCGATGAGAAGAGATTGACAGCTATTTGTCATGGACAGCTATACCGAGCGTATGAAAAGGGCTTTCGACAAGAAAGTGTGTCCTCGAATTTCCAAGTCGGTGACCTTGTCAAGAGAATTTTGCCTCCCAATAGTACCGACGGGCAAGTGGGCTCCAAATTATGAAGGACCGTATGTTGTGAAGAAAGTTTTCTCTGGAGGAGCTATGTTGCTCGCGACTATGGATGGAGAAGATTTCCCTCACCCGATCAATGCAGATGTAGTCAAAAAATACTTCGCATAAAAGAGACCCGTTAGGTTGACTGGCCTAAGCAAAATAAGGGCATCCCGACGAACCAAGAAGTTCGGGCAAAAGTTAGGGATAAATATAAAAGATTGTACACCCGGCAAGTCGAAAACCTGAAAGGGCGGCTTGGGCAAAAAGGGGTATCCCGGTGGATTGAAAACCCGAAAGGGCGGTCCAGGCAAAAATTAGGGATTCAAGGCGAACGACTACAATCTGCACGACACATGTTTTGGTCGGCTATTTACAAAAACTTGATAATCCAGAGGGATTCAGGCTTAGGCTAATCGGAGCATTTCGGATAGCTCAATGTTAAGGGATGTTGAAGTTGTGAAGAGCATGGCGGTTCGATTCACAAAATCCATGATTTTTATTGTCACCTTTTCTTTTAACTTTGATGTATAAGCAATTGCCTCTTTTCAGGATTTGCTTCTTGATGTAAATGCTCATTTACGGGCTAATCAATCAATAAAATTACTTTCATCCAAACTGTGTTTTTCTATCATTTATCTCTGTCTTATTTTCATGTATTTTAATGCTTTGTTTACAAAAACGACGTCCGATGTTTTTAATAAACTTTGCACATAAAAACATTAGTGCCCAACGGCACATGGCATAATTTCTGAAGTTACTCGGAATTACGGGTACACGGCATTAACGATTGAAACAGTTGATCACTGTAGCAGAATTATTGTTATATCTCCTGTTTTACAGGTTTTGTTATGCAAAGATTTTTGAATAAAGGGCGTTGCACGTTTGAGCTTAAATCTCCAACAAAACTTCTTTCTCTCCCACAAGGGATATCCATGGCATATGTGCGCCCTTGGATGTTATTGCTCCTTCCCCGAAGCAGAAGATCGCAAAGAACGGTTTACACCAGCAGGATTATTTTCAAAGGCTCACTTGTACCAGACGATGCTGTCGATTCCTCTTATGCAAGAGCTCGTAATCCAGAGCTATCGAAATCATGAACTCTACGCGACAAGATCATCGCCCCAGATGAATGTCGATCTCCAAGAGTTACCTCCCCAGTGATGCTAATCATTGAAAGATGATACTTCTACTCTGCAATCCCCCTGTCTGGGTCCAGACTATCATCTCTTTGATGAAGACCAGATGATTGTATTCAATTCATGGATGGTTGATGTTCCCTCGGCAGCTCACAATTGCCTTTAGTCTTTGATGAATAATTAAAACATGCATCATTGCATTGCATAGCATCCTCAAAAGCGCGTAGAATTTCCATTGATACATGGAGCATTACGCTTAAAATAATAATCTCAAACATGCATCTAAGCATAAGCCAGATTAAAGTCTTTATCGAGTACCTTTTGCGTCTCCGAAGATCATTCCATAAAAAAAAATTCCCAAGTGGTATTCCCATCGAGTTCCTCAAGAAATTCTTCTTGTTGTCGCATTTTTGACCCGGTCGGTCTCCTACATCATTCAAATTCAATTCATTTACAAAGCGTCTCGCTTTTTGCAAAATTTTTATTTTGGTTATCTTACCCGTGTTTGCCTCTGTCATTGGAGTGCGAGTAAGAGTCGGTGTCCAACCTTTCTTGCTACTCAATTGTCTGAGTATCCATACTTGGTGTGTGGTAATTCATATAATTGCCACTCTTGAAGAATTACACCCCGCCTTTGGCCTGAGGGATATTGCGGTTTCTTGCACATTTGCAACCTCTTAAAATCCAACATAGTTTGGCAATCCTTGCTAGAGTCCCTTTTGTTTGGCCTCTTTCCCGTGAAATTGCCTTCGATCGACGTTTTACCATTCCATATATCTTTCCCCTGAGTCCGCCGGGTCTCATTCTAGTGTATGTCTAATATCCTTACCTGACATATGCTCCCTATATGTGTTCAATATCCTTACCGAACATGTATATTCGATCTTTATGTGTCCAATATCCTTACCGGGCATGTATATTTCGAAACCTTTGTTAGAGTCGTCTTCGGTCGGTCTCTTTCCGGTGTATGTCTAATATCCTTACCTGACATATGCTCCTATATGTGTTCAATATCCTTACCGAACATGTATATTCGATCCTTATGTGTCCAATATCCTTACGGGCATGTATATTTCAAACCTTTGTTAGAGTCGTCTTCGGTCTCTCTTTCTGTATGTCTAATATCCTTACCTGACATATGCTATCTATATGTGTTCAATATCCTTACCGAACATGTATATTCGATCTTTATGTGTCCAATATCCTTACCGGGCATGTATATTTCGAAACCTTTGTTAGAGTCGTCTTCGGTCGGTCTCTTTCCGGTGTATGTCTAATATCCTTACCTGACATATGCTATCTATATGTGTTCAATATCCTTACCGAACATGTATATTCGATCTTTATGTGTCCAATATCCTTACCGGGCATGTATATTTCGAAACCTTTGTTAGAGTCGTCTTCGGTCGGTCTCTTCCCTGTGTATGTCTAATATCCTTACCTGACATATGCTATCTATATGTGTTCAATATCCTTACCGAACATGTATATTCGATCTTTATGTGTCCAATATCCTTACCGGGCATGTATATTTCGAAACCTTTGTTAGAGTCGTCTTGATCGGTCTCTTCCTGTATGTCTAATATCCTTACCGACATATGCTATCTATATGTGTTCAATATCCTTACCGAACATGTATATTCGATCTTTATGTGTCCAATATCCTTACCGGGCATGTATATTTCAAACCTTTGTTAGAGTCGTCTTGATCGGTCTCTTCCCTGTATGTCTAATATCCTTACGACATATGCTATCTATATGTGTTCAATATCCTTACCGAACATGTATATTCGATCTTTATGTGTCCAATATCCTTACCGGGCATGTATATTTCGAAATCTTTGTTAGAGTCGTCCTCGGTCGGTCTCTTTCTTGTGTATGTCTAATATCCTTACCTGACATACCGGAGTTTTTGTTCCCAATCCCACTGTTCAAAAAAAAATCACAAAAAATATAGAAAGTCAAAATTATCAAAAAGATAAAAAAGGAATGCCAAAAATTATTTCCACTTGTTCTTCGGAGCAAATTTTGTTCTTGTAGTATTTTCTTCTACCTTGAAAGTTCAAAAGGCTAGCGCCAATTTCACTTTCAGGTTTAAGACGATTAAATAGGGGCAACTGTTGCACCCCAAAATTTGCCCTCCTATCTCGGTTTTATCTGGTTTAGGCTTCATTTATCATAACACTCACATTCATTCACCGGGTCTATGGTCACGGATTGGTTGATTCCCAAAGAGCGTGGCGTGGTGCTTTCAACCAATTTGGGATATTTGAAAACGACGAGGTTAATATTAAATCTTATCCGCTCATATCTCTTTGTTGATGTTCGATTGTTGAATTGGCGGTCTATTCTTGATGAAGCTACGGAAGTCTGGTTATTTTGCTGTTGTTTACCTCCTGATTCAGGAGATCAATTCATCACGAGTTTGGGTTTTGCTGTTGTTTCGAGTTCATTGTTCGAGATATAAAAGGGTGGATTATGATTATCCGATTATTGATCAACAATTCAAGTTCTAGTGCATTTGGTTTGCTCATCAACTTTGTTCGTTCTTAACAATAGTTGGTATATGGCGTGTGTGAAAATATTCGTCCAGAGGGTCTGTTTGCAAGATTTAAGGATGTCCAAACTGCCGCATGTTGAGATCTTTTCCTGTCACGTTCATCGCTCACAAGATTCAGGGCATTCTATGAAAAAAACTAGAAGCTTCCTTTTGGAATTCGTTTGGTTCCGAATTTTACTCCACTGCTGAATATGGGTCGATTTGGAAATGCGTTGATGATTCCATTATTTTCAAGTGGAACCTATCGATTAATTCAAAAAAAGGTGAAATCGTCAAGTTGACTGAGGTTTTTGATCAAGAGTTCCATTTGAAACTTAGAGTTTCAATTTTTGTCTCAAGAAGCAAAAGGCTCCGAATTTCTACGAGAATGGATAAGAATGGAAACTTTTGTGGCCGGGAAGTTCAAATGGGATTAATTTAATTACCAGATAACTTGGATTCCGAGTTTCTTTTATCACAAATTCAAAGCTTTTATAATGTGCATTATTGAGCTCGAAGGAGGATTTAGGAAATTGAATACATATTCAAATTTCATACATAAGTTCTCTTAAGACCTCATTCTTTTTTTTAGAACTTGAATCAAGATCATACATGACAATTTTTCCTAAGTTCTAAAAAAAAAAATGCAATGACCATGTTATCACTCATTTGATTCAAGGCTACGGATTGGAGTTGTAGATTGAAGTGGAATTGAATACATTTGTTAATCGACATTTCGACATGGTTTGTTTAACCAAATTACTTTTGGTTCATGACAAATTTTTGGGAATATTTTATTCACAACGAATTTCCAACTTTCATACAATTGCTACAACGATTGAATTTTGAAGAATTTGAAACTAGGACTCAAATTGGTACATAATCTCCAAGTCTTGCATTCATAAAAATTCAAGAGTTTCATACTTCTCCAAGGTTTTATTTGCACAAGAATGTAAGAGCAAGTCTAGATACATATTTTATAATTCATCATATCCTACAATACAAGCTACAAGGTTTCTACAATGCAAGTATTTTCTAAAACAATATGTGGATTTTCCAAGCTGCCAATGTCTTCATGAATGTGTTTTGACTTCGTGCTCGAGCTTTCCAATCCTCCAAACTGTCCTTCATTGTTCTTCCGAACTCGTAGCATTTCTCATGTTCATGAAACAAAGCAAAGAAATGTGATTAGCAATAAACGAACAGCAATGATAACATAAACAAGATTCAAGATACGCAATTTTCAAGTCATCATTAGGGTTTCCTTTCCGGAATCAGGTTGTGCAAAGGTTTCGATCATTCAAAACCGAGGCCTCATATACAAATCATCGGCCATAAACTCGCTATTGCAAATCCTCAAGGGTGTACCCTTGGTTCACAACAGGAGGTGTGGAAAGAAGATGAGGAAAAGCAGTTTTGAAAAAACAGTTTTGGCATGACAGTGCTGTAGCTTTATGCAGGGCAGCAAGGGTATACACCTATTCGGGCAAGTTTTACCAAAAACAGCATTACACATATAAAACATCAATACACCAGCAGCCTAACATATCAAAAATGTAGCACAGAACAGCCAAAAAATCAAAACATATCAGCCCAATGCAAATCGATGCAGGCCCATCAAACATTGGTAAGGTTTGTTTTTCAAAAGATCAGAACAAAGAAACCCTAACTGCTGACAGTATAAAAACATTAAGTTTATAACACAAAGGAAACTGTTCAAAAACCCTAGCCGAAATTCATCAACCAAACCCTAACAGCATACTGAACATCAATAAGCCAAAACCAAACTGAGATTCAATAAGCCAAAAACCCAGAACGATATTGAAAACTCATCATTTTCCAGAAAAATAAATCCTTCAGAAATTCGAAATAGCCAGAAAGCAAAGATTCGAAAGGTAATACCCGATTTTCGGAGGAAGAGAAGGAGGTTGCGAACCACCATGGCCGCCGTCCTTCCTTCTTTTCTCCTCTGCTCTCTTTACTTTTCCGCGAATCATCACCATCACCATCACGTTTAGCGGTTTAGGGTTATAGTTCCGATCTGCAAACAACAAAACCGAACAGTATTCAGAAAACCCAGAAAATCGGTAACAACAAGAGTAATAGAAACGGGGATGAGAGGCGAAGCCACGGTGAGTTCGAGAGCGGAGAGCCGTGAGATCGCGAGCGACGATCGTGAGGACGAGAGAAACCAAGAACAGTAACGAAATCGCAACAGAGACGAGTGAACGGTGAGTCCGATGGCGAGAGAGAGACGAAGCCGCGGGTGAGGGGATCGGTGTGGATCGGAACCGACGAAGCGAGCAGCGGCCATGGCCGGATCATGTGAATATAGCGTTAGGGTTCCTGAGAGGGTGAGTGTAGTTTCTGAAAAAAACTGAGTTGGGTTATGTTTTGTGTTTGATAATCCATTCCAAATTAGAGATAGTTTCTGGGTTTAGATTAAGTTAGGATTATTTTGTTTTAAGTTTATTTAACTTATATATAAAAAACAAGTCTAAATAGGATTAATACTTTTTCTGGTAAGTTTATTGTATTAAAAAATGTGATTTAGTTTTAGTATTTAAAATATTTAAGATTAGTGTTTTGTTAGTTAATTAATACATAAAAAATATTAGTTAATTATCAGTTTGTTTTTTTATTTGTGGTTAACATTTTGATTAATTAATTAGACATTAGATTAATATAGTTTAATAGGACATTTAGTTTTAGGATGTGTTGTTTAGTCCAGGTGGTGACACTTGTCACCACCTGTGTGGCCTGTTCGAATCTGGTGTATACATGTCCATGGTATATATTTTGCACCCTCCTGCATCAAACCATCAGATCTGATGAGGTCCAGATCCGACGATCCAGAATGGTGGACCACACTCTGCATTCATGGAGCATCTCATACAAGATCCAGCAGCATTTTTGGGCTTGGGCTCAGATTGCTACTCACACCCTCCAGATTAAAGCTCCAATCAGGCCCATTTCTCAACTTTTTCTCTTTAAAATTTATATTATGCAAGTTTTTTTTATTAGTATACAATGATGTATTAAATAATATTTTGGCATATGGTAGTTTTTTATTTGTTGAATTACCAATTAAATTGTTAATTGATTTTTCATCAAGTAAAAGAATATCTATACTAATAATTATTTAAATTCCGATTTGTATTGTGTGTTAATTTATTTTCTTTTATTTTTCGCTATTACATTGTCCGCTTGCACGTTTACTTCGCGATTGCACACTCCGCTCTCACATTAATATAAAATCAACAACGCCTCCGCTCTCTCATTTTGGTTACCCACAACAAATTCTCTAAGGGTCTCATGGTTGGGGATGGGCATGGCCATCCTCACGAGGTTAATTAAGGCCCTCGTTGCCTTGATTAATCATAACCCGAAAAATAATTGGTCCATATACCAATCACCACGCACCAGGGTCTCATGGTTAATCAAGTCCATATACTTGGTTAACCATAACCCGAAATATTATTTCTCTACGTCCAACGCCGCAATTTTCAAAAATAGTGTTATGGTACTTAATTAAATTGTTAGAGGTTCGCCCAACAATTTAATTAAAAATGTAAAGTATTTGGGCCATTAGAGGGAAACCCGATGACTCGAATACTTTATTCCGTACACTTGAACATTCAAAACACTTTCAAATTAAATTAATTAATTGAAGTTGTTTTCAAAAATCAATTTTTTTTCTACAAAAAACAAAAAAAACATAGTGATATGGAATTTAATTAAATTGTTAGAGGTTCGCCCGACGATTTAATTAAAATGTAAAGTATTTGGGCCATTAGAGGGTAACCCAATGACTTAAATACTTTATCCCATAACACTTAATAAAAGTGAACTTTGTTTCACCTCACTCTTTTCATAATAAAGATTTTGGATGAGAGAAGATCGGTTGACCTCAATCACCAATCTCGAGTATCGAATCGTTAGAGGATATCCCGACGTTTTGGTACTTGTCATCTACCATTAAAATCAATTCAACCCATTCAAATCCTTTTTCGCTCATATGCGATTATCAAAAATCAAAAACATTTTCATCTAAAATCAATACAAACAATTCAAGACATTTTCAACCAGAACTACGGAGTTTTGACTTTCCCATTGCACGAGGGAATACGTAGGCACGCGGTTTCGAAACCGTGTCAAACTCAAAATAATAACAAACAAATCCTGTTTTCCTCTTTCTTAAATTCATGACTTAGAAATTAGCGATTACACACACACAAACACATTTCGAACTAAATGGGTCCCATCGAGTACGATGGACGTAAGAGGTGCTAATACCTTCCTCTTGTGTAACCGACTCCCGAATCCATGCTTTTTGGTCTTGTAGACCGCCTTATCCAATTTTTGTGGGTTTTATCTATATTTCCCCGTTCTTTCTAGAACAAATAAAATTAGGTGGCGATTTCATTGTGTTTTTGAAAATTCATTTTAAATGATTTTTTTGAAAATCAAGTTGCTTCACATGGTTAAAAAAGGAAACTTCCTTTTCCTTTACAAATGACATTCTTACCCCTTAAGCTATCTTTGATTTACCAAAAGCTTGTACTTGTTGCCTAACATTTCAGAATATTTTGGCCTATAAATGGATCACAATTCAAGTCCAAAACCACACCAAAGCAATGCAAATCCATGCTTTCACTCTTCTTTCTTGAAAATCAAGCTACATAGTGCAAAATTGCCAAACATTGCATTTTTGAAAATCAGTTGAAAACATGTTAAATTTTGGTGTCAAACATGCTTCATGATCAATATAAAACTTGTTTAGAACTTAAGATCATAAGAAAAACAAGTAAAAATCAGAAATCATATGTCATGCTTTCAAACTTTCCAAACTGCCTTATGATTCGAATTTGAAGTTTGGCTGGATTAAATTGTGTTGTAATCATTCAAACACCTTCCCTATACCTCATGTATATGATCCAGATCCATAACCAACATCTGTAACAACTCTAACCAAGAAATCGAGTTTCATTTTTAAATCTGTGCAGGTTGACTTATGTAGCATAATCCAGGCAAGCTCGAAGCAAGCATACCATTCATACAGCTTCCATACATGCCGATGATGCTCAAATGATCCACAAACAAGTTCTGGAAACGCTCTAAGACCTTCTTCGATACTCACTTGAACAGGTATGAATACGAACTTGGATATCCTAATTCTTTGAACTTAAATGAAAAAGCTCATGGTCGTTTTGTTTCTGCACTTATAACGATCAATAGCCCTCAATAAAATCAAAGAATCATCAATCATACATCATTTAATTTGAAAAACTCAGTTCTAGGGTTCATCGTGGTTCCCAGAAATTCAAGCATGCTAGGTTAAATATAAATGCAATTAACATTCACCTTCATATTCGTGATGAAAAATCGAGCAAGTTTGGTTTTTATTTCATTCAATTTCATTAAGAAATGAAGATTTTAGCTTGAATTTTGCAATCTGAAGATCAAACACGAAGAACAAGCTTCGCGCGTGTTCTTGATCTTTTTCAAATTCAAAAATTCCAATCTTTTATCTACACGTGTTATTGTCCACTAAACACCAGGCGCGTTTGGCTCAGTGGTAGCTTTGCTTGCCCTTAAGGCTTTCTGACACGTGGTCACCCCTTTGGTCATGGGTTCAACTCCCATCAGGACCATTTCTTTTTATAACTTTTCCAATTTTTCATGTTTTTTTACAAAACTTTCACAATTTTTTTGACCAATCAAAACTCCTTATTTTAATTGCTATTTCTATGATTGGGAAAGTTTCTCCTTTGGGATTTTAAGAAACAGTAGATTATGTGGGATTCTAGTGTTTATTATTATTGTGCTCGCAAAGATCTGTGGATCTTCTGCATACATATCCCCTAGTGGGAATCAGAGCATTTGTAGATCGGATCTAAGGGGTTCTATGGTTTGTTTGGTCTGAGAGAGATAGAAATTTTCTCGGCAAGGATGAGACCTTGTGCCTACGTATTCTCAAAAGGATGTTGAGAAAGTCAGAGCAATCGTAGTTCCCACTTATGCTAGTGGAAAGCAACGGGATGTTAGTATGAGACAGACAAATGTCATCTTAATGAAAAATGTATCTAATCTATTTTATCACATACATTTTTGAAAAGTTTGATTGATTAAAATCTTTCATCGTAAGTTATAGGTGTTTTGCTTGAGTGTACAAGCGTTACCTACTTACATGTTTAAGAAAGATGTTTGAAAAAAGATGATTGAATCTTTTAACTGTAAGCATTGGGTGTTTTGCTTGAGTGTACAAGCGTTACCACTTACAATTAAGAGATGTTTTTTTTTTTTTGAAAATAGTTTGAAAAGTTTTGAAAAGTTTTTGACTGTATGTGACGTGATAGATGAGATACTTCTTCCATAAAGATGATAAATGTCTAAATCTCAAGGAGAAATTGATTGGATTAAAGGGATGCTTTTAAGAAGCCCGTAGGTCCTTGTATTGTTAGCCCAAGAGGAGGCATTCTGAGGGTCATCGAGGGTCCTTGAGGGTCCTTGTATAAAGCTCAAGAGGAAGCTATAGGGTATGGCTGGCTTTGGCTTGAAAGGGATTTCACCGAGAAACCATCCTTTTCTGAATAAGAGCAATTTCACCGGGAAATTATACTCTCTGGGGAATTTGAAAGTGATTTCACCGGGAAACCATCCTTTAAGGGTTCTATCTTAGCGCGGGTGATTCTTTGTATTGGAAGCCCAATAGAGGTCATAAGAGATTTCCTATCTCTTTCATTGTATGATGCCCAAGAGAAGGCTAAACTCAATGAGGAGTTCTTTTGAACGAAGCCCAAGAGGAGGCTGGCTCAACAGGGGAGTTCTGTCTTATATGAAACCTAAGCGGAGGCTAAACTCTGTGGGGAGAGTTTTCTTATATGAAGCCTAAGAGGAGGCTGACCCATGCTGGGGATGGATTGTCTTGTATAAAGCCCAAGCGGAGGCTGTACTGTGGGGAACCTATTGATTAGTCTAATATTGTTATGTTATGATTAGACAGTTTGTATAAACAGGTGTGTGTGTGTGTGTGTGTGTGTGTGATATGTATTCACAGGAGTTTATGAAGGAAATATAAACAATGCATGATGTTTATTTACATCAGTTTATGAAATATAAACAAGTGTCTGTGAAACGAACGTTTAATACGAGCGCAACTTGATTATTCACAAGTTTGTACTGTGTACAAGGAAATGAATATGTACACGAACGAGCTATTTATGTACAGACAAAGATGGATGTACATAGGAAGGTTGGGACTTACACCATAAGGGAGGCCCATTGATTTGAAAGCAGTTTCACAGGGAATAATGCTCCTTTCAATATCAATGGTATTCAGTGTAAAATGTACAGTTGAAACGAAAATGATAGATTGAAGTTTATCTGTAAAAGGTATCTGTATTATGTACAGATAAAAAGTATTTGAAAAAGAAGTATCTATGTTATGTACAGATAAAAATTTGTATGTGTTTTGAAAAGAATTTGATATGTACAAAGAAATATTATGTACACAAAAGAATGTTATGGGACTTACACCGTGAAGGAGGCCCATTAGTTTAAAAAGAAATTTCGCTCAGAAGAAACCTTCCTTTAGAACCAATGGATTCAGCGTATAAACAAACGAATGAAAACGAAAGAAATTTGTTTACGTTTGAATATTAACAATGATTATTTGAGTATGTACAAGTAAAATTAAATATGTACATAAAGGATTGGGACTTACACCATAAGGGTGGCCCATGATCGATCGAGAAATTCGAGAGAAGACGAAATCAGTTTTATCGTTTTAAATCGGATCGATCATGGTAAAAGATGCAAGTTTGATGAAATGTTTTGAAAAATGATTTTGAAATGTGAGGTTCATTTATGAAAAGTTTTGAAAAAAATCGGAAGTCGAAAACTTGAAAAATTCACCTTATAAGGAGGTTTGAAAAGTGTTCAGAACGTCGTTTTCGGCTCGATTAAAATTTAATCAGATGAAAGTTTTTTTCTGAAAATTTTTGCACTATCATAAAATAGATGTATTTATTGACAAGTGTTTAAAAAATCATCTCAAAATGAGAAGTTTTGATTGGTCAAAAAAATTGTGAAAGTTTGATGAAAAAACATGAAAAAAAATGGAAAGTTTGTAAAAAGAATGGTCCTGATGGGTGTTGAACCCATGACCATGAGGTGGGGCACGTGGCAAGAAGACTTAAAGGCAAGCAGTTAACCACTAAACCAAATGCGCTGGGATGCTTAGTGGACTAACACACGCGTTGATATAAGATTGGATTATTTGAATATTTGAAAATGAAGAACATCAAGAACACGCGCGTAATCCTGGGTTTCCTGTTTGATCTTCAGATTACCAAATCCAATCCAAAATCTTCGTTTCTCAACAAAATTAAGTGATATAAAAATCAAACTTGATCGGTTTTTCATCCCGAACATGAACATGGTTGTTAATTTCATTTATATTCATCCTAACATGTTTTGATTTCTGGAAAAAATGAAGAACCCTAGAATCTAAAAATCCAAATTAAATTACGTGTAGTTGATGATTGTTGGATTTTTTTGAGGGTTAATGGTCGTTAGATGTGCAGAAAAAGAATGGCCAAGAGTTTTGTTGTTTAAGTTCAAAGAATTATGAGAATCAGTTTCGTGTTCTTACATGTGAAAGTGAGAATCGAATTTGATGCAAACGCGTTTCCAGAACTTGTTTGAGGATTGTGTGAGCTTCAACGGTATGTGTGGAAGCTTTGTGAGTGATTAGCTTGCTTCGAATCCTTCCCAATCAACCCAGCCAAGTCCACCTATAGTTAGCTCAAAATGAAAATCGAAAATGGGGTTAAGAGTGTTACAGATGGTTGTTCTTGATCTGGGTCAACTCCATGATGTATATGGATCGTGTTTGGATGATCAGAACTCAAACGAATCAAGCCAAAGTCCAAATTCGATTGTTATGGCAGTTTTGGTTAAGAAAATGACATGAAAAGTGATTCTGAATCCTAGCTTGTTCTATGTTGATTTTAATGTTCAAACAGATTCCATATGGATATTATGATATGTTAGACACCAAAGAGTATCATAGTTCTTGCTAAATTTGAAAATTGCAATGTTTGGCAAATTGAACTATAATACTTGAGAAATTGGAGAAAATGGAAGGAAAGCATGTATTTGTGAAGCTTTGGTGTAGATTTGAACTTGAAATGTGACCAATTTATAGGCAAATAGGTTCTGAAATGTTAGGCAAGTGTCCATGGCATTTGGTGATTCAAAGAAAGCTTAAGGGGTAAGAAAGACATTTTGCAAAGGAAAAGGAACCTTCCTTTTTTCACCATGTGCTATTTTTACATCTTGATCCATATCTTTCAATTATTACTCTAGGCTGATATTTATCAGTTTGATGACTCATTTGGCAAGGTTAGAAAGCTTCTAGATGAAGAAAACTCAAAATGACCTATAATTGAAGTTGTGAACTTTGAAAAATCAAGTTTCATGGAGCCTTATGTTTCAATTTCAAAAGTGTAGCTAGACTCCATGGATTTGAGAGTTCTTGGACATTTTGGAAAGATTTTTCCACAAGCTACAACTTTCATGTTTTGAGTTTTTCAAATTCAAATTGGAACTAGGTGAAAAATGGCTCAAGTTTGAAAAAGTAAGAAATTTCAACACTTAGAAAAATTTCTAAGTATGAAAACTTTTGACTTTTTGTTGACTTTTTCAAATTCTTGATTTTTTATGATCATGATGGATCATTTGAAGTATTTTGATGATGGAAAAAGTTTTGTTTTGAAAAATTTGACCAAAAGTTAAAGTTTGACTTTTCTATGTAGATGATTTTTCATCAGACGTTTCTGAAATTGACTGAGGACGTCTGTGAACTTCTGTGATGTTCTGAATCCAGAAATTAGGTCAATATGTTGTATCTAAGATATAATGACCAATATCTATCCAAAAAAGTAATTTCTTGCTCAAAAAGTCAGAAAAAAACTCATGCCCGATCAAAACCCTAATTGGTCGTCCTTGATTGATCTGTGAGAGAAATGGGTATCTGATGATCAGAGGCTGATGATTTGATCAAGATAGATCAAATGAGATGAGAAAAACTCAAACCCTAATTGGTTAGCTCTTGAATCAGATGAAAATCTGATGAAACCCTAATTTTGACCTGTGAATGCTATACTCGACACGCTCGAATCGTTAGTTATGCAATGATGCAAATGTAAGGTGGTATATTAGGTCAAAAATTGGGGTATGACAGATGCCCCTATTTAAGTTTATTTAACCTGAGAGATGAAGATGAATATCTTCGTTTTGATAGGTGTAAAGAGACTTAAATATCAGAATACGCAAATTTTGGACCTAAGATACCAAAAATGCGGATGATGCAAAATGATTGTAAAAAGTTTCACCCAGATGATATCAAAGAAATGACATGGTAGGGGGAAAATTTGTGAATACGTCCCTGTTGGGGAAAGAATGATTCACAAAACATGTGAATGTTTGTTTTGTTTCGGAAACAGAGAGATTACCTTCTGTCAGCCTTGTGACAATGTTTAAGGTAAGTAAAAAAGATATTACCAATTATCAGCCTTGTGATATAGTATGGTAATGGGTTTTGAAGATGTTACCAATTATCAGCGAAGTGATAACTATAACAAGGTAAATCTTGAGAAATGAGTTGCTGTGTATTCAACTTTGTGAATAATGACAAAGGAAAGAAATAGAACTCAAAATGAGTTTTTATTTTCTGGGTACAATCTTGCCGATAATCTCTTTTGAGAAGATGCGGCACTTTGATCGGAAGACACAGGTTTTCTTTTGACGAAAAACAACCATCGGAAATTTCTATACCATGATTTTGACCTGGTTGAGGAGAACAAAACTTTTTATGATAAGTTCAAGGATGAAAATAAGCGGCTCAAATGATGAGGCTATTGCTTATTGCTTTGTTAATTATAGACATGGTTCTATCCAGGAACGAACTGGAAAGAAAAAAAAAGTCAATCAAGACATTGTTCCAAATGAGGAATGATCTTAGCTGGGGAATGTGATGGAGAGAAGAAAATGAATTTCTCTGTTTGGGGACTCCGCCGGGGGAAAAGGACGACATATCCTTTCTGTTTGGGAATACTCCGTTGGGGAAAAAAGAAAAAAGTATCTTTTCTGTTTGGAGATATTCTACTGGGGACAGACTTGTACTCGTATGAGTAAGTATGATTTATACCAGTGATTTGGAAGCAAACATTTTGAGAGATGCAAAAAATGCAATGAATGATGCTATTATGTATGAATGTCATGAATGTTATATGCATGCTAACAATACTTGACAAAGACACTAAAGAGATATTTGGGAAAAGGACCGCGTCACAGTTCGAACAAATACTTGGTGAAAATTGCAGCAATGGTGCAGATATTCGCTAATGAAGATTTGGAGTTGCAGGCTTTAAACTTTCAGAGAAAGGCATTTCATTGGCAACTCAGTTGGGGATTCTTCTTTGGAATAAGAATACCGTCCTTTGATGATTTCTACTGAGGAGAAGACTGCTGTAGCAGTTGCTTTATCCTTCGGAGATTGAAACACTCTTGGAAAAACTGTTGAAGTTTTTTCTGTGTTCATAGTTCAAAGGAAAATTTTTGCTTTTGTTTCAAAATTATGAAGTAAAAATTCATTTAAAACATTTTTGTTTCAAAAATTGATTTTCACAATAAAAAGCGTTATTTTGCAAAACAGAGTAAAGCAGGAATTGCAAACAAAAGGCACAAAGCTCAAGTTTTATTGATAGAATGGTAATCAGCCAAATGCGTGATTCCATGAACTATTTACAAAAGTTGGAATTGATAATGTATTGGGAAAAGGCTACATTGAAAGCAAATAACCGCTATTATCCCTAACAACTTTGAATTCCAACTATGCTTGTTGCTTCAGAAAAGTTGATTGAAGATCCGTTGATGGGAAATTCTTCATATGGACAAAATACAGACTGACTGCAGTTACTTGGTCATTTTTTTTTGTATCCTTGTTTTTTGCCTAGATCGCCTTTTCAGGTTTTCAATCTATCAGGATAATTTCTGTTTATTGTCTCTAATTTTTGCCCGGATCGCTTTTCGTGTTTTCATCCACCGAGACGCTTTTTGCCTAAGCCGCCTTTTCGGTTTTCGACTTACCGAGCTGTTTTTTTGTTTTTTTAGACAAAGTATTTCTTGACTGCATCAAGATTCACTGGATGCGGGAGTTCATCACCGTCCATGGTTGTGAGAGTCATAGCACCGCCGTAAAAGCTTCTTTTGACGATGTATGGGCCTTCGTAATTAGGAGTCCATTTGCCCCTAGAACTGCTTTGAAAAGATGAATCTTTTTAAGCACAAGGTCGCCTTCTCGAATTCACGAGGCCGACCTTTTGTCGAAAGCTTTTTTCATTCTTCTTGATAGAGTTGTCCGTGACACGAGCGGTCAGCGCTTTTCTTCAATTAAGTTCATTGGTCGATCGCTTTGACACCATTCGCCTCGATAGCTTGGTTTCCATGAGAACTCTCATTGATGGATTTCAACTTCTACGGGAGCACCGCCCATGCCGTATACTAGAGAAAAGGAGTTGCCCCTGACGGCGATCAAGTACGATATCCATGTAGAGAAAATGGCAAGATTTCGTGCCGCCTTTGTAAGTGATGACCATTTTCCGACGATCTTTTGATGTTCTTGTTACGCTCAACGGCCTGCTCATCTTTGGCCGGTAAGGAGACGAATTATGATGCTCGATCTTGAATTCCTCACACGCCTTCATCATTTTGTTGTTCAAGTTTGATCCATTGTGAATGATCTTACTTGGAACTCCATATCGGCAAATGAGGTTGTTCTTGATGAACCTCACAACCACTTGTCTTGTGACGTTGGCGTAAGACGCTGCTTCGACCCATTTTGTGAAATAGTCAATGGCTACTAGAATGAAGCGATGTCCGTTGGACGCTTTTGGTTCGATCATCCCGATCATGTCAATGCCCCACATGGAGAAAGGCCACAGAGAGGAGAGAACATTGAGTAGAGTCGGTGGCACATGGATCTTATCTGCGTAGATCTGGCACTTATGACATCTCTTGACGTGTTTACAACAATCGGATTCCATCGTTATCCAATAGTATCCTGCTCTCAAGATTTTTCTAGACATTGCATGCCCATTTGAATGGGTTCCAAAGGACCCTTCATGCACTTCATGGATGATTGTGTCTGCTTCATGTCTGTCGACGCATCTGAGCAGAACCATGTCGAAGTTTCTTTTGTACAACACCTCCTCGTTTAGGAAGAAATTCCTAGAAAGCCTCCTCAGAGTTTTCTTATCCTTATACGATGCCCCGAGCGGGTACTCTCGTGTTTTAGTAATCGAGAAATCATCCACCTCTTCTTCAACTTTTTTCAATAATTGTGGGATTTCAAAGTTGGAAGAGAGCGTAGGGTTACTGCTTTCAATGGATTTGTCCATTTGTTAATCTGCAATTTTGATTTATGTTTGATTAAAATTTTTTATCATCATTTTTTTGAAAATGTCAATGTGAAAGTGTATGCAGATTAATTAATTTTTTTTTTGAAGATTTTTTTTAATGTTTTTTAGGATTATCATTTCCAGAAAAGGGTAAAAATGAAAATAAACACAGAGTGTAGAAAAACAACGCGTTTTATTCATGATTTACACTATGAAATAGGGCCCTAAAATACAAACTCATTCGTCTTGGGCAAGACAAAGAGAAATTATTTAAAAGCTAAACCCTATAAAACATCTCTTCGCTTTGGGCGAAGCGAGAGTTCAAAACAAAAAGCAAAAATAAACTACTTAGAGCTATGAACATTAGTCCTAACTTCAACAGGTTTCCAGAGGAATTTTGAAGTCGAGGTACTCGGGTAATTTTCCGCTTGGTTTAACCTTTGAGTAGACTTTGGTTGCTGGTCGAAAGCAGCTTTGAAGACTTTGACGATGGCCTTGCCTTTGTGCCGCTAAAGCGATCTTCTTTGATTAGTAGATCGGGAAGTATGATAGCCTTTGTACTTCGTTGATCTTTGTGTTGAATATTGGGGATGTTCCTTCCAAATTTTCTGAGGAAGAGATTCATGGTCTGCCGACGCTTCCCGTGCATCGATTCGGAGAACACACCTTGGCTATTCATATAATGGTTACAACATTAATCCTCTTGGCAGGGTTTAAGCAAAATCCACTATGAAATATTTCTTGATCGGGAAAGCGCTGTTTTTTGGAGAATACGGTGTGAACCCAAGTCCGACTTTCGCTTCATTCTTGATGTGTTTGATAACTTGTCCCATCCTCGAGTATTGCCATCTTTCACCATTTGTGTTGCTTTATACGAAGAGATAGATGATCTGATTTTAGTAGATTCATCTTCTAACGGATTTTCCGGGAGATGCGGCGCTTCAATGTCATTGGTGATGAAGGAGAAATGATAGATGACTTACAAGTAAAGCTTGTTCACCGCGATGGTCACCAACTTTCCATTGACCGTGAATTTTAATTTCGATGGAGAGTAGAAGTTACGCCGCATCGTGGATCCAAGGTCTTCCTAGTAAGCAATGTATGCACTGGTACGTCCATGATTTGAGGGTAATTTGAAAGTGTGGGGCTAATCGTCATCGAGATCAACTTCCCAATAACTGACTTTGATCCATCAAAAGCTCTTACTATGATGTCGTTGAACTTCATTGGCGCCTTTGTAAGCTAAACGAGCGAGCCGCTTTGGCATTACGCTTAAAGATGAACTCGTATCCACCAATACATTGGATAGGGAATCTGTCGGCAAATCATCGAGATGTAAGGCTTGTGATCTTTCCTTCTTCCGGAAGTTCTTCGTCACTAAAACTCGATTATTGCAGGTCGTTATATTGAGACGATCCTCCAAATTGGTCCGTAGTCACATCGTGATCGACATAAGCTCGGTCTAGTACTCTCATCAAAGCTTCTCGTGAGCTTGAGTTGAGGAGTAAAGATGCGATTGAAATTTTGAAGGAGTGCATCAATTGGTCTACGACTCGATATTCGCTCTTCTTGATTAGTTTTGTATCTCGTCAAAGTCTCGAGTTGATGTTGGTTCCATTGAGAACCAATGTTTGTGTTGGGTTAGCAATGGGAATCGTGTGATTCTCGCAGATATGCTAACCGGTTCTTTAACAACGGAATTGGGGCGATCTTGGTGCTAATGGAGCGTGTACTCGCCCACTTCGCGTTACTCGTCCGATTGTATATTGACATTAATGAAGTGTAGGCATGGGTTTCTCCTTCCCATCCTCTATCAAGGTTGCATTGTACTGGTAAAGAATTGCTCTGGTAGAACTGTACGGAATAGGACCAGGTGGGCAAATTACCAAAGGAGATGTTGGAATGTTGGAACCATTGTACGCGATCTCCACATGCTCGGGTATGTTGAAACAAGGGATCACAACGTTTACTTCGGGACTTTCCGAGTTGATATCTGAGACTAAAAGCTCATGCAGAAAGTGCCCTATTGTATTTACGTCATGGTCGTCTCTATTTCTGTAAATTTGTAGGTCACCAATGTCTAACAAATGCTAGATATCTGCTCTTATGGTGGGACATCCATGGATATTCTGGGAGCAGACGCGGCAAGCTGCGTAATCATGCCTAGTGAAGGTGCTCATGGTACTGTATGCTTCATAAAGATGCACCAAGTTTCCTTTGATCAGTTTACGTGCGTGACGAGATACTGTCGATTTCTTAATATCAAATTTCGTGCCCACCGGATCGGAAGTGGATTGGCTTGCACGTTTGGCTCGATTCTTGAAGGAAAGAAGATTAGCCTTCACTAATCTCTATACCTCTGCCTTCAATGCTATGCAATGCTCAAGATCATGGCCTGGTGCCCCTTGGTGAAAAGGGCAAGATACGTCAGCTTTGTACCACCATGGTAGTTTTTCAGGAACTGGAGGTGGTGACCTTGTCTGTATTAGACTCCTTTCTATAAGCGCAGGGTAAAGTTCTGTGTACGTCATGGGAATTGGGTCGAACTGAGTGACCCGAGGCGTACGGTTTTGGTTGTGAAACTGCTGGGCCTGTTGACGAGGCTGTTGAGTTTGTTGATTTTGTTGAAATTGTGGAGCAATTGGAGTTATGTTGACAGAGGGTGCTATGGCAGCTACCTGTCGTTGTTGAATGACATTCTTATGTGGTTTCCCTCGAGATACCATTCCTACGTCATGCTCTTTTTTCCTTGGAAAACTGGTTCCAATTTTCTTGGTATTAGTAGAAGATCCTACTTCCTTGGTTAGACGTCCGGTTCGAACACCTTCTTCTAGTCGCATTCCCATGCTTACCATTTCGTTGAAATCTCCGGGAGCGCTAGCGATCATTCGCTCATAATAGAATGAGCCTAGAGTATTCAAGAATACCTTAGTCATCTCTTTCTCTTCCAAGGGCGGGTTGACTTGGGCAGCAATTTCCCTCCATCGTACAAGATATTCCTTGAATGTCTCTCTTTCCTTTTGAGACATGGAGCGGAGTTGATCCCTATCAGGAGCCATATCCAAGTTAAATTTGTATTGCTGGATAAAGGCTTTGCCTAGGTCATTGAATGTTTGGATATTCGTGCTGTCTAAACCCATATACCACTTCAGTGCGGCACCGGTGAGACTATCTTGGAAGTAATGGATCAGCAACTGATGATCCTCATTGTACGTAGACATTTTCCTGGCATACATCGTGCGATGACTTTGGATGAGTTTTTTGTACTTTTCAAAGTCAGGGACTTTGAATTTTGCAAGTATTTTTACGCGAGGAACTAAGCACAGATCCTGGGCATTTTTTCCAAACAATTCTTTCCCTCGAATCGTTTTTATCTCAAGCTGCATTTTGAGGAGTTGTTCCTGGAGATTCTCCATTGAACCATGAGCGTTCGTGTTATTTCCTGGAGTGTGATGAACTTCTTCGTCTGTGGTAGCGTGCACTATGGAAGCTGAGTTCAACATGATCGGTTGAGAAACCGACATTGTTACTTGTGGCAAAGTTATTCCACGTTGTGGAGTGAACGTAGCGTTTTGCTGCAAAGTAGGTATTTCAAGCGAGGTTGTTTGAGAAGTCGGTTGGCGAACTCCAATGCCGAAGTTAAAAGGCATTCCCCATGGATAGCCCTCCGCATGCCGAAAGGTGAATTCATCGACCGTGATACCAAACGGAGTAGTAGTATCCTCTGAAGTTGCTGCTTGGTTTTGACTGCTCGATGCTGCTTGTTGACTTTGCGCTGTGGCAAGCGAGTTGACCAAAGATGTGAGTTTCTCCACTTCTTCTTGTAGTGTATTTACCGTACTACGGAGTTCAACGTTTTCTTGCTCAAAATTCTCCATTACTTTTCTTCTTTTTGATCTGGTATCGTACGTTCGAGTTGGCTGCGGACGCAGTCGAGAAACTCTAAGACGCGACAGCTTGACAATTTTTTCCTATCTAGAAAAGTGATTCCAACTGTGAAAGTGTTAGACTCTAGACAATAGACCTAAATGCAAGATATGATGCATGAATATGATTTGTAAAGAAAAGGAATTTCCAAAGAATTTATGCTAAAAGAGATATTTCTGGAAAATATTTGGATGGAAAAACACAAATTTTATTGATTAATGAAGGAAGATTACAACAATTGTTTTTTTTTTTTGTTGGAGCATTGCTCACACAAATGATAAAATAAATGATAAAATTACAAACTAAATTGAACTAATTACACGTCTTCGTCGGATGACGATCCAAAGGCTTGATGCAGCTTCAGCTTCAGGATTTCCTTTCCATAGCGAGCTTTTAGTTCTGCTTTCTCGGCTTTTAGCTTGCTGACGACTCTTTTCCACTCGTTGGGAGTAAGATTGTTATTCATCAAATCTTCAGGCGTTCCTTTTCTTTCTTTGATGAATTTCTTGATTGCGTCATGCTTCTAGCGAATCTCCTCATCTTTTTCCATGAGCCATTCATCCTGGAAATAAAGCGTCTTTTCATGATCTTTGACTTGCTTCTTGAGCTTCTCATTCTCAAGGTTAGTCTTAAGGAATTTGCTTTCCAAAGCTTCTTTCTCAAACCTTATCTTGGTCAAGGCTTCTTGGTATTCTCCCACAGCTTCAACGGGAAAATTTTGTTGATTTGGAAGCGACTGAGAACATGGGATCCTCATAAGCGTAAGGAATTCGAAATTCCTTCACTCTTTTCTTTATCCAAGAAGTGTAGGTTTCCATGGCTACACAATTCTTTGCTTTCCCTTTTTCTTTCCTTCGGATGTGATGCCAAGCTTTGATCATCCTAGCCTTCAACCCTTGGGAATCCTCTCCTTCATGATAGAAGTAGCTTTCTACTGTAAAACCGGAAGGTTTACCAGAATTTGCGTATCCGAGCTGACGTTTCGCCAGGAATGGGTTGTAGTTGATTCCCCCTCTCGTACCAATGAGAGGTACGTTGGCAAATTCTCCACAACTCTCAATGATTTCCATCTCATTGTTTGCCAAAGTATACCAATGGATATCGTCGTTTGTAAGAGACATGAGTCTTCGGACCAATGCCACTGCCTTTGTTGTCGCGAAGATAGGAGATTTAGGTAAATGTGAGGTAATCCATTTGAAAACAGAGGTACACAACACACGATAGTTCCGCCTCCTTGACGATTCCTATGATGAATAGAGACGATGTGTCACCAAGCGTGAGGGAACGGATTTCCAATCAGAAAGATCCTTATGGCGTTAATATCGACGAAATTTGGAACGTTGGGAAACAACACCAATCCATAGAGGAGTAAAGCTAAAATAGCTTCAAAGGCTACCATACTACCGGCTTCAGAGAATTTGAGAGCCTTATCCATTAGGAACTTTGAAGTCACCCTAAGAGTTTTCCTCCGTAGTTAGGTTTTTGTCTATCTCAGATTTCTTTAAATGAGTCATTGCTGCAATGACTGGTGACTTAGGAATGGCTTCCAAACCATTGAAAGGCACTTTGTCTGATACTGAGATACCTAGGATATGCGCATACTCTTCCAAAGTAGGCATCAACTGATAATCAGGGAAAGTGAAACAGCGATAGATCGGATCGAGAATCGAACGAAAGTTTTGAGAAGTCCTCATCAACGCATGTCGTAAGAGTTAAAAGAGTTCCATAGCGTTTTCTGAAACCCGAGGGATCTTCTACCAAGGATGCTAACTCTTTCAACTTTCCTACGTTAGGAATTCTAAAACTGTATCTTTTGGTGAATCTTCCTCTGACGTCCATCACTCTAACCTAAAATATTTTACAAAGAAAAATCTCTAAATTCTTTGGAAATGGAAAGAGAAAATGAAGTTTTTTTTTGTTTTTGAATGAATGAATGAATGCATGAATGCGGCAAACATGGTTAGTAGTTATACACACGGTCAAGCGTTCGAAGTCACGAGCATGAAGCCAACGATAAGAATCAACGTGGTTAAGTTCTATGGGCTTATTCATCTGTGAAACGGGTTCTATCGATAATACAGTGCTCAACACTCCCTTCAAAACATTATTGGATTTGTTGAATACCGATGGTCCAATAATATTTTCAAGAGAAACTCGCTCGATCGTAGTATCGCATGACAATTACTCTAGGCTTACACCGAATAATCTCTCGCACTACATCCTAATGGCCAGGATGGTTTATGTGTTCATACCACTCATTCTTAAGTTCCCCGAGAATACGTTTTGCAATTACTTGCTAAACACAATACCCTCAAGACAACCTCCATGCATGGAAATATTAACTTCGAAAGCATTGAACTGCTCACGTATTAATACCTCCACCTAGATCTTAAAAATGTTTCTTACATCCGGGTTAGGATTTCTTTCCATCAAGTGAAATCGCGAAACACACAATAAAGAAAAATAGATATATGCAAAATATGAAAAGCTTATCCCCTTTCTTTTCTTTTTGAAAACAAAAAAAGCTTGGTGCTCTCGGACAGAGTAACGCGTTTTCTTTTTTTGAAAAATCAAAGTTTCAGCGTTTTCCCCAGCAAAGTCGCCATTTTTCCTGTTCGCGTTAAAAGGTGACGCGCCTGAGGATGCGAACATGAGTTCGGATTCTCTGGCACGCAACGATTTAAATCTTTTGATTTGTTTATAAAGATGCCGCGAGCATCAAGATTTATTATTTTCAACACAAGAAAGATGATTTAATGATTATGAAAAAGGGGAAAGCTGAAATACCCTCAATCGATATTGGTATGCGTAATGACTAGCGCAAACAAGACGCAACGCATTGGGGAGATTCTGAATAAGGGGGATTGTTATATAAAGGGAATAGATGGAGCACCCTAAATATATGTAGTTATCTACAGCTTTATATATGAATATATTTGATATGTTTGTGTGTTTTAATTGCTATTTCTATGGTTGGGAAAGTTTCTCCTTTGGGATTTTAAGAAACAGTAGATTATGTGGGATTCTAGTGTTTATTATTATTGTGCTCGCAAAGATCTTTGGATCTTCTACATACATATCCCCTAGTGGGAATCAGAGCATTTGTAGCTCGGATCTAAGGGGTTCTATGGTTTGTTTGGTCTGAGAGAGATAGAAATTTGCTCGGCAAGGATGAGACCTTGTGCCTACGTATTCTCAAAAGGATGTTGAGAAAGTCAAAGCAATCGTAGTTCCCACTTATGCTAGTGGAAAGCAACGGGATGTTAGTATGAGACAGACAAATGTCATCTTAATGAAAAATGTATCTAATCTATTTTATCACATACATTTTTGAAAAGTTTGATTGATTAAAATCTTTCATCGTAAGTTATAGGTGTTTTGCTTGAGTGTACAAGCGTTACCTACTTACATGTTTAAGAAAGATGTTTGAAAAAAGATGATTGAATCTTTTAACTGTAAGCATTGGGTGTTTTACTTGAGTGTACAAGCGTTACCACTTACAATTAAGAGATGTTTTTTTTTTGTTTGAAAATAGTTTGAAAAGTTTTGAAAAGTTTTTGACTGTATGTGATGTGATAGATGAGATACTTCTTCCATAGAGATGATAAATGTCTAAATCTCAAGGAGAAATTGATTGGATTAAAGGGATGCTTTTAAGAAGCCCGTGGGTCCTTGTATTGTTAGCCCAAGAGGAGGCATTCCGAGGGTCATCGAGGGTCCTTGAGGGTCCTTGTATGAAGCTCAAGAGGAAGTTATAGGGTATGGTTGGCTTTGGCTTGAAAGGGATTTCACCGAGAAACCATCCTTTTCTGAATAAGAGCAATTTCACCGGGAAATTTTACTCTCTGGGGAATTTGAAAGTGATTTCACCGGGAAACCATCCTTTCAGGGTTCTATCTTAGCGCGGGTGATTCTTTGTATTGGAAGCTCAATAGGAGGCTGTTAAGAGATTTCCTATCTCTTTCATTGTATGATTCCCAAGAGAAGGCTAAACTCAATGAGAAGTTCTTTTGAACGAAGCCCAAGAGGAGGCTGACTCAACAGGGGAGTTCTGTCTTATATGAAGCCTAAGCGGAGGCTAAACTATGTGGGGAGAGTTTTCTTATATGAAGCCTAAGAGGAGGCTGACCCATGCTGGGGATGGATTGTCTTGTATAAAGCCCAAGCGGAGGCTGTACTGTGGGGAACCTATTGATTAGTCTAATTGTTATGTTATGATTAGACAGTTTGTATAAACAGGTGTGTGTGTGTGTGTGTGTGTGATATGTATTCACAGGAGTTTATGAAGGAAATATAAACAATGCATGATGTTTATTTACAGCAGTTTATGAAATATAAACAAGTGTCTGTGAAACGAATGTTTAAAACGAGCGCAACTTGATTATTCACAAGTTTGTACTGTGTACAAGGAAATGAATATGTACACGAACGAGCTATTTATGTACAAACAAAGATGGATGTACATAGGAAGGTTGGGACTTACACCATAAGGGAGGCCCATTGATTTGAAAGCAGTTTCACAGGGAATAATGCTCCTTTCAATATCAATGGTATTCAGTGTAAAATGTACAGTTGAAACGAAAATGATAGATTGAAGTTTATTCAGAAAGGTATCTCAGATATATGTATAAAAGTATTTGAAAAGAAGTATCGTGTTATGGATGATAAAATTTGTATGTGTTTTGAAAAGAATTTGATATGTACAAAGAAATATTATGTACACAAAAGAATGTTATGGGACTTACACCGTGAAGGAGGCCCATTGGTTTAAAAAGAAATTTCACTCAGAAGAAACCTTCCTTTAGAACAAATGGATTTAGCGTATAAACAAACGAATGAAAACGAAAGAAATTTGTTTACGTTTGAATATTAACAATGATGATTTGAGTATGTACAAGTAAAATTAAATATGTACATAAAGGATTGGGACTTACACCATAAGGGTGGCCCATGATCGATCGAGAAATTCGAGAGAAGACGAAATCAGTTTTATCGTTTTAAATCGGATCGATCATGGTAAAAGATGCAAGTTTGATGAAATGTTTTGAAAAATGATTTTGAAATGTGAGGTTCATTTATGAAAAGTTTTGAAAAAAATCGGAAGTCGAAAACTTGAAAAATTCACCTTATAAGGAGGTTTGAAAAGTGTTCAGAACGTCGTTTTCGGCTCGATTAAAATTTAATCAGATGAAAGTTTTTTCTGAAAATTTTTGCACTATCATAAAATAGATGTATTTATTGACAAGTGTTTAAAAAATCATCTCAAAATGAGAAGTTTTGATTGGTCAAAAAAATTGTGAAAGTTTGATGAAAAAACATGAAAAAAATGGAAAGTTTGTAAAAAGAATGGTCCTGATGGGTGTTGAACCCATGACCATGAGGTGGGGCACGTGGCAAGAAGACTTAAAGGCAAGCAGACAACCACTAGACCAAATGCGCTGGGATGCTTAGTGGAATAACATACGCGTTGATATAAGATTGGATTATTTGAATATTTGAAAATGAAGAACATTAAGAACACGCGCGTAATCCTGGGTTTCTTGTTTGATCTTCAGATTACCAAATCCAATCCAAAATCTTCGTTTCTCAACCAAATTAAGTGATATAAAAATCAAACTTGATCGGTTTTTCATCCCGAACATGAGCATGGTTGTTAATTTCATTTATATTCATCCGAACATGTTTTGATTTCTGGAAAAAACGAAGAACCCTAGAATCTAAAAATCCAAATTAAATTACGTGTAGTTGATGATTGTTGGATTTTTTTTTAGGGTTAATGGTCGTTAGATGTGCAGAAAAAGAATGGCCAATAGTTTTTTTGTTTAAGTTCAAAGAATTATGAGAATCAGTTTCGTGTTCTTACCTGTGAAAGTGAGAATCGAATTTGATGCAAACGCATTTCCAGAACTTGTTTGAGGATTGTGTGAGCTTCAACGGTATGTGTGGAAGCTTTGCGAGTGATTAGCTTGCTTCAATCCTTCCCAATCAACCCAGCCAAGTCCACCTACAGCTAGCTCAAAATGAAAATCGAAAATGGGGTTAAGAGTGTTACAGATGGTTGTTCTTGATCTGGATCAACTCCATGATGTATATGGATCGTGTTTGGATGATCAGAACTCAAAGGAATCAAGCCAAAGTCCAAATTCGATTGTTATGGCAGTTTTGGTTAAGAAAATGACATGAAATGTGATTCTGAATCCTAGCTTGTTCTATGTTGATTTTAATGTTCAAACAGATTCCATATGGATATTATGATATGTTAGACACCAAAGAGTATTATAGTTCTTGCTAAATTTGAAAATTGCAATGTTTGGCAAATTGAACTATAATACTTGAGAAATTGGAGAAAATGGAAGGAAAGCATGTATTTGTGAAGCTTTGGTGTAGATTTGAACTTGAAATGTGACCAATTTATAGGCAAATAGGTTCTGAAATGTTAGGCAAGTGTCCATGGCATTTGGTGATTCAAAGAAAGCTTAAGGGGTAAGAAAGGCATTTTGCAAAGGAAAAGGAACCTTCCTTTTTTCACCATGTGCTATTTTTACATCTTGATCCATATCTTTCAATTATTACTCTAGGCTGATATTTATCAGTTTGATGACTCATTTGGCAAGGTTAGAAAGCTTCTAGATGAAGAAAACTCAAAATGACCTATAATTGAAGTTGTGAACTTTGAAAAATCAAGTTTCATGGAGCCTTATGTTTCAATTTCAAAAGTGTAGCTAGACTCCATGGATTTGAGAGTTCTTGGACATTTTGGAAAGATTTTTCCACAAGCTACAACTTTCATGTTTTGAGTTTTTTCAAATTCAAATTGGAACTAGGTGAAAAAATGGCTCGAAGTTTGAAAAAAAGTAAGAAATTTCAACACTTAGAAAAATTTCTAAGTATGAAAACTTTTGACTTTTTGTTGACTTTTTCAAATTCTTGATTTTTTATGATCATGATGGATCATTTGAAGTATTTTGATGATGGAAAAAGTTTTGTTTTGAAAAATTTGACCAAAAGTTAAAGTTTGACTTTTCTATGTAGATGATTTTTCATCAGACGTTTCTGAAATTGACTGAGGACGTCTGTGAACTTCTGTGATGTTCTGAATCCAGAAATTAGGTCAATATGTTGTATCTAAGATATAATGACCAATATCTATCCAAAAAAGTAATTTCTTGCTCAAAAAGTCAGAAAAAAACTCATGCCCGATCAAAACCCTAATTGGTCGTCCTTGATTGATCTGTGAGAGAAATGGGTATCTGATGATCAGAGGCTGATGATTTGATCAAGATAGATCAAATGAGATGAGAAAAACTCAAACCCTAATTGGTTAGCTCTTGAATCAGATGAAAATCTGATGAAGCCCTAATTTTGACCTGTGAATGCTATACCCGATTAATGCTGTCTGAACTGTTAGTTATGCAATGATGCAAATGTAAGGTGGTATATTAGGTCAAAAATTGGGGTATGACAACGTGTTATTGTCCACTAAACACCAGCGCGCGTTTGGCTCAGTGGTAGCTTGCTTGCCCTTAAGGCTTTCTGACACGTGGTCACCCCTTTGGTCATGGGTTCAACTCCCATCAGGACCATTTCTTTTTATAACTTTTCCAATTTTTCATGTTTTTTTACAAAACTTTCACAATTTTTTTGACCAATCAAAACTCCTTATTTTAAGGTGATTTTTTGGAAACTTGTCAATAAATACATCTATTTTATCATAGTGCAAAAATTTTCAGAAAAAACTTTTATCTGATTATATTTTAATCGAGCCGAAAATGACGTTCTGAACACTTTTTCAAACCTCCTTTTAAGGTAAAATTTTCAAGTTTTCGACTTCCGATTTTTTTCAAAAATTTTCATAAATGAACCTCACATTTCAAAACATTTTCAAATCATTTTTCAAAACATTTCATCAAAACTTACATCTTTTACCACGATCGATCCGATTTAAACGATAAAATCAAATTCGTTTTCCTCGAATTTTCAATCGATCATGCCACCCTTACTGTAAGTCCCAATCCTTTTATGTACATATTCAATTTTTGTACATACCAAAATCATTGTTAATATTCAAACATAAACAAATTTCTTTCGTTTGTTTTCATTCGTTTGTTTATACATCGAATCCATTGGTTCTAGGAGAAGAATTATTCCCGATGAAACTTCTTTTAAACCAATGGGCCTCCCTCACGGTGTAAGTCCCATAAAATTCTTTTGTGTACATAATATTTCTTTGTACATATCAAATCATTTCCAAATACATACAAAATTTTCATCTGTACATAACACAAATACTTTTTATACTCAAGTACAGACAAACTTCGATCGTTTGTTTTTCACTTCACTTGTGTATACACAAACCAACATTCTTTATGTACATACCTTTTTCCTTGTACATATCAAATTCTTTTCATACAGACTTTCATCTGTACATAACACAGATACTTTTTACAGATAAACTTCGATCGTTCATTTCTGTTTCGTCCGTATATACACTGAATACCATTGGTATTGAAAGGAGCATTATTCCCTGTGAAACTGCTTTCAAACCAATGGGCATCCCTTATGGTGTAAGTCCCAACCCTCCTATGTACATCAATCTTTCTCTGTACATAAATACTGTTTGTGTACATATTCATTTTGTACATGCTCAAACTTGTAAATAAT